>OX451351.1:12777853-14093270 GCA_949629185.1 Apamea crenata | reverse complement strand
TGCTGAATGAAAGATAAGGTACCTAAATGAACAAACGGTGAAGAGTATCTGAGTATGATATCAGTTTTACCACTGGTTACAATAATACTCGTGCATATGTAAACATTTTTTGTCACAGTCTTTAAATAGTTCCTTTTGAATTATTATAAGTAAATGGCTATTGGAGTCACATCACCTGATTGTAGGAGTGCGCTGTATAGACACTTCTAGGTCGGACAGGCATAGTCACATCCTTTCTAAAATCTGCATTTGCCATTTTAATACTTCTTCAACTTATAACTGTTAAGGTTTATACACTATTTTAAAAAATACATGAACAACAGTGACTATCGACACTGGAAAATGCTACATAATATAAATCATACTACACGGTAGGAAAGTAACGGAAGAAGTCATTTGTCATTTATTTTTTTCCTAGTTCAAAATTTTATTTACTTCTCTATGGCAATGAATAATTATTTAAAATAGTTCCTGGCCACCTTACACAAAAAGGTTATTGAAAAAAAACCTATTAGAAATAAAGCAGTCAGAAAAGTTAGAGCGGCTAATCATGTGGGATGCCCTACCCTGCATTCAGCTGCATGTGAAGAGAGAAAAGAAATTAATTCTATAACGCTGATGTCCAAAATATGGCCAAGACAGTTCTTTCAATGCTGAAATATCCGGCAGGGGTGGTTTGTAACTGCAAGTAAAATGGATTCCTAGAAGGTATCACAGTAGGGTATCCTGATAGATTTAATGGCGTAGCATGGCGGGAGCAGATTCATATGAATGGTCAAAAGAAAATCTTAGTTATCCGAGCGCGGGGTGCTATTTTTGAGCTCACTTCGCTTGCTCTTGCAGCTTAGTTTCTCTAATTTCATGTACTACTCTGTATAGGTCCACAAAGTAACTCCCTTTTTAGGGTTCCGTATCCGAAAGGTAAAAACGGGACCCTATTACAAAGTCTTCGCTGTCTACAAGTGACCGCTATACTAATGGTTTGGCAATGAACAAATAGAGCAAGCCGAAGTGGCAGTGGGCTGGCCACAACACTCAAATGCACCTGGACAGCAAAGTTCTTCGTTTATTACTAAATGCCAGAATGAAACCGCGGTCGATCACGATGTGGATGACGATCAATATCAATCTAGCGGCGGCGGTTCTACGCAAATGGTTACATGCCTTCCCATCCAATAGTCAGACCAGTTCCTAGCTCGCAATAACAAGTGGCAAGGAGACAACATTGCACACAGAGGCCAGTGTCTAAATAATTTGGAGCAGGTGCCTAACGCTATACTGCTACCTACGCTAACTGGTCACTCACCTGCAAATCACCCTGGTGTAAATGCAATACCAGTTGTTCTCCGCGCAACTATTTTTCTACATGAGAGAATACGCGTTGACACAGCCTACCCCGACTAAGACCTAACCGCTAGCAGGCAGGCTTAAAAATATTTATTACTTCTCAAACATTGTGCCATACATAAACTGAGGCAGCCCCAGTAAATTACAATAGTAGGTACTTGTTCAAACTCAAACTCAAATCATTTATTTCAATTAAACCATTAACATAAAGGTTGGTCCTTGGCAGCTCTGGACAGAGAGAGGTGGAAAGAGAGTAGGGAGGCCTTTGCCCAGCAGTGAGATATTAACGGCTAATAAAAAAATAAAAAACCATCAGGCACTTTTGAATGTTAGTTAGTCAGAAAGTTGAAGCTAGTTGCCCATTCCAAAACGTAGATCTCTATGGAGAAGAACGGGCAAGAAACTCCAAGGACACTCTTTTAAATCAAGATATTATTACAAAATCCTGGGAACCTTATTCTTATTGCTTCTATATGTGAGAACAATGTAATGACGGCGCCCGTTCACATTGCTCAACCATTTTGTAGGGAACCGAACACAGGAACCGAATGATCCAACACACGTGAGCATGACATATTCTCAACTGCCATGCTCTTTCAAGTCAATATCATAAAAAAACGGTCCATGGTTCTTACATTTACAAACTTTAAAAAATGCTTCTAAATTATACAACATGTGATAATTAGATATTATACAAAATGATTATACACAATTGTGTCGGAGCTGTCTCGCTCTTCCCTTAAGTGGTACCCTAACAATGAAAATGGAGTCAAAGAACAGAATAAAAATACAATTAAAAAAGAAATGAAATTAAATAAATGATAGTTAATTAATTAATTAAGCAGCTCTCGATGTGTGAGGAGTGCACGTATTTGTACGTGAATAGGTGTGTGTTTTGTGCTTGCGTGTGTATTAGGGTGCGTGAGGGTTTGTTTGTGTATGTGCGTGTGTGAGTGATGTGTGTGTGATTATATGTGTGTGTGTATGTCTGTTCGGTGTTACACTTTTCTAAGTCACGTATCACACTCGTCTGTCTGTGGCATCGTAGCTCCCGAACGGATGGACCGTGTTCTCTATGTTTGATGAAAATCGGTCCAAGATGGCCGCCGCCACAAAATGGAGGATTTCTTAGGTACATATTTTTTCACAACACCCTCAATATGGGTATCAAATAAAATGGCCTGACTAGTAGAATACACTACTTTAAATTTCAAATCCAAGATGGCCACCGCCACAAAATGGCGAAATACATATTTTTTTCACAACTCCCTCAATAGTGTTATCAAGGCTTGCCTAGTAGAATAATGTACACCATATTGAAAGGAATGAGGAACATTAACTAACGAAATGAAAACTAAAAACATAAAAATATTTTTTTTGTCTGATCAATTGATGAGGAAAGTGGAGTTTCTTGCCCGCTCTTCTCCATAGAGATCTACGTTTTGGAATGGGCTAACTTTCTGACTAACTGACTGACTATTTAATTTTGACAATTCAAAAGTGCCTGTAAAATGGTTTTTATTTAGTTTTTAGTACATTATTATTACGTCTTTATTTTTTAAACCCCGACGCAAAAACGACAGAGTGTTATAAGTTTGACGTGTCTGTGTTTAACCCCCGACGCAAAAACGACGGGGTGTATAAATTTCACGTGTCTCTGCGTGTGTGTGTGTATGTGTGTGTAGGTATGTATAATTATCCAGCATTTCAGCCTACCCTGATCAGAATGTTTTCTGTTTCTTCATATGTTAGAGATCTTCCACCAATCACCTATTGTTCTTTTACAATCGTTTAACCGCATGGGATATATTTCACACTTAAGATTCAGTTTACTACAGATGTAGGTGGATTTTGTAACATATTGACGTCTAGCAAAAGCTGATCGAGTCCCTGGAGAGTAGGCCACAATATCTCTGTGCCTTCTGCTCTGAGTATCTGAGTCAAAAGGAAGACATTTATATAGGGTCAAATTAAATTAGTTAGCGAAACTCTGCTGACGTGATGGATATCGCTATCTAAACACGATAAAACAAAATAGAAAATAATTTGACGATGTTTTTGTGAGGTCATCAACCGCAGGTAGTATAGTCATTTAAAATATCAGTTTAAATACAATTTATTTGTGTAAACTTCACAAATGTGATGAGTATTAACATTTCAACACGATAAATCAAAAGAAAACAGATTTTCTCATACTGCAAGTAACATCACTACAAGCGGTCGTTGAACCCACAAAAAAACATTGTCAAATGAATTTATTTTTTGTTTTTTCGTATTTAGTTATCGATACCCACTATCTACGTCAGCGGAGTTTCGCTAGTTAATTCAATTTGACCCTGTATACACAATAATTCGCTAAGCAATTAATCTCACGAGATAATATGTTCATAGAAGCGAAAAAAAAAATATTATCATGCTTTTACTACTAAAAATCATTGATAATTGGATTCACATCGAATTATTAGTATAGGTACCTATTACGCATTAATTTAATAAAAGTGCATAGTTGCTACTATCTAACTGTGTAATTCAGTGTAGTTGGTATTTACTCAAATGAGATTACGCGTTCCACGTTGTATCACGTGTGCGTTTTTTATAATGTGGCGTCATTTTTACCAAATACGGTTTAGTCGAATTTAGGATTATCTGATTTTGTAGTCAAAATGTCAGAGATTACTGAGAGATGCAATTGATATTCTCGTAAGGTTAACGAGTTCAGAGCTATAAAGCATTTACATTTCTGTAACTTAAGTAAGAAAACCTGGTAAGAGGAACACACAACATCGGAAGTCAAAATCGCCATTAATTAAAGTGAAAAGTAAAGTTTATAATTATTTGAAGATTGTAAGATAAAAAACATTGACAAAGAATTTTCAATTCCGGTTTGCAGAAAATAAACAACAAATTAAAAACACTATATTTCAAATTAACTTCACTTTAGTCGATTTTCGCTAGTGTAACCGTTTCTTTATTATTCTTACTATTGAGCTCACTAAAAACTATTCAGTGTTACCGAGAATATCAGCCATACGTATTGCGGAGAAAGTATCAACATTATCATCAATATAATTTACAGTTCTCAAAATGTGGAAACACTAGCGCGGCCACGTTTCGCCAATCTTGTTAGTTGTTCGCTCTTCAGTCATTTTATATCATCATATTCATTTGCCGGATTTTCTTAAGGGAAATACATTAAAAATGAGTGCTCCAGCACCGACGCCTGCTTATAAAATTGGAATCGTGAAGCAGGTAATTCAACAATAACATGTTTTTTTTAATTCTCATAAACAGTAAGCCAAGATGCCTCGTGCCGATCTCGTTAAATCTGCCCCGTTGGCACCACATCGCGCACATGATTTGAAGCGTATACCAATTCCTTAATCCCCTATAAGCTTGATTTCAACTGCTCATCATATTAATTTGTATTATTGTAGCGATAGCTGCTGCTTGTCCATTTTGTGCCAGCTGGCAGGTCGAGATAGAGTCGTGAGATATAAACGATAGCTAGATATAATTATGTTAAAACGTGCATATTACTAGAAATATAAATTTGTGCTAAACAGGTACTATCCGGTGACACGATTGTCATAAGACGACAGCCTCAAGGAGGGCCACCTCCAGAGAAAGTAATCGCGCTGTCTGGCATCACCGCGCCCAAGCTAGCGCGCCAGAAAACCGCCAACAAGTCAGTATTTACACATCAAGTAAACAATTGTTGATTCAGTACACAAAAAAACGATAGCTTTATGTCATTAAATCAAATTTACATGCCTAGAATATCAATCACAACATTGTTAAATCATACTGGGTATTTAGTTACTGTAATGTGTCTTCTAAGTATAGTAATATTGTTCAATATATTGGATCCTGAAAACAATCATAGTACAAGCAATGAAAGGTAACATAACTGCATAATTTATGACAGTTTATCATAATATTTACCATTTAAACACACATTAGTCTTAATTGGTTCATTTTTGTGCTCAATATACAGTGCAGTATGAAAAGGAACATAAATCATCCCTTCTGTTCACAGTAGCTAAGCGATATACTATGTATAAAAGATCAGTTGACCATTAAAAATTGTAGCAGAGATGATTGCCTAGAGTAAACAGTTCAAGCAAATTACTCAAGGCTCTTTTAATGCATTAAAATATATAGATACAGCTTTATATAATTATCATTTTGTTAATTACTCTGCGAAGCAATGGCGAATTTAATATGTAATCTGATATAATTATGTTCTCTGGCATGACAAAATTGTACACACTTGTCATACATTACATGACTAGATGCCATGACGAGTGTTGCATAGATGATCATTCCAATAATCACGAGAAAGTAAAAATCTTAGAGTGTTACAACCTTTTTCTGTATATTAGCTAAGTACTGTCACCACAGTCTACTGTGGTGACACAATTTATCAAAACACATAAGCAAGCTAGCATTCTGCCAATACATTTTGCTGCTGTAGGTACATAAGCTAAAGTTGTGCTCACACTAAAATAGGTGCTTGCTTTCATCTTTCTGCCTGTTCCATATGGTAAGGTAAAATATGGTGATAGGTACTTAGAGATTGTAGTGATAATTTAATTCAAATGATTGCATTGAGGTTAAGTATGTATGAATACAGTTCGTAAAATTATTCTATTATTTAGAAACCGTTTATGAACTGCTGACTAAGAACATAATAGTCAAGTCAACAAAAACAGCCTGAAAAAAATGGGAATTGTTTCCTTTCTAATTTCAATGTCAATACTTTTAATGCAGGTGACTATCACCAGTATTACCTAGCATTTAAAATGCTTCAAAGCAATTTCCAATGGATCTTAAATATTTCTAGACTTACAATATTCTCTGTTTTTACATATTGAACGACTACTATAATTATATATATAAAACCTATGTTTATTGAGATTACCGTTAAGTCAGTAAGTACTGAAACATCTATTTCATTCAAGTGTTATCCTTGCTGCCACATATATCTCTTCATGGTGTAGATGTTACAGATCAGCTATTGATGTGGAACATTTTCTCCTATTTACTAGAAATAAGGAGTAAAAGTCTTTCCTAAATGGTTACCACTAATTCTATTGATTTCATATTGTGGGCCTGTGCATTCTCATATTAATCATGTGAATTGTTAGATGAATGAAATCTTTAAAAAAAAAATCTATTTTGGGTTATTATTTACAAAAAAAAAAGATCTTTAAAGAAGAGATAACACACACATAACATCACTCTTGTATTCCTGAAGGGTTAGGTAGAAGTGTACCCTATTTTTTTTCGAAATGTTACTCTTTGGGAACGCTGTAGTAGAAGAGATAGTGTTAAAATATTACTACATATTTATAAATTTGGACAAACAAAAAAAACGCTAATAAAGTTTACATACAAGCTTAACATAATACACTGCCTTTGAATCACTCATTATATCAGGAAGTAATTTACACTTACACATAATATTTTTTTACCTAGGGCCTGGATTAGAATGTAATTAACCAAGAAATATGGAAAATAAGCACATGCAATTTTATTAGAGTTTAACATAGAATAGTAATATTAAGTTACATAGTAAAATGACATGTGTTTATACTTCCAACTTTCAGTCATTATAGACATAATGGGTGAGCAGAAGTATATGTACATTTGGTACATATACTTCTGCTCACCCATTATGTGTGTCGTGTATGAGGATCTTAGTTCATGATAATAGTTGTGTATGCACACAAAATAACATCTAATATAAAGCAGTGCATGTAAAAACTGAATTTCATCATCAGGTCTAATTATACTTTAAGAATATAATAAATACATATTTTGTGAACGTAAATATCCAATATCCAGGCCCTATTTATAGCTAGGTTTGCATGAAGGGTCATCATCCAATCCAATAAGTTATCTGAATTTCATATGGTTATTATTAAATAAATAACATCACTGACTGGCATTTCGACTTGACAATGAGCATTAGCCTACTTTTTCTAAAACTATGAATGTTGAGCTATCTTACTATTAAAAAAATGATCCTTTAAAGAAACTCAAAAAATAACACATGTTGACTGTATTATTTAATAAAATCCGAATTGTGCAGCTATTGTAATTTTTATTATTTGCTGCTGAACTTTTATTATTGATTACAAAATTAAATGATCTTGATATACGTTTAAAGACGATATGACTTTTAACTTAACACTTATGACATAAATATGTAGAAGTCTCACAAAAACAGTTTATTTATTTATTTTTTCTTTTTGTGGATGATGATGACCCATGTTAACTGCTACTCACGCAATACAAGTACTCTGTACTTGTTTTTTTAATATTATGTCAAAGATTTAAACTGCTTTTCACTTAATTAATTATTTTCATTATTTTATATTTCATGCATATGATAGGGCAAAAAAGAAAACCAAGTAGGTATATCTGCATTTGCTATTGTTGCTTGTTGATATTGTATGCTGATGTATTTTAAATTGTACCTATAACAAGCAATGCGAAACATTTCTGTAGAACATTACAAGCAATCAATAATCAGGCTGAGGCCAGAGCGGCCTTATATTTTGTATTACAATACAGCTGTATTACAATACAACAATCAACTAATAATTGCTACGCTGTTTTATTAATCTCTACACTAAACTTACTGTTGACAAGAAACTATCAATTTATTTTCATCTTATCAGTGATACGGAATCAAAGGATGAGCCTTTTGCGTGGGAAGCCCGTGAGTTCCTCAGGAAACTAGTAGGCCGAGAAGTGATCTTCACTGCTGAAAAACCACCAAACTCAGCAACCAGAGAGTACGGTAGTGTGTGGGCTGGCAAAGACCCCACTAAGGATGATAACCTGACTGAGATTCTCCTTGCTGAAGGCTTGGCAAAGGTCAGAGACGGTGGCAGAAACATACCGCAATTAAAAAGGCTGGTAGAGATCGAAGATGTGGCGAAGTCACAAAACAAAGGCATCTGGGGAACGGACCTTCAAGTAAGTTAGCAAATTTTTAACTGTGAAAATATCCTCATATTTTTGTACCTTTTACACCAAGCAACTTATGCTCGGTGTTAGTCCTTTCTGGAGAAAATCTGGATTGGGTCATCAAAACAGGCAAAGGTTGTATACTAGATCATTATGTGAAGACAATGTGACATTAAATAAAACTGTCATGCAGTAGGTCTATCATAAATACTTATAATGTATGATACCCATCATACATTATAAGTATTTATGATAGACCTCCAAATATAGAAGTTTAGCGGAGCAAAGGAAAAAATGTTAATTAATTCAAGGCGTCAAAGTCCAGCAAATGTCAATATGGCACTTGCTTTACACAAGAATCCCAATCTCAATTAAATAGAAGAAAACAAATGCAAATGGTATTTGAGTTTGTTATGTTTGAATTACTTATATTTTGTATTAAGCACAAAAAATATTTTTGTTTTCGAAGTTTGTGGCAACTTTCAAAACTATGCTTTTTTTGTAAGATTTTTTGAAAAAAAGAATTTATAAAATCATTTAATTCGAGTATCACTGACTCACAATACAGAAAAAATACACTCATACAGTCACATTACATACACAAAACCACTAAATTCAATTCAATTAATAAGTCATACACAATAATAAAAAATAATCATAATTAAAACAATTACAAAAGGGATGAGCTTGTCAGTCGCATCAGCCTGCCACATGTCGCTCACAACAGTGGGAGAAGATGGAGCAATCCAGTCTTACCGCGAGCACGGCCAGCGTGCTGTTAGCGCTCCCCCGCACTCGCCGCACATGGACGTACCTCTCTTGCGCATAGTGGCGTGGAAGCAATCCACGTGCGCTTCCGCAAACTTAGTCGATGCGCTGCAATAGCGGGGGAGCGCCAACATCATCCTGAACGCGTTGTTGAACTGGACACGAAGGGCGCTGTACGACTTTTGCGTATAGTCAGTCCACAAGCTGCACGTGTACAGTGTAGTGCAGTAAGCTCTAAAAAGCGTTATTTTGACATCTTTAGAGCACCGTGCAAACCTGCCAATAACCATGTTCGCTCTGACCGACAGCGCCCTCCGCTCCCGCATTAGACAATTTTCGTTACAAACTCTCACTTTTGAATTGCATCAAACAGGATCATATACGAGACCTCAAGACTCCCGGGGAAAACCCAAAGGCGTTTGTCGCTAAATTCGGATATCAGCCCGTCAAAGCCATCATCGAGTATGTACGTGACGGTTCCACAGTCAGGCTTTGCTTGCTGCCGGACTATTACCAGATCACGCTCATGCTGTCAGGTATTCGAGTAAGTATTATGTCAATAAAATCCTTAGTACTCTACAGAACTACCTATTGTGGATTTACACAAAAGTTCAGGAGAAGTTCCGGTTATTAATATGAACTCTATAATTTATCATCAATTGCTTTTTAGTGCCCTGCAGTGAGACAAGATGGTGAATCTGAGCCTTACGCTGAAGAAGCTCGCTTCTTCCTCGAGTCTAAGCTGCTGCAAAAAGATGTGGAAGTCATCCTTGAGTCAGTCAACAATAACAATTACGTGGGAACTATCTTGCACCCACAAGGAAACATCGCTGAAGCTTTGCTAAGGCAGGGCTTTGCCAGATGCGTTGACTGGTCCTTGGCGGTCATGAAAGCTGGTTAGTATAGTTTAGTACCTAACAGTTCCTCAGGCAGTATCCACCAGAAAAGTCATATACATGTCGAAACTAGTGGAGCTTACGGTTTCACAAAAATAAAATGTATTAGTAATAAAAAAAATATAGAATAAGTGAAATATAAAAAACATGAATACTTTTTCCTATAGGTTGGACACTACCCTTGGAATATTTTGGCACTCGAATCGAATGTTGAGTGCCAAATGCTAAGTATCATAGCAACACCAGTTAACATGATAAGTTCCTTGTTGCCACATTTTATTACAGACTTACTTTTACCTTTAGCATTATACCTATTTCCATGAAGAATAGGTACCTAACAAATGATTGTTTCTCAATGATTTTCGCTACTTTAAATTCTTCTTTCAATTTTAAGGCGCGGCCCCATTAAGGTCTGCTGAAAAATCCGCGAAAGAAGCCAGGCTCCGTATCTGGACCAACTACGTAAGCAATGCTCCTATCATCGCGGCCAAAGACAAGGACTTCACCGCCACAGTCATGGAAGTGGTCAATGGAGACGCACTCGTCGTCAAGATGCCCAACAACACCCAGAAGAAAGTATTCTTGGCTAGCATCAGACCACCGCGTGAAAAGTATGTTTCGCATGTTACTCAAACGCAATATATAAAGGGGTTTGAAGATCCGTGACCTACCTAACCGCCATTTTGTTTTTGTTTTTTTCAAATTGGCGTGCTTCCTATATCAATAGCTGACATCGACGCAAACAGAAAAAAAATCCGTTAATATCTCGGAAACGTGACACTTTACGGGGTTTGGTCTTGTAATGTTTTCTGTTTGCATTGATGTCAGCTATCGATTTAAGTAGGTATCATGCGTAGCCGCAATTTTGAAAAAAAAAAAACAAAATGGTGCGACAGTACGTATTGGCAGGCTCCATATAAAAATCTTCAATTGCTTTTCTCCTTATTAATACTATTCTCTTGCGCAGGAACAGCCCAGATGAGGAAGGCAAAAACTCGCCAAGACCAAAAGGCTTTAAACCCCTATATGATATTCCATGGATGTACGAAGCGCGCGAATTTCTACGGAAAAAGGTAGTTGGCAAGAAAGTTAACGTCACTGTTGATTACATTCAGCCCGCTAAAGATAACTTCCCCGAGAAAAACTGCTGCACTGTCATATCAGGAGGAGTGTAAGTATTCAACTGGTTCTCGATGGTTATATAATTCATTATCTTTTAGCCAAGTCATAATTTGCTTTTATTTACTATACAGAAATCTGGCGGAAGCTTTAGTCTCAAAGGGTTATGCCACTGTCGTTCGGTACAGAAATGATAACGATCAGAGAAGTTCCCACTATGATAAACTTTTGGAAGCTGAACTTAAGGCTCAGAAAGCTGGCATCGGCGTTCACGCTAAAAAAGACATCCCCACTCACCGCATCCAGGATACCAGTGGAGACTCTGCCAAGGCCAAGAAATTCTTCCCATTCTTGAAGAGAGCTCAAAAGACTGAAGCGACTGTAGAATTTGTCGCCAGTGGGTCTCGCATGAGGATATATATTCCGAAAGAATCCGTGTTGGTTACCTTCCTTCTTGCTGGCATCAACTGTCCAAGGGGATCGCGCCCAGCTATCGGGGGTGGTGGCGGCATGCAGAATGCGGAGCCCTACGGCGAAGAAGCCCTGCAGTTCACTAAGGAGAAGTGTCTGCAACGTGACGTCGTCGTCACAATTGAAGAGATGGATAAGGCTGGCAACTTCATCGGTTGGCTGTGGAACGAAAACGAGAACTTATCGGTGGCTTTGGTTGAACACGGACTTGCCACGATGCACCACACTGCCGAGACCTCGGAGTTTGCTCGGCAGATTAAGACCGCTGAAGAAAATGCCATGAAGAAACGTGTTGGATTATGGAAAAACTTTGTTGAAGTTGAGAAAGAAACTGAGAAAGAAAGGAATGCTCCTATTCAAGATCGTACTGTGAAGTACGAGAAAGTTTTGATCACCGAATTGACGTCTGAAGGCACCTTTTACGCTCAGAATGTTGAATTGGGCGGTAAGCTCGAAAATTTGATGGAGAGAATCCATCAAGAATTTAAAAACAATGCTCCCCTTCCTGGATCTTACATTCCCAGAAGAGGTCAAATATGTGCAGCTCGTTTCACAATGGACGATCAATGGTACCGGGCTAAGGTTGAAAAAATTTCAGATGATAAAAAGGTCCATATTTTCTACATTGATTATGGAAACCGTGAGGTGAGTAGAATGAGGTGGAGACTCGCAACTTAATTTATTACAAACAAAATCATTAAACTACAGGCAGGCTAAGCAGTACACTTGTAGTTTAATGATTTTGCTCTCTACAGTGCCTGAGATAGCTGCGCGGTGCGGGAAGGGTGACAGTTATGTCAAGGTGCACACGGGACAGTTCTTACAAGATTTTTCCGACAATAGCCAATAATAAAGTCAATCGTATTTTCATCTATACCATATTATGTATATTTGCTGAACAATATTGTGGCAAAATTTTATATATATCGCATAATTCATATCTCAACGTCAGCGTCAGAACTCCTTATCTTCTTTCAAAGATTGTCTGAGTTTATTGATAGTGGGAATTTATTTAGTAATCGTTTAGCTTTAATCGGAGGACTCATTTGAGTGAATCCAATCTCGTGTGCGTTTTACTCAAAGCGACCGTAAAACAAAACGTGTTGAAGTCGTGGCGTTGAAACGGGCGCCTGAGTGAACTGAGCTATCACGTTACGTCACCACACACCTTTCTCGCACCGCACTCTTACTTCACGAACCGTCTCAGTTAAACGGTAGGCCTATAAAATCACCATTACCCTTCTGGTCTTAACCCAATTTAATTACGATCGCGTAATACGTTTTTTTGACTTGAGAAGACCCTATAACTTAGAGACGCTTCATGTGGTCGCGACCCTAGGCATTGAGCGAACGACGAAGAGGAGGAGGAGGAATACAACGTTTTCTTCCATCCATCCGTAATCTTCGCCGCTACGCCATCTTTTTATGTAGTAATCTTCGAATTACAAAAAAACCAGTGTGTTCAACATCTTTTATCTTGATAAAATTACCAAGTAGATTCATCATTTTGTTTCATTCATCCACAATCGTGCGTTTCTCAAATATTAATATATAGACAATATATATAGGTCGTAAACGTGACGCGACTGGCTCTGCTGCCGGCTGGCACGGAGACGGAGCCTGCGTACGCTAGCGAGTTCACGCTGTGCTGCGTGAAGTTCCCGTCCGACCCGGACGACCGGTCCGAAGCCGTCGCCGCCTTCTCCGCCGACGCGCTCAACAGGAAGCTACTGCTCAACATTGAGACTCGCGGCTCCCCGCCCGCAGTCACCCTCGTCGATCCTAACACCAACGTCGATGTTGGCAAGGTATTACATTTTTATTTTTTTTGTGCCTTGTTTATTTCTCATTAAAATTTCTTCCATCATACACAATACATCACATAGTGACGACTTCGTATAACATGAGCAACTTTAGTAAGTAGATTTCACAGTCAGTAAAATTGTTGTCTGCAGCTTGAGCTTCTTGTTTTCTTTTGTAGGAAGGTGTATTATTTGCATGAAGTCTTTGTAATGCACTGGTAAATTGAAAGGAAAGACTTGTCTTCTCATTGAGTATTTCTGTCAACGCTCGAATTGCTCAATGTATAAAAATGTTATACACAATGATCGTTAATCTACAATACAGCAAACATGCTAATCGGTACTGTTTGTATTTAGAACCTTATCAAAGAGGGCTTGGTGCTGATGGAGTATCTGCGTGACCACCGTCTGGTGACGCTGGTGGCGGAGTACCGCGCGGCGCAGGAGCACGCCAAGAGCTCGCGCCTCAACTTGTGGCGGCACGGAGATATCACCGACGACGACGCTGTCGAGTTCGGTGCGCGTCGCTAGCGCAACGCCCCCGACTCGCCCACGCACGAGCTCCACTGTGGCACATGCACAGCCATACACATCCAAACTGTCATATACAGTATCATATACCCCTTTCTGTAAATGATTATAAACCATTTAACCGATTTCTAATACGTAATTTTGAGTATCTGGTTGTATTATTCCTTCTTAGACCATTTAACCTATGGGCCCGCTTCATATGATTGCACTCTGTCAAGACAATGAATTTGAAAATCCAAGACATTTATTTAAACTGTTTTAGAATCGTTTTTGGTGAGTAATGCTTTCCGTGAAAAATGCAAACCTCTGCAGTTAACGCAAGCAAGAAAATGTAAAAAACCTAAAATTTCCAAAAAAAAAAAAAAATCTCTTTGAATTTCGGGTGAGTTGGGGGTAAACATTGGCGGGAAGAGCGGGATTCCAGCGAGCCATCTACTCATAGGTATTCGCGCTTAGGTCCACACAGGTGTGTGTGGGTGGATTACACGATGTCTTTCCTTTTAAGTCTTTTCCTGTAACTTCTTGTTTTCAGTGCGGCAGCCAGGTCGTTGGGGTGCCTTTCCAGTCTTTCCTGGCACCTTTTTGTGATGTTCTTGA
This sequence comes from Apamea crenata, assembly GCA_949629185.1. Taxonomy (NCBI): domain Eukaryota; kingdom Metazoa; phylum Arthropoda; class Insecta; order Lepidoptera; family Noctuidae; genus Apamea; species Apamea crenata. Next base: position 14,078,761 of record OX451351.1, on the reverse strand, counting down.
TCTCGTCCATGACAGAATTCATAGATAAACAAAAATATAGAGTAACATTCCATATCTATTTCAGTATTCTCGGTTAAATAAACACTCTGTTAAAACAAATTAAAAATGTTATCAGAGAAATGCATCGAGAACTTTTTTGATTCAGCAATCGAGTAACAATATTATTAATAATCAGTAAAAATATAAACCACGTGAACTTTATTTTGAACAATGATGTGACTGGTGATTAATTATTATGACTGGATCGAATTATTGTATTGTAGAAGCTAGTTATTGTATGATTTTTTTATATATTTTTGGAATTTATTATTGCGTACCTAACTGACTTGAATTGGTCATCTCAGGTTCTCAGGGCTCTACAGACTTTTGTGTTCTTTTTACTTATATACCTATGTATAAAGTTAAAAATTACATACTAATTCCATGGTAAATAAAAAGAAGTGACAGCTGGAATCTGTCCTTTTTCTCCCATTAATTTATAATGCAACTTTCATAATCAGTCTAAAAGGCGATGTGGATCATGATAAACATAAACTCTTTGTGGAACACTATTTTGGTAAATCGATTGATGGACCCTCGCCCTTTCCTCCACTTTGTATGTATCTATATTGGACTCTTAAAGGGTATCGTTTTGCCCAACATAGTTGGGAAAAGGCTTGGCAAAGAAAGAATCTTATACAAGTGCACTTTATTAGGTTTATGAAGTCTCTTTTCTTTCCTTTTAAGGAATCCATCGATAAAGGAAGGAATGTGAATTATATCGATACTTACGTTTTTTAGTAAGTTGGTTGGGTCGACAGTGCTGCTGTCGACCCCACTAAAAGTCACAGATTTGTTTTCCATTGGTTAAAAGGTCTAAGTATTCCTTGTGTACTTATTTCCTTAGGAAATAACCCTTTTAATATTCAATACTTTTTAGAAATCGTGAAAATAATAAAATGGTCTAAATCAAACAAAAATATTGACGTAAACGTCAACTTGTGTAATAAGCATGTGTGTGCAGCGGTGCAATGTGGGTGTGAATCGGACATTCAATCAAATGAACACTTCACGTAACATGATACTCGTGGCATTATATGCCTCTTGTATTTACAAATATACTATTATTAAAATAATAACTTTCAGGTTCTAAGCGACATAATTATTATTATACACACGTGAATTTTAAACTATGCAATTAATTCAATTAATTATTATGTGACAAGAAAATATTAATTGTAAAAGCAAATTGTTGATTTATTTACTTTTTTTTTAATTTTGTATATCTGAGTATAAAATTAACATTATATTTCGTTGTTAATATCATTATTTATTTTACACGACAACATTATGAATTTTATCTAGACCTGTGCTTTCTATCGTTGTGATTTTCCATTTCCCTTTACATTTCTATTTTACATTTTATAAGTACCTATATTTATATTTGAATGATGTATAGCTGATATTCTTCAAAATGTAGCTAGTGAGGATTTTAATTATGCATGTTCGAAAATGAGTTTTCTTTTGTATCTTTATTTAATTAATGGATAATTGTACGAGTGTTCTATTTCGATAAACTTTTAGCTTCGTATATATTACATATTGTGTAAACCTACCTTCTCGACATTACAAGGTAGGTATATATTATTCATAACAGTACGTGGAATGTTAACTTCGTATAATAAAATAAAATATTTTAGGAATTAATTTTTGTTTTAATTTCGCTGACCCACCTACCTATATAAAGCATTTATCTGACACCTAAATGGCAGACTAGCCTAAGAAAAAGGGGGCCAGCTACTGTCTTGTGAACTGTCGCAGTCGCACTGATCTATCACGGAATAGACTGTTTACCTAAAGTATAAACAATGTTCGTATCGTCCGTCACTACAGGGGGTCTACTCCGAAGTAGTATCGGCCAAATGTTCGGCCGTTTCCTGCTACGAAGTTACTATTTGGTTCGGTCTGTCCCGATCCTACACTCTTTCGAATATTGACTATGGTCCCGACCCAACTGAGCCGATGCAAACTTTTTTCGCATTTTTCAATAATATTCGGTTCGGCCATGTGTCGGTCCGATCCGAACATTCGCACTTTGCACTTCGGAGTAGACCCCCTGGTCTGGTAGTTTTTGAACCTTTTAAGAATCAGGATCGATCCAATGCATCAAAAATTTAATTCATGAAAATTGGCCAGTTTTGCTGCCCGTTTTTTTTTTTTAATATGTGCATGCAGATTAAAATTCCTCAAAAAGTTAAGGACAGTCTCCTAAGACCTTTTTCTGTAGCTACAACGGTTAGGGTATCTACCCTTACTACGTGTCTCAAAAATCCACCCTAGCTGTCTTCTTGAAACAGATATTTATAAATGACTAGTGACATGACACTTCTACTGTTGGAGATAAGCCTCTCCAATTGCACGCCATTCAGCTCGATTCTTGGCAACTGTCATCCAGCTGCTACCAGCCACCCTGCGAATATCGTCGCTCAACCTAGCCTTAGGGTGTCCTACCTTACGTTTGAAGATTCGTGGTCTCCACTCAAGAACACATCTACCACGAGGGTCATCGGTTCCTCGACTAATACGGCCAGCCCATTGTCACTTCAGTTGCTTATTCTGTGAGCAATATAGACAACTTTGGTTCTCTGCTGGATCACCATATTCCGGATTATTCCAAGCATAACTCGTACCATAGCTTGCTGAGCGACCTTGAAGCTATGGACCAGCCGTATAGTGAGTATCCACGTTTCGGCACCGTAAGTATAACAGGCAGGACGCACTGATTAAAGACTTAAGGCTCTGCGGAATACACGATGAGAAGACTCGACGAAGCTTCCCAAACGCCGCCCAGCCTAGCTGAATTCTTCTGTTTGCCTCCTTCTCAAAGTAATTGTTCTTACCAAACTGCAGAGTTTGACCGCTCCGAGGTAAAAGTATTCTCGAACAACCTCGAGAGCACCGCCATTGACAGCAATTGGTCCCGAAGTAACGTGTTCGTTGAACATAACCTGGGTTTTGTCCAAGTTCATCCGGAGACCAATGTGTACAGAAGAATCAACTAGGCAGTCTAGCATCTGCTGCAAGTCATGTAACGATTCAGCCAGTATGACTATGTCATCTGCAAATCTCAAGTGTGAGATGTACTTACTCGCCGTTGATGTTAATACTGCGTCCTTCCCAGTTCAGCGTCTTAAACACATCCTCCAATGCGTTAGAGAACAATTTCGGGGAAATGTACGTCCCCTTGTCTCACCCCTCGAGGGGTGAGACAAAAGTTTATGTTCAGTTCGCTGGTTCTGAGGTTGGATATTAATGTGATGTGATGCGTTGCAATGCCATTTTCATCAACTGCCGTGTGCTAGTCTCGCGAAAACTCGAAAATAGCTCGACCGATTGTGATGAAACTGTGTGCGCCAGGGACATCGGCGCACAACCTGTTACCACGGATCCAGTACCTACTTACGGCATTGAAATTTGTCGTAAAACACTAGAAAGTCAATAATAACTTTAATTTCGGAAGTCGGCGTCTTTTATCCATTGCCACGAAGTGAATATGGTCAACATAAAACAGCGCTGCAATTTGCAAAAAAAAACGTTCCTTCTATCAGTCATACAAGCGTTAACTTGAGCTCGCGTTTAACCACGCTTTTAAAATTAGACGATGTTCGTATACCATACATCCTCCCTTCAATGTAGAGTGCACTCGTCGGATTTTGGCTACGGGAATTCGGGAAAGAATTAGGCTACTGGCCTACAAGTTAAAATAAAACCAAGAGGTATTAGAAAATATAATATATATTTTATTAAAATAAGAGCGGATTTAATTTGTTACAAGTAACGCAAAGTCTGTGCCACTCTGCTAATAAAAACATTGCATTACACAAACATTTTTATGGAACGAAATGCTAACTATTTTATCAAATAAGATTTTGGCACCATAACAGCCAAATATTTTAAGCAGCTAAACGTTTCACAGCGAAGACCACATGTCATGTAGGTACCTACCTACTTAGATATAAGAATTAGATGTAATTATTATTTAATTTACATCATACAGGTATTGTACTTTGTGTTAAATAATAGATAATATATTGTTTGTCATCGTGCGAAACATTTTTTTTTCAAGAAAAGGCCATTCTTACTCTTAGGCAAAATGAGACTATCACCTTCTTTATCTGCGTTAATTGCTTATTGAATTAGGTAATTGGCGTTTAATTGAGTTTAAATTACAATTAAATGGAATAAATATGTATATATAATACCTATCGTAACTTCGTAAGTGATATACATTTAAGAGAAGTACCTAAGTAGGAAATTATAAAAATACGGCAGCTAAGCGCTTCGGCAATGCCACAATAGGTACCTATCTACATTGTCGATTGACTACTTCTGCGATTTTTATAAGTGTCATGTGGTTAGGGTGCTAGCGCCGAAAACAGCATTTTAGCATTTACAAAATATATTTTTTCATGAATAGAGGTACCTACTGACTTGTCTTATGCTAACGAGTGGCGTAGTAACATAAATACAATTAATTTAATGAAGACGAGTGGCATCATGTTTATAAAGATGGAAGCACAACTAGCTTCAACTTTACTTTATAATGCGTATGAGCTCCCTAACCAATGGGCTATGATATCTACCTAGATAACCTATCTAACAGGCGTTTTGTGCCCCATGTCCACATGACAAAGTTAAAGAGGAAATTACATGGATGGAAGTGGAAGTACGGTTTCCATCTGCAATCCTCGTTATATTTATTTAAGTGTGTGTCTGGACCCGGATCGCTGGTTGATGCGATGCTGGATGGGTGTAGCGTGTAATCCTTTCGGGTAACACGAAAACAAGATACCTACCACAGAGCATGAGGACGCCACGCCGGCCGCAGCTACAGGCGGAAAAGCAAGCACTTTCCATACAAATGCGTGACACCGTGTACTTGCACTACGACACAAATAACGTATAGAAACTGACGGCTTTAAATGGCGTATCGTGAATTTTATTAATACAGACGCCAGCACATCCAGCCACTACAATCTGTCAAATTTCTCTAATAGATTCTCAACTTTATCACTAAAGCATTAGGCCCAGCGCACACTGCTGGAGGCGCGGCGGAGCGCATTTCCTTGAAACGCGCGGGCGGATTCCGCGGGCCCCGAGCGGCGCCAGAGCCCTTGAGACTTGAGAGCCCTCGAGCGGAGAGACGCGCGGCGGCGCGCAGCTATTCCGAGCGCGCCCGTCATTTAGTGCTGATCTCTTAACTTATCGTCTCCCACGCATTCGTTTTCATTAGTTTATCACTATTATGACGTGACGATACATCGTATGAATATACATATGTTTGCACTAAGTTAATTAAGTTTTCCTCGTTCATGATCTAGCTCAACACACGACCACACTAGTTAAAAAACTCTCCAGGCATCTGACCGCCAGCCAGCCGGGCGCGGGGTAGCACGCACGGCGGCGACTGGAGCAGCCGCGCGCATGCTCTTGTAGTAGCTTGAGGGCGCTCCGAGCACCGCATGCGAATTTATTCTTATATTGACCGTATGTCAAGGTGTTTAAGGTTTATATTATATCGTTGTCTTCAATTGCTCTCCGCTGCGCCTCCACCGGTGTGCGCTGGGCCTTAAGGTTCAAGGTTGATTGGGAAAATTTTAGTTTCGGGTAGCTTGACCTACTGGAGTCTGTACTTTACGTACCTATTGCCGTGTTTAGACTATTACGTGTTTGGTACAAGATACACTCGCGTCAAAAAAATATAATATACCTACCTACCTACACTATGCTCGCGTGGTGTTTATCTAAATAAATGTCAAGCGGACTCGAGGATTTGCGGACTAAAACCGCACCCGCACTATCTGGGTGTGACAGACATATTCGTTTCCCTTATACCGTATCATGTAGGTAATACAACTATCTAAATATGTTTTAGGGTTTTGTAGCTTTTCGTGTTATTCTATGCAATACCTATTAAAATTGTCGCTTATACTCATTAGGGTCTACGGTAAAGTTATCAGTGACACGGAGCTTAAAATGCGCGTAATTAATCGCAGCCAGAAACAACGAGTCAACAGCAGCAGAGCTCGGCTGCCGCAGTATGAAACGGCAGGTAGGTAGGAACTTACAGTCAGTGTCGAAAATATAAGCACGAACCAGACTTTTCCAAATAATCACACCTAAGAAAATATACTATCTCAATTGAATACAATTCTTGACAGAATGACTAGTTGTCGCCTAGTATGTTTATTCTGAAGCACCCCTTGTATCATCTTAATCTTATAAAGTTTTACTGATATTATAACAAGGTAATGTTATTTGAATGTTTCTATAAAATCTCTGGAATTACTGATAAGATTACAAAAGTTCTTTCACTGATAGAAAGTTACATTATTCTAATATTTACTTTTTATGCCAGCAAAATGCACAGGTAGGTAATCTGGGACTGGGAATCTACATGCGGGTAAGCCGCGGGGTGCAGGTAGTTTAATATTCTTAGTTGTGATTAATTAAGAACAGTCTGTTTGTTCTAATTAGGGTTCCGTACCCAAAGGGTGCCAGTGCCAACTGGGCCCGGCGTCCGACGTCAGACGTCCGTCCGTTTGTCACAGGGCTGTATCTTTGATCCGTAATAGGTAGACCCTTGACATTTTACAGAGATAAAATTAAAATTAAGTTCAAAATTAAAGGGAGTTCCCATATAAGAAACATGTTAAAGAAATACGTAGCTTTAAATTTTCTGCGGTCGTACGGAACCCTTTGTGTGCAAGTCCTACTCGCACTTAGCCGCTTTTTTAAATCGCTAACGGTACAATGACCAACCTAAATTCCAAAGTGGCGACCGCTTCACTCTAGTAGTAGTAATAGTATTTACAATGGATTAACGCATCGTTGCCAACTGCTACAACAACAATTGACTCTGTTCTAACAGCGTAAAAGTAACTTAACAGCTTGGAAAGATTTAGAATATATAAGAGGACGGAGGAGTGCAAATAGCTACAAAACCCTAAGGCTGCTGCACTAAGAAAACAATTTAAGGCTGCAAATTTCCATTTAGTAGGAGAACATACTGAATGGAAACGTGTTGTGAGCCTTATTGGGCTCTCTAGCCCAATCAATTTTGAAAGGAACCTTCCCATCACACGCAAACTATGCGGCAAAAACTGCATAACGCGCTATCAGCCAATAATTGTGGACTTAGTACGGACGCAGGGCGAAGCAGACTGGACGAGTTGCATTGTCCTGGGAGCAAAACACCGCAGCGCACATAGTTCAAAATCATTTATCATTATAACAACATTTTTAGCATGAAACTTGTCAAATATTGACCAGCTCTAAGAGCGAGGTCCTCAGGGAGTAAACACCCTAATTTTCTGTTAGTCAAGTTCGCACAGGCGCTTTTTTCCCGTGGCGATATTTTTCGCACACTGCTTTTTGAACGCACTGCTAAGTGCCGATAGTTGAAAATCCAAAAGTGGGTTTTTTTACGCCCCCGACATAGCAAAGTGAACATTTAATCCAGTCCCTCCACCCCCTCCCTGTTTTTCGAAACCGCCGTCTAAATGACATCGTAACATATCGGGGCTGTATTCTATGTATATCACATGAGTAAATAGCCCGAACGGTGTCACAATTAAAGTTTAAATTACATAAATACATATGATAACATGCCGTTCTCCTGCGAAGTATACACTAAAGCTTTGTATCGTATCAACAAAGTAATTGCTTTGACTATAAAAATATGTTAATTCTATAACGAATTGATTTAACTAAAGCTCCTCACACACTAAGGCAGTTCTTAGTTAAAACATTGCTTATAAATACTGGTGACATAACAAAATCAGTCGAACACATGGCAATGCGTATGTTAATATGTTAAAGACCAGGAGAACACAAGAAAATTTGGGGGCTCGACACGTCGCCACACACTCCCGCGCCGCTACCTCAGGCACCGTCTCAGTTTGGCGGTAGACCTGTATATTCATCAATGCACCATCGAGTATTTAGATTATTTCAAGACAAAGGTGTCACGGAGTGGTCTTGAAATCATCACCTTCATCTACTGTACTAGTTAGTACTGGCAATCTCCTTCATCACTGGCCAGTTCGTGCCCAAAAAAGGTTAAAAAACTAAACCAATAATTCATATTTGTTCTAAAACAAAAGCAGTTGATAAGCAGTTGCACTTACTGCTTATCACGGATATTGTTTCTTCGTTACTCAGGTATGATCTTATACTCTACTAGCTTCTTCCGCGTGAAATTCCTTGCTCCCCCGATCCTCCCCGTCGCATCGCATCGCCTGTCGGCGCTATGACTTCGTTTTCGTTTAGCGTTCTTTCTGAATTATTTTCATTTTAGTCGGCTCCTTAGCGTCCTATAGCGAGATGATAATAATAGCCTATACTATAGCCTTCATCAAGAATTGGGCAATCAAATGCAAAAAAAAATCGAATACTACCGGTAAGTAGTTCCATAGAGTAGCGCGTTCAAACCAACAAACAAACTCTTCAGCTTTATTAGCATAGATAAATTCGTATTGAGTAACTACGAACATAAATGAAACTTTTATGGTGCAGAATAAATGACTCCACACACAAAAGTAAATAACATAAACATCATTTAGACAGAGGTGTGCCTATAGGACACCAACATTTCGCCAGCTATGCTTACGTTTTTTGCAATTTGCTGGTCAGGAGGCCTACCACGACCTTTTAACGCGATCCATTTTAGGACCTAAACTGAACTGTTCGTCTAATTCGTACCATGACGTCAGTTTAACGATTCAATTTTGGCCACGCCATCTGACAGCGGATTATCCCAAACTGAGTCGCAAGTTTTGGTTTCATTCATTCAATTTTGTACTGTGTTTGGTACCATGACGTCCATAGAGCAGCCCAAACTGAAACGCTAACTGTCAAAATAAGCGATTCAATAAAAGTTACTATTTCTCTAACATAAACTGAAACGTTTGGTGAATTATTGGCGAAAACGAAGTTTTTTAGTGCTATATTAGTGGAATTTTACAGAAACCAATGTAAGTGTACTATAATCTTTCTTTTAAAGTCTAAAATACCTATTTTACCTGCATTTGTTTTTCTTTAACAGATGTCTGATGAACTACTTTTATTTGAGTTTTTTGAAGAAGATTCTGTCTCACACTATGCCCAAAAACGTTGTTTTATTACGTCGAAATAGAAATATTTTTTCGCATAAATAAATAGCAAAACGTAAATAAATATCTACAATGACAAAGATTTATTGTAACAATAGTTACCAAATTAACGTGGAATCTTAAAAACAACTGTTGAGTGTCTGTTTTACTTTAAAGTAATGATACCGAGTTAAGAACAAATAAAATGTTACTTGCTTCTGAACGTGTCTGACACTAAAATGTGCGCGAAGCAAACTTATTTGATAATAATAGCGTTGTCTCTTTTTCACCAAAAACGTTTCAAACGCGGCTCAGCCACAAATTGCGATCTTTCATTCACTTATAACGATCCAAATGCCGCTGAGCGTATTGGACGTCATGGTACGACTTTGCAGCGATGCAGTTTAGGAACCTAAACTGAAATGTCTTGCTTTTGAATCGTTTTTAATTAGATCATGGTAGGCATCCAGTACTAAGTTGTACGTTGATTAAAATATTATCCGCGGCCGTAACAAATATGTACTTACAGAATTATAATCATTAGAATCAGTAATACAACTTGTTAAGTTAGCATAATCCTAAAATGTCAAGATTTAATGAAATAGTCATTCAGTAGGATTACTTGATCTTAGAGAGTTGTGTTGATGACTTTATTTAATAGATTATTTCTTTAATAGATTTTCAACTTTATCACTAAGCTATTAAGGTTCAAGATTGATTGGGACAATTTGACAGTTTCGGGTAGCTTGACCTGCTGGCGTCTGTACAAATTAGTACTGACCAGCAAATTGCAAAAAACGTAAGAAAATTTGAATTTCGCGGGCTACCTTGGAGGAAACTTCCTCTGAAGAACTAATATAAAATAAATAGCTCAGAGGTTATACTTTTTGTAGCATAAATGATTTTTTGATAAAACAGTAAGTGATAAATATTGTTTCTGATCTAATTAGATACTGCTTAGATTTAAAATTGATTATAGACAAGGTGTTGTAAACATGTTGTAATAGTAGGTATAATGACTCAAACAGTCTCAAATACACTGATATTATTGATACTACATATTTAATCATAATCTGCCTTGTCTTTTCTCAACTTTGTTGGGGTCGGTCCAGTCTAACCAGATGCAGCTGAATACCACTATTTTACATGGAGCGACTGAATATCTGACCTCCACAACCCAGTTACTGGGTAATACGATACCCTTCGGTAAGACTGGTTGTCAGACTTTCGGGCTTCGGACTACCCGTAACGACTGTCAAATATCCACGAATGCCAGCCGGGTGAGCCGGGACCAACCGCTTAACGTGCTTTCCGAGGCACGGCAGGGTCTCGGTATGTAAAGATGGTCGCCCATCCACAGACCAACCGCGGCAAGCGTAGCTTAACCTGATCGATCGACTGTTATTATTGCGAGGCTGTTATTATTTAGCCACGGGCCCCTGTGCTACATAATTATAACTTGTTTTTTCTTTAAATATTTGTATGTTAAACAACACCAAGGCGATTTGTTTTCTCAAACAAACGTATAAACATGCTTTAGGTATACCAAAGATATACAAATACATTTTAATATTTCTGTCGTAGCATCTTTTTGTCGTAGTATCTTCTGGTCATAGTAATAGGGGTTAAAGTATGAAATTGCCGTTTTATTGTAATAAGTACTTCGAATTGACATAGAACCTTCATGGTTTGAGATTTTTGAGTGAAACTTTTTTCACATGGTAAGTACATAATATGGAGTTCTTCTTTTAAAAAATGTGCAAAATTCGATTATCGACTTTCAGTTGTTGTTTTTATTCAGATTAGACAAGAAAGATGGATGCTTCGAAAATTCGAGTTATTTTTGAATACGAGTTCCGACGCGGAACTAACGCGGCAGAAACAGCTCGCAATATCAATGATGCATTTGGAGAGAGGACTGCTAATGAACGCACCGTGCGATTTTGGTTTAAACGCTTTCGTGATGGAAACTTTGATTTGAAGAACGAACCACGTGGAAGACCGCCCACACAGGTGAATAACAATGAATTGAAAGAGATGGTGGAAGTCGATCCGAGCCAAACTACCCAGGAATTAGCGGCATGGTTTAACGTTACCTTACCAACAATATTGAATCAAATCAATAAAATAAAAAAATATGAGAAATGGGTGCCTCATGATTTGAGAAACCGTTTTAACTCTACAGGAACTGCAATTAGAAACCATTCGTCACCCTCCGTATTCGCCAGTCCTTGCTCCAACGGACTTGACGGCACGGTTGGCTGGGTGTTTTTCTATCTATAATATGTACGTATTTACAATAAAAAAATTGTATAGAAGTAGTTTATCAGCCATCTTGTTACCATAACACAAGCATTAGGTTGCTTAGCTTGGGACAAATGGTGCTGTGTGAAATGTCCAGGGATATTATTATTATATTACTACTATTTTTTTCGTGATTTGGATAATTTTCTACGTGATAAAAAGTTTTCTTCTCAGGAGGCAGTACAAAATGCTTTCACACAGTTTGTCGAATCTAGATCACGAGAGTTCTATCGCAAAGGCATAAATGACCTTCCTATTAGATGGCAGCAATGTATAGATAATAATGGTAATTATTTTGATTAAATAAATAATGTTAAATTAAAAAAAAAACTAATTTCAATTTTTCAGTACAAATCGGCAATTTCATACTTTAACCCCTAATATCTTGCCATAGTATCTTCGTTTCGTAGTATATTCAGTTCGTAATATATTTTTGTGGCATCTTCTTATCGTGGTGTCTTCCGATCGTTGTATCATCTTGAAGTAGTACCTTCGAGTAGAGGAACAAGAAAATACTACGACCAGAACGTACCTACTACGACAGGAAGATATACGGCGCAGTATCTTCTTGTTGTAGTAGTATCTTTTTGTAGTCGTAGTATCTCTCTCAAATTCGGGTATATAGAAGAATCTTATTTTTTTTTTTAATTCTTTAGATAGATATGAACGAATAGTATATGAAGCATCCGGTGGTGAGAGATTGCCAGTACTAAATAGTGAAATAATGATTGAGGATCACTTCGTCACGAAGGTAATCCCCACAAACGAATTACTAGGCGATACCGATATTCTAAGGTTAGTGACACCATTCACGGTCTGAACGCAGCAATTAAGTTGCAGATCGATACATCCGCTTGAATTTTTATTTCGTTTTTCATAGGATATGCTTTCCACGTCCAAATAAATCTAAACACACGTTGTTATATTTTTAAAGCTCTAATAAAGTCAATAGATGACCTTCAAACTCGATGATGCTATAGATATTTTGGTCGCGGATTCTTGCCCCTAATACTATTGATATACACATTTTGTGCGAAGTTATAAAATATTAATAATATGTTTTGTATTTATATAATGCTGTGGATTTATACTTGCTATTAAATGATGAAGGTACCATTATCATCACAATCACTCCTTTGCATCGCCATTTTGTACGTTAGAAAACTCGAAAATATTATCTACATATTAAGCTACGGGAATTTAAAAACCTATTAAAATATGTTTCTATATAAAATTTGTAAAATTATAATGAAATACTATAATCTTTTATCTAATTATAACTATAAAAATAACAATATATACCTACTATACTGTATGTACTATAGTATGTCTAGTGGAATTTGACTCGTTATCGAAGAATGGACCTATTTCGTCAGGTAATGGCGGGACATTCACCAAGAATTGTTGAACAGACGTGTAGTAGTCTCTGCAGGTCCAGGTGTCGTCATGTCCGCCGCCAGTCATCACCACTAACTTCTTGCAGAGAGCTCCGCAGCGCATGTACAGCTCTTTGGCCATCGCTGGTGGGACCAGAGCATCATTAGAACCACATAACACCAGAGTAGGCGTCATCACGTGGCCCATTTTCTTCAATGACATGTACTAAAATGAGAAGAAATTGTTCTATATTTTAACACTATATTCACTAATGAAAAAAATATCACCGTAATGTTAGCAATGGCATCAAACAAAGTTTGGTAGTCAGATTGAGGATGACTGAGTACATTCAGTAGTGAAACAACCAAGGAACAGCAGGCGGCAGCTAGTCATAATGTAAATCAGTAAACACAAACCTTGTTCTTATGGCAGAATTGCGGGAGCCAGTTCAGACACTTCCATTTTAGTATAACGTGTGCCATGTCAGGTATGCTAGTAAAGGTATTTTCTACTACCAACGCCCATATTTTGTTCCTATACTCAAGCCTTGAGGCTAAGTCAATCGCTATAGCTCCACCTGGAAAATGTAGATTATTTTTGCTAAATTGGCAAAGACATGATACAAGTTAAATAACCTAATTCACTTTGAGTTCTTATAGTTTAGTGACTACAGACATATAGAAATTAATCTGACGAAGTTATTTTGTGGGGTCAACGACCGCTTGTAGCGTTGCTACTTGCAGTATGAGTTGGGAAAATCTGTTTTCATTTTCATTTTCATGATATTTACACTCACTTTCACTGATATTCACATGAAATATCAGTTCATCAGTTAAAAGAGACTTAACAGAGGCCGATGACCCCACTTAAAAAAAAATCATCAAATTAATTTCATTTTGTTTTATCCTGTTTAGATATCGCTATTCATCACGCGTGTGGAGTTTCGCTAGCTAATTATCAAAAGAACTTTAAAGAGGGTATATATAAGTACCTAAATCTAAATTCGAAACTAACTCTAGTCTGTCTGTTTTTACCTTTTTTCGGATTGATTTGGATGAAAGGCACACACGCACAGCTGGACCATGACCTGGGTTAGGTTAGGACATAATATATGATACTTTGTATACCGGTAGTATGTTACCGTGGGATAATTTTCAACCCCCGCGCGGGTGAAGCCGTGGGCAAAAGCTAGTATATTATGTGACTTCAATATAAATCAAAGACATAGAGCTAAGATGCTGCTGACCTGACTGGACGAATGTTGAAGTCTAACACTCTTTAGATCATCAGTATTGTCTATTAATAGAATTTCACAGCACTCATCACATAGCTGATTTACCATGAACAATATTGATATTCAACCTCTGATATAAACAAAGGTCTATCTAACTACGAGTACTTTACCTAATGATCTTCCAAACACCATAATTTTACTGACATCTATGTCAGTTCTCTGCATGATGTATTCCAGAGCAGACTGTGCATCAACATATAGGCCTCTTTCAGACGGAGTTCCTTCTGACAAACCATAACCCCTATACTCCACCATGAGGATATTAATGTTCAGCTTGTGGTAGAAACCAGACACATTTGACAGTCTGTAAATATAAACATGAATTTTTTATAAACTTTTGTGTCAGTTTCGCGTATGCCAGTGTTTAGGAATTATTGTCTTCTAATATCTATAAATTCTATTCATTAATCATTTTACAGCATCATGATCTTTGCTTTCATATAAAATTAGGCAGTATGCTAATCAGAGGTCAAAGTAAAACCACTTGACATAAGGTTTGACAATAGTTACAATTTAATTGACTTCGCCAAACACCAAATGGATATTTAATTCAAAAATAAGTGGAAACTCACCTTTGGCCCATGTTACCAGCATTACCATGGAAAAATACCATGGTTGGTTTATGATTGCTATTCACAGTTTGTTTTATAAGGAACAAGTGAATTTTGAAGCCATCTTTGTTATTAATTTTAATACTTTCATATGGGAGTTTATAGTTGCTGGGCTGAAGAACAAACACCCTAGAGTCGGGTGGGTCATTGGGATAGTACAGCAATAGATCTTGAGCACTGTACAGAATTCCTGTGGACAAACACTGGATCAGTTTGTAAAAAATATTTGCGTTCTGTATCAACATCATATCAACAATGAACAATAATGTAGAGAATAACATCTCTACATTATTGTTCATTGTTCATCTAAACTCGAAGAAAAGTTGAATAAAAAACTTTAGCCATAACAAAGTCTGTAATAGAAAATGTAAGTATTAGAAGCGTTAGACGAGAATATGACACATATTATTGTGAAGGAAAATAATGTGCTAAAAAACAAGTAAAAGAACTCGACTAGAAACTAAATTTTATAGAAAAAGAAAAGCGTAAAAATAACCTCGTAATTTCAGGAACGAAGGAGTCAGGAATTATATAAAAGACGTCATTTTAGACATAGGAATACATATAGAAGGCATAACCAATGCATAACAATGCATATAGGAATAAACAATGTAAACAGAATTGGACAGTGAACCTCCAGCAGCCAAAATTGTCCCGTCACAATTATGTGAAAAAACACATAATTATGAAAAACAAGGCAAACCTTGTAAAGAAATATCACCACAACCACCACCAACCAGTTATAGGAAATTTTAATGCCCAGGTTGGCACCCGAGAATTTAGTGAAGATTTAATATTCGGAAAGCAAGGATACGGAAAGAGGAGTGATAATGGGCACAAACTGATGGAATTTTTATTACAAAACCACCTAACACTGTTCAATTCAGTCTTCAGGAAAAAACCCAAAACAAAATGGACCTGGCTATCACCCGATGGAAAATACAGAAATTAAATTGATTACATAATAACTAACAAACTAAAGTTCTTCAACTCACACATTGTACAAAATTTAAATATTAATACAAACTACTGGATGGTATGATGCTGCTTAAAAAAGGACTGTGAGGACATCCCACATACTTTTACAGGAATTACAGAAAGTCACATGTCACAAAAATTAGATAAAGCTCCAGGACCCGACAATGTACCAAAATTGCTGATAAGAGGCACAGTAGAAGAAAACAGTCCAAAAGCTTGGTTAAAGCTATGTAATGACATCATAACCTCAGGCACCATTCCCAACCAGTGGGGAAAATTATATAATGATTATTCTCCTCCTTATGAAAGGAGATAAAGATAAATTTGGCAATTATAGACCAATCAGTTTAATATCAAACGTCATTATGGTTTACGCAAAGGTAATTTTAGGAAGAATAACAAAAACTTTGAACCAAAATCAACCGATAAAGCAAGCAAGATTCAGAAAATACTACAGTACCATTGGTCATACCCACACAATCAACAAGCCTTGGAAAAATACAATGAATATCAAGAGCCATTATAAGCTGTTTCATGCTGTGCTGGAAGATATATTTAGACAAGAGGCCTCAGAGAAGTTTTCTTAAGCATTTCTTATATGTGAGCGACTATGTTACCTAAGACAAATTATCTCCCCTAAAGTGTCAACATCCAAGGAAATTAAAAAAAAAGGATAGCTTGTGTATGGAAAAAAATACTGGTCTCTGAAGGAAGTAATGAATACTATAATATAATGTAAGCATGCATATTATGAGGAAAACATTCAACATTTGCATTTTTCACATTCACATTTGCATCATTCACATATAGCAGCGCACTTGGTTGCTTGCTGACAATCATGGAGAGAAGCTAGAAGAATTACAAAAGGCAATGGAAAGAAGTGTGTTACGAGGCAACTAAGGGACAAAATCAGGAATACAGAGTTAAGAAGAAAGACCCAAAGATACAGAATATATTGGTTTATATAGACCATTTAAAATGGTGCTGGACAGGACTCATGCTTTATTGTAAAACCAACAAATGGTATAAACAAGTGACCCTATAGTAACCAAGAGACTGGACTAGAAAATAGGGGCATCCAAAAACAAGATCAGAAGACGACATCCTCTAACCTTGGGGCAATACTGGACCAGAGAAGTATGATTCTTCTTGGGGTAAAAGCAGAGCAAAATGATTTTGTGCTTATTAAGTATGCAGACAATGATAAAAGTTACTCAAGAAGAATTTCTCAATAGCAGAATTGTGAAAATTATGACTTCTTTATGCACCATGTGATGATAGTTTTTGAAATAATATTATTTCACTGGCTTTGATCAATTACAGCAATGTTATTGTTTGATCAATAATACAAGGTTTAATTTTTTGAAATACTGTTTTCTATTCACGTAGAGACGGTTTTCAAAATCATTAATATATACTACTCAAAATCATTAATATAGTAATGTTTTTGATTAAATATAGCGATATCATAGCAGATATGGTATCATATCCATTAAATCTATCCAATCTAAAAATGATGTTTCCTTACTTCTTGTAATTGTACTACTAACATCAGTAATACCTATACCCAACATTTACCCCAAAACACCTAGATATGAAACGTATTTAAGGAAAATCTTTGCCAGGAGTACTAGCTAGAAAAATATTGCAAGGCAGTCTTTTATGTCTTCAAATACCATATTGCACAAGTTTTTAGGTTTAGAGAGGTTTTAATTCTCAGAAATTAAATAACAGTTCGCATAAAATAAAATACAAAGCGTTTACATCTAAATAATAATATCATATTTGAAACCATCATCTGCACAATAATTGATAAGTGATGACCTCCATACAAATAAAATAACGATTTGTTTGCATTTTGTATCAAATAAGTAAGCCCAGCAATTTACGATAAATAAAGGGTCTCAAGGTTATCTTAGGGGCGCGGCAGCTTAGGGTAGTTATCAAGCTATCCAAAGGCTAAATAAAAATATCATAACTAAAATATATCTTACCTGATATACCCAAAGTAAATACAAGAAATGCTGTTATAAATCCATAAAACCAAAATACAACAACACCAGAAAATAAGGTCAAAGTCGAAACAACCCACAGTCTGTATAGGATTATTCGAAGTATATGATACATGTTGCACTCAATTTGTAAAACAACTACAGGGACACCCTGAGGAAAATTTGCTAAATATTTCCATAACCTATATCTAGTACTGTGTTAAATTGGTAGTAAGAATAATATTGTAAACGTATTACATTATTATATAAGAATTATAGAATATTTAGTTCGAATGAGAATTTGAGATGCACTGTGTATTGAATTGAGTAATTAAAAATTTGTAATTTGTTGAATGTTGACAGATGTTACTTTTTTTTGCAAACCACAGTACCAAACTGAACGAAGATTAAATAGAGATGTTGCCAATAGGGGGGAACATTCACGTACAGACGCCAGCAGGTCAAGCTACCCGAAACTGTCAAATTTTCACAATCAACCTTGAACCTTAATGCGCTAGTGATAAATTTGAAAATCTATTAAAGAAATTTGACAGATTGTAGTAGCTTGATGTGCTGGCGTCTGTACATACTAAAGCGCATAAGGAATGTTATCTAGGAAATCGGCAGATGTAATCGCAGTTAGAACAGATTGGATCCAATTTAGTGTAAATTAGAGGTCCAACCGCACTACTTCCCTAATTGATCGTTCTTCACGAACATGCATGCGTCGTCTGGCCGATTTAGAATCCAATTTAGTATACAATTTAGTGTAGTATTATCACCCCGCCTAGGGTATTAGTGCTCTGTGGTTCATAGTTAGCATTCCTTAAATTGGATAGTGTAATAAGCGCTTTACGTAGGGAATAAGGGGAACATTACTTACTGACAATTTTTCCCATTATAGACTATCCAAAAATAAAAATCGTAAATAATTTTAATATTGATATACATTATTTTTATGACACTTAGTACGAGACTTATCGTATTATGTAATGAAACCTAGCTTTTGTTTGTGTTACGAATATTTTAGATTATATTGCATGTAACAAGTGTGAACTTCAATCGAGACCTATATTTTGTGTTTGTGTTGCATTACAGGTTTTTATTAAACATTTACTTTTTAGTTTTTTACCATCCCATAGTTTAGACCCCAAAGCGTCGAAATTTTTCGTCGGTTATTAAAAACAAAATCTTATGTTTCATAGAAAAGTGCAATACCTACCTACGCGGTCAAAACGTAAGGAACAGCAATATTTTTTTTTTCAAAAATTTCGACGCTTTGTGGTCTAAACTCATGTGCTGAATCCATGGTTACAGTTTGCGCGTCGATGTCCCTGCCACCCTGTATATTCTCTCCCATCAATCAATGCTGAGAATTCTCAAGAATGTTTTGCGTCCTTTTCCAACACCATATCCGTTACAGCTCATAATAATTGCTTCCTTTGATCCCTTCTAAAAAAGCCGTGTATGTACAGGCAATATCACTTCTTCGCCTTGATGAAAAAGGGAATGTTCTACCATGAGCAGGGCCAGGAATGAGGCGGAAGAGACTTTTAACCTTGAAAGATCTGGGTAATCTGCTCATCTTCAATCAGATATTGGCAAAGTATGATTAAAAATTATTATATAAAAAAAGAAAAGCATCAGGCTGGGTATCGTCACAGATTACTAAATAGTTACTACGTAACAGATACTTCACTCAGTAGAAAATTTACAATACCTACTGCTATAATAGCCTACTCCGTCGCGACAGCAACCGCTGCATACTAAAATGTGCCTAAATACTTAAACGTACAGTTGTGATTGCTTCGCACCGCGCGATCCCACAGCACTGAACTTGGTCCGCAAACGGCCCGAGACCGCTCGACCGGGCGGTAGGTAATTATAGCGCGCAAGCACATGGATTGACGGAGGCCTGGTATCGTTTTATAGTCCTCTGAGTCCATCCATCGCAGTGTTGGTGGTGTGGCAAAAAGTGAAAACTTACAGAAACTTTTAAAAACTATCTTCCACGAACAAATTCTTCTACCTCTTCTAGTTTTGAGGTAGGTACTAGTTTTCAGTAAAGTCGTCCTAGTTTGTTTCTGGTGCAGATGAAATAAACTTTGCAGGCTTTGTAACCTCAAGTGATCTTCTTGATAAGGCAATTTCCCTAGACGAACTTATGCCTTTTCCCAACTATAGGTATTGGGGTCGGCTTCTAGTCTAACCGGATGCAGCTCAATACCAGTACTTTACATGGAGCGCCTCTTTACATGACCTCCACAACCCAGTACCGGGTAACATGATATCCCTTGGCAAGACTGGCGGTCAGACTTCCGGGCTTTTGACTACCCGTAACGACTATTAGAGATCTACAAATGACAGCTGGAACCAAAGTCTTAACGTGCTTTCCGAGGTATTAATTGCAAAATTCCAGCTTGGAATGTTCAAGTGGTTATTCCTCTGTTCTGTACGTTCTCTGAAACGTATAGTGTAGAAAGGAATTGAAGTATCATCTTTACCCTGCCTCGCTGTTGATCAGTTCGCTATAACAGAATTAAGAATGATAAGGACGATACGGCCAATGCCGCTATTCGCGAATCCGAGGGCCTGCGTTCTAGCACGCCCAGCAGTGCGAACTTTAGAGGCTGATTACGAGACGACTCGGTCTGGCGGTATGTTATTGCGCTAGTACCTAACTTAACACCATGTATCTTTATAGGTTGTGGTCAGGGTTGGGCAGTATTTGAATTAGGTACTTGTAATTAAAATACAAATACGTATTTGGTATTTGTATTTCAATTACTTCCTTAAAATGTAATTTGTAATTCGTATTTCAAATACCTGACGGCGAAGTATTTTGTAATTAGTATTTCAAATACTTGAGGCTTCAAAATACATTTTAACCTTCATTTAGCGATCGTGAGTGTGAGTGCGAGGCGAGAGTGCAATGATGGTAAAGCAGCTATTAGAGTTGGTGATTGGAAGGTTCAAGTCGTAATTCCCATATTAAAACCTGGTAAAGATCCTAACGATCATTGTTCTTATAGACCAATTGCTCTAACGTCCATTCTTATTAAACTTTTAGAACATTTAATTAAAAACCGCCTTGAGTGGTTTGTAGAAAACAAGAAACTGTTCCCAGCGACTCAATTCAGCTTTAGGAAAGGTCTGGGTACAGCTGATAGTGTGGGTACCCTCACATCAGACGTCCGGCTGGCCCTTAGTAGGAATGAGTCTGTGTCAGCAGTTTTCTTAGACATTTCAGCTGCCTATGATTCTGTTCTCCTCCCAGTCCTCAGGCAGAAAATGCAAGAGCTGAGAATCCCAGCTAGGATTCGTCGAATCGTTTGCAGTATTTTTTCAGATCGTAGTGTTCAACTCAGGATTCCCGGGGAAAGCTCTGAACCGAGATCGGTTTGGAGAGGTCTACCTCAGGGATCCGTACTTAGTCCCCCTTTTATATAATATTTATACCTCTGATCTTCCTTCTTGCCAAAATTTTGACTGTAAAGTATACTTCAATATGCTGACGATATTGCACTATTAGTATGTGGCAGCTCCATCGAAGACGCCGCTCTCTCCATAAATATCTCGTTTGTCCTCGTTAAAACAATGGCTCTTAGGTCACGGGTTATCTTTAAGTGCTCCAAAGAGTACCGCAGTTGTTTTTACTCGTAAACGTCTAATACCCCAGGTTAACATTAATATTGATGGTCAAGCTATCCCAATTGAGGAGAAAGCCAGGTTTCTGGGGGATACCCTGGATTACAAATTGTTGGGAGTGGACCACATTAATAACACAGTCAAAAATGTGAGCGCTCGGTTTCGGTCCTCAAGGCTTTGGCAGGTATCTGGTGGGGAGCTCACCCATACACCCTAAAGCTAGTCTACAATGCGCTGGTGAGAAGCGTGTTGGATTAATGCAGCTATACCTGATCGAGCCATGCAACAAGGAAGCTTTGCGCAGATTAGATTCTGTCCAGCCCAAATGTCTCAGGAGCGTAATTGGTGCCTTGAAATCCTCTCTTATAAATGCTCTCCAGGTTGAATGTGCTAAACCTCCTCTTAACCTTCGACGACAATACTTAGCAGATCGTTTCATGTCAAAAGTATTCTCCCTTTCGTCCCATCCTTTACTCCCCATTTTGGAACAAATTTACCTCTCTCTTAACACGTATTCCGACTGGAATAATAAATATATTCCATTGATGAATAGGTACAGAGAGCTTAAACACCTCTCCTCGCCTGTTTGTCAATACCCCTCTCTTCCTGTCTTCTCTTCCGCCTATGAGGTGGTCCATTTGAAGCCAAAGGTCGTTTTGGGCTTGGTATCTCCAGAAAAAAATCCAGGACGTAAAAGGTGATTTTGAGCGGGCCATTAAGAGATACTGGAACGGTCGGATTTTTTTTTTTATACGGACGCATCCATGCAAGTTATCATCAACAGGATGTACAGGTGTTTCAACATATTTCCAGAACTCTAAAATTGCCCTTTTATTTATTCCAATGCCCACCAGAAGCCTCTGTATTTACAGGGGAATGTATTGGTATTCTAGAGGCCGTCAATTTCATTCTAACCCACAATATCAAAAAAGCCTTAGGTCAATATGTTAACTAAAATCCAAAATTCACAGTTAAATCATTTTTTACATTCTAAATTTACTATACACATGCTCGAACAACGGTTTAAACATTGAGATAGCTTGGGTTCCCAGTCACTCGGGTGTAGGTGACAACGAGTGCGCCGACTCACTGGCTAAATTTGCTTTAGGATCGGAAGCAGTACACGGTACAAAGTTACGACTTACGAACTGACACCAAACACAGACTTTACAACTCGTGGTCAGAAGCTTGGCAGGTAAGTTCGAAACTTAAGGGGGCGTATTACCGACGCCAGTATTCAACCTGACATCCAGCAGAAACCTTGGTTTTTTAAATGTTCAAAATTATCCAGAAAAACTGTTGCTACCCTGTGTAGACTGAGACTTGGTCACTGCTTCTGTCCAGTATTTTTAAATAAGATCCGTGTTCGTGACAGTTCCTTGTGCGAATGCGGTCTTGATGATGGTACTCTGGACCATATCTTTTTCTCTTGTCCTTTAAACTCCCAATCCTTTGACTTGTATCATAAGCTTTCCAAAACTAAAATTCCTCTTCCTACTAACTTCCATTCCCTCTTGGCTAACTTTTCTCCTAAACTTATAAAAATTGTATCATTCTTTTTAAATTTAAACGAAATATAATTGTAACATAATTATTATAACTACATAAATACCACGGAGTGCAAAGTTCGACAGTTGCGGTAAACCTTGCTGCGTTTCCGTCACCACATGACGCTGGCAGAATAGTCGGTATCGGTCGGTAGTAAAAAAAAAGTGACTACTGAGCCGTGTCGACTATTCTGCCAGCGTCATGTGGTGACGTATACATACATATTTACTCAGTACTCACTGTCTCTGTAATACAGAGACTGAGTAAATATGTTCCTTCACTGGACAGTGATCAACCACAGACGTCTAAAATGGAGTTAGAATTGGTCAGCTTCCTAAATGATAGAAGCAAAGAGCTTTCAATCTTGAGCGCTATCCAAATATAAAAAATGTGTTCATACAATTCAACACAAGTTTGTGCTCATCAGGACCTGTAGAAAGATTGTTTTCTTTAGCAGGTTTTATTCACTCTCCAACAAGAGGCTGTTTGTCTGACAGTACATTTAAAAATCCAGTGTTCATGAAAGGAAACTCTGGTTTTACTGATTAATTAATCTTGTTTTCCGCTACTTTTCAGCCCATGCTGGTCTAGATTAGGTACTTATTTTGTAATATGTAATTTATATTTCAATTAAAAATTGCTAAAATTCAGTATTTTGTATTTTATATTTCAAATACCTTTCTTAAAGATATTTTGTATTTTAATTACTTGCGATACTGTATTTTGCAATTTGTATTTAAATTTAAGCAAAGCATGTATTTTGCCCAGCCCTGGTTGTTGTATATATTAATAAAAATAAGTACACATAGCATAGGGCACAGCTAGCAAAGTAATAAAACGTCTCAATTTTAAATATATTTATTTACATTTAATTGATAAAACTTGTAAGTAACTTATTCAAAACGTGGTTAATTGTTAAATTAGTTTAAACTGAAGAGGACCAGCTTTGCATTGTAGACGCAACTATCTAAAATATACATTTTAATAGTGATTATCTTCGTTGTAAAATATCAAAGGCACGTCAAACATGTACTGTTAATAAAATTCTTTCGTATATAACAATGCGACATGCTCCTCAGAACACCTAGTCTTTATTAAAATATTTCAGATACTTATAGCTAAATTATTTTATTAATGGACAGAATATATTTGTAGCAAAATATTTAAAAAAAGGAAACGTATGAAGGAAGTAGGGAAAATACTTCAATTGCGTGATTAAAGTGTACTTCAATATCAAGTTTTACATCGATCCTTGCTGACACGCACATAATTAAATCTAGCTTTGTAACAAAATGCATTTAAAAGCAATCGTGATGTAGGCACATAATAAATAATTGATAGGTTTGATTTTATCTTCACATAAACTTAATTAAACAGAAACAGTGTCTACAAAGTTAAGAACAGCTTTTATACTAAAAAAATGTAGATAATACGTCTGATTATATCATCGATTTATAAAATGTATATTTATAATACCTAATAGGTATTACACATAGCCATATCGTAATAGTTTATGGAATATTTTTGTTATATGGTAAGGACCAGTTAATTTGAGCACTTTTTTAAATGTGTTTTATAGTTAAATAATAATAATATTAAACTAAAATAACATTGAATTGATTCTGTCTTGTGCACTGCTATAATTACTGCGTAGTCAATGGTGAAGATTCCCGTGCGTAAGTTATACGGAGCAGTTAAACAGATATAGGAAATTGAAAGAGGTTTGAAGTCAGAATTATTATAAGTGAAATCAATCATCAAATCGATTTATATTATTTCAATAAATATAAATATTAAACACATCTCATTATTACTTTTTATATAGGAGATTGACGCACAGAGATGATAATGGGCGATAAATGTCTAGGACTACCGGCTAAGGTGTCACCATGACACCTTAGCCGGTAGTCCCGTGTCGGTAAAGGGCTGTGATAAACACGAAGTGCGCGGTTGTTTGCGCTTCATGAAATCTTAGCCCGAGTGTTGTTTCTACTGTAAAGGCTTCGGTCCTATAATTTAGTATAATTCACACGAACCAGTTCTATTTTAATACATTTCCGACGTACTATCAAATTGTATTCGAATAAAAGCACACCTAAAAACATACAATAAAATACACCTAAGCTTATTAAAACATAAATCAAAAGCAGATTTATTGTTATCAATTAATTTAAAATAATAATATACACTCTATTCTTGAACCGTCGGGAAAAGCATAACATTGTAACTTAATGTGTGTGCAGCACCAGACAATTGACATAATTTAAATTCCACTATTATAGTTAACAATTAAAATAACTAGTTATAGAGTAACTGAATATCTTCATCATGAGTGGTATAATCCAATTTCATAGTCTATGTTACACATACTTATTATAAAGATTGTTTAGCTGAATTTGATGGTGTATAACATTTGACAGTAAGGACATTACAAAAATAATATTGTACACAATGAATTATTATGAAGAATACTTCAGTTTTGATTTGAGTGTTTACTTAGTCTAAAAAATATAAACTACACATTACAACAACAACAACAAAACTAAAACAATACAAAAGCGTGTCTAAATGTTGATCTACTTGTTACTCTTGATTCCGTTTTTGAGTTTTTTGTATTCATTAAAGAGGTCTTGCACGTCTTTCAAGGATGTCTCTATTTGTTTCACGAAGTTTGATGAACTCTGTAAAATGAACACAATGTTATGGATATAAAAGCTAAACTTTAATGTTGAAACGTTTTTATTATGCAATATAATTAACTAGTAATTCATATGAATTAACGTTTATTACACATACAGTGGCCTCCAAAAGTTAGTTGACATTTTTCCACTTCAGCTGTGATCCCACATTATGATTAAAAATAAAAAAAATAATCAGGGAATACTTGATTATTTTATATAAGTCAAATGTAGTTAAATAATTTATCAACAAAAACGTTATAGCAGTTCAAACATTTGGATCACAAAAAATCTAAATCATAATGTGGTGTGTAACATATAAAGCCATAGTGCATGGTCTATGTTAAGCTGTATACAGGTTTAGAAAGATGTCTCACCGTGATGGGGCAACTCTTCTTGCTGGAGACGTGAAAGAACAGTAGATCTTCTCCGACGATAATATAGGACACTCCATAGCCGTCGTCAGCCACTGGGCCAAACCCGCCGCCAGCACTCACGCACTTCGGGTGTTTCTTTAGGTCCAACATTGAGGTTTGACCTGAGAATATAGAGTGCGTTATAATATTAATATCTGCTGGTTATGCCAAGATGCCACTTTGAGGAAATACAATATTAGGTGCAGTAAGAATTAATACTCAAAATGGAAGTTAACAATTCCATAGTGTATCTGGCAATAGGTCGTAATTTTCCATGAGGAATTTCTCAATAGTAACATAGAGCCTGGATCTATGTCTGGTTGGTGGCAATAAACTCGCTACTTATCAAATGATAACTGGGTGTATTATTCACATCTGTCTTACCCTTCGGGGAATACAGGTGTAATGTTATCTTACGTTACTCAAATTCCTTGCTCTACGAAATCTCTTGCGTTGACAGGCTGTAAGGAGGTATACAGGTAGAATGTGAATATACCGACCGTGAGGCGTTTGGCTTGTGGAAAGTCGCCACGGTTCGTTGAAGACCTCCTGGAGGAACGGCGACTCCAGCTCGAGATACTTCGAGACGACGTACAAACAGAAGAGGTGACGGTCGATGCCCCTGCCAGCCATGGCATCCTGGTAGCCCAGCTGATGGCGGTGGCTGGCCTTCACGAACAGATCCATCCGCTCTTGCACCTAAATACATATGATTCAATTAAAATCATAATCACAAAATGTCTGAAAGATTATTGAAAATAGAGCATACTGTACATGTAACCACGATGTTTCTGTTTATTTACGGCCCCGTTTAAAAACGATACGCGCGCGTCACTTGTAGTGCTATTCTGAAAAAGTCTCACCGTGTAAACAAGTGAAGTGAGTTGTCAATAATATCTATCCCTAGCATCAGCCGAGCGATTCTGTAATAATCTCACCGTGAGAACTTAGGTGAAGTGAGCTGCCAATAGTGTCAATCCCTATAGCATCTGGTGGAATGACATCTGATTTCAAGCTCACTTCACCTAAGTTTTCACGGTGAGATTTTTACAGAATTGATCGGCTGGTGGAATGACAGCTCACTTCAAGCTCCCTTCACCTAAGTTTTCACGGTGAGATTTTTACAGAATAGATCAGCTGGTGGAATGACAGCTCACTTCAAGCTCCCTTCACCTAAGTTTTCACGGTGAGATTTTTATAGAATAGCACTTCTGTTTCTGTCCGTCGCTCCGCAAGTCGCGTCGCGGTGAATCGTGGCATGCTCTAAGCAACTTCTTTTGCGCGTGTCGCTTGAGCGTGTAATTCGTGGCCGGGGTTCCTGTGTTAACTTGTATGACGTACCGTAGCATTAGGGTTGTTCATAGCCTTCACCCATTCGGAGCTCTCGATGGTGCAGGAGCGGACGGTCTCGGTACGGCCCTCGCGAAACAAACGCGTCATAGAGGCTTCGTACGTCAAGCAGAAGCGGCCCGCGTCGCGGTAGTACGACAGCTGCAGAATCAACTGGATGAACGCGTCCGGAGATATCCGGCAACTCTTCATGAAACCTGCATAGTAAAAGGAACGATTAATAAATACAACTCGTGTAAAAAAGGGTACTACGGTGGTCTTTTCGCTGTTGCCTTTAGATGTCTAGAGAGACAACCTTTGTATGGATAGGAAGACAAGAAAATAATTAATAATATTATAGTGAATTTACGGACTCACAAACTTGAAAGAAGTGTGCTTCGATAAGCGCTAGTTTCGCGGCAGTTTCACCTTGGCACTGATAAAGAAATATAATGGAATTGCACCCTTATGCTAACGTGAGCAGCTACAGCGAAAGGACGCTCACTGGCTTTTTAAAAGCACGAACCAAGCCGAAAAGCTATTTAATAGCTTACATACCCTTTCCATATTTGGTGTACATCAGTATCCTGAGGTCAACGTCGTTGAGTAACTTTTGTGCGACGTTGTAGGATACGTCAATGTTCTTGAGCAGCTCTTCATGCCCAAGGTCCCATTGCAAACGAATGGGCGCCGGGGGAGGTGAATCGACCGTGCCTAGTGTGTTGCCGTCTTTACCGTATCTGAAAAGGCAATTTCGTTACTTTTTCTAACTTGTTACACACATACATTTGAACATAGTATAAAGTGTATTATAGTGTATTACCATATTATCTAATTGTTTGTATATTTTTTAACAAATAAATTATTATTGTACAAATGCCAATTAAATATTATAGGGTATTAGCGGGCTACGGCGAAAATAAACACTCGATTGACAAGTTACAGAGACGTCACGTGTAGAAAGGACTTTTTGCGCCGAACACACAAAGTAAATATACCAGTATATCGGTATATTTAATTCGTGGCCAAACCCAATCAAATTGGTTTATGAGAAATGTTTCATTTTTGGGACAATAGAGAAAGTCGTAATGGGGTAAAATGTAGATAGTTAAAATGCTCACCCGACTTCCAACTCGCACCAAATAACGTATTCCCATAAGTGTCCCATAACAGGTGCGTCTGCCCTGAAAATATGTATTTTCTGTGTCAGGAAATTATTTGATATAAAATATTATAGTAAGTATTGTAGTTTGTATAGATTTGTTTCCTTACCACGTGTGTTCTGAATTAAAACCCACCTGCGAAACACAAAAGTTAACTTTATTAGAGTTCACAGGAGCATGAAGTTGTAGAAAGTAACTATTTTTTTTTACATAAATTAAATGTAAATATACTTTCATTTCGTATAACTACTTTAGTGCCGTATCAACTACGTTACCGCACGCATTATATATTACTAGCTATTACCATTATAGCCATGCGATACGCAGTTGAAAACTTATAGCCACATGGTATTTAAAAGTAGAATGAAATAAAGTAGGTAGTAGGTAATTAAGTGGACAAATCTGACTTTTTTATTTCATTGATTGACAAGCAATCACTGTTAAACCCTGCTGTCTATGGACATGCTTTCCTATCCAGTCTATGCTGGAATGTCTCGTATGACTCATTCCTTTTCAACTAGAACACAGCAACGCCGGTTGACGACATAAAGGACAAGCTTCACAATGAACTGAGGGACAATTCTCGTAATTGTAAGAACGTTCAAAATCTAGTCGCAGTCTCATCTTGGCCTTCTGGTCGCTCTAGGGTACTACTAAATTAAATATCTCAAGTCGTAATTCTGATATTCAGAGATAACAGGGAAACTATACATGTACCTAAATACTTACAAAACCGTTTTTGCTGAAACAAAGGTTGAATGACTTGTCGAACCACCGATCGTGGCCCTTGCCGTGGAGTAGCACGTGACCCATCTCGTCCAATTTTGAAATATTTTTCTCATCATAGCCATATTCAAAGTCATCTGCAACAATATTACATTTCTTGAGCAAAGTGTCAAATACTGAAACGACCTATGGACTGTCCCAATGCGTGCTCCTCGGAGACAAAACAATTATAAGATAAGGATATGACGTTACTCATTATTACTACTCAATTTATCTGCTATGTATTGTCTAGACAAAAAGCGTCATTACTGGTTACATATCATATGACTAGGTGTGCCTGCGACTTCGTTCGCGTGGGTATTGGATTTCATAGGTTTTAATTTTTTTGCAAGGAACCCTAATTCTTTTTCTAAAATAAAAGTCTGAGTTATTCTTTATAACATCAGCAGTGCGATTCTGTAACCATATCACCGTGAAAACTTAGGTTAAGTGAGCGTGATTGAGCGTGAGAGTGAGCTGTCATTCCAACTAATGCTAGGGATTGACACTATTGGCAGCTCACTCTAAGCTCACTTCACTTAACTTTTCACGGTGAGTTTTTTACAGGATTGATCGGCTGCTATCCTCTGTCAGTGAAAGTCTTGTCAAAATCGGTCTAGCAGTACTGGAGATTAGCCGGAAAAAACAGACACAAAAGTTATAATGTTTTTTTCGTTATAAGTACCGTATATATTATACTTTCATTGTATATAGTCAAAAGCTGTAATTTTGTCATTAAAAAGAGATACTTCAATTTTATTTATTTGTCTAGACCACTATAAAATAATTAAGTACCTACTTTCAGATTAACCGCGGTTATCAAGTAGATAGAAATGTGTGTTTGTAAAACAAGATACGCATAGTAGTTCTCTTCTAAATTCAGCTCATGGCTTCCTGGACCATTTGCTCTACTTCTCATAGCTTCCGATTTCGCCCTAGTCTTATCCCAAATCGTCATCCTGGATAATTCATATTAAGAGTGGTTTATAAGAGGGCCCGGTGCACCATGTATCCTCAAAATTCATCCTTAGAGCTACTAATAAGTTATGAATAAGCGCTGTTATAAAGTTAAATTGTTCGCAATCAATATGCGGTTGGCTGTAAGTACTACGATAATGACTCGATGAGACGTCAGCGAATGGAACGCTGGTGTAGGAATGTAGAACATTGTATACTAATACGGATCTTGAAATGGGGACGGCTACAAAAATGTAGGTTACAAAACTATACAACCGAGGTATCTATTTAGTTCACGAATCGGTTAGCAAATAATGGACGGTAACTGGGTTTTTATGACCCTGAGGGACATTGAGCACTATTGGGCGGTG
Source organism: Apamea crenata (assembly GCA_949629185.1). Taxonomy (NCBI): domain Eukaryota; kingdom Metazoa; phylum Arthropoda; class Insecta; order Lepidoptera; family Noctuidae; genus Apamea; species Apamea crenata. The sequence continues at coordinate 14,048,200 of OX451351.1, read as the reverse complement.
TTTTAGAGCGACGTGATATAAATTGTTATATTTAAAGTGAACCAATCCATTCAATAAATAAATACACTAACCTGTCATCATCTCCTCATCGCATCAAACAATTATGAAAATAGTATTTTGTTATGACCGGAATCCGGATCCCTTCTATCTGCGCTGTGCTAACGTCACGTGAGCGTATTTGTATCGAAACTAACGTCGTGTAGACGCAGAGTTAGCGTCGCGTTTGCGTGCTGTATATGTTCGTTAGGTGTGCTCAGTACTTACGAATTTTCTAACTGCATCTAAGTCTAAGATACAGATGAACGTGGTGTACTTTAAACAATGAGTACGTTCTATTCAAAATCACAAAGCCAGTGAAATTTATTGAATTTTTAATTTTACTACAATGCGTAAAATTTGATAAAATAAAAAAGAGGTCAACGCGATTCACAATCTCCAATGAAGGTCGTCCTCTTATCGTTGTAGGTATTGTATGACGGAACTGATTTATTGTTCCGCATCTACAGTTTTGTGCGTAAATAAATAATTACGACATATATTTCGGTCTCAATAATTATGCGTAGGATTTAAAAGGTCCGTTTAAACCTTATCGTATACTTTCTAAAATAGAGCACCACCCACCAAAACAATTCTCTCGCCCTGGTCCCAATTTATTTGGGGCCGGCGCAACATGTCTTTTTCTTCCATTCCGTCCCTATTAGGCGTCATCCCTTTCTAGTCGCACTCATTTTTCATAAAGTCCATCCATCATTTCTTTTGGTCTTCCCCTACTCTTAAAGCCATAAAATGGAGCATATTATTTTGAATGACTTCAATTGGAGAATAATATATAAAACCTTGGTAATTACGTGCCTATTTGCTCTCTAAGTGTGGATCAGGGGATTATGGCCCGGGACCCAGGTCAAGGCGCCAACAGCCACTTGGTTGCGCAGATAAACATACATTTTGTTGTCAGCGAGACTTTCCCGGTGAGCCCTTTTATTCCTCTGATTACGTTGAGCTCGACTCTTCGTAATCTAAAGCTTCCGAAGAGTTACCACTCTCACGAAAACGTTCACGTTGATCAACTTCAAGGAGTTAATATGGCATCAGAATCCTTACCGAGGCATACGTTGAAGGCGGCACGCTCGATGCAGTGCAGCGAGGTGCGGTTGTGTCCGCGGTTGAACATGGTCTGTCTGATGTGCGCCCAGTGAGAGCGCTCGCCTGCGGTCAGCGCAGCCACGCGTTCTTCTCCAACCATCGGTTCTGACTTGTCGTCGAGGATTTGTTGAATTTGTCTATAGAAAATGGTAAATTTAACCAGACTATAGTTTTGCGTGGATGTGACGCATATTTTCCCTGTTGTTTATTCTTTTCGTCATATTAAGCACAAATAAATATATTTTCTTTCTTTTCTTTATATTCCCGACTACCACTCTAGTTGATTGCATAAATGTAAAAGACATGGAAATAGGTTACTAGCCATTGTGCCACACTGATGTTCTGTTTCACGAAGGCGGGTTGGTCTTAGAGTGCAACTATCGATGAACGTGATGAACATCGTTTCTGTGTGCGAAAAGGCGTCTCGGCCAATACTGAACGCTTCCGAAATTACGCACATAGGAACAATGTGTAAGTGCCTTCGTGAGATAGAACATCTTTACCAGCTGTTTTACACATCTGAAGTGGTCATTGCAAAAGTTATAGTACAATGGCATACTATCACTTCTTACATGAGTTACTGGCATGTATATTTCTGTATTGAATGCAGCCAGTGAGCTCAGACTAAAAATAAAACAGATGAAAACAAACTAAAGAATCCAAGCGTTACTGTTTCCTTGTTTGGCACCCTTTCACCGTGGATTAGCCCTTATAACTTTACATATATGCAGATAGGTTGGAAAACGGCAGCATTGAACGTCGACCTCAATTAGCTTGATTGGTAAGCAGTTGGATGCTTGACACTACTTATTAAGCGTATTCTACTGACGCAGTGGATTATAATTGCATAATGCGCGCAGTGCTTCAGCGTTTACTTGTGTTTTAATTATTATGTCGAGACTATTTCAACAAAGCGTTATTTTAAAAAAACTACTTTCATTTTCTATTGCTGCAGATATGTGTATTTTTAAACGTATGTTGTAAATGTTATGTATTTATATATTAGAAGATAGATAGAATAACAAGTATGTATGTAATAAACTTACACTTGAATTTCTGCAGGTTTCAATAGGCGTCCGCGTGAGTACACCAGCACTTTGTAGTACTTTCCTTTATGGTACACCGTGATATGCGTCGAGTCTTGATAGTGCACGATCTTGTCGCGCTCGATGCCAGGGACGCGCACCGTGTTGAAGAGTCTCTCGTACTGCCACGAGCAAAGAGGCACCATGTTTTGCAGCATTATCTATGGAAAAAAAATAACAAAGTTCGTTTTTGGAACTTTACTCCGTGCTCCTCGGGTGATACGGGCTGATGTCGGCAACTCCACGTCAATGCGCGTATTTGCGTATTTTCCGTGCGCTATAACTCCGGATTTTGGTGAAAAAAGTTGCAAGAAACCCTGGCAGTTTATACGAAGCTGCTTTATCTCCTGCTTCATCCAGGCCCAGATTGAAGCAAGCTATAACCACATCACTCATATGCACCCGGATAGACAAGCAAAGATTGTCACTCGCTGGACGCCTGAGACGATTGACGGTCTGGACAAATTTCCAGGGCAAACGTAGCTAGATTGCTCAAAATAGTGATTTCTTAAATGAGCGAATAGAGGCCATTCGTCATCATCATTCACAGCCCGACTTCACCCACTGCTTAGCACAGGCCTCTCTTTTCATTTGCCAATCCCACCTCGAGACACATTATACAAAAAAAAATCGTTCTTGCGAACAGATAATGCCTACAAAAAACTACAATTAAGTCAAGGACGTTTACTGGCTTATTCTGCCAAGTTTTATTGACACATGATTTTTTTTTATTTAAGTACTTATTAGTTAGTATATTATCACAAATAAATCAGCAGGGCTTATGGTTTGTCAAGCTAACCGGATGCTCTGTTCACACAAAGTCCCATTTACTAGAGAAAAATATTGATCCATTTGCATTTACAGGCATAGAAGTTTCAGTTTCGTATTACTGACACGACAGCGCCTCATTGAGCATCTAGTTTTTCAAATATTATGGACGTGTAAAAGGTTTTGTGTATACCTTACAGAAATAAACATTATTTATCATAATAATATTCAAAAATATAGAAGTTACGAACTGGTTCAAGTTCTTGTCTATCGATGAGTCTCCTGAACTTGAGGCACAAATGAATGATGACGCCGGCGCGCGCCGCCTGGGTTTTAGTTGGTCTCAACAAGATGGCGTCGGTTCCGTAGAAGTTCGAGTTGACCATCAGAGGCGAGCGGCCGCGCAGGTACACGTACTCCTCCCACCAATCAGACACGTAGTTACTGGACCACCTACGAGAAAAAGATACCATTACATTTGTGTAACATCGCGTTCGGTATGCTGAATCTACAAAGGATTTTTTTTTTGCAAACTAATATTTATTGGGCTGTTTCCACAAGATAAACTGAAGCTTGGTATTCCTGGTTACAAACGAAAGTTGAGCTTGAAATAAGTTTTGCAAATATACTGCATGCAATGTTCCTCGCAACACAAAAAATACTTACGATGCTTCAAAAACGCTGCGCAACTTACTTGCCAAAGACAACTCTCTTACTCACTTTAGTTTTGTAGGGCTACTATTGACCGTGAATACAAGACTTAACGAACACACAGACGGCATAGCTCTAAACATGATCTACGGCCGGTGTCGTTCTAGACGGCAACATCTGCGTGAAGAGTCAATTACTGTGACTCTTGAAGATAAGCTAATAAATTATTATGTCAATCTGAAATTTGTGCGTGCTTCCAGCCCTATGTTTATGATATTTGAAAGATAAGGTAGTCTATAGTATAATAATTACCATGACTTTAGTACAAGGTATCTCTGTAGCTTCACAGCAATCGTTTCTTCAAATTCTTTAGATAATCTTTCTACTCTCTTATAGTTGTCGTCGTCCAATAGGGGGCGAACACTAGTCAGGTACTGAAACAGAACACACATTTAGGTCAGTATTACGCTTTTCATACTCCCACGCTTTCTTCTCTCCATATTTACATTTGAGAACCAAGGCCTCTAAAAAGTAAGGTAATACTGTGAAAAAAATGTGTCAGTTGGTGACCGCTGCGTCAGTTAGAAGATAACCGAAATTAAATTAAGGCAGAAAGGAAAAAAAAAAACAAAATATTAAGTTTACAATGCTAATTTTCAAACCGAAAGTTTCACACAAAATTGCACTCAAAATTAGACTTCAAGACGTAGGTCGTAGGTACACGCATGTGTACACAATGATAAAACATATCATTTGGCATAAATATTTGAAGATAAGATCCGATTTGTGTGTGGAGACAATTTGTTGGTTCTCATCAAACAACATTGTTTTGAAACGGACTCACTTACCCGTTTCATAGTATCTCTAACAGCAGGTAGTGGCAGTCTTGGCAATGATCCTTGAAAGCTATACAACTTGGGTTTGTTCCACCCCGATAATACTTTGACTACACTTATCCAGAGCATCGTCTTAACCGATATCTTTGATCCGGGGGCACGAGATTCGTACATCCAACCCTTAAAATAATATTTTTATGTTAATATGTGCCATTTATCACTAAACATACTTTATTAACAATTCAGATTTGCAAAGAGACGCATTTACCTTGTAAATTAATAGCAGTTTGAGAAGGTATCTCATGAGAAATATCACACTAAGCCACATAGTAAGAGCTGCCAATAAACAAGCGATGACCTGCCACATCGTGGAGTTGCTAAACAAAACATAAAATTATTGTTACAACAAATAAAATGCCACTTTGGATGCAGAGTCTTTACTACATTGACGATACCCTTGAACATCGGTTGTACTGGCTCTGGGCGCCTTACGTATATGACAATTGAGATCAGCGATTAGCGATTACATGTGTGTGTGTCTGGATGGTACAACATAAAGCAATCTTCCAAATATTTGTGATTAATCCCATATGTATACACGCATGTATGACATTATGTAACCTAGTGAAATACAATACACGCCACTAGGTTCTTGTAGTGTATTGTAATTCACTAGCTTACAATGTACAACGGCATATCATTATGGCACAAAGTCTTAACGCAACAAAAAAGGTTATTAGGCAGAAAACAGACCGCTGGTGATTCCAAACTAATTTCAATGATTATTAACGGCTAGGCTTAGTAACAAAAAAATTCATCCAATAGTCATACCCTTTCGGTTTAAATCATCTTTTTTACTAAGCATGTAGGTACATAATTTATCCTTAAGCCCGTCTACTATCAAATTAAAATAACTACCGTATCGTCATCGGCTTATTGTGGGTGTGTTTGGTACTACCCTCCGTCTACGAGATAAAAAAAACATGTTTTATCAATCATCGGCTATCTCATATATTTATAAAAGTATTTTACATAAGATTGATGAAAACGGATGTGATTATGTTGCTGGCAGCGCAAGATAATCACTGGACGGCTGTGAAATATTGTGGATTAAATTGTACATATTATATTGATAACTAAGCTCTGAATCAACGGCGAAACCAGCTAAAGCCCACTTTGTTGAAGATGTGTTAATAATTATTTTTCGGTACAAATTATCCAGAATTGGTTTGCCCGGCACACCCAAGTATGAATGCCAATTAAGAATATTAAACGATGAAATCCCAAACTTTAACAGTAACCATAGATCGAGTTCAAGTAACACTTACCTAGGTAAAACCGATAATGCTTTTTGTACTAATCCAAATGGTACGCTAAATCCGGCAAAATGCGCGGCAGCGAGTAGCGTCCACAGAACGTAGAGAGACTGCATGTGGCCTGGGTACACGCCATTGTGCACGCTATTCTGTGAAGCAAAACACTTGGATTGGTTTCTTTTTAATTTGTAAAAAACCAAAAAAAAAAAAAACGGGTTGCACTCCGGGAGTGCCGGCAGAAGTGAAAACTTTTCGATCAGGTCACGTGTCCTGACGCGAGTTTAACATTTTTTACCCATAACAACAAAAGTGCACAACGCCGCTAAAGAAGTTTTCACTTAAAAAAACACCTATCGTGGCTGCCAGATTCGTCCACAGCGGAAACCGTAGCAGCAAACTACATTTCATTAGTCAAATATTTGATTTTGGTCAAAAACCCAATATAACTGTAGCAGCTTACTATTATTCGAGCTGTTAAAGACTTGATATATACTAATTATAGTGTTAAACTGCTAAATAGTATGTCAGGTCCGTAACTGGGTTGTGGAGGTAAGACTGACTGCCTATCTGACCTCCACAAGCCCAGTCCAGCCAGTGCTGCTGCACCAGTCTGTGTAGACTGGAAGCCGACCCAACCATTGTTGGAAACAGGCTAGGCAGATTGATTGATCGAGTCTGTCTGGTCCGATTGGGCTCCTGCCACAAGCATTATCCCTTTTTTCAGCTATCACATTACGGTACCCACGTTGATACTCGTACTTTCACCAAATTTTTACATTTACTTTTCTTGCGCAAAACAGACAATTTCGTTAATAAGTTGGATTGCAGTTGCAGCCTTGCATGACTATCTTGGTTACATAAAGATTTTATTAACTCTGTGCTTTAACAATATATGTATTGTAGCAACTAAATTTATAAATAATTGAATCAAATTAAATACTTGCAACACAAAAGGAGGGTATTTTTTTATTTGTTTAAAAACTGATTACCCTGTGTGTAACTCGCTAATTACTTAAATCTTAATTAGCGGTATTGAACGACACTGTAATCGCTCAATGTTCATTTATTATCACTGAAAATGAACTTAAACAATGCCCTTTTAAAACATGACGTTTCACTGAATGCTGAGTCAGTAGGTACTACGTAATGATTAGATTTAGTTGCCACCGTTTAGTACTATTGAGGAAAACGTCAATGCGGACGCAATTACCTAGAACGCAAATTTACATAGTATAATATATTAATTTAAAGTGGAATAGTTGTATAAATGTAAAAAGCAAACAGGAAACTAATGATATTAAGCCATGTTTAGGAAGGTAGGGTAACTAAAATTAGAAATTCATATCAATCTGTATGCAAGTTCTCCTGTTCATAAGTTGATATTTTTTTTAAGAATATCCTACGAGTTCTGATATACCATTGTATAAATCAGCTGACCTTTGCTGAACCTACCTAACTTATGTATGTATGTATAATGTCGTTACGCACAGGTACAAAATATACGGGTACTTACTCTGAAACGCGCCAGACGTTTTTTCCACGACCGTATTCCAGACTCCCAGACCAGATAGAGAACCTCGCGGTCAAAGTTCACATCCCATCCGTCGTGAGTGATCGCGAACGAAAACGCAACAGCCGAGTGCGCTTCCGCCATCGTGCGTTACCTGCCTAGAACAACCAAATTTTATTGAACATTATAACATTTCTATCAATTAACAATACCAAAAATCGAAATTGTAAATAAAAATTCGCTTGAGAGTATAATAAATATTGCAAGCATCCACTAGGTTAGGAACTTCCCTGTTTGCAATATTATAAGTCTAAAATCTCCAATATTATATTTGTTACAAATAATTTTATAAATCAAACATTTGTTTGATTTCAATACTAAACTCCGTTGGAACTAATTGTTGATTTTAAACGAAAGCAAATGAATCACTTTTGGTGCTGACTGTACTGTACTAATCAGGATTTTAGGGTGAAAACTAAGAGCCTGATTTTGGAGAACATTTTAGTTTACCAGGAAAAAAAATATTTTTAAGTGATGTTAGTACAAATTATCCTATCCTGCCCTCTGTGTCCCCAAACATGCAGTCAAAGTGATTTCTGCGTTGCCACCGACAACACCGTGGAAGTGGCAAAGTTTAGGGAAAATAACAACTAAAATACAGTTGTGCTAGCGACACGAAGAAGATTATATATTTTTGGATTTTGTCCTTTACTTGTACTGTGAGATCTCGCTTATTTTCAAACGCATGCTGCTCGGAAAACAGAAACTACCGTAAAGGTTTTAAGTGAGATGACTATCAAAATATGTGACACATCCCTAGATTGCATGGGCTAAGAAGATGGAATATTTGATTGATGAGTTCCATCTAAAGAATGTGCATGTTAAAAGCGTCTTGGATCAGTAGTATTTTTAAGTTCCAAGCTTCAACTGTATAAAAAGTAATTTAATAAAATGAAACTTCTATCTTGTGCTTAAGTTGGTTTAGCTAGGGCGATCGCGTGGCGAAACGACAGAACAAATAAAGTTGGTTTCATGAACGGCAGAGACATAGCTTATAACCTGGAGACGGAGTACAGTGAGGAAGTAAGCACAGCAGTGGAGCACAGCATTTGTTATTTGTTCATTTAGGTTAACATTGATTCAAAGGGTTTTTATATTAGTGATGTAACTACCAATTATGTATTCAACCCGTCACAAAGAACACCAGCCATTGACTAACACACAGTAGCAATGGCTTTGACAGTTCAACAACATTCATTTGTTGTGTTTACATTGTTGAGCAGACAAATTTTTCAAACATATGAAGCAATGAAAAAAAAATGATTCAGATTGTGATTGAAAGTATGTTACGCAATTAGGGTATCCCAGGCCTCAGATATCTTACCAAATACAGTAATAACTTGTTTCTGAAATGCTTTTGCAAAACCAATAATTAACAGCTAGTTTTAGACTTGACAGCTTTGCTGGTTCGTTCATGTTCACTAATAACAAGAGATAATTGCAATTACTTCCATGATTAGCAACCAGGCACACTACACAGCCATGAACACAACTGGTTGTGCATATTTTGATAAAATTATTACATGAAGTATGATAGTTGATCATACTTCATGTAATAATTTATATAGAATATACAAATAGAATTATACAAATAGACTAAACAATAGAATAATTACTATTAATAAATAAAATTAATGACTAATAATTTTTGATTTCAAGGAAAGCTGCAATTTGTAGGGTATTCAAAAATAATTTATGAACTTTGAAAGTGGAGTATAATATTATCTGAATCATGGTTCATGATTATTATTCCTACTTCCATGGTTATTTGTTTCAGTAAATAATTATAGTAAGTTAGTTCATACCTACTCAAAATAAAAATTCTATATAATTCACAAAAAAATACCTGAGTATTATTGATGTCGGAAAATAACAAACAGGATGGTGCTACTCTACGTATATAAGAGAAATCTCCGCACACATTCGCAGCACATAGGATATAAATACGCGTTCGCTTCGCTACACGCACACACGCTCAGCAGGTGTCAAAGTCTAATTTGAGGCAGGCGACGGTTTTACGTAAATTCGCCACAATCGCAAGATGAATAAACCTTCATCTGTTTTTAATAAGAATGCTGTAAGTTCATAACGTGGTGCCTTTCAATTACCTCCTATCATAAGATTAACTAAATTGGTTTCAGGTCAAGTCACATGCTGACGACGTCTATGTCTTTACAATACGTCCGACGTGAACGTACCTTTTTCTCTTAAATTCTATAATAAAATTACGCATGCATCGAAAGGACTAAGAAATGTGATGCTAAATGTTATTTTGAAATAAAATATTTATCAGATTCCTCTTACCTTGAATATGAACAGTTTACGAGCAGAGCACCAATATGTTGTAGTACGCAGACAGGTACTGGTACAGTAAAATAACCGTACCTTGTTAGTAACTTTATTTACACACCACCTTAGGCATTTTGCTGCTTTTTTAAGTTTACAAAAATAATTTAGTACGTTCTATTTAAAGAATATCCCTATCGGTAATTAAATTAAATATATTTACATCCGAAATAAATAATAGAAACTTCACATTCAGCTAATACGTGCCATAGAACCAAAGAGTAAGCATAGAACTGCAACAAGACACACACCACACCAATATTCAATGTACTCTGTGACACACACAAGCAAATGCGGTGCGACACGTACCAAAAGACGGGTCTGAGAGTTGTCAAATTGTCGAAATACTGTAGTATCGATAAATTATATCTATATAACAAAAATCCAATGCTTTACATACAAGCGTTTGTACAAATTGATATGTAAGTACTGCTGGACAGACTAGCATAATATTGAAATCTTAGGTTACAAAGGTTATCAAAATGGTCCGTAACTTGGAGATAACACTGTATATACGAGTATAAATCGATCGGGGGTAAAACCTGGATGAGGCTGGCACAGGAGCGTGGGGAAAGGCCTATGTTTTGTTATAGGTATGTTATAATGGGAGCACTTATTATTTATTATGGTTACTTTAAGAATAGTTTAAAAAAATCCAAAGGCCCAAAAATTTATAACCCTGGTGCGTCTGCACCATTTTCAGAAAAAAACTACCAGCAAGTTAAAGACCATCTTATCAACGGAATGCGGACTATCGTTTCTTTGCTCACCAGTTGGCGCCACTGTTGACTAAGGTCCAGAGGTGTCACTGTCATAGGCGACTTTATAAGATCGGCGCCGAAACAAAGTTTTAAATCTTGAATCTCATTAAGTTTATAAATTATAAATAACTATCATCATATCGAGTAGTTATGCCGCAATGTTGTGCAGTTCCGTTTTGTTCGGAAAAAAAGGAGGACACAACATGTTTCCAAAAGATAAAACTGCAGTGCAGTGATTCTGTAACTATCTCACCGTAAAAACTTAGGTGAAATGAGGGTGGAGTGAGCTGTCCAACTAATGCTGCTGCTAATGTTCCAACTAATGCTAGGGATTGACACTATTGACAGCTAAGCTCACTTCACTTAACTTTTCACGGTGAGATTTTTACAGAATCGATCGGATGTTCTAAAACAGTGGCTAATGGCGATTCGCAGAAATAACTATACTCCGACAAAACATTCTCGTGTTTATGAAAAACCTTTTAACCCCGAGGATTTTGTGTTACCCAAAGAATCAAATATAGAAAATCGTAAGTAATTATCTTTCTTATTAATTCTGATTTGAGTAACTTTTACGTTACTCTCATCTCTTGTAATCATTTCTGTTTGTTTTCTGTGGGCGTGTTTTTGATAAGCCATTCAGAATGTGCTTTATATCTTAAAATTGTATAACAAACACAAGCTATGTGCTTGCAGACTGCCTTTGGCCCTTTACCAGCAGCACACTCACACATGGACTGAACAACTTTTCCATCTGTCTCAATGGCAATATTCACGAAGTATGGCAACGATTTTGTGTTTACAGAGTGTACAGACGCCAGCACATCAAGCTACTACAATCTGTCAAATTTATTTAATAGATTTTCAACTTTATCGTTCAAGCATTAAGGTTCAAGGTTGATTAGGAAAATTTGACAGTTTCGGGTAGCTTGGCCTGCTGGCGTCTGTACACCGAATCGTTTTGTTTTGTATACTATGTTTTCATCTACGTTTCCAACAAAGTTATTGTTTCGGCCATAGTCTTGAAGTCTGTAAAAAGAAAAAACGTAGCTGTAACCTGGGCAAACAAGCATACTTTTGGCAAAAAATAAGTTTGTAAACAGTAAACAAACAAACCTCTGAATTAGCTGCTCTTTGAGGCCGCTTATTTATGTGCCTCTTTTTCTTAATTCCGCTTTCAAAGCGTACACATTCAACGCCAAATAATCCATATTTACGAGATCACTTTTCAACAGCTAAATGAAAGAAATAATAATTTATGTCACGAAGCCCGCCAAAACCAGTGAAAAGTGAATGTTATTAGACCTCACGCGACACAAGCGCCTGTAGTGGCAAATTCACACGCGATAGGACCCATTTAAATAATTTATGAGTTAATAACCGGAAGGAGACTTGTTGGATAATAAATAAAAATATTTATTAGGCTAAAATATTTTAAAATATCTAAGGTTTGACCCCTAAGCAGTGATTCAACTGGCACGTCACATAATTACGCTCACTTGCCAAGTGGATTATTTTAGAGAATACCTTATAAGCATGAAACAGATGACATCAAGATGGAACTTCCACCTCCAGCGAGCAAATATTCTCAAATTTTAGGAATCTGTAGAAATGCTTATTTTAATCGATCGCTCTTTCTCATAGTTTTAGTCGCTAGTTTAAAATTTAAATAGACTTGCCTAGATGCCGTCCATTTTTTTTTAATAATCTGGGTTTGTATTTTACTTGACATTTTTCGTGAATCAAACGTAACGACATCCGCAAACATTTGTTAGTATTCTTCCCCAGCCGATCGATTCTGTAAAAATCTCACCGTGAAAAGTTAGGTGAAGTGAGCTTAGATTGAGCTGTCAATGGTGTCAATCCCTAACATTAGTTGGAATGACAGCTCACTCCACGCTCACTTCACCTAACTTTTCACGGTGAGATTTTTACAGAATCGCACTGCAGTTCTTCGTTCACGTTTGGCCGAAATGCACAGCGTGTCAGTACATCAAACAGTGTTTTAGTGAGACACTCCGAGCGAGCCCATCGTTCCTGCCCACCGGAAGACGGCGATTCCCAGTCTCCTATCTATTACTATACTCTATGGTCTGTAACTACCCAGCAAGCAACAGTGTTTTTTTTTGCCGCGAACCCTATTGTACTGTAATGTAATTTTTGCTGCCACACCATGCTACCGGAATCGCAATTCGGCCTCGCACTTACACTTAAAATTTTGAATTAAGTAGGTAGTTATAGATCAAAATTATAATTATAAGTAACAAAAAATCGATATCGATTCAGATATTAAAATTATACAACACTATAGTATTCCTTGGTTCACAAACGTTATTCCTAGTGTTACATATAGAAAAAACTTAATTTTATCAAAATGTTTTTTTCTACAACTTGACACAAGGGCAAAAAGTTCCCGGAGACTGCTTTCGCATTTTTTTTTTATAAGAATGATTAATTTCGTTGATTAATATTTTTTTTTTAACTTGGCTATTCAAACTTATCTGTAATTTTTTTGGGTTGCTGCACCTTGCGATCTGCCTCTACTAACGGGTAATTGGGAAAGTATGGGGATATACGAATTCATAAAGGCATACAAAAAAATGAAGCAATAACTGGCTTGTATCGTCCAAACCACAGACTAAGAAGAGAAGTACCCTTGTCCAAACACTGTTTAGACTGGAACTTTTCTTGTTGCTACAGCTAATTTGAGCTAATTGCATCGCACCGTGTAAACCAGGAGAAAATGTCTAACGTTAGGTACATACACACACACACACCGACTTTCATCGCTGGTGACCTATGCTGACGACTCGCTAGCGATGTTATAATCTCACGTCAAGGCACATATATTATTTTGACATCGCTAGTGAAGAACATAATTAAAATAAAATACAACGTATGGACTAAGTCAATCGTAATCAAAAGATATAGTAATTTATGTCATATATGTTGATAGCATGAAAAGCTCTATAGCGAGTACTCACAATCACAGTACTGTGACTGTGAGTACACTTATTTACTTACTTTACTTGTACATACAAGTAAAGGGAAAAAAAAACAAAATTGTTACTTTGTGTTTGTTAAGTAATATTGTATTGTAACTCTCTAATACTGTTTTTAACAATAAGAAAGTTATATTTTTGCAGGTCATTGATAATTATGTAGACCGATGTATGAAAAAACATAATTTTTTCCCTACAGCCATGAAGGAAAGGGTTAAATTTTCAGCACTAAACTTAACTTTGTATGTATGTAGGATTCTTTATTCCTTCATAGCATGATTGATATGTCGTTAGATTGGTCGTGACTAACCAGCACCCTAATTGCGTAACACACTATCAATCTCATTTTGAAGGTTATAGGTATTGCTAATCCATTGCTTCATTATGTTCGAAAAATGTGTCTGCTCCACAACGTAAATCACGTAATGAATGTTGTTGAACTGTCAAAAAGAAACCCATTGCTACTAATAGTGTGTTACGCAATTACCCCGCAGGTGAAACCTGGTGAGGTTTTAAAATAGGTAGTTAAATGCCATTTAATAATAAAAATATTTTTATATACCCACTACTAAAAAAGGTCATGAAAGCGCTCATTGTGAGGGTAGCACCAAATATTATGCACTGAAATATTTAAAAAAAACCACGAACTGCAAAAAAAGGTGTATAAAATCAGATGAGTTTTTTATTTTTGATTCAATATTAGGTGACGCGCGAACTGTAACCATGTATTCATCACATGATTCTAGGGTAACCCTAGCGTACCCTCTAGCGTAGAAATTTATGCAAGTTATCCCTGCTACTCTGTATATTGTTTATTCATCACCGGACCTGCGAATTGAGCCACCTCGACAGGTATTTGCCCAACATTGAAAATGATAAGTAATATCAGTTTCGATTCAATATCAATAAGGTGGAGTTACAGGGGTAGGGGTATGGGTAGTATAGTAACAGGGGTAGTTAAAAAAAATAGTAACGAATATTTCGATCCCTGAGTGGATCTTTTCCCAAGTGCACTGGCAACATTTTGTTTGACATGACACTTGACAGTCCGAGTCATTTTTTGCTTATTTATATTTTCTTTTCGAACTATTTTGATTCGACATTTGCGCCACAGAGTACATTTTTTTAAAGGATTTGCGCTTTGCGATAGAATCACAACACAAATTATAATGACAGCCAGTGCACATAATTTACACAGTAAAGAATAAATGCTGGTTAATGATTAATTAAAATGATATTATCCATACCATTATTTAAGCTCAAAGAGAAAGTAACTATCATTTTAGTAATACTATTTCTATTAGCGAGCGTATATTTTTACTTAAATCATTTGCAACAAAGCTACAACAGTGCTCAATGGTCTGGAGAACGCTGTTTATCAGAACTGACATCTATTAAATATCAACTAAACGGTAAATATGATTTGTACTGTCAACTATTGTAAGTATAAATACTTGCTATTGTAATTCCTTAATCTTTTTAAAATTACAGTTGTCACTGAATATAAAAACCGCATCGACAAGCTATTGACAGAGACACAGAAAGCTCATGATACTGAAAAGGAAAGGTCTAGAGATGTTATGGACAGCTGTGTAGCAATGAAACAACAGACTGTCTTATGTCAGGTAATGATAATCTAATTAAACTTTTTTGTATTTCATGTCAATTAATGTCAGTTTACTGGCCTGGCAGTCATATACATTTATGATTATGGATGACCCACCTTTGCGATTTTAATGGGAGTGAATTGATTTAGACGTTCTATAGAGATTCAGGGGACGAGAATAGATGAACTCTTGAAAGGTGGTCGTCATTGACACAATTCTTTGGAGTTGAAATTTACCCCTGTAAAAGATATCTACATTACAAAATTTTTAAAGAATGTTTTTGTAAGATCTGGTGAATACAATGGAGGACCGAAACCAATTAAAGTGGCTCTAGTCCAATCTTTCTTAAAGATTAAACTTGTAAAACACAGCACAAAGGACCTGCATTGCTATTCTGTAAAAAACACAGTGAAAACTTAGGCGAAGTGAGCTGCCATTCCACGTGGTGTAAGGGATTGCCACTATTAACAGCTAACTTCATCTAAGTTTTTATGTTGAGATATTTACAGAATAGATTGGCTGGTCAAAATCTCAGATGCTACAACTGAAAGCTCTACATCATCCACCATACTCATCAGACTTAAGACTCCAACTAACTTACATTTTTTTTTTGTAAAATTTCACACCTTGCTTGAGTTCATCAATTCCCATCCCCAGGATTTCTTTAGAGCAGCCTAGGCATTAATGCACTTCCATTAAAATAGTGATCTTAAACAAGTTAAGGTATTTATTTCTACGGCCCTCCAATCTATTTAGAAATTTATTTTGGCCCGGGATCATATCTGGTTTGGACATATCTGTTGTAGAACACAGAACAGAAGGGAATTTCTCGTATTTTTATGAATGCTCGCATTCTAATCTCAGTCCCAATCTGTCTGTAAAACCTTTACTTTCCCTAAAATTTTGACAAGTTTTTGACATTGATTATCGCTGAGATTTCATTGTGACTTACATTTGATCGTTTTTCAATTAGTAAATCACAAATCAATCTTATAATTGCAAGACTTCATTGATGGTCATTAATTATTTATTTTGGTACACACATCAAAAATATCTAGGGATTAAAATGATTTTTAATAATATTTTTTTATTCTATTCAAATGAACGAAAATGATCTACATAAATTGATTTAGTAGAATGTTTTCCTACATCTAGGCTTACGAAGTACCCTTATTTTTGCATTAATATATTGTTTTATGGTTTTTGACAGAAATGGGAAATTTGGTCTTAGTTAATACCCACATTAAAAAGTGGTAAACTTATAAAAATAACAGTTATTATAGGTTTTTATTGCATAAGAACAATCAGTAGTCTGGCAAATTACAAACATTGTTCAAATACTACAGTTTTGTTATCAGCTTTATCACATTCCATTTCATTTAGATAAGTTTTGCTTTTTAATGAGGAGCAAATTAACGAGTTGCTTATCTACTTCATACCTACTACTACTACTATATTTCATATCTTGTATAGATGTCAAATGTCATGCATGCCTGTTAGCACATACCCCTTTTTTTCACAATCTGAAAGATTTGGAAGGAAATTCCTAATCTTTGAAAGGTTTGTTTGCTTGACAACGTAAATAACGCAATGAATGTTGTTGAACTGTCAAAATGAAAGGCATTGCTAGTGTTAGTGTGTTTTGCAATTACTACACCGGCTCAGCAAAATTTGCTGACTCCATGAAAAAACGTGTATCTCAATCGCAATCGCTCCATGTAAAATACTGGTATTCAGCTGCATTTGGTAAGACTGGAAGCTGAAACCAACATAGATGGGTAAAGGCTAGGGTAGATGATGAGTACTATAAATTATTTATTAAAGAACCTGCCTTCTTTTTAACGCCAAATAAATAACTGATTTTAATTTTTTATTTACTGGTTTTCCAGAATCAATTTGAAGATCTACAAATTGAATGCAAGAAAGTTAGAGAAGACTATAACAAGGCTATCAAAGAATTAGAAAAACTGAAGTCAGGGTAAAGAAAATTATAATGGACTCGAAATATTCAAGCAAAATGGTATGGTTGGTTGGTGGTATGGTTGGTATTCATACCAAGTAAATAGTTAATACACCTTGAAATGGTCAATATGTATAGGTATTATTATTATACCATAACATGTAAATATTCATGTTATGTAAGTATCAAGTAAGCAAATGCTGTCGTAAATAATGCATAAGTACTGTATTTAGAGTATAGTATAGAGTAATATTATTCAGTTGCGATGTGAGAGTTATTGATTTAATGTTACGTACACCGCATACAGAACATTAAATCAATAACTCTCACATCGCAACTGAATAATATTACTCTATACTATACTCTATCAAAAGACACTCACATAACACATACACACCTCCAAAGTGTCACACAATCTCTAACATATTATGTCGTACCTAACACCATTTTTAATATTTTTCCTAATCATTTAACAAAATTGGAATTCATGTGTATTAATATAATGTTACGTAAAAATATATCAACAAATAATACTATGGCCAAATTAACCCACAAATATGATCCTTCTAAATTATTACTTAGGCTAAATTCAACGAGGTAGCGCATTTGCAAAGTGAAATTGACTCTTTTAATGTTGCTGATTTTGTCATCTGTGATGCGGAGGACTGCTCGGGTCTGTTACCAAACCCCAAAAAGTGTCTTAAAATATTTCAACAAAATATTAGGAGTGTTAAATGTAACCTACCTGGATTATTGCCGATATTAGCCAGTACTGCGGTGGATTGGGATTGTATTGTTTTGACAGAGTGCTGGTTGTCATCAACTGTGTTCTTACCCTCCTTGGATGGATATGACAGTTTTGCTACCACTAACAACCTTACGCAAAATGAGGGTGTTGTCGTGTACTACAAGAATGGTTTGTTTATCTCAGTTGAAGAACCAGAATTTGAGGATGCAAACTGTCTTGTTATTACCTTAAATAAAGATACAATAGCCTTGGCCATTTATAGGCCACCCGGGTACAGAAATATTGATAACTTTTTGCATTCTCTTAATCAGGTACTATTAAAGTATTCGCCTATGAAAAATGTCATATTATTGGGGGACATTAATATTAACATTGCCGAGCACAGTGCTGACAGTAGTCTTCCCGCATATCTGGATATGATGGCTTTTCACGGTATGTTGCCTGCATACACATCTCCTACGCACAATAAAACGTGTTTGGATCACACGTTTCTAAAGACAAAACTAACGGCTCGTTGTCTTATACTCCAAACAACAGTTACGGATCATAATAGTGTTGCTTTATACATAGCTAGTCTTCCTAAACAAAAACCTGCCAAAATTATAAATTTCTTAGATCACAACCATCTAAATGCGGAACTTAAAAGTGTTGATTTTAGTCCACTATACACATTTGAAAACGCCAACGAGGCTGCTAATTTCTTCCACAGTATCCTATATAGAGCTATCAAAAACAACACTAAAGAAGTCAAAATATCAAACAAGAAAAAAATACTAAAACCGTGGATAACCCCAGGAATTCTGAAGTGCATTAGAAACCGCGATAATCTATATAAAAAAGTAAAGAAACACCCAGACAATGAGATATATAAAGCTACATACAAACGATACCGAAACTTTTGTTCGTGTCTATTAAAAAAAATTAAAAGAGAATATGAGAAAATACAATTCCAAAACGCAGGGAAAAATAGTAAAAAAATTTGGAAGGTTGTTAAAGAGATAACATACTCAACTAAACCCAAAGACAGCCCGATTGAACTTGTAAGCACCAATGACCCCCAAAATTCGGTAAACAATGTTAATCAATTCTTTGCAAATGTTGGTAAAACGCTAGCAGAAAGAATCACTATGAGTAATCTACAAACGGGACCCATCACCTTTAGTTCGTGTAGCTATTCTTTTTGTCTGCTCCCTACGGATGAGGATGAGGTTAGGTCTTTAATAACGGAGTTAAAGAGTGATTGTTCGGTGGGCCTTGATTTGATATCTAGTGACATCTTGAAGTCAAATATGGATATTCTAACAACACCTATAACATATATCTGTAATTTGTCGCTCACAACCGGTATATTTCCGAAGATTTATAAGAAGTCACGAGTTCACCCGATACATAAGAGTGGTGACAGAGACTGTGTCAATAATTATAGGCCAATTTCAATTCTCCCTACACTATCAAAAATTTTAGAGCGCATCATTAACAAAAGACTTGTTAATTACTTAGAAAATAATAATCTTCTCTCACAAGCACAATTTGGTTTCAGAGCCAAGAGATCCACCGCTGACGCTGTGTCAGAACTAACCAATTATATAGTTAACAACATAGATTCAAAGAGGAAAACCATTGGATTATTCCTAGATTTAGCAAAGGCCTTTGACACAGTCTCTGTCCCCATTCTGTTGTCAAAACTCGAAAGCCTGGGTATCCGGGATTTTCAGTTGAAACTTTTTAAAGATTACCTAACCGACAGAACACAATGTGTTAAAATCGGTAACATAACCAGTGAAGAGGTCCCAGTGACATTTGGAGTTCCACAGGGCAGTATTCTTGGACCGACGCTGTTCCTAGTCTATATAAATGACATATGTCAATTAATGTCTCCAGACTCGAAAGTTGTTGCGTTTGCTGATGATACGGCTTTACTTTTCAGTGGTAACTCCTGGCATGAAGTTTTTGTCAAAGCTCAAATAGGCATGAACACTGTGATCAGTTGGTTAAATAGGAATCTACTTACATTAAATGTAGAAAAAACGACCTACATCACATTTTCCATTCAAACGAATGACAAACCTGATCCCTCTTTGAGTATTGTCTCCCATTTGTGCCCAAATGCAAATGACACATTTTGTCAGTGTCCCAACCTTAAAAATACTGAATCCACAAGGTACTTAGGAGTGATTATTGACAGAAATCTTAAATTCCTTGATCACATTAACCTTCTATCAGCGAGAGTGCGTAGACTTATAGTAATATTTAAAGCCATAAGGAACACTGCGCCAAAATCCATAATAAAATCGGTCTACTATGCTCTCTGTCAGTCTCAGCTTGAATACTGTATCACCACATGGGGTGGCACATGTAAAACTCATCTCTTAAAAGTTGAAAGAGCACAAAGAGCACTACTAAAGGTTAGTTTGTTTCTACCTTTTTATCATCCAACTACTGATCTCTACTCGAAATGGGACGTACTTACTGTAAGGCAGCTCTTCATCCTAAAAACGGTCATGAAACAACATGCCCTAACAACTTTTGAACCAGAAAGAATCAGAAACAAACGGCGTAAACATATGGTCTGTTCCTCAACATCTTTCAAAACTAAGTTTGCACATCGGTTCTTCTGCTACCAGGGTTCAAATTTGTACAATAAGGTAAATCGAGCTTTAACGCTATATCCCTTGCCAAAAATCAAATGCAAGTCTTTGGTTTCTGACTGGTTAAAAAATTTGGATTATTATTATTTTACAGAAAGTCTACTTCATTCAAATTAAATTAGTACGACATAAGTTTATAACTTGCACCAAAACCCTTTCCCGTACACATCGGCACGCAACACCTGACACTCAACACTACACACACTCATAGACACACACACACATACACACATACAGACAGATAAAGGCGCTCTTATTATCTTATTAACTTTTTGCTTTTTACCTAGTTTTAGTTTTAAAGTCTACCCTCAAAATTACAATAACTTAAGTTTATCTATAACGTTAGATTGCAATATTTGTTTTTTGTTAAGTAAATTTTTCTGTTCTTCCGTGGGGTGGGGACCTGGTGATCTGTAATACAGGCATTTTACGCCTAACTCAGACACCAGCTCCTCACAGTGCTAAAATATTAGACTTAAGATTATGTGAAACATAGAATAAGCTTGTCATTGTGAGGAGAAATAAAACTTATTATTATTATTATTATTTTCTTACGTATGAAATACTAATACTTACTGAATAGTTAATTTGGTTAAAGTAACTTCACTATGGGTTTTATTAACACCAAAATAAAAAGTGTGTGTGTAGGTATTAAATATTAAATAAAAAATAAACCACCTACAAAGAGAAAAGTAATTAGGTACTTTTTGCATTATTTCCTGCTGCTGTACCCTAATTTCGCACTAATTAACAGACTTTCAATTACAATCTGAATCATTTTGAAGGATATTGCTAATCCAATTGCTTCATATGTTCGAAAAAGTCTGCTCAACAACGTAAATAACGCAATGAATGTTGTTGAACTGTCAAAATGAAAGTGCTAGTGTTAGTGTGTTTTGCAAAATAATTACTCCGCCGGCTCAGCAAAATTTGCTGACTCCATGAAAAAACATGTGGATATTTAATGTCTTTAGATTTTTTCATGGATTCTGTTAGGCTTAGTAGCAATATTTTTATTAAGGACATAGACGGTTTTATAATGGACAATGCCTAAAATAAAATTATAAAACGAATGCAGATTGACCATAATGAAACTAGTGTGTATTAAAACTTTTTGTCAACCAACACCACACAACCTTATTTACGTAAAACGTGTATATGTTTAAAAGGCTATATTATTTACTTATGGAGTGTGATGTAGATATACTTACTGTAAATTGAATGTCCAAGGTGTACCAGATAATTCAAGTAGGTAGATGTTTTTTTCACATTATTCAACTCTTACTGAATGAAGGTATCAATCAAATTCAAATTTATTTATTTGTACACATACATATGTGTAAAAAATATGATGAAATAAAAAAAATAATAAATAAATTATTAAAGTTCGGGATGGTATAAAATAAAAAAATAGGTTTTGTCACTATGTGCTGCCTTGCAAGGCGTACAAATATTGCTTACACAGTAGGGTAATAGGTGTACTTACAGGTTGGGCTATATTATATGTATATTAATCACTTATTCAGTAAAATAATAAACATGTTTAAGTGAAAGGCCGAATTTTAATCTGTATGTCCGACAATGACGTGACAATATTTGTGATACTTCATAGGATAAGCAGCAAAACAAAATAATGTGCTAAAAACAAATAACTTTAAGAATTAGAATCTATAACTTTAAGCTTGTTAGCATTGTATAGACCAAAGATGAGGATGTTGTAACTACGGCATGTATTTATACATTACAGTTGACCTAATGAGATTATGCATGAAAATTTTGGTCGAAACAGCCTCTAGAGCTGGATTTTAGAACTGTTACTCCCATGTCCGTTTCTTGATTAATTTATTATCGAAATCATTACAATGAAGGATAATTACTTGAACAGTTGGTTTTACAGAATGACGTTAGAATATTTTAACAGCATTCTACCTCTTGTAAGTTTTGATGAAAAACCGAAAATCTTTTTAAATCATTTGATTAGTTCATAGTCATAAATATGAGCACAGCTTAACTAGCACTTTTCACACTGACCGTAAGTAGGTTTTGTCGAGGTTTCAACATACAGTGGCCTTCAAAAGTTTGTT
This sequence comes from Apamea crenata, assembly GCA_949629185.1. NCBI lineage: Eukaryota > Metazoa > Arthropoda > Insecta > Lepidoptera > Noctuidae > Apamea > Apamea crenata. Next base: position 14,025,675 of record OX451351.1, on the reverse strand, counting down.
GTCATTTTTCCGCTCAAGCTTTTATTATGCTTAAAAAAATCTTGTAAATTTTTTATGATAAGTCAAAGGTAATTGAATTAGTAAATGAAAACGTTAAAGCAGCTCAAAAATATTTTACATCATAATGTGGTGTGTCCAAAGCTGAAGTGGAAAAATTACAACTAACTTTTGGAGGTCACAGTTTTTATGTATACTATTCTGATTATCTCTCAATGTAGCAAGGTGATTAAAAAAAGTTTTACGAAAATGTAAGTTGCTACTATTTAATATAATTTTAGATAAATAAGCAGGACTGATCTAATAGTGTTGCTTGCAAATGCATTGCATCGTGATAAAGAAATGCAAACATCCAACAAATAATGTTAAAAAGTTATATTATATTTGCAAATAATTTATATACTTTTTTTAAATACAATAAATTGTACACATAACTATTGTTGTTGTATTGACTTAAGTAACCTGCCATGAATGTTACATGTTAGTAATGTTATATAATTACTAAGGGACCCAGCAGACGTCCACCTGCCCGGAAAAGCAGCGCCACCTGCCGGGTCCAATTGTGTTTTCAGACCATCCAGGAACCCATTGAAATATACACACTACATCCAAATCGGTCCAGCCGTTTAGGAGGAGTTGGGTGACAAACACACGTACAGAAGAATTATATATATTACTAGCTTTTGCCCGCGATTTCGTCCGCGTGAAGCAACTTTCTTACATTTTTTTCCCGTAAGATTCATCCTCGTACTTCAAGAAATATTCTAAAAAAACAATTAGCGAAATCGGTTCAGCAGCTCTTGAGATTTGTGCTTAGCAAAACATTCAGCGATTCATTTTTATATTATAGATTAAGATACGTTCTAGTTACCGATTACTAGATACCGAGAGTACCCTTTTGTCACCAACAGAACTTTCACAGGTATTCCACTTAAAATCTAAAAACAAAGATTTTGGTGGTGTGATATGCTATCAAATGTATCGCACAATGGTGGTGGTGTCCTACTGTCCTGTGGCGACAAGACGTTCCCTTTGAGTTGTTATGTATTTACCGAAAATTCGGTGGTTTTACTATAACTAAACCCAAAGCCCAAGTGTGTGTGTTTCTACTGAACACCACATTGGCGTCTAGTCGGAAATATTCTCAGTCGAGATCCACAAGTTTAGAATGATCCTGGCAGGTAATGGTTCACACAAAGTGTCAGATTCGCCTCCAAGTCATTTCACACCCTGGGGAAAACAGCTAGGTACCTAATACTATGTTCCTCAGGCCTCAGTCGCTGTGTTGTACCTATTTTAATTTATTATTTATTTATTTATTATTTTAATTTCTACATTGTTTGATGTTCTAACTCGTAACATAAAATATTAGCTCTGATTAAACATTTACAAAGACATTAAATTATTTACTTAACAATTTAAGATAATAGATGGCGCTACGCCAGTTTGGCAGATTTCGTTCAAACGCAATCTAATTTTTTTAAATGACTGGCTATTATGGATAAAAGGTAGATAGGCGTATTGTATGTACATACAATCTACTCTAATGTAATCTATCTACGCTTTAATGTGTACATACTTGTACATTCACGAGCACCAATATGTCAACACTTGGCAACATCCAATTGCGATTTTTTCGTGAAATAACGAATGCGACGTTGAAATATGATATGACACATTATATAAACCTATGGGTTCGAAAATGCCATGTTCGTAACAACGTAAAATTTCATTAAAAAATAAAGGAGTAAATCGCTTTTGAATAAAGCCGAGTGTATACATACTTTTGCTCGTGACTGTACTGAGGAGTGCAAGGCATTAAATCAACTTTAGTGGTTAAAAGTAACGGGTGTAACCGTTAGATGGCGCTATAAGGAAATGATCATGTCAGAACTGTGAGTTGGGAGTGGGAGTCGGAATTTCGGATGCGGCTTGGCTGTAGTAGACTCCGCAATTGTGGTTGCTGGTAGGTAGGTACTACTTTTGGTCCATCTTTTAGTTTTTCAATGTTTAATAAATAAATAAATAATAAATATCCCTGGACATTTCACACAGCACCATTAGTCCCAAGCTAAGCAACCTAATGCTTGTGTTATGGTAACAAGATGGCAAGATGGAATGTTTGTTGTTAACATTCCCATGCTTCAATAAGATTTATGGTCCAACTTTTTAGTATAATGTTTTATGTTACGAAGGATGGTTGCTCACGAGTCATCTGTGGTTGTGGATCGCTTTGCCTTACGTCGCTTAAGTAGGTATCTATATACCTACCTATATAACTCCTAACTATGTAAGTAGGAACCTAATCCTACTTATGTTTAAAAAGTGAAACTTCGCAAACTCTGTTTCGCGAATTTCCACACCCCGAGGCCCGATGTCACAGTATTACAATATCGATGTCCACGACTCGTAATTTTCCGTTAAAAACTCTGCACGCTCTTTCTTCAGACTATATTCTCGTATTATTTTTTATCTTATTTTTTCTCGTTTATGTATTGGAAACGCTTCCGAGATGAAAAGGGAAAAAAATAAGCATAACGTCAATAGACAAAAACAAAAAAGACCGTTGAAGGGTCTAGTAATTAATTACGTGTGACATATGAAACGCTACCGTCTGTCCTTCTAACACATTTCTCCATAAATTACACATACATAAAACAATCTTTTCTTGCATTTAAAATGTCCTTAGGGCCTGTGCTTAAAGTATCTTTTGCAGCATCGATATAGTAGTGGGTGGATGATTAGTTATTTGGATGACGTTAGGACCACGATAGTTTTTTTAAACAGCAGTACGTACGGCAGACAGCTTGTCGCCTACGCCGGATGTATGTAGACCTTTGGCTTTAAACACTTTAATTATGACCTATTTCAGCAGGGGCCGGTCACGTTAATCCTAGAAAAAATGTTTTTCCTTTTTTGTAATGTTGTCTATAAAAAAGAAGACAGCTCTTTTCAATGCGCGTCTTTTCAAAAACCCGGAAGTCCATCCTTCATAGTTAGTGTGGGCAGAAACAGCTGTAAAAAAGTTAGCATACGCTAGTTTTCATACTAGGTTTTATTTATTTATAATGGGACTTCAAATTCACAGAGAGCTTAGTCTTAGTACCTACCTAGATAAAGTACTACAGTGAAAAAGGTGTGCACAGCACTAACATAGTTTGCCTAATTGATTTACTAGGTAATTAAAGTGATAAAAATAATAATATAATCAAATAAGTTAATCTTCTTCCATCTTCCGCGAGCCCGCGCGTCCTCCTTCCAGTTTTGACGGAACCTATCCAGCTCGTCCCGCCATCTCCTACGTGGTCTGCCGCGACCTCGCCTCGAAGGAGTGGAGGGAGGCCTTTGCCCAGGAGTGGGACAGCGTAGGCTAACATAAAAAAGTTAATAATAATAAAATCAAATAAGTTACAATAATAGAATCAAATAAATTAGTAATTATAAAATCAAATAAATTAAAAATAATAATGAATCAGATAAAATAAAATAATTACATTGATTAAAAAAAGTGGTTACAAGGAATGGTTTCATACATGATCAATTTAGCAAAATATTAGTTAAAAGACTTTATTGTTCGCGCTGACTCAAAGGCTAAGGGAAGAAAACATTTCCTTTTTTACATAAATGGGTAATTATTTCCGTAACTTGCCATTAGATATTCTAGGCATCTATTCTCTTTCAATTTCAAATTTTCCTTATGATTTACGGTACCTACCTATTACAAGTTTTAGGAGATGCGACAGAGGGAGGGTTTGGAACGTGAAACCGTCGAGAAACACAATTAATCCATTTGGAATTTATCCAGTGCAGTTACCCTCGAGGTTCAATTAAAATGTAAATGGGTGTCGTTGGGGCGGGCCGTGGGCTGGGAACACGCGCCTTATCGTAACACACCAGGCCACCACTACTGTCACGTGTCACCCTGTGAATAGCTGTTCGTAGCTATCAGTCCATTGAAACTTCATAATTACTTTTTAAATATTGTATTTCTCTAGCAGGTGCATTTTTTTCTGTTTGCTTTCCATATGCAGAAAAAATCACTTTAATCTAATCTTTTCCAAGGATATACCTAGCAAAATTTCTATGGTCCTTGATCTTAGCTTTTTAAATCGAACAGACAGCTGTGCTGCTGGGGAGTTTGTTGCGCCACTTCTTCTTCCCAGCGATAGCACTAGGAAGTGGTGAAGGGCGGGCGTTTTTGGGGGACTGTCTTTTGTAATTTTGACGTTCAAAAAGTGCTGATTCTCAGCCTAATTTGAAAAAATGACTTTTGATTTTGATTTAGCAGACCTTAGGCAAATAAGCTACTACAATCTGTCAAATTTCTTTAATAGATTTTCAACTTTATCGTTAAAGCATAAGGTTCAATTCAAGGCTGTGTCCAAATAAACGTTTTTCTTTCTTTCAAGGTTGATTGGGAAAATTTGACAGTTTCGGGTAGCTTGACCTGCTGGCGTCCGTACTACTTAATAACTATGCATTTAGAAATTAGAAATAGACTATGTGGGTAATTTTATTTATTATTTTTCTCTCTGTTCTGTTAGTTTTTGTCATGGTCTGGCAGTTTGAGTAATTAATGTGGCCTAGCCAAATGTCCTTTCTTTGATATTGTTGAGCTTCTTAAGTTTTAAGTTGAGCTGCACGATTTCTGACAAATGCGTGCACTGACTGGACAGGTCCTCTCAATCTGTGTGGTTTTTTCCTCAAAAGACCATATTAGACATCGATATACATGGTTTTCATGTGATCTGACCAAGATTATGTCTGGACTTTAAAAGAGACTGACCTCTGACTTTGTTCTTCTCAGACTAGTCAGATAAGAAACGCCGACCTCATCTAGTTTTAAAATATGATTAAAGTGTTTGTACAAAATAAAATAATTTATCATTTGACTAATTACCTATTAGGTAAGGGGTTATTTACATTAATCATAGCGTTTCGATCCAGAGCTAGAATCCAGTGACACTGAATCGATATTTGAGTAATGTAAACAGTTCAAACCAGTCCAGCATCCAGTCTTATACCTATTCAGCCGAGGATTAGAATAGAGCAGACGTTAATCGTTTTTTTTCAATTGAAATACTTTATTAACAAAAACATACCTGCTTAAAGTCTGCCACACTGTGTAACAGGTACTTAACTGTTCATATTCGATCCTGTCTTACTGGATTGAATTAGGTAAGTCCACCTATCTCAATGTATCAGCCTTTAGACAATAATGAGGCAATCTTGCGGTTTACAATACCTACCCAATTTGTCTTTCAAAATAATTTCGGAAATATGATACTTTGACATGTTTTCTATACAAAAGCTGTCAAACGGCAATATTCTGGATAATTTTATCAGAGGAATATTTTTTTATTTTTGAAAGTTCTTTTGAAAAAAAACTTTCAGACGTCAATTTTATTCCACGAATAAAAATTATCTGTCGATTGAAAAATCAGCCCTGAGTCTCCTAAGATTTTGCTAACAACATATCTGAGGGGCAATTCTCGTAATTTTAAGAACACGTTTACAGTTGACCGTCTCTTTCAGTCAAAAATACCTCTAACTTCCCTACATTTTTGACAAGTTTTGACATTGTCACTGAGGGAATTGGCCTTCTGGTTGTAGAGCTGTCAGTCTGCAACAGCTATAAATTGTAACAGCTGTAAATAGCAGGCAGGTGCGAATTAAGGATGCTTTCTCTTATTAGCGTCAGCTTAATGAAACCTCTTTAGCCGCAAATGATACTTAGCTGGGAATTAATACAGATTCAGGAATGATAGGCATAGTTATCTACCGTAATTTTGACACTTATACTGGTAGGTACACTAGTGGTAGTTAAGATATGAAAAACTACCTCTTTGGCTATACCTAAATTGTGCAGAATTACGGAAGTCAGGCCCAAATCGATAATGTTTGCTAGAGTGGGATAGCGTGTATGATAGAGCTGGAAGGGGCGCGGTCGCCCCGCCTCCTCGTCCCCGTAAGCGCTTGTACCTATCAACCCCTAAATCCTCGAACCACAACTTATTGTTCCCGAAAACTCAATTTAAAGCATTAATGTAAGTAGGTAGATATCTACATATTTAAGTAAACCTTTCAATATTTTAAAATAATTATAAAGGTAGGTATGACTAAAACTGAAGAATCACTGTAGGTAATCCACACTTCTTGATCCCTTCAGTGAAAAGTAGTTAAGAAACATAAATCACTGCATGATAGGTGGTAACCAGTAGGTATTCTGGTCAGCTCAATAGGTACTAAACGAACTATACAACAGTATTATGTGACAGTGATCATGTTGACCGTCCAGTGCCCGGCACTACCGGGCGCTCTGGGCGAGATTTCTGCGGCGCCCTTATCTACTCTGGGAGAGTAGAGAGTGGTGCCCAGTGAGGTAATTACGAGTAGGTGGTCAAAGGCCACAGCGCGAAGCGGAAATTGGGCCCCTGTCACCAATCTCAAGTACTTACTTAAACCATTATTTTCTTCAGACGGATGGACAATATATAAATGGCACTTTTGTAGGGAACCACACACTGATATTTCGCATAACATTATTATCCTTGCTAGCATAATGGTGGCCCACTTGTTACGGCCCCAATTTACGACTTGTATGTCGTGGGTTCGATCCCAGGCAGGCGCTTTACTTTTGAGTAATTTATTTCATCACCACTACTCTCAAAACGGAGAAGGAAAACATTCTGGGGAAACCGGCATGTCCTAGAACCAAAAATTCGAAAACTTGTGACATCTACCAACCCGCAAGGGACCCACGTGGTGGATTACGGCCCACTCCCTCTCACAGAGTGGAGGCCTCTGTTCCAGCAGCGGGAATTTTATAAGCTGATTATGCTAATTATCCTTAAAATTACTAGAGCGGTTAAAGTTTCGGATAGACGAGATGAAACCTAGATTATACGTAAGAGCGAGCGAAGCGAGCTCGAAAATCATAGCATTTCGCCTCGCATTGGTTACAATTTCTTTTGAGACGCATATGAAACTATAGGAGTTACTTTGTCTGCTTATGCAAAAAAGTTAATGAATTAACAGATCCAAGACTACAAAAGCGAGCGAAGCGAGTTCTAAAATAAAATGATATTTGATATTTTTTTTATGGGCTGAAGAAAGCTGCATAAACTTTGGAGGCATGCACTCTGAGGTGCTACAATGAAGGCGCGCATACGGCGCCTTCTTATCTTTCATATTAATCTATCATAACGCCGGTACCTACCTAAATACATCCAATTAAGTAACAGTAATGGGTCGACCCACCGGGACCACGGCTAACGAGTGAGTTAAGTAGGTAGGTACGACCGAGACCGAGGAAAAAATTTTTACAACCCCTTCGAAGACATGCTTCTGACGTCTGTTTTCTGAACATTTATTTACACATTAAGTAAATACATTCTGAAACAATAAAACAACAAATAAAACCTATGCAAACACACAACAAATACTTAGCATTTAGAAACCTTACAAAGTACCTAATAAAATAAGAGAGTTGTTACAGATTGTGACAATTACAACCCTCCTAGGCGCAAAAAATCATGCTTGATTCAGAATAATGTCACATGACCTCGAGATGTGCAATGAAGCTGTCATTAATAATTGAAACTTAGATATTCAAACCTATGGGTTACTAAAAAATTACCAACAACATAACAAGTAGGTAACGATGAGTAGGTTATTTTTTTGTGAAAAACGTAAAAAACGCTATTAAAAACTAATAATAAAGTTTAGGACGTAATTATTTGATAACTATTAATTGCGTCATATTTCTCTATTACTAGGTACCAAAGTAGGTAGGTAGAGATCGATAGTGTCCGACCAAAATTCTGAGTTCGAAGCCGAATCCAACAACTTCGTTCCAAACTTAGAAAAAGGAACTGAGGTGGGCCGTATGGGATTTCACTCATGTATTGTGTGTTTCATCATATAGTTCATATTAATTCCATGGGTGTGTCACACAGTATTTTTTTTCTTGAAACTATTTGATTCCACTCAACGGGATCGGTACGGTATCTACCAAAGCCACCTACCTACTTACACTATTACAATGTAGCAAGGAGTAAACCTAAACGTGGAATTTTAATGCCATGGAAGGTTAGACTGCCACCAAAAAAAAAAATAACGAATAAATACGATGACGTCTTTATTTTTCCGAGTTACGCAGAACGTTTACAGGGATTTTGGAAATCAGTATTTTACGTATGTAAAATACGACGTTCTAAGACGTTTTTTTGCTAATCTACTTCGCACCGGTGCCACTCTAGCCACCATATTAAAAAACGGTGGCCTAATAAACAAAGTGAAACATCTAAACAAACGAGCTCCTCAAAATCCTAGTAAAAACTTACTCGGAGATCTCTCTAGTTAGGTACTTAGCCCCCTTTTTGAGCACAAAATGAGTGGCAGCTAAGTATCTGCTATAAACTACAGTGTCTATCTATCTACTGTGTGTACCAGTTTTTTGGAGCAATTGTGTTGAAAATGTTAAAAATATTGAAATAGTACTTACTTTGAGATGCAAGTGTGCAGTCGTTGCTCTCAAGGTGTGAAGACACCGCAGTTCAGGGTACTCCGAAGTAGTATCGGCCGAATGTTCGTCCGTTTCCTGCTACGAAGTTACTATTTGGTTCGGTCGGTCCCGATCCTGCCCCCGTTTTTACCCTTTGGGTATGGAACCCTAAAAAAGCGCGTTTAAAAAACAAAATACGCGGGAACTTCTTATTTATTTTTTTATTGCTTTTTATCAAAGTATTACAGATAATTTTAATTTTTATTCACACTAATTGAATAAAAGATGATTACTAGCAGTGAAAGTGAAATATTAACACCAGAAAGTGTGAAATTAAACGCACTAACTGTCATAAACAATTTACTACCAAACAAATGAGAAAAAATATAAATATTTGTCACTACTAAAAGCATCTCTTATTATTTTTCTCTTAGATGCAAAGCAGAGTGCCACACGGTACCAAAATTATTTAACCTCGAGTGACGTACTTTGAATCCCTCATCGCTACGCTTAGGATTCTACTCTAGAAACCTTCGCTTCGCTGTGGATTGAAACAATCGCTCTCGCCCTCAATACATTATTTTGGTCCCTTAAGACACAATTTACTATTTATTTGTATGAAGTCTGTTTGCCCAGCAAAGATTAATGAAATAAGCCCAAACACAATATAACTGCTGTAAAGTGTTGAGGAGCTCTCTCGACAGTCTCCTGTGTCCATTGAAACACAATCGGTTCATTTCCTTCAAAAACGAAGACACGGCAAAAAAACCAATACTCGACGCGACCCATATTTAATTCATTTAATCCACACAAGTGTGTTGAAAAACGATGTATTAAAACTCTTGAGCATTTGAGATTCCTATTATGCTGTTTTATTGCTTTATGTAAGTATATATTGTACATAGTACCTGGATGGGTGACCATCTTTACATACCAAGACCCCTCCGTGCTTGATATCTTGATATTCTTTGACAGTCGTTACGGGTGGTCAGAAGCCCGAAAATCAGACAGCCAGTCTTACCAAGGGGTATCGTATTATCCTGTAACTGGGTTGTGGAGGTGAGATAGGCAGTCGCTCCATATATAATAGTATTCAGCTCCATCCGGTTAGACTGAAAGCCGACCCCAACTTAGTTGGGAAAAGGCTAGGCAAATGATGATGATATGTATATAGTAACTACATTCACACCTATAACATCTAAATTGTAGTTAAATCGGATGCTTGTTCGAAAGTAAGTACCTACTTATTTAAACGAGGATGCCGAGCCGAAACGCCGAGAACTAGCCCCACACTACTTTATGAGATGTAAAGTGTATAAGTAAGCTGTGATGTTTTGTTATCGAATTAGTGGACGATAGCACTCGAAATGTTTATGTTGTTGCACTTGTTAATTTTTTACAATTTAAGTAAGTATTTTACCTATTATTATTTTTGTTGTGAATTAGTTTTTAACCATTTATTCGTACCTTGTTCAGCTACACTTTTAGAAAATGTTATAGCAAAAAATAATTTCCATTAACTACTTAGGTACTGCCTATTCAGGATAAATTTTTAACCAGTGCGCAAACTGAAACCATGAATTCAGTAACTACCACCACCACCACCACCGTTGTCACCATTTCACCGACACCTCTTAGTGCCTTGGAAAGAACGTTAAGTCGTTGACAGTCGTTCAGGTAGTCTCCAAAACCTACCAACCAGTCCAACCAAGAGGTCCAGTACCTAGACCTACATAACAAGGTGTAGCGTGGTGCCCCTAACTGGAGTAGAGGCCAGAAAGGCTATCGCTTAAAAAAACACTGGATTAAAAACTAATAAAATAGGTACATACATCAAAAAAGTCTATGCAACATGTATTATTTTTGTTCTCGGAAACATATGCCTGATTTAAAAAATAGGAACTTTTCGATTGTTTTGTTTTCATTCAAATAAAAGCTAATTATTTTTTCCCGATTTCATGTGTTTTCGTTGCTTGATAAATTTGGTATTTATGTCACTTCTATCATTCCGTGGTAAACAGTTTTTGAAAAAAATGAGTGGTCAGACATTTTTTATGTCATGGTGCGGCGCCATTTGGCTGCTGATGAAATGCAGAGAGCTGTAGGAATGCTACAAGCGGGAAGAAATCAGTCCCAGGTATCTCGGCATTTTGGTGTCAGTTGGAGCGTGATTTGTCGTCTTTGGCAACGTTACGTTAATACAGGGGATCCAGCACCATCCTGCAGCACCCAGGACGTAGAAGGAGTACAACTGCTCGACAGGACCGATACATACAACTGACTACAAGATGGGGTATTATGAAGAACAGACGAACTGAGCTCGTTTTTGTAGTTGGCATTTTGGCAATATGAATGCTGAAAGTTAGGTTGAAGAGGTCCTCGGGCCTTATGTTCACCCATTTGCACAAAGTCTTGGCTCCGATTTCACGCTGATGCAAGACAATGCGCGTTCGCACACAGATCGGAGAACCGTACTTGGCAATGGAAAACATCCGGGTATTGCCGTGACCTGCACAATCGCCAGACCTCAGTCCCATCGAGCACGCATGGGACATGCTCCAGAGATAAGAAAAGAAAAAGAAAGAAAGAAAAACGTTTATTTGGACACAGTTCGTGAAACACAAAATACAAAATGAGATGAGATGAGATGAGAGATAATGAGATGTGTTCAACTGAAAGACTTGGGAGCCTTGGGAGATGTGTTCAACTGAAAGACTTGGGAGCCTTATTCCATTGGAAGCGATTGCCGCAGGATAAGCAGGTTAGGCAGGAAACAACATCGTTGCTGACAAGGTTTAAACATCAAAGGCGCACACTTTGTATTGAATTACCAAATAATAATAAAAATGTCGTTATTTAATGTTGTAAAAAATGAAAAGTTTTATTTCGTTTTAACTTTATTTTATACTACGTATGTTACGGTACACATATTGTTAATTATAGTGATTAAATGAACAGTTGAATAAAGGATTTTGTTGCTTTAGTCACTAATGCATCAAAAAATACTTAGTTATTTTTTATAAGAGAAATATAAATATATTACAATAATAAAAATCGTTCAAAACCGTACATGTTGCTTAGATTTTTTTGATGGTTGTAGTTGGTTTTGTCCCGAATATATTATTATACTCGTATAGAAAGAAAGAAACATGTTTAAAAAAATTGCATACATTGCACGCACACAGATGACAAAAACAGCGTGCCGCATCTCTACGTTGACGTCGTGGTGGGGTTTGCGCGCTCCGAACTCTAGGCCTGTGCCGGAAGAGTTTACTTTGCCGAAACAGGTCTAGGATGAGGAGCCAGTCCAAGAGAGATACAGAAACCCGTAGGGCAGCATGTGGTGAACTGTTGGGCAGTAGCGACCCCACGGAACATATCTCCCGGGAGAAATCTTGTTCCTCACCTCTGGCTTGCCTTTATTGGCCGGCTTGAGTGGAGGCTCGCAAGAGCAAACGTGCTCAGGGGAAGGAAGTATTCCAGTAAGTGCTCGTAGGGATCTTGACCATCTTCCGGGCTCTGGGATTGTTCTGAAAGCCGTGGAATACCTCTCCACTCCTTATAAGCACCTCAGGAAATGTTGCCCCCTTGTTGCTACGTCACTATGTGCTAACGACAGTTTCCGGGGGCCCATTATTGAGTGTGCAAGTCACCCCCTGCCATTTTATCCGTGTATATATAATAAAAAACATTGATCAGGCAGGGGCCATAGTTCTTCCATAGTTATTGGTAACCAGTCCACTTTAGCCACCCAAACCCATAGTCCAAATTTGTATTTATCCATATCCTGCAATAGTCCTTCATTAACCGGAGGTTACCCTTACTTGCATAGTGCATACATGGATAATCGTCGGGTGGTGCCACATTTCAATAAAAAAATCCTAAGTGGCCTCTGCGAGTTGGCTTCGGCCCCTCGTACGCCTTCCAAAAGACCGGGACCCCATGGTCCCGAGATATGTTAAAAAATAATAATAATAATCGTTTATTTATAAAAAGGGAATACATTTACATTTAATACCTTAACAATTAAAAATAGCGCACAGTTGCTAATTTGCCTGAACTAGGCATATTCGATGGTTAGTAAATAAATAAGTATAATTTTTTTACAGCTATAGTAATTTAGTTTATAGATACTTACTACTTAGTTTTCTATTTAATCTATTGTACAGGAATGGACCTAAGAATGTTAAAAATCTTTCTACAAAGACATGTTTTGAGGCTGCATTAGACATGCATACTAAATCATTCCGTCTCTTGTTAGTGTTGTCGGCATTGTAGGCAAGCATGGTGTGCTGTTTTAATACTAAGTGCATAATGAAAAGCTGGCGAACAGTTAGTACATTGCAGGATTTATATAGCAGATCTGTGGGAAAAAAGAAGGGATGGAAGTTTGCTACCTTCAAAATTGCTCTCTGAGCTCTTTCAAGAGGAAACAAATAAGTTTTTGGTGCGCCACCCCAAGAAGTGATACAGTATTGAATTATAAATAGATTGACATAGGGCCAAATAAACTTGTGTGATTAATTTTTAATCTGCTAATGTTCGCAATTTTTTAAAAACATATATTAGTTTGCGGACTCTTTTAACTAGGCATTCAATATGTTTTTTATAAGAGAGTGTGTCGTCCATTATTACCCCCAGGTATTTTATGTTGCTCATTTTGTGGATAGAGGGACAATAATACATGGTGATTGTACGGTTTCCACATTGATGGGCATACAGATGAGGGTTAGTACTGTTAAGTTGAGGTTTGCGCATGGAGAAGTAAATATAATATTTTGTCTTGTCGGTATTTAATGTTAGTAAATTGCTTTGAAGCCAGTTAGTCACAGTATTAAAACCTAGTTGAGCGATTTCAAACAGTTCGCTACTGGTTTTAGCGCTAAATATTAACGCCGTGTCGTCGGCATATGATATTATTTTACCGTCTTTAATATTTAGATTACACAAGTCGTTAATATAAATAAGGAAGAGGGTGGGGCCCAGAATACTCCCCTGTGGAACACCAAAACTAGTACTTTTCTGCTCATCGCCCGTAATATTATCTATTCTAACATATTAGTACCGGTGGTCTAAATAGTCAGTAAAAAGTTTCAGCGGCGTTCCCCTTATTCCTATGATCTCTAATTTGTTCAGAAGGACAGAAACAGACACAGTGTCGAATGCCTTGGCTAAATCGAGAAATACTCCCAGGGTCTGATTTCCTTTGCCGAGTTTTTCTGAAATATAACCAGTCAGACTATGCACCGCATCGGCTGTCGGCAGTTTGGCTCTAAAACCAAATTGCGCAGGGGATAAGATGTTGTTTTTTTCTAGGTAATTAACTAGTCTACTGTTTATAATTTTCTCTAGTATTTTTGAAATTGAGGGAAGTAAGGGTATTGGCCTATAATTATTAACTACGTCTTTACTTCCAGATTTAAAGATAGGGATTATAACTGACTTTTTTAGATAACTAGGGAAAATTCCTTCGGAAAGACACATTCGGAATATATGCGTTATGGGAGGTACCAAAATATGCTTAAAGTGTTTAAGGATCTTATTGCTTAAATTATCCCATACAACTGCACAGTCGTCTTTTAACCCAGAAATTAATCGGGTTATTTCATCTTCATCAGTATCCAACATAGCAAAAGATTTCGAGTTACAGCTATTGCTTGATTTTTGGAAAGATGGTTGGTCGCAGTATTTCGGAAACTGTTCGGCAAGAGTTTTTCCAACATTTACAAAAAAGTTATTTACATTGTTAGCTGATAAGAGTGGTGAATGATTAGCCAGCAATAAACTCGAATTTGATTCACGCTCTTTAGACATGTTAGTGACGTTTTTAATATGTTTCCAAAGTTGCTTGGTATTTTTACCTGCTTTATTTAATTCAGTTATATCGTAATTCTTTTTTAAATTGAATAGAAATGTAAAATAATATCTAATTAAGTATTTTACTCATTGCAGTTATATGGAAACCTTGCGTTTCTTTTTACATGCACGAAACTGCTGGAAGAATGAGAGGTAAATTGCAAATGTTGTGTAAAGAGTTAGTTATCGATGCTCTATCGAAGGTTGAAAGCGTACAGCATTTCAGACGTACTCTTTATAAAACCACGCAATACCAATACGGCACCTTAATGTATGAAATGACATACAGACATAAAAAAATGTTCCAGTTGTATACAAAAGTTTTAGATGCCATAGAGTCCACTCCGGTCAAGGACGGAAACAAAGAAGTGACGGAAGACAAGACCGTATGTACACATATTCTTAATACTAAAAGGTAGTTTGCTCTCCCGTTGTAAGGACAATTTATCGGGTAATCTTATCCCACGACTTTTTTATACCTAATTATATTTAATGTTGTCCGGTTAGACTGGAAGGCGACCCCAACATAGTTAGGAAATAGCTTGACAGATTTTTATATTTTATGTTGTCAATTTATACTATACCACATAAAAAATCGAATTATGTAGGTTGACGGCTAGAACCTGTAAAATGAAACAGAATAAGTTAAATTGATTTCTCTGGGTTTCCAGTCTTGAAATAGCTACCTACTTTTGTTTCTATTTTATAGATTACACAGATCCTCCGATCCGATTGGCTTATCCTTGCCCAGGTTTCAAGTTAAAGGGCTCGTCCAACCCAATATGGTGTTCCCATAAAAACTTTACGCCCCCTGTCATTTTTTGGTGAGCGCTTGGTTGTTAATAATATGCATTTTCTTATTAAAATTGTTTTTCTAGTATCTGGAAGAACTGGCAGAAATGGATTCTTTGGCTCATGAAATTATCAATTTCGCAGCAATGATTCAATTGCACGACGCAAATCTTCATTCAGACAAGTCCAAGGAGGGATATGATTTATTTTTTCGACGATTAAATGTGGCGCCGGTATGGCTGGGCTTGTTAGACAGTATGGATAACCAGAATCCTCCTGAACCTCCTCCTAAAGAGCATAACTTGACTAGCACAGGTAAAAGGAGAAATGGTGTATGGCATTATGCGATACCCATCGAATGACTTAAAAATAATGTTTACCGTAATCAATGTGTAAAGTACATTCAGACCTATTAAGGGAGATATATAGATATATAGGTATATAAACACGAGCCATCTATTATTTCTTCGGTCTTCGTCTTCCCGTAGGTAGCCATCCATTTTCTTTCTTTCCGCATTACCAATGAGTAGATTTTAGCACATCAGCGACATTACTAGGAAGGTAATAGTTACTGGACTATTGACACGTTTTGGGCGAATGCACTTTCCAACTTGCTGGCTTGGAAGTTGGATGGGTGGTATTGTAAGTACATATTATTGGGGAACTAGTAGGTTTTTTTGGGATCTGTGTCCAGTTAGTAATGTACTAACCACTATCGGCGTTCATAGCGAAAGATCGGACCACCTCGGATTTGATGCCCTGCTCTGAGACCCTATTCTCTACGTTCGTCAACGAAGATACGGGCCTGTTCAAAAGAAGATCGCTACTTCGAAATTAACCCTAATCCCGACTAATTAACTTTTTCGGAAGGGTAAAAACATCGGGAGTAAAGCCAACTGTCAAATCGTGTTGTCATTCGTTCTTCGTGGCAGTGGGCTGGCCATGTCTGTTGAAGGACCGATGGCCGGTGGAGCAGACGAGTCCTGGAGACCGCGTATCGGCAAGCGTAGTGTGGGACGCCACCCAGCTAGATGACGGACGACCCTAAAGAAGGTGGCTGGGGTAGACTGGATGCGGAAGGCGGAGGGCCGGGTGTTGTGGCGCAATCTGGGAGAGGCCTATGTCTAGCAGTGAACTGCGACAGGCTGAGTTGATTGATTCGTTCTTAGTTCGGGTCCCGAAGTAATCTTATGTCCATGTGATGCCTTCGCTACGGATTTCGTGTTTAGAGAGTAGCCTCCTAGATCCCAGGCATCGCACGGCCTGCGGTATGTGTAGGTTAAACGCTAGGTAGGCTAAACATTACGGATATTACTACCACATTACCACTTACCGCGATTACTTTTAAGTTTTGAGCGAGCAAACATTGGTTCGTGACTATAGACGCAAGAGAAAAGACCAATAAATTGCTTACTAGTAAGTATTTTCAAGTAGTATACCTATAAGTACTAAGTATACCTAATGTGTAGGGAAACGATTGACGTAATTTGCATTGCTGAAACTAGCTATGTGTGAAAGTAAATGGGCACATGGATTTAATTGGTAAACTTACAACAAATAATTTTTTTTCGTACTGCAAGTTATAGTTTGCAGTTTAGGATTTCCACTTTCCTACAATAAATCTTGTAGTACCCAAATTAGTAGCTATTTAAAATTGTTTGTGTAGATTTCAAATTCATTTGCATATTACGTTATTGTACCTTTTTGAAGCTTCATAACATAGTACCATTTATTGAAAACTCTCCATCCATTATGTCAGTTGGTTTACAAAAAGAATGCGATGTTAACACAGAGCTCGATTCGAGCACTTCAAGGCTGAAGGAAACAAAAGCACTCAAACGGCTTAATGCCATTTTCGCCTGCATGCAGTGGACTAACTAAAAACGGAACGCGAGGATACATCGGTTTACTTTTGGTTAAGAATTTGTTATTGTACGCCATATGGGCGCAGGGCGTCGGCGGGGTTTTTTTCTGTTACGACGAATCTGAGGCCATCGTTAAACAATGGGACACATGCTTGCTTATACGCGCGTACATCTGTGACGATCCTATCGGAACTAGCCTTTGTCAAGCGTGGACCAAACCTCACGTCGCATATCTGTGGCAGATGCCTGAGGTACCTCGCTAATGTTGCCAATAAATATATAACGTTAAGAATTATAGTAAATGGAACTTCAGATTGTCTCTACTTAGCATACCTAGGTGTTTGTACCTACAAGTAAGTCATTCATTTGCGTACTTTCTGGAAACCTACAAGGAAAGACCAGAAATTATAAATTATATTACTTTTCTAGCGACCCGTCTCTGCCAGGTGGTATGGTAATGCAATGCGTAAAGGTAGATCTAGAGTATTCTAGCTCTACCCTCACGCATTGCTTTACCTAACTGTAAGTTCCTAATCTAAGAGAAAAAACTCCTCCGTACCCTCCGTTGTCTTTAAGATAAATCCTGCAAGTTTCAATGAACAACAAAGATACATCCAGAATATAGTAACAGTCGAACATACGTGTTGCTGAAGATGCCGAAGATTACGTTTATAAAGTTGCACCACCACTCACTTTGAAACGCCACGCCATGAAGATTTCAGGAACGACTCTACCACATATTCTCTCCAAATAAGAATGATTAAATCAATTTTATTTTTAACTCCATTTCATTTTATTATCTTATTTATTAATATCTTGTTCATAATCTTCTTTCAGTAGAAGCAAAGTAGGTATAATCCTTACCGAGCCGTGTAATACCCTCAAGTTATGCGGACGCCGATGAATATCGAATTCTGAATATTGAGAGGCAAGTTAGCGCGAAAGCCCGGGGTCATCTCAGCTTAACTGCAACTCTTCCAATCGACTTACCTACTTATCAATCGATAATTCGAGAACTTAAATATCTGTTCATGCTTTCATTTGTTTTATGCTGTTGTCTTGTTCGCACAGGGGAGCCTTGTGCAGATATAAGTTATTTAGGTTTATTAGGCACACACTTCGATTAGTCGTAAACCATTTTTTTTTTAGTATTTGAATGTAGTATAAAACTGGATTGATCTGCAGTGCGATTCAGTAACCATCTTAGCATCTTACCGTGAAAACTGAGGTGAAGTGAGCGTGGAGTGAGTTGTGATTCAAACTAAAATGCTAGTGATTGACACTATTGACAGCTCACTCTAAGGTCACTTCACCTAACTTTTCACGGTGAGATTTTTACAGAATCGATCGGCTGTTCCCGAACCACTAAAACATTTTACAGAAAATGTTTAACAAAATGTTTGCTTCGCCAAATTAGTAAAAACTAGCTGTTTATATCATTCGAAACCTTCTGTATATTCAGCTTAAAGTGAAAATAAATTCCATTAAGTATATTCAGACACTACAAAAATGTAAAGGCAGTGTGGGCTGTATTCCAGTGACAAAGCTACATTGTGGTCGACGGAAAAGCAACGTTGATGTAAATAAGCACGGTTGATATTAGATTGGCAGTGAGCAATCGGATCCTAAAGCCACTCCACCACGAATGTCACGGATCAAATCGACAATAAATGTTAAGTATTTACTTTACATTTACTCTTTAATTGTACGTCCATAATGACGGGCCGAGTGTTCGCTCGAATTCTGTCGATGACAATGCACGTTCGTCAGTAGGCAGTGTTATTTTATAAAACTAACCGGAGGTGTCATGTGCCAGCGTTTTCATATAATATGACAATAGTGCATAGTCATAGCTTCATGTGTCGTCGGTACTACCACCACCGTTGATTACTTCCTATGCGCGCACTGTGGACTTGAAACGTCTTGTAGATATGCAACTATGCAATAATACAACTGCTTTTGGATAAATACACAAATTAACTATAGGTATCTAGGTATCTAGATTGGTAGCCACTGATAATACTGGAACAGAGAGAACCACTATATATTGTGAGTGTTATCTATGTTTTGAAGATTAATAAATTTAGAGTGGAATGTCTATTTAGGTGAGATCGGCTTCTTCAATTAGGGAACTATAACGAAACCAAAATTTTAAAGTAAGGGATTAAGAAATCCAGCTACTCAGCTTCCTCTAACCTTTCCCCACAATTTTTAACAAAAATAAAATACTGTGACAAAATAAAATACTTTTCTATAGCGCCAAAGAAACTGGCCGCAAATACCTGAATATAATAGATGCCTTTACATAGACATTAAATGGCAGCCAAGATATAAGGTGGGGAAGAGCCGCTCGATAATATAACGCTGAGGACGCATGCGTCGAGTCCTGGCCGGCGCGGCGCGGCGACCTGAAACCGGTCGCTATACTGCGCTATACTCCGGTATTCCACTCCTTAGGTACTACATACATTTGTGACGCTCCCTATTGTGCAGAAATTAAGTATCATAGGTACCTACTATTTAATGGCCTTTTAGTGTCTTCAAGGAGCTCCTTTAGCATAAAGGCCAATTATAATATGTTTTATAAGTTGGCTCTGCGTTCAAATGCAGGAAATGACATTTAAACTTTAAACACATTATATTGGTTGCTGTACACAATTTAAAGAATAAAATCCTAGATTGCCTAATGTTAGTTTCTATCTGTCCTAAGGCCTGAGATTATCACTATATCATATTTGACCAATAGAATACCTTCATTTATTGTGATCGCCAGGATTTAAGATGGCAATTAGAAAAATAATCATTTTAGAATGAAACTAAACAGAAATTGAATAAATCGAATTGGCAATAATGATTTACATTAGATCTCAAAATTTTTATTAATATCTCGCCGACAGACTGGGGGGTCTGACCACGAATAGAGATGTTATAGTAACACCCCATTTTCACACAAAATCAATTCATACAAAGGGGTGACGTCCCTTACAATATGGGATCAGGGTCGAACCAATTTAAATCTTGTTGCAGTGCAATATGAATTATAATACATAGATGTCGTTTAGATCGTTCAGAATAGAGGTACTTCAACATATTATTTTTTATTTTTATAAGGAACAACAATAGAGGGTTTTATTGGCCTCTTTGTAGATCAGTAACTGTCACAAAGCGTTTAGTCATCGCCCTATCGGCTGTGTAAACATTCTAAATTAAAAATGTCGAGTTGTTGAAAAAAAATCTGCTCTGTGTAAGCACCTAAATACTAAAAACTTTAGCGTGAAAACTAAACAAAATTAAATACCTACATTATGAAAATGTCTGGGCACTCTAGCTATTTCATGATTTAAAATAGGTATCAAAATGTTCGTTTGATACCTTCTAGGCAAGGGTCATCATGGTTTTCATGGGAATCAGGTGATAAATTAGGCGACATTATTTAAAGCAATTATTTATACATTACTAGCTGCGCCCCACGGTTTCACCCGCATAAGTTTCGATCCCGTGGGAATACCGGGATAAAAAGTATCCTATGTGTTAATCCTGGTTATAAACTATCTGTGTGCCAAATTTCAAATCCCTTAAGTCGTTTTGCGTGAAAGAGTAACAAACATCCATCCATCCATACAAACTTTCGCGTTTATAATATTAGTATGATAGGATTTAAATATAGGAAAAATTATAATTTATGAACATTATACCTACTAAGTACTAAGTATACTTACTTACTACTTAGATACTAATTCACCCTAACCAAGATAGGAGTGGAAATTAATGTTCTGGTTTAATTTAAAAGTACCTACTAAGATGAGTTTGAGTCCATTTTTTACTCTTTCCTCTAATTAAACATTGCCCTATACTTAATTGTAATAAACTAAGTTAACCTTAAAAACTCACTTTCGTTTTTAAATCAAGTAGATTCATTTACCTACCTAAACGAAATGATAAGGTATAAATAATTAGCACCCAATTGAATGATTAAAAGGCAGGTAAGCCAATTATACAATATTGAAAAGTCACACGAAACAGGATGAGCAAATATAATCTCTTCCCGTCACAACTAGGACCAAAAACTAAAGTCATTTGAACAAATAAAGCTTAATCCGCATTGTGACGCGCATCGCAATAACATGGAGACGTAAATTCGTCATCTTCACAATGGGAATTAGAAGTGTAGGCCATTGTGGCAAATTGGGCAGCCCTTCGACCGTAAAATCGTCGTGGAACATTGACAGCGGGCGAATATAAAAACATGACAACATGTCAAAACTGACCAGATTTGGTAGGCGACAAGTGACGCGCATTGTTACGTGTCCATTGAAATTTGTGTGGGCCATAGTTACACCTACGTGGTGTCGTGAAGATGCCGGGAATGCGGCTGACAGTGTTTACACATCGGATTGTTCTGCCGGATAATCGGCCAGTCTCAATATTAAGCACGCCCTCCATTCATGAAAAATTATAAATTCATGAACATAGAATTTAATGGCTGAGTAATTATTTGTCAAGTCACGTTTTTAATTATAAAATAAAGTAGGTGCACACAAGTGTGTGCGAGAATTTTAATAATACGAGTACCGGTGAACTCTAGGCTTGCCGTGCTGAGATCTCTTGTATCTGTGTCAGCTCGGAGACTGAAGACGAAAAAAGGACAATATCGTCGGCAAAGGAGATTGGATAATCTCTTTTGTCCAACCATAATGCCCCTTTCTGTCCAGTCTACTGCCAGCTTTCTGAAGACTTCCTCTAGTACGGCCGTGAATAATTTGGGAGACAGTGGGTCCCCTTGTTTAACGCCTTTATTAATTTGGAAAAATGGTCGTATTTTAGAACAGATTTTAATGGCTTTTGCAAAATATTTATATAAACAGCACCGCGCTGTTTATATAAATATTTTGCAAAAGGTTTATGTACGTGGTGTCTATTTCTTGGTTCTGTAAAGCGTTGAAAATTGAGGTATGGCTGATGCTATCAAAAGCTTTTGAGTAATCTGCGAAGACCAAGTTGATGACGAACGGCGTGCATCACAGGATCACCGTGGCGGGTGGGGATATTGAATATGTCGACGAGTATCTCTATCTTGGCCAAATAGTCTCTTTCCAGGCAAGGGTTAAGAACACAACAATCCGTTTCATCACTAAAATATCTGATGTTACATCTGCCGTATGTCAGACGATCAATGGGCCAAACATACGACCCAGTGGGTCCCGCTTAATGGCAAACGACATCGCAGCAGGCCCAGACGAAGATGGCGGGATGAGTAGGACTCCTTTCATAAAGATTGGTCCTTGGCAGCTCTGGACAGAGAGAGGTGGAAAGAGAGTATCCCAGGCCTTTGCCCAGCAGTGGGACAGTAACGGCTGATAAAAAAATAAAAAAAACTCGTGAACTAGCGAATCTCGTGAAGTAAGCGAACCATGTAAGTGCACCTCCATGAAATGAGAGATGTAAGTAGGAACCTACTATCATTTCTGAGTCACTTCCGTTCTCTTTCCGATCATTTAAAAGTCCCTGAGGATGTTTTTTTTTAGAATTAAGTATAATACTTAGGTAGGTGTCGCGTTAGGTACGGTCAACCGACTCTCGTGCAATCGACTTTTGTGCTACTGCTATGAAACTTACTAGCTAAGAAATGGGACCGACGTACCTACAACGTCCAGAACTTATTAGTAGGTACTTCGGTAGTTACCATATTACAATATTAATTGAATTATGGTTTTGCCGGTTGGGTCATCGGTGTTTAAAATTGTTAATTTCAGATCCATCTTTTATGGTATTTTGAAAACGTTGTACTCATCTGATCATCTCTTTAGTTGACTGAAAAGCACACCTCAGATGATGACAACAGGGTGTTATTTAATTTGATTAAACCGTAAAAAGTAACAGTTTCCAGTGAGCGACAGAATTAAGTGCGCATGGTGAAGGGTGAGTGCACAGTGCGGCGCCACACGGCCCGCACATGAATGTTGTTACACTGTCGTCGCGGTTAATTGCCCATTTTTACGCGGCGTTCACAGTACCTACCTATCTTCAGTTGCATTTCATAAATGAGTTAATATTACATTTAATTTTGATACGCAGTGTCTATTTTTGACTTTTATTACATGGGTAGAAGAGAATTCTTGTAAGTATATGAGACTTGAGAATCGATGTTCAGCATGATGATATTTAAATTGAGTAAAAAAGTGGAAATTTATTCCGCTGTTTGCCACAATGTATCCGCGGCTCGATGGGGCGCGGGGCGGATCGTCAGCGTCACACCCGTTTGGCTTATCTAAACAAACGGCACTAAGTTTAACCGCGGCTTAGTCCTGCCGCCACTTTAACTTTCTAGTAACAAATTTTATTAAAACTCGCTTTTATAAATAGCCCTTTATAGTGTATACCTACGCGACACGGGTTTTGAAATTTAATTCTAAATGGCAAGGGCTGGAACTGTTGTTGAATTTTTAGGGGTTAGCAAAATCGTCAAGGATCTTCTTCCAACCCGGCACACTGAGTTCAGTTAAAGTTAAGGTCTTTTGTTTGGACCTTATACTTGACCAATTAATGAATATAATAATTAAATGGAAATATGAATGAAGTGAGACAACATCCTAACCACATACATGTTTTATATTTAGGAATGAAAGGTTTCATTTTCAGCGAACAAACTTCTTAATTCTTCAGTAACAGATACTGAAATCGATATCGGCAACAGGCAGAAATTATTAAATAAACAAAATGTTATTTATCTAAGAAGTTAGACAAATAAATACGATTCGAGTCCCGAGAGTGTACTGACACCGTTCTGTTTATCTTGTATTTTAACCATACCGCCGCCACAACAACCCACGTTTTATTACAACATTTACTAGACATTAAAAAATATTATTAGCCGACACTATTATTTTAAGTCGACTGTAAGATACATACGTAAGTTTTCCATATAAAAAAAAATCAGTACTTTTCTCTATGATGCATGAGATTAGTAGGTATTTTTGCGTGTCTATTGATTTACCTACATTACTACTGGACACATTTTGTTTGATTAAGAAAAAATATATTAAAAATCTTACTGTTAGTGTTAAAGCGGCTTAGTGTTTGTTCTAAATTGTTAATCCCACAACAAAGACATTAGGGGTAAAGTTAATAAGCTCGTTAATAATCTGGTGAAGAGTTATGACGGCGCGGGCGCGGTGTGCAGCCGACCCGGCTCACCGTTGTCTTCACTGAAGTGCGCGGGCCACCACACGGCTGACGCACTGGGACAAGTCCTGATCCTCAGTCCTCACATAGGGCAAGGAGAGATACAGTGTTTTCTTAACGCCGCTTTTACATCATATTATTACTATGCATCAGGCGTTGTTCAAACAAAAGTGGAATTCCTGGATGACATAACTGCAGCTGTTGCAAAAAGCTGTTAAGAAAGTGCCTAATTTTGAAATTCCGAATAGGTATCATTGTGATATAGTTTGTACACGTCAAGATCATGCATTTGTGTATGTTGAAAAGCACATATTTTAAGTAAATCTGTAAGGATTACAGTTTGCTTATACGCGACTCACTCTACCCAGTATCAGTATCCCGTCTTCATGGCGACCGTGGCTTACGCCCATGTGTTCGCCACATTGCACGCCGGCCGCGTTAACGGGCAACGTATTGAAAGGTAAAACCAAATACTGTCCGTCATTTGTTTATTAAGATCGGCCTCACAGGAAAGGATTGGGCACAAAGTAGGGGATAACTTTATCAAGCTTTATTCTGTGAGTATTAAATTTTCTCTGGTTGTTGGTTCTATCTATACTAAGTCGGTACTTAGGATTTTGTTTATACAGAAATACACAGAATAACAGGGAAAATATTGAGTGACTAGACGCTAAACTAAATATGAAACACATCGTGAGAACCAAATAATGCGAAAACATGTAACCTGCAGTTGGCCCGCGTGCTGGATAATGGCCCACTCCCTCTAACAGAGAGGCCTGTGTCCCAGCAGGAAAATTATAGGCTGATTACGCTACATAGCTACTTAGGTGAATAAAAATTGCTCAGAAATGAATTTAAAAAAAATCATCGACATATAGGTACTCAAAACTGACCCTGGTCATCTAGCAGTTACTTGTTGAAGTATCTATACTATAGGCAATTCATTTCATTGTTTTTTGCATATCGTTGGGTAGTCTTGCCTTTTTTGGTAGATGTGTATCGTTAGGTATTCCTCTATTCACCTTAGGTAGAACGGGCAAGTCCAAGTTTAATAAGATCGTTTAAATTGTTACCTATACAGGCTGAACGGGACATCGAAGCACAACCTGCAGTGCGATTCTGTAACCATCTCACCGTGAAAACTTAGGCGAAGTGTGTGTGCAGTGAGCTGTCATTCCAACGAATACTACTGGATTGACACTATTGACACCTCACTCTAAGCTCACTTCACCTAACTTTTCACGGTGAGATTTTTACAGAATCGACTGGCTGTAACCATGAATTCATGGTTCAGGGGGGTTCAGAATCATGTGCTGAATTCATGGTTACAGTTTGTGCGTCGTATAAAATTACTACACAATTATAACTATTTCAGATCTCTTAGCTATCGACATATCATCATAGGGATAGGCAGGAAGGGCCTGAGTGTTCGAATGGAACCCGCGCTAAATTATAGCCGGCCTGCACTACATAAGGTTGCCTTCGGCGGACAACCTTTACAGTACACTCAACGAAATAAACCCTGACCTGCACTTTATCATTATCATTTCGGAGAATCTACGTTCCACCTACTGAATTTCAGCTACAGGTAACTACATTTTCTTAATTGTTTGTTTTGATTATTTTTCTTATTTCTACAAATCCTAAGCGTAACTCATTGAGAGAACCCACCGTGACTCACCAGATAGATAAATGCTGAAACGCACATAAATATATCCTTACTGCTAATACTAAAATGAATAAATACTATCTTAGCATAAATAGGTACCTACAATAAGAAATTCTAAAACAATTTGTGTGTAAGCTAAATAATACAAATACTTTAACTGTGGCATACGTACCTGCCTTTTGTGGTTGCAATAAAGGCGAAAATGGTGAAACAACTTTAATTAAAGTTAAGCTGTTTCCTTCCCGTGATGCCAATATTAGGGGCGATGTGTTTATACAAGGGATATTTGTGTGTGTATTTAATGTTAAAATAAGTCTACCAACCGAAATTAGGCGTGGAGGCTAAATCCCAATTGCAGCTGTTTGCTTTTTGAGTCGTTTGCGGTTGTTACTCACTCTATCGATAAGTTGGCGAGCTTTAATCGTGATTTCTATAGTTTTGAGGTAAGTAGGCATTTCCAGAAATAAACAATAGCAGTTAGAACATGGAACGCCTAATTCTTGTGAAAATAACTAATTCATTACTTCTGAAAAAAAAAACTACTAGAAAATAGTATTTTGTTTTTTAAATTATAATTGTTTGTTTCTATCTATGTACAGTCACGAGCACCAATATGTCAACACTTAACAACTTTCAATTGCGATTTTTTCTTGAATAACGAATGCAACGTTGAAATACGACACATTACATAAACCTATGGGGCTCGAAAATGCTACGTTCGTAACAACATAAATTTCATTAAAAAATAAAGGAGTAAATCGCTTTTGAATAAAGCCGAGTGTATACATACTTTTGCTCGTGACTGTACCTACGTAGGTAACTATCTAACAAAAAAAATGTTTCACCTACGTTTTGGAGGATTAGAAATTATATAAACCTTTAGTTAAGCTCTGCTATTAAGTTCACACAAGAAAAACACTCTTCAATCTTAATAACTCATGGTTATTTACAAATAAACGATAATTGTGTCGTGAATTCGTGATTCGTTCCGACACAAAGTAACATTCTCAGACGTCAGATACTACAAGTTTGAAGCAAATATACTTTACAGAGGTGAAAACAAAAGCAAAACGCACGTGTCGTTACAAATTGACCGTGGTGACGTCATGACGCATGAAGAGGGCGCTTTGACGCGTTTTTCCCCCTCGATGATTGCTCAATTAATCGCGTCGCCTTTGATGTATATTATAAATCCAGAAGGAAGTTCGTATATCAACGTAAAGTAACTTTCATGAATACGATTCTATTAATTTACCAATAATAAAGATTAATTAAATAGTCACTGAAAACTGAAATATCTCGGCATATCCGTTCAGGTGTAGGTAATTCGCATTAAAAACTCTTTGAAGCATCTTCATGATATTGTGTCAGATGTCATCGGGCCGTGTGACCGGCGCTGATTCGCGACAAACGTTTGATCAAACCGACGAGATGATAGATTGATGAGCGGCCCCAGTCCAGAAATCGATCCTCCGTTTCCGTTCGAGATTATTTATGCGTTAAGTTTGGCAGACGCCGATAAAGCATCCGGATCGGCTGAAAATAAAAACCATAATGAATTCATGACTTTTCGTGGTAAGTATTAGTTTCATATTCGTGACGTTCAAGAATGTCTATTAAGTAGTTGTAATAAAAAAAACCCATGATATTTATCACAATCAACTAGTCGACGCGGTGGAACAGATATTACTTTTATAAGTTAACAAAACGCTCATCCCCATCTCATTAATGGATAGCAGATTGAATGGAAGTTCATTACAAAAACGCCGCAAGTAAAATATGCTGATCCGCAAACAGTTTCAAATTGAAACCGCATCTAAAATAGAGTTGAAAGGGGTGGTGAACGTGTAGCGGCGTGATAACGCGGCGCCAGCGATGCGTGAGCGCTGATCCGCAGTTGCATGCGCTGTATAAACCGTGGACAGGGAACAATGTGAACAAAAATGAACAACGCGTACTAATCCCGGCATTGTTCAGGTCGGGCCCGCAGCCCGCCCACGACACGTCATCATCCACCCACCGCTACCACTTGCTCGCATGAGAATTTTTTTAAATTTTTTAATTGCTACCTGCACTAATATCTACACAATTCTTTTTGAAAAGTTTATCCACTATTTTAATCTTATTTCCAATGATCTTTTACCTTTTCTAATGATCTTTACTCGAAACTTTCCATCGTTTTCATTAATGATAATTAGGTATGTAATCAACTCTGAAAATTAAAATTCAACCTACACAGAAAATTTGTCAGCAAGATGTCAGGAAATTATATTGACGAGCTTGGTTATTAAATCCTTGTTTTCCTTTTCAAACTATCGCTGAAAATTAAATTGCTTATAATAAAGGTCTGTGTTTATTCAACAAATGACATGAATGGACGCTCAAGGAATTCATTAAGACATATTGCTGCAAAAAAACAGTTTACTTTGTAAGGCGACCGACGTTGTCATAGTAATTTGAAGCCTACTCGTTTGTAATAAAGATCAAGAGATGATGTTAATGTTTTAGTGTACAAAAAACAGGGTCCGGACGGGCTGGATGAATGGTGTCAAAATGACGAGCCAGTTTCGATTTTTTTGCAATTATGATAGACCCGGTGGCTAAACGTTTATCCGCTTGTCAGAGATTTGCCCATCAACTTGTCTAAAAGTTTAAAATTACTAGATTGTCGTGGGAAATATAAATAACAGAGTCCGAAATTTACAACAATGAGCAAAAATAGGTGTGTTTACATACCTACCTACTAAAAGGTGATAAAGTACATAACACGCAGTTTTTCCGATAAGAATATTAACGATACTAACCTATTGGTAAGTTAATCAGGCTTAATTATAGTATCATAACTAAAAGGTAGGCCTTTAAGATATTATATAATTAGGAAATAATATTTATTAAGTGCATTTTATTGAGTAGTTATATACATACTTACCCGCGTTTTGATCAAAGTCCGGTGATCTCAAACAGACTGTGGGTTCACAAGAAGTATTGAAATGGTAAAAAAATCCTAAATACACCAGCAAAAACTGCAGTATGTAAGCACGGTTCACAAAATAAAATTAGCAAAAAATAAATAAAAAATGCAAGGAGCCGAATACTCTGACCTTCTTTACTATTATGCCAAGACCACCTATAATGGAGTAAAAATTGTAGTATTATTGTTAACAAATTGAATTAAATCGGCTGCGCAAAATGCGTGTCGTGTCGAAAAATAGCGTATCGATATTGTAAATAAAACGTTTTGTTAAAAAAAGATTCCTGCAGAAGTATTGTGCTGACACTCATAGGGAACTGGTACGTTTCGGTAACGTCAGAAGGTCGAAAGTTGACGTTACTTTAGTTTGAAAAATAGTGTAGTTTATTTGGTTATCGGTATACTGTTAGTTTTTGCGGATTATAGCTATCCTGGTAATGTGCAAGCCCGGGGCACGGTGGCGCGCGAGGTGGATTATTCGCCACATTACCCGCGGGTGCGGATTCTATTCTCGATGTGGGCACGATCTCGAAATTGTTGCGCATTTAGATTATTAGTTTTGTGTGCGTGCACAATGAGAAATTTTATTGTGTCTCCATTATTTGTTTGTAACCCATCTTTTGTTATACTGAACTATTCCATTATGAAGAGAGATCCAAATCAAGTTTAAAAAAATCTATCATGCATTACACGCATCTGGATTCGTATAATTCAAATGAGCAATAAGTAGGTAAGTACCAATGTACTTTTTGGATTAAATAGATTTAACCACGAAGTAAATATAGGTATGTAAGTAGGTAACTGGGTAGGTAAAGGAAGAAGGAGTAACTGTGATTGATCCATGCGTGTGGCAAAAATAATAATTGGAATCTCACCAACAAGGTTACCTACTGTAGTTATTTTAACACAGCATTTTTGTGGTAGATTTGTCTATTAAGGTATACATAACAAAGTTAAACCCTGAAAACTGAAAGCGTGGAAACCTCACTCTAGTGAACGACATAATTTGGTGTTTACGATTTACGACTTCCAGATTGCGTAAAAACACATCTATAACAAACTAAACAAACACAGGCGCGCGCAGCCGTCTATAAAGCGCAAGTTATCCACATTTAATTACATTCTGGTATTTTTGTAAGTACGCCCGGACCGCCGGCGGCGACTCGCGCCATGGTGGTCACCTTACTGCACTGTCTACGTAACACACATTTTAAATTACCGAACTAGCTTTATTTCTATTTTTTTTTTTTTAGTTTGCGACTCTTTCGTTTTGTCAATATTTAAGAAATTTTACATTTTGAGAAATGTAATATTTTCCAAAAAAGTATCTACATATCAGGTAACCATTTTACGAAATCGCAAAAAACTTTATGAAATTGAGTTAAGTACTTATAGGTACATATCAAGTAAAGAACCACGATTGTTTTATAATTTCAGCGACATTTAATTCTATAAACTATAGTTAGAAGTTTCGCGGTCAAAACTTACGCGATGTTATTTTGAAAGAAATCAAAACAGTGTCGGATTTAATCTCTTGTAAAACAGCATTAAAATACAACGGCCAACTCGAATCCCGACTAATCTTTATGTCACAATATCGTGTAGGTAAATTACGATTGAGAGATGTTTTCATCGTTTTTAACATTTACCAAATAGCTCTTTGCTTTGAAATATTTGATATCTAATTATACTTATAAAATATTAGAATTTAACTACTTTTAAATAACATCGTTTTTCGTTTTCGTTTTAAAGGCGGAAAAAACGGCGCGTCGATTAGTACCTAGGTATAATATGGGTCACTATTTCTTGCAACTACTTTATAAAATAAATTTTGAGGAATCCTAAAACGTTTGTATCAAGTCTCCTTCTACATCAGAAGCCAACTTAACTTTTCACAACATAAACAAGAAAGTTTATCGGAAGTGGAGCCCTATTGAGGTATTATCAGAAAGTATCCAAACCAAACTGTATTGATCTGAATTTCCACAACGCCGAGCGGGATGTAAATTATGATCATCGGGGCTGTTCGTAGGGGAAGTTTACCTATAGCTAAGTATATAGGGGAAGAGCGGGCAAACATTTAGCTATAAACCGTTTCCAACGACGCCCGAGGCGGCATTGGCCCAAACGAGGGTTGGCGGGAATAGGCAAATATTTGCCCTGAGGGCTGGGAAGCAGCCGACTAATTGTTCTTTAAATACCTCAGGCCCACCCTTCAGCAAACAATTTCCAAATCGATTTATTGGTGCCGACTCCCTGCTTTTTATTTTTTCTAGAAGAACATCTCTGCATATTTGTCCATGGTGCATCGGATAGGTTACCGGGCAAACATTTTCAAAACTCGATAAATATTTGGTCGTTTAAAATTCAACTGATAGGACGATGCCCATGGCGGCCATGGTCCATCTTAACACTTCACATACATAACTACGACTAACGAGTATCGACGTACCTAGTTGACGGTAAGTAGAATTTGATGTAATGTTAAGTTTTATTACGAAATTATGCTCAACTCTCTCTTCCTGTAACATTTCAACATAATGCACCTATTATTACACACGGACAAAAACATAGTTCCCACTATTTTAAATTTAACATGAAAAATGGAATGTGAAGCCGGCATTAGCACGCGAACAGATCGACGTGTGTTCTACTGTCAGCGTTTCTATTTCCATCACATCTATTTGTCACGTTGTCTAATTTGTGTTAATGTTGAGGTAAAGATTTATTGTCGAGACACGAATGTATCGTAAAGAATTTCATCAATATTGTCAATGTCCGATTGAATGATTTTTACATAGGTACGATTCGGCGTGGATCTCACGGCGCCTCTCAGTTCTCGGGACGTTTTACGGACTTATTTTTATGCAACAGTGTACAATAGGCGTGTTATTCGATTCGGCTTTATACAATACAATAAATATAACATGTACGTTATAGGAGATGTTGGTGAATTAATTATTTATTCCATGACACATTAAACGTTCAATATCACGAGAATGTTGAGAACAGCCCGACTGTTAACAAAAGTACGTGCGAAGTGATCAAAGTGATCGGAATGATAACGTAAACCTGCTGGAGATCGCCATTCGCCGGGAACACACACTTTTGTTTAAAAACTTATTCGACAGTTGGCCGACCGACACGTTGCGTTTGTAAATTAAATAGCTTTTGACGGGTTTCCTTGTTTTGCGCAAGAGCAAAGAATGAACTCGTACACTATTTTCTATGTTATATCACTATCAATATTTCTGGAAGATTCGGTTTAAAGTTGGGATAGGTTGATAGAGGAACGTAGTCTTACAGGTGACGTATTCACAATGTTTATGTTCAAAATTAGATCAAAATCGGATATAATTAGGTAGGTATGTGATCTGAAGGATTTTCCATGGGTTATCATAATTATTATCATTGGTAATGATTGTAATATGTGTCTGATGTATTGTGTCTTTTAGTTTGTGCTAAATAAATGTATTTTCTTTCTTTTTCTTTCTTTAATTAATTTCCACGAGAATGTCAAAAAGTGGCCTTTACTTTACTTAAATCGTTATCACAAACAATCTAACAGAGTGTTTCATATACCGATATAAAATTTAATGGAGAGCTGTAGTGCGGCAATGAAAGAAGTTAAAATAACTTGCGGCATTGCACTCGGGTCCATATGGGACATGTCTCGGACTACCCTTTCTGGGGCCACTATTTTTGTAATGACAGTTTGCAGGCGGCCGCGCGACGGCGACCGACGCGACGCCGCGATCGCTTCAGGGAAACACCTAATTGTGTTGTAGCCGCCACACTCATGATGAATGAGCAGATACTTACATTTTGTTTTATTTTAGATACCAAATGTCGAACGTATAGTAATTGAGCGAGTGTTGTATCCCATTGTGAACATGGAAATGGAAGCTTTGTTAACGTTTGTAAATTTAGGAAATGTTTGCAACGACGATATAAATTGTGTCTTTCTACCCACGCTGCAGTCACCACGTAGCGACACTGCGATAAGTGGGTATCGTACATTTTCACACTAAGAATCAACTTAATTTATAATGCCCCATTGGGCGATCCTCCATTATTGTAAGGACATTACTATAAAATTGTAAAATACAAATTAGCGACATAATTTACTACCGATGATCGGTCTACCACAGTGTTGTGTGTCTGTCTGTCCATACCCATCACCGATCTCACGGTTATGTAGGGGAGAGTCCTACAGTACCGGCCAGCATCCAGTACCGGCCAGTTGCAAGTTCTTTAATTTTATAATAGATGGCGCTAAGAATGTTACCGATATTAATGCGTTACACTCGTGCAAGTACATGCCCCGCGCGGCTTCAACCTGTCGGAACCGGTTTAGTGTCAGTGCAAAGATTTATGTTGAGTGCGACGAACACGTGCTACGTAATTAAATTTCTGTTGGTGATTTTCGAAGTTCAGTGATTCAATTCAAAACAAATAACTCCTGGTAAGATTACTATGTATATATGACTATTAGATGCCGAATATTAATTCAACCTTTGTACGTTTGTTTTCATCTGAAATCAAAATTCCTTTTTTTTCCGTTTCCTTCAGTACCGGCCATTACGATGTCCTGCAGTACCGGCCATTTATTAAATTCGTTTTTAAAAGGTTTGCATTATTTACAGATACACAAAAATGCCAAACGATGCAAATGATAGTCAAACGAGGCAAAAGAAGGGCGCCTGGGGTCCGGAAAATATGCGTAAAGCTGTAGAAAAGGTACTGAATAACGAGATGAGTGCACGTATGGCCGCAGAACGCTATCAGGTACCTCGAACTACGCTGAATGACAGAATTAGTGCTATTAAAAATAATGCAGAGATGTCCATTGAACCAGCTATGGGTCGTTTTCACAATACTTTTTATCCTGAACATGAAGAAATATTGGTGGCACATATCAAAGATCTGGCCAATAGGCTAATGCCTTTAAACAAACAAGATTTGAAGAAGATGGTAACAAGACAACAAAGATTTCAGGAAAAGGTGTTAATAAAAAAGGCAAGAGTTTACTGTCAGGAAGAGATGTCAGAAAGAAAAACAAAAAAATACCAAAGAAAATCTACCTCCTACTCACAGACCGGTTGAAGAAGACACAGTTTGCCCTTTGTGCGCTGAATGTCTTGAAGAAGACTGGATACAGTGTGGAAACTGTAAAATTTGGGTTCATGAGGCTTGTGCAAACATATCGGAGCTATCTGATCAGTACATTTGCGATTACTGTACTGTCTAAATGGTTACCTACTTACTGGCCGGTACTGAAGGACAATTATTTTTAGTCTGATTTTTTCTAGTCTTTAAATTGCAATAATAAAGCTGATTATTTCTAAATGATTTAGTAGTTTTTTATTTTTATTAAATAGCCTATTAGTACTTATAAAATATAAGGAAGTACTGAACATATAACCTTAGATATTTTCATTTTTTTGTGGATAAACCTTAAGGTGACGGTACTGTAGGACTCTCCCCTAAACGTTACTAAGTCAAGGATTAATAGTAAAGTTTATTTTAAAACGTCTTTATTTATTTACTCAACAAGTGCTTAGTAATGTAAACGTAAACTAAAACGTGTATACGGCACGATACCCGACCCGAGAGCCGAACCCGGTGGCACGCAGGCGCGCCCGCCGCACGCCGACGTCGGCGACGGCTGCGCCCTGTCATTTCTGACATGTGTTATACTTTTTAACATTCTAAATATCATTTGTACAAAAATCCCAGCAGCCCATCACATTTCTGAACGATTTTCACTAATGCGTACAAGACGGTTTAATACTTGTCTTTTTAAACGACAAAAAGTATTATTAGGTACCCATATCCATAATATCTATGTGTGTCTTTTTAACATTACCTCATTTAATTTTCTATCAGAAACATCTTGTCTGAAAGGGCGGCGATCTGGGGCCAGTTTCGTGCCAAATTAGATTCGATAAAATAAATATTTATCTAGCTTTCGATATAAACGTAGTAGGAGGTGAGATAGCCGTCAAATCAAATTGCTTTTCGACTAGACTGCGGGTGGTTGCGGCCCGCGTTTCTCGGATTTCCAATGTTGAGATTTTAATGCGATTAGAAATAGGAAATCTATCGGCAAACTGCCACGGAACAAGATTTAATTAAAACTTTAACTTCAAAGATCTTCTGTTTCAGGGTAAATTTTAGTTTTCTGTAATACACTTTTTAATGGATCGTTTTCATATCGACCCATTTTTTGTTTTTGCTCGGGTGCTGCCAAAAGTAATCACAGTTGAGGAGATAAACGTTTCTGATGAGCTTCTGCCGCAAAGAGAGATCATGGTTAAATTCGTTACTCTACATTTGAATTAATTATCCACTTTTTAATTTTTAGTAGCAACAAACACATTTGATAGACGCCTGTTTGACGAACTGTATTATGTACGTATGTAGGATAATATAATAAAATGTCAACAGAAACTTAAAATACATAGAGCCGTTCTAATATTTAGATTACAAATGGTGCGATGTAATTTCATTTACAACGGGCGAGCTAAGAAATGGTAAAAGTGACATTGCCGTCAATTGACAAACCGATAGTTGTGACAAAGGGGCGTGCTCGGGAGGGGAACCAAGCCAAAGGGCGGAGACGCCATTTTGATAGCGATGTATTTTCTGGAGGTTTAGGTAATATGTCACAGTTCATTGTATTCATACATTGAAGTGTTTCAAAGCTCACATTCTACGATTAGAGCATTTTAGCTGCAACACCATAAAACCGTATGCAAGATTAGCTAGGAAAACATCTACATACATTTGGAATTTTATGCTTCACGAACAACAGAGTTTTAGAAGCCATAACTTATTTTCTAATTGAGACTTTCTTGAAACGTCGAAGCTCGTTGTAATATCAACCCCCGGTCGTAATTCAAGCGGGCGGATTATTTTCTTATATGTTGGAGTATGATACATGACTGTGCTCAGATGCTTACCGTTCCGGTGCATCGGGACTATTAGAGGCATTGGATAAACAAAGGATTAAATTATCGCGTTAAGACAGAGATAATCCATACAGATGAGTTGGTTGTTGACCTCCGATCTCCGGGAAAGTGATGCACTGACTCATTTCGTCTTAAGTTAAAGTTTGGAACTTTGAAAATGAATTCCTGTTGTTTAAGTGAAAGTTTTACTAGTTTTAGTTGCAACTTAAGTAGGTACCTACTAATAATTCTAAGCTGAAGGTACGATATACCAAAATCGTATAAATTACAAATTGAAAGAAGTAAGTAATGGAACAATTTCATAATCGCTAAACCTATTCTTCATAACATCAAATTCAAATTCAAATTCTCAAAACATCAAACCATAGACAGTCGAAGACTTTTTTGTGATTTGCTATTCTATCATTACGATTACGACGATATTTATACCTACTCAAGTACGTACAAATGTTCTACGTAAATTTAGATTCGATCATGTTTGACTATAGAAGGCATAACTTAGCATAACCACAATCAGCTTATAACGTTCCCACTGCTGAGACACGGCGCCACCACGCGGACTCTTGTGATTGTGAACGGATTTTTTAGTTCTAGTACGCGCCGGTTTCCTCTTAGTGTGTGCCTTTTATTCTTCAAATAATTTAATTATGTATCTCTAGCTGTTGCCCGCGACTTCGTCTGCCAGGATGAAACGCCTATGTCCTAGCCCAAGTGATGCCAAATTTCGTCCAAATGACTCTTACGAGTTGTAAGTCGTGGGTGCAAACCTAGACAGGCGCTTTACTTTGTATAAATTATTTCATCACCACTGCTCTCAAAACGGAGAAGGAAAACATCGTGAGGAAACCGGCATGTCTTAGAACCAAAAATTCGAAGACATGTGACATCTACTCGTACCAACCCACACTGGGCTTCACCCGTTTTAGCGTGAAAGCGTAACAAATAAACCCACTTACGCATTTATTTATTATATAATAGTTAGGATTTTGTTAAACTACTTACACAGTAAACAACTATTCATAGGTAAGTATTTACAAGGTGTGAATTAAATAATTTAAAACCTTACAATTTAACTCATCATTATGAACAAGTTTAAGTATGGACCGTACAGCCCTAAAATCGCGAAAGACAATAAGCCGATCCTTGCATTAGGGAGAGTTATGTAAACAGAAATGTATGCAGCAAGAGTTTGGTAGTAAGTTGGTCCCGGAGTAACAGTCATTTATAATGATGAGTACAATTTCCCTTTTCAGGTTTTCATTTATTTCTATTACACCTTGTATATGCTACTTCATCATGATCATCCTCGTGCCATTAGGTATCCCAATTTATTAGAGGTCGGCGAAACAAGCCTTTTCTTCCATACTTCTCCATTAGTAATCTTGCCACTTATAATTTAGATACTAACTGCATACCTACCTACATATAGAAAAACCACAATATATAAAAAAGGAATAACAAATTAAAAAAGAGAGTTCTGAGCCCGCCTCATCATCAGAGAAGGTATTCCTCCATACCGCAGTCATCTGGAAGCAAGCATAAGACTGGTAGCATTGCTATTCTTTGGCCAAAGAATGAGCCAGCTTTCTACATCATATGAAGTGTCGACCATTGTAGGTGCCATTTCCCACTCAGTGCCCCACCCATGACCGAACCCAAAAACTATATTACTAATAAAATTGTGTCAAACTACATAATACAGTTCGCAAATTCGAAGTTAGTGTGTTTCTAAAAATGAAGTCTACTAGGTACTACTTTTTCCAGAGCCTGTAGATGTTTCATTTCGGAGATGAGAGCGAAGGATAAACCTATTTTAATCAGTTTCAAAGTAATTTCCGAAACATCATTGTATGTTCTACTCAATAAAAGTATGTTACTGTAACATTGATAGAGAAAGAAAATGGGTGTTTACTTATTTCTTTTTATATTCTGTCAACAAGGTGCTGGTCCCTGCTTACGGAATTGAAAGCATTCTTAAATTAGTATACGTAGTAAGTAGCAGGTACTTCTTACGTCATTTAGAGATGTGCATTCGTCAATTATTAGGTCAATCATCTTGCATGGTTGATGCCAATAGCGTTGGTTTCTCTTTTGTTAGTATTTTACAGTTTCGCGTAGAGAAAATGCTTCTCGTGTTATTGATACACGGTCTCGTGCTAATACTTGTGAAGCCAAGTCACCCATCAGCTGTTTATAGAAACAAGCGAGGAAAAAGTAAGGATTATAAAAAAAAACTCAAGTTCAAACACTCATATCGTACCTTCATACTATACCTACTTAGTATACTTATTGGCGCATCGCGCTTCGAGTTTGTATTGTGTTATTATAAGGTCATGGTTACGTAAATCTACCTGTTTGTACGAGACTTACCATTTTAAACAAATAGAATTTGTGCCAATATCAACACTGCTGTTGTAGAAAAACAATAAACATCGGTTCATTGACCGATTCAGTGGATGTTCTGCCAAAATAAGCACCCCTACCTTCCACAATGTCTACAGACATGAGAATGTTAATTTGCGAAAAGATTTGTAAACAAACTGTTAATTGAATACAAACAGTAGAAGAGAAAATTAATTAAAAGTAGTTTCCAAGAAAACTATCTCGAGTCATTTATAGCGCTATGCGTTTTGATGTGGACTTACAGAGCTTCATGACGTTTTTCTACAATTTAACCTATACCTACAAAAGTCAGTAGGGTGTATCTTAGATTTTGTTACTGATTTCCTTCAAAACATCTAAAACAACTAGCTGCTCACCATTACTTATGCCAAAATGTTCCTTTCATACAATGACAACCATTTGCTATCAATAAAAAACAGGATGACATCTACGCGGGCGGTGGCATGTCAAATTGAAGAATCCGCCACTAAATGACGGAGCCTCTCGACTCGGCACATGTTGCTGCTGACCAGTTCAACAAGAGACTCTTCAACTCAAGACGTAAGCAGGATCAACGTGTCATCAAATCTGGTGGGTGTATCGTCATTGTTGTGACCAACCTCAGCTTCTTGTATCGACACTCGATATTTTTTATTTATCATTGGAATGTCAGGTGTATATCGTCTGTGGAGTGCTGTACTTGGGCCGATATTTTATGAATATTCAAAACTTGGTTAGTTTTTGAGATAAGGCTTTACTTTTTGTAAACTAGCCCTTCTGCCTTCACTCTTTTTTTGAATATGGGCATCCACTTAGTCCTTCTTAGTTTCCCTTATTTGTCCTATTGATTAAGTTATAGCTTTAACCGCGACTTCGTTTGCGTGGAGATCGTAAGATCCTCCAAGTGTCCTCTGGGCGATCCTGGCAGTGGTGACAGAAACAGCTCGTCCTGAGGTCAACGTCCGCGGCCTTTAGTAGCAATTTTTCATACTCAGTGTACCAGTGTTGTGTCATTAGGTAGTAGGTATATGCAGGAACGCAGGCGAGCAATATTCGCATAAGCGCGTTGTCGAAGCCGTTCTACCGCACTTCGAAGGCTGGCTGAAAAGAGAGGAGCGCATCTCTTATAGGCTAATTCAAGTGCTTCGGTGAGTACCTGAACAAGATTGGGCGTGAGGCCACGGCAAATTGCCATCATTGTGGAAGCGACCTAGACTCTGCACAGCACACGCTCGAGGAGTGCCCTGCGTGGGCCTCTGAGCGGCAGGTTTTGGTCGCCAGGATTCGGCGAGACCTGTCTCTGTCAGCAGTGGTGAGGGCTATGCTGTCGGAGACAGAAAACTGGAGGGAAGTTGCCTCCTTCTGTGAGACCGTGATGGTCTAGAAGGAGGCTGCCGAGTGGGATCGTGAGAGAGCCGATCCCGGTCGGAGAAGAAGGTGTCGAGCAGGCAACCGCCTCGACGCCTAACACGCCGAAGCCCCTCCTGTATCATCTAACAAAGGCGGGAATTTGGGGTCGCGGGCGATTAGAGTGAGGACTCTGTCGGCCTACTGAGTGACCTTATGGAACTTTACACTCTCCCCAGAGATGTGTCCTAACAG
Organism: Apamea crenata; assembly: GCA_949629185.1. Lineage (NCBI taxonomy): Eukaryota > Metazoa > Arthropoda > Insecta > Lepidoptera > Noctuidae > Apamea > Apamea crenata. The sequence goes on along the minus strand of OX451351.1, from coordinate 13,985,879 downwards.
ACGTTGCACAGAGGCTCCGGATTGGTCTTTTGAGAGGTAACGGTGCCCCTTCCATGTGCAGATGGTGACCACCGGGGTGGTTTTAGTGAGGTAAAAATCCCACACTCCCTGGTTTTATCCCCAAAGACCAGGCGCCTTTTGAAGGTTTTCCCCCTAAACAAAAAAAAAAGGAGCGCAGGCGTTCATTAACCCTTCGCAACGTGGACCCGTACGAGACACGATGGCTTTTTAATTGTTTCTGTAATTACGCTATTCAACACTAAAAACGAAAAACATCGCAAGCTGTGGGAAACTGCTACTAAAGGTGGCAGGCGTCGACCTCAGGACGAGCAGCTTCTCACACGGACAACTGCACGTCTCTTGCTCCCGCGCCACCAGTCCTGACTCTTCTTTATATTAGTTTTGGCTGCTGACACCAAAACTACAAACGCAGTATATAGGGAAGTTTTATAAAAATGTGGCTGTTATTTTAGTATAATGTGGTATCTTACGCCTTCCACAAGTCGCGGACAGAAGCAAGTTTTGCAATAAAGTGGAAACTCGCTGAAAGTTTTGTTCAACTCTGTCATTACGCAGTCATCAATACTAACCATTAACGGTCAAAAGAATTGAGCATTGCGTGATTTATTGCCCAATATTATGTGACTCAGGCTGGCTGGACAAATCTTCAAAATAGCTCGCATTTAACTAGATCAATAGGGCACTTTATGTAACGGCTAAACACCCTTATTTCAGAATTTGTAACGCTACAGAATCTTAGCTAATCGATCGAAAACGTGTCCAGCTAGCTTGAAAAACCACTTTTCGCTGGTTCCTCAATCTCGGTAACGGAAGTGACTTTGACGACTTTTTGCATATCAACGGGCGTTACATAAATTTGTAACAGGCATCGAGCTAAAAGTTTTGTGATACGTACAGCGGTTTAGTAGAAAAATGCAAAAATCTGTGTCCAGCCAGCTTGAATTTACGTATAAAACTTATTGTCCAGCCAGCTTGAACTCAGGCTGGCTGGACATTAAGTTTTTATTGATTTCTCGTAAACCCTTACCATGTGACGCCATAAATCAAACGTTATTACTGTTACAAATTGCGTCACTAAATGTTAGTAAAGTAACCATATTCGAAAACGCTCCCATTATTGAGATTCGGAAGTGCCAGCCAGAAGTTTTCTACGTAAGTAAATTCAAGCTGGCTGGACACAGATTTTTGCATTTTTCTACTAAACCGCTGTACGTATCACAAAACTTTTGCAAAAAGTCGTCAAAATCACTTCCGTTACCGAGATTGAGAGACCAGTAAAAAGTGGTTTTTCAAGCTGGCTGGACACGTTTTCGAGCGATTATCTAAGATTTTGTAGCGTTACAAATTCTGAAATAAGAGTGTTTAGCCGTCACGTAAAGTGCCCTATTGACCTAGTTAAATGCGAGCTATTTTGAAGATTTGCCCAGCCAGCCTGAGTCACATAATCATATTGTAGATGTACGGGCCGTCTAAGTATTCCTTTTTAAAACTCCACCAACCATTGTAAATTACTTTCCATTCCGCGGGGCAGTCATGGCGTATCCATATAAAATGAAAATATTTTGATTGAAATATTTCTGAACACAATTCCTGGTAATTTATGCAGAAAGGGCTTCCCATGATAATCAGCCTATAATGTTCCTACTGCTGGGACACTGGCCTCTCTGTGAAAGGGAGTGGACTCTCTGTGGAAGGGGGTGATCCACAGCCCAAAGCGGGTTGGTAGATGTCAGATGTCTTTGACTGTTTTGTTCTAGGACATGCCGGTTTTCTGAAGATGTTTTCCTTCGCCGTTTTGAGAGCAGTGGTAATGAAGTAATTTACACCAAGTAAAACGCCTGTCGGGTTTCGAACCTACGACCTACAAATCGTAAGTCACGGCTGCTAACACTGGGCCACCACTGCTACACTGGGATTCTTTTTGCTATAAATTTTGTTACGATCTGCTATGGTTTACTAACGGTGCGATACAATACTACGACGACACGGTTGGCGCAGTGGCTGAGCGATCAACTGCTGCGCTGCGTGTCGCGGGTTCGATTCCCGTACGGAACAAATATTTGTATTGCCTACATGTAGTTGTTCCGGGTCTGGCTGTTTGTGTATGTGGGTTTAAATGTTTGTGAACGCATCCACGATACAGGAGTAATTCCTAGTGTTTTATGGCAACGTTTTATTTTTTAAATAAAAAATTAAAAAAAATACTAACGAATACGATCTACACCAAATTAAATTTCTGGCGTAATGAACCTAAACATTAGTGGAAGAATGACGTCTACTTCTACGCAAAGTTTTTTTTTATCACAAACTCCAGCCGAAAGCGAGAAGGACTCTAAGGGCTGCGTACCTTATGACAGAAAAGGAAAAAAATAAATAAATAAATAAACGATGTTGCTTAATTTTCCATACTCACATTTGTTGTTTTGACAAGGCTTTGAAAACCCGTATTCCGTGATTTCAAATAGGTACCTACTACGGCAAAAACTATAAAAAACAGCCTGTGACAGTATAGATAGACGTACAGATATAGTAAGGCGTGGGCTTAGTAGGTACTCCGGTAATGTTAACTTTCTTTTGCTACAAAACCAAAATAAAATCCCACAGGTACACGTAGGTCTTCACAAAGTCTTCAAAAACCAAACCAAATTTAATTTAATAAAATCATTCCGCTCCAGCTTAACCTACTACATTCATTTAACGCTTACTCAAACAACCTACTTGCCTGCCTAATTTTATTGACATGTTTTTTCAATGACTCTGCTTCAACTTCTAAAAAATCTGTGTACCAATGTTTGATTGAGTGATGATTCGATAAAAATCAGTCTCGTATCCAATCGGCCGAGTGGCCACTTGTGCGTTTCGTTTCATTCACACTACAAACAAGCTAAAATTATTACTCACTAACGAACGGTCTGAGGCTGACACACGTATTTCATTTTTTTCCGAGAACTGACCGTTTAATATTTAAATTCTTAAACGCTTTGTTGTGACTTTCGGGTCCTGAATGGATCAATATTTTGAATTTAACCTATTATGTCTGGTATTGGCATACGCACATCTTAGTTTCAGTCGTTTTTCATCCGCAAAAAGGTGAAAGATTCTAAAGAGAGGTAAATAAAAAACACGAATAAATTCAATATGCTAAATACAAATAAACATTTATTATTAAATACATTTATGTACACACGATTACGATAATTATCACAAATTTACCAACTAATAGGTAGGTCATCTAATATTTTACTATGCGAAACAATAGGATGATGCAATGTGAACTATGATGAAATCATTGGTGGCCATCAAATTAGCTTAAATATTATTTTGAACATTCATTTTGAAATCTGCTATTTTTTGGCAAAATTCTGCTTGATGAATGTAAAGAATCGCAGAAAACAGTATGAAAAGAATATTATATAGAGTGAAAATGTTGAGATTCTTGTTCACGACAAATACTTGTATATGTATAATATGCTCTAACAAAATATTGATCTACTCGGTAAGTATGCAGTTTGTATTCGACTCAAAGAAATAATTACACACAGTAACAACTAACGAGTTTTGAGTACATTGCTAGTAAACGTTATAACGAGACCAACACTCAATGCAAACCTGCATTGAGTGTTGGTCTCGTTATAACGTTTATTAGCAATGTAAATCGCATTTGCAACTGATATCTACTATTGCAAGTATACCAACTACCAAGTAAATATTGCTTTGCATTTCCTTGCAAAGTATTCGTAGGTATTGATATCATGCATGTAATTCATGAACGTTTACAAAGAGACTGTCTTGCAAAGTTGCATCTCTGGTTTTGATTTGTTCTACACGCCTTCCTGACCTTCCGTTAAAACTGTGCGATTTTATTGATTAGACTGAATAAAACTTTTTTCAGTAGTCTGTTCACTGTAAGTACCTACTGTTTGAATGTTTGTTCCATAAACCAAAGATTTAGCCATACAGTTTTAGGGTGGTGGTTTAGGGACACTTTGGGCGCTGTAGAGTTAAATACTTAAATCACACTATTTTAACTGAAGTTGTGCAGGCCGTGTACGCAAGTAGGAAATGGTGTTTGGCTAACGTTAACTTGACAAAACAATGGCATAACGGTTAAGATATTCTTAATGTAAGTATTGTATTAGTCTTTCATACATACCTATTCATGAACAACAAAATAGATCCTAGTAAATACATTTTAAAGTATTCAGGTCTCCTTGCAATAAGAATGTGATAATAAAGATGAAACTTTTAACTTTTCCAAGCCCGTCGGATACGATGTCATACTGTATTGCTTTCCACTAACAGGCCTAGTAACTGACCTCTTGTAAGAGGGGTTTGAAGACAGTTCAGATGTTGTTTTATGGTAAAGCTAGCTTCTACAGCATTAGTCTTAGTATCCCGTGCCCGACGTGCATTTTATGTGGAAAATACCGTAAGAGTACACTTTTATATACAGAATTTCACTAATCTACGCTATGAAAAATGCACAATATAATCACTAAAACTGTTTTTTGAATATAAAACGCCAAACTGCTGCAGGAATTGGCTCCATACAATAGGTTTAGGTGCTAAGTATGTAAAAGTTCTTTATCTTATTTGAAGAAATACCAGTTGTCGCTTTTCTACGTGCCTTAATACAAGTTTACTATAAGCTAAGCTTAATTATACTGATTAACGTTCGTACATAATTTACCTAATACACTTACAAGAACATTTTTACTTTCACATCTGTCTATGGTGCCTTTATAATAATATGTTATGTGTACGTTTATGTGCACCGGTTTATGAATAGGTAGGTACAACATTAAACTACAGACCATAAACAATTTTACTTAGGATGCATAAAATGGGACAAATACATTTATTTCAGGAAAATAAATTAACAGGCAAGAATGATTTAATGACAGACTTGATAATATGATTGGTACCTAATAATAATAAATATTTGGATACATAGTATATGAAAAAGTGTTAAATTCGGTGCATAATAATTCTGTTAAAAAGCCTGTTTGTTGCCCTCTAAGAAGTCGGGTGATTAGGTTCTTGTTTTCTGAGGTTTCGGTCTCTATAACACAAATATTTTGCCTTAAGTAGCAGACTAGAATAACAGCACATATTTATGTTTTTATAAAAACTTTTCCTTCTTCACAAGGAGAAGAAACGCTTCATAGAATAACTAGGTATTTATAACTAAGTATTTACATTTATCTAGTAATATTTGTTTACAGATCATGTGATACGTACACGCTCCATGTACATAATACTGTTTGAGTGGATAATACTGAAATTTAGGTATGTCTTGGCCTATGTACCTACAACATTAATTGATCGCTACTTTATATCGGAATTATCGGATTTCGTCTTATCTATTTATTATATTAAGCTCACAGGTAAACGAATATACATACTAAAATAAGTCTTCGGGCGCTATCATTCGACAATAATTATCTCTTGTGGAGATACGATGATAGCGTGAACTTTATAAATAAGAAACGTTTGCTACAATATGTGCACCACGCGGAATTGAGTCCATACAACACTATGTGGCCGCATATCTTCCAGACACGTTAAATATTCGCGTGACCCCTGCACTCCGCCTCCCGTATTCCGGTTCCGCCATACCTGAGACAAACAAACATTTTTCATTAATGCATTGCGGGATTCGCTTACCTATATTATTACGGTTGGTCTTTTGTCAGCGGGTGGTGAGGTAATATTGCCTTAACACTCCTAGGGTCGATTGTAATATTAGTTTGATGGTACATATTACATTTTCATTCATAAAAATTTAGTATGTATAGTTTTAGTAGATAATAATGAATGCTACATAGGACCAAAGCCCAAAATAAGCCAAAAAAATCGTATGAATGTGCTTTTCTTCTGTTCTAATTTTTGTCATTAATCATTAAACACTAACGGCCCGGCTTCGTTCGGGTAATCAATACCCGAGCAAAATGGGTGATTATGTACGTCTCCGTCATTAGGCACGAGTACGGAGCTCCTGGCCAGCCGATGGCCCACTTGTTAGAGTGCAGTTTACATACACCACTATAGAGGACATAAAAAACGATGAAATGACTCAAATGCCGCGATTGATTTGACCACCTAACGGGCCCCAGTAGTTGGAATACCAAGTTTTAGACTAAGACAAAACCAAAAATAAAAGTTATTTCTCATTCCCAGCAATTACTTATATTCTAAGATCCGAAGTAAAATAGTCCTCCAAACTGAATTTCGGCCATGGCAGCCCATCTCAACGGAGACTGGCCATCTACACGGGAGATATTATAGTGCACTAGTGTGTGCGCAGACACTGGTGCACTCAATCGTCCCTCACTCTCATAGTCCGATGGGACGGCAAACCGACACGACCGGAGGGAGATCAGGCGCAGGACCAACGGTTTAACGTGCATTTTGAGGCACGGGGGTATCATACCGCCGACTTACAAACTCCGGGCTGGTACTGGAGAAATTACTTATGGAAAAACCGAATAACACTTTGACCGACCTGTAACCCGGTAGCCAAGTATAAACAGGTGAGTTACGCTACTACCATAAAAAGGTAGGCAACCAAACTGTTACATCTTCTGAATGCTTTATACTTTCATATGGAATCTAATGAGTTTGGTAAACAAGTCATTGGAATATTTTGTAGGTATGTCTTCCACAGTTATAGTCGGGACAAAATATGTCGGATTTAAGCTACGCTTTCCTAGAAGACCGGCCGCCACATCACGGCCGTCACTGCGGCCGTGATGTGCCGGCCGCTCTTCTGCTGGATGTCATAAAAATGATGTCATCGGGGTTGGACATTACGGTGTCGAAAAACGTTCGCTACACACGGAGCTATTTTCATTAATAACGTTTCAGTCACGTCAGTCGACGGTAAATTGCGGACGTTGTGTGGCGTCCACCGCAGTCTTAGGGAACCCTAGCTTGCCTATACATACTTTTTTTTCCGTATTTTAGTCCGTAACCAAGTACTCAGAGACAAAATAAAAACAAAGAATATCAATAATTAATTGAATTGACAAGCATTCACAAAGTACAGCGGCCGGCACGTAACTTGGCACGAGTCCTCTACTTTTCCTCTTCTATTCAGATGTTTAAAAATCAATCATCAATCAACTCAGCCTATCGCACTCAGGCCTATGTCCACTGCTGGACATAGGCCTCTCCCAGCCTGCACCACAATACGCTTGCCGATACGCGGTCTCCACTCCAGGATTCGTCTGCTCCACCGGCCATCGGCCCTTCGACAAACAGCCCACAGCCACTTCAGTTTGCTTACTCTGCAAGCTATGTCGGTAACTCCGGTTCTTTTACGGATAAAATCCGACGACGGCCGGCCGTCAGTGTCCACTTTTCGGCGCCATATATCATGACGGGAAGGATGCAATGGTTGAAGACCTTAGTCTTCAAACACTGCTGGAAAGGCGACGAGAAGACTTGACGGAGTTTTCCAAATGCTGCCCAACCCAACTGAACACAGACACAACTTTGAGAAAGAAGGTGACAGAAGGGTCAGCTTCTTTCTCAAAGTTGTGTCTACCGAGCTGGATTATTTGCCCTAGGTAAACATTATCCTTCACAACTTCGAGAAGCGTCCATTCGACGTGAATTGTACATGACTTTGGACTTGGTCAAATTCATGCCGAGGCCAACCCGCCGAGAAGCTCCATTTAGGCTGTGCAGCATTTGGTCTAGCTGTTCCAGCGTCTCTGCCATTATGACGATGTTTAAAAATAAATTATGGCAATAACCATAGAATAAAGACAAGAAAAAAAAGGGAACAACAATTGTTGCACTAAGGCTCACTGGCATGTTTAGTCGGGTCAAATTAATAAGTGTAGAGTTCGCAAACTCGGAGTTAAGTAACTAACATTTTAACTCTTACTCTCACTAAACAGAACAATCGACGTACCATACAAATATAATTGCAATATCTATGCCCTGATATGTAATCCGACCAAAAATGAATGAACGGAAATTGTATACCCACCTCTTACACAGTACACTACATTACGAATTTACGATAGGTACGTAATTCTTTCTTGTCTTTGAATTTTACCTATAACAATTGTATATGGTTTCCATGGAGATTTAGTTTATTGATTGACGAAAACATCAGATAAGGATAAATATGCTTTAAGTTTTTTTTTTAATTTGTATTTATTTTTATATGAGTTCATGAATACATTGCCTACTACAAAGTCGAACAATATAAAATACAAAATAAGATAACAGCGGTACCTCATAACGTTAATTTATTTTTACATTACTAACACTAACCCAGAGTCTAGCGACATAACTCTCAAATATCGATGGGTTTCATATTTAAACGTTTAACTCTAGGTTTACCTCTAACTCTTGGTGGCGCAGTGAATTACTTGATTAACTCTGAGTTATTTGAACGAGCAAGTGGGCACCAACTTACTCCCACTACGCCAAAAGGTGAAGTAAGCTTTAGTGTCGAGTGTACCACGTGAGTTCGACAAATGGATGTGCGAATAACACTTGTGCGACAAAACTGTACTGCGACTCACGATAGTTCGAATGCTCGCTTGTGCGACATCAATCTCTAGCCTTAGGTAAAATGACAGCTCACTTTAGCTAAGTTTTCACTGTGATATTTTAACAGAATAGACATTAGGTTCAATTCTCGTAATTTTAAGAACGTTCACAGTCTGATCTCAGTGTCAAAAATACCTCAAATTTCCCTACATTGTTGACATTGATTGTCGCTGAGATGAGATTGCGACTAGATTTTGAATGTTTTAAATTACGAGAAATTAGCCTTCTGCGGTTTGCCAATAGATTCCTTATAATCTAATTGGGTCGCTCCGAGGATTCATAGCACAGCTCTTGGAAATTGTACCTCATGGGGATATCTTTATCCGCGAGGAAATAGTTGCGACATGACACAGCTAGGCAGGCTGCGATTATTGGACATAACTGACGATACGGTGTTGGAAAATATGAGGAAACCTAGACTTATAATAAATAAATACTAGCAACCCACCTGCTTCGCACGGATTTTATTTCTATAAAAAAAACATCGCAAAATCATTAGGTAGAAGGGTGGGAGGTACCTACCCATATATTTAAGTTTCAACCCTACAATCTCTAAAATCTGCAAAAGATGGTAAAACCGCATAAAAACTTAACATATTTCGATGCAATTATGCACACACATATGTAGGATACTTTTTATCACGATAGCTGCTCATTCTCGTGGGATAATTGCTGACTACCACGCGGGCGAAACCGCGGGCAAAACCTAGTTAGCATGAGGTAGTTATAAAATTCTGTGAAACTAACACTATTTTATTTTGTTTACCAAGGCATAATAAACAACTACAACATACATAATTATATAATACACAAGGTTAACAAAACTATGTCTATGTCTGTCTATTTGTTACCTTTTCACGCCTAAACCTGTCCTCGTCCTAGGCTATGTCCGCCTCCTGGTACTCGGACCTAGAGGAGGACATTGGCTAATTTTCATCCTGGATTGCAGACGAAATCGCGGACAACAGGTAGTTATTGTACATAATATTATGGGTAATTCTATATGCTGTAAAGGAGAGCGCCGTCCCATCTATGGCGCCCCGTACAAAACTAAAAACTTGCATGTCGCAATCAAACCCAGTTTCCTCCTCTTTTTATATTGCCAACCATTTTTTATATGAAATCCCGAGAAATAATAGGCTGGTATTATCATTCCAATTTTTTTTGGTAATACCATTAGCGAGATAACAGATTTTTTCCGCTGAGAATTCCGGACGTCCTTAAGGGATTAATTTTGCCGTTCGTCTTAACAAAAAGGCAAATTGACAAAATCCTGATTGTTTTATTTGAGGTAAGTAAGGTGGTTCGTATTCTTATTGTATTGCCGCTGCTGTTGCTACTAGCTGTGCTTGCGGCTTCGTTCGCGTGCGTGTCGGAAAACAAAGTATACGAGTATATATTGGATTTCAAGGGTTTTAATTTTTTTGCTCGGAACCCTAATTCTTTTCTAAAATAAAAGTAGCTTAACTTACTCCTTATAACATCAACTATCTGCCAGTGAATGTCTCGCCAAAATCGGTTCAGCCGTTTCGGAGATTAGGCGGAACAAACAGACAGACAAAAAATTAAAAAATGTTATTTTTTGTTATAATTATTGTATAAACATTCTATGCATAAAAATCTTTTATTTTGACATTATAAACAGACACTTAAATTTTATTTATTTGTATAGATTTTGATTTAGATGATACTTTCGTTTCTGTGTATTTTACATTGCATGAAATAAAAAAAGACATCCCAGTTGTTCAATTGCGTGAGTTGATATTGATGGTTGGAGTTACAGGTTAAAGTATTTATTTTTTAAAATCCTGCAATGTTATTGTTAATTATTCTAATTGTTGTTGCATTCATGTTTTAGTGCCTTTGTCAATGTCTGATACCGATAAGTACCTATTTATAGAGTACAGATAGAACTTTTTATTTTATGCGTTCTTACACGTACCTACGTATTATTCAACATTTAATGCCGGCAATTATGATGACTTCTAAAGATCGGGCCGAGCACGTTTTTAATAAAAATACATAGAAAACGAGGTAAATATTAACTTTAGTGGGTTAAATAACCAAATAACTTATTTGTGCAAAAGAAACAAGTGTTGCAGGGCTCAGAAAGCTTCCTAAAAGAATTACTGGCAACCAACTGCATCCAGTTAGACTAGAAGCCGAGCCCAACATAATTAGGAAAAGCTAAGTGACAGTAATTTATGGTTTATTACAGTCTACATACATTAAGTACTTAATATAAAATAAAGTCGCGTTTAGTGTCTGTCTGCGACCGGCACCCCAATTGCGTAACACACAATCAATCGGAATCTGAATAATTTTGAAGCAAATTGCTAATCCATTGCTTCATAAGTTCGAAAAATTTGTCTGATCTACACGTAAATAACGCAATGAATGTTGTTGAACTGTCAAAATGAAACCGATTCCGATTAATCGTGTGTTACGCAATTAGGGTGCTGATTGTTTTTCTAAACTACGCAACGGATTTTGATGCGGTAATAAACATAATTTAGAGAATTTATTCTGGTAGGTTTTTATGGATTATACATGAATATTAAAATTAAGTACATATAATAAAGATATCTCGATATTTTTATGTCGTAAAAAACGTGCGGAGCACGGCGGGTCGTCAGTAAAGAAAGAATAACAGTATCTATATACATAAATAAGTATTTTTTGTTTGAATACCTATTATTTAACACGTTGACTGCCAGACAACAGATAAAATAGAAAATCTGTAGTTGGCGGTCATCGGTGACCGCGGTGGCAGGAGTATGCATAATATAAAAGGTCTTCCAATAGGGACTTCCGAACTTTGACAGTTGATAGCGACCATATTGTTGAAGGTACATCTGTCAAATTGGCTGTCATTTATTCAGTCTGTTTTGCCAAATCACTATGGACGGATATAGCGTTTAACAACACGTGCAAATGATAAAATTGTTTTATCAAAATGAGTGTTCTATTCGGGCAGCGTTTCGCGCGCTTCGCCCATTTTACGGTCGCCATAATCGTTGTACCGAGAGGACTATTCACAGTGAGGTGGATAAATTTGAGTCCATTGGTGATGATACCAATTCACATGAGATTCAAGAGCGTCCAATGTATACCGAAAAAAGTCACTGTTTAGTGTGGATTTTGGGCTGGCGGCGTCATCGGTCCATATTGCTTTGAGAACGACGTTAACCAGGGCATCACCGTCCACGGCGAGCACTATAGGTCGATGATTACCAACGACATGAGGTTTCAACAGGACGACGCTACGTGCCACACAGCTCATGCCACATTTGACATTCTGCACGAGCGATTTGTGAGCATGTTCATTGGTCGTCTCACGTGGAGGTGATGTGAACTGGCCACTGAGATCGTGCGATTTGACCACGTTAGACTTTTTCTTGTGTGGTTTTCTTAAGTCGCAGGTCTATGCGAATAAGCCACAAACTACAGCGTGGCTAAAACAAAGACAAAGCCTACATTGTGTCCCACCGCTGGGCAAAGGCCTCCCGTCGTTTCCTCCAAACCTCCCTGTCTTGTGCGATCTCTAGCCATGTTAACCCTCCAAATGTTACCACTTTTGTATTAACAACTTATTTTGAAATGTTTTTTTTTATGGATCATTTAGTCTGTTTTATAGATCTTTATTTATTTATTTATACGTATCAACAAATGCATAAAATCTTGAAAGTGTGGATTGCTTTAATCACGGAAGTATCAAGCTATTCGTTAAATATTAAAAGTAATATTGTACCTACTGTTTTTTTGTGCCAAGGGTGTGCTGACATGGCTGCCGCATTGTCTGACAAACTGTGAGCCCAAGTGGGACAGAATTGGGAGCCGGCTGGAGCAGGCGGTGAAGGAGATTTGGATTTCGTCGCGTTTTCGGACGCTAGAAACTTTGGATTCCGTCAACAATAAAGACGTCTGAACTAGAAGAGTATTAATTGATTGTTTTGGTACATTTATTATGAGAGATCAATAGTATTGATTGTAGATTTGAAATTCAAATAGATTAAGCGTACCATGATTACTTATTGCATAACGGAAGCTGTAGTTGGCTGGTGCAATTGCATAGTCCTAGGAGTTTTCATGGCCACAAAATGATATAGGTTCCTGAAATAGGCGCCTAAGGTACCTACTCAGCAGCATTTATAACAAGACCGATGACGATGCCGATCATCAAATACAACATCTTGATTACCGTCATGGATCCGTTCTGTGCCATGTTTCCCTTGCGGAGTTAACCAAAAACGCATTTCACGGGGGTTTGATAATATAAATAAAACTTTACTGTTAGTATTTAAAAAAAAATATTAAACACTCAACGGCAGGAATGTGGGCAAAACCCAAACACGAATTTGTGTACAAACTAGACCTATTCTATGGGTTTTTGGAATAAGGATAGACGCCAAGTAGCTTCTCTAGTTGGTTTAGGTGAATAAGTTCACATTAAGTCAGTTTAAAATTGATACATATTATTGAATATGTGTAGTAATTGCTATAAGGTTGACATTGTTGTTCAATAAATACTGCCGAAATGGAAGTGCCACCCGCACCGTTAAAAAAAATTTAAAGCTACTTGCTTTTTAAATTAGACACGAGTCAAAAACGAGTAAGATACCTGCTTCTGCTTCTCCATGCTTCCAAGAATAAGACGATATTTTGTTTTTAGCTAGACTAACAACAATAAAATATGAATTGCTTACAAAATAAACTAGTGTTCCATCGATAAGTATTGGCCGACACCTAATAAATAATGCTTTATCTACATATCTATGTTTTATGGAATCTAGTGGGGCGTTAAAATATTGATAGCTTTCAATCGTAAGGTTTTACGACATTGATGTTTTATGAGATACTCAGTTCCTCCTACTGAGGTTCGAAATCTCCGCCCAGTGTATTGTTTTAACTTCGACATAATAATTTTACTCTATACTTTCATTATGTGTGTCCAGTTTTTAAATAAGAGGATGGTATAATAAGGAGATTGAAATGTAAAAGTTATGTTGTGTTAATCTACTGTTGTTGCTGACCGTATCCACCAATTGTTCCAAAAAAGATAAATTAATTCAAATAGGTAGTTAATGTCGATTAATTCTGTCATAGAAAGCGTAGTTACATATGTTTGTCTAAGATAGAGCTAGATTTTTGATAGAATCCCTAATATTTACTCATACAAATAGAACATATGGCGGCTAGTGAACCACAAATCTATTTTTGTGCAAGCCGACAGTTTTGGCTACCTAAGTACATAGGTACTACTTATGGTCCATAGTGACCGCTACGAGTTTGCACAGGATATGTGTGTGAGAAAATAATATATTATGGCATCAGAATGTAAAAGTATTAAAGCCTAGTATTGTATCTCAGAACATGTGAGGAAATGTATTGCTCTGCCCGCAGTTCTCAGGAGCTTGTGAGCTATGAAGTCGGAGGAATCGACTCCTTTTTAGGAGACGTCACCGGTAGTACCTATCAACTAAAAATACTAAATAATTTTGTTTATTTAATATAAATCGGTCTTGTACTGTGCCATCTAACTTTTGTACTTGTAACCTACATGATGTTTAAGCTCTATGTCAAAGCTTTTTAAAGATTGTTGCGGGCGGATGCAATACACATGGGTATACGAGAAGGGTAAGGTAGGTAGTAATGATGTGTGGTTCTTTACTTTGTTTAGTGTTTAGATTAGGCCTCCAAGAAATATAATGTTGCTTCATTGTTAGCATCAAGTTCCCAAGCACACGCTTTTGTATTTTTTTTTTGTATTTGAGCACTTGGTCACCAGATGGACAGTTGTTTGACAGATAAAAAATATAAACCAGCCAACATTGTTTGGTTTCAAACCCTGCGTTTACACCCATATACAAGTTGCGATAAATACATATACCTAATTGTTTTCGACAAGTCTAGTAGTAAAAGACTTGTCAAAAACATATCGTTTATAAAACATAATTGTTGTCGTAGTTTCAGATATGTAGCTATTGTCAACTACTTTATTCATCCCTTTCTCATTTTTCCCAAGTTTTGTATAAAACAAGTCTAAAAAACTTAAATTTTAAAGGTGTTAACTATAAACGAAAACAGTAGACACAACGTCATGTAGGCAATAGATAAGTACATGTTTTATACCTTGTTGTAAATTCAAAATAATACATTTGAGAATTTCACATTAATAAAATGTGTAGATATACAAAGCACACACGGGATGTTATCATCATTTCACTGTAAAAATTATTTGGCTTATTTGGCAAAATAGTAATTAAATAATCTTTACGTAATACCTAATATGAAAACACTGATGCAGGCGATCTACGGTGGAGGTGTAGCTACGATGACAGTAGGACACACCTACCTATACTTATAGGAAATTAAAAACACAATTATCTGTAATAGATAGATATACCCACCTAACCTCGGTAACGTAGCACATTCTATGAATAATGTATGTCCAAAACAAATCAAAACAACCGTAACTGTGAAACTTCCGTGAACTATCACATATTGAGGTGCGCGGCGGCGGCTCCGGCGGGCGCGCACTCACACGGGCTTGCGCACGCACACCCCGCCAGCTTCACCACTTATTGTTACGTCTAGTATTCTAACACATGTGGAGTTTCGACATACCTATAGGTGTGAACGGAGCGGGAGGCGGCAGGGTCGGCCGCCGATCTGTAAACAGTGGTTATCGACGCGCCGCCACTTGCCTCCACGGCATCTCCGGCTACTGCGCTATATTTATCCGCTCTGGAACTGACGCGTGCGGCTAAATCCGTTCGGCGCCGAGCGATGCCGGCCTCCTGCAACCACAACCACGTCACGAAGTGTCTCGGTGAACACCGGCGCTCCCTCGACGGACCAACGGAGCAGCTGACCGACACGCACAGCGGAATTCGCGGACGCTATACTACAACCAAAGAAAAATCGCAGGGCGCAGGCTATTGGCTTTTTATTTAGGAAACATGATATGAAGCTCACCTGAGGGCAGGGTCTCAGTAGGACTTATGTGCAGGCGCAGGACCGGCGGCGACGCAGGCTTGGTGATGGTAGTAGGAAGGTGCGGGCGTGCGGTAATGGTGATGTGGCGGTGGCGACGCGCGGTAAGTGTCCGGCACGGGGGAGCCGCTGCGGAACCCAGCCAGCTGGCAGCTGGGCGGCTCGAACAGGTCGCGGAATGCCGGCGGGAGTTGCTCCGCGGGAGGTTCGGGCGCTGAGTACCACCCAGACGTGGCCGCACGGAACTCTTCAGCCACTAGCGAGTACGGTTGGGGCGAACAGTAAACGGCGGAAGCTGGAAGTCGCGGTTCACTGAAGTCATCAAGAGAATCGATAGGCTTATCATATCTCGCACAATCTGCGCCCGGTTCTCGTTTTGGCCTGCACTCAAAGATGCGCGGCTTCACGTCAGGCTTGACGTCTCGTTGTTGTCCTAGCGTGTCCGCCGCGCTCAGCGTCTCCTGGGCGGTGAGTGCCTCTTGGGCTTGCTGCAGTTGCTGTTGTCTCTTTAATGCTTCCTCCTTTTCTCTTAGCGCGTCTTTCTTCTTAAAGCGACGCCGCCGACGCAAATAAGAACCGTTATCAAACATATTATACGAATCGGGATCCAGAGTCCAGTAACTTCCTTTACCAGGTTTTTTATCGTCTCTTGCCACTTTCACAAAGCACTCATTGAGGCTTAAATTGTGTCTAATGGAATTTTGCCAGCCTTGTTTGTTTTCTCTGTAGTAAGGAAATCGTTCCATTATAAATTGGTAAATGCCGTTTAGTGTAATGCGGCGTTCGGGGGCGTTCTGTATGGCCATTGCTATCAGCGCAATGTATGAGTAGGGCGGTTTGACCATATCTTTAGGAGCACCAACGTGCTGTTGGTGTGGATGAAGGTAGGGGGCTCCATATCCATAGCGGTATTGTTCGTAGGCATAAGGTGTGACACCGGCTGAATAGCCACCGGCGGCTCCTCCGCGGTACGCATACGGGCTCTGTTCACCAAACAACGCGTGCATTTTGCCGGCTACGTTCACTGTCGCAACATGCTCAACCCGAAAGCGCGGAACCTCCGACGCGTTGCTCTTACGGCAACAAAACGACGACTGACCGATTTTGTTTAGATTCACAACAAGCCCGGTTTACATAGCGGAGGCTAAGCGAGAGACGAATGAGCGGTGGTGTGGGCACCGGCGTACGGCTCGCTGGTGCCCCGCCCTCGGTCGCGCGTCTTGCTCTCGCTGCCGACCAGGACCATGTGCATCTCTGTCGCGCCGCCGACGTGGGGTGATGTACGCCCAGGGCACAGTATGGGCGGCGCTTGCCTCGCTACTGCCGTACTGCCCCTTTGTGACACTCCTCACCCTAGTCCTATATCCTGACCCATTGTCCATCTGTCAACGATTCTAGCATTGACATGCGTTGTTAGACTGGTCCTCTAATTTTAGAAAAACTTAAAGTGAAAAGTTCACAATACCGGTAGTAAGTATAGTTACTTTCCAATCTCAATGTTACAATAAAATTCGACCAACTTATCAGTATAACGTTTGGTTTTTTTATTCACTTGTCAACGTTAGATGACGAATATAAAAAAGGTGTTTATGCATACATAAATCTAGGAAGGTATTTACTTACTGTGTTTAATAGGGCAATGTCAATAGGCACTGAAATACCACCAAATGACACATACCTACAGACTGTTTTCAAGATTCTCGTATATTAGAACAAGCGCAGATATGTTTTTAACTTAGCTGACTACCTACTTCTCGTTTAGTGAACCGTGCCTACTGAAAAAAATAAATGTACACAGCCGGAAGTAGAGACTGGACGTTGTTGACGCAGGCGATGTGTAAAATAAAACTAAGTAGGTATAGGCATTATTGATTTTGAAAAAACTGGTGACCCAAATCAACTAATTTTATGACATTAGTACTACCTGCTTCCGCAAACTTTAGCTCAGAAGAGATTATGGGGGCTTCCACTAGAAGTTACTTTTATTATTTTTAGGGTTCCGTGCCGAAAGTGTAGGTAGGTACTAGGTATAAGGCTGAGCCATCTTTTTTGAAGTACCTAGACTGATAATTGGTTGATCTCTCCTACCTTCTACTACTTATTTTTCTGTGCCCGTCAGGTCCGCCATAATGATCTCATTAGTACCTACAATATTGTAGAATGCAATACATTATTGAGCATTAGATGTATTGAAATATTACTACCTACCTGACGAGCGGCGTTTTCGCAAATTAATTGCCATTTAGCCTTAAAACTTGACCGATCTGTTATTTTGATAATGTTTCACTCATAATCTTTATTTAATTCGCGCAAAACCCGAAAACGAGCCTATTATGACAATGAATGATCACTTAAAATTAAAATAAACTATTAAATCAAATCGAAATCAAACGTTATTTTTCTTAGTGATCTTGGAACTCGGTTAGTTTTTTTTTTTGGTATACAAGTTTTTTATTTTTGCTATTTAGATGTTGTACTAGGTACATACCTATGTACCCCACACAAATTGTTATACCACTACTTGTTATGTAAACAACAGTGAAAAGAAGTCTTATAACATCATCAATACCTACACATAGTGGATTCAATACCTACGTATTATTGAAGCTAACTCAAAAACTACTAAAGCAAACTTAATAAAATGCATATGGGACCATCACGCGAGTTTCCTGTACCAAATGAAAAAAATTTTCAAAATCGGTCCATAATTACTAAAACTATCGATGAACATACCTACATAAAAAAATTACACACATACGAACATTAAACCTTTTCCTTTTATGAAGTCTGTTAAAAATTATCGCGATTTTGGTGCTACGCGCAGAGCTACGGCGTAGCGCTAGACTATGTGTCCGTTTTGCAGTCTGTAGCAGGATTTCGTGGTCTACACTTCACTTTGGAACGTTCTTGGGAACTTTTCTATATATACAACAGATACAGCAGTACGATTCTGTAACCATCTCACCGTGAAAACTTAGGTGAAGTGAGTGTGGATTGAGCTGTCATTCCAAATAATGCTAGGGAATGACACTACTGACAACTCACATCAAGCTCACTTCACTTGAGTTTTCACTGTGAGATTTTTACAGAATCGACCGGCTGTATTCTCACGTGAAATGAATACCTTAATTAAAGCCCATTCATTTTACGATTTCGTCGAGGTCCTCATGAATCCCCCCTATGTAATGGTCCATGGTTAAATGGACATTAGTCCATTAAATTATATAATAAAATACCCGCACCAATAAAAAAGAAGAGAACATTAATATTTCAAAAAAAAGTTAGACAGTTTTTGCTAAACAAAAGCTACTACTCGGTAAATGAATATCTAAGTGATAGACTTATAAAGTCATAACTTAAGTACTCGAGACTTAAAATTTTATTTATTTATAAATTATTAATGCATCTCTCAATAGATACCTAGGTATTTATATTTTATATTAAAGCTATTAGTTTATCTCATATAATATCTACATCATTATTGTAATATGGTAGTTTGATAAGTAATGTTATAAAATTAACAATTCATGCTTCCTCTCTCCTAACTCACTTATTTTGCTGTGCCCGACAGGGTCCATATGTTCTAAAAATTATAAGTTTACCACCTAAGAATACCTACATGTGGAATGCAATAAAAGTATTGAGTATTGAATGATTTTAGACTCTTAAATTCTCCCATATTTTAGACTCTTAAATTCTCCCATATTTTAGACTCTTAAATTCTTCCATATTTTAGACTCTTAAATTCTCCCATATTTTAGACTCTTAAATTCTCCCATATTTAGCTGTCACTGTTGCTGGTTGGCCGCTACTTACGAGTTGTAGGTCGTAGGTTCGAACCTAGAGAGGCGCTTTACTTTGTGTAAATTATTTCATCACCACTGCTCTCAGAACGGTGAAGAAAAACATCGTGAGGAAACCGTCACGTCCTAGAACTTCTAGAACCAAAAATTCTAAGACATGTGATATGACGGCACGGTTGGCGCAGTGGTTAAGCGATTGACTGCTGCGCTGCGTGTCGCGGGTTCGATTCCCGCACGGAACAAATATTTGTATGACCTACATGTATTTGTTCCGAGTCTGGGTGTTTTTCTATCTATAATATGTATGTATTTACAAAAAAAAAAATTGTATATAAGTAGATTATCAGCCATCTTGTTACCATAACACAAGCATTAGGTTGCTTAGCTTGGGACAATTAATGGTGCTGTGTGAAATGTCCAGGGATATTATTATTATTATTATATATGTGGTATATTACGGCCCACTCCCTCTCACCGAGAGGGAGTAGGCGCCTGTTTCTCAGCAGTGGGAACATTATAGGCTGATTATGTTGCTGGTCGCAACGCAAGGTCTCTTAGCAATAATAATAATATCCCTGGACATTTCACACAGCACCATTTGTCCCAAGCTAAGCAACCTAATGCTTGTGTAATAGCTACGACGTTACCTAGCTCTAGTTGCTTACTAACTAAATGAATGCAAGAGCTTGAGAAGTAGGTATACCACGCCTGTAGCTTAAAGCCTTTGTAATAAGCGATAAACCAATTACTAACGTTAATTTTCATATTTTCGTTAGGTATTCATTAATTACGGGCCTCTTATCAATAAGAAATTGAGGTTTTGGATAATACCTATTCAACAAATTTTTGCTAACACACTTCGTGGCCCTGTAGCTTGGGTTCTCCGTAAGGGTAGTAACGCCCTTGGTCCCCACATCGAAGTTCACTGTAACATTATGAACGACAGTGGTTGTTGTGGTTGTACAGCAATAAATTGACACTCAATAAGCACACTTATTGAGTGTCAAATTATTGACCTCTTCATTCTGGATGTTGTAATGCATTGCGGCGGTACCTTAAGAGCCATTTTTGCATGTCCAGAAGTCAGCCACCGGATAGTTTTAAAGTCTGGAACTTAGACCCAATTCGAATCTTCTTCCTCCAACGTGAAGGTTGAAAAAAATATTATAGGGGAGGAAGCTCTCGATTCCGTTCTACAATGTGGAGATGACAATACGACAGTAAATGAAAACACTGGCACTACTAATGCGTGGGAGTACCTATTTAGGAACTGTCGAATAAATCATAATATTGAAATAAAAAAAAGTGTTTTATTTTTAACTATCTAAATACATAATAACCATATGAAATTTTGCCTTTATACCCTTACATAATGTCATTAATTAGTCAAATTACCCACATCATTAGTAAATCACCCTGATACCGAGAATATATTGAACGCCTCTCGTAAATAGTGTCATTAGATAAATATACGAAATTTAATTTAATGTTGTATTGTCGTCTCCATCTTGTATATGCACATTCTTTCGCAAACCGGACAATTTAGTGAGTATAGGTTTGTGAACAAATGTTTGGGTTCAGCTATGCTCGCGAAATAATATGCTTAGGTAGGTACGTATCAATTTCTCGCGCAGCGACTGCTCAAAACTTGGAATTCTTGAAATTCATTCCAGTTTCTTTCGAAGTCCATATTTGTTTTCAATGTTTAATTCTAAATTTACTAAGTTCCTTGTTCCACAAAGAATTAGGAAAAAGCCGTTCGACCAATTCGGCTGAAATATTGAGAAAATATAGCCACAATGTAACATTTTGAATGAAAGTCTATACGGGCACAAAGTTAAATAATGGCCAGTTTTTAGAGATATAAGTAGCCGTTCTCTTTCATCCTTCTGACTGCAACTAACGTTGAAGAGCAATTAGCTCGTGTAGGAAATGTACGGGCGTACAAGAAACAAACTCAATGTTGAATTCATGAAACATAAAAATAATGTCCGTACACAGCACGATTTATATAAATATAGACACAGAAGGAGTCTATACAGAAGAAACATAATAGATAGAACGTGGTCACAAATCCACAATAATAATATGAATAGAAATTACTGATTAAATTAGCACATGTATGTCTCAGCCATGACAGAAAGTTCGCAACTGAGAAACGCTACTAGTGGCGTATTTCTGAACTAGTAGAAGTGAACCCTACATCACCAGCCAGAGACCGTCAATGGCGATAAAAACCAGGAAATCCTGACATGACGACCAGAGCGAGTACCTAGTGTACTCTTTGCTACTTGTAAGCTGGCTTAAGGCGGTCCATTGACCGTGACCTCTCAGCCATTGAATAATATTTTGAAGACTTTGTCTCCCGTTTGCAGAACTTTGTGAGGACGTATATTCTGGCTGGTTGTAGCGAACCACGTAATGCGTCTTCACTAAAGCGCAATACACACTGAGCCCGCCGGGCCGGCGACCTATGTCGGCAACGGACATGATTCTTTTCATATAGGCCGCCGGGTTGTGTCGGCGGGCTGTATCGGCGGCCCGGCGAGCTCAGTGTGTATTGCGCTTCAGGAACGTGATCAGTGGTCTGCAGATCCTTAAAAACGAAAATGCAAATTTAATATAAATCACATGGGACCACGCGTGCTTCCTGTAGGTACCAAATGAAAAAAGGTTTTTCGAAATTGGTCCATAATAATTGATGAAAATATCGATGAATATGTATATAAAAAAGTTCCTCTTTCATGAACGGACTCTCTTTCTAGGTTCTTCTTTTTTGAAGTCGGTTAAAAAGAACATAGGGGATTTCGAAATAAACCTATTTGGTTTTACAAAAAAAAAAAAAAAAAACGAAAACGTCGTTTATTTTAGTTTATTTCGTGAACAAAACGGGTTTTAATGATAAAAACTCTTTAAAACACCGGTTTAACACAATAATTTAAACACATTATATACCTACAGTGCGTAATGCGGGGACAAGCTCCACCAACGAGTTTCCTTTTAAAAGGTAAATTGGATGGTACCCTACGCAAATTTATTAAATCGTTCAGGGTATAAAAACTTGTACCTAAGCTATTCGAACGATCTATCTCTTTTGCGAGTAGTGTACTCTTACTCTTTGCTATTGCTTGGTATACGGAGCGCATTCAAAAAGGATGTCCAACTGTCTTCAGCCGAACTTGTATTCGGCGAATCGCTAAGGCTCACGGGAGAATTTTTCACTCCTAGTGACGAAGGAATGACCGACGTCACAGATTTCACTGCGCGCATTCACAAGTTCGCTCAAAACCTGCAACCAACTCCAGCATCCCGTCAGACCTGCATAAGTTTCGATCCTGTTGGAATATTGGGATAAAAAGTATCCTATACGTTAGATAATCCAGGTTTTACCATCTGTGTGCCAAATCCGTTGAGTAGTTTTTGCGTGAAAGAGTAACAAACATCATCCATCCATAGAAACCATCCATCCATACTTACAAACTTTCACTTAACAACTTACTTAAGTAGTGGTTAAGGAGCAATGTATTTACTGCGAAAATAGTAGTCGCTGCGATATTTGAAAAAACAAAATTAACGTGGTAAAAGCAAGAAATATTTTTCAATTTGTTGTTTTTCATGATTTTAAAGACAAATATAGTAAAATACTTTTATTTATTGGTAAGTGATTCCATGATTTACAAAGTTTTGGTTTTGGCTTCGGTTTTTACAAAAAACCACTCACCAACACGGCATTCTTATATTTTTTCACGATCAACGTCGAAAGCGCACTAGTTCCCGGAGACGGCCATTTGACTAGAACACGGTCATTTTGAACATACCGCTACGACACAGACACGCCTCTTTGCCACTTCTCCTGTTTTTTTACCTTTGTATGAGCACAACTGTCATTTTATTCAACGGTGATAATTATTATTTTTGAGCATGCGTTATCGCATGTCATGAAGTCATCTATGAGTTATGACGATTCACAGCACATCGTTATCGTGCTCATGCTAATTCGGAACGGGTATAAGCACGCTGAAATCGATTACAGCGCAACTCGGAACGCACCCTTAGTGTACGTACATTCAGGGCTGCCAGTAAAAACTATAATTGGTTTCCCTTGTATAAGGGAATTTGTGTCGTGACGTAAAGGAGAGTTGGATATTACCGTGCCTCTAAGGGAGTGATCCTATAAATGAGCTCACTGATTAGGTTAAAGAAAAAATATTAAGATCTATTGGGAACTTTATTATACTAATAGTACCTACGTTGAAATCTGAATGCATTTATTATTGTAGGGTGCCCAACGATGCAGAACTCCGGATTGGAATTGGATTAAATCAGATATTGTGGAAGAAAACGGACTGGTTGCAACGGAAAGAACAACTGTTTGCTCAAATCTCTTTCGGAATCATGACAAAATTAGGTCAATAAGCGATGCCGACCTTGTTTATTTATCTAAAGAAAAAATCTTATTACTCCTATAAGTATTTAATTGATGGAAAAAAGTAAAAGTTACCCTCCTATCAGAATCCTCAAATAAGAATTACAAGTTGCAACATCTTAATAATTTAACTTCAAGTAGCACTGTTTCGTAACTGAATCAGATTCAGATTTTCAATATCTGAGTTCAAAGCTCGATACCAAGTATTTCTGTTTCTATACTCAAATTTTATTTGCATTCGGCAAATAACAGCAAAATATCTATAGTTATGTTGAATATAATAAATTGAAGATATACATATTAAATAGATATAAGTTTTTTTTTTGCCGATACTTTCCCACTGCTGGGCAGAGGCCTCCCTCAAATCCTTCCGGAAACTATTTTATTGCGCCACTTCGAACTAGCCCTCGCGGTACTCGTCCAGGTCATATCGCTATCTCTTTTCGGTCTCGGCGGCACCGTCTATCTTTAGGCACCCATTGTGTGGAGACTTTCCCAGCGGTCATCGTGCATGTGGCTGGTGTGACGAAGAAGATTAACTAACATTTTCTTTCAATTAATATGACTGTACCTGTCCTGCGCACATTCTACAAATTAACTAATAATCAATAATATTGCTCTGTTGCAAATTGATAAATTTAGTTTTGTATAATTTTCGATATTAAATCTAAAACACTCTTTGTTTTAGTCGAGCTCTGATAAATACAAAGGATATAACCCACAGAACACTATTACTCCTACCGGAGATATAACCTGTCAAGTTAGTGAAATATTGACAATGGCGCCCATTCCCTAGTTCACAAACTAAACTAAAATAAATTTAACTCCAACGCATCTTTTTCTTTCTATTTAATTTAGGAAAGGACAGAATATAAATATTAGTTTAGTCCTGTCAAATTAATCAGCGCCTGACGTAAATTGACGTATTTTTAGTAGCCGTGTTTTTAATCACGTCGAATCTCTGTCTATGAAGTATCTTGATTTGACAGGACTAAACTAATATTTTATCTTCTGTCCTTTTCTTAATGAAATAAAAAGAAAAAGATGCACAGAACTTAAATTTAGTTTAGTTTGTGAACAAGGGAATCAGCGTCAATGTCACTTACAGTGTTTCTAACTTAGTTGCATTTTCATTACACCTGGTGATTTGGAATTTGGACATCCCTTCTGGCGGAGAAATTTTGATTTTAGTGGCTTGTTTGGTGGTATTGTCTAACGGTTAGTTTGATTAAGTTAGGAATGATTTTTCCAACGCCAGATAATTTATCCAAGGAAAAATTTTGAATTTTTGACAGTTCTTCCACAAAAAAGCTGTCAGCTGGTAAAATCTGATAAAATTTACGTGTCTTAGACTTGTGAACAGCGTTGAGAGAACTCCTACGATAACGTTGATTGATGTTCGATACGTTACAAAAGCGTATCGAGTGGTTGTGAATAGCTGTGCAGTACAACATTTTAGAATCGACCAGTAAACTTAGGCCGGTATCCCACTGGCGTTTTACGAGCGTTGGCGTCTCTCCAACTTGCCTTGCCTAGTGGCAAGGCAAGTTGGAGAGACGCCAACGCTTGCTTGCTAGGCTTGCCACTAGAGACTCGCCACGTCAACGTCGCGCAGACGTTGGCGTTCCTGCAAAGTGGGATAGCGGCCTTAGACTCGAGAAAATATTATAACACCACGGCATGTTCTATTGTGTGTTTAAAACCTCCAACAAGTAATTTTACGATTTACGTTAAGGAAATGCCGAAACCACTTCGGATTACAATGCTGATTTGCAAAGCCTATATAACATGACAAATATTGTGAAGTCCAAACAGAGGCTTCGCCCGTGTGTGGAACGAAAAACGAAGTCATTTCTAAAAAAAATCCCACCAAAACATACTTCCATGTTAAAAAAGAATGTCGTTAGGCCAATACGAGTATTAAGATGGTATCTAATACACATACAAAAATTCAAACTGCCTGACTGTGTCACCACACAGTCAGGCTAGACTAGCGGCTTCAAACCACCAAAAATAGCCTACCACTATATAGACTAGCCTAGTGATAGGCTATTTTTGGTGGTTTGAAGCCGCTAGTGGACTCGGGGAAAAAGTGTTGGCAACACTGGTCACTTACAAATTTCGAGTGTTCTCATTGTTCTCAACTCAATTGTTGCCAACTTGCCAGTAGTATTACTAATTCCATTTCCACATGTCCTTTTTTTGAATTAGAATGTTTTGTTTCATAAGCATAAAGGCTGAAGGGAACTGGCACAGAGCATGTAACCTTTTGGAACTGGAAAGGCGCTTAGACACTGCAACGGAAAGTAATCCGACGTGAAAGTAATTTTTTAGTGTACAACATAAGTAATAAGTAGTGAAGTAGTGGATGTGTCTTCAATGGCCGCGAGCATTAGTTGCTGATCTTTGACGCTTGAAACTTTGAAAAACATTGACAGGGACGCGTTTTTTTTCGGCTTTGCACAGTTTGTGTATTTAGCCAAATGTCACGTTTAGTTTAGGTTTTTCAAATTTTCTTTCAGAAAGGACGCCTCTGGGTTGGTAAACATTATTTGGGATATTGTATTGAAAAAATAAGATGGCGGCCATAGTTCCAAATAATATGCTTCGTTCTCGTTACGTACATACAAATATTATCTTTTGCAGCCTTTTCAATAATAAAATTAGAGTCGCATTTTCAGCGCTACAGCATTTAAACATTAGTTATCTGTGTGTCCGTCAATTCCATTGACATTTTTCCTATCTCAATGGTCAATTCAAAGAATTCAAACGTGATTGTCATCATAGAAATCTGTAATGACCATAGAGGTAGGATTCCTTATTCAGAGGTAATGACGTTTAATTACCTTGGATTTGACAAAAATGGACGAATTTTTCATGGACTTATTAAAAACATTATGAAAACTAAATAAATAAATATGAAAAAAAAAATACGAAAGACATTATTGTTAAAACTTATCACGAAAGAAAATACTTGGACGTAAGACTAGGCAATATGGTTGAAAGACCAGCCTTCCCTTCGGTAAATTAAAAAAAAAAAAAACAATGTCAATCTTTTCATTTGCGCGGCAACAGGGCAATATTGAGACTGCGTTTTTCTGTGTTCGTTTATCTATTTAGGTTTTTTTTTACTATAATGGTAAATTTTTCCAAGCAAAACCATGTTTGCAAGGCGTCGTGAAGAGGTTTTACGTGTATTCACACTCGCGACAAGAAAAATCGAACGATAAATGAAGGGTCATAGGCGTCAGCGGCGGAACGACGATCTTATTCTATTCAAAGTAAGAACTTAAAAGTGATACATTACTTTCTAGCATTCTAAATGATATAAACGGTGTATTGTGTTGACATAATTACACCGGTACGGCTAATTGCAGCATAGCAGTTCTATGTTTATAGCCGCAAGGGTTTTCTTAACCTTCATATTGGAAGTCACGGGTATTTAACGACTTCTAGTCCGTCCTTTATCCTCCGTCCATAATCCTATTCATATTCCTCATTATAAGGGAAGTCCGTGAGGCTTCAATAAGCAGTTTCGTCTATCACTTGTACAATCAGTTTTTTTTACGATGTAACATGTTACTTATGGCTATCATATCATATTCAGTTTACAACCGTATTTATAAAGTACTCTTTGGTTTACAATAAATTCAAAACGGGTAAATTCGGTTGATCATTTGTTATTGCCAAATGCAAAAAGATCAAGATCCTTGGACAGTTAGACATGTACCTATTATAAAAAAAAATGCACATAAAGGGTCCCCCAAATGACCAATTGCAATGGTCAACAGCCGATCGATTCTGTAAAAATCTTGCTGTGAAAACTTAGGTGAAGTGAGCTGTCATTCCCGGCGAATGCTAGGGATTGACACTATTGATAGCTCACTGTAAGCTCACTTCACCTAACTTTTCACGGTGAGATGGTTACAGAATCGCACTGCTGGTCAATGTTTTGTGTTTATTGTCAAACCCTTCAATTGCATTTGATGGACTATGAACATGTGTCAATCATGTAAAAACTGACTATTGCTATTGATGGTTTCGGGGACCCTTACCATCTATACGCACAAAATTTTGATTTAAAAAAGGAGGAGGTGGAGTAGGGAAATAGGTAGCATTCTTAATTGCATCATTTAACTTAACTGTTACTGCTTTGATTTCAGTTAGTGATCCAGTATTATAGTGATGCTCTGTGCAGTGATCATTCAACCATGACAGCCTTTGCAGCCTGTAGCAGACCACAACAACTGGATCAAGGCATTACATAGGAACATTGTTTAGTTCAACAATGACCAATGGACTATGGAATTTAAAGCAACATGTTAAAATATAAAATTATGCACAGTGATCGGACAAAGGTTGGTAATGCATGTGTTTAAAAATGTTCTACTCAATATTATTGGTTAATGCAATTGGTTGTTTCCGATATATTTTGCCTGGTTGTGCCTTTTGGCTTTTATTCTCCACTGTTCAACTATTTGGGGTAAGCTTTCCGTCCTTGCTGCTACTATTTTAAATAGTAGTAGCTTAAATGTTTTATTCAGGCATGACTGTACTTCAACTTATTCTGTCAGCCTTTTGGTTTTGGGGCTTGTGGCTAAGTAATAACAGCCGCACGGGTCGATCGATCAGGTTAAGCTACGCTTGCCGCGGTTGGTCCGTGGATGGGTGACCATTTTCACATACCAAATCCCCTCCGTGCCTCGGAAAGCACGTTAAGCCGTTGGTCCCGGCTGTCATTCGTGGATCTTTGACAGTTGTTACGGGTCGTCAGTAGCCCGAAAGTCTGACAACCAGTCTTACCAAGGGGTATCGTATTACCCAGTAACTGGGTTGTGGAGGTCAGATAGGCAGTCGCTTCATGTAAAATACTGGTATTCAGCTGCATCCGGTTAGACTGGAAGCCGACCCCAACATAGTTGGGAAAAGGCGCGGCAGATGATGATGTTCTTGGAAGGGAATCATGGATTCTTGGCACTTTAATCTTTGCATTGGAAAATCTATCCATTCTTACCAATTTTTTTTTTGTAAATCTAACCGACTTGAAAATTTATAAGTATTTGGAAAATAGTCAAAATGTCAAGGAAATTAATTCTACTTTTTTGTGGATATAAGTTGCACTCAGTAGACATGTAGGTATCACCGTACAAACCGTTATCTGAGTTGTCTACTGCATTATGACATGGTTGGTACCGTGGCCAAGCAATATGTATATTCCATTCCCACAACACATTTATTTCGGTCTGAGTGTCCCCAGCATACATTTAGCCCAGTTATTAAATTTTTATGAGAGAAACTAATAGGTACTTAATAACTAAAAGATATACACATATTTTTCTGTTTGTTTCTTGTCTGTTTATGTTTGTGTACATAAACTGTTAAATAAATAATAAATACCCATGAAACTAATAATAATATATACTTTTTCTTATTATTCCAGGTTGCTCATCTTTTAGCTCCTCCTGGACAGCCAAAGTCCTTTGGTGGTATTCAAGGATATACAAGAATAACAAAAAACGGGCAAACATAGTATTTAAAATATGAATCAAGCTACCTGAAGGCCAATTCTCGTAATCTATAACATTCAAAATCTAGTCGCATCTTGGCGACAAACAAACCTCAAAAACTTGTCAAAATGTAGGGAAATTACAGGTATTTTTGACAGATTGAGACTAAAATCAGACTGAACATTCTTAAAATTACGAGAATTGCCCCTCTGTTTTCTTTACAACTTTTCTTTATTTTCATAATGTACTTCTGTATGTGTATATATTCTGTAATTATTAGAACAATACTGATCTATATAAAGTTCAATCTAGCTTTAAGAGTCTAACATGAACTATGTATGTTTATTTATTTATCTTCGTCAGTATGTTTATTTATCTATTAGAAAATCGAAATATTATGTTTTGTATCACTTAGTTTCATTTAGTGACATCTGTTGCCATTTTGTATAATCGCTACATCAGTACTAAGTAGCACCTTGGGTAATGTTCCTACTTACAGATAGATGGCAGTAGTGATTCGGTCATGGCTTTCATTTTTCTGCATTAATATCCTGGAATTTATTTTATTAGAATTATTTATAAATATTGGCTAGAATCATAGTCTGAAAATAAACTTGCAATTTAGCAGCAGAATATGTTGTCAACTTCAAAAATTTATATAATGGATCATGATTAGAGATTTAAGCAATTTGAGCAAAAATGATAAGAATTCTATTATGTTGAGTAAAAGTGAAAGTGGTAATTTGATAACTTGTTAAATGTGCCCTTATTCCATACTCCACAACACTTGATGCACTGAAAGAAAGAAAAACCACACAAGAAGCTCTAGCGACACTATTCACACATAACCACTGCTTTCTCAAATTTTGTTGCTGATATATGTTGTGGCTGTGGTCATGTGAACGGGCCTTTGAAATTGAAAATTAGTTCTATAAATTCTACATGGCATACTTTCAAATAGTCTGGCAGCATTAGGCAATTACTGTTAGAGTTTTGTCACAACACATTATTAGACTTCTTTCAACTATTTTGAAAAATAAATAATAAATACAGTTCTTCTCCAGTTGATAATTAATCTTTCTAAAAACAATGTTTTTTTTTATAAGAAGGTTGAACACATTACAATGGCCCCAGTTTAGGTATGGTTAGAGTTTTAGCTGGACCTAATAATATATGTCTGTGTACTTAAAATCTGGGTTCCATCCTCAAAACGGTCGTTCTGATATGCTGCAGTTTCTGTATTGCAAGTTCAGTTATTAGATTGGGCTACAGAGATTTCTCTTTTCACGCCTAAACCACTGATAAGATTTCGTTAAAATTTGGCAAGGAGATATCCAACTATCTCCTTGCCAAATTTTAACGAAATCCTAGGGAAGGACATTCCCGTGGTATAAGTTAGTAGGAAAGTAGGATTCTATAGCATGTTGTATCTATCTGGGATTCTTTATACCTTCGAAGCATTCCAACGGCTGGATAATACGTGAGGTGTCTATAGTCTCGTCTATGTTGCGCGATTATTATAGGTTTTGTTATTATAAAATTTAATGACAAATTTTGAATACGTCATTATAATTACATGGGGTGTGACAATTAAATATTTGTATCACACTAAGGGCTGATTTATCCATCGCCAGATAACTTTTATTCCAGGAATAAAATTGACGTTTGATAGTTTTTGTATGAAATAACTGTCATAATTTCAAAATTATTCCTTGAATAAAATTATCAGATAATTGAACAATCAACCCTAAGGGCTGATTTTCCATCACCAGATAACTTTTATTCAAGGAATAAAATGGACGTTTGTCAGTTTTTTTATGAGGTAACTGTCAAAATTACAAAATTATTCCTCAAATAAAGTTATCAGATGATTGAAAAATCAGCCCTACAGGCTGATTTTTCCAACGCCAGATAATTTTATACAGATAACTTATCTGAAGAACAAAAATGACAGTTTGATATATGTACTATCTATACTAAAGCTGTCAAGAATCAATCATTATTCCTCAGATGAAAGTTATTTGACTATTGAAAAATCAGCTCTAAAATGTTGAAAATAAGTGTTGCGGAACGAGATTGAACTATAAAGGAAAGTGAGCTTGTTCTTAATTTTTTAGTTACAGTCGGGTTTTTTTTTTTGTAGCAAACCTTCGTTAGCCTGCATGTCTTCGTGTGTCTAGCAAGTTATTTAAATATGTTGTCTTGTCTAGAAATGGGCTATTTGGCCATTAGTGGATATATCTATCTATTCATTCTTTAATCATCCTCCCAATCGATGTTTTGCGGCTAGTACTGATACATCACCTTTATGAGTTGTTTGTGAGAGTCCAACTCTTGAGGTTATTTGTAGAAGAACCGAGCCTAGCATGCTCAGTTTTTCAAGGAGAAATATGCAAAGCTTGCTCTTAAGATAAATTAACGTAAAATTCAATATTCGTTAGGTTATTTGCTCCTGTTATCGTTAACCACTAATTTGTATGAGTGCACGGTTGGCACAGTGGTTAAGCGATTGACTGCTGCGCTGCGTGTCGCGGGTTCGATTCCCGCACGGAACAAATATTTGTATGACCTACATGTATTTGTTCCGAGTCTGGGTGTTTTTCTATCTATAATATGTATGTACTTACAAAAAAAAAAAAATTGCATATAAGTAGTTTATCAGACATCTTGTTACCATAACACAAGCATTAGGTTGCTTAGCTTGGGACAAATAGTGCTGTGTGAAATGTCCAGGGATATTATTATTATTATTCAAAATGCCGTGAACGTCAGAATAGCCGGTCAACAGTCATATTTAGCTTTCAAATTATGTCTAAAAATTACCTATCAATTGCTTATATTTGCTTACCATGATAAGATAATTACTTATTTCATAATGTTAAAGAATTAAAACATTTAAGATTGACCGACCATTCTGATGACAGAATGGCTGGTCAATCTCTGTAGAATAGTAACTATGTGGAATTACTGAAATTTTAATGGGGCAAAGATTGCTTATTAATTCCTTACCTATTTCACAACTTGTAAGCCTAGACCCTGTTATTCTTAAGCTAGCCAAGAGTTTAAAAGCTCCTGCGCCTGTTATATTTATGAGAGTAAAGTGAAGTATGTCGAAAATTGCGTTTATATATCAAAAGGTATTATTATTTATTACTCGTTTCTATATTTTCTGTAATAACCAAATGGTGCCTAGTTTCTATATTATTTTTAATCATGGCTGTGTTTATTAACTATGGATATCTTACTGGCACAGAATACTTAAGTATTTAATAGAGGCTTAGCCGACATTTTTTTATAGTTGCCTGACAATATTGAGATGAAATTAATCTACCCTACTTTAATGTTTTTCAAGGCTTTGTCATCATCATCAGCCTTTTTCATACAGGCCTTCTCTCTGTGAGAGAAGAGGGAATGGGCCTTAATCCACCACGCGGGCCCAGTGCGGATTAGTGGATGTCACGTCTTCATATTTTTGGTTCTTGGACTTGCCGGTTGCCTCACGATGTTTTCCTTCACCGTTTTTAGAGCAGTAGTACCTACTGACATAATTTACACAAAGTAAAATGTGCCTGCCTACGTTCGAACCTACGACACTTTAGTCGGGGCCGTTACTACCGGGCCACCTACCACTGCTCATGCGTCTATGTATATAGCGTATGTATGCATGTCCGTTTCTATAAAACGCTCTACTGCCCAAACAGCTTAACAGATTATGATGACATATCAGGTGTTGTTGGATTCGTCTCAATACATATGCATCATATTTATTCAGAAAAGACTCGGTAATTAGAAAAATTGAGAGGTGTCTTATGGACACCCGGTTAGAATGAAGTTCCTTTCGTTATATCTTTTTTTTTTTGTATTAAGTAGGTACTAATTATTATTAAATAAAAATTGGAGTTGTTGCTGCTGTTATTGTTATTGGTTGTCGGTTATCGGTTGCTGGTTGTTGTTGTATTGTTGTTAAAAAGGTTTAGTTTCCGGCAAGTGCCTCAAAAATCACTGCAAAGAAACATGTTGGTTTTTTAAATAAAATATGTCGTTACACATTTCTCGGTCTAGCCCCTGAGTCCGCAAACAAAACGTGCCCCATAAAGAACTCCGTTCGATAATTGTGAGCTAAATAGTGAAAAAATTAAAGACGAGTGATTTTTGTAATGGAATACTTATATTAATTTATTCCTATTTATTTACATTATATTGATTTGTGCAAATAAATTATATGACATCTATTTCCTAACGTAAACAATACAATGTGGAATTACTTGTTTGTTGGTACTTCGTATGATTCTCGTACTTAGATCATCGCTGCTGCTTTATAGTGGCCCATTTTACCAACATCGGGCGGCACAAATTCTATAATTAAAAGAAGCTCATATTCATTGTCCTTTGAAACTAGTTTTGCAGGTGTTTCATACACAGAAACAGCTGCATTTGATATTTCAAAACTTACAAGTTTGCGTAGTTCAATTTTTTTTATATCTTTGCACATGGGCGTAGCGAGGTACGGGCAAGGACGGGCAGCTGCCCCACCGGTTGTTCGCTGGTAAACTGTAATTTTGACGAGCTTCATAGCTTGCGACGCTTCTTATAAGACCTAAGAGATTAACAGGCTTGAAGACTGGGTTGTGAAATTCAACAATACGGGACGTGATCTCTAATATATTTTTTTACATTATTTCTTACTCTAAAAAATGCCACATAAAACGACAAGGGTAGCGTAGTTTTTTTATTGTAGAAAAATGAACGATAATCAAAACAATATAAGAGATTTTAGATAAAAGATTTTCATAAATAATAATTATGTAACAGTCTAAGCAATACTATGTCCTATTTTTCGGGAAATGAGTGCTGATTGTCCTTAATACAGGCTACTAAGTAACCTAGCTAGGACATTAAATCGTTAAATTGTTTTGTTACCTACTCATCTCAGTTTATTTTATCTCAGCTTAATATAATCTAGGGTTTTCTTTGTCTGCCCCCTATATACAATCCTGGCTACGCCCTTTATGCAGTAGATCAACGACATGTTGTCACGTATGGGACGACACGGTATTATGTATTTAGTAATGTATTTGCAGGTACTTGAATTTCAGTTGCACTTTTATCGTGTAAACGTAAAACAGAAATTTTATTTAAAAAAGTGTGTCTATTAAAAAAATGTCGGTTAAGTCTCTGTGTCAGTAAGATAAGAGTATACATAGTTTGATTAAAAATAATATAGAAACTAGGCAGCATTTGGTTATTACAGAAAATAAAGAAACGAGTAATAAATAATAATACCTTTTGATATATAAACGCAATTTTCGACATACGTCACTTTGTTCTCATAAATTTAGCAGGCGCAGGGGCTTTTAAATTCTTGGCTAGCTTATTGAAAGATTAACAGGGTCTAGGCTTATAAATTGTGAAATAAGCAATTAATAAGCAATCTTTGGCCCATGAAAATTTCAGTAATTCCACCACTCTACAGAGATTGACCTGCCATTCTGATATCAGAATGGTCGGTCAATCTTAAATGTTTTAATTCTTATAACAGATAAAATAAGCAATTCTCTCATTATGGTAAGCAAATATAAGCAATTGAAAAGTATTTTTTAGGCACAATTTGAAAACTAAATACGACTGTTGACCGGCGATTCTGACGTTCCGACTATTTGATACAACACTTTCACGGTGCCTGTAAAAAGTATAGGAGATAGTGGTTGTGACTGCTTGCAGTGCTATTTCCTTAGCAAAATAATCAAATCGAATACGTTTGTTTATTTAAGTAAGTACAAAATATACTTAATGATATAGATTACTAAATTGTTATTTATGTTTAAAATATCTACTTAAGAGTTTTTGTAATTGGCACTAATAATATCGAAGTCTTTGTCTCATCGAGGAAACCATGTTTGAGGCATGTGTTTCGTCCACGGAAACTATCCTTTACTTCAGACACATGAGCTTAAAATTTCTGATGTTCTTTTTTGGGCAGGATTCCATTCCTGGACTATCAATCCGTCCGGACTTTTCGGGGGAAATGGTATAATTTTAATCGTGTCGTGGTGAGTAAACCAACTTAGTCAAATTCGAGCATTGTGTATGGAACAGTTATCTTGTAAAAAAATATAGTCCCTTTTGAAACGTAGCCTTTGTTGTTTATGGCGGTCAGTCAGACAGAACAGGCTTCCGTACTAGAGTTCGATGATCAGCACCATACGAATATAATCCCTTGAGTGTTTTTGTTACTTTGGAACTGATTTGCTAGTTCTTACGCGTTTATAAAAGTACTGCTAATTACACCATTTATCATGATCATGATCTTGTGTGGGTGCTGTTTTTCTGGGACGTCCACCACGGCTATGGCGGTTATTAGTATTACCGTCATTAGCCACCCATAAATACCTATAAGTCTTTCTCTGTAAAGAAATGAAATTTCTACATTTATAGTCAAAAGTTACATGTGCAAAATAAATTGAATATAGTTCTGTATAGAACTGTTCGCCACTTGTTCGATGTCCACCGCGCACAGGATGGATGGAAAACAGCACATGAAGTGTTTTTTTTGCTCCATTGGTGTAATTGCTGTATGGCGTTCCAGTGTGAGGATAAATAAATAGATAAAAATAAAATAGAAGCCTCAAATCAGCGGTCCCGATAGTACAGTGGAGCCTTTATTTGCTTACCTCATTATTGAACCATTACTGTTATAATTATGTAGGTACACATATTTGTGGGACTCTAGATTACCTTGTTTTGTTCTTAGGGTGAATCGATAATTATGCATCCGTCCTGTGTAGGATTAATGAAATACATTGTATATTATATAGGGTCAAATCTTTCCTTTCTTTTTTTTTTAAAAACGTTTCCTCACACTAGGAATTACTCGTGTATCGTAGGTGCGTTTACAAACATAAACTCACATACACACACAGCCAGACCCGGAACAAGTACCTGTAGGCAATACAAATATTTGTTCCGTGTGGGAACCGAACCCGCGACACGCAGCGCAGGAGTCGATTGGTCAGCCACTGCGCCAACCGTGTCGTCAAAAAATCCACATCTTCAAATTTAATTAGCTAGCGAAACTCTGCAGACGTGATGGGTATTCAGTTCGGTAATAATAGAAAAAGTAGTTAATTGTCTCAGTAATTTTCTGTTCCTTATGAGGCACTAAACTTGGTCTACCTTGTTTTCTACTCATGATTGATAACTTTACAGACTTAAGTATAAGTAAGTCTCCTGAGGTCGAACTACATGTTTGTATTAGGTAGGTACCTACTCTTAGAAAAAGAGTAATTATTTATGCAGGGTTTTCCAAAGGACGCTCGAATTTTAATGTATTAGGTAGGTACCTACCCTAGAAAAAGAGTAATTATTTATGCAGGGTTTTCCAAAGGACGCTCGAATTTTAAATATAATTAAAGCAAATGGTGTGTCACATATCATTAAATGGTTTTTTATTTATTTAATAGGTTACTTAATTCCATTATCTATAGAATATGATAGGTAGGTATCTGCCAAATGGCCGTCGTATCCGAAAGGTCCAAATTTCGATGACCACTGCATAAATCGGGCTCAATATCATTGCTGGCATTAGTTATGTTTGCCTCAAGAAAAAGTCTAGCGGCGTTAAACCACACGATCTCGTTGTCAACGTAGCCACACAAGAAAAAGTCTAAAGGCGTTACACCACACGATCACGTTGGCCAGTTGACGTCGCCTGAACCGGAGATACCCATAGGTATCGTTGAATTTGTCGTACAGAAGATCCATTGTTTTATGTGCGGTGTGGCACACCTCAGGTCCGCGAGATCCATATCTCTTCCAATTGAAGCTAAACATTGGTTAAGTTATGGCGGCTATATATCGAGGTCACGGTGTCCATTTGGCAGACATAATAATCCATACATAATGGAATTAAGTACTCTATTAAATAAAAAAATCAATTTAAGGACATCTGATAAAGAACTTTTATTTAGCCTACACTGCCCCACTGCAGAGCAAAAGGCCTCCCCCAAATCCTTCCATGCATCCTTTTCTAGCGCCACCTCGGTCCAACCTTTGCGGTATGCGTCTAGATCGTCTCGCCACCTCTTCCTGGGTCGGCTTTGGCGGCGCCGCCATCCTCAGGCACCCACCGTGTGGCGAATGTTGCCCAGCGGTCACTATGCATGCGGCGGACGCGAGCAGCCCAATCCCAGTTCAGCTTGGCAGCCTTTTTGCCTACGTGTAGGATCCCCGTTTTGGAGCGCAGCGTAGAGTTACGTACTCTGTCTTCTCGTTTACCTCCTAAAATGCTAATGAACTTGTTTTACATAAATTTAAAGTTCGAGCGTCCTTGATGGAAAACCCTTTAAAACACTTGTTCGTATTGCACTGCGTTTAGGTTAGTATTGCAGTAACTAACTCTCAGCTCCATTATTAGACTAAATCTTTTAGGTGAGAGCTAAAGGACCCTAAGTCACATTTTATAAATTATTCAGTAGAGCTCATTAAAGATGTCTATACCCGAAATTAGATATTAAAATCGACCGTGTATAAAAAGTAAATAGTGTATCGTTGTAGAATAAAAAGTATGATTATGAAGAATAATGGAAACAATTTACGCATTAGCTCCGGTAGGTACTTTTGTCTGCATCCGCTTCCACCATAATGTTCTCTTCCAATAATGTTCCACTGAGCTTATCTTTCTCCGGGTCGTCTCCATACGTTGATCCTTCCATCATCTAGCTAAAGACAAAACCGGGACTCAGGGAAGAGAACTCTTCTCCATGCATCATCATCACAGTTTCGGCGTGAAGGAGCAAAATTAAACCGAGCTGTGGCCTGTGGTAAGCGAAGGTCCTCTGACTACGCCACTATTCTAGCTGCATTAAGTCTTGTTCTTATGGTTTTAGTGCTGATTGTCACTTGTCAAACTTCCTGGAGCTTAGTTCTTACATCAGAAGTTAGTAGTACAATAAAAATAACCATTTTAATCACAAACAAAACAATATTTATATTTCTTATAAAATCTTAATTGAACAAAGACCTTCAACCTCGCAACATAGAAATATTTCAGGTAAAAAAAAAATACGACTCTCTATCTCACCCAGAGTGTCCAGGAGTGATGGCTACACGGCTCGGGGGGAGATGGCCAGTACTTTTTTTGCCTTTTCCTTTACCCTTCCTGTCTCTAACTTTCTCTTTTTCTTTATTTGCGCAGTTTGAGCACATATTTTCAAACTCTGTGCAGTTTTCGTGCACCCACAGCTTGCGAATATTACATTGCAACCAATCTTCGACTACTTGTGTCTTATAATAGTTCTCGCCGCAGCCTCGGCAGTTGTCGACTTCATTTTATTCTAATTCACTTCCAGAGGAATCGTGAAACTCTGGTATTTCTTCGCAACAGCTGTTTGAGCGATTCGTTTTTTTTTTCTCAAAGTCAGTCTTTTCTTCTTGTTGTTAAATGAAGTTCATCTATCTTAAATGCACGGGAGAGATGGCCATATCAATTTTAAAAAGTATGATGTAGTAGTAATCTCTCTCCAACCACCAGTTTTTAGCTTAGTATACGAAAAAAGTTATTAACTTCACAATAAAACGTAAAAAAACAAGCGAAATTGAAGAAACATTTTTGTAACCACATAATATGTTAACCCCTTATCTTAGATCATTAACATACTTCTAAATAGTAAACCAGGTCGAAATTATCATAGTTGGAGACGACTGTTGACTGTTGTTGACACCAAATTTTCAGGTGAATTTCAATATGGTGAGAATTGTGGCGAGAAAGGCTCACCACGTAATCCTCACTAAGGCACCTTTATATCTTTGGAATCACTTAATGACTACTTTCGAGATTTGGCATAGCGTTACGACTATTTCTTAATACCTATGTTTTGGAATTGAAACCAAGTCGATGCTCCCAGCGGTTTGGTTGCACACAGGTGAGGATTGTGTGCTGCAACTGCAGACGTTCACCACACAATCCTCACCAACCTATAGCTATAACCACCAAATAGAACCCACATAAATAGAAAAACAACATGAAAGTAGTATTCTTGGTTGTTATTTCCGAAAATAAAAGGAAAACTTCGAGGAAAACGTTTTATTGACGCCAAGGAAGCAGTGGCTGCGTTTCAAAATGCCGTCGAAGAGACCCCTGTGAAGTCTGCAGGACGACGGGCAAAGT
Source organism: Apamea crenata (assembly GCA_949629185.1). Classification (NCBI taxonomy): domain Eukaryota; kingdom Metazoa; phylum Arthropoda; class Insecta; order Lepidoptera; family Noctuidae; genus Apamea; species Apamea crenata. The sequence goes on along the minus strand of OX451351.1, from coordinate 13,946,390 downwards.
GCTTTTCTCAGTGGTTCCATCGGATGCAGCGATGTATTGATGTAAATGGACACTATTTTGAAAAGATATGATAAAACTAATAACTTGCTAGTTTGTTCACTTTTTGATTTTCTAAGAACTTTCAGGTAACATATAATCATCTGCCTAGCCTTTTCCCAACAAGTTTCGGGTCGGCTTCCAGTCTAACCGGATGCAGCTGAATACCAGTATTTTACATGAAGCGACTGCCTATCTGAACTCCACAACCCAGTTACTGGGTAATAAGATACCCCTTGGTAAGACTGGTTGTCAGACTTTCGGGCTACTGACGACCCGTAACGACTGTCAAAGATCCACGAATGACAGCCGGGACTTTCAGGTAACATATAACAAACAAAAATATGTAACATCCCACTGGAAGCTAAAATATCTGAAATCACTTTGGCAGCCTGGTAATGAGACTGAAGACTGATTGTCAGACTTTCAGGCTTCTGACTGCCTTTAAAGACTGTCATACATAGTCATTCATAAGCCTTTCAAGTGGCCAATTTATAATAAATAATATATCATTGGGCGCAATCCGACCCGGTCGCGGACATTAATGAAGATGGTATAAAATTAAAGAGGATAAATTCCCTTAACATTATATACTAGTATAGTTATTTTATTTGGAATCCATGTGAGAACAAAGTTTGAACCAAAAATATATTTATTTAAAAAATCGAATACATTATTTAAGTAATAAGTTGTCGTTCTGTTAAATAGCTACTAAAGGGTTTTGGCCAGTGCATGTGCGTCTCACGTGATCAAATCGGCAGGTATAGGTACGTTCGCTCCCTGTCTCTCACGCATTAGGTCGCATCTCGCTCGTTGCGCTGGCGCAGTTTCATTCGTGTCATCGCAGTCCTTCGTTGTCTTTCGTTGTGATCTGTGCGTTTACCGGTTATCTTTTGTTTTTATCAAAATCTATAGTTATTTGTTATACAAGAGTGCAAAGTTGCTTTTTTACCGCGTGTTCAATTTTGATGACCGAGCAAGCGAAGGATTCTAAAATTTGAATCCTGAGCGTTAGCGAGGGAATCAAAAGAGCACGAGGTGAAAAATCTTTGCACTCGAGTGCAACACGTAACTTTTCATTCCACCTCAGCGAGGAAATGACTAAATGCAAAAAAAAAAGTTTACAATCACAAGATAGGTACACTTTTATTTCAGTTTAGGTATTAATTACTACATTATGACAGGTAAGTATTACAGAATAATCTTTAAATTATAACAAAATAATACTAAGGTATAATTAAGAAAATTTTAAAGTAACGTTGCTACAGTTATTTAAATTGAGTGTAATATTTTTGTTTGGTACTGTAATATTGGTGTTAGTCACTTGTGTACTGTTTTTCGGTAAACTATCTGTCATACTTAATAGTTGTACCGATTCATCGGATTCCCTTGGTGTGAATGTTGGAGAGAGAGGGAGATGGTTAGGTGTTTCATAACGGCTTATTTTTGATGTAGAAGGGCCAGTCCAAGGATCCGATTGAGGCTCTTTCAGTGTAATGGCTCCTACGATGCCTTCACATATTTTAGACTTATTTTGGATGGAATCCTCTATGTATCCCTCTACAACTGCATTGGACTTCCAGCCTCCGTGGCGCTTAAGGGACAGGAGATGGAAACAATGACCCGTGTATAACAGGGGTTCTGGAAGTTCAAGAAATGTTGCTATTTCTCGTGGGATACTGCCAATTTTATTAGTACCCATAGGCTGTCTAACACACTTTCCATTGCGATACTGTAGAAAAAATCGATTGATTGGAGTGTTAGGCGGGCGTAAGGCTTGATATTTCTCAACAATCGTTACGTATTCCTTGCGAATGACGAAGTTGCGGTCTCTTTTTGTCTTTGTATTAGGTAAATTAATTAATAGTAAGTCATCTGAATGTTTCTCAATGTTTTTGACATTAAGTTGTGTTAGTTCATTAGTTCGACATGCTCCGTTTATTCCAATAATAAGAACAACCTGTAACGTAAAGAGTATTTGTAGTAGATAAATGAATAAAATTGATATGAACGCATAATTATGCCTATCAACATCTACTAAGTATACTATTTAATCGAGATTAATATACTTAAGTAGATACTGAATGTGCAACTGACTTACTTTTGCCGCCAAATATACGGAATCGGGTGCTTCGTTAAGAAACTTTTCAATATCAGATACTGTGAAAACCTTCGATTTTTTGGTTGATGACCAGATGAGGCTCTTTTTAAAAATGCCACTAATTTAGGATAGGTATCGATATGTTTGTCTTTTTTCATCTTTATTGTTGCTTTTAGCATCGAATACGTACTCCATAGAGTGCTTGCTTTCTTGTTCTCGGATAATTCTATAAAATATGCCAGCAAAACGTTTTCTGAGAAAGTTTTGGCTCCTTTTGCTAGTCGCCACGTGTTGAACATATCGTACTGTTTTAAATACTTCTCGCGTGATTGTTGAGGGAGAAAGCTCATTTGCGCATTATTAACAGTTTCAGTCAATTCTGTTGGCGTCAAGCAAACTTCCTCGTCGCTAGAATCACTCATTTTAGTTTTTTCACTTGTTTTCAAGTTTCTTGTTTTTAATATAAGGTTTAACAATGACGTGAAAAAATGCCGCGTAAAGAACCGCGTACAAAGCAAATTGAAAAAAGAACACCAAGAAGGTTCCGAGTCTGAGTTTTTAACAAATTAAAAAAAAGTTGTATGATATATTCGGCACCATAGAGGTAGCAGTAAATAGGTTTAATGTTTTTTTTTAATTCACAAACTTAGTGCACAAGATGTTCTAAATTCAATTTACTTTATCCTCTAGAGAATAAAAACGGCTTTTCCACTCAGATATTGAAGATTAAAAATACTCTTTCCGAGATGGTGGGATGAAAAATATTTTATTTCCCATAGTTTATTTTAAGAAGAACTGATATTATTCACATTGAGCAGCTATCATTTAAGACTGGCCAGGCCGTACTGCCATGAACACATGAGACCAAATGGTGTCTACTTGATAGAGCTCTGTCGGCACCAAGGCTTAATTAACAATAATATATTTAGAAGTGGACGAATTCAGTCGCGACATGTCAGAGGGCACAATAAGGCACAGAGCACATAGGGCACATATATTTTTATAAACCCAACGAGACAAGGAAGACAAAGTGTTGAAGATTACCACTGCTTGTGTGTATACACTGCTGCCGTACCGTCGGGAAATGCGCGCATATAGCCAGTATAGTTTATTTTATATCCTGGGCTAGGCACCAACAACAAATCGAAACTGCGGTATTTTATTTTTCAAATCACAGTAGGCATTGATCACGCCGAATAAAATCATCATCATCATCATTTCAGCCGAAAGAAATCCACTGCTAGACATAGGTTTCCCCCAAGCACCTCCATTTCGACCGGTTCTGTGCTTCTCGCATCCAACGGGTTCACAAGGTCGCCGGTCCACCTTGTGGGAGGCCTTCCAACGCTACGTCTTCCGGTACGCGGTCGTCACTCCAGAACCCTTCAGCCTCATCGGCCATCTTTTCTGCGAGCAATGTGCCCTGCCCACTGCCATTTAAGCTTGGCAATTCTTCGGGCTATGTCGGTGACCTTGGTTCTCCTGCGGATCTCTTCATTTCTGATTCGGTCAAGCATGGAAATTCCAAGGATAGCCCTCTCCATTGCCCTTTGGGTGACTTTAAGCCTTCTAATAAGGCCCATTGTGAGCGACCACGTTTTAGTGCCATAGGTCATCACTGGCAACACGCACTGGTCAAAGACTTTCGTCTTGAGACACTGCGGTATTTGGGACGAGAAAATATTGCGTAGCTTCCCGAACGCTGCCCAGCCTAGTCGAATTCGACGATTGACCTCTTTCTCGAAGTTGGACCTACCCAACAGGACAGTTTGTCTTAGATATACATACTCGTCCACGACTTCGAGTGTAGCGTTTCCGATCTTCATGACAGTGGGTGTTAAATGGGCATTTGACATAACCTTCGGTTTGTCCATATTAATTTTATCATAGTCATCCATAGTCTCAGCCATGACTACGATATCATCGGCAAACCGAAAGTGAGTTATGTACTCGCCATTGATGTTAATGCCAGCCCCTTTCCAGTCCGGGCGACTGTTAGGCGCGTCACGGCGCCTTGTTTACTTTAAATGAAACTCGATCCAGTTGTACAGATGTGTATTCGCTTCAAAGCACAGTATCTATACAAGCAATTGCGGAGGGATGCACGTTTGACCAAACAGGAGAAATAATCGCGTTAGTGATTCACACGGAATGGAGTTAATTGGAGTAATATCTAGTTTTACATTAAGATTCAAAACGCTGACTCTGACCGACTGTTGGTCATGGTCAAGTAGCGAGTTATAAGTTCCCTGCGGATCTCTACATGACTGTATAAGGAGGGTCTCTTGTCAACAATATACTTCCACACTCCGTCGGTGAAAGTGTCAACAAGCGAGTTGACCTTTGATATCCCTGCCAGGCCCGCCGCCCACCGCTTCTTACATGCTGGGCCATTTACCGCTGTGGGCTCCTTAACCAAACCCATAAGGTAAGCAAGGCCCACAAACCCAGCTCCCTGCTGACCTGCCTGGGTTGGAACTGCCTGAGAAACATTGGGTTTGGTGTTGTATAGAACGCATGTTGAATCTGTGATGTTCAGTATCCAATAGGCACATGATATAATGTAGTTCTCCTTTAGATTTGCATAGAGAGATGCAGGGTCCATGGCTAACAACATCGCAGATCCACTAACTACATTGGGTGACACTTTAGGCGCGTCACGGCGCCTTGTTTACTTTAAATGAAACTCGATCCAGTTGTACAGATGTGTATTCGCTTCAAAGCACAGTATACAAGCAATTGCGGAGGGATGCACGTTTGACCAAACAGGAGAAATAATTGCGTTAGTGATTCACACGGAATGGAGTTAATTGGAGTAATATCTAGTTTTACATTAAGATTCAAAACGCTGACTCTGACCGACTGTTGGTCATGGTCACCCAAGTAGCACAGAACTGCATTATAAATTTTCACGTTAGGCCCACAGCGTTAATCTAAGCATTTATACCGACTTATTTGAGTTCACCCAGGCAGCAACAGCTGTTTAGAAAAAGGCGAGGCTCACTATAACGCTTTCTTCTGTACTGTAAATCTATTAAGCACCACAAACACGCCACAGATGTCACTGTTATTCAGCGTTTAGTAGTGCAGTACCCTATCAGCTGCATGAGCGCATGGTTGTGAACACAAATAATGCAGTTTTCTGAATAAAAACCCAACCGTGTACTATAAAACCGTTGCATTTTAAGAGAGAACATATCAACTTCTATAACGTAAGCAGTTACTTTGTAAAGTTATTTAACAAAGATTTAATGCTTTATGCTGCATACAGATAAACTTTTACCCCATTAGCCAGGTTTCGAATAACAGCATTTATTTAGGCCAAGACAGAACTTAAAGTGGACTTTTAAGCAGTTACATAGCAGCAAACCTGTCAGCCATTCTGTCTTGGGCTGAATAATTTAACTTTCGTAGGCATTTAATTTGCTGATTGAATTATATGTAACCATGAAATGAATATTGACAGTTTCTTGACGTAATATTGGAAAGGAATATTGGACAAGACGGGTTCCGTATGTAATACTTATCCATTCATAAGAAGTTTCCAGTTGAACAACAAAGAAGAAGTGTTTGCCTATCCAATAAAATCATCCCAATTTGGAATATATATAGATAGAATAAAACATTGCGATACCTACTTAGTGTGGTTGTGTTAAATCATAAAGATATAAAATGTAAATTTGTGTGTATTCCTCATAAAGAATACCACTATTTCATACCGCTAGGACATACTGTTTGAAAATAATATACACCATTGCATACTAATTGTTTTAACTTTTATTTTCTTTCCTCATTAAAAAAATATTTTGCACATTGCACATTGTGTTTAATCATTCCTGACACATAATAATATAAAATACATTTAAAAAATCTTCCGCAAATACTGAAAATACCTGGCATAGATAAATTCGTGTAAGTAACGCCTCAGTAGAGCTTGCAAAATAGTACGGGCTATTCGCTGTTAGCATCTTCATAGGTCCGAATGTTTTTTTCTTTTTAAAGTAGGTACATTTTAGGGTATCCCACCCTGGTCCAGGTCTTGAATTCTCATCTTTTAATAATTTCATGGGGTATTTAGTACTTCTCGGTGGCCACCGTAGAAGTCCCTTAGTTCCCCACTGTGCAGGAACGACTGACAGAGTGGCAACACCTCCCTCTAATCTCTATAGTCTGAACGATTTTGTAAGGCATGTTCTGTAAAAAAACAACAAAATCATACTTAGGTATTAAATAGTTCATGTATTTTCTATTTTAATTAAATTATATTAATAGGTAGCTATTTAAATTACAATTTTAATTAAGTACTTGTCGTCGAGTAATTACTAAAAAGGGAATAAAATGGTTTTAGCAGAACCACAGCGGGACCCTAAAAGCTTGGATCCATAAAGGTTATCTGGATAACTGGCGCAAAATGTGAACCACTACTACTCGTCATATCGATCCATGGCTGATTTGTTTCTCACAAGTGCTTAACTATTTTACTATTTACTGAATTATAGGCCACATGAGAACACCCGTACAGACCTTAGCATTAAATTAAGATTAGAACTTTTCACTTGCCATCCGCCATTTTTCACTGCGTGACTGTGAATTATTGTAAAATTGTATCTTTTTATTTTGCTTTTATTTTAGAAGATATCGATTGGAATTGATTTGGTTTACAAATTATTTACATGTAACCAGCTTTTTATCAATTTCTTTGTAAAAAACCATAATATTTACTTCGTTTACTGTCCATTTAAGTTAAGTTTTTTTTTGTATTTAGTGGTATTATGAGAGCGCGTGAAAATTTTGAACTAAACATGTATGGTATTTCACAGTAAAGTTAACTCCCCAATAAGATTTCAAACATAATAGAAAGAAATCGAAGTTTTGCTTACCTTATATTATATTCACAAATGACACTTGAGATCTTGCACACAAAACGTACACATCATGTTTAACAAATTGACAGTTCATATTAAAGAAAAATAAATAATAATGTTAATGCATTCCACAATTTCGCTCAGAGTGTACTTTCAAATGTGTAGAAGCATATAAAATGTACACATTCGTCTTTCGTGCTGTATTATAGATAACACGTGGCTTGTTAATCAGGCAATTTTTAGCTCTTGGGGTGATTGTTACACACATAAATGCTAATATAATGTTGATATAATTCAATTATTTGATAATGGGAATTCTTATACAGCTATGTGCTGAATTATTTGTGCCCAAATTAGAGTTATATCAGCAGAGGATGCGCTGTCTACGCTGTTATACAGCAAGTTTATGCAGCCAATGTTTTCACGGTGCTCTGTGAAAATGCTGTTATAAAGCACTTTTGTGCTACTTGGGCAAGTAGCGAGTTATAAGTTCCCTGCGGATCTCTACATGACTGTATAAGGAGGGTCTCTTGTCAACAATATACTTCCACACTCCGTCGGTGAAAGTGTCAACAAGCGAATTGACCTTTGATATCCCTGCCAGGCCCGCCGCCCACCGCTTCTTACATGCTGGGCCATTTACCGCTGTGGGCTCCTTAACCAAACCCATAAGGTAAGCAAGGCCCACAAACCCAGCTCCCTGCTGACCTGCCTGGGTTGGAACTGCCTGAGAAACATTGGGTTTGGTGTTGTATAGAACGCATGTTGAATCTGTGATGTTCAGTATCTAATAGGCACATGATATAATGTAGTTCTCCTTTAGATTTGCATAGAGAGATGCAGGGTCCATGGCTAACAACATCGCAGATCCACTAACTACATTGGGTAACACTTTAGGCGCGTCACGGCGCCTTGTTTACTTTAAATGAAACTCGATCCAGTTGTACAGATGTGTATTTGCTTCAAAACACAGTATACAAGCAATTGCGGAGGGATGCACAGACCAAACAGGAGAAATAATCGCGTTAGTGATTCACACGGAATGGAGTTAATTGGAGTAATATCTAGTTTTACATTATGATTCAAAACGCTGACTCTGACCAACTAGTTAGTACCTGTCTATCATAGACATCCTCTAGACCACTGTAGTGTTGTCTTTTACATCTCACAGTGGGAACCATAGACAATTAGTTTGGTTCGCCACACCACCCCCCCCACGGAGAAATACAAGGTATACACAAGAAAAAAATAAAAACAAAACCTTGAAGACATCCTCCAGTGCAGCGGTGAACAGTTTCGGATAGATAACGTCTCCGTCTCAGACCTCGCTGCAGAAGGATAGGTTTCGAGGTCGGATCCTGGAGTCGGACTGACATAGTGGCATTTTTGTACAGACACTTCAGCACCTCGAGGTGGGCTCTGAAAGTCGATCTGGCACCGTTGAAGAGACTGCAGTACAGCCCATGTCTCGATCGAATCAAAGGCTTTCTCGTAGTCCACAAACGCTAAGCATAGAGGCAGGTTATACTCTTCGGTCTTCTGTATAAACTTTCGTAGCGTATGTATGTGGTCTACGGTGCTAAAACCTTTACGAAAACCGGCTTTTTCAGGAGGCTGAAAGTCGTCAACCCTGCGCGCGAGGCGGTTCGTGATGACTCTTGAAAACAGCGTGTAGACATGGCTCAGAACTTCAGAAGTGAGATGGGCGTATAATTCTTAAGAAGAGCGTTGTCGCCCTTCTTAAAGAAAATCAAATCAAAATCAAATTGTTTATTCATCATAAAAACATTGTAGTACATGGTAATTTACAGGGTTGAAAAATTAGTGTACTAAAACTACAACTTGCTTAAAAAAAAACCTTAAATAAAAAGTATCACCACACCTCTGTTCCATGCTTGTGGTGTTTTACTCTCGAGTAGACGGAACCAATCAGCTTCTGAAGGGCCTCAAGAACAGGTTTTCCGCCGGCCTTCAGGAGTTCAGCCGAAAATTCCGCCACCACCTGGCGCCTTGTTGTTTTTGAGCTGCTTCAGAGCCATCCTAATCTCGTTCAGGCTGACGTCCGGGATGTCTTCGGAATAGTGTCGGGCCAATCTAGATCTTGGGTCGTTTCCCAGGTTCATAACGGGGTTACTTGTTGACGTGTATAACTGTCCATAGAACTTCTCGATCTCCCTCAACAGCTCAGGTTTGGCGGATACGATCCTGACATCATCGGTCTTCAGTTTCGTAATCTGGCTCTGCCCAATAGACAGATCCGCCTCAGATCGCCGAATAAATAATGTGAAATATGAATAAGTTTTTTTTTCAAAATTGCCACAACCCACAAGAAAGGGACCCGTACCATGATAAACTACACACATACTACATTACACACTATATACTACATTTATCTATATATCCTCACAATTTCATTTCCGTCCGCCGTGGGTTTTTCTCCCATACTATTTGTCCATTGGGCTTTCTTCGCTTAATTCACACATTTTGGCGGAAAGAAAAAAAAGTTGATAAGTGGCGGGAAATCGTTTTTACTTTTTATTTTTCTGGTTTAAAATGTCATCTATTTAATGGTATCAAAACCAGCCAGATAGAAACAATACACCCAAAGTGATTGTACTACACCTTTATATCTACAAAATATGAAAAAAATCCCCGACCTATGTACCAAATTTTAAATTAGATTTGGAGCAAATTGGCTAGTGACAGACAGACAGCGAGTGAGCGTACCTCTAAGGGTTCCGGTTTTTTAATTCGGACAAAAGAACCCTAAAAAGAAAATATGCGTTACGTTATTGTATAAACCTTCCGGAATAAATTTTCTCAATGATGGTAAAAACCGCTCCAAAATTCGTTGTGTAGTTTAGAAGATCAACGGGGTCAAACAGACAAACACGAAAAGCGACTTAATATTATAATATGTATATAGAAATAGATACATTGAAACAACCATGTCTCATTTAATATATGGTGTAACATTCATTGAACGGTTATGTGATCACGCTACAAGGACATAACCAAACGTAAATCCTTCGTACAAAAATTGACGCCCTCTGTCCGCGTTGTACAGTTGCGTTTCGGTTGCCGAGTAGGCCAGTGGGTATTTATACCACACGCGTATTATACACTGTGCTCACTGTAAAAATATCGATCTTTAAAAATGATCCCTACGTTTCTACTACTGTTCATGGTCACATTGATTTTGTATGCGTTTATCTCCACTATAAAGCCAAAGAAGTTTCCACCGGGTAAGTTATTTTATTTAAATTAAATTAAAAAATAGTTTTTTAATTGATTCGAACCTATAGTGAACAAAAAAATATGTTTGTCTTATACTATGCCGCGCTTTGTTTCTTTATTTATATAATAGTATGGTACTGTTAGAAATTGTACACAATATATATTTTTTAATAGTTAGCATTTGCGTTATCGTCATAGTTATTAAATTTAGTACTAGTGTTATGTTTAAGAACAGGAAAATTTCAATTTAATCCTGATAATTGAAAGTAATTAGACACGTTGTAAAATGAACATGCGTAAAATACTTACATAGGTACATACCTAGCCATCATTCATGATTATGTCCACCGTTTTATCAAAATACACTAACATCAGCAAACATCAAATACTTGGAAGTAGATATTCCACGGCATGGCTACAAATTGTGTCATGTCTTTGTGATATCGTGTCGTGCAGGGAAGTGAACGTTTTGGATATCTAATGATGCCGTTACGTAGCAACATAGAGTCATTTTGTTCGATCTGTGTTCTTTACTAGCTTTTTTTAAATAATCCATCCATACTACACAGATTAAGTAAAACTAACAAATAAATAAATAAATTATGGGTAATGGGTGTGGGCAAAAAATTAAAGATGAATAAATAAATAAACACATGAGAATGTAAATGCGAGAGTAACTCTGTCTGTCTGTCACTTTTTCTAGTCTTAATGGCTGAACTGAACGACCTACAATACTTTTTATCTGGTAGTATCTATGTTCCCGTGGGATAATTTCCGACCTCCACGCGGCCGAATCCACGGGCTAGAAGAGAATATCTAAGCTAGAATTTATGATGTGTTTTTGTGGTTTTTTGTTGTTTTAATTTGAGCTATTTATGTATTTCTTTCTTTAATCACAAAGACACAACAATTACAAGTTACAAGCTAACACTAAAATATATATACATATATTATATACAAGTATATAATAAAAAATTAAAGAAAAAGGCAGGAGCACATTGGGTATCAAAAAATTCGTCCGCATCGCTGTCAATGGGATAAGTGCCCAAAAGGCTGGCAGCATTACCACGTTGGATGGCAACGCGGATTCTTTGGGCTAAAAATAGGCTAGCCCTCTGGTCACACGAAGAGTCAACCAATCGCTTGGTGATGTCCCGAAATATTCGATGAGCACTCGGACCCCAAGACCCTAGTGTTTCAACCTCAAACGGCTCAAACATATAGGTAGCTCCCAATAAGGTTGTTACCTATATTTGCGCAGTTTGAGGTTTTCTGCTCCTGCAGCAGCCACCCCAGCACAGCCCACCGTGCTAGGAAGATGGGATGGCGCGAGGGTGTCGACACATGTTGTGTTGCATCCCACACCAAAGACCTACCCAACTTCCAAGGCATTATGGTCATTCCATCTGGCCTCTTTCCATCGTCACGTGGCAAGCCATTGGGTTCTAAAACAGCTGGCACCCCGGCGGTGACAAGAGCCCGACGGATGATTTCATTAATGCAGGCGTGCGCTGCCATCCGACCCGCGCTCTTGCTGCAGGATAGGCCATGACTGCCTCACCGTATTGATAGCGATGTGGAGCTCCGCAAGGAGCGCCTAGACACAAACATGTAGCGAGCCGGAATGTGGTGTCACCCAGCGTAGTGCCTATTTTGGGTCACGGTAGCGCCTGAAGCCAGAGACCCGACTCCCATTCACCCACAGCCGGCAGGTGGGCACGCTCAGTAGTATTGGTGGACGTATTAATAAGTTTATTCCGTACCATCCTGCCGAGCGGCTCATTCCACTATCTCTGGGAAGTCGGGTTCTCGGACGGAACCGTGGCCGGGCAAGCCACTTTCCAGGCACGGCATCGGTCAAACGCGGCACTTCCGAGTCAACTTGAGTAGGAACTAAGATTCGTGTGGTTAACTTTTCGGTGCTGTGGACCGAGGATTGGAACGCAGGTAGGCTTACAATAGACATTTTCGGGCGTCAAGCCCACCAAAACGAATGGGTATTTAGTGCGGCTTGCAGCCACGCGTGGTCGTCCAAAGCCACATTTAAAATGGATGTAAGAGTACTACGAATAATATGATCGATTTTGTCCAAAAGGTGTAGCTGCTTCCATAAAGAGGAAGAGCGGAGAAAATACATGTTTGGAGCGAAACAACAATATCTGATTAAGACCGAATGTAAAGTTGTACGAGTATTATGTAGATCCTATCAAATAGGATTCTGACCAGATTAATTCATTCTGCATAAGTCTGGCGTCGCATGATGATGTGAACAGATATATATATATACTATCAACTTTTATTAGTAATCTTGAATCGAAAACGAGAGATGGAAAGAAATTAAATAAAAGTATCTCGTCGAATGAGTACTATCCGCGAAAAGATCGTCAGTAAAACAACTTCCGAGTATAACCTTTTCTACCTCTTAACTTCTCAAAATATTTCTCCAATTTTATTGGATCGTTCCAGTTAAGTGTCAAAAGCGCTAACTCCCAATCGGGTAAAGTAATCGGATCATCCACGACATAGTCGCACTCGCGGAACTCACTTGTTATGAAATTTAGAAACAAATCGTACTCGGTCATTTCTCCTGCGGCTCCTGGAATTCTAAACAGAATTAAAGATATCGATGTTCGGAATACAAACTTTTAATTCCTTATTAGTTTAACACCATTAGTGCTCATCATAATGGTGATAAATAAGGAATTAAAGTTTGTGGGGAAGCGGGCCACGAGTGCAGGATGCCGGGGTAGATGGGGCTAGAGTCGTCACACAGTGGGTGCTAGAAGAAGATAGACGTCGTTGCCGAGGGAGGCCTAGGAAACGCTGGCGTGACGACTTATATGCGTTTATGGGAGATTGGCTGGAGAAGGCAACGCTCAAGGAACCGGGGAAAGCTATGCGGAAAACTCCTAGCAGTGGGACAGTACAGGTTGAATAAAAAAAGCATATAAGAGAAATAATAATATGATAATATAATCTTCAAGCTAATCAAGTAGGTATCTTGTCTAAAGTAGAATATCTCATTTAAGAAAGCTTAAATAATTTATAAATGACCTACAAAGAGATAAAAACACGAATTCATCATCATCATTTTAGCCAAAAGACGTCTATTGCTGGACATAAGCCTCCTCCAAGCACCGCCACTTCGACCGGGTCTGTGCTTCTCGCATCCAGCAGATTGCTGCTGCCTTCGCCAGGTCATCGGTCCACCTTGGCTTAAATTAACTGATTCAATTATTATACTTCACATCAAAATTCGGTTCTGTCCGCAATAATTCTGTTAAGATCTTGACACTGTCGTTCATGGAAGGACGCTTAGTAAGTCTTGTACATACCCATCTACTTAGCACTCTGTGATGTGTTTGTAACACTACCTTAATGTACCATTGTGATGTTCAATGACGTAGTTTCATAGCAATTCACTTACTGTGCAACTTTATGTAACGAGTCGAAGATTTGATTCAAACCACTTTCATTATTAATACTCGGCCTGTTTCATCGTTTCCTGATCCAGCTTTCGTTAACTTATCTTACATACATATCATGTCACTCAAATCCGGTAGGTACCATTTTAATTGGTTCGTTAGGTAGTTTCCTGGCTACCTGGACTCTGAAAAGGGACCTAAATTACATTAAGTTACGTAATTGTAACAATTTTATGTTAATATGGAAGTAATGATGATTGCTATGGTTTTCATACTGAAGTAGTATTGGTCGTGTTCGAAAACTTTTGAGCAGGGCAGGTTGAGTCGGTCCTCGGTAGTACCGATGCTTTTTGAAAGGTGGCGTTAGGAGTCTGAAACTTATGCTGTTTTCGTATCTAGCATAGATGCCGCTAGGTAAAGTGTCAACACTTTAATAGTACTATACAACATGTGTGAAGTTACCCTTGACCGCCATGTTTATATAGGTACTGGGCGGTTCGCACAGCGACAGAGACCGGAGACCGAGACGCAAGACAGAGACAGGAAACCAACATATAAGTCTTTAAATCATGTCTTGTTTTAATCAGACACAATTGGTCTCGTTGATCGTCGTTAGTTTGAGTTGATTGTAGTATTTTTCGAAGGTTTTAATATCAGCGACAAAAATTTGTGAGCGCCAACCGTAAGGATAAAAATAGTTGAATACAAATTTTAAGATCACAACACCATCGAGCATCATCCTCTTTACTTGGTTTTTCTATTTCTTCTTTTTTAACCCCCGACGCAAAAACGACGGGGTGTTATAAGTTTGGTGTGTCTGTGTGTGTGTATGTCTGTCTGTGGCATCGTAGCTCCCGAACGGATGAACCGATTTTGATTTGGTTTTTTTTGTTTGAAAGGTGAATTAGTCGGGAGTGGGAAAGGGCTTGACTAGTAGAATAATATACACTATGATACATTTCAAATCCAAGATGGCCGCCACCACAAAATAGCGAATTATTTTTTTTTTTCACAACTCCCTCAATATAGGTAGGTACCAAATGATAGGGCTTGACTAGTAGAATACTAAATGGCGAATTACAAAAAAACTGATTAAACACCAAATTACCTGAATCTTAAAACGCAAGAAAATAAAAGAAATGAAATAATACCGAGTCCCTACAAAAAGCATGAAATAAAAAATTTCATAAAAAAATTAAAAAACCCCCGACTCAAAATAACAAAAATTGTATGAACGTAAAAAGCCTAAAACAATAACTAAAACTATTGAAAAATAGCCACAAATAGAAAAAAACAGGTATAAGCGTGAAACCCTATAAAAAGAAAAAAATTACCTTGAAATTATGACCCTACGTAAGAACGTATGAATTTTTTTCATTAAATGTTGTCCCGTCGGGGGATCGCTGCTTAGACTAATAATTACAGCGGTGGCGGGGCCTTGTGAAGGCAGCAGGAACCCACTGGATGCGGGAAGCACAGAACCGCTCGAAGTGGAGGTGCTTGGTGAATATTCCCGATCGGGAAAAAAAAGTTTCATTCGTTCCCAGTAAAAGGATTGTGCAATTGTGCACAATCCTTGCACTGTGTTTAACTTAAGCTGCAGCTGCAGCAGATCCTATCTTTGGTCTCAGTATGTGAGGAGGCATTTCTAAAAGAGTCTGCAAGTTAATCAATGGGAAGCTATCCAATGAATGACTGAACTCCACTGGATGATTATTTTGTTCCTCTGGCCTCCAAAAGTTAGTTGAAGCTAATTCGCTTCAGCTTTATTGTCACAATATCATTTAAAATATTTGAACTGTACACTATAACGATTTTATTGACTAGGTAATAGGTAATAAGGGCTGGTGTCCCCAACTCCCCGTCAATGCGCGTATTTTGCGTATTTTATTGACTAATCCAACTAGCTTCTTCCCGCGATTTCGTTCGCGTAGAAGTCGTAAGACACCACAATATACTAAAACGACCCGCCCGCCCGCGCTATTACTTCGTTTTCGCCTAGTGTTCTTTCCAACTTTTATCGTATCGAAATTTTATAATAGCGTGATATTAAATACCCTTTAACATTCCTCAAGCATTGGCCTGTCAAGTGCAAAGAATTTTTCAAATCCGACTTGTAGTTCCAGAGATAGATTTATTATACAAACAAAAACAACCTTGCAGCAGTGCGATTCTGTAACCATCTCACCGTGAAAACTTAGGTGAAGTGAGTGTGGAGTGAGCTGTCATTCCAACTAATGCTAGGGATTGAAACCATTGACAGCTCACTCTAAGCTCACTTCACCTAACTTTTCACGGTGAGATTTTTAGTTTTTACAGAATCGATCGGCTGGACTGGATTACTAACATCATAAACAACAACTTTTGTCCTATGACTTTTATTAATCAATTTTCAAATCAAGTCAATGTACCTCTTTTTAGGAGATTTAAGGGATTGGAAATATAGTCATAGTCGGTTTCTTGACCGATCGATTTTAACTCATTTAGTCTTTATTTCATTAAAATCAGTCCACTCGGACAAAAGTGGTTGCCAAGAATCACAATTGCGTAGGAACAGCCTGTATGTGGCATTGTTTAATCATTGCAGGACTTTATTGTGCTTAGCTTAGCTGCCGATTTGGACTCGTTCCTGACCGATTGGCCGGAGAAAGCACAAGATAAGGAAAATTTGAGAAGGAAGGACCTTTCACCAGCAGTGGTACAAATAGATTAACATAAAAAAAAACATAATGAATCACCTTATGCAGATGTTAAACTAGAGTTTGATAAATTCTCAACTTCTAATTCCCAATTTGGAAACCGGTTGCTAATGTTGTAACAGATAGTATACATAAATTGTTGAAGTCACAAACTACGAACCGGTGTTTAAGAGGAAACTAGAGCAACAACAATGAACGCTGTTTTATTATAATTTCAGGTCCAGTATGGTATCCATTCATCGGAAGTAGCGGTATTTTGCAAAGGATGGCAAAAAAATATGGATCTGAATGGAGAGCATGTTTAGAATTGTCCAGACAATATTCTACAAATGTTTTAGGCATGAAAATGAGCACAGAAGTGGTAATCGTTGTGTTTGGTGAGAAGAATGTACGTCAAGTATTTTATGACAAAGAATTTGATGCTAGACCAGATAACTTTTTTTCACGATTAAGATGTCTAGGCAATAAAAACATGGGTAAGAGAGAACTAAAAGGGTCTGTTCACATTTCAAATTGGTTCATACAAGATGATTCTTAATTATATTTTAATGTTCTAGGTATAACTTTTGCCAATGGTGAAATATGGAAGGTACATAGACAGTTTGCAGTGAAAAACTTAAAACACGTCGGCTATGGTAAAACTGTAATGGAAACGGAAATACAAAATGAATTGTCTCGATTACTGAAACATATAGAGGAAAATAATAGCAAGCCTATAAATTTTGTTAGTTTACTGAGTGAATCTGTGATAAATGTCCTATGGAAGTACGTGGCTGGTAAGTGTAATGTAAGTTAATAGGTAATACTTTTATTCGAGGAATAAAATTTATGTTTGACAGTTTCTGTATAAAATATCTGTCAAAATTTCAAAATTATTCCAGGAATAAAGTTATCAGATGATTGAAAAATCAGCCCTAACTATTACCCATTACAAAAGTGACTTTACGCAGAACTGGTGGGGGTATTGACACCCATCATTATGCGTTAAATGTAGCTGGCTTGACTGATTAAAAAATAGGTGTAGGTACAGTAAAAATATGAATATAATGATTACTGTAGCCTCGCGGAATATTTCGATTGTAATATCCTCATTTTTGCGTAATCTTCTATCGATCAAAAAATGCAACAGGGATTATATTATTGACATTTGCATGAAATTGGTTACCTGTAGCCCGCTGCTTACAGCAGATAGTAAACTGTTGTAATTTTTATAATGGATATTCTAAGAAAGTTACATATGGCCACCGTATAATTATGAACATCGTTAGATTATAATTATAATCTATCTCACGAGATTATAAACTACCGAAAAATGGTCAATTGCAACAAACTATTTACAATTTAACGCATTAATTTTCATTACTTTATAATATATCCATGTCAAACTGTCAAATTGTGCACTTACGGTCAGGGTTCACAATCCGTTCGTTTCTAGCTGATTTGCATGAAAAACTTTTTAACAATTTACCTACAGACTTAGTGGTTTTAATTACATTAGCGTAATATTTTTATCCGATAGATGAATAAAAAAACCCTTGAAAATACAATAGCTTGCGAGGCAAATAATTTTTTTATTATTTGCTTATAGGGGAACGTATAGAAGAAGACAAATTGAAACAATTATTGGATCTTTTTAGGCAACGAGGAAAGGCTTTCTCTGTTGCCGGAGGCATGTTGAATCAAATGCCCTGGTGTAGATTCATTATACCTAAATTAAGTGGGTATTCACTGATAACCAAGCTGAATCGACAAATCTCCAAAGTTATCGAGGTAGGTAATATTTTTTATTTTGCCAATACTATAACTTAGAAATCTTAGTGATGCGTGTACCGTTAAAAATAACTCTTATTTGCGAATAAGAGTTATTTTTAACGGCTACGGGTTTTACCTATCTTTCTTTATAGTTAGTATTTTTTTTAAATATGAACAATCTAATGATTGTTTTGAATAAATACATGCTTGTGAACTTTTAGAATTAGATTTCTAAAACAATACCTTATTAAACTTATCTCATCAACATTTAACATTGCAAAAAATAATGAAATATCTATGTCGTTTTTTGTTGTTACGATTATACCTACAGTGAACAATTCGTTTCAGGAAGCTATTGAAAAGCACAAAAATAAAGAAGTGCAAGGAAAAGACTTTATTTATTTGTTCCTGGAAGAGATTTATGCGAATAAAAACCCAACTTTTACAGGTGAGAGACTTGATTTGCGTACGGTCTACTTTATTGAGTAACTGTCGAAAATCAAATCGTCTATTTTTGTTTCCCGAAACACTGCTATTTCCTTTTGTTATTCAATAAATGGAAAATGGTGGAGATTCGTTACATTGCGCACATAAATTAACAGCAAATTGCCTCTTCATCTATAATAAACTCATTGAATTCTGTAATAATTATTGCATCGCCGTACATGTAATTTCGTCGAAGTTGCCTTATATTTTTTATCCTCGCAAGTTTCAGTTCGTATTTGGTTTTACCGTCGAATCGTGGTTTATTAATAAATAAAAGTTGGTTCCAAATGTCAGAACTGCCTGCAACGACGTGCGAGTTTAGCATATTTTGCCTTTACAATATGTGTCGTTCCATGAAACGGAATCCATGAAACGTGAAAACAATTAAATGTGTATTGTTTATTTACATCGGGCTGTTTCCCGCAACTCCTCATCCAAGGCGCGTTTTTTGCGTAGGTACGGAATTAAATGTGAATTGCAATTCACGTTTCAATAATAAATAGACTGATATTTATATTAAATGTTAATTCGATGAATCATTATTCTAAGAACCTAGATAAATACGAATCGATGTTATGTAACGTTGTTAGCTTATATGAAAAGCAGTGGACTGAAGAGATCATGGCACTTGTATTTGTGAAATCGCAACATGACATGCACCTACTTAAATGTTTTCCATTGTATTTCAATAAACGCTAATTGTTGTTTATGTTATTTTCAGAGGAGCAGTTGAAAATAGTATGTTTAGATTTCCTAATTGCGGGTTCTCAAACAAGTAGCAACTTACTCGGGTTCGCTTTTCTTAAGGCATTAAACTGCCAAGAAATACAACAGAAAATATATATGGAAATAGACACTGTTATTGGAGACAGAACGCCTTGTTGGAATGATAGTGACAGGCAAGTATACCAACCATCATCATCTGCCGAGCCTTTTCCTAACTATGTTGGGGTCGGCTTCCAGTCTAACCGGATGCAGCTGAATACCAATATTTTACATGAAGCGACTGCCTATCTGACCTCAACAACCCAGTTAATGGGTAATACGATACCCCTTGGTAAGACTGGTTGTCAGACTTTCGACTTTAAGTATACAAACCATATAAGTTAAAAAATACTTCATAAATTAATCAATAAGATTGGCTTATGGTAAAGGGCTCCACGGGGTGTTTAAGTATTTAAATGGCAGTTATTTTTGTGTGCTGCTTTTTGTCAGTGACCGATTATCACCGACCAAAGACCGGCCGGTTGATGGGATAAAATCGGCCACGAACAAAAAGCTTTCAGCCTCTTGAAATTTTTGACTGACTTTTGGTGATCTGAAGACGGCTAGAAGAGCTACGTCAACTCTTGGTAACATGCGAGGAGAAACCTATACGACGATTCATTAATCACGAAGGAGTTGAATGTACCTGTCATACTGAACTATATGCTCATTATAACTATTATTTTATTGGTAATATGAATAACCCTTCAAAAACATTTTCTATTTTAGAAATCATTCAAATCTCGCGACTCTTTAAAAAGTTGTCTATTTTAGAAATCATTCAAATCTCGCGACTCTTTAAAAAGTTGAGATCTCTTGTAGAGCCAAGTACCTACATATATAATTTTGATTACATTTGACTATGAATCTAGCACCCAATGGTTAACTGGTTCGACAACAAAATGTACGGCCGTACCTGCTCTGCGCAAGGGTTGTGTAGCACAGTGTACGATGTATAGATTCAACCCACCTCTTTGAGATATCTTAATAAACACAATTAGGTCTGAATGACCTGTCGATCGATTCTGTAAAAATCTCACCGTGAAAAGTTAGGTGAAGTGAGCTGTCAATAGTTTCAATCCCTAGCATTAGTTGGAATGACACAGCTCACTCCACGCTCACTTCACCTAAGTTTTCACGGTGATACGGTTACAGAATTAATTTCGCACTGATCATTGCTATAACCACTATATTTACTTTTGTTACAACCCTCAAGCTTCGCAAATTCGAAACGAAAAGCCAGCAGTTGGCCCTGCCATCCCATTGGACTATAAGAGTGCATACACACTTAGTGCACTGTAATTAGTATCTCCTGCGTAGTTTTTTAGTTTCAGAAATATTATACTAATATTATACGAACATTTACCTTTTTCAGGCTTATATACACGTCAGCGTTCATACAAGAAGTGCACCGATATTACCCTATAGTTCCCATGGCGGGACCTAGGCTACTACAAAGTGATACTTCGATTGACGGGTATTTAATACCTAAAGGTGCAACAGTACTCATGTCAGTGGGCGATATATACTTCGATACAGAATTGTGGGACGACCCGCATGTATTTAAACCTGAACGATTTATCGACGAAAGTGGGATGTTGAAAAATTCAGAACACATGTACCCTTTCGGATTAGGTAGGTGGCCATAAGTTTTTTTCCTAGATGTTAGTTTCATCTATGACATTCTGTTGACTTTCCTGTTGGTATGAAAGAGCCAGTTTTTAAAATATGCCAAAATAGGTCCAATTAGGCTGATTATTTATAAATGAAAATACTTTTTCTCAATAGACACTTTAATAGTTATGATAAACAAATAATAATCCAATTCGATATTAGGCCAGGAAGCTGAAAAAGGCATTTAATGTTGAATTGCGATTTCTGGCTTTTCTAGTACTTAAACCATAGTTAGTCCGTGTTTTCTGAATCTTATATTATAAGAAACGATCGATTGGCATCAAAAGTTTTTGTGCAAATTGCCAATTTTATCAAAATCTATGAATGCAGATCAAAATGTCTCAAAAATTTGAGGACACTTCTAAGACGGTTTTCCTGTAGCTACACCGTTTCAGGTTTACTGCCCCGTCTCAAAAATCCACCCTGGAATGGAACTTGGTAAGTACATAGTTGAAAATAGTATCGGCTCTTTGAAACCTGGCTCATTCATACACACTTACGATATTTTTTGTTGCATCATTGGCAACATCGATATTGTGTCCTGTAAATTATGTTATTATGTCACTTGGCACTTGCTACCATCTAAACTAATATTATGGAGACGTAAATCGTTTGTTTGTTTGTAAGAGGATGACGAGTGTATAGAATATCTGGATGTACTGATCCGATTACAAAAGTTCTTCCACTGAAAGAAAGTAGAAAGCTTCACTATTACCGAGTGCCATATACCTACATTGTTTTATGGTATGGTGTGGTAGTTGACTTCGACGCGAGCTAAGTCGTGGGCAGAGCTAGTCTTATTATTCACAATGAAATAACTGATGTAAATGCTAAACGTAACACGACTTTATCAGTAATAGAAAAAATATGACATGAGATTTTATCGGTATTTGAAAAAAATAAATAAATAGGTAAAGGATTATTTCGTACTGCGCATTGATTATGTTTTTGATTATTAAACTCTTATGAAAATATGAGTCCGCGTAACACTGGTCAGTTTCCCTCAGTCGTCAGTATATTTAATTCGCCAGTTTCACTGATTCGTCAGTTTTGCCGATTAGACAGTTGCGTTAACTCGACAGTTTCCAGTGTTCGCCAGTTTTCGTCGATTCGTCAGCCAAAGCACAACGATAAATAAAAAAAATTACATCTGTGCTAAAAGTTATCAAATAGATCTCAATATCTATTTAAATTAACAGACGTGTGTGCAGTTTTCTACCGACTGTACTTTGGCTGACGAATCGACGAAAACTGGCAAATACTGGAAACTGTCGAGTTAACGCAACTGTCTAATCGGCAAATTGACGAATCAGTGAAACTGACTAATCAACGAAACTGGCGAATTAAATAATCTGACGACTGAGGGAAATTTACCAGTGTTACGCGGAACCCAAAATAGAGTTAATAAAACGTTTTTATTGATATGTATTAAATCGACATCCAAATTTAAAAAAATCCTCTGCAAGCAAAGCGATGTTTATTGCGACATATTTGCGAATTGGGCGAGTATTGAAATTATTGATGCATGTTTTGTTTCATCAATTGAAAACCTCCTTATTCATTGCTGTGTGATAAAATTGATTACGATATTTTTTGTTTAATTTTGTGTTTTCTTCAAACACACAAATGTTTTCGTTTCGTAACATGACTTTTACAAATTGCTGGCGAGTGGCGTAAATACATAGTTCCAGTATGAGCTGGCCTCGCATCTTAAGAAAGCCTATTATACAATGCGAGACCGGTGCATACTGGATACCTTGCAATGTCGGTGTGTACCTGTACAAGTGGCCTAAAGTTATATTTCTGAGGTTGTGCCATCAAGACATGCTAAATTACATTAAGAATACAATATTCAGTAACATGGCTTCTACCAACTGTGATTTTGTTAATAAGTGCGCTGCATAATTTATTATCTTCACTTCTATATGGTTGGTTCTACCGGGCGGGTGGGTGCCAACCCACTAATTTATATATGAATAATCATTCGTAATTTGGTCCAAAACTTAGGTGTACGTGGTTCTGTGACAAATAAACCTATTTTTCTTTTCTTTCTTACTTCTTTCTAGTTTCTAACGAAATCGGCTCAAACCCATACAGTAAAGTTTTTATAGTAGTTAATATTATATAAATATACTTTTCAGGTCGCAGACGCTGCCCGGGGGACTCTTTAGCGAAGTCGTTTATATTCATCACCTTCGTGGGTATACTCCAAAAGTATAGGATCCACGTCAGCAATGGTACAATACCGTCGGATGTGCCATTGATAGGTATATTGTCAACACCAAGACCTTACACAGCTGAGTTTACATTAAGAAAATGATGATAGCTAAATAATATAATATTTACACCACACCTACAATGATGTAAATATACTTGATTAAAAATTTAAGAATTCGTTAAAAATATCATTTATTTCCGTCCCTTTGCACAAAACGGTTTCTAGCCCGGCTTTGAATACGCAAGGCATCGAAATATGGTCATTTAATTACACGATTAACATTATTTTATTAGTAAGGCTTACGATATAGAAACGCAAGGGCATATCAAATGTTTGGGGCATGCCACAGGTTTGTGACAGTTCTTTTTACAGTTAATCATACGCAAAATACGCGCTTTGACGTAGAATTGGTGACACCAGCCCATCTTACTAATATAACTACTTTTACACTTTTACCAATCATTATTTTTCCGATGGTCTTATTCGTCTAAAGTAGTCGGGAGACCGGCGGGTTTATTGCGGTTATAGACACATAAAATAGCAATCGATCACAATTCATTTTACGTACCAGCCTACGACCTGCCAAAATTCATCAGCAGTACGTGTTAGCACGTCGCGACGTGCAAACTCGTACTGCTGACGAATTTGAATGATGATTTTACCCGACGCGTCCATCGATCATTTATTAGTGATCGATGGACGCGTCGGTTAAAATCATCATTCTCTATTGTTGCATACGTACGGCGTAATTAAGCCATCATTGCAGTACCACATTATTAAACTTGGTTGGTATACTGAATAATTCATGGAGTTAGGCCCAATCTTTTTTATTTTAAAAGCCTTTTTTCACTAACACTGAGTTGGGACTATCGCCTACCCAAAAGATTATTATTATTTTACCTATTAATTTCTTTGCATTGTAGATAATTATGGTGTAATAAAATAAAATAATACGCTGTTCAATAATATTTTTAATAATTAAGTACCTAGTCTTTTAGTCACATTCAACAGCCTGTTATGTACCAATTATTATTTTACTCCTTTATTTCGTTTGAATACTTATACTTAAATTACATTTTTAAATATTTTTATACTTAAAAAAGAAAATATATGGTACAGTTACCAAAGCAGACAAGTAACCAGGGTCGTCGGATATAGTTGAAGTTTTGTAAGAAACCGATGGATTTTTTCGATTAAAATTTAATCTAATTAATAGAAAACATACAAATCTTTTATCAAATTTCATTTGAAAAATCCATCGGTTTCTTACTAAACTTCAACTATATCCGACGACCCTAGTTACTTACCTCTTTTGGTGACTGTACATTTAAAAATATAAAAATAGTAATCCTCGGGAGTAGGTTCCAAGCTACGGCTATTAAGCCATTGGCTGTCATGACTATCAAGTCATGACAGCCAATGGCTTAATAGCCGAGAGCTTCAAGATATGATGTTGTGAGATATGAAGTCCATATCTCACATGTCGACAACCACGCGAGCCAAGTCAAGTCACTTGATTTGTTTATCTTTCTTCGCTTTCACGGGGTTCCTATCATGCGGGACCGTTATGTCAACAATCATTGTGCACCGCTCTATTCGATCCACCGCCACTATATCAGGCTTATTGGCAACAATAGTTCTGTCAGTGATGTTGGATCTATCCCAGTACAATTTGATATTTCCATTTTCGAGAACTGGGTCGGGCACATGCCTGTAGTACGGCACTTCCGATTTCACAAGGCTGTATTTCACTTACACACATTGATGATGTGTCCCAATCTCGTTGCCGATTTTCCACAACCTTTGCTAGGTACCTCTCCAATGTCTGATTAAATCGTTCCACCATTCCATCCGATTGTGGGTGGTAAGAAGTTGTTCTTGTTTTATGAGTACCCATAACTCGACAAGTTTCCTGGAATATTTGGGACTCAAAATTCCTTCCTTGATCACTGTGAATCTCTAAAGGTACTCCAAAAAGGACAGAAGACTTCATAGACTAATTTATCTGCAACTGTCGAAGCTTCTTGATTTGGAATGGCGAAGACTTCCGGCCACTTAGTGAAGTAATCCATCACAACCATGAAATACTTGTTACCACTTTCACTTTCCGGAAACGGCCCCGCAACGTCAAGGGCTATCCTCTCCCGTGGTGCACCAACATTGTACAACTTCAATGCACCTCTACTACGAGTTTGAGGTCCCTTTACAGGTGCACAACTTGTACATTTGCGACACCAGTCCTCGACATCGTCCCGACAGTGGACCCAGTAAAACCGTTCTCGTATCTTCAGTAGAGTCCGTTTTACTCCCAGATGACCTCCTGAACAACCATTATGGTACAGCTGTAGAACATCCGGTACTTGAGCCTTAGGGACTACCATTTGCAAATGACAGCTGTTTCCCCGAGCATTTTCCCATTTACGGCACAGGACTCCATCCTGAATCACCAAGCTGTCCCATTGGGCCCAATAGCTTTTTGTGATCGAACTCCACTGATAATCGGAATCTTCAACTGAATCCATAATATCATTAAACAACTTCAAACGATCTTCTTTGGCACCTGTTCTGATAATTTGGGTGACATTGGGTCTGCCATCCAACCAAGAGAGGAGTCCTTCAAGATTCTTATTCATGAGATCTTGATAGACTGAAACTTTGGCCGACAATGATGACAGCTCGGACAACATTCGTGCTTCACTTCCGGTTCCAGCAAAACTTGTTCCCCTCTCAGTTAGAGTCAGCGTTCCATATGCACAAGAGAAGGTGCCAAATCGGTCCAGTTTTTCGACCGGTTTCTCCCTAGAGCGGGACACTGCGGAAGAGATTGACCTTGGAGTTGAGGCTGGGACATGAATGATTTTCGCCTGAACATCCTGGATGGTAAATAGAAGAGTCTCCGCACTGCTGGTACATTTCTGCAATGTCTCAGTTGATTTATTGAACACTGTGGTGATCTCAGTTAAACTATCCAAAGATGCCTTCTGTTGAATCTGGGCTATTCTTTCCCTTTCTGCGAGATTGTCAATCAACTCCGATATTCCTCCTAAAAGGGCACCAGCATTTACAGATTGCATAACATTAAGCATTGTCTCCATCCCCACTAAGCATCCGAATAACTGGGGAATGCCTAGACGCGTCATGTTAGATCAGCAGTGAGCGACTTGAGTCTTGCCGCTCATAGCTCTTGTCTCGAGTGCCTTCAAGGCCAGATCCGGTCGTAACATCCCTTTTCCCATGGGAGAAAAGGCTAGTACCTCCATGGCACTCAGTATTTCCTGATTAACTAGAGATCCTTTTCCAAACTCTTCTATCAGAGTGTCTACGGCGCTAATAATGGCAGGATCTTCTTCTTGGGTATCTCCAGACTTCTCGGAGCTAGTCATCTCCGAAGAACAAGTCCTCAAGGTCTCCTGACATCTGGGTCCTTGAGGAGTCGGATCCGTGTCCTGCACACTGATGATGGGAGGAGTGATTATAGGCGTGCCATCTGCAGAAATCTGTAGGGGTCTGCTCGAGGTGTCCTTGAACTTGGCAAACAGAGGGAGAGTCTCTAGAGAGATCCTCTTGTCTTGATCTGCAGTGTCTTGGAGAGTCTCAGAAGAGGAGTGATGAGATGTGGTGGTGGTCTCAATGTCTCCTTCCTCATCGGAGAATTCGTCGCTATATTCCGATTCAGACATGATGATCAGGTTTTGTTTGATTAATTAAAGTGTCATTTTTGGTAAATTATATCGGCAGTTTTATTGTCACGAACCCGAAGCTCGTAACAATTGGTGTCAGAAGTGGGATATAGCGACGAATTATCCGATGAGGAAGGAGACATTGAGACCACCACCACATCTCATCACTCCTCTTCTGAGACTCTCCAAGACACTGCAGATCAAGACAAGAGGATCTCTCTAGAGACTCTCCCTCTGTTTGCCAAGTTCAAGGACACCACGAGCAGAAATCTGTAGGGGTCCCACTTCTGACACCAATTGTTACGAGCTTCGGGTTCGTGACAATAAAACTGCCGATATAATTAATAACAGTTTATTTCGTCATTACAGTTTTATCGGCGGGTGAAGTGCTTATCTATCACCTAAGTTAGTAAAATGACTATCAAGTATTTTCTGAGTGCTATTAACACTGTCCAAGATACTCTCAAGATAGTCGCATTCCAGGCAAGACAAAACAAAGAGGTTGCAAGACGCACCAAAATGCCTGGAAGAGCTATTGGGTCATGACACATCTAATGAAGGGTGATCTTCCTTTGTCCGTTAAGAGGAGACTCTTTGACGTGTGCATACTTCCCATCCTGACATATTATGGTGGACAATCGTGGTCTTTGACCAATTAGCAGAGGTCCACGCTCGAGGTCTGCCAGAGGGCTATGGAACGGAGTAGGTATTCTGGGTATCAAACTAACAGAGCGGGTTAGGAATACGACCATCGTTCCATAATAAAAATAACTGATGTCACTTGGAAAGCTGCCACGCTAAAATGGAATTGGGCTGGACATCTGCCGCATGTCAGACGACCAATGGGCCAAACTTATGACCCAATGGGTCCCTCTTAATGACAAGCGACATCGCGGCAGACCCAGCGGAGATGGCGAGATGAGCTGGACTCCTTCAACAAGAACTGGTCCTTAACAGCTTTAAACAGAGAGAAGTGGAAAGAGTAGTCGGGAGGCCTTTGCCCTGCAGTGGGACATCACAGGCTTTTAATAATTGAATAATAAATAATTAACATTGTAAAATGTGCAGTTATTGAAAAATCATCTTAATGAACCCAACAGAGAAAGCTGATACACATACTGCAGCATTTCGCCAGCCACGTGGCGATTGTGCGCTTTTATAATTCTACACGTCGCGTTGTCGTGAACGCCTACGTTTACGATTTTACCGTTGATCGACGAACATACTGTGGACGTTTAGCGGCACTTCGTTGTCTATAACCGACGTCTGCGGCTCATGTACTTATTGTATTGAATTTATATAAATATATCTCTGCCCATGCATTTTGTTTCATAATTTTGTCCTTGAATTCCTGTATGGTTTTGTCCCAACACTAATTTATCTCGTCTTCTCAACGTCCGTGTGTCACAGCAGGGATCCAGCAGAAAATCAGCGTCAGGCACATTTGCCTGACACATGCTGAGCTGGACTCCCATTTGGTGCAACCTTGAGACGCACACCGCACTGTGTATGTTTTGTTATTAATTATATAAGACAATATCTCCAAATTTATAAGGAATTGTAAATATAAAATAAACAATTGCGTTGCTCTGAAAATAAAGATTTATTTTAGTATTTACACAAACAACAATAATAATAATGTTTCACTTAAATCATACTATCCTACCTGAAAATAAAGAAACGACATTTAAAGTTTATTCTTTAAATAATCAATTCCTTTCACAATATTATTAAAACGAATTATGCAAAAATTATGCGTTCTGTCTTCTTGACACATAAGCTGCCTAACCAACCGTGATGGCCACCAATACTCACAGCGCCATCTCTATGTTACGTGAGTATAGTTACCGACGGAAGAGCGCTGTACAAATTAAAGAAAATAATATATAGTTTCTTTACATCTCCCCTCCCAAAGAAGAAAATTTTCAAGAAAATTTTCACATATATACACTTAAGTAATTAAAACTTAATCTTAACTTTACTGTGCTATATTAACTATACAAAATTTACTACCAAATAGATGTAAATCTCGTCTTCTCAACGTCCGTGTGTCACAGCAGGGATCCAGCAGAAAATCAGCGTCAGGCACATTTGCCTGACACATGCTGAGCTGGACTCCCATTTGGTGCAACCTTGAGACGCACACCGCACTGTGTATGTTTTGTTATTAATTATATAAGACAATATCTCCAAATTTATAAGGAATTGTAAATATAAAATAAACAATTGCGTTGCTCTGAAAATAAAGATTTATTTTAGTATTTACACAAACAACAATAATAATAATGTTTCACTTAAATCATACTATCCTACCTGAAAATAAAGAAACGACATTTAAAGTTTATTCTTTAAATAATCAATTCCTTTCACAATATTATTAAAACGAATTATGCAAAAATTATGCGTTCTGTCTTCTTGACACATAAGCTGCCTAACCAACCGTGATGGCCACCAATACTCACAGCGCCATCTCTATGTTACGTGAGTATAGTTACCGACGGAAGAGCGCTGTACAAATTAAAGAAAATAATATATAGTTTCTTTACATCTCCCCTCCCAAAGAAGAAAATTTTCAAGAAAATTTTCACATATATACACTTAAGTAATTAAAACTTAATCTTAACTTTACTGTGCTATATTAACTATACAAAATTTACTACCAAATAGATGTAATACAGAATTTAGCCAGTATTATTTCTAGTTTTACGTAGGTATTGGTATAAGCTTAGTGATATGAAAGAGATTTGACTCTGACTTTTTGTGACCTGTATCAATTCTGTATATTGAACTTGATATCTTTTCAATAATTTTAAATGGACCAATCTTCAGCTCATCTAATTTATTTCTATTCAGTCTGTTCCCATTCTCTACGTATACCATATCCCCTGTATTGAAATAAAATTGTGTTCTATTTTTATCAAATATTTGTTTATTGTAGTTATGTGATTTTATTGAATTTTCATATGCTGTTTTTTTATCTTCAATCCATTCAACTTCTGTTTTATCTCTTCTTAGTTCATTTGGTAAAAATGAAACATCCGTACCATCTAGTAGGTATTTTGGTGCAAAGCCAGTAACTGTATGTTCTGTATTATTATATATATCTACACAGTTATGAGCAATGGTTGTCCATGCTCTTTTATTAGTTTTTTCGTTTATTTTACATCTGATTTTGTTTACAAGTGTTTGATTAAGTCTCTCATTTAAACCGTTAGAAAATGGGGCATTTACTGCTGTAAAGATCATTGTTATTGATTTTTCATTTAAAAATGCTTTGAATTCTTTTGAATTAATTCCTGGGTATTGATCGGTGAGAAGCATTCCAATTGTATCAGAATCTGTTACGTGATTTATAAGTTTAACAAAATCATTAGCATTTTGTGTTTTTGAAGTAACTATGTAAGCGTATCGTGTAAAGTGGTCAACAAGAAGGTGTAAATATCTTTTCGTTGATCGTGAGCCTCCAAACCCTCCAATCGTGTCTATTGAGACAATTTCAAATGGTTTTGTGGCAGGGCCTAAGTGTGACATCAGCCCGTACTTATCCTGTCCTCTCGTTTTATTTTTTATACATATCTCACAACTTTTACAATATCTTTTAATATTTGTCGTTAAATTTTTTGCTGTATACAGGGTGGCAGGGAAACGCTTCCGAAAACGAAGACAGGTGATAGGGCTACTGATTCTCGAGACGATACCATAAAAAAATGAGAAAAAAAAATGAACAATTTTACCTATTTTTTTTAGCATTTTTCGTACACTATGCTGTGAGAACAGTTAAATTAAACCATTATTTGCTATTAAACACATTTTTTTTCTTTACAACTCTAACAAGCAATGTATTCGTAAATAAATATCATCTGACGCTTGCGCGTGACCTCAAGTTCAAAGTGCGCGCGCGCTCGCCGACAGCTGTGCGGCTGACGACCCCAAGTCCACGTGACGCGCGAAAATAATCAATTTCAGGCGAAAGGTTAGTGGTATCCGTTTGCATAAAGGTTGTATATAATCTACGTTCTGGCTTCGGAAGCGTTCTCCTGACACCCTGTATAATGTACTAATTTTGTATTGCATTTGTTTTACACCCAAATGACACATGTTCTCATGTACATCTTTAATAAGTTTTTTACTAAAATCTTCTGTCAAAATAATTTTCTCACGTTTTCGAATCTTTTTATAGAAAACATTGTTTTTTGATTTTAATTTTGATTTATTATTTTGTATATCTTTATTGTTTTCTTGATCCGTAACAATATCATTTAATTTTATTATGTTTACAATTTTTAGTTGTTCATCTGTATTCTCATCTGCATTCAATACTGGGTTTCTACTTAAACAATCTGCTTCTATGTTATCTTTTCCCGGGATATATTTAATTTTAAAATCATACTGTGACAAGTAGTAAGTTAAATCTCCTAATTCGTCATCTGTTCTTGACTTAATATTCAAATCTTGCAATGGTTTATGGTCAGAATATACTGTAAACGATCTGCCTATTAGCCAGTATTGCCAGTATCTTATTGCTTCTTTAATAGCCAGACATTCTAAATAAATAGCTTTTTTTTTTTTTGTACTTGATTTAATTTTTTTGAGAAGTATGCCACTGGCTTATCTATTCCATTTGGTTGTGTTTGCTTTAGCACTGCTCCGATACCTTCTAAAGATGCATCTGTGTGAATGATTGAAATGAAAGAAAAATTATCTGCAAATTCTGATCAAATATTTCTAAGATTGGTTGTGAACACAATAAGTTCTTTATGTCTTCAAATGATTTTTGACAATTTGCAGACCAAATAAATTTTTGATTTTTCCTCAGCAAACAATGAAGAGGTTCTAAAATTACCGCACTTTTTGGTATATACTCATGATAGAAGTTAATTTTCCCCAGAAATTGTCTAACATTTTTCTGAGTTTTCGGTATTGGAAAATCTTTTATTGAAACTAAATTATCCCTTATTGGCCGTACCGTATTATTATGTATTACATGTCCAAGATATTTCACTGAATCCGAAGCAAATGTACATTTTGTAAATTTCAGTCTAAAACCTTCCCTTGTTATAGCTTCTAGCAATTGTGTTAGCTGGTCAATATGCTCAGTGAAAGTCTTAGAAAATATTAGGATATCGTCTATATAGTTAACTGCAAAATCAGTAAGCTTATACTTTCTTAAAATGTTACTTAGTATCCTTTGGAAAATGGCTGGCGACGTCTTCAAACCAAAAGGTAAACATGTCCATTGATAATGTCCTTCCTGTGTTACAAAGGCAGTTTTCTTCCTATCTTCAATTCTTAGTGGGATTGACCAGAAAGCTGAATTGATGTCCAGTGTTGTGAAATATGTTGAGTTCCTTGTCTTTATCACTAGGTCGTCGATCAAAGGAAATGGTTGAGCTTGTGGTACCACTATTTTGTTTAGATCTCTAAAATCTATACATAATCTAGATTTTCTATTGTCTTCTTTTTTAAAAGCCAAAGTTACTGGCGCCGCAAATGGACTATAAGATTCTTCTATGAGATTTTTGTCAAGTAACTTTGTTATTTGCTCTTCTATTTCCTTTTTGTCTTCAATTGAACATCTATAAGGTCTTTTACTGCAGTATTTGTCGATAAGCAGATCAATCCGTGCTTCATATTGTCTGACCGTGCCAATGTCGTATTTGTCTTTTGCAAAGGTTGATTTGTAAGTGTCTATCAGTTTGTTTATTTCTAACTTTTGTTGAGTATTTAATTTACCCATACTTATTTTGAAGTCTTCTTCTTTTACGTGTTCATTAAAATTTATTGAACACGGGTTTGTGTCATCTTTCACTTCCTTAGAAATGTTATTTTTATCGTCGTCCTTTTTCATAGGATCTTTTTCTTCTTTTATTTTTATTTCTTCTCCTTTTTGTATGATTTTCAAATTCTCATCTTGAACCAGTCTAAATTGTTTAATGATATCCAGTCCCATTAAAAAATCATATTTAAATTCTTCTCCATCGATTATATAAACATCGACTGTGTCTTCAATATCAAAGATTTTGATTTTAATAGTTGTCAAACCAACTGTCTTTTTAACACCATTAATTGTGATTAAATTATCACTTTTTAATTCATCATCTCCTTCTTCTTTCAGTCTTGTTAATTTGGAATTAATAACAGAAACATTTGAGCCTGAATCATATATTCCAAATATTTCTAATTGTGAATTTAATAATAGTTTGACTTTAATTAATGGTGTTATTATTCGTTTTTTGTATAATTACGATTGAGTTCAACATCGATGACTGAATTATTTATGGTTTTATTATTGTTTCTCTTGAATGATGGGTGATTATTTTCTTCTGTCTGTTTAAACCAGCACTTTTCTTCAGGGTGGAACCGAATACCTTTATTTAAATTTTCACAAGTTATACATGGTTTTATTTTATCAGCTTTTTCTTTATAATCATATGTTTTTTTTTTATTCTTGCTGAAATACTTTTTGGTCGCTACATATTCATGTTTTCCAATTTCATTATAGAGGTTCGCAGTTGATTTTACACTTTCTTTGTCAATTTTATCCATGATATATTCTGGTAATCCCATTACAATAAGATTTATCATTGTTTGGGTGTCAATGTGCTTGTTGATCTCTAATAACAATCTTTCCTTTTTTGTGGCATATTCTAGTAACGATCCTGCTTGAAATCTAAATGTGAATGCATATTTGATTTGGGACCAACCTTTATTTCCGTATGTTTCACAAAAGTTAGTTTTCCATAGTGCCCATTCAGAATTCACCGTTAATTTTATTAACATACTGCTGTACCAATCTAGGCACTGTTTTTCTAAGAGATGTTTTAAAATCTCAATTTTCTCTTCATTCTGTTGAATCTCGTACCTTTCACATTCACTCTCAAATTCCCTAATCCATTGGTCAGCATTTGATGTTTTATTTGAAAATTTTTCTATCAAAAACCGTTCAGAGGTTTTTCCTAAGTTTTTTTTCTCTGGTGCATTGCTGCTAGTGTCATTTTGCCTGTTTAATGTCACCCCTATAATCTCCTCTAAATACTGGTCACCAAACTGTACATTTTCACCTTCATCTAAATATATTTTCCTCATATCTTCAGTTAATGGGATCCATATTGCGCGTGTTTGGTGTCTTTTTTTAAGGGAATTTTTTATTTTCGTATACACGTCTGAAGATGTTATGGTAGTGTGCTTACTCACGGGCTTTGACTCATATGGAATCTCAAAAATACATCCGTCCGGTGTCTCAATTGAGGTTATACATATCACGTTTGTTTTTCCGTCCGTTGACCCCAAGACTACAAATTTAAATCGTAGCTTTTCCATTCTGCTTGTTTTTCACTAGAAATGTCGTTTTATAAGACAATATCTCCAAATTTATAAGGAATTGTAAATATAAAATAAACAATTGCGTTGCTCTGAAAATAAAGATTTATTTTAGTATTTACACAAACAACAATAATAATAATGTTTCACTTAAATCATACTATCCTACCTGAAAATAAAGAAACGACATTTAAAGTTTATTCTTTAAATAATCAATTCCTTTCACAATATTATTAAAACGAATTATGCAAAAATTATGCGTTCTGTCTTCTTGACACATAAGCTGCCTAACCAACCGTGATGGCCACCAATACTCACAGCGCCATCTCTATGTTACGTGAGTATAGTTACCGACGGAAGAGCGCTGTACAAATTAAAGAAAATAATATATAGTTTCTTTACAATTATATGCGTCATTGTGTCAATTTTTATTTTCATATTTGTGTGTTTTTCATTTTGTTTTTTTTTTTATCGGCACCTTGTTTTTATATTATAATCATGTGGGTAGTTTGGTTATCATCTAATAGTGTACTTTTGTGTGTTGTGCTGTCCTTTTTGTGTGCGCCAAATAAATGATTTATCTGTCTATCTATCTATCCATAGACATGGTCGTATTTGTACCAGTTCTATTAATGTCACTCTATCACAATCTAAAGGCCATGTTCAATCAAATAAATGAACAATCGTGCTACGACGGCGAACGATAGTTTAACATTGCAAGTTACGACAGGAATGCGTGGTTGCACGAGCATGTGAAGTTACTCACACATCAATAGGTCTTGTAGCTACGCACTAATAATAAATATCACGCTGTTTTACAGGAAAATTTGGTATGCTATGATACCGTCACGTTATAACGTGGACGTGCAAGTTATAACGTTATCGTGTTCGGAAAAAGCGTCCGTCATATATTTCCATATTTTTATTTCCCTGTGTTATCGTGATCGTCAAGGAGACGTGGAAGTCCACGAAAATATTGTCACGTTAGTGTTCATACACGAGCGGCACGTAGCCGTCGACAACGCGCCACTCGTGTATTTGAGTACGGTGTTGTCAACGGCTGCAGTTGCCTGTGCCGTCGACAACGCGCCACTCGTGTATTTGAGTACGGTGTTGTCAACGGCTGCAGTTGCCTGTGCCGTCGACAACGCGCCACTCGTGTATTTGAGTACGGTGTTGTCAACGGCTGCAGTTGCCTGTGCCGTCGACAACGCGCCACTCGTGTATTTGAGTACGGTGTTGTCAACGGCTGCAGTTGCCTGTGCCGTCGACGCGTGCCGCTCGTGTATGAACACTAACGTGACAATATTTTCGTGGACTTCCACGTCTCCTTGACCAATAAAACCTATAGTCGCTTAAAGACCTCGTTTTTGCTTGGCAAACATCTGCTTCACCTTTTGTGCCATACCATCCTTCAATGTTGTTTTGAGCTCTAGGAAAACTCAGTGTAGTATTTTCGAACACAGACCACAGTGAAGTCAAATCGATGTTTGATGGAAACTAGTAGGTATATAAGCTGACTATTGTTACAACTCCGTTTGCTTGGACAAATACCTTTTTTTTCTGTGGGGAAACCCTAATGTTAACCCTCCGTCAGCGGAGAACTGAGGGTTATTTTAGAGTCCTACTGACTAAGATGCTCCGATTCCTATCAATATCATGTCCGGAGGCCCGGGAGGTACTCGAAACATTCGCGATTCTTTTAAGGATAATCTCATTTCGGATCTCAACGAAACCCCAAGCATAATACGCTGCGCGACCAGTTCCGTTTAAGATTGATACTAGTTGGGCAGGCAATCTAGATGAAACCGTGTGTGAGTAAAGCCGTAAATACTTGTAATTGTAGCTATTTATTGTTTGTATAATACGAACCGCAGCTCACAAAAAAAGCACACAGAGTATTTGGAGATACCTACTAACATTCGCGACGATTCACGACGTTTCATTGGTAGAATACTACCAAGTGCTTATTATTTTACCAATGAAACGTCGCTAATGGGTATTTATAGCCTCCTTAGACCTTATACCAGAGTAAAGTTATCATAGACATTCTATTAATTTAGATTATTGACATGACGTCAACGTCCTTTGACATGTTTTTGTCAAAAACACAGAGCATACAGCTGATTGCAGTAAATATTTTAGTAATTATTCAATAACGATACATATTTAAACAACGATAGTCAAGTTTTAAGTAATCTACTTATAATGTGCACTTGTAGTCGTAGGTGAAAACTTAGAACAGTGTTTTTATAAGTAAGTATATTCATTTTTAGCGTGTCTTTTTTATTTTTTTCTACTAAAGGAGTAAAGGTTGAAATAGAACAAATAAATTCATTTAAGGCCTCTTAAATGAATTTATTTGTTCTATTTCAACCCGGAAAAGCATAGAACACACAACACGCTTTGGTCTTTTCATTTCAAAAGAAACTGATAAAATTAGGGCAACATGCTAATCTTGTACGCAATACTAGATAAGTACGTGCGAGACCTGCATAAACGTGTAAGTAGCAATGTATGTAGAGTGTACTACGTGAGCTCGACAAATGGATGTGCGAATAACACTTGTGCGACAAAACTGTACTGCGACTCACCATAGTTCGAATGCACGCTTGTGCGACAAGCAATAATATTAAGACTTAGTCGACGGCCCCTATTTCTGTGTACAGGGTTTAAAGGAACCTAACCAAACCGAACCTCGGGGTGCCTCTCACGTCGAAGACTTAATATTATTGCTTGTCGCACAAGCGTGCATTCGTACTATGCCGAGTCGCAGAAGTACAGTTTTGTCGCACACGTGTTATTCACACATCCATTTGTCGAGCTCACGTAGTACACTTATGTATGTAGGTATAAGTGTTCCTACTTACATTAAAATGCATAAGTACCTAATCAGATTTTATTATACTTTCAGCTAGGTGATATATTTTAAAAGCGCAAGTGTAATAATCAAAATCAGCTATGATAACACAGTAAAACGCTATGGGTGACTTGGGCACCTTTAGTAGTACCATAATAAGCAAAGGAAAAGTAAGTAGTTGCTGTAATAAATAACTTTGCAATGTAAGATTTTCAGCGACTGGGCCGCGTAGAAGCGCGGCGCGGTGTAGCGCATTTTATAATTGAGCAAAAAGAAATTTCATCGTTTAGGAAGTATTTAGTTAGCGTTCGGCTACAAGCGCGTGCGCTTGGTTTTCATTGCCGCCCGGCAAGTTGAATCAGTTAAATGCGACACGTAAAGCACACTGGTCGCTCTAGTCATGATAGTGAGCTGGCGGATCCAGTCGGCTCCCGCCGCGTGTGCACGCATCCGCTACGTCGCGCTTCGCCCGCTGGGCCCGGCCTGTGAAAATTGTACCTACTTATTCAATTTGTGATCTGAAGAAGGTACAGTCAGCGGTAGAAGTCACTGGTCATTTCGAAACTTTAATCATTTTAAATCGTACATCCAAACTATAGTTTAAAAATTGTACACTAATAATCATAAATCTCCCTACTGTTCTATAATGTGCTTGTAATTTATAATTGACAAGTTTTCATTCATTAATTCATAAAACTCTTTTAAACCTGGATTGATGTTAACCAACTTATGTCGCTGGCTGTTTCAAAAGGAATTACGTTACACCTGAATCTAGTCGTAATCCTAATATACCGCGATTATGCGACCATCGCAGGTTCGCGCGAATTTGTTTGTATGAACCCGCGATCAAACATACAGGTGTCCTAAATAGGCATTAAATTAATACAATTTCGTGAACTTAGATTGTACGTGCACGGCTACACATGAAGTTATACATAACCAGTATAAGCTGACTTCTGATTGTACCAAAGACCTATACAATGCGAGGTCAGCTAAAACTAGAAATGTAAACCTTGATGTGTTGCCGTGTGTACGTACAGTCAGCCCCAAAAAGATCACCGGACTAGGAACCATTTTATTGTCCATTTTATTGTGTAACCTTTGTTAGTATCCGCCGTAGAGGTACAAAACATAGTATACAATTTATTTTAGCAAAACAAAGTAAACGATTTGCCCCTAAATATTGCGAACAGGTGGCCTACCTGACATTCGCGCTAACGCGAATTCGATGCATTTGACTGACAGACCGCGATAGTCGGCGAACATCCCATTCGGATTAACGATTATGGTCGTCGTGCAAAAGTGCGATGATGGAATCGCGCGGTGAGGTTATTCTCGTAATAAATAAAACTAGAAAATGCAGATTCCGTGCAGTTCTTATACTTATGCATTAACCTTATGAGTGAAGGTCTCTGGTTGTCATGCTACATTTATAGTTGAGTATGGACCGTGAATTTGACAGTTGATTGTTTCTTCTCAGGAAACACTTGGTGACGACCACTTCCGATGGAAGAGTATTAAGAAATTCATATATTTGGCATGCACATACTCCTCCTCAGCGTACAATTATGATATATTTTCAAAGGTGTGCGAAAACGGTACCTACCTAGATCCGTTTTATTAATAAATCGCTTAGTCTTTACATGTCAGTAAAAGTAATCTCGACAGATCCTAGTTGATTGCCACAAATTATAATAATAGTGGACTGCCTAGAGAGTTATTCCCCGGAATCCAAATATGTAGAACAAATCTTCTTCAAAGCCTTTAAGGCGAAAGCGTCAGGGTAGCCCGCGAAATTCAAATTTTCTTACGTTCTTTGCAATTTGCAGATCAGTAATAGGTTATACTCGTATGTTGATCAAAATATCATTCTCGACCGTAACCAGAATGACTATTTCATGAAATCGTGACTTTTGAGGGCAATTCTGACTAAGGGATGCATTGATGCTTTCGACTCTCCATGATGAAATCAGAAAGGATTAATGATTTCTATAAATTCGACCATGTTCATCTAAATTTTGCAAAGAATTGTTGTCGTTTATCCAATGTAATCAAAACCAATTTTATTAGTTGCTTTGTAGTCTTGATTTCATGCTTGTTAGTACACAAGTCTAATCATATCCTCGGAAAATCCAATTGATGGTATGTTTTTGCAGGATTATATGTACTTATCTGCTAAAAAAGGGCGTTCCTCAAAACCGTTAGCAACTCATCCAACGTCCCATAAGGAATACATCTAATAACTTCGACTGCTTTTGTGGGTAGTAGGTATTGGTATCTCTAACTTCTTAGACATCGGCCAATGGGTCATGATCATACCATACCCTTCAGCTAAGATAGTGTTGGATGCATCGAAAAGCAAAAGTCAAACCATTCTGTTCCATCTTTGCTATGGAATGAATCATCGGAACCCATGTCATCAATCGACACTATTAACTCAGCTCTCAAAAAGGTGAAGAAAAACATAGTGAGGAAACCGGCATGTCCAACCAAAAGTTCGAAGACATGTGACATTACCAACCCGCACTGGGCCCGCGTGGTGGATTACGACCCAGTCCCTCTGACAGAGAGGAGGCCCGTGTCCCAGCAGTGGGAACATTATAGGCTGATTATAAATAAATAAAATACATAACTCTGCACCATCTCATGTGAATGCTTTCATCATCTGGACATTCCGCTTGTATGCGTTGGCAAATATTATCGCATTTACAGTATAATTTTCCCCATTTTGTAGCGAAAGAGTTAATTATTTGATATTACAAAGTTCTTTTAAATTCATAAGTTTGGATTTGCTATACTTCTAAATGCTGCCTTGTTTACCATTCCGAAATCCATTCGATAGGGAAGTAACAGTACTCTGAGTTTGCTTCACTGTAATTGCCCTTGTCCATCATACAAACAAGATATTAGATAATTAGAATTATGTAAATATTCCTACTTAACCTATATTTGATACGGTTACGAATCATATTCTGATCAATGTACAACAATACGGATCTGCGAATTGCAATATAACTATTATTTTTGATATTTCAGCAATTTGCAAATTCTACCTTTGCCAGCATTATAGACTGCTTCATGAGCATCTCAAATTTTTTTTTAACATTTGTATCTCGTTACACAGCTGAATAAGTGAAGAAGTTTTCCCTTTATTTTGTACGCTTAAAGTCGTGTTACCATTCTGAGGGCTGATTTTTCAATAGTTCGGTAACTTTTATCTGAAGAATAAATATGACAGAAATATTTTCAATACAATAGCTGTCACCGCAATATTTATTCCTCAGAGAAAAGTTATCTGACTAATGAAAAATCAGCCCTTAGATAAATAGTGTCAAATACAAGGACGTAGATGATTTTTGAAAATCGTTAATGAACTTCTTTTAGCTGAGAGGTTTTTGAAAATTTTATTAAGTACATCAAAAGCTTTTTAAAGTATTAAAATATTTTATTTGAAAATATCGAGAAAAATTAATTTTTGTTTTGAAGAATTCTGGGAAATTTTCTGAGACACCAACTTTGGCCTTTCGCCTATACTATATGGGGTGCTTAAATGTTGCAAAGGGGTCACACTATCATGTTAAATTACAAGTTACCCTGTATTTGATTGAGATTGTTGATTTTATATGGGGCCATTTTGATTTTTTTTCAAAATGTGGCTACGCATGAAACCTATTTAAATCGATAGACAGCTATTAAGTTATTTATGTGTCACGAGTGGCGTTCATTTTGAAAAAAAAAACAAATTGGCGGACTGGTAGGTATGCCACGGACCTTCGAAGTCCTTTCTGTGTATGTATAATAACTATTCCTTTTTGGAAATTTACTACCATTATCTCCGAAGTTTGAAGAAAGCGGAAATTTTAGAGTAAATTGCGTCGATCGCGGTTTAAGTGACCGTTTTATTGTACGAAAAATAAAATTTGTCTATTAATAACAAAGTTCGTAAGAAATCAGCAAATAACAAATTTAGTTGTTAGTAGTACGGCCCCAAATTATAAAAAATAATTTAGAGAATAGTAGGGTGCGCGAGTCCCATTCGCCGGTTTTGCCGGTTTTTTCATAAACTTTAATTACTACAAATATTTTATTCTTGTGAATGATAATGACCACCTAGGCACTCCACGCAGTTTTATTTCATAAATCAACCTAACTATCGAAGTATCGACCCTATTCAAACGATTTACTTACCTGTAACCTTTTATTTTTCAGTGAGGCTTATTGATTTTATCCTATGTGAAGCGACAGTAGGCATAGCGTATATGTGCATGGATAGTTTTATTAAACAATACACTAGGAGATATGACTGCAGTAAATTTATGAATCCACTTCTCAGAGGAATATCTTATGGTAGATTTTTGCAGACGTCTTTGTTCATAATCCTAGTAAGTATCAAATTAGTAATTAGTTATTAGTAGTAGTTGTCATAGGTATCAAATTTATTACTTACTGAGACTTGGTGTCAGTAGTCTCTTTTCTATAGGCAACCAGCGAAAATCTATTAAACATAGAAAAATCCACCAAAACCACAAACTTGAAGACCAAAAACAGACCACGAGACCATAATTATACTTTTACTAAGTGACAGTTGACAGCCAACATCTATCAGATTTCTCTCGAGAATTAATAGTAAGACTATAGTACGTCAATGCCTTGCATAGCCTCACTCCTCTTGCACAGAAGAAGAGGGCTCAAAGAACGATAACACTTATTGGGAGGAAAAAAAGTAACCGTCCTCATCGCGCTGTGGTTTCTTCATTCACACTACGACATTATTTTTGTGATATTTGCACCTTATAACGCCTCTACGCGTGGTGACTAACTTCGAAGGACCACAAAGCGCATTTAGCATTGCGACCATAATTTGAAACTTTTTATTGTTTTAGCACGCTTATTATTTAGCTGACAGCTTAAAATTTTTTGCGGTAAGTTTTGTAGAAGTACCACCATGGTCGACATGTCGATCAAATAACAACACTGATTGTGTGCCAACCAAAGACATAATGTTGCGATGCAATCGGAACACGACTACAGATTTTAACACAACGTCCGCCTACTTTAACTACGTGTAAGTCGTCTTGTTGCTAATGTTTTTTTTTTTTTTTGGGAAATTATGGAAAAGTCCCACTTCTTTATTTTTACAATTAAGGAGTTTTGTCTTATAAATTACCAAAAAACTAGCGCCACGATCTACTGAAAAGGCAAACACGACAGAAAATATCAACGGAATATCAATCTGGTCTGGTCTTGACTAACTTATCACAAATAATTACTATAGAATAGGTAGGTAAGAAAAACAACTGTGAGAGGTTTTCGATAAGCACTTAGTTATTTTATTCAACAAAATTATCAATTTAAGCAAACGGAACATTTCAGAAATGCGTTCGGCGTTTTGGATAGGGACACGTTGACGATGAGGGTTTTTATTCTTGGCCTGGTGTGGATATTAGTTTTCCGTTTTGCAACGGTTACCGAAAAAACAATTGTAAAGGTAATGTTCTTTTTAATAATTCCATTTATTGTAGAAGCAAGTAACTAGTTGTTTGACAATTTGTATACTGTGTGATGTTGTGATGGTCTCCTTAACAAATCAGTTGTAAAATGGCTTGAATGAGCATTTTCCGTCTGTAGTCAATAATCATGGTTATATAAAGCATTGATATAGGTAGTGGCAGTGTTTATCACCTGATGTCCCGTTTCTTTTTATATTTCATCCAAAATATATTTCGGTGTTGCTAATGAGCTACACAATTTTGAGTACTTATAGTAACTTTCCTTTCAGCTTAGTGATATCATCATTAATTAGATTATAGACGTGCATCAAATCTTGACGACGTAAATAACATTCTGAATTGGTTCACTGCTAATAATTTAGCATTAAATGCAAAAAAAACTACGTGCATAAGATTTTCTCTATCAAATGTTAACAGTAGTAATTGTTAGATAAAATTGAATCAACAGAAACTAGAATTCGTCGCTAAAACTGTTTTCTTGGGGTTCACGCTCGACTCAATGGGATCCTCATTTAACATCCCCTGCAGGACGGCCAAGTTCAGCAGCATATGCTGAATGATTGAATGAATTGCACCGATCCCATCGTGGTTTGACCAGACTCGATTAATCGAATGAACCCCAAGATTCGCACTAGCTTCTGTAGCCTCATGTTCATGGTGCTACAGCTACCATTGCATATCAAGGAGTAGACCGTGGGGCGCGGTTTTTGTAGGGAAGACGTGCCCGTAGGAAAGGGTAGAATTTTAGAGCCATACCGGATATGCATCCTGGCTAAGTTCAGCAGCATATGCTGTGAGAAAAATCCGTCAATATACTTAGTTACTTTCATAGTATTTTTTCGTACAGTATTTTACTATGGGGACGGGCTGCAGCCATCGAGTCTATTTTTATTCTGCAGAAAAGAGAAAAGAGTACGATTAAATACATACCATTAAAAATATCCTGGCGAAATCTGGGTGTACTATATAATAGGTACCTACCTGCCTAACCCTTCAGGGAAATAAGGCGTGATATTATGTTATGGAAAAAGATTATGATGTTCCTAAGTGACTTGTTTATTTAAAAGTTTTTGAAATATGGGATATTTCGGTTACCACCGCAGTAATATTTTTTTTTTCAGAAACTGTTTTTCTTAAAGAAATGTCACCGCCCGCAAAAACAAGTTTGTATTTCATGAAATACAAATTTGTTTTTGCGGTCGGTTGATAAAGCGACACGCACTTGACTGGTTTTTTAATTGATCTCATGGCTTCTTTTAAGCTTTTCTGAATTTTCCTTAGTTGAGCTTTCCTCCTCAATACCCTTTCCAAAGTCATTCTATATAGGTATTGATGTAAAGTTTCATTTTTTTCAGATTTTTAAATTAGCATTTATGTGTAGATCTCTTTCTACGATCGTTGTATTGTTATTTATAGTCGTTTCGACGAACAACGTTGCAATAGAGGCATTTTTTCAAATAGTGGACATTTCTTCGCCAAGTGAGTTCGTAAGTAGTAGTTTTAGAAATATTTAATTAGACATGAAATAAATATGCTAATACCAATTTTCACTAACACTAGGCGACACCTAAACTATAATCCAACGAAAGCGCTCTGTGTTGGATTGACTACTTTCGGCTCTGAGCCGAGTGTGGAAAATCCAACGTTTTTATTTTAAATGTCATTTATGAGGCTCCTAGTGTCATTTCGAACTTTGCCCGTTTA
The DNA here is from genome assembly GCA_949629185.1 of Apamea crenata. Classification (NCBI taxonomy): domain Eukaryota; kingdom Metazoa; phylum Arthropoda; class Insecta; order Lepidoptera; family Noctuidae; genus Apamea; species Apamea crenata. The sequence continues at coordinate 13,902,058 of OX451351.1, read as the reverse complement.
TACAAACGGGCAAAAGTTCGAAATACAGTAAGTGATATATTGGTAGGTACGATCGCGTACACTGGTGGTGGACCACTTTACAACCTCATTGTTCGGTTGTACGTATGTAACTTAAATAAAGGTAGTAACTTGACAATTTTAGATATCACTGGTGTGTTTTTGTTGTTCCAAGTCTAGAAAATAACTAATTATATTACCTCATAGGGGTCAAGTATTGTCTGCAACAAGAAATTGATGCAAAGATACACGATGTAAGGGACATCGACGCGCTAACTGTTGTCATGAATTCAGCACATGTTTCCAGAGCCCAGCGCCGAGAATTATGTCGCTTATTAAAAAAATCTGGTGTTCCATATGAAAGTTCAATAGCCACACGGTCAAAATGTATGGACCATCAGATTTTTTATAAACAACCGACGAAAAATTTCAATGCTGATGAGTCTAGAATCATGTACTGAATCCAGGGTAATAGTTTTCATGTCTGTGCCTCTTACACCCAGTATTATTGAGTCAAACGGACGCAAAAAACAATAGTAATTTTATTACAGCGAATTTGGCTCACGTTTGGCTACTTTAAAGTTTTTTTTCTACACAAAAGCAAAATATGTCTCGTTTACTCGTAAGTCCTGAGGTTGAGGATGTCCCCATTGGAACCCTAGATATAGACTGTGTAATCATTAAATGATGATTAAGTACTAAAATTGTTGCAGATGTTATCCGTCAGACATGTATCGTATGCATACGGCATTGGATTTTTAGGTATTCATGATTTTGGAGCCGTGTCTGTTTTTACTATGGTAGACACTGCAACTGTGATTTTTGTGATAACGTTTACAGTTTTGGCTTTTGTGAGATCATGGGTTGTGAAAATATTATTTCTAATGATGAAAAGATGTGTTGACATTGATGGACAATATGGCACACATGTACTATTTTATGCTATATTACCATTGGCTACTGAATTTTTATATGCTCACAAGTTGTATGTGATTTATTTTTATGGAAACGTGATTATCGCCACGTTAGTGTACATGGTGAGATAATATTTCATATTTCCTTTGCGTCACGTGTTTTTATACAATAACAGGAGCTGGCCCCCTTAAACCACTGTAAAGAAACCATTTTAGACTGTTAGCTTGTGAAATATGTGTGTCTAATAGAACGAAAATAATCAATGCAGGTACTTTCCCCACGTAGATGAAAATAACATTTAATTTGATTCGAAATATCGGAGCCATGCGTACACCGTTTTCCTGCTGATGACGAAAGAAGGGTCAAAGCGGGAAACTGTGGATCAAAGCCTTAAGCCAAAAAAATTGTAAAACAATTTCAAGTTCAAGGCTATGTAGTGATGACTTAAGACCTGGCGATTTTTATGGCGAGAGCGCATATACTGTTATACTTGTTGGTTACTAATAGCATTATTTTAAGCTAACATTCTACCCCGGTTTCGTTGCTGTAACTCAAGGGTGCTGGCTTGGTGGAAACACGCGTACCGCCGCCTTTGGTATTTTGGAAAACAGATTAAATACCACCATATTGGTACAGTCCGTGACCAGTATATCACCTCACCTAGTAAACTGCTAGGTAGGATACTTATCTCGGGTCATCGATCGTACTAATATGGTTAAGCCCGTGACTTCACACACGTGACAACACTATCTAAGGATATTTTTCATTAGTAACACAACTTAGCCATTCTCAGTATTTACCCTTTTTTAAAGATTTATTGCCGTTTTCACTAACGTAAGTTAAGCAAGAGTTAGTTTCTAAAGTAAACAGATCCGTAGCAGCCAACCTTGTTGCACTATTTATTTCTCAGTAGGCAACTCGAGGTGAGCGCAGACCTTGGCGGCGAAGCGACTAATTCTATAACAACAGAAAGTTTAGAATGTATGTACTATAGCATACATACGAGCCTATTATTGTCCCACTGCAGAGTAGGAGCCTCTTCTCATACAGAGAAGACACAAGCATTGATCACCATGCTTGCTCAAGACAGGTTGGCGAAACTATACGAGTAAGTCTCTCTGAATGAGAAGAGGCTATTGCCATTGGGATTTGAACCCACAACCTCTTGCATGAGAGAATTTCCGCCGCTCAACGATGCTTTGTGTTTATTACGTAACACGAATTTCAACCATAAGACATAGGGAATAAAATCGACTTTCAGGTATTACAGAATTAGTTGCTTCCTTAACTAATTCTGTAACACCTGAAAGTCGGTTAACTAAACGGCTAATTAAACCAGTTTTTCTGCGACAGGTACACGAGAATCTAAAATATCCCTAGATTGTGTTGATATGTGTATTATTTAAATTAACCTATACCATATCTTTATGAAACCATGTACTGCCAAATACTGCAAATGATTAAACCGCAATTGTATTTACGTCAAATTATATTTTTGTTGCAGACGAATCTAATGTATATACTTGCGAAATTCTTGAGTTATGAGTTTCTTTCAGTCAAGCAGATTTATGTTGTTGGTTTTCTGTGTTGTGTCGGGTTTGCCGTATCTATACCTCTGCTTGCTGTGAGTATCAGATGTTTATACTTATTTCCTTCCTACCTATTAAATAGTGAACTATTTAAAAAAAGTAAATGCTTTTTTTTTATCTTGTCTTTACATACTTTTAAATCTAGTAACTGAGTTTCTCTGTTTAAGTGTATACTTTTTTAGGTAGAATTTACACAAATGGAATACATATCTTCTACTGAAAAAGATAATTGCATAAAATTATTTAACAAATATTATGAGAAAATGCATAATATTTGTAAAGTAATTTTAGGCAATTATATATTTCTGTTTGAATAAACGGAATAGCTTGATAATGACATGACTTAGGTAGGTACACACGGCTACACATCGAGCTATACATAACCAGTATAAGCTGACTTCTGATTGTACGAAAAACCTATACAAAGGTCAGCTAAAACTGGAAATGTATAGCTTGATGTGTTGCCGTGTGTACACAAACATTCGCGGAAAATCTTTTAGTTTACGGGAATAATTGTAATTCGAATAAATGTTTTATTGACGTATCCCTATTTTATAACGATTTTCGTCACTGTCAGAAACTCAAAACCTTATTTGTTAGAAATAAGGATATGCAATTAGTTACATAATAATTTAGTGAAACTCGAATTAACTTAATGTTATGACATTAGTTGTACTATTTACCATGCATATTTTGTGTTTCCATTGACTATACTTATTGAATTTTACACGATGTCATTTATAGAATACTAGCTTTTGCCCGCGGCTTCGCCCGCGTGGATGTCGGAAAATATTCCACGGGAACGTACTACCGGAATTAAAAGTTCTCTATGTATTAATCCAGGTTATAAACTAACTATGAGTCAAATTTCATCCAAAACCGTTCAGTGCGCCAATCCGGAACATGCATTAGATCAATCATATCCAATCTACAGTTCTAAAATATAGATATAGCAAAACAGACTACATGCTGCGACTCGGAAAATTTTGCAAAGTCATTTCCTCTAAACAACTCGACTGGCATAAAACATTCAGTGGAAGTACGAAAAATTCATTGCGCCGCCGCCGGTGCGCCCCTGCTTGTGAGCCGAGATCGAATATCTAACGCACACGGCCGCTTTGACAAGGTTACCTACTATGCAATCGTTTTGGTTTGTGTTTTCATGATTCGAAATCATGTTAAAGTGGCCTACTAGTGTTGGGAAATAAATAAAATCGTGAATACCACAAAGTTAACATTTTATAGGGTCCCCGAAATGATCCATCACAATTGTCAATGTTTACAAACGTGTTTGAAGATTTCAAATGAAGAACGAATGAAGCTCTATCTATCTATCTAGAAGGTGGATCATTTGCGCACGCCTCATTCGATTTCTGAACTGAGCTAAAAAAAGTCGTGTTGGGAAATAAATAAAATCGTGAATACCACAAAGTTAACATTTTATAGGGTCCCCGAAATGATCCATCACAATTGTCAATGTTTACAAACGTGTTTGAAGATTTCAAATGAAGAACGAATGAAGCTCTATCTATCTATCTAGAAGGTGGATCATTTGCGCACGCCTCATTCGATTTCTGAACTGAGCTAAAAAAAGTCGCGTTGTCGTCTTTGATGGAGCGGTCGAAATTACGATTGTCATTTGCTGTCATTGAACATAAATACACGGTGCATCAAGTACCATCAAACAATATTTTTGTCATTTGCGATCAATCACGTATCTCGTAGTAACTGTTGACAATCGCTTCAATTGCATTTTTGGACGATTATTTTGCACATCTGTAATTGGCTCTGTCTTATATACATTTGGTATCCTACTGTAATAGTGGTTGGTTCTCCTATAAATAAATAAATATGTATCAATCACATAAACATTGACAATTGCGATTGATTGTTTCGGGTACGGTACCCTTTCAGTTGCAAGCAAACCTTTTTTTCGTATACATTTTTTCATTATTTTCCTCCGCCTTGTTATGAACAGAGAATATAATTCTACTAGCCTAGACTAGACCGTCTTAGTCCTCAATATATTAGGACTGGGCTCTTGAGACCTTGGGAGCAACGAACCGGTTCCCCGGGGTCCTTTACTTTTGTTTCCGGGGTACATCCCTGATAGTTGTGACAAATATTCAATATAGTATGATAGGCAGGCTAACGTTAGTACCTATCCCAAGGTGTAACTTGGCGTGCCTAAATATGACGTCGTGGGTAAAAACAGCTAAAGATATTTTGTATAATTAACTCACTAGACCATATTTTTTCTTTTTTCAGTTAATGACACAAATTCATCGAACGATGGCATTAACCGCCGGTATAGACATTGCCGTGTCATACCTCGGTAGTGTTTACGTAGCTGTAGTCATGTGGCTTTACGGATTGAAGAAGTTTTGTACCGATATACACTTTTGGCTGGGTTTCAAGCCAACACGTTTCTGGACGATAAGTTGGGCATTACTCCCTGTCGCGCTTTTTGTGAGTATACCTATACTGTATAAAGTGTCAGCCATAATGTAACTTCACATGGATATCCTACAATCTAAATAATTATATCAATCGCTCTATGTAAAATTCTGGTATTCAGCTACATCCGGGCCAAAATACCACCAAATTCCGAAACTAAAATAATTTTTTTTAGTAGCTTTTTTTAAGTCAGTTGTTTTTTTTGTTAAAATGTTTTTTCTTACAAGCGACTATAGTACATAGTCAGCATTCGACATTTCGAGTTAATTGGACCACGCATTCAATTACTTCCACACAAACTTCAACACCCCCTTTGAGGGGTAGTTTTGAACAACTTATAATGATAAACTTTATTACTTACTTAGGCGAGTATTCTTGAAAAGTTTCAAGTTTATTAACCTAATGAAGAAGATTTTTCATAGAAACTGTATCCCCGCTTTTCACCACAACATGGGTGGAATTTAAAAAAATCGTTTGAGATGTATTCATAACTTGACTCAAAGATTAATTAATTTTCGAGTTAATCTAGCCATGCAGTAAAACCCTCCCCTGTAAAATTGACAACCCCTTTTTAGCCCGGCAGGGGTAATTTTCGAAAAGCCCTGATACACATTATTCTTTACTTTCGATCCTAGGTATAAATACTGAGTTACGCGCTAAGATTCTTCCATACAAACAAAATCCCCGCATTTCACCCTCTTAGGGGTGAAATTTCGAAAAACCCTTAGTGGACTCGTCACGAAGAAAACACCCTCTAAACATGTCTCTAGGACCAGCGGTTTAAGCTGTGCGTTGATGTATCAGTCAGTGAGTCAGGACCTTGAATTTTATGTATATATAGATAAATGAAACGCTGTTCATTGGTAATCGCATTACTTGAGAGGGCCTAGACCGATTTGGCTACTTTTGGAACGAAGTTCTTTAACGGAGCTTGCGGTAGGAGTAAAATCATCACGTAACGAAAAAGTGACTTTTTATTACATAATAATAGAGAGAGTCAGAGAGAGATAGTTTTCATGACTTTCGAGGGTGCTGAAGCCGATAGTTAGGTCAAAATGAAAATCCAAGATGGCGGCTGCGAAAATTTGAAAATATTCGCAGCCGCCATCTTAGGTTTCCATTTTCAACTGCGTTCCTGCCGGGGACCCCACACGTTGCTTTTTTTTTTTAAATGTTCGTAACAGCCCGAATGAGGTTTTTATGGAAAGATTAAATTATGAAAACTGAAGGTTTTTTTTCTATGGGATTTTGGTACGAACTCAAGACCATATTGCAAATTGGACAGGGCAACGTCTTTCGGGTCAGCTAGTAATTATAATGTATTTGTATACACATTGAAATAAGTGAAAACCTAAAAAGAGTTATGCAATTATAAATGTATGGAGTAGCAATGCAAAAGAAACGTAATGTCTAACGAATAAATTTTGTTTTTATTTACAATGTGAAACTTTTGTCCTCTCCAATACCTTCTTCATGATTCTGATTAAATATATAAAAAATTACAAAGGGTGACACAATGGGCTGTCTTATCGCTAAGAGCGATCTTTTAAAGACATCCTTTGGATGGATTAAAATTAAGGAGAGACAAATATAGTAGGTAGTCTGTGGTGTACCATTTACATTATACTAATTGTATAATATATACATAAAGTATATTTTACACATCTAAATAAATATATACATATAATAATAAACATGAAACAAGAGCAAAGAAAAGAAAATAAATAATAATAATGATCATGATGTTTAAGGAAAGTGGGCAATGATTGAGCACGCCTTGCTTGAACAGTAAAAGATTTGTAAAAGAAACTGGTGGAATGCATCGGCATCTCTAGTCTCAAGATTTCCTATGACCTCAGATATCTATTATGTGTGTCATGAAGGAACTTGAAACGTTCTTGAAGATATACAGTATTTTGTTTAATCCTAAAACCCCTTCTAGGTTTTAGGATAAAACAAAATACTGTAGAGATGAAATAAGATATGAGAATTTCGGCGAAGACGTATGGAAAGCCACTTGAGCTTTGTACGAAATTCAGATATGTGATCATATTTGCGCAGGCCAAATATAAATCTTATGCAAAAGTTTTGAAGTCGCTCAAGTTTATCTAGTTGTGCCTCAGTAAGCTCTGGATAACTGACATCAGCGTAGTCAAGGATGGGAAGTAAAAGGGATTGTGTAAGCGCAGTTTTAGTGGCAGTTGGAAGAAAGTTCTTCGTCATTTTTTTCTGTCTCAGTGACTTACCAGATGCAAACATTTTACGAGTTACCTCCTGTAGCTGAGAACCCCAGGAAAGATGTTTGTCGATCCAAACCCCAAGGTTCTTAACCTTTTCGCTGAATGGAATAGTAGTTCCATTAAATTGAACCTGGGGAAGCTGCGACCAGTTTATCTTGGGGATGATCCTTGAGCTGCCAACAACAATGAGCTGAGTCTTCGATGGGTTAACCTGCAACCTATGCGCCTCACTCCACTCACAGATTGAAACCAAATCCTTGTCGATAATGTGACCAGCATCAGCCAAATTCGAGTGGCCAGCTTGTTAATAAATTTGCAAATCGTTTGCCTAAAGGTGGTAGGAAGAAAGAAGCTTTTTGGTCATGTAGTTTATAAATATTGCGAAAAGTAAAGGAGTTAAAACGCCAGCCTGAGGTACACCGGCAGAAGTATAACACCACGAAGAGCAAGACTCTTCTATGCATATACGTTGCCGGCGGCCATACAGGTAACTACGAAACTAATCAATCGCCGATGGAGATATGTTAAGCGACCGTAGCATGCCAAGCAGGATATCGAAATCGACAGTATTGAATCCATTGCTAAAATCTAGTAAGCAAAGAACGCTCAGATTTCCTTCCTCCATGCATAACCGTATCATCAGTGACGTTAATTAAGGCTGTAGTAGTACTGTGACCAGGACGAAAACCGGATTGGAAAGGATTCAGCAGACTATGATTACAAAGAAAAGTACTAAGCTGATTGTGGAAAAGGCGTTCTAGGATTTTGGAGAGAAAAGGCAAGATGGAGATGGGACGGTATTCTGAAAAGGAAGTAGGATTGGATTTTTTGGGTAAAGGAATGACTTTGGCTTCTTTCCACATCGATGGAAAGGCTCCATAGGATATAGCATAGGATAGGAAGGATTTCGTCGAGGACAGGGAGTATCATTTTCCGACTTACACAATCGCTACCGACTGCGTTAGACGTGATTGAAACTATGCTCTTCTTAACATTACAATCAGAGAATTGACTAAAAATAAATGGTCTGGAGTTGGAAGGTTAGAAAAATAGTTAACAGTAGCTGCCTTCATGGTCCCATTACAGTGGGACGAAGATGAGAAGTGTTGATTCAGTAGATCAATATCGAAGTCTATAGGAATCGATTCTTAGTTATCGTGTTAGTTCGTACCATCTTACCACTATTGCCCTACGATTGATCTCAAAATCAAATCTACATTTCCAGTATCATACTAAATTTTAAAAAAGATATTACTTTTTCATGACTCTGGCCTCCTGGTAGTTTCTGAGTTCATCTCCTAGTTGTCCGTTGATTGTAAGCTCGCACTGTAACCTGAGGCTCATCATCATCATACTCCTGGCTTTATCCCAATGTATTAATTAACCGAAGGATTTCTGTCAATATCCCACTAGAAATCAAAACTAGTGCGAGTTTACACCGGCAACGTATAATAAGTGCAATTAGACCAGCACAACACACTTCTTTTATAAACTTGAGTTACTTGAAGTTCGACGAAATGATGTTATGACATAATAGTAGTATGACCTGTGTGCATCCATTCACATTCTATTTGGCATGGATGTCCGTCGATCATTTTCTAAGAATTGCGATTTTTTTTTTCAAATGACAATGGTCTAAAATGTTTTGGGGTTTGGTCAAAATGTCTACCACAAACGAGAAAAATTCGTCGAATTGTAAGTTACTCAAAAACTCGCTTACTTTTTTCCCTTTTTTGTCCTCACCTCAAATAACTTGAACAAAAAAAGTCTCATGAAAATACGTCCACTATAAACTTCGTTCCAGTTTTTTAAGCTAATTGCACTCGACTTATTATACCTAGTCGTAAAAATTATAGTCGTAGATTTTTTCACCAAAGGACGTACACACGGCTACACATCAAGCTATACATTTCCAGTTTTAGCTGACCTCTCATTGTATAGGTTTTTCGTACAATCAGAAGTCAGCTTATACTGGTTATGTATAACTTGATGTGTAGCCATGTGTACATTGACACAGTTATTGTTAGCTTTAATCACCATACAACTTTTGTTACGATGTTTCTTAAAGGATGTGTTAAACTTTGATTCGATCTCACTATGGTATTGATAGAACGGATGGCGTTCAAAATCCTGACCGTAAAATTTTAGTCGCTAGAACCGTTTGGTCGTAACACTCACAGAACCCGCTTCTGATTTAAATTCCTGCACAGTGCACACCTTTCGATTCGAGCTCGTATCGCAAACCCGAGTCACTTAAAAATATTATATGATTTCATCCAACTCTTTTCGATATATTTCCAGTGTTTCGGAGTACGTGGAGCATATTTGTTAGCACAATCGGAGCATTCGTTAATGAAGTGGTTAGCTGTGGGTTGGGCATCTTTGACATTTTTAATTGTAACTTCAATGAACATAAATTCGATAGCTGGTTTTTTAATGAGTAATGTAAGTAACTTTCATGTTTTAGGTTAGTAAAACATTATCCAGTATCCGGTGCATATTTAAGGGGAATGCGCTAGGTAGCCCGCGAAATTCGCGAATTTTCTTACGTTTTTTTGCAACTTGCGGGTCATTGTTAGGACAACCTGACAATGACCCGCAAGTACGCCCGCGAATCATATTTTGTTCAATATACAAATGTTGAACAAAATATGATTCGCGGGCGTATATGTATTTGCAGAATTATAATCATTAAAATCGTCAATACAAGCCTCTATGTTCATATAATTCTATTGATTAATGTTTCGAAATAGTCATTCAATAGGATTATAATTATGAACTTAGAGGGTTGTATTGAGGATTTTAATGATTATAATTCTGTAGTCATATTTGTTACGCTCGCGAATCATATTTTAATCAACATGACCCTGACCTACAAACTGAAAAAAAAAAAAGTTTTGAAGATTTTTATATGCAGCCTTAAGTATATATTTTTATTTATTATATTTTTATACCTACTGTTGCGATATATATAATAATATACAAATGTATAATATACATAATATACAAATCGATACCTGACATCAATGTATACAGAAAACTTATTAAGAACAAACCCTATATTATCACGTTTCCAAGATATTAACGTTCAAAGTTGATCACATGACATCCAGTTTTTTTTTAATTGCTTACATCTCTTGCATAGATGTTTGATTAATTTAGACATTATTTTAGACAGAGTCATTATTTCAAACATCGCAACAAGATGTAAGCAAAATGGTGGACAGGTAGGTATGCCACGGACCTTCAAAGCCCTTTACTTAATATATAGCAAAGCCCTTTACTTTAGTATGTATATATTTGAGTTAGTTCCAATAATACATATTTCGTTATTTTACTTATAGCTACTTAGGCGTTCTGCCCAGGTTCGACGAATCCAGATACTACGGATTCGTCAGTCAGTGCCAGGCTGGCGGAAACGTGGCGATAGCGTTCTATATATATGTATAAGCTGAGGAAGCCGCAAATAGATGTGCATTTGTATTTCACCCTGTGCTTTAAGCGTTGTTCCAGGCTATGGAGACGCTTGTTTTTTGTTCGTCGAACCTGTCGACTAATGGCCGTATCTCTGTAGAACATTTCGTGTTTAAAGACTTATTAATAACATTGTCTTATCTTTCTAGAATTTAGCCGGTGTGTTTAGATCACATAGAAATTATGGTCCTCCAGAGGTCGAAGATCGAAAACGAAGATTGTATTTCAGTGAATTTACACGGCTAAGAAAATGCAAACATAAATGTTTGATTATTGATGTAAGTAGGTACCTACCTAGTTACTAAACTAGAAAATTTAAAAACAAAGTGATGGTGTACAAAGTGTAAGTGTACCTACGCCACAGATTACTAAATAGTTACTACGTAACAGATACTTCACATAGTAGAAAATTTCCAATACCTACCGCTATAATAGCCTACTCCGTTGCGTCAGCTACCGCCGCATGCTAAAATGTGCCTAAATACTCAAACGTGCAGTTGTGATTGCTTCGCACCGCGCGATTCCCGTATTATTATTATACTCTTTGGCGCGATCCCACAGCACTGAATTTGGTCCGCAAACGGCCCGAGACCGCTCGGCCGGGCGGTAGGTAATTATAAATTATAGCGCGCAAGTAAATGGAGAGACGGAGGCCTGCCTACGCGATCAAAATGTAGGGAACAGCTGTTTATGGTTTATTTTTCAGTTTTGAGAGGGACATACTATAAGACAGTGCAGTGGGCACTCATGAAATTGACCACTTTTACTCCCACTCTAAAACTTGTCCATTTCATGAGACTGCACTGTCTTATAGTATATTCGTCGTTACCCCTAACACTGTATATTGATTTCATATTGCAATGATAACATTTTATAAGTTGCAATATTTCCAAGATAACTAAAAAAAATGTTCAACGAAAGGCCCTAAAGGGGGTGGACAGTACCTACGTGACGTGGGACGTGATGTGCGTGCGCTTTCCGGAGCGTGTAGCTCAAAAACGGTTGGACATTCGGAAAAGTGTATAGAATAAGAGTTGTAGTAATTTTATGAGATCTCTTCGATGCACCGGGTTTGAGATGTAAGCGAAAAATCCAAAAGTGGGAACCCTGGGCTCCGGCTCACCTTAGCGTCAGCACTTTTAGTATGTTCACTCCCTAAGCACACTGAACAAGTTTCTGAACGAATTGCTTAGGTCCCTACTCACGCACTCTACAAGAGTGAGTTAGCGTATCCACTTCTCTGAATAAATTTTTTGATACGATAGAAGATCTTTCTTCTGGCGTGAAAAGGTTACTTTCGAATTCATAAAATTAGTATGGATAATAGTTCCAATACGGAAAGACCACAATAATTAATACTGGGGGGTGACCACCACCTCTTACAGCAGTATTATTTTAATCTTACTTCCTGTGGGAAAAGGATGGAGCTATACGGAATGTATAGCTCCATCTCTTTCACACACGGAAGTAAGATTATAATAATACTGCTGTAAGAGGTGGTGGTCACCCCCCAGGCCACTTCTGGCATAAACCCTTTGACGAAACTGCCTTGTATGGCCTATTTGGGTTTTTGTCGGGGCTCGGGGCTTGGCTTATACATCAAATTGGCGGAGTCTAATATTGATGATTTTTGTAGTTATTAATCCCCGACTTTATAAGTTTGAAGGATTGGTCGTTGTCTCTCTAGGTATAAAAAAATGATTTCGTTTTTCAGGAATGCATTGAATGTAGTCATCAAACCTTAATTCTCGAGAGCACAGTAAGACTTTCATCTAGGCCTTCGGATGCATCATTAATGAACATTTACGATGCAAAGACTACGAGTGACGTCAACTTGGCTCCACCATCATGATGAGATCCTTGACTGTCTGTTCTATTTAAGAGTTTGATTTAGGCTAAGTTTGTTATAGATATATGTATATATATTTTGGTGAGTATTTAATTGTATAATTTAAACCCCTTTTAGAAAAAAGGTATGGTTATAAAAAAAAAACAGCCTAGAACCGTCTACGGAAGTGCGAGTAGTAAAATATAATGCTTTCGTAATTTCACTACACCATTGTTAAGCGGTGTACAAAACACACCTTTCCACTTTTCATGGATATAGTGCCAAATATAATCTCCAAGTTAAAATGTCTATTATGATCGGACGGACGAACAGACAGACATGACGAAATTTAAATAAGGGTTTCGGTTTTGCCATTTGGCTACGGAACCGTAAATATCACAGTGAATGAAAATATCGATTTAGGGCTGATTTTTCCAACGCCAGATATTTTTATCCGAGGAATGATTTTGAATTTTTGACAGTTTTTCCATACAAAATCTGTCAGACGTCAATTTTATTCCACGAATAAAAAATATCTGTCGATTGAAAAATCAGTTTTCACAAGAATAGTCACGGAGTACCTACGACCTCCTTCCTGCTTTATCACCAGACTCTGGACTCAATCTGGGGCCCCATGACCTTGAACACATGCAAACTAGGATGCGTCACTTCGTATTTGCTAAGGGTATGAAACAACACAGGGTTACTGATTTACGATGCAAATAATTTATTTATCTCGAATCCCTAAACCTAAGCTATTGCACGAGTATGTAACGAAACCGTGAAGAGGTTTTTTTCACGTATTCTAGAGTTGTTTGACTGAAACTGAAGACTGAAACTCGTGGTTAAGTGAGGAGCGCGTGAAAGCACGTTAAGCCGTTGGTCCCCGCTGTCATTCTGGATGGATCTTTGACAGTCGTTACGGGTCGTCAGAAGCCTGACAGTCTTACAGCCAGTTTTACTAAGGGGTATCGTGTTACCCAGTAACTGGGTTGTGGAGGTCAGAAAGGCAGTCGCTCCATGTAAAATACTGGTATTCAGCTGCATCTGGTTAGACTGGCCGACCCCAACATAGTTGGGAAAAGCCTAGGAAAAAAGAAGCTTTTTGAAGGACTCGACGAAGATAGGTTTAGAAGTGGGCAGATAGGGTTTAGAGAAAGGGATAATAATCCCTTTTTGAACGAATTTAATTTCTGTGCGAAGTTTTTTGTACACTTTTCCTTCCAGAGTTACACTAGTTTGAATCCACTATATTAATGAATATACTAATTCTGGAAACACCTCTTTCGGTGTTACCGGTTTAGGACTACACTTCCTTACAATTGCTGTTGGTGGGCCCATGAATTCAATTTGAGAAACCTTTTCGCAACTTCATTAAGGCCTTAGTCCTTTTGCAGCTACTCGAGTAATTTTTGACACGATTATTAGATATTCACAGTTTGAGAACCTGTGCGAAACTTCGCTGGAACACCGTAAAGAGGAGCTTTGCTCTCTCGATCTCATCAATGTATGCTTCAAACTCAAATCATTCAGTCAGAAAGATGAAGCTAGTTGCCCATTCCAAACCGTAGGTACCTATGGAGAAGAACGGGCAAGAAACTCCATGGACACTCTTTTAAATCATAAAATTGTTACAAAATATTTGATTACATCATTCGTGTTGAGATTTACCATGTGAGAACGATGTAGAAAGACGTGCACGTTAAAAGCGTCCCTTATAGAAAACATAAACACAATTCAGAAATTAAAAATTACAATAAGCCGTGGCAGCTAAGAGATGACCAGTCGATACTGCGCCCGTTCACGAACATGACGTATGGATCAGCACCATTCAGCTCAACCATTTTGAAGGGAACTTAATGATCCAACACACACGCCACCACCAGCGAGACATTAGAGTGAGCATGACATACTCTCAGCCGCCAGGGCATATTCAAGTCAATGAAAGACGTACCCAGTAAATGGTAGCTTTATAGAATGTACATAGTGCTCACACGTGTGCTATGCAATTATAAAATAAACAATTGAGTTTATACAATGCAAATATAGTTTTCTTCCAATGTTCAGCAGCTCCAACAATGTTTCCGAATGCTAATTAGTTTATGCGTCCTTGTGGAGCTGGACCAGCATTGAGCCAAGCATTTTTGTCAGCGATGTAATCGGCTAACTTATAATATGCTTGCTATGCTTCTACTTCTGTTTCTAACTTATCCTCTTCATCTCAGTCCCGCTTGTTTAAGGGCACCCATGTGTCTGACCCTGTTTGGGAATTCCAACATCTACCACTTCCATACTTTCCGACTGCATATCTTGGGTTGCCAAGTAACCACGAGAGACAGATCGCAACTGCGCATCTCCATCTGGTAGGAGATTCTTGTCTTGATAAATTTTAATTCTTAGGTGTAGCCGTTTTAAAAGGTAACTTAATAATATAACGACCTTCGGGATCTCGTTGAGTCTGAGAGGCTTTGACAATCTTCACTGAAACGAACAAATCCGACACTTTGTATTTGCCAAATTATGCAAATGAATCACAGGGTTACTGTTATAAGATGCGTCAAGATACGATTTATTTAACCTCCTTGGTGTACAATTATTTGGTTTGGCAATAATAGCAACCCGTTTAAAAGTGCATAGCATAATCAGCCTATAACTTTCCCACTGTTGGGACACTGGCCTCCTCTCTGTGAGAGGGAGGTGGCCGTAATCCACCACGAGGGCCCAGTGCGGCTGGGTAGATGTCACATGTCTTAGAATTTTTGGTTCTAGGACATGCCGGTTTCCTCACGATGTTTTCCTTCACCGTTTTGAGAGCAGTGATGATGTAATAATTTTCACCAAGCCCTGTCTGGGTTCGAACCTACGACCTACAATTCTTAAGTCGCGGCCATTACCACTGGGCCACCACTGCTCACAGAAAAAGTGCATATAAACGTTTTATTTTTTAGTAAGGTATTGTATGTGATGAATATCTCATGTTGATTTGATATATAAAGCAGTAAAGTAAATGTGAAATCCGTGCATTTCGTCATAACATCATGAGTTCTGCATGTGAACAGACATTTCTACGTGTTCCAAGAGATGCATGTGTACATCCCGATTGTCCAGAGATTACGTTCTAACAAATGAATGGTTTTAAAAAAAAATAATAGCAGCATCATTCAGCCAAGGGACAAACAGCATGGACTCCTCAAAGGTGGACCGATGATCTGGTGAAAGTGAGTGAATCCGATGTATGCATCGGATTCCCGCGAGGCATATAATTAAATATGATTAAAAGTAATTCTGATTGTAGCAGGAGGCGTTCTGTAGTTTATGCCTACGTGCCTACCCCCATGGGGAGATATCGTGAGTTTATGTATGTATGTAAAAGTAATCTTAATTCATCATTCAGCATTCTGCTTTGAGATTAAAAAAACATACATAATTGTTGAAAACGATGGACTTACAGACGGAACAAATAGGTAGGAGGTAATTGTTGCTTACAGGTCACACCATTTCACTATAATAGAAATTCTTCGAATTTCCAGTTACTCAGAAAATAATAAGGGAGAGTAAAAAATAAATTGGTCGGCGTCTTCGGCGTCGTCTCTAGGAACAGAACAAAAAAAAGTTCCATAAATATTGGACCGCTACAAACCTCTTTCCGCTTTTGAGTATTTTTCGGTATAATTGCAGTCTACTAATAATCTAAATAAAAATGATAACAGTGACATCTTAATAAAACGGGTTAAAAGCCTGTGATGTCTAGTACGTACGAGCGGAGTTTCCCTTAAAAACTTGGGTGGGTAAATCGTTCGAGACTAGAACTGCCACGAATATTCGGCCTATAATCGGTTACTTTTTTAATATTGTTTTCGTTAATGTTGCGTACTATTCGGCCGAATACTAAATTATGAAATAAAAACACCCATATTACCTACTCAAAAATATATTTACTTTAATCACAATTTTTTACACTTAATTCTTAAAAAGCGTGTTAAAAAAGGTGTAAGTTGTGATGAATGAAAACATATTTTTCAGCATTTCCTGAGAGCAAACGATTGCAATTTTCCTTATAAACTATACCTGATTCTAAAACTAGCCTCTAAATATAAACTCATTCGTTTATATTTAGAGGCTTATAATATGTTTTCATTCATCACAACTTACACCTTTTTTAACACGCTTTTTAAGAATTAAGTGTAAAAAATTGTTATTAAATTAAATATATTTTTGAGTAATATGGGTGTTTTTATTTCATAATTTAGTATTCGGCCGAATAGTACGCAACATTAACGAAAACAATAAGAAGACCGGAAGACTATAGATAAATCTTACCGACTTCTGTCAGGCTTGAATACTATTTTGCGTTTTCTGAACACCACTTGTGGGTAGTGGTAGGATAGGCCGTCCGATCTAGGCGAACAGTTTCAAAATAATAATAAATATTTATTCAAAAGTACAAATTGGTAAAATACCTACAGTATAAATCTTAGAAATAATATAGGTATTGCAAAGTATGATGCCTGTACTAGGATAGACCTGAATCCTGAATAAACCTGCACCCTAATTGCGTAACACACGATCAAACGGAATCGGTTTCATTTTGACAGTTCAACAACATTCACTGCGTTATTTACGATGTTGACCAGACACAGTCATGACACATTTCTTGAACATATGAAGCAACGGATTAGCAATATCCTTCAAAATGATTCAGATTGAGATTGATTGTGTGTTACGCAATTAGGGTGCAGTATCACAGGCCGCATGAGTTCTTAAAATTACTATTGGACAACTGATTTCATAACAATATTTAACATTAAGAATAGTGACATAGTTAATTTATTATGTTATGATTTACTTAAACACGAATAATTACGGTCTTAAACATCTAGATAATGTCTACACTATTTACGAAAAATTGTTGTTTGCACTTTGTTACACGAACAAGATTGAGTCAGCAGTATTATTAATTACGTTGTAACAAATATTGCATGAATCACCTTCAAGGCATCATTCGATTTTTAAAGCAGTCGGCTAATGTGCTTAGACAGCATAATGCATGTCGTGACAAGATCTACTCGCACATGAAACAAATATACTTGCGGCGTCGCTACCACATGCATAGCGTCAGGCAGGCCGTAACCTGCCTGTCCCTCGCGTAATCTACACATATTTTACAGAACATTCGTCGAAAAATTGGCACTACAGCCGAGAGCGAGACCGAATATGTGGTATTCGAATATCGGCAAAATTACTATTTGTGGCATCCCTATTCGAGACACAGTGGCGCGCCCTTCAAATCACAATGGCGCCCGCATCCTAGCGCAAGGACTACTAATTGGATGGGGAAAAGTAATTATGAACGATAACTCTGGTTAAGGTCAAGAGTAGAGTCATTATCGCTTTTAGTTAAATTTGCTGCTGTTCCAGTTTGCCCTGGTATCCTTATAGAAAGCGACTACGCCGACCATTGCAAGTTCAGACGAACTCGCGACCAAACGTGACGACGTTTTTGGTCGCGAACCAAACGTCGGCCGAATGAAACTGTCACATTCATTTTATTCGATGACACCGAACGCGTCATCGCGCTGGTCACATAGATAAATAGACGTATCGTTTTGTGATAGTCGACATTAGGGTGGTAAAGCAATTACGAGGAATAATCTATACTCTGAAACGGAGCGGCATCTTTCCGTGTGTCAAAATATTGATCATATATTTCCCACGTATATTTCTCAAAATAAAGCACCGAGCATGTGTCGTGTTTGTGTTTCGTCGCTTGCCCGATAGTAAAATCTGCGCGTCACTGACGTCTGTTGTGATATGTGACTAAATGACGCCAATACTAGATGCGATCGTAGTGCCAACGCGCGACCATTGTGTTTATATTGTTTGGTGACCTCGAACGCGTCGACGCGACGTCAGAGGGCACCGTCCTGTTATCCCAA
Organism: Apamea crenata; assembly: GCA_949629185.1. Taxonomy (NCBI): domain Eukaryota; kingdom Metazoa; phylum Arthropoda; class Insecta; order Lepidoptera; family Noctuidae; genus Apamea; species Apamea crenata. Next base: position 13,883,622 of record OX451351.1, on the reverse strand, counting down.
CTAATGAGTAACGTACATATGAGCTCGTATTCGTGCGACCAGTGGTGGTTAGGACGGGGGCTATGAGGACTGACCCCGCGTCCTAACTAAAAAGAGATCGTCGAGCGGGAGCGATCGACGCGGTCGTTTGTATTATGACGTACAAACGCGACTTGATTGATCACGCGTATATGTCTTATTCATAAAAGAACGCAACGATCACGTACTCGCGCGGCTTATGCATTTGGTTAGGACGCGACCACACGATTTTTGTCATCGTCGCGCGGAAGCGATCGCGGATTCACGCGACGATCGCTTTCTGTTGGGACAGCGCCTGCTTGAGAGCATGCGAACGGCGGGACATGTTTAGTAAACGATAAATACAATTAATATTATGGTCACGAATTCGTGAATTAAGGCTGAACTTCCCTGAGATATTCCCAAATATTCATAGTAACAAAAATTTTTTATTTTTTTACTCAACCTTTGTTGTCCCACTGCTGGGCAAAGGTCTCCCCCATATTTTTCCACTTTTCTTTTTCCTGTGCCTTCTCCGTCCAATCAGTTAGGAACGAGTCGAAATAGTCACACCAGCGTTTCTTAGGCTGGCCTCGGTGACGACGCCCGTCTTCAGGTACCCACTGTGTAACGACTTTGGCCCATCTGTCTGGATGCATTCTATAGGTGTGACCCGCCCAGTCCCACTTCAGCCTCGCAGACTTATCGCCAATATCGGCGGTACCTGTCTTGGAGCGTATTGTGGTGTTGCGAATTTGGTCAGCAAAAATGTATGTGGATATATTCTTTTTTTATATGCCAGTCACACTTTAGACCATGAAGTAGGATGGGGCCCACATTAGTACCTTATATATATTATCACTAGCGACCCGTTCCTGCATCGCACGGCTTGTACGAGTGGACAAAACATCCAGATTTCACTTATATATTATAAACACAGACCTTCCGGAATGAATTATTTAAATAATGGTAAAAACCTTGTCCAAATCCGTTGCGTAGTTTAGAAGAACAACGCGGTCACTCAGAGAGACACGGAGAGCGACTTTAATTTATCAATATTTATATCTATACTAGATAATAATAAAGCTGAAGAGTTTGTTTGTTTTAACCCGCTAATCTTTGGAACTGCCAGTCGGATAACGTCACGCTACGACGCTTAGGAGCAGAGCACAAAGGAAAAGACAAAGAATGCTAAGCGAAAACGAACTAAAAGTGCCAGAGGGTAGTACGGAGGAACAAAAAATTTTACGCGGACGAAGCCGCGGGCAGAAGCTAGTTTATAAAATTTACAAGCGACCTGTCCCTGCTTCGCAAAGTTTTTACGACTTGACAAAACATTAAGATTTCATTATATTATGTAAGTTTAATATTTATGTATTTTACACATAAACCTTCCGGTATAAATTCTCTACATGTTTGTCAAAACCACATCAAAATCCGTTCCGAATTTAAAAAGAACATCGCGGTCAGATCTCGCCTGCTGTCGGGATCTCTCCTCCGCTGGTCTTCAAAGTCAAACATTTTGTTTTACCAAACGCCTCCAGACAGGTCTATCCTTCGCCAAGTCCTCCCAACGAGACGGATCTATCAAAAAAAAAAAAAAAATAGGGAGAACCCAAAATCTCCCCATTTAATTCAAACTCAAACTCAAACTCAAATCATTTAATTCAACTAAACCAATTACAGGCACTTTTGAATTGTCAAAGGGTCAGTCAGTCAGAAAGATGAAGCTAGTTGCCCATTCCAAAGCGTAGGTACCTATGGAGAAGAACGGGCAAGAAACTCCATGGACACTCTTCGTGTTGAAATTAACCATGTGAGAACGATGTAGAAAGACGTGCACGTTTGAAGCGTCCGTTATAGAAAACATAAAAACAATTCAGAAATAAAAATTACAATAAGCCGTGGCGGCTAAGAGATGACCAGTCCCTACTGACGGCGCCCGTTCACGAACATGACGTATGGATCAGCACCATTCAGCTCAACCATTTTGAAGGGAACTTAATGATCCAACACACACGCCATCACCAGCGAGACATTAGAGTGAGCATGACATACTCTCAGCCACCAGGGCACATTCAAGTCAATGAAAGACGTACCCAGTAAATGGTAGTTTTATAGAAAGTACATAGTGCTCACACGTGTGCTATGCAATTATACAATACTAAACAATTGAGTTTATACAATGCAAATATAGTTTTCTTCCAATGGTCAGCAGCTCCAACTATGTTTCCGAATGCTAATTAGTTTATGCGCCCCTGTGGAGCTGGACCAGCATTGAGCCAAGCATTTTTGTCAGCGATGTAATCCCCTAACTTATAATATGCTTGGCTACATAGTGTGCGTTTAATACAAGATTTAAATTTCGTTTCATTCAGTTGGAGTATGTGGGGAGGAATTTTATTGTAACATTTTAAACAGTACCCCATGAAGGTTGAGTCTACTTTAGCCAGTCTGAAACCTGTTTGTACTAATTGGTCCCTATTTCTAGTCCTATAGTTGTGTCTTTCCCCTCTTTTGTTGAATAGATTTAAATTTTTTCTTACGTACATGATGTTTTCATAGATGTATTGACAAGGTACCGTCATGATGTTAATATCTTGAAACAGTTCCCTTAAAGAATCGCGCCTGCGGAGGCCATATATTGCTCTGATGGCTCTTTTCTGCAGAATAAAAATGGACTCGATATCTGCAGCCCGTCCCCATAGTAAAATACCGTAAGACATGATACTATGAAAGTAACTAAAATAGACTAGCCTCGCGGTATCTACATCAGTAAATTGACGGATTTTTCTTACAGCGTAAGCTGCTGAACTTAGCCTTCCTGCAAGAGATGTTAAATGGGGACCCCATTGCAGCCTTGAGTCGAGCGTGATCCCCAGGAAAACAGTTTAATCGACGAATTCTAGTTTCTCTTTGTTCAATACTATGTCACAGTCACTACTTTTAACGTTTGGTAAAGCAAATCTTATGAATTTAGTTTTTTTCCCATTTAATACCAAATTATTAGCAGTGAACCAATTTAGTACCTGCAGTAGGGCGTTATTTACGTCGTCAATATTTGATGCACGTCTATTTATCTTAAAAATTAAGGATGTATCGTCAGCAAATAACACCATTTGTGGTTGGTTCTTTAATAAATGGGGTAGATCATTAATATATACTAAAAAGAGGAAAGGACCTAAAATCGAGCCTTGAGGAACACCCATTTTTACTTTTAAAGCAAGTGAATTGACACCATTTATTTGAACTTTTTGCTGTCTATCATTTAAATAAGATTTGACTAAACTGAGCGCAAGTTGACCTAGTCCGTAATGCTCAAGTTTAAAAAGTAAGGTTTCGTGATTGACGCAGTCAAATGCCTTGAAGAGGTCACAAAAGATTCCTATGGCATCTTGGGCCTCCTCCCACGCTGTAAATATGTGCTTTAATAAGGTGACACCGGCGTCAGTCGTACAACGTCCTTTGGTGAAACCATATTGCTGATCATGTAAGATTTTGTTGGTGTTAAAATGATAAAGCATTTGATTTAGCATTACCTTTTCGTACACCTTGCTGAATACGGGCAACACGGATACGGGTCTATAATTGTTGGTGTCTTTGCTGTCCCCAGATTTAAAAAGCGGTATAACCTTACTGTATTTCATTAAATCCGGGAAGACTCCTTGATCTACACACAAATTAAATATCAAAGCTAAGTATGGTGCTACAGTCTCGATTATGGATGTACAAACTTTGATAGACATTCCCCATAAATCTTCGGTCAATTTGATTTTGATTTTGAACACTTATTACACAGTAATTTTTTTTGATACTTTGAAAATTTGTTAGTACTGAGCTCAAATCCTAATTTTGAACTTTCGAATAAATTCTAAGTTCTGCAATTCCTAGATAAACCATAATGTTTTAGAGTGTTAGGTTAGACTATGCTAATTAGTTATCACAAAAAAACTGAACCAGAAAATGTTCAACAGAACGATAAAAAAATCGAAAACTGATGTTAGGTGAAAATTACGAAAATAATCATTAAAAAAATTCTATCTCGAAAACTACGAAAAATCGTAGAACATACATGGGGGTGATTCGGATACTCCTCATCATAAAGTATCTTAATTTTACGTTTGAACGTCAACTAGGCCACCCTGTATATAGGTTTGGGATTGACATTACTACTAACAGACTTTGTTTAAAGCCGTATAAGCATTAGCCATTCGTGTGTGTCCGTCTGGGCACGATGCAAGACGCAAAACGATAGTATGTAGTTTTTTGCAAGGGCAGCAACTATCATTGAATTGATTTTGTCAACGATGGTACTTGCTAATTTCTGGAGACATAATATTGTAGCAAGTGAATAAGTGTTCCCTAACGGTTTATTCTGTAAAAATCTCACAGTGACAACTAGATGAGCTTGAAGTGGGAGACAGTTTATCTGACAGAAATGACTCAGTTCTGTCACATAAACTGTCTCTGATTGTGTTCCTATCAACGACATTCAACATGCTTTTAATATGTGGGTAGAATGTCGATCGCCAGTGACACGCATAATAACTGCGGGCAGATTGTTAGCTCAATTTGCTTTGCGTTGAAATTCAGCTGATTACCTACCGCTCAATAGCTTCACCTTTCGGTGTTACCTGACAAATTGATGCAAAATACCACTCTCGTTAATATTATTGAGTTCATCAAACACTGTATATTGGTAGATAATTTTAAGGCCCGCTTTCACCACAAATCACTAAATGCATTTAGCGCTAAACGTATTTACGAGTAAAACATACGTCTGCTAAAGTCAATCATTTGATGATAACAGATGATGGTATTTAATGATGTTTGAATTATGTTTAGTGTTAAACGCATTTAGCACCAAAACTGCAAGAGGGCCATTTATATTATTGGCGTATGAGTAAAGGTACGATTTCGAAGGCGACAACAGATCGAAAACTGCAGCGGCAAAAATGTTTTACTACAGGTTTCTATATAATTCGCATCCGTAGATGGCGATATTGCGCCTGCTGGTACAAAGCTAAAACATTTATTTTTATGTTTGACATATAACTTTTGCGATACTTAATAGGAGTGACATCGAAGTTGTGACGTCGCGGTCGGAATTAGAACCGCAGCGGCACTGTCGCTTGCAGTTACTTATTGTTAACGGCAGCAGCGTTGCCGTACTTGCGTACGGCAACGCTGCTGCCGTCATCATAGGAAATGTACCTGTGCGTTAATTTTATTGATGCTTGCATTCATTTTAACCCCGACGCGCGACGTATGTGATCTTTCATACACTATACTATAATCTATAGTATTTTTCAAATATCGCAAAATTCGTTTCGCAGCCTTCCAGTGTTGGACCAACATAATGGAAATGACCCGGTTTTTTGCAAATAAAACACTTAATTATTTTTGTAGAACATTTGTTTGTTGATTTAGTTGGCCGGTTTGACATCAATGCACTTTCTTCACTCTTTTCAAAGTCTCTAAATTTTCTTGTCAAAGTTTGCTTTTCTTGGTTTCACTGCACAGTTTAATGTTCGAATTTTGTAATGCCTTAATCAATGGGTCATAGTTAGATGGTAACCCACTCAGCATCAAAACTGACAAGAAATCATCGTCCAATGGAGAACTAATATCACGTAATTGTTGATCTAAATCGCAGATCTTCAGGAGATAGGCTTTCATATCACTAAACTGTTCCAATTTCAATCCAAATATGTAATGTACGCAGTAGTCCCAACCTTCTACACAGGCCTCTGTCTTCTCTGCCTTCTTTAGGTTAATCCAGGCCGCATGCCCGGTTTCTGCATTCCGAACATGCGAAAATGACGACGGCTGAACCATCAGACATATTTTCGCCAGCGCCCTTGGTTGTTTACGAGGGTCCGTGACCTTGGGTACTCCCGGCGTCGACTCTGCGATACAATCACACAGATCCTCATGTATCAAATACATGCGCATCAGGAATTTCCAGTTTCCGTAGTTTGATATTCCACTTAGTTTTTCAAAGTTGATAAAAATTCCAGGACCAGAACTCGTTGCCGACATTGCTCCCTGTGACGTGGCACCGCTGCATTTGTTTTCAGACATTTTGTCTTATTGTTGGTTTTTGCGTACTATTATTGCTTTACTCCAACTAATCGCGTATTCTGGGCCCATAACCTGATAGATTATAGGTAAATTAAACCAGGATTGAATACTGAAAAGTCCGTTTATTACACCGAAACAAGAAAGAGAAAAAGAGCAGCCATTTTAGTATAGCGTGACAAAGTACTCGTAAGTAGTTGCAGGAAAGACGCCACCTATTGGCTAATTGATACAACATAAAATGACAATATAAACTGTTTGGTTTATACTTAACAGTATGAAGATGGGTATTCAGTTTATAGGCTTAATCGTTTTGTCTGTTTATAGTAACTGTGTGTGTGCCTGTATGTGGCAGCTTAGCTCCCAAACGAATAGTCCTATCAATACAGTTCTTAAAGCTCTGTAGCCATAAGGCAAAAACGGATTCCTTATCTAATCGGCAAAAACGTTATCCTGTTTGTCCGTCCGTCCTTCCGGATGTCATACAGCCAATTTAGGCAGAGACTTAGCACTACATCGTTGAAATTTGGAAGGAAGATGTATAATTATGATCAGATGATGATTGATAGTGGAACTCTTTAGGGGCTACTAGTAAAACCATCGAGTTTGGGGTCATAAGAGTATGATTCGTTTGACGAATCCAATATATTGCACTTGTTGTCGAGGGTCTTTTAAAGGCGTATTTTTTAGTTTTTTTTTAAACTAGATATTTTTTTATCCTTATTCAGTATATAATTTTCAATGTAGCTACTGTTGCATTCGATTTCCAGCCACCGTGTCTTTTAATCTGGGCCATGTCTGCTCCTGAATCCGTCAATAATAGAGTAGCGCCTGAAACAATGGCCCGTGTGGAGCTCGGCATTTGTCAATTTCAGGTATTTGGCAATTTCTTTCGGCGTGATGCTGATCTTGTTTGCCAATGACTTGCCTGATACACTTCCATTGTTATACGGTACCAAAAATCTGTTAGTGTTTTTATTAGAAGGGCGTAGAGCTTGGAACTTTTCGACAATTCTTACGTCTACTCCACGAACTACAAATTACCGTTCTTTCCTGGTCTTTGTATCTGGCGAATTAACCAAAAACAAAATATCTGAATGTTTTTCTAGCTACGATTTTTATGTATATACTAGCTTCTGCCCGCGGCTTCGCCCGCGTGGATGTCGGAAATACTTTCATTAAAAATTCCACGGGAACGTGCTACCAGGATAAAAAGTATGTCCTTCCCCAGGATGCGTATCTATATCTTTACCAAATTTTATCGAAATCCGTTCAGTGGTTTAGGTGTGAAAATGCAACATACACAGAATTTATAATAATATAATAGTAGGTATAGCACTTTGCCCGCAACTACGTCCGCGTGTACTTTACTCTAAAAATATCGAAGATGTAGGTATGTTTACGATCTTTATCATTTATTTATCTAATTCGTGTTAATTTTAAGGTTTATAGATCAAATGAATAAGATTTTTTAAATAAACCTTATCGTCCGTTTTACCACGACAGGCTTTGTTTTTAAAAAAGCGTTTGGTACGTTCCCATTGTATGACTTAAAGATTATTTATACCCATTTTAGAGTTAATGGAAGCAAGCAGTAAAATCCACCCCTTAAACTTTATTACCCCTTTCTACTCCAGTAAGAGACGATTTTTCAAAAACCCTTAAAATAATACTTTTCATTTTTTGTTTTAAGTATTAGTACCGAGTTTCAAGTTAATCCGTCCGAGGGGTTTAATTTTTTTTCTAACCTATTAACTTTTTCACCCCCTAAATCCTCTGTGAGGAGTTTTTTTAAACTAAAAAGTGACCATCTGTATTAATTACTAAGGCAAATATTGCCAGGTATCAAGTTTATTAACCAAAGGAAAAAGGTTTTTCATATTAATTGTATCCCGTCTTTTCACCCCACAGGGGTAGAATTCAAAAAACAAATATTGGGATGTTTCCATAATTTGACTCAAAGAATATTTATACCCATTTTCGAGTTAATCAAGCCACACATTATAATCCTCTTCTTCTGTAAAATTAACTACCTCTTTTCACCCTGTTAAGGGTAGATTTTCGAAAAACCCTTGTACGTGTTTATATATATTATATTATTATATATTTTTAGTCTTAAGTATAAACACTGAGTTTCGAGTTAATCGGACCGCGCGTTCAAATTCTTCCACACAAACTTTAACACCCCTATATCCCCTTTGAGGGGTAGTTTTGAAAAACTAATAATGATAAACTTTATTGCTTACTTAGGCGAGTATTCATGCCAATTTTCAAGATTATTAACCTAACGAATAAGATTTTTCATATAAAATTTATCCCCGCTTTTCACCCCCACAGGGGTGGAATTTTGAAAAATCATTGGGGATGTGCTCATAACTTGACTCGAAGATTATTTAAACCAATTTTTGAGTTTATCAAGCCACGCTGTAAAATCTTCGCCTGTAAAATTGACTACCCCTTTTCAGGCCGTCAGGGGTAGATTTTCGAAAAACCCTGATACACATTATTCTTTCCTTTAAATTTTGGGTATACATCCTGAGTTTCGAGTAAATCGGACCGCGCGCTAAAATTCTTCCATACAATCCGATTTGTACTCCGAGAAGGGAGTGAATGATAGCGTGACGGCTGGCAGGGGAGAATGGAATAAGAAAGCGTGTTGCGCCGACACTAAGTAACATGGGACAAGGGCGAGAAGACGTTGACGATGCATTAAAAGTTATACACTTACTTAGATTTGATTAACACATATAATTGTATTACACATAAACTAACCGAAGGTTTATGTGTATGTTATTACAATTATATTTAACTTACATAGATCGCAGAAATCTCGACGTTATGACATGAAAAACATCATATCAGTAGATCACAAACTACCGACGCATGGGCGGGTCGATAGTATAGTAAGTATATGTAGCTACTTTAGTTACTTATTCAATCATTAGGTACTTACTTTTATGGCAAAAAAGCTGTGATCATTTAGAAACTTTTCCACAATAATTTGAGTTGTGAAAAGTTTTGATTTCTTAGCTCGATGACCTACCGATTTTTTTGGTGTATGTATTAATTTGAATATTATGTTTGGTGCTTATTGTTGACCTTAGCTTCGTTGTACATGATATTACTGAAAGTAGACTAAAATAATACAAAAACGTTTTTTTCTAAATTTACAACTTAAAAGGCTAGTACTATAACAATATTTATGTATTTAGCCAATATGTACGCCCATATAAACAGACAAAAAGAATGGAACAGAAAAATATGTACAAAAGTGGCGCTTATTTTTAAAGAAATCACTTCCAGCATACCAGCGATAGGAGAGTTGTTATGTAGATAAAAAGAGATGTAGACAACGCGTGTAAGAGAGAAGAAGGGAAAACAAAATACATTTATGCAACATAATGTAACATACGCTTGTAAACAAACAAACACACATACTATTAGCAAAATTATCGTGACGGTCAAATGGTTTCACTTTTTTCGGTCTAGCTCTTATTCGCCAAGTGTGCAGAGTATGAGGTGCGAAAACAAACTTCGTTCCAATAATGAAACCTGTCTATATCTTTGTTTTTTTTTATTATGTTTAGAAAACGAAAGCCCGAAGTTGAGTTTAGCTTGCTAATTTAATTTGACCCTCTATGGTTCGCCAGAGTCATCCAGAGTACTCGTCCACTGAGGAAGGTCCAGGGGATACCACACAACACTGATCCATTAGTTTTCCGGAACTTACAGTTTTTTCGGTAGCACAATTATCAGACCTAACGGCTATGTCTAGTTTTGGCATTAAAAAAGCCTCGATACCTCCTCGGAATCTACAACCTCTTTTAAAACATGAACTATTTCTTAGTCCATGTTCAACTAAAAAATCGAAGTTAAAACAAATATACGAACGGTATGGTATGACTAAATGTACCCACGACACCGGTCGCGTGTACCAATATTATACTGCAATCTAGATAGAGAACACACCTGCGAGTTAAAATTGCGTTAATCAGATAAGTGGTTTGTTTATTGCTAACATTTGCCCGCGGCGAAAACGACAAAAGACAAAATGTCAAAAATAACGTTTAAATTATCCCTCGGGAACGTACTACCGGATAAAAAGTATTTCTCTTTTCCTATGTCTTAATAAGGAGGTAATGGTCTACCCGTGTGCCACGGTTTAGCCATAATTAGTGACCTACCCTTGTTTCACACTGCAGCGGTGCGATCAACTAATATGACCACTTAAATAAAACATCGAGATTTCTGTGTTATATCTAAGTTAAATATTCATGTACAAAACTTATACATCCAAAATCCATTGTGCACTTAAGAATATCTAAGCAGTCACATAAACATACGAAAAGCAACTTTATTATAATATATATCACATAGATCTTCAGATATCCGAATTCATAAACTGACTTACACATTCATAATACTAGTAGGATAGGATGAATAATGTCCATTCGTGGTTAAAAACTTCAAATAAAACCCCTTTATAGCGTTTGGCTGCCGCAAAAGTTAGTAGGTATAACGTCAAAATTATCAGCAAGCAGCAGTTGCCAATCACTTTGACGTCAGCAGGCGCTAGAACAGCCGTACTGCGATCCCCAATTAGTAGGTACGTCAACCGTGGTGATTTAATCAATTTCCTCCTCGGCTCATATAAAGGTAGTCTCGAGGCCCGTGTTTAACAGTCGATGTTCTTTGGCTGGTATCGGATACCAGAACTGTTGAAAACTCTTTTCCGAATAAATACATATATATAAACATACAAGTATGCTATTGATATAATTCATTATTTAAGCGATTTTAAAATATTTTCATTATAAAACAGATACCGCGAAATCAGAGGTTAAAAAAATTACTATTTTTTTTTTTTACGAATTGTAAATAAAGAAGTGAAATTGAAAATATCAAGTTGTTAATAAAACATGAGCGGTGGCGTAGAGTCATATCGTGCCAACGCGACGTCAAGATAGAGCGTTTAGAGCGTTTGTCGCTCAATAAGGCTCCAGTGAGGATCTGAGCGTAGCCGTAGCGAGCGGAAGGAGGCGGCCGGGCCGCGGTCGATAGGCACCGGGGCGCAGGCGCGGGATCTTGCCGCCGGAGGGGCTACAAGAACACGCCAGTCCGCCGGCAAGCTGATACGCGGCTGCCGGCAGCCAGCGTCCGCAAGGGCGCACGCGGACGCGCAAAACATGCATACGAGCCGTCCGCGCGGCGTGCACAGCATCGCGCTTGTGCTGGCTCTCGCGATCGCCTGGTTGCCTCATGCAGACCACGCCGCGTGAGTATCACCAGTTATGTCGCCAGGTTGCAGCCGTGACCATCGATCTTATCGCGTGACGACGACGCTCAGGTCCGCGCGCACCCCGCACGCACTTGAGAAGCCATAGCGTGCGTGTAAATCTCTCAAAGCCGAGAGTTCACATTGCTCGACGCGCGTCTGATTTGTTTATAACACGACCTCGATGCTAATCCCTCGCAAATAAGCTAATAAGGAAAAGGGTTGGGGCTCAAGGCTCCCCGAGCTTAGTTGCTCGCTTATTAAAATAATCCGGCGAGAAAAAACAACACCTTTCTAAGCTCACCTTAATCTATTTGAAGTTTATTTCTTACACAAACATATTATTTTATTTACAAAGTAAATCTTGTTTTGGTTTTAATTTTCAACTATACATTATTATCTAAATACTTACGTAATTTACATGTACGGCGTTTGTTTGGAACTCATGGGAACAATATCGAAGAAATTGAGACCGCCATTAAGCCCACAGGGAACGATTTTTCGTCGTAACACTGATTTATCTAGTGGTTCCTTAAAAATTGTATCGTAGGCGAGAAATGCCCTGCTGAACCGCTATATTATCTGTCCAATAAATGAAAACTTATTTAGCAAGTAAAAGACAGAGAGCGAAATCTTAAGTAGTGAGACAGACAGATCTGACCTTTTGCGTATAAGAAATGATAAAATCCAGCCATAAATACAGAATTACAAACCAGTTTAATTAATTGTGTCTAGCATGTACCAGGACCCGAGGTTTTTGTTATTGAAATTATTTGTTCATAAAAAAACCTGAATAAGAATGATAAAAACTCGCACTCTTCTAATGTGTTGGAAGAAAGTATATTTTAAGGAATCACGATGATCTTTTTCAATGCAGACGTTTTCACCGTAACATAAAGATAAATGTATTAATATACTAGACTATATTAATTAATAAATGTATTTACTACTAAACTACTTACTAATAAAAGTAAATACGGTGAAAGATGCAGGAATACCTACAGCACTAGGCTCCAGAAAAGTGAGATTGTAGATCGATGTAAGGACATAAAACATGTTTACTCTTCTTCTATTCGTTTCTATAGAACATCACAACAAAACATTTTTTAATGTATTTATAGTTCATGGCTGTAACATGATAAATGCGGCTTATTACTTTCACATATGTGACTACATAGAATAATACACTGAAGTTGGGTTGCCTATTGGCTACTTGTATGCATTTCAACGCAGCAAAATTTATACTAATTTCACCTATTGAATACGAGATAATTATTTAATTTGTCTTTCCCACTTGATCGGTCTTGATGTTCGTGATTTGGCCATTCCTTACTTACTTACTTATTGTGTGATGGATTAACTTGGTTTTATTTAAGATTCTATCTTTTGAAAATGTAATCCGTAAAGAATATGCTCGAAACAAACGTTACAATTAACCAACTCCAGCTTGAATTTGAAAATTGTTGTTTATTGCAGAGTTCATAATACAAATGCATAATACATAAAAGTTTTACGACGCGACTATTTTCCCCGTGTAAATAATTCGCACGTTTCGGTTTTACTTTTCGGAAAGTAAATAAATAATAGCGCTCAGTAACCTTCATTTTCATGTTGATATTAACCTTCGCTTACACGATACACTTTCGCTTTTCGGTAAATAAAAGTGACCGTGGTACTACTGTGCTATAATTTAACGGAGCTTATGTTTTGGACAAAGTTCGCTTCTTCGCTTTACACGATACACTTTCGCTCTTAGTTAAATAAAAGTGAACGTGGCACTACTGTGCTATAATTTGGTTAAGCTTATATTTTGAACAAAGTTCTCTCGGTAGAAACCGACGATCAAGAAAAACAAACAAATCGTAGGGTACATCGTTTGATATAAACAATCCAGTCTTCGTGTGATAAGAAAACGAAACCAGAGCATAAAATATATTAAAACGTCTTTCCAGTTAATACAATAGCGAGCTTTCACTATCGTTAGATGAAAGTAAAAGCGAACAGGAATAAATAGAGGTCAGAAGGCGCTTTGACTTAAGTATTCCTTCCAAGAATAGTTATTTCTGTATATTATTGACTTCTATATCTACTAACTACTTCTACCTGATTCTAAACGTAAGTTTACTAAATGTAATTTAACGATGAAAAGATGTTTTGTTGTTTTTGAATCATGTTTGTTGGAATTTTTATGTTGTCCAAAATTAGCAAGGGACGTTTCCGGGTGGATACAACGTTGATATTCAACCAAAACTTCCAAAATATTTAATGATATTTTTCGTCGCGCATGTTAGCTTCCAGAATTTATTATGATATGACGTTAATTGAGTAGCTCTATTTGGAATATTAATAATAACCCACATACACACACACACACGCACACTAAGTAGGTATTAACATAAATAGTGGCAAAGTACGTAGATGATTATTCAAAATAATTGTTTAATGTTTAGAACATTTTCCAACGTTGAAAACGTTGTTAAAGTATCAGCTACCAAATGTAATAGATAGAGAAGACCAATCAATTTGTTAGGTTAAAATGATATATTTAATAACGAATTCAGGCATTATGGGGTGCTTTATTATTGCAAATAGGTCACACGTCCTGTTCCTGCCTGAAATACGCTGTCATCAGTAACCCGTTATACACAATACACACAGTGTAAGTTTTTTAAATATAAATAAAAAATGCATAAACTAAGTTCAGGTCACATCATTATAATTTATTGTTGATAACGTCAACAACCACTGAGTATTTCATATGCCTGCTAGCAAATCCGAAGAAATAACTGCTACAAAGTTATTATTATTATAAGCAAAGACATGCTTTTTTTTTTGGATGGGAAATCATATAATGACCCCTCCCGCTCTGGGTGGAGTGGAAGGGAGTGTCAGACTCTTACTGACTAAAACCCACCCGTGTTCCTTCCTTAGCCCTATCTGTCCCAGGGCAGCGGTAACCCTTTCGGACGATCCCGCTACCCTGGCAGCAAAGACATGCTTGACTTATGTTGGTGTGATCACTGATCAAATATCAATCTCAACTTTTGTTTAAAAATTATTGATTACATTTGGCATAAATCTATGACATTTAAAAAGTTAAAATGACAACGTTTATTTATTCAAACATAAAACCCTAAATACTTATAATGTGTTCCAAAATATCTGATGAAAATGTAAGCAAATGGATCAGAGAACTTACCTGAGGATACCAACTTAGTGCCTGCCACTTATAAATTGTGTGCTTCGATTTAATTTTTGCCCGAAATTCTAATTTTAAATCATTTTAGATGGTTTTCATTTGTTGATGGAGGTTTATGTTAAAACCCCAATTTTCGATGATGATTTTTCAGTTACAATTAACTGATGTTATTCAAACGATAATTGTTGGAAAAATTATGACATAAAAAAGTTGAAACCGTCTAAATATAGATGAATGTTAGGGAGTTACTGCTTAATTTTTACCTAAACAGTGATTTGTGTACACTTTTATCAGATATTTTTGTAATAGACCATATTATGGTTTCGGTTATAATTATGCGTTTACAATGAGTGGAGAGATTATGGGCATCTCTATTAGTATTTATAATCAGGTAATGATACACTAAATAATATTCGAATAATCAAATCAGAAATTTCAAAGATGCTAAGTATATTTTGCCTATCCCGTGGGAACCCTCTGTTTTAGGACAAAAAGTATTCTCAACATTGTTCCCGCGCATTAATAAGCGTTACTATGCCCAGTTTAGTTATATTTTTAACTTATTTGGTACTTTGAAATAGACGAACTAAAAAATTGCTAATATATAATATTCAAGTACCTATTGTTGATAGGTAGGTCCAGTCACACTTCCGTAAAACAAAAAATGATAGTACAAACAACAACATAACTTAACATCATGTCTGTATTCCGCGGGGATAAGTAGTGCATAGTGCAAAAATCCAGAATAAATAATAAATGTAAAATAAATGAACATCAAACTTTCACTATTATGAGCCGTATCGTAGTTTAATTGGTAAAGTCTACTGTTTTATTATAACATTGCAACTACTTTTAGATATTATTTGATCAGATCCGAACCTTAGCATATACATATTTTTATTAGAATCTTCTTTGTTCCTGTTGGCCTGAAGTATACGAGAATACCTTGACTAGACTTGGGCTTGGAATAGCTGGGATTGACATTGCGGCAGACTGATTCGTGTCAATATTTGATGCCTCGACACTGAACCACCAAAGGTCATATAATTTAGTAGCTTTTCTAACAGTGTTGGGGTATAGGTACCTACATAACACTATTTCTATTTCCTTACTTCCTAAAACGTGGCAATTACTGAAGTCTTATTTCGTATAGAGAGTGAGTTTTTAAGATAGCACTTCAGCTCGAGAAAATAATTAGAAAAAAAGTCAAAGTGATCAAACAGACACAAACTCGTTTCTGGTGGCTTCTCAAGGAACTTGAAGATTACCAAACTTACCTTTAACATACACAAATAAGTTTAGGTTTAAGTAGCTTAAAATTCTGTAGCAGAACAAAAAGTTAGTCAGAACACTCAAGCGTAAGATCTGTAGACAAAGAAAGATCACTTAACAAAAGTTAGTGTGGCACTTCGATTACAAGCCATGTCTGCGGCCGCGCGCTCGCCGCACCGACAACTTTTTCAATGTTGGCTTCTGAACTTCACTTGAGACTCTGTAGAAATAAACTAGTGAAAAATAAGTTCCTGCATTGTGATGGAAACTTATTACGGAACTAATTAAGTGTAGTTAGGTGTGAGCTGAAATGCACCACTAACCGAATAGCGTGTAAAATGTTTCATTTGGATTATGCAAACGGTTGGTAGGCAACTTACGAATGATTAAATTACCTATTTGGTTGCGACTGACAGTAGTACTTATTCTTTAAATACCTACACAATATTTCTTTTTACCCGACTGAACAGCAAAAATAGGTTTATGTTTTTCTCGCGTCTCTTTGTATGTGTCTGTGTATTTGGGATTCTTCATACCCCCAACAAACAAATGCAACACAACATGTTCGGTTCAACGTATGTTACAGTTTATGTTACGTTTCACATATGTGTACCCACCATTAAATGTGTCTGACCCGGTGTCATTTTTGAGAGAGAAGCTTATGAGTCTGTACTGTTGGTTGCTAATCTTTTGATATTAAAATACCTACTTAGATACACAAACTTTGAATGGACTACGATAGGATTTGCTATAAAGTCTGACATAAATAGTAACATAGTACCTACTCGTATCACGCCTGTGATAGGCAGAGGTGTCTATAGTAGGTAGGTGTTTCGGTACAAACAATAAAATTATCCTAACAAATGATAGTTCCTTTAAATATATAATATTTTATATAATATAGTGTATAAATATACACTCGCCGACACCCGCGATTTCGTCCACGTGAAATTTCTCGTTCTTCGACCCAACCCGTCACATCGCATCTTGGCCCCGCTATTATTTCGCTTTCGCTTAGCGTTATTTCTGAATAAACTTTTTACTGCACACACACACACTTTTTTATAAGTATACGTTTAGGTATACCTATACTTATAAAAAACCTGAACTGGCTGATGTGGCATTTCACCAGATGGTCAAATGAAGCGACGCGCGCTTTACTTGTGTTAACCAAGTGTACAAACACGCTGTGAATGTGTGCGTGAAGACGAGTAGCGTGAGCACATGCACGCACAGATACTTCCGACTTCGCCTTTGTCTCGAACGGTACCGAGAGCTCCTGCGGTAACACACACAATCACAGCGCAGCGTGATCGTACAGATGTTAACCACAAATATAGCGCACGTCGCTTCGTGAGATAAAAATACTGTAACAGTAGCAGTACAGTAATTCGCAAGTCTAGCAAGGCTCTTTAATTTTTTTATTCATTTAGAAGAAGCCTAGAGAGCGAGATTATCACTCGCAAGCACTCCGCAGCCGCACGCTCTCCAGTTTCCAGTCTCCAGCGCTGGAAGCGCGAAGCTGCAAACGACCACGAGGCACCGTGGATGCCCTGAGTTCGTTCTACTTGCACTCATGTACTGCGTGTCGTCAGGTACTGCATATTCTGCAAACTCAAAACAAAACATCGTTATACCATCCTCTACTGTTGGAGAAGAAAACAACTATTAGGAAATTAAATTCCGTTTTAGTAAGTACTTTATAAAACATGGTGTACCAAATGAGCAATGACACTGTTTCTAACCGAGCGAATGTCTAGTGGTAGAATAGACTAGACGTCGACTAGGCTTGGTATTGTATCTGTATTTCCAATAGCCATAGTCAGTAATAATCGATATCCGCCATGCATACTGAGTTCTGTAAAGCCGTAGTATACGCTCACGGTCAAGATCAAGACCGAGTTTACCAACAGGCTCTTTGTATCCTGATGAATGGATGCCACACGTCATGAAATGTTGTAAACTAAACCATTGTTAGTCAATCTATGTAGAAACCTACGAGCCCACACAAACGTGCGGGGCGGCGACGCTGCTACGGTTCCGTGCAACTCGCCAAATGGCCTGTTACTGTCATTATTCAGTCAGACAGCATACCGGAGCCACACTAGTCCAAGCACTAGTGTAGCATGTAAACTTGTTCAGACATCTCGGAACCCGGCACAACTGAAACGATTACGATGATTTATTTTCTGAACTGTGCGAAATTACATTTTCTAAAACCCGTACATACAATTCGTAAATGGACGCTCTCGACAGGTTTCTTTTTTTAACTTGATAAAGTAATTAGTTTCTCTGGTATTACAGAACCTTTACTACATGAATGTTTTCTAAGTTGATCTTGGACATCACTAATATCGGTGAAGGAAAAACAACGTGAGGAAAGCTGGACTTTATAATAAATATAAGTCTGGAATCGCGATTCCGCTATAAGCAAGCGTTATTATTTAATGGTCATGCCATCTCTGATCGAATACCGGCCTTAGTGATTCACCTAGTGAACAAGCAGGCTCATCGCGCATCGACGGCATGTCAACAACGTTTTAAGTATATGAAATACATGCCCAAATCACCCAGCACCTAGCTCAGCGCAATCCACATTGCACGGTTCGTGCTGCGCTACGCTACCTCACTCATCGACCACGCGAGCCTCCTAGCTGTGTGCATCCGCCTTACGTGCAAATCCTTGCTCTGGCTGTATAAGACACATGCGCTTGGTCGAATTGAAGTTTTGAGTTGACCAGAACATCATATATTATAATTATAGCCGTATTGACTTCGGAACCCTGTACTTATCGTGGTTTGACATGAAATTGGCCAGTTTTAAATTGTTTTGAATACGGTTCTATTGAAGATAAAAACAGCTCACAAACCCATGTTACGAAATTATTTCTACTAGTAAAATATATAAGTAAAATTTGTTTTCACAGTAAAATCGAATCCTAACGTATTATGACTCACTGAGGCACTATTTTGATTGAGTCGATTTTCCTACAACATCCATAACTTTCGCGTCGTAGAAATATACGACTTCATCAATGGTCAACGTTTCGGTAGGTATTTCTTATTCTGCCAACATTGTCGAACATGCAATTAATACTTTGTTAGGTACGCTTTATTGGAGCTCCGCTTAATTACAATTTGGTGTGCTGTATGTCTACCACAAATCCCGCAGTTTACTGTAGATGAGACTTTGGTTCAGATTTAGGTATAAATCACTAAATGCGTTTATCTTAAACCATAATTCTGTCTCTGTCAACTTCAAATAATTGACAGAAACATGACGATGTTTTAAATTTGTTTAGCGCTAAAGGTTTTTAATGATTTGTAGTGCAAGCGGGCCTAACTTGTACACCAATTTTTTTTTCTTATAGATACATTTTTGCTTATAAACGGTTTTTCACTCTGGAAACAGTATATGGTGGGGTGACCGACTGCATGTCTAGTGTCTCCTGGACTTTCTTTTTCGTGGCTCGCCTTCATCTTTGTCGTCCGAGTCTGTATCAACGTGTCTCCTCCTCCTCCCTATGGGGTACCCTAGCTGGGATAGTTTGGCTTTGGCATCCTCTGATAGGTCTCCCAATTCTGCTTCAGCCATCCTCTCACATAGTTATCTATCATGACTGTGTTTCTTGCGCGATGTGCTTGGGAGCACTGGAAGTTGTCCCCAATAAGCTTTTGGAACTTGGCGTATACGATCGCAGCATAAAGAGGTCGGGAAAGTGTGAGTGATTGAGCTCCTGATGGGAATTGGAGTCCCTAACCCTGCTGTACGGAAGATCTGGGTCTGAGGAGGTTGCTGCAGACCCAGATCACAACAGAAAGGCACAAGTCCGATCGTGTATGGAGTACTGCAGTCACCTGTGGGATGGCTCAGCTAAATACCAACTTGCCACTTTAGACTCAGTCGAGCGCAGAGCTAAGAGACTCATTGGCGATAAAAAGCTGGTGGAGGCAAAGCTTCACAGTTTGGCTCACCGGCGAAGTGTTGCCTGTCTGTCCGTCTTCTACAGACTGTACCTCGGGGAGTGTGCTCAAGAGCTACATGAGCTCAGCCCGCCTTCACCCTTTTACCATCGAGAGTCCAGACGCACTGCGGGATACCACCCCTATTTGGTTAATATACCATATAGCGCTTCTCATCATCTTTTCTGATGCGCACAGCAAAGGAGTGGAATTGTCTGCCTGCGTCTGCAGTCCCGAGTTCATACAACCCTAATCTCTTCAGGGCGAGAGTGAATAGGCTTCTTCTGGGCAAGCTCGTTCCACCGTAGATCTCATCCCTACCTCTGGGCTGGATTGAGGTCAAGAGTGAGCCCATTGTCAATAAAAAAAATAAAAAAAAGACCATTTGCCTCTTAACGCAACAGCTTGGTGTAGAACTGCTGGTATTTCTAAGGCCTTGCAGCGAGACTTGATAAATAACTCCATGTACTGGACAGCCTTGAGTGACGAGTACTCCAACACGAACTTAATCTGATTATTGAATATAAACATCAAAGAAGAAAAAATTACATTGACATTGAGTAAAAATAATTAACACGTGCCTTACTTAATTCCTACCTACATATTTATAATAAGATGGATATACCTATATCCCGAACACGTTCTCGGGTGATGCGCTACGATGCACTTTCTTGATTAGATGTTGACGCTCTCCCCTTTAATCTTGCAAATGTCACGGGGGTGGCTCGACTAATTTCTACTCCGCATTATGCACATGTTTTCGAGAAAATGGAGTTTTTCCGAAACTCTTAATAAAAAATGTAGTTGTAACCTTTATTTTTGATTTAAATATTGTTTAACTAACTAGCTAAACTGTCAACCAATAGCGAATAGAAGAAACTGAAGGGCATCGGTTGTTGAGAGATTATTTAGCCAGCCTCAGCAGTATCACTCCCCGAGTCGAAAGATACCTCATTTGTTAAAATCCGTTCTCATGTTTGGTCTCTAGGATTGAACACAGAATAGTTTTTCTATATACGTACCTACTCAGTTGAATTTTAGCACTTAAATTATATGTGTACCTAATTGATAAACATAGGCCGGTATGTCGTTGATAGGAAAATTGATATTAGTAAAAGGAGTTTTAGAGCGGCTTATGATATATACATAATAGATAGATCCTCGGTATATACAAGGTTCCCTTTTTGGTAATAAATAGATAGAAACTCAGCATTTTTTTTTTGAAATTGTTGAATGTATGCATATTGTTGAAAGACAAAAGACTCATGAAGATCCTGTCTTTTCTTGCGTTGCGAGTTAATTTTGTGTGTGATTGTGATGACACCATCGGACGGTGCAATAATACGGGATGTGTTTGTTTTTTCAAAATCTTCGAGTTGTATTCCTGGCTTGAGCAAGTTATTATTCAAAAATCTAATGACGCAGTTTTAGTTTCATCGACCCCGTGACTAATTAAAGTATTTTTCTGTATTACCTGTAGTTTCGGATTTGGTATTCCAACCTAACTTGAAACATTAATTCTGTATACACAGACGAATTGATAACCTCCCTCTTTTAGACATCTGTTAAAAATAAATTTGTATATCTTTCATTTAATCTAGTTAACTCCCTGCTGGCGGCCTCAGTAGAAGTGTTGAGGCTTATTTAACAAAACTCACAAACACGAACTATCACTGAGAATTGGGGGCGATATCGGTAACGATATCGAGTGCAGAGGTTCGTAGTTACAATAAAACCTTGAACAGAAAAGTGTTACGATGCAAACTAGTCGTTAGTTTAATGTTTTCGTTAATTTTAGTAAGTATAGCTTTCCATCTTTGCCAGCTCAAACAATTGAATATTGAATATTTTTCAAAATGTCGACATTTTGAAGCTTTGCTCGTTGTTTTAGCTTTTTGGAGAACTCATAAGATGAGGATGTTTTTCGGATAATTGGTGTGCTTAGTGTCATAGCAAAATTTTGAAATAATCGACTTTGTTTATGGTGTACCCCGACGATGTTTTAATTTTGCTATTTCCCGAGTAGCACATTAGTGAATTTTGCAACTATCTTACAGCTTTAACCTTTTGAACGCCAGAGTATAAACGTACCGCCGTACCCATGACGCCAGGCCACTTTTTCTGTCAAATGATCTTCATAAAAAATAGGGATTCCAGTAATGATTTAAATTGTTTATTTCATAATATGGTGCGACGTGTATTTTGTCATATATTTGTGACGTTGGCGTTCAGGGTAAGATTTCGTTTGTCACATATATGTGACAATGGCGTTCATAATGAATGTTTTATCAGTGTTTGATAAAACTTACAATATAGCTTCAAACACTAAATATATTTGTATATGAGTAGCTTATATCACTCGTAGTTATTTCGTAAGGTTGCATAAAGTCGATTTTGTTACTTAATGTTCAAAACAGGTTTTAATTGTTTCTGAATTAGAAGCAGCTGCTACATATACCTAAGCGGTAACGTACCCTTATTTGGCACTTCTATTTCCAGATGAGTAGTATATCACCTGTAGTGGCTAAAGGGATCATTTTGCAACCCTTTGAAAACTGGCGTGATTGCGTCTTTAAGGCGTATTGTAGGTACCATATGCCACTCCAACGCGTAACATACAAATAAGCAACATAGAAATAAGCGGTTTTTAGACCTTACAGTTCGGAATAGAGAACAAATAAGTGAAAATAAAAACTATGATATCCCTAATACGTCGCCATGTTTAGAAAATGGACTCCTTGAAAATGTTTTGTTTTGAACAGTAGGTATTTTATCACTCTGACGCATAATCACTGAGTTTTGCTAATTGTAACTAATGTACTTTGACATTGTACTTAGTCTAAAACCATTAATGTTAGCTTTTTGACAGTTTTTTTTTAAATTGTACCTATTATTTCGTCAATTGACTTAGCACACTTTGCTTACTTGTTCTTAATCAAATCGAAGGTGCTTCGAAATTTACAAAGAAACCATACTATAGTTTCACAGTAACAAAACATTCGCAAGGAGTTTGAGCTATAAATCAATGCCTACATTATGTGAAGTAGGTAGGTACACGTTAAGTTTTAATACATGTAATCCAAAATTAAACTGGCTGATCACAATAAACATTCAAAGAATATAACTTGACTTAACGCCACTCAAAAGAACTTGGGGTCTCATTTATCACTCAATGACCGAATTGAAACGTCTTATCGTTCAATCAATTCGCGTGCGCAATCATTGCGTTCAGTGCACTTCTAAACTTAATCCATAGTACTAACAGCCACTTAATGGATCCCATTTCGAACCAAAATTAAATGCAAACTTTTGTGTAGTTTTGTGAAACAATGAACCATCGTCATGCATATTTGCTTAAAGGCTCCACCAATCCGTCAGCTATTTATATATTGACTATCAGCCGATCGATTCTGTAAAAACCTCATCGTAAAAAGTTAGGTGAAGTGAGCTTAGAGTGAGCTGTCAATAGTGTAAATCCCTAGCATTAGTTGGAATGACAGCTCACTCCACGCTCACTTCACCTAAGTTTTAACGGTGAGATGGTTACAGAATCGCACTGCAGGACATGTAACACATAATAACTTTTACTCGCCCTGATTATCCTTTTAAAATTTGTCCAAATCTGAGTTTCAAAGTCTAGGAAAATCTAGGGAAATCACACAATTTCTTCATCAGATTTGCCTATTTAAGTCATTATGGGTTAGGTCGCACATGTCGCACATAAGAACTTGCAGATGGTGTTCATTGATCTGGAGAAAGCGTATGATAGGGTACCTCGGGATGTTCTGTGGTGGGCCTTGAAAGAGAAAGGTTTGCCCGGGAAGTATGTAGAGTTAATTCGTGCTATGTACAATCGATCTCGTACCTACGTCCGATCGGCTGCTGGCAATACCGACGAGTTCGGTGTGGCTGTAGGCTTGCACCAGGGATCGGCTTTAAGTCCTTATCTCTTCCTGTTGATTATGGACGCTCTGACGGCGGACATACAGGAAGAGGCCCCCTGGTGCATGCTGTTTGCCGATGACATTGTTCTTGTCGGTGAAGATGGATCCGAGATCCAGAGCAGATTGGAGAAATGGCAACAGAAGCTGGAGGATGTTGGCTTGGAAATCAGCAGAACCAAAACTGAACATATGTTCTGCGATTTCGGCGGTCTCTCCAACTCTAGAGCCATAGCGCTTGATGGCGCGCTTCTCCCAGTCTGCTCCGACTTTCGGTATCTCGGTTCACTCGTGCAAAGCGATGGCGAAGTAGATCGGACGGTTAAGCACAGAATTAACACTGGATGGATGTAATGGCGGCAGGTCACGGGAACAATCTGCGACTCCCGCATTCCCCTTAAACTTAAGGGGAAGATATACAAAACCATGGTTAAACCTGCTGTCTTGTATGGATCAGAATGTTGGGCCACAAAAGGGATGAATGAAAGGCAATTGCATGCAGCTGAGATGAGAATGCTGAGAGGGATGTGTGGTGTTACACGAATAGATAGAATAAGAAATGAGTATATAAGAGGAAGTTTGAAAGTGGCACCGGTAATTGAAAAGTTGTGTGGAAACCGGTTGTCATGGTATGGGCATGTATTACGGAGGAATGAGGAAAATGTCGTGAGGAAAGTTTTGAGTATGAATGTCGATGGCTATAAGAGTATGGGACGACCAAAGAAACGATGGATGGACTGTGTGAATGATGATATGGTTAGAAAGGGGGTGACTGTCGAGATGGCGGCTAATAGAGGAGTATGGAAGAAAAAAGACATGTTGCGCCGACCCCAAATAATTTGGGATAAGGGCAGGAGAATGATGATGGGTTAGGTCGCACATTATTATTCCAAAATCAAAGGCACTTAAGATTAATTTATTTTTGGCCCTTTTTTGAAATAAGAATAAATCCCCTGACCTCCTGGGCTCCTATCTGAAACTTTTCAAATATATTTTCGGTGTTCTCTCAGCATGCTCACCTACTCAGCTATCAACTTTTCGCCCTGCATATTATGTTTGCTCAAAAATTCTCTCCTACCATAAAGTCATCATATAGTTTATATAGTCATAATGTATAGGTATATAAAAGCGTATTAATATATAAAACTGGCCAACAAAATATAAATATCTTGAATATTCAACATTAAACAATGGAAAAATGGAAAATCTACCGAGTATCTAAAGATACAAAGGCATATTGTTCGCTCGCCGTCGTCATACGTGTACTTAGTACCTACGTAAACAGAGGCTCAAATAGCAAGCGAGAGAGTACATATCACTTGAGGCCACGTCATATTCCTATAACTGGTACACATCCCTACATGTTGAATATAGGCTTCTAATACCTACTGGTGCTGTGTCTTCATGCGGAGGTGACATTAGCGGCTTCGTGCCTTCGTCATATTATGTAGTTGTGACTTGGGCGATAATTGGGATGCACTCCGAGCTTTAGTTATCATAAAATATGATAGTGCTTGGTCACATCTGCGTGTATCGCGTCGTAGCGCGAAGGTTCGTGTTCGTTCGTAAATGAAGTTGCGGTCCCAGCATCAGAATTCCAATAAGTAAGTTGCAGACAGATTTCTAGCTCATCGCATTATGGTTTCTGCTTCAGCAAGTTTCAATAAGGCAAATGGCAAGTATAGGTATAAATGTTTTCTACAGTTGTAACTGTTTCTAGATGCAACGTTTATTTCTAATATTAGGAATTATTTTTGAAAGTTTATCAATATAGTCAGGTACAGGTTTAAATTCACTTGTAGCCGCAGAATAGAGAATTTATTATGCTATCAAATACTACAATTTTATAAATAATACGAGTCGTGCGTCCTATGGGATTTCCCATCGTCAAAAATGAAAAAAATGAATCCTCAATTAACCCGTTAAGAATATACCCTCTATACTATACCTGCTCGGATAGGACCTTATTACTTTTTTAAAAATGGTAAAAAACATTCAGTAAGGCAATTCAGTAGCTAACCTAATTAAATATATGTCGCAGCAGGAGGTCATAGATTAAGAAAGTTCTAACATTTGTTACAAGATGGCGGTAGTGAAGTTATTCCATCTGTCTGTCAGTTGTCACTGTCAAGTAATGTCAGGTTATTCCACTTGTCACTGTCAAGTATTGTCAGGTTATTCCACTTGTCTGTCAGTTGTCACTGTCAATTAATGTTATTTTAATAAGGGAGTGTGATTGTCAGGCATTCTGCCAAGGAACGTGCGCATGAGCGGTTAACCTCACAACCTCCATCCTGTTCTATCGCGAATATTTGCGATTATCGTAATTTATAAAGTTTGTGAAATAATAAAAGAAAATCAACGCTATCTGTTCGTGGTATTATTTCCTGTTTTCTGAAGATTGTACGAGGAGGAAGGCTTGCCCCAAAATAACATTCTTGTTCCATCCCCGTCATAATATGACGGGGATGGAACAAGAATGAGTATAATGTCAAAAGAGAAAATGATACTGGCCTTTGCTGATAATGATACTGAACTTTTGCTGATCATTATTAATCTGCCTGGCAAAAGTATTACATTGAGTTTTAATAACTGATAATTTTAATACAAAATTCACTTATAAAAATGTCTTTTAGTTTTCTCGAAGGCATAGAATAAAGTACTATGTATCACTCGGAAGAAAGTGCGATACCCAACTCGTGTGTATAAACTACACCCTCGTTAGTAATCGGTCACTTTCTCCCGGTGAACAATGTACTATTTTTCACAATATCACCACCCCATTGTTTAGCTGTGCACAGGATACACCTTCTTTCCAATTTTCATCAATATAGTGCAAATAGGCTCCGAAAATGGCTGGTGTTAA
This sequence comes from Apamea crenata, assembly GCA_949629185.1. Lineage (NCBI taxonomy): Eukaryota > Metazoa > Arthropoda > Insecta > Lepidoptera > Noctuidae > Apamea > Apamea crenata. The sequence goes on along the minus strand of OX451351.1, from coordinate 13,857,028 downwards.
AATGAAGGGGTTCCGTTTTTGCCATTGGCTACGGAACCCTTAAAAGCCAAACAAAGTAAAGTGTAATTGCTTAATATAATACTTTCATTCACGATCGCTTCGGAAATGTCATTTCTTTTATTTCGAGCACTTCAAGCTAGTGCAAGTAGCCAACTAAGAAATAATAGAATATTAGATAATAGCCATTAGAAGGACTGGCAGTTGGCAAATTAATCTCTAGTCGGTTGGAGTTGGTCTTCCATGCCCTTCCAGTTAAACAAGCTACGGTCAAACGGATCCACCTACCTATCTATATAGGTAGGTAAATCTGACCCGTTTGACCGTAGCCACACCAATCCGCCTATCTTCACACCAATCCGTAGCTCTATTGTTGTGAATCAAGCCCAAATTCAAATCTAGCTAAGTACTGGTATACCAGTACTTAGTTAGATTGTTGTTGTATCAGATTCAGAAGAGATCGGGGGGGGGGGGGGGTGGGGGGGGAGAGAGAGATTGTTGTTTGAGATCTGAATCTGATACTACTAACATAGATTTCTCCCAAGTAGATATATTTAACTGTAATAAACCTACATTAAAAAAATCATAAATTCACATAACATTCTAAGGTCCCATATCAATTTATTAACTTTACTTGAGTAGTTTTTGAGTTAGCTTCAATAATACGTATTTTTTCCACTTAAAGTGGTTTCTATTACAGCAGTTTTAACTGTTTTATAAATACCGACACATAAAAAATATCTGAGAATTATTTCAGCATTTTCCAAATCTAAATTCATAACATTGTTATAAACATTTGTATACACTGTGTGTGAATGACTAAATACGCAATTCGGAATTTCAGTAATGTGATTCATGTTTAAGCTTCCCATGCATTATTTATTTGGAAAAACATAATACATTTCTGAAAATATATTTTTACAGTAGTAGCAGATATTGAGATAGTATTCGAAAGTAAATAAAGCGATGGTCATTATAAATACGCGTTCAATATAATAATGCACTGAGAGTACTATTGAGGTTGTAGTGCGTCAGGGATGTTTGCGGATAATAATATTAATGGTTTTGCCGCCATTATTAGGAGTAGATGCGCATCCCTGATGACGCGTGTTCGCGGCAGCACCAACAGTATTCTCAGTGTGTTCGCAGATCGGTGGGATTCCCCGATGTTGCGGAGGTGGATGCAGCTCCACGCTGAGTTTTAATTGTATGTAGATCTGTGTCTGTAACCTACTAACACTAGAAGTTAAGTAAAATTGTTACTAACCCTATGGACTCCTGTCTGAAATAAAAGTTTTCTATTCTATTCTATTCTATAAATTACCAACCCCAATTAAAATAGAGATTCCAGAGTTCTGTACTTGTAATATCGTGTTCTTCGCTTTAATAAAATAAAACCGGCCAAGAGCGAGTCGGACTCACACAATTGCGGTTCCGAACCAAACAACACTGAGCAATGTGTGGAACGGTCGCTAACTTGCTGTAATTACTGTAATGCGAGTGATTAATAAAATAATCCTACGCTCGCTCCTGAACTATATATCTAAATGACATAGTTGCAAAGGAAAAAAAAACCTTGAACGATATTATTATCTGGTAGGTATTACATTATCTACATGATATGTAAAAGGCCTACGGACACAGACGCCAATTTTTTTTATCTGTATACATTTTCCTATAAAATATGGTTAAAAAATGTTTAAATTTTTTTTTATTGAAGTCTACTTGTTTAAAGGGGGTTGCAAATTTGAGTTTTATCTTCAATACCGATAAACCAAACATTATAAAAAATATTTTTGGAATCTTTAAAGAAAGTACCAGTATCTAATACAGTATGTCAATTAAAAAGTTTTTTTTTGACGGTCCTTTTGACCACCCTAATACATCTGAAAAAATAATATTTCTTGGTCTTTGACTGGCGGCCCGTGTGGGCGTCAATGAAGCCTAACATCACGCCAAAATTCAAATTCGTGGTTTCCATAGATCAAGAAAAACTCCTTTAACAGACGGACAAAAAAAGTACTAAGGTTCCGATTTTACTTTTTGAATCGGAACTCTAGCGGTATCTACAACGCCACATGCGAACAACGCGTCATACTGACGTCACGCAAATCCTGCATCTCGCAAGCAGAGTTTACCGCGCAATTAGCATACATACAAACTTTCCGACACCAGTCGTTGGGCAATTATTGCCCGCCAGACACAACACCCGTCTGGTCGGAGGATCCTTCCTTTTCTATGGAGGTTGAGTGAACTTTACACCCTGTTCCCCATATCAAAGAACCTTAAAAACGGGTTCTAAACACAAAATAACACTCTTCGTTAAAGAATTACTCGAAATAAAGGCAGCTCACATATGTTTTTTAACAAAACGAGCCGAAGATTTAAAGAGGCTACTAAGAGTTGCGCCGTCGAGCATTCATAATAGCCCATCGACTGAAGATGCCTTTATCGAGAGCCTCTTCCTTTGGCTCGCGATTGACACTTGGTCTGAGCACAGCTTTTCTTCTAATGAAATATTTACTCTCAATAAAGTGAAAACTTTTCAGTGTTTCTGGTTGAGGTGCGGGCATTATTTATGAAAAGCCAGGTATTGCTAAAAATACTAATCGTTACGCTAATATACTCACTCATCGTCTTTTTGTGTTATGGCCTTTCCGAGTTACGGCGATCCACTTGGGTGTAACGTCCGATTCGCACGTCCGTTGTTGGTCACTGTTCTAATCTAACCTAATCTAGGTAGAGCTGCCTTTGTTTACTGACTGCGACTAACTTAAACGGTACAGATCGTTTTGAATAAGACCAGAAAATTAAAGAAGTTCAGTAAGTAAACAAGACTAATATCATTCAAGAATGATCCTATTTTTTTGTTCGTAATTTTACTACACGATTGATTTTGGTGCACATAATACACCTTTCCATTTTGCATCGATGAAGTGCAAATGTAGTCTCCGGGTAAAATGGTGTTGTGATATCCGGATGAATAGATAGGCGCTTTCGATATTGTTATTTTTTTTGTGTGTTTATGTTCTTCTTTATGCGTCATGTTTACCGCAACTAAATGTATTTTCTTTCTTTCTTCTTTCTATATGACGAAATTATAAGGTACTTATTCATTCTTTCCATTTGGCTACAGAACCCTAAAAAAGGTGCGACACATTTCATCAAAAATCTTTTTAGTTTTATTAGAGTTTCACGTGGATGAAGTCTGTCGGAACTGTTATTGATTTCATAATAACTAGAACGCGATGTGAGAGTAGATAAAATGTAATTAATTAACATCAACCGTATTTGTGGTTTATTTAAACAATAAACCACAAATACGGTTGATGTTAATTATTTGTTATTACATACAATATTTATACGTCAAAACACAATATTGGCATATCGAGTATCGATGTTGGCACAAGAGTTTAATTTAAAATAACGTGTTTTATTATGTAAGCCGATATTGGCATGCTCGATGCGGATAGCCAATAGGTCATAGTTGTAGGAAGTTGACCGCTGTGGACTCGTTTCCTGCCGCTGCCAGTAGTTATCTGCAGATACTAGTTGTGCTGCCACCCAGTGCCGCCGGAACACGTTATCGACTTACTACTTCTAACGTTTCTACATTTGTATAAACGACGGGTTGATAAAAAATGTATTATAATATTGTTGCTTAGAAAAGTCTCCAATAAATACTTAGTTCAGCCATTATATTGAAAACTGAGTCGGTTTTCATGTTATCCTAAAATTGAAAACATAGTTTTTCGGAGAGCTAACATTTTACAAAATCCATGTTTATTTTACCTATGTATGTAATGTTAGTTAATATACAGGGGCTTCTCAGAGTCATTGGAACTTGTACTTATAAAGTGACAAAATATATGCCTACATATTCTTCTATGGGAATATTTATATTTTTAATGTAATGCTAATGACTTACTAGTCATTACAGTAAAAATACATTACATTACGTTTGGGGGCCGCAAAGTGAACTTGATTCTACAATATAGTTAAGTTTACCTACGTATAATTACCTACAATAAAGCTAACTTTGCTGTCCAGAAACGTAACGAAATCTACAATAAACACGATGCATCTAGTAGGTATTGTTACGTGAGAACTCAAACGCTCACACAATAACATTCACACGATAATGTTATCTACAAGTTTATAAATACAGCACATCTATTCTATGGTGACAAGTGCCATGTGTCCGTTATCTTCTCTATTGTTCAATAAAACGACTCGATAAAAAACTGCAACGCGCACATAGAACGATATATTTATACTATTACACCTACACCAACATGAACTAAATGACGTACTGCGTAGCTGCGAAGTGACGCTATTTAAAGATAATATTAGATAGCAACGGACTTTGAGTTGGTTCGTTGATTTGTTTTCATTGCAACTTTTTAGAGTGATACGTTTGTAGGCAGAAATAGATGGCCATGCCAATCTATTAGAGTCCATTAGGAAGTAAATTCAGTAATTGCGAAAAGCCTATCGTATACTTTGTGTGCTTATTCCTTTGTAACACCAACTTGCTTTAAATGTGGGTTTGTATTTGTAAGAAAATCTAAGAATCTAAACACTCACTTCTAGTGGTAGTACTTATTCATATGAATGTGGGTATAATTTCTATAACAATACAAAATTATTGCACCATTGTGGTCGGGTAACCGAATCCATGAATAGACCTACTTAGTAGAATCCAATCAATCCATGGAGTTAGGACTCATTTGATTTGTTTGTCTTAACGAGTCCAGATCATTTCATTCTGAAGACAAACACCTGAGGATGAATCTTGACGAAGGATAAAGGAATCTTTAAAAAAATAAATCGCAGTAAAATAGGTGGTAGATAAGTATTTTGCTTTCTCAAAACGGTGAAGGAAAACATCGTGAGGAAACTGGCATGTCCTAGAACCAAAAATTCGAAGACATGTGATATCTACCAACCTGCACTGGGCCCGCGTGGTAGATTACAGCCCAATCTCTCGAAGAGAGGAGGCCTGTGTCCCAGCAGTGGGAACAATATAGGCTTGTTATGATGAAGTATTTTACTGCAATATAATTTTTAAAGTTGGTTATACCAATTTAGGATATAGGGGAATGCCCGCCGACCATACAAACTTCGGCCCTGGGTGCACACATATAAAAGCATATGGACATGATACTGCAAAAAGGCGGACTTAATGCCCTAAATTAATAATTATATGAATTAATAATTAAGGACTGAGGGACTAGTAGTCAAAAAACAACTGTTTCATTTCTCGGTAGTTGATGAGTTATCTTAATTGGTCCGAGATCTATTTCTTGAGAGTATTTTTACGAATGTACGCGAAATCTAAATGCGATACCCAAATTACACGGAGTCCTGCCACTATTCTTTCATCCAAATCCTATTAGTAGCATAATACTAATGATTAAAATACTATCGTGAATGCATACGTGTTAGGTTGCAATGATGCACAACGTGTCGTGAACAGAATAGGTATGTATCGTCTTGTATGCGTGCAACGTACTATCGAGATAAAAAGTATCCCTATATGTAACCCAGGCCATGGTCTTGCCATGTGCCAATTTCATCCAAATTCGTTAACAAACTCACTTTCGCATTTATAAAATTATATAAGTTAGGATTACTTATATAATTTTATAAATACGAAAGTGCCTACTAGCTTTTGCCGGTAACTTCGCCTGACTGGATGTCGGAAATTATCCCACATCGCGTGAAAAGAGTAACAGACAGCCAGAGTTACTTTCGCAGTTATAATATTTGTATGGATATACCTAAGCCTCAAAAATCTCGATGAATCAAACACGTTAACTGCCATAGTAAAATTTTCATGAACATGAACATCACAATCTTTTCTATTAAGGGACGCAACTCACGCAATACACGCTGATGTGCATTAATTTAGTTTTTCATCCCTCTATCCCGATAGCCACCTCTAAAATATTTTTCGTAATTCGACCTATTGTGTAGCGGTGCGCGAAATACACCTACTTTCTCATTTTCATCGATATATTGTTAATCCGATTTAAAAATGGTTGTAACATCCGGACAGACGGGCAGACTGACTGACGGACATGACGAAATTATAAATATTCCGTTTTTGCCATTTGGGTACGGAAAACCCTAAAAAGCCGGTCAGGTGTGAGTCGGACTCGCGCAGTAAAGGTTCCGAGGTATTCCTCTTAGAGCACTGATTTGAACAGCACTTCCGCGAACCGCACTTGAGCACTTCCACTAACCGCACAGAAACAAAAATTTTGTAGCGTGCGGTTCAGAGGAACAGTTTATCGTTTTTTTTTTCAGTTCCCGAACAGCACCTACGTTAATTATGTTTTAGTGATGGGATGTACTTTTTTGTTCAAGGGATTATCAAGCAAAACATATCGATACAAATTAGCAGAGGTTTAGTCTTGTACCGGATAATTCCACCTTGTTCATGTATCTTTGTATTTATGACAATCAAATGTTAATACTCTTTTTCTCTCCAGTCTAGGATAACAGACAATAATAAAATAATTTTGTATTTTCTTATTCTATCGCCGCTATCGTAGTATAGAGGTATGACTGTATGAGGAACAGGGTGTAAAGTTTACTCATCCTCTATTGAAAAAAGGCGGGTGTCGTGTCTGGTGGGTCACTGCCCGACGATTGATGTCGGGGTGTTGTATAAATGCTAGTTGCGCAGTAAACTCTGCTTGCTCGATACAGGATTTTCCTCGATGTCAGTGTGATGCGTAGTTTGCATGTTGTGGTTCTAGATGTACCTACAAAGTAGTAATTTATAATTGGTAAGTAGTCTTACAAAATATTTTACGCGGTGCGTTGCGTCGTAATAATTTTAATGCATTTTCGAATACACAATTTAACGAAAACAGAATCTACCAAACAGCAACATACACTTTTTCCAGACAATTATCTGTGACATTTTTGGTTTGGGCTGACATGACAGACTGGTGACAAACGGACGACGGTTTCAATTTGTCTGTCAGTCCTATAAGGTCTCACATCGAGTCTACGGGATTTTATGAAAGTGCTCTCTCTTTGTTGCGTCGCTACATGTGCGCACTTTCATGCAAACCTGGAGACTTGATGTGAGAGACATATTAGTTGCTGAGACAAAAGTTGCTCGTGGGCGCCGTCCCGCATAGTTATTTTACCTGTTATTTTGCATCACTGTCCACACTCGTATTTTCTAAATCTATATTTTTGACTCCTGTCTATGTTTTTTTTAACACAAGTTCGGTGTCTGACAGTCTGCTAGGCAAGTTATAAGAGTTTTCTTACAGATTACTCATCGGCGAATCGATGTCGTAACTTCAGGTAACCCGGCCGACGACGCTCGTTGCAAACTGTGGCAGGATACTCTTTCCTCTCCTACTTACTATCTAACACCAGGAGCACCTCCCTGCAGGGTGTAGCCTTCGGTGGTCCACTTGGAAGTCCATGAACCGTCTCCTAACACAAGTGGGAAGATGTAAGTCCAACCTGGTAAAGTGGCGCTACCTTGACGGAACGGCAGTAGGGTGGAATTGTGGAGCTGTGTCGTAGACCATGCTCCACTTCTTATCCTGCCCCCGTGTCCCAAAACATGCAGTCAAAGTGACCTCTGCGCTGCCACTGACGACGCCGTGAAAGTGGCAAAGTTTTGGGCCAACAAGATTTAAAATTCAGTCGTGCCAGCGACCCGAAGAAGAAGTAGAACTCATCTTCTGTGGTTGGTGATATGTATTTTTGCGCTAAGTAATTGCTTAACGTTTACGCATTACAGTTAGTTGTCTCTTAGGTCCGTATTACAGAACATTCCTCAAGTCCAGTTAGATCGTCAATCAGGCGATCATTGTTTAAGTATAGAATCAGTACTTGAGCATCGTTCTTATTATAGAACGGTAATCAATATAACCTCCGCTAAATCGAGACTCAAATCGAGCCTGAAGCAGATGTGCGTTTTGTCTATTATTGTTATCATATGAACCCACATATTTAGGAAATGAGCGTTATTTTGTTATCCCCGAATAGTACAATCCCACATTTATTGATGTTAAACTGTTTGAAGTCTCTTTGTATTATTTCATTCCACAAATTTTGTATCTGTCGTGACCAAAGACTACAATAGTATACCTACTGTCGTGACTTTGACAGACTTAAGTCAACAATTTTCAGTAGCAAAATTAAATTTGAATAAAATAATTGAATAAGTTTATTTCTTTGTGATTGATGTACTCATCATCATCATCAGCATAAAGCAGTCCACTGCTGGACATAGGCCTCTCCTATTTCACGCCATTCAACTCAATTTTAAACGATGTATAATGTATTCAACAGTGATCAAATAGTGTCTTTAAAGGGTTAATACATGTGTGTCGCAGTAACTCCTGTGGCAAACCCAGCTTAGGAAGAAGAGTCCTACAGTAGCAGTGAAAATAATAAACTCCAATAATTGGAGTGAACAAGAAAGGTATTCATCTCTGACTAATATAAACTGACCAAATGAATGTTGAAAGCAGTAGCCGATAATAGCTATGTATTTTCATGCCCTTTATGCTTGTTAACATGAATTTCCTCTTTTAGAAATGTATGTTGGTACTAGTGTCTATTTTATATTACTTCCTATTGCTGTTGCAACGGGGTTTCTGTATCTTTAAATAACTATTTATAATATTTGTTAACATATGTAAGTTTGAATGCTGCTATGAAAGCCACTATCACCTAGCACCAATAGATACCATTCAACCACGCAAAGACGGGGAGTATGGCGACGGAGGACATCATGCTACGTGTAAAAGACTATGAGGAATGAGAGTGGCATGAGAAAATAATATGGCAACCATGTCTGGAGGAATATTGGAAAACTAAAATAAATAATTTATAACAGATATGTTATACACATATGTGTGTGTTATTACGCATCAAAATAAATTGTTTCTACAAAATGTAAATATTTAATAAATATTATTGACCACACTTGGGTGATTACAGATCCAATCACTGCTTACTCGGCTGAACTATTATAATCAATGAATAGATTCATTGATTATAATAGTTCAGCCGGAGGATCGTACTAAAATCAAAACTTGACTCAAAACTATTTTAAAACCTCAGAATACAGAACAAACCAGAAGGAGCCTACAGTCGATAACGTGTGCCGCTCACTGTGTCCAAAAACAATTCGCAACCCCCCGCATTCCTCATACTTCCCACCCGTACAGTGTTGCTAGCTTAGGGAGAGTTCGCTTATTGTAGGGTCATCATCATCTTTCTGCCCTTATCCCATGTTACTTGGGGTCGGCGCAACACGTCTTCTTTTTCCTTTCTACCCTGTCTACCGTCACGCTATCAGTTTGACTACTAAGTTAGACCACGAGGAAGGAACGTCACTCCCTTCTCTTTCATATCATTCCTCACACAGTCCGTCCATCTTTTCTTCGGCCTTCCTCTCCCTCTCCACCCATCAACATGTATATTTATCACTCTTTTAGTCACATGCGTTCCGTCCCTTCTCATCACATGCCCATACCAAGCCAAACGATTTCCTTTCAACTTTTCTGTTCGTTTTAAGTTCGCTTATTGTAGGGTAAATTATTAAAATTCATGTTTCAAAATAATGCAATCCGAAAAATGTCAGTCAGTATTAAAATAAAATAATATCTATTCTATTAAAAAACCACATAGATATTACAATGCTGTTAAATCAATATACTTATCTACCTTATTTGGAAAAGATCCTTTTCGTAATTTTGTAAAACCACATTTTGTGTCAAAACAATCATCTTGAAAATGTTTCGAACAAATAACACTGCTTTTGGAAGGTTTCCAGATTTCATCTAACCGAGCTTGTCTTATAATTTTAATCCACTTTGCTCTTATAGTTTCATTAGCGGGGAACCTGAATTTAAGTCTCTATATTAACACTAAAATATTGCAATAGGCTATTTTACACCATGTAAGAAGAAATATAAAAATGCATTTGTATGATAGATTTTATAGAAGAAGAGATAAGAAGTAAATATTTTGACACTAAATTAATGAATATTTATTTATATATTAAATTTTATAATAAAATCAAACGTTAAATTATACGCATTTACTTTTTTTATCAACATTCTAAAAAATAAACCTGTGAAAGTAGGGAAAACAAATTTGACAGATTGTAGTAGCTTGATGTGCTGGCGTCTGTACATGCGCTACTTACACATGAAATGTGATCCCATCTTGTTTTTTTATTTTTCCAACTGCATTCTTGCAGGTGGGAACCGCACAAGACGGCATTAATAAATAAAAACTGAAATAATTTTTCGCGCGTAATTCACACGGTGGTCACAGATAGATTAGTCATCCAAATGTCAAACTAAACTATTCGAGAGTAGTTTGTGTAGCTTCAGTCTATGGCGCGTTCGCGGTTTCTGGTTGGTTCTGTATTCTGAGTTTAAAACAGAGATCAGAGTCTTATTAAGGAGCAGAGCATACGCTAATTCAACCTCGCCATGGTATACATGGTATACATCGCGAGATTTAATTAGCGTATAAATTTGTAAAAATGGCTTCGGAACGCACTTGAACGTCCCGTCACAGTAGATATGGCGTGTTTTTACTAATTCTTCCCTGCTTGTTTTAGTGGCAAACAAAAGGATTCTAAATCTTTCATCCTTAAAGTCAGCCAATAGGAAGTCCAAATATTTTTTTGGAACCTAAAAATAAATAAATGAAAATATAAGTAGGTTAGTTAACCCATTTACATAATTTAAGCGACCAAAGGTTGAAAGTCAGTATTGAAAATTACTTACTTGAACATCTTCCGGATATTTCGCAAACAATCTATCCACTCCGTGTGCTTTGTTTCTTATCTTGTACAGTCTTTATTTCTTTCAGTTTTTATTTTATTTAAATTTGGGTAATTTACGGTCAAGTGAGGACCCTGATCTTTTAACTTATTAAAAACATTTTTGTAAATCTTTGGTATTGACTCGTCGGTAGTCGTTACTCGATGTTTAAGGGTTTCTAATGTTTCTTTCATATCCTCGTTAATAATGTTTGTTGGGCATGTGTGCTTGGTTATCTTGACTATCTCTTCATTTGTACCCATTGTCAAGTACCCTGTACAGTCACGAGCACTAATATTTCAACACTTGGAAACTTTCAATAGTGATTTTTACAGGAAATGACGAAAACAACAATGAAATACGACACGTTGCAAAAACCTATAGGTTGGAAAATGCTATGTTCGTAGCAAAATAAAATTTCTTTAAAAAATAAAGGAGTAAATCGCTTTTGATTAAAGCCAAGTGTATACATACTTATGCTCGTGACTGTACAGTCACGACCGCCAATATGTCAACACTTGGCAGTTTTCAATTTCGATTTTTTTGTGAAATAACGAATGCGACGTTGAAATACGACACATTACATAAACCTATGGGTTCGAAAATGCTATGTTCGTAACAACATAAAATTTTATTAAAAAATAAAGGAGTAAATCGCTTTTGAATAAAGCCGAGTGTATACATACTTTTGCTCGTGACACACGGTTGTGATAAGCAGCGCCAAAAAGAATGACCCCTTTTGTATACCTACTCTAAATTTTCTGTACTCCTTTTTTTATAACTCAGTGTTACGGCTCCTTTTCTACTGGAACCGTAACTGATATCACTGTTGCTGCTGCAACCGGCTGCGGACTCCATTTTAATTTATTGAAGTTATACTTACTTTAGGCGCGTTATGAAAAAATGATGAGAGTGAAATTTTAACATGCGCGCGCATCACCGTCACACAAAATTCACAGGTTGAAGCTGTCCGCAAAACAGCTCATTATTTTTAAAGCTATACGTCACTTTTTTCAGCATAAACCGGTCTGTACCTATTTTGAGCATTTTTTATAGCAACCTGTTTGTTCTTATCGATTAAAAAAAGGCAATGGACATTTCACTATAAAAAATTGGATGCCATAAAATTCTGGTTTTTTATTATGCTTTTAATTTCTTTAAAAGGCCCGTGACTTGTTACTAACATTATTCAGCCTAAACAACGAACTTTATTGTAACCTTTTTTGTAATTAATTATTTCCATGCAATTAAAATGGTTTTTTAAAAGTATAACTTCTGACGCGCGTACATAAGTACACGCACCCATTTTTTTTATAGTAAATCAAAACCGAGAAATTATTTTTAATACTGCCTTGTAGAGTCTGTCTATTGAAAGCTGAGAGTGAAAAAGAGCGGCAAATTTAAAAAAAATAGGTCGGGTATCCCCAGATCAACTAGGAAAAAACGTATTTGATACTTGAACATATAAGTGTAAAAAAATTGTGTAGATAAGCGTTTATGATCTTCTGGTTGTAAGTCACATAGAAATTAACATTACACAATAATTTATGTTATGTAGGTCATATTTTTTTAAATATTTGATTAAGTAGGTACTTATTCTAATTCTATGCATTAATTAATAATAATAATAAAGTAATACTATGTTCTGTACTATACTATTAATACTATGTTTTCTTCTATGAGGACTTCTATAGCAGAAAACCTAGGAAACTGGATTACAAAAATAATAACACAGATTTTTATACAAATATGTTTAATACGAGTACAGAATTATATTCAAAAAGTTAGGAATCATAATCGAAGTCTGATTCGAGGAATTCAATGCCACCAGAGGAATCGTCACTGTCATCATCACTGTCACTGTCATCGCCTACGTACGCCTCATACTAACACCTGAAACCAAAGAAGATACAATAATGTATATATTTCTTGTCTGTCTGCACATCGTAACTTGTGTTACTAGATTAACAAACCATCATACAAAATATGACTTACACCGTGCCTTTGCCCAAAATGTAGGTATATACAACAATATAATGTTAATACAACCAGAAATAGGTAATAAGATACATTTTAAGATACTGACCAGTCATAGACGAGATTTTTTCAAGGTATTGTGTTTCAGATTTTAATAAATCAATTTCTTGCAAGTATTTCAATTTATCAATTGAAGTACGGATTGCGTGAAGCTTCTTCGGATCATTAATGTATTCGTCTGCAAAAGACCTGATTATTTGTTACAAACATTTTATTGACGCCACGCGATTTCTCCACATTTAAAACTGTTATATTGATAGGTCTAATAAAAAAAATCATGTTTACTTAAAATAGTAAGTATCAAAACCAATTCAATAGCTTACCAGTAATTTCCGAAATTATTGTAAACAATTGTACTTTTTCTTGAAACGCAGCCTCGCGTTCGCTTTTCTTTCGGTTGTAATTATTTATCATAGTGTATAGCAACTTTCTCGCACTGCTTCTTAAAGTTTTAGGCACTGTTTTACTTGAAATACGACAAAATATACACAAATTGTTTTCATAAGAGGTTATAAGAACAACAACACAGACAGTGTTGTCAATTTCTGAAAACATGAAAAAATCACTGTCAGCTTTCAGTAGACAGACTCTAGCAGGAAAACTTTCATCTGGTACAAAAATCTAAGACAAAAACTACGCTGTCATTATATGGCTCCTATTTTAAATAAGTGTTTGTAAAGCAACCTCTGGCCTAAAAACTATTTCAAAGACATTCGCATAATTATGTACCGGTTTCACACCAACGCCGAGGACCGCCGTAGAGAAATGAAAGCGAAATATCAGCGTTAAGACACTACGTCACTAGAGCATTTTTTCGAGCAATTTCCATGTAATTTATCGTTCTTATGAATGGTACAAGTAAAGGCTCAATTAAAATCAGCTTTTTCATGTTATGTAACGTTCCTGCAAATAGCTTCCGGCAAGTGAGCATTTATCTGTAACATTCTTTCCTATATTGCGTTTACTCTTCGTTGAAATGTCTGATCTGCAAGTCAAGTGAGCTTATACTCGATGAAAATGTCAGTTACATGCTGAAAATATTGCTTGTGTTATATCTTGGCAAAACATGTTTTGTTCTTAATTGTACTTTTACCATATTTTTAAACCGTGTTTTTATGCAAATAAATATACCTATCTCCTTTATTTCAATGTAAACATTTAAATTATATTTTTAAATATTAGAATATAAATATAAAAAATAGTACTCCACCGGTATCGGGAACAGGGTCCAAGCTACCGGTGGTCAGGGCTCCAGAGAGAGGAACCTCTTGACAATGCGAGCCGTGTCCCGAAGTACTGCTTTCTGAATCAAGCTCTTGATCCAGTTACCCAACGAGTGCCTCCTCAGGTGTTGGTCGAGGCTCGGTGGTTGGTGGGTCGATATTATTATTATTCATAGCGAAGCCAACTTGTCGAGAGGCTCTCTTTAGGCTGTGCAGCATCTAGTCATGTACATTCATGTCAATTGTACATGCGCCAGTCAATTCAGTCCATTCGAAGTAAAAACCTATTTTTCACACTGTGGTTCGCTGCGTCGTCGGTGTTCTAACGGCGTTACAAATTAGAATGGCATGTAATTCGTTTTTACTACTGAGGTTGCTTTCCAAATATTCCTCCTTTTAATGAAAAAGGTCAGTTAAAGCTAAATGTAGATGGCGTGACCATAGCTAGCCCCCTACGGCCTGCAATAAAGAAGAATCATCTGGGTGTCAGTGTGACACTTAGAATTCGCGTACATTCATACAAATACTCTCAAAGATATATCTATTAGACTTCATCACCTACATAATCTGTAATGTAATGGGCCAAAAAACAAGGGTAAATGAACCCCCCCCCCCCGGAACCTATCAATAATAAGAATAACAATAATCCCATACACACACACCACACACACCCATCCCATCTTTGGAAAAAATATATTCATTTATTTATTGGTTTTTTATGTCTAGAATTACATCTTCCAAAGTGTGTCCGGGATGATTGAAATCATCTTGGTGTCTGGCCCAACTCATGTAGTACAGTACACTCATAACATGGGCGCAGATTCCTGAAGTCCTTTTGCCATGGGTACAGGAACAATAATGCTCTGAAATAGCGTTTCTCTTCTATACAAAATATAGGTATAGTAAGTCAAAAATTGTATGTCTTGTGATAGTTACAATAAAACCAAGATTCATTCATAGCAGACTGACGTGTACTATATGGAAGTATACATACCCTCACAGTGTATAATGTTAGGATGTCTTAATTCCGTACATAACAGTATGCAGCAGGATAAGATAACAAAAGTCAGTTATATTATAAAAAATAAAGCGCACAAATCTCAACGACGTATAACGAAGGACTGCGCATCGCATGGGCTCGCGTAGACTTTAAAAATAATTATATGTAAAAATTACTCCTGCTAAAAAACAATTAGCAAAATCATACGTTTACGAAAGAATTTTGACTATCTTTTTTCTTTAGTATTAAATTACTAATATTTCTTATTTCCTCGTAACAATCACTTCAAAATATTTCCGACATAACCTCGAACTCTGTTAAAATAAATTGTGAATAGCTTTTAACCACAATCTACTAATCTTATGTTATTTCGGAGTATTTAGGAATACAACAACGAGTAAGACATCTTCCAATGCAGCGGTTAACAGTTTCGGAGAGATAATGTCTCTCTGTCTTACACCTCACTGCAGAAGGATAGGTTTCGAGGTCTGATCCTGGAGTCGGACTGACATAGTGGCATTTTTGTGCAGACACTTCAGCACCTCGATATACCGATAGTCGAGGGTGCAGTACAGCCCATGTCTCGATCGAATCAAAGGCTTTCTCGTAGTCCGCTAACGTTAAGCCGAGAGACAGGTTATACTCTTCGGTCTTCTGTATAACCTGTCGTATGTAGAGTATGAGTATGTAGTCTACGGTGCTAAAGCCTTTACGGACGTATGTTTCAGGTGATATTTACGCGATTTGAATCCAATGTTAATGAAATTACATTCGTAAACATTTAGCCGCATTTATAACGACAACGGAGCCATTTACTGTGCGCAGTTCTACACGCACTTGCCTTATCGATACGTTGCTAATGTCCTGAACAAAGGATACATACGTCCCATCACTACAAACTGTATGCAGGTGTTAGGGAACTGAAAATAAAACATCAAGTGCGGTACGCGGAAATGCTGTTCAAATCAGTCCTCTAAGAGGAATACCTCAAGGTTCCGTACCACAAAAAATATTACCTATAATTAAACTTCTATAGATGCCCTTCTAAAAAAAATAAGTTCGCATTACCTCAGAATATTTTTTATGTATCTTCGCCACTTGTAAATGGATATAGATTTTTTTTAAATACAGTAAATATTAAATAAATAGATGCGGTCAAGAAAGACTAAATTCTATTATTACCTATTTCATTCGTGTTCATTTGGAGTCCATTGGTTTCTGGGGTCCCTATTCCCTGACACTGGACTAAAAATCCCATAAAAAGCTATAAATCTTTAAAGTGTAACATTGTGAATTAGCAAACATATTTTCCTGTGTTTTGAAAGTGTATGTTGTTATTTTCGTTTCAGGGGAGCGGGCGGAGGGGGAATGTTTGGTGACGTTAATATCTCAGCCATTTTGGATTCGCTAAGTGTAAGCTACGACAAAAGAGTGAGGCCGAATTATGGAGGTTTGTAATACTGGATTTGTTTTTCGATATGTGATAATAATCTTGTTCATCTGCTTAGCTTTGCGGATTGTGAAATACTGATGGAAAAACATAACCCTCCTAAAATATTGTTACATTTTACCCGACTGCATCAGATTGCAGTGAGGTAAATTACCTACACGGATTTTAAGAAAGAAACCACGAGGGGCGTTCCTTGAGTTCTCGGTATGGATATAAAGAACTCTTCATTTTATCGCTTAATAGTACATTTTGATGCAAGTGTTCACCTTGGACTGCAATCCCGCCTCGAGTGCAATGTCAAATTCTCACTCGTTTCAAACGACGTTTTTCAACATACTTGTGAGGAAAAATTATAAAAAGCCATTCGATTTTTTTTTTCGAGAATCCTCTTTTTATTTGCAGGAGGGATACTTATTTGAAGCCAAACTGAATATTTTTGAAAGCAGATAAATGTCTATTTGTGTTCTATAAACATTAATTTGCTGTCATAAACGAATAATTTAATGAAATAAAATGTTTATTTATTTACTCAGTTTATATGATCACAATTAGGTATAAAAAGACATGAAGGCTCTCGGCTGCGATGTTAAAAAAGCTCATCTCTAGTATCTATACAGTTATTTGTGGCGCACTTTCCCGCACTAGTTTGGCAATGCAAAATAATTATCACGTGTGGTAAATACACTGCATTGTCACCCTCAAATCGGTGTAATAAGAGCCACTTTACGAGGAAGCGTGTTAAAAAACCTTTTGTGGGATCAGGGTGTTAATTAAAAGGATTTGTCGGGAAAAATGTCTTACGTCTTAATGTTAATCCTCCTGCTTGCCATCGTCTGTCACTCATAATTCCACTGAAAGTTAGCACGCTGATCGTCTATCAATCCGATTCTAAAATGCTGCCAGTCGTTCAACCGATTCAACCTCACATTCTCATACTCCGCCGTCCTGACATCACGCGTGCCCTCAGGCATCAAGCATACATCATCAAAGCGAACGTCATCATCATGCATCCAATCTGATGATTGGATGCATGATGATGACGTTCGCATCAAAATAGCTATGACGCAATGACGTTGTGCAATGACAAATGCACACAAGTATCAAATGACGTTTTTCAATACACATTATTATCTGTGACTTATTTAATGCTCCCATTTTAGGTTCACAATGTAGTGTATTTAACAAGCGTACTTTTTGCGATTTTTTTTATATCAGCAACGAGCTTTCATGCTTGTTTATGACATTTTTTTTTATGAATATATAAACTGTGTAAATAAACAAAATATGATAAATAAACAATATATTTCATAAAATTATTTATATTTGTCAACAAATTAATATTCATTTTATTAGTGTTCTATAAATAAAATTAAGTACCCCGTTGGTCACGAGGGCGCAAGCGAGACTGCTGTCCTGGGTTCGATTCCCAGGTCGGGCAAAGTGTTATTGAGTTTTTCCATAAGGAATTGCTTAGTAACAGCCCTTAGTTTAAAAGTGAGAGGTGTGATACCCCGGAAAGCACGTTAAGCCGTTGGCCCGACGAAGAGAAGATTTGCTGCTGTCGAATTAAAATCTGAAAAGAAATGTTTAATTGTTTATTTTGTATAGGTATAGGATATCTGAATCACTTTTAAAAGCCACATTAAAAAACAAGCTAAATATAGTCGACATTTCCTATCCCTTCGAAGAAATGGCGAAACAAACTCAGGGTCAAAGTCTCTTTTAAAACTCCAGGCATAATCTTAGTCAGATTACGTGAGATGTAGATCTGTGTCTGAAATGGTCATTTGAGGAAAAAAACACACACATTACATTGGACCTGTCCAGTTAGTCCAAGCATTTAACGATGAACAATACCAAAGAACGGACATTGGAGTAGGTCACATAAAATACACCATCATCATCTAAATGACCATCATTAAAACTAACTGAGAACGAAAAAAAATGTAACCCACATAGTGCTCACATTCACAATAATATAATAATAATAAAGCCAAAGGCAAGTCGCACGAATATAAAACAACAAAACTAACAAATATTTGTTATACAAATTTGTCTTTATAAAATTTTATTTATGTTTTCTTTGTATGTGTGCTGAAATACATCGTTTGATATTCTTTGGGCTGCAAGAATAAACTTTGCCCACTTCTATTAAAATTATTAAAGTATGCGATATTACCGGAAGTCGTTTTACAATAAGTATTATCAAGGCATTTATAGACAAAATAACACAAACAAAATATCTAGGTGTTGTGGTCGACCAAAACCTATCCTGGTATCCCCACCTTGAACAGGTCAATAGCAGGATTAGAAAATTAAGCTGGATTTTTAAGACACTAAGGCATATTGTTCCAAAAGTTGTACCTACTAATACGAGTAACCCGAGGCACCTCCTTAATGAAATCTACATAGCTTTGGTTCAATCTGTTTTGACGTACTGCATCCCCATTTGGGGTGGTGCAGCAAAAACTAAATTCATTGACCTCGAGCGGGGACAACGTGCTCTAATTAAGCTGATGTATTTTAAAAACATGAGATTTCCTACTCAACACCTTTACCAAATTAGCAACTTATTATCTGTGAGAAAACTATACATCATTAGAACTATAATTAAAAAACACAAATCCCTTCCTTATGACCCTAGTTTAAATTCAAAAAAAAGAAAAGACTTAGTAGCAGAAGTTCCTCAAACTAAAACTAAATTTGCTAGCAATCAATTTAAAAAACGGTCTGCTCAGCTTTACAACAAATGTAATAGGGAAACTTTTATATACAATAAAAAACTAAATGAATGTATAAAAATATTGGCTGAATGGATAAAACCACTTAATTATGAGGAAACAGAGGCGTTATTGTTATAAATATAATTATGTTAACAGTATCTTATGGCTCAATCTCATTCGCTCATGATATAGGTACTCTTACCCACACATACATAACACACACATTCCACACATATAAACACAACACTCTGAATTAACTTTTTTCGTTGATTAGATTTCATTATATTTTCTATTGTTTTTATTATTTTATTAATTTAAACAAGTTTTTAGCAATGTATGGAAGAGCGGAGTCTCCTAATACAGGCTTTATTAGCTTAAAAGGAGGCTCCAATCACTACCTAGTAATTTAAGAAAACTTGTTAATTCTAATAAACATTTTTCATTTTCATTTCATTTATACATTATGTAAAGAACCTTGTCTTGCTATAGGTTTATTCATATGGTAGTTTAATGAAATAAAAATATCCCTCAAATTTTTTAATGGTTAATTTTACCAACGTGTAATTTTGGTAGTGAAATCGGGTGTTGATGAAATCAACAACTTTTTTGTTTTTAGTAACTAGCTGCGCCCCACGGTTTCACCCGCATAGGTTTCGATCCCGTGGGAATATCGGGATAAAAAGTATCCTATGTGTTAATCCTGGTTATAAAATATCTGTGTGCCAAATTTCATCCAAATCCCTTAAGTCGTTTTTGCGTGAAATAGTAACAAACATCCATCCATCCATCCATCCATCCATACAAAATTTTCACTTTTATAATATTAGTACGAGTATGATAGTAGGATAATACGTTTATTTTTACTTCCGATCCGAAAGAAGCTTAAGGTGCTTTTTTTCACATTGAATTATTACAATTAGGTAATACCAACCCACCTTCATGAGTTAAAACATCTTTATGTAGTTACTGACCGATTAACCCATGCATTGTTAAAGAAGAAGCCAACTTGATAAAGTACCTACCTTCTTTCCAACCCTACTACATCTTCACATAATAACCAAAAAATGCGTAACATAAGTGTATCACTCAAAATGACGGCGTAATTCTGAATGCTACAGGGTAAAGTTGCGTGTGTCGTCGCTCCAAGGGGAACTGCTGTAGTTTTAAGAATAATTTAAATTGATCGAAATCGTTTGCTTTCACTGAATTTCATTCATAACAACAGTAGTGTTTTTTTTTGTTGGGTTTTATAAAAACCTTCCCTCGGTACAATTAAGGGGTGCTAGTCGTCGTACTTACAATAAGATCTCAGAAACGATTCATAAATCTAAAGAATAAAAAAACATCAAACAAACTACGTAAAATAATTTCTTAGGGAATCAAGTACAATTCTTCTCTTTCTGGAGGCATTGGAATAGTATATAAGTTAATTGATATTTTTCCTCAAAATTTCTTAGTTTTGTAAAATTTAGAAAAGAACTAGATGAATCCAATGTTGTGTTAATATAAGTTATCTCCGTTTTTGCTGTAGACCTATTTCATATTGTTAGTTCTGTCAAATCTTGTTCTGTTCTGAAGGTACGATTTAATTATCCACCGGTACGAATTAAAATTTAAAATCGAAACCATGTCAGTGGTTTCGATTATTATATTTCGATCAAAATATCCGGTTTGGTTATACAGGGTTATTTGTAAAACACCAACAACCACTTAAGAGGTCATTGTACTCATCATTATGAACAACTTTTACTATAGAACCAAACCTGAAATCGCGAAAAAAAACTCAGCTGCTCCCTACATTTTGACGAGTTATGCGAACGTAAATGTAGGGAACAGCTGATTTTTTTAAGCGATTTGAGTTTTGGTCCCATAGTAAAAGTTGTTCATAATGATGAGTACAATGATCTCTTAAGAGGTTGCTGGTGTTTTACAAATAACCCTGTATAGTTAAATGAATATCTGTAAATCACGAAAATAACCATGAACAAAAATATTATTTTTATTGTATTAATCTTTTTAGAAATAGCTTACAGATGTGCATGAAATTTTAATGAAGACAGTAGCAAACACATTTTTTATTTAATATTTCTCTGCAATGAAATACATTGCGTTACCCTCTTGACTAAAAGACAATGAACAAAAGTTGCACCAAAAAGTCTTATGCATCAAGATCAAAATGTTATAGTAATTATTTTCATAATTTTTTTTACGACATTACGCATCGGTGATTTGATTTTTCAACAGGAAATTTAATTTAAAGTAAAAAAGTGTTAATACTGTTTTATTCCCTTTACATGACGTTCCGTTTCAAACGATATGATTAATTTAACCCTGAATTTTGAAAGTGTCATGATCTTTCAAAAAACATGTTAAAAAATTATACTTTGCCGATTCTACATTAATTAAAAATAACTAGAGTAAAATAGAATATAATTTTTATTTAAACTATTATCATTTTTCTAGAGCAATAAAGGCCTTTCGTGTATGACTTGTCAAACAAAATACAGTAGCTAGTTTTTAGGTTATTTAGATTTTTTTGAAAATCTCCGAAACCCGGGTTTTGTTTACAAAAATAACTTTTGTAGGAGTTAATACTTGTATGATAAGTGTAGTCCATAAAAAAAAACAAAGTTAGACTTTGATGCAGCATGGTACGGGATTCCATACATCCATGAGCA
Source organism: Apamea crenata (assembly GCA_949629185.1). Classification (NCBI taxonomy): domain Eukaryota; kingdom Metazoa; phylum Arthropoda; class Insecta; order Lepidoptera; family Noctuidae; genus Apamea; species Apamea crenata. Next base: position 13,835,094 of record OX451351.1, on the reverse strand, counting down.
TTAGGCCATTAAATTTTATTAACAGTAGAACAGATATTGCTTCTAACGCAACCTTACCCTACGTTTTCAATCTTATGATAAAGATTAATTGTAATGGCGAAAGGATACTTTTTGACAGGGTCGCTTCAGGTAATGTAACTGATATACTATTTCAGGACCGCCAGTGGATGTGGGGGTCACCATGTACGTGCTCTCCATCAGCTCCTTATCTGAAGTGAAAATGGTATTTAATGCTACAAAACTACTTTTACGTAGCTTGTCATTTTAAAAACGAAAAATGACATAACATTGTTTAGGTTAGCGGTCCTCGGTCGAGCTGAGGCCTTTTTGTACAAATAGTTGATTAAAGGTTTCGGCCCACGTTCGATCGAGGTACTCGGGGCGTCACGTCATCGTCCTCTGGTTTGGTTTTCACGGCGCGAAGCGCTCGCGCGACTCACGATTGGGCTTGATTGCAGGTCCGCCAGTGGAGGTGGGCGTCACCATGTATGTGCTCTCTATCAGCTCCGTCTCCGAAGTGCTCATGGTACTCGCCACTGTCAGCTCACGCTTGTCTCGGTCGCTACGGCCGCGCGCTGCGCCGCTGCGACCGAGCAGCCTCAGACACGAGGCTGCGAGCATGCCGGCGTCATGGAGCCGACCACCCGGACGGCGACGCACCACTAACTTTAGTTCTTTAATTTGAATCACATTCAACAACTTGTGCGTGCAGCTCGTTGCAAGCGCTTTCTTTCGTTTGTAATTATGGTGGTGTGCCGCTCTGGGTGCGTCTTCAAAAAGACATACTAAAATGTACCTTGCCATTAAGCATCCCCCAAGCTGGAAACCGTCGTAAATTTGCTCCATTTTTGTTATTTTAAGCTTTTTATGTTCTTGAGTAGGTATTTGTTGTGATTGTGGGTACATTATTAATGTCTCTCTGTAAGGTGACTAACACCTCATATGTGTAACTGAGGTGCTTAGCCTTTTCATATTTTAAGTAGTATTTCTATGATTGTGTTTAATTTTTGTATCGTTGTCCAGTTAGTTCCAGTTAATAATAACCAGAAAACTGGCAGCTATATTTAATAACAAAAAATGTAGGGGACAAAATCATTACGTTAGGAGTTTTCGGAGTAGTTTGCTTCGTTGGTCTAGTGGTCGCAAGCGCTACTGCTGAGCATAAGGTTTTGGGTTCGATTCCCAGTTCAGGCAATATGTTATTGGGTTTTTCTATCAAGGATTTCTCAGTAGCAGTCCGGAATCTGGATTTGTGCCCGGTTTATGGCAATAAGCCTATTACATGAGACATACAACATAACTGGCGAAATATGGCTGTACCATAGGTACAGCTCTGCCTAACCCTTCGGGGATTAAATGCGTGATGTAATGTTATTTGTTAATATTCCAAGGGCAATTTTTTATTTCCTATGGTACATGGTTTTCCACAAAAACAATGTCATATTGTGAGGTCTAGATGTGCTTAATGGCTCTTATTGTATAATTTGACTATCGTCAAGTGGGACTCTATCAAAACATATATGGTCGATTCTAAAATTTCGTAATCAAGCCGTTGAAATACCCTTGATCACGGTTCTAAAGTGCAGACGAGACTAAGACCAGGGTGTATGACCCCTAGTGGAAACCAAATCAAGGGACTCTTAATGTCACTTCAGGACGTGACCCTACCCGGATACTAGGTATAGGTACTTAGTCATAGTTCGTCAAAAAGTACACGTAGCAGTAGACATTGACGTTTTATGGCTACAATTAGGTACAGGTTACCTGTAACATTCAATTAACAACATGAAACAGTAATTTTTTGTTTCTATCGAGTCTACGGAATTCTATTTCTCTCTATTTCGGCTTTTACTCTTCATATAATTATCTAAGCTTTATTACTATTCAATAACGTACTCTTACGTGTACTTTTCACATGTAATTTATTAATATTGATTAAGAGCTGGTTTTTCCATCGCCAGATAACTTTTATTCGAGGAATATAATTGACGTTTGACAGTTTTTGTATGAATTAACAGACAAAATTTCAAAATTATTCCTCGAATAAAATTATCTGGCGTTGGAACAATCAGCCCTTAGTAACATTAATTATTATGACATCATCATTCTTTTTGACGTCATCTATGTATAAACTCATCACATACTGGAAGAATTGCCACTGTGTCCTCAACTGAAGTTCGATTTTATTGATAATAGTCATAACACTTGCCTATCACGAGAATACTGCTGTTAAAATATTCCAATAACTACATTTTCATTGCAGACAATTATGTACCTAATTAATGCCAAATTTATACAACACAGAACCTTAATTATATCCAATTTATTATGCTACATGCATAATAAATTGGATATAATTATCGTCAATTAATTAGGGATAGTGATTAAACATTAATATGTAATGGAAACTTTAATGCAGGCTTTCATTTATCACGGTATAAACTTTGGCGATCTTTTAATACTGTTATAATATTTACATAATTTTATCAGCAGCACACTTGGTTGAAACGCGCTCTGTATCTGCCATAATTGATCTAACGCGAGATGCGCTAATGCCGGTTTACCCGGGTGTACCGGTGCTCTTGAACTGACTGTTATTTCATGCATGGAATTAACATATTGTTTATTAACATTATTGCGAGGCAATGTTACCGATACGATTTTGATTTAAATTCAATGATACGAGTTCGGAATTCTGTCCAAGTTTGTTTGCTGATATTTCGCTGACGTTCAAATCGCGCAGACAATGAATGTGCCTCGGCGATAACGTTTCGTTTCGTTGCATTCATTAAAACAAATTAACATTTAAGCGGGCGGCAGACAGCCTTACAAACGAGCCCGACTGCCGGATTACATCCATTGTTGTGCCACTGTAAGTCAATCAAGTGCCGCTATTATTTCCTACAACAATAGAAAATGTTTCAGGATTTCACCCTGGATTTCTACTTCAGGCAGTTTTGGACCGACCCCAGGCTCGCTTACAAAAAAAGGACGGGTGTGGAGACACTTTCCGTTGGCTCAGAATTTATTAGAAACATATGGGTACCCGACACCTTCTTTGTTAACGAAAAACAGTCTTATTTCCACATAGCTACCACAAGCAACGAATTCATTCGCATTCATCATTCAGGATCTATTACTAGGAGTATAAGGCAAGTACTTTTATGAATAAGTTTACATTGCATGTTTATTTGTTAAATATCTTGTTTAAAATAGATCACGGGTTTCTACTACTAAAGCTAGTTTCCTAAGACTGCGGTGAACACCACATAACGTCCGCAATTTACTGTCGAATGACGTCACTAAAACATTATTTATGACAGTGAATTGGTGTGTTTCCTTTGAAAGCGTTTTTGACACCGTAAAGTCAAGCCCCGATGGCCAACATTTTCATGACAGCTGTCACTGCGGTCATTATGTGGCGGCTACCGCTGTCGTAGGAATCCAAAGCTTAAGCCAGCGATATCTGTCCGTCATAGTGGTTTATATCGCTACCGCTGCGACTTAGCTAGTTTAAATTCACTGATTTGTACTGTTAGCATAGATTGTGGCTAAAATTAGACAAAGTTTTGTCACCCAAACCAATATACGAATCCCCTAAGTTTAACCTGCACTACGTGCTGCGATCCTCACATTCTATGTACTCATTTTTGTTTTTTCTACAATCTATGTATCCCGTGAATTCCTGTGGTATATGTCCCTCACCATCAGTTACCAAGCACCGACTAATCAGTACCTAGCTGATGTGTGTTACCGGTCGAATTTAAAACTTCCTAGCTGTAAGTTGCAGTCAGCTCAAAATAAAAAATAAAAACAATTGAATTCTGATACGATACATTGTTATTCTAAATTAATCTTGAAATAGTAACGGTAAAAGCTATTAAGCGGAAAATATTTAATAGAATCTTGAAAAAATTTGAACCTAAATGATGGCCGCCTTTTTTTAAATAAATGAGCATCTTTTTAACCGACTTCAAAAAAGGAGGTTCTGTATTTGACCCGTATGTATGGATGTTTGTATGTCCGCGATTTTCTCAAAAACTACTGATCCGATTTGGATGGGATTTTCGTTATTTAAATGCATATTTGTCAGAGAAGATATAAATATATAATACCTATACTCGACAATGGAACTCTTCAATAACTAACAGCAAATGACCCGCGATTGCTGCCATCGTATGTCTATGTATTGCTTACACCATTCCATAACATAACATCACGCCTCTATGGTTTTAGGGGTAAACAGTTAATTAATGTTGGAATTTGGCGCCGACTTCTTAAAATTAAGACAAGGTGTTATGTAAAGTGAAGTGAATAAAATATTACTTTTCACTTATGAGTTCGTGTTATTCGAAGCCGGATCTTTTTCTTTGAAAAAAAAAATAATCAGTATTTTTCAAATCCTTTTTTTGTGTTTTTTTTTTTTTCATACATATTTTATATATTTTGTTTTCTTTTAAACTATCTGTAGCTATCGATAGTTAGTCAGCGGAAAATTTCCTTTGTGAGCTTTTTATTACGCAATACTACTGAGTGTCCTATAGTTGAGAAAAGGCTTGGCAGATGATGACCGATAGATCCTTCTGATTTATAATCGGTATTCTAATAAACTACGTATTTTTTTTTAAACTGTTTGTTCCTCTTTTATCTCTCGTCTGCCTTATAATACTGTTGAGCTAATAATTGCAAAACGGTCCACAGTTATGTATCGTCTAAAACTATATTTGGTAACAAGAATATCCTAGTCTACCACGTTAACATTATAATCTAAGATAGTGACTACGAAAGGATATTCCGCTGCCGCTATACATTACTATTCTAAACGTCCTTAACAGAGATTTGTTAAATATTCAAAATAACTTCGGATTTTTAGGTAATATTATTGGGCTTCATACACTGAGTGGCACAAGACTTTATATGCGAATTATCTATAACATAACACCCTGTAGTCTCAATAGATAATTAATCGCCTCATTCACAAAGGACAATGCTCATGGATGTATGGCATCCCGTACCATGCTGCATCAAAGTCAAAATTTGTTTTTTTTATAGGCTACACTTATCATATTAACTGCCACAAAAAATATTTTTGTAAACAAAACCCGGGTTTCGGAGATTTTCAAACAAATCGAAATCACCTGAAAACTTGGTACTTACCTTATTTTGTTTGAAATGTCATACACGAACGGACATTATTGCTCTAAAAAATTGATAATCGTATAAATAAAAATTCTATTCTATTTTATTTTGGTTATTTTTAATTAATGTAGAATCGGCAAAGTATAATTTTTTTGCATGTTTTTTTGAAAGACGTGATCATGACATTTTCAAAATTCAAGGTTATATTAATCATATCATTTGAAACAGAACGTCATGTAAAGGGAATAAAACAATATCAACATTTTTTTTACTTTAAATTAAATTCCCTGCTCAAAAATCAAATCCCCGACGCGTAATGTGGTAAAAAAATATGAAAAAAATTACATTTACATTACATCTACATTGATTAAAAATAACTAGAATATAATAGAATATTTTTTTTATTTAAACGGTTATCATTTTTTAAAGCAATAATGGCCGTTTGTGTATGACATGTTAAACAAAATAAAGTACCTAGCTTTCAGGTTATTTCAATTTTTTTTTAATTTCCGAAACCCGTGTTTTGTTTACAAAAAGAACTTTTGTAGGAATTAATATGATAAGTGTAGTCTATAAAAAACAAAATTTGACTTTGATGCAGCATCTTCCGGGGTTCCATACATCCATGAGCATTGTCCTTTCAGTCAAAGTGATGAGTTTATTATTATTTTGTGTATTCATCTAAAAATGGCGCCAAGGGTCTTATATTGAATAAACCTTTAAATGCTGAAAATACTTTGAAGTATCCGTTTTTATAATAATTGATATCTAAGGCAAATAAATTAGAACTTGTCGTACAGGTTTCATAAGTGTTGATTCAAAAGACGTCTCGAGCTATGTTATTTGCTAAATATTCGTCAAAATCATGAACCCTTGTGAGCCGCCTTTTTGGTTTTTGTTGTCCAGCCCATTTGCGTTATGCGCTCTCGAAAATCATGAAAATTACACTCATGCCAAAAAAACAGGTCAAAATAAAAATGTATATTTCTATACATAAGTTTTTCTTATTACTGAGTGATTTCATGCATGAAAATAGATTTAAAAGGGTGACAAAATATAATATTAATTTCGTATTTAATATCTAGTATTCTTCGCAAATATGTAGGTTATGAGTTTACCAAATTCCATTAACTGATCGCTTCCGATTGTATAAAGGACATCATCAAGGATGTAGTCGACCGATCTAGATGTTTTTTCAGCGTCGCATGTCTCGTCAAACAGGTTTAGTGTTCCTTCGATGTCACATATTTGTGCTGCCATTTGTATATGCCTTCCACAAATGATCATATATATTTGCCGTTAACTTGACGTCTGATATGGATGAATCATGAAGTCAGATAAGTTTGTGCGTAAAAAGAACTCACAGAAGAAGAGTGTGAGTTCTTTTTAGGGGTGCCCGCATGGTCATAAGACGTGCAAGTAGACGGTGAAAATTTTGTAGGAACGGGATTAAAAAATACTAAAATTACAGGACGAACAAGTCTATTACACAGTTGGTCAAACGTGTTTAAAATGAAGATGATTTTGATTAATTAACCGACGAAAAAGAGGAGGTTCTTAAGTCGAGACTTTTTTTTTTTAAGGTTAGGTATTTTAAGGAAGCTCAATTATTATATTAGAGTGTCGATTAGTATTTTTAGGAAATCAAAATGAGAAGTATTGCATGACAACAGGCATATGTACCTACTCCTAAAAAGGATGGATTCTTGTCTTTCTTCCTTGTTTCTACTTAGCTGGTTTTCGTGCAAATATTCCCAACCCTACCTACGCCTTCTACAATATGTTTTTTTTTAAAAAAAAGCTTGCACTTGTTCACAGACTGACTATCACCGCTTCTTGTCCGATGGATTTGCAGTATTTTCCGATGGACCGTCAATTATGCAATATTGAAATCGAAAGTTGTGAGTTGTATAAACCTAAATAGTATATTTGGCTTACAATACTAATAATATTTAATCGAGAGAGCCTTACAGCCCTACTTTGAATGAAAGTTTTACATCTTTTGCTTTATGAAACAAATGACGTATCTTCTTAATAAATAATAAATAATTTTACTAAGTACTTGAGCTGCAGACTCATGATGCTTTCATGTTCGGTAGATAAAATCTAACTTAAAGTATATAAAACGCTTAAAAACTTGCACTTACGTTCGCCGTTATTTGGCGAAGCAGTTATCGTAACATTTCTCACCCTCGGTAGACCGGTAGTCTTAAATTCATCCACCTTATATAAATATTATGAAACCCCAGTGCAATGGGTGCTTATTTTATCGTTCCATATCTCTGCATGGTACAGTCGGCTACACCATGCGGGACATCCGATACAAGTGGAACGAGGGGCCCAACTCTGTGGGCGTGTCGAGCGAAGTGTCCCTGCCGCAATTCAAGGTGCTGGGCCATCGGCAGCGCGCCATGGAGATTTCTCTTACGACAGGTATACAGCACCGATGAAACATACAACAATTTATCGAATACCGATCGTTGGCGCTTTTTGTTTACTTCATCTATCAGAATTAGACACATGCATGCATTCGCTTCTGCCAGAACATAATCCATGAGTGACTTTCCTTTGGTGACCTGGTAAAGCAAAATCGATCTTTGACTTCGATTTAATCAATTAATTTGTGTATTTCGACGATCACCATTTGTCAAACTATAAATTGGTTGTTACAATTTTAACTTTTATTGCAGGAAATTACTCGCGACTGGCATGTGAAATTCAGTTTGTGCGTTCGATGGGATACTATTTAATTCAGATATACATTCCATCTGGCCTAATTGTCATAATATCTTGGGTGTCATTTTGGTTGAACCGAAATGCGACACCTGCCAGGGTGTCACTAGGTGTCACCACTGTATTGACGATGACGACGCTCATGTCATCAACTAATGCTGCTCTGCCCAAGATATCGTACGTCAAGTCCATTGATGTCTACCTGGGAACCTGTTTCGTCATGGTCTTCGCCAGTCTTCTAGGTAACAGTATAAGGAAGGATGCTAAATAAAACAATAACTGGCAGCAATTTTTTTTCCCTAAATACTTAACTAAGAATTTAAAAGACAAAAACTATCCGAACTACACCAAGTTTTTCATTATTTAAATAATTTTTTAGTGGTTATAAATTAATATAATTAGTATTACAATGTATTGCGTTCATGTGTATTTGATTACATTGCCCAGTTTGCCCATGAACTTCTTTCTATTCGTAATTTGCTGCGCCGTTCACGTGAATTTTGCTCGGCGATATTTATATCTACTGGAATGCAATTTGAGAATTCACTGAACCGTAAATATTTCGTTGCAGAATATGCTACGGTTGGCTATATGGCTAAAAGGATACAGATGAGGAAACAAAGATTCACTGCTGTTCAAAAAATGGCTGCTGAAAAGAAAATGCAAATAGACGGTCCACCGGGGACATCAGAGCCTTTGCCCCCGCCAAGGACAAGTACTCTGACAAGGCCACCACCACCAAGCAGATCATCGGTAAGAGCAAAGATATAGCCCAAATCCATTTTATTTAATCATAGTAAGTTATCATAAATGATCATGCAATTTGTACAGGAGGTTCGATTCAAAGTTCACGATCCTAAAGCGTATTCAAAAGGCGGCACCTTAGAAAATACTATCAATGGGGCTCGGGGCCCTGCTCCTGGACCAGCTCCACAGCCTGACGAAGAAGCTGGACCACCTCCGCATCTGATTCATGCTTCCAAGGTACTATCAGATATCAAAACAACTACTTTAAAAATATTCTTAATACAGCGATTGTTTTAGGTAATTGTCATGCAAATGCGAATTATACACGCATAATATTGATGCATTCGCGATTGTGGTGCATTACCAACAGCGAACTGGTTTAAATTAGTTAATTTAAACATTAATCATCGAAGTCAAGGTGAATGATATTTGCAGGGCATCAACAAACTGCTCGGCACGACGCCTTCAGACATCGACAAGTACTCGCGCATCGTGTTCCCCGTCTGCTTCGTATGTTTTAACCTAATGTACTGGATCATTTACCTTCACGTTTCCGACGTAGTGGCTGACGACTTGGTACTACTAGGCGAAGAAAATTAATTTCTCTTACATAAATAATTGTACCTACCGGACTTGTTCAAACTTAGGGTGCTCATGGTCAACCATCCATCAAGTTTCGGTAAAGTGCTTTTGAACCTAGAAACGCTCGGTGAACTATTAGCGTTCTGTAAAGTTATAAATATAACAGTAAACATCACTATGATTATAATAGATACGTGTCGTGTATATTGGCACTGGTAATATTGAATTCTTTAGAAAATAGAGATAATATAAAGTTCAAAATATAAGTCAATCTGTCTAAGAGACAAAATGTTATATCTTCAATAGTTATCTGTCTTGAAATAAATGTGTATGCATAGGTACCTCAAAATTCTGTTATAAAGTGATTTCCATTTTTTTGGATTATATTTTTAAGAATAATGATGCAAGTTTATATAGAAATGACTAATTACAGTTCTATGCGCTTTTTATTACTAACTTCAAACGATGGCTGTCTTTACTTCTAGTTGAAGTAGCAATTTTATAGATAACAGCAACTAACAACATTAACTGCATATTCATTGAAGAACAGGTGTATATTCAAATTTTATTCTATTCAACTATTAGGAAGAAATCCTATTATAAACAAAATTCTCACATTCGTTAATAATTATGGATTCAAACTAAAAAACAAATACTATCCAATGATAAGTAAATAGATTGAAAAAAACAACCAGCGAGACCGATCAGTACCTATAAGTAGTTTAAGGTTCAGTATCACTCATAAGAATATATTCTTTATTTAGATGCAGATGTTTTAGACAGTCATAGTCCCTAATAATATACATAGATCCCATTAATTGCGATTGTCACTAGATAGTATTTAAAAAAAGAACTATTAGTAACGCGCAATCAATTGCAAGCAATTTGAAGCGGACTTGATACCCACAATTAAGATCATGAGTCCTTTATAGGGCAAGATGTAAATAATTATACATAATATTATATTTATACGATTAGGATACACAAACACGATTGCCCTAGTTTTAAAAAGATGTTATTCGTTTCAACTAACACGTATACACCGGTAATACACTTCACATTAAATCTAGTGCACAGAACACTTACTACGTAGTTTAAAAATTTACATGTACCTAATGTATTAGATCTGACGACGTGACATGTCATGATATGTTCTAAATATTAAGATTGGTTATTTCGATTTGGGTTCTTACTTCTAGGTCTATATACATAATACGCGGGTCAAAGGTCAAAATTCCCGCTATATCTAATGAACGTTTTAAATGATATAGTAAGTAGGTACAATAATCGATAAGAATGAATGAGAAAAAATGGTAATGAAGAGAGTTCGTAGAATACTGTTATTAGCGCTGTGACTATTCTAAGTTTTGATCTCACAAATAATTGAAAATATACAAAAACTTAAGAGAATAAGAGCCTTTTTCACCACTTAAAACTAAAATAACTTGGCTGATAATTTCATGCAAATTCTGCTCGATATATTTTTGAATATATTCGGTGAGTGACGACTAATCAGACATGGTGAAACAGGCCCCAAACGTATTTAATAATCTTAAAGGGAAACAATTCTTCGTTGTGTTTGTACCCATAAAGGCTTGTAGATATTTGATTCAAATTGTTTATACTCATGTGTTCAAATTTAATTGAGGAAACATTTTCTAACGTTTTATTACCTATACGATACTTCCTTGTTGTGACTCCGATTTTTTAGATGTTTACAATATCGTTTTGGAGTATTTTAAGATTTGAGCTACAAGCCATTTCTTATTAGAATGATCCCTAATTATTTATTTCTGAATTTGCTCAACGTTTTTCAAAGACACTATTTATAAATATATATATATAAGGAGTGCAAATAGTTGATTTGACTAGGAATTGTATTAAATAGGATAGGCTGGTTAGGTAGTAATATTTAAAGTAATTATAATTTGCCTCCTATTTTATACCCGCATACTCAGACTGTGCATTAAGACTAGCGTTTATAAATTGCATCATTTAGAAGGTCTACTTGTGTTGTAAAGATATTAATTTTTTTTTAGTAATACAATTTATCCTAACAATTGTATAAAGACTGAGTCAATATTCATTTTGTTCCTCATATTTAGGTAGGTAAAGCTATATTAAACATGACAGCCATCAAGTTCCCTTGATTAAGTATCTGTGTTATTCTGTTTGTAGATACTGTATAACCAAAAAATAATTAAAAACAAACGGTATTATCATCACGATGGTGACAAAAAGATTCAGGTCTAAAAATATAATTATAAATAAGAATGTTACGTTTATAATTAATAGATAAAATGCCAAAAATTATAAAATGTATCTTTAACGATTAACTATTAGTCGACCTTCAAACTGAACTATGGATTAAATGTACATGATTATGAAAAAAAAAATGTAAGATGTGAAATTCGCATTATATTGCACCTAGTTAGTAAGTAAGTAGCGTAGCTTAGCGTACGGGGGAGCGGGCGAGGCGAGCCATAGGGTGAGTTACTAGTTACTTATTGGAACTTCGCAGGTCGGCGGTGTGAGGCGGGGAACCTTTTTGGTGGAATTTTGCTAAGCGACGATGCCGAAGCCCCGTGGCTCACCGTACACGATTCTAAGTCGTTTCTGGCTTTGATATGACAAGTGCGTAAAGTAAGAAATATACATGTGCTCAGCGCGCATTGCCCGTAAACCTCTTTCGCGAAACCAAATTCTAAATCACATTTAAATAAAATCTAGCATAATTAAAGAAATTATACTGTGTGAGTAAAATCAATTTAGAGAAATAAGATGATGATGATAATTTATTATGATATAGGTATCAAATAAAATATTTAATAACATTAATATATATTATCACGTTCCCCAGATTAGTATCTACCCACTCTCGTATAACTGAACCACGATAAAATATTTTCGTTGCACTAGCAAAAACTAATTACCTACTATTGATATTGTCGAAGACTTCTTTGTCGAGATATTAGATTTGGCAAGTGACTGTTCATGCTCAGACGAATTAAAAGTAGTTGTAGTGAATGAAGTATTTAAATCATCCATAAACAATAAAGGCTGTCGAAAGTAAATATTCTAAACTAATACAGATTTTTAAATTATTGTAAGCAACAACCATCACATGCCGTCACTTGCGCATTCGGCTTTAAGACGTACTTTGAGTACAAGTGAGTACTCAACTAATATTGTTGTTATTTTACTACATGGATATGTTTTGGGCCTGCAAAAAGCACACTTTCAAAATATTAATTGAATTACATAGGAATTGTTTTCACAATATGTAGATGTAACACCCGTTGCTATTTTTATTTGGTTATAAAGTCGTCCCGAAGTTTTTACTGCATCAGAGAAGTATAATATATACTATAAGAGGTTGAATAAATAAAGAATAGGAAATACGGACTTGAATAGTGCCAAATGCGAGGCTTTAAATTTTTATTCGCTTTTATTATGAAATGTATTTCTACCATATCTGTTAAATTAAATATAAATAACTGTCAGTCTCATTAGATATTTCACACCAATGTTTGAATTCAAATAAAGCTAGATAATGTATACCATTAACGTGATGTATATAATTATAAAATATACAGAATTATAAACCCCTAAAACTTGGAGCAATGGTTTGTTGTTGTGCACGAGTAGGTATGTCATGTATACCACTATTGTAAATAAAACTCAAGCGGATCTATCCTGCAATGCTGCATGGAATAGAACTTCATTTACAGACAGTGTAATGTAATGCAAATATTTTAAATAATATTATCATGATGCTTAGTTTTTATATGTATTATTAGAGTGTTTCTTAATAGGATCCGATATTTTTGAGGCATATCGTATTTTAGAAATATATTACACCTTTTGTTTCTATAAGTACTATACCTACTTACATAATTTTATCGATCTTTGTTTCAGTCATTTGTTTTTGGCCATTAAAACATTTTAACCTATTCTCTAGCTAGGTGATTATAATATGTTTATTAAAATGTTCGACCCTATAACACATTTTCAAAAACGAACATCAAGTTTTCTGTTCCAGCTTGCTCATAAGGTAAGCACTAAAAATAAACTTTTACCTTGAAGGTTCAAAAAACAAGCGACCAAATATTTATGACAATAATTAATAAACCAAATACCTTACTTATAGCAACGCCTAAATATTAACATCGAATTAAATTTATTGCTAAAAAGTCGAAATAGGTTCCAGTGGCCATAAATGACTTTATAAATAAATTATTACCTATAATAAAAAGTAGGAAGCTGTATTTTGCATTTCTTTTAGTAAACCAAATAAGTCAACACTATGAGAGTTCTTTATACTACCTACGACTGCAAACCATAGGCCACGTCAATCGTTTGTTTTAAATATCTGCATGAAAAACAAAATAAAAATGTATGACATCAAGCTGGCCAAGTCAACATAGATACGCCAGACAATGACCAAAATTGGTGCCTTTTTATTTTTCGGCGGCCATTAATTAAGCTTTATATATTTAATAGAAAAAAATATATAAAACGAGATTTTTATGGCGGTAAAGTTAAAAAATCTGAGCTGAGTTAGCTCTCTGTCACTGAGGAGCCATATTCGTTAATATTATATTGAAATTGACATATCTCGGGACCCTGGGGTCGCGGACCTTTGAAAGGCGTACCAGGGGCCTAAGCCAACTCGCAGCGGCCCTTTAGACAATTTTAAATGATGAGGATGCATCAACTGACGGTTATCCCTGTGTGCACCATGCAAGTGCATCCAAGGACAACCCCCGGTTGGTGCAGGACTATTGCAGAACATGGAAACAAAATATACTAGGCTATGGGTGTGGGTGGCTTTATTAGATCGAATACCTTGAACTATGGAAGGTATATGTCCCCTGCCTGACCAATGATAATATATTTCACAGCTAAAATGGCAGGGGGTGACTTGCACACTCAATAATGGGCCCCCGAAAACGTTCGCTAGCACACAGTGTCGTAACAACAAAGAGGCAACATGTCCTGAGGTGCTTGTGAGGAGTGGAGAGATATTCCACGGCTTCACACAATCTTGGAAGTACGGTCAAGATCACTACCAGCATCTTACTGAAATACTTCCTTCCTCCGAGCACGTTTGCTCTGGCGAATCTCCACTCAAGCCAGCCAATAAAGGCAAGAATGAGGTGGGAGCTCTATTCCTCGTCAGTGCTCACTCCAGCCGGCCAATAAAGGCAAGCCAGAGGTGAGGAACAAGACTTCTCCCGGGAGATAGGGTCCGTGGGGTCGCTACTGCCCAACAGTTCGCCACGTGCTGCCCTGCGGGTTCCTGTATCTCTCTTGGTCTGGCTCCTCACCCTAGACCTGATCCGTCAAAGTAAACTCTTCCGTCACAGACCTAGAGTTTAGAGCGCGCAAGCCCCACCACGACGTCAACATAGAGATACGGCGGATAATAATAATGTATTATATTTAGTAATAATAATATATTATATTATTATTATTGCTGGGGAGTAAAGTGACAGACTTGTAGTTTATTAATATATTTTTATAATAAAACTTGAATTGAATGGGACTCATAATTAAACAGAAATGTAAGAATTTGAGTAAGTAAATTGGTATACATATCAACTATTTTGCTGACGTGTAGTTAAAACGAATTTATGAAACAAAATCCTTTTCTTTTTGTATGAATTAATGAATATTTATTTGTTAAAAACAGGTATACATTTGGTCTTCAGTAACAATTCAATTGACTCCCTGTTTTGCCAGCAGCGTTATATGTAGTTACAGTAGGTATATTATATTAAAATTAACTTCAGAAACAATATAAATTATTAAATTAAGTACTTATTTACAAATTCAGTAAGGTAGTTTAAATAGCTTAATATTATATATATAATAATGAATTTAATATATATAATAATATATGTATTAAATTCAATAAATGAATTATACAATAAAAACACACATTGATTACTTAGTCAATTTATATTATGTAATATTATTGTCATTAGGTAATTATCTCAAGTGTAAAATTGCATTTATGCATTAGCAACAGTTATATTATTTCTTCTTAAAGCTTGTAATATTTAGTAGCTTCAAGAAGTTAGGTAACTTATTATATTTTCTGGATGCCCAGCAAGCTTTTGCTCAGTAGAGCTGTCTTACATTTCCTGGCATATAACTTGTTTTGATATTGAACACGTATAGGACCTATACGTCTTTGATATAGTTTTGTAAAAAAAAAAATGCAATGCCAGTTGCATTGCATTTTTTTTGAGAAATGTTTAAACAAGTTATACAATTATGAGTATGGGAATATAATTATTTTACTGACGATACGTCTACACGACCACTGACCACGATTACTGACCTTTCGTATCGCGGTAACCTCATTGATGTTACTCGGTATGTACGCCACCGTTGCCGTCGCAGCGATGTCGCAAAGGGGCACGGGTGTAAGGGCCAAAACACATGCACACGATACGACGTCGCGTCGTGACATGATGCGACCGACGATATTACAGATATGTTTAGATAACTATTTTTTATGCGACTTCGTATCATGGTTATGTGTTTTGGCCCTTAGAAGCTACCGAGCGCCGTAGAGCGAATTTCGGAAAAATGGTGGTGTAGCAATCAAAAGTTGATTTTGCGGTGTCTGACAGACGTAATGTCAGTGTTGAATCAGTTTGTAAAGGGTGATTTTTGGGATGGAACTTCAGGGCGAAATCAGAATGTATAAGTAGTTGAGCATAGTGGTCAAAGGAACCATCGCCTATTTTTTGCAGGAAAATAAAACAAAATTCTTCGTTTTTTGAAAAACTTTCAGTCTGAGCCGAAACCAAACTCTTTTGAAAATAAAAAAAGCAACCTGTATTTTAACACGTTTTTATTTTTATAATAAACTTTGTTGCTGATAACGATCACACTGCAGAGAAATATTATGTCATTGTGTAAAATAAAATCAAATCATGTGAAAAACTAATATAACTCGCGTTCGGACTTTTTATGATTTAAAGTTGTACAATATTTCGTTAGTAATGTTATGTTGTATTTATTTTTAAAGTTCCGTTAATGGCCGCCAAGAAAAAAAGCACTACTGCTCCATATATTTTGGTCATTGGCTTTTTATTGGTCTAAAGAGCACTTTTGGTTATCATTATGATCCGGTTAGGTACCACAGTAAATCGTTTTTCTTATAATTTACAGTTTAACTACAAAATAAATGCACTCGCAAATATTTATCAAACTACTTATCGACTAAACGAACGAAATTATACGTTTCTTGAACATCTGTGCAGCTTTACATTACACCGTCCGTTTCTTGAAATATCAAACTATTCGAATTTCAGTGGAATATTATTATGTACCTTACAGCTTTAACTAGTTAATACCTAATAGATGTATCTTTTTGCTCGTTAATGAAACTACCAAAGTTCTTAGATTTTAAACATACCTACTAATCATTTAAACATGTTTATCAGTAGAAGTTGTGAATACAGTTAGTTTAAGATATGTGTTTTATAGAGCTTTTTCAACGGGACAAGCAATAAGTTGACTACCGATGGAATAACACTATCAGAATCATGAAATAAAAGCCATTTTGGCAATTTACAGGTTTAGAAGATCCAACTAAATGCTCATAAAGCAAGTACTTTAAAGACTATGACGTTACATTTCTGAGAATTTATGTAGCTAGCCATACACGCACTTCTACTGATAGGTACCTATTTAACAATTTATGACACATTCGAATAAGCATAAAATAGAGTATTCCTTTTAGTGAATACCTTGATTTCCAAATGTGCTGTTTGCAATGCTTTGCTTCCACAAAATAAACCCTATTTAATGAAACTGACGTTGTAACAGATTCTAAATATAATAATAAAGTTTATTATTGTTTGAGGCTGAAAGTTATGAAACACTCGAACATGTCGATAGTCTAAAAAAGTGTTGTGTCAATGGGAGAGCAAGTTGTGTAATGTTTGTATAATTTATTGAAATGTCTAATATCTAAGTTGAATTTGTAACTAAAGAATCTTCCTCGAAGCAAAACTAAATTTTATGGTATTGGTGTGGTTAATGATGTTGCTCAAACTGAATAACTTTAAAACAAGTAGTTACATTGTACGAAATTTAGTTCTGTGATCCAATAAATTATAATATATTAACTGTATTGTTGTTTCATTATATTCCAGACCCTTGATCTAGATACCAAAACCACGAAGGCCGCTTAGCATGTTGGTCAAGGCTTTGGTGGAAACATAAAACCATTGGTCTGACATGATCATGATTGTCAAATGCACATCCCAAATTTCGATAACTGTCCCTAATACTGTCCAAATACTATTGGATTATTACGTCTCGACACACGGAGAAAAGGATGAAAATTTCTCGTCATACTTGTTTTAACTCACTGATAAGTTCATACACTTCTTAGAAATTTAAATGATTTTATAAGATAAAAATATTCAAAATGTTGATTTCACACGAAATAATAATACCAAAAACACTACGTTCTTAGTGATTTAATATCAGATTTAGTAGCTAGTTTTAATTCAATAAAATATTGTAGTGTTAAAGGTTTGCAAAATTAAAAAAAAATGGTTGTACAATTCTACCAGAAAGCAACAAAAAATGCCGTAAACACGCCATGTCGTTAGATACGAACTAAAACTGGAAACTGGAACTATGAAAAATAAAAGCAAAAGTTTCAGTGTATATTATATTACATTTTGAATATTTTTACCTTATCAAATCATTTTAATTTTTAAGAAGTGTATGAACTTATCAGTGAGTTAAAACAAGTATGACGAGAAATTTTCATCCTTTTCTCCATGTGTCGAGACGTAATAATCCAATAGTATTTGGACAGTATTAGGGACAGTTATCGAAATTTGGTATTGCTAGTTTTTAGATGAAGAAAAAGTTTTATATCCGCATGAAAATGGGTTTCCCGTTTTTCTCCCCTTTTAGTGATTTCAGGAACAGTGAAGGTCCTATAGTAATTAAAATTCACGGAAGTCGAACTCTATTCAAGTATTTGTCTGTATATTCGTACCAATCAAGCATTGTATACTTTTAATAAGGATCCAAACCTCCAAGCGCGCGTTCAGGCGCCGACCTTGGTGAGTCCCTTTGAAGGAGCTGACGTCCCTCATCAATCTCAATGCTCTTCGGCAATGTGAACGAAGCCGTCATTGATATATTGTATGGGGCAAATCTATGTGCCCTGCGCAAGAAGGATGGCGGCATTCGTCCCATTGCCGTAGGGTCCACTTACCGTCGTATCATAGCCAAAATTTGTGTGTTTTTTTACAGCAAAACAGTAGCCAGCAAATTCCAGCCCCTACAGCTAGGCTTTGGGTCTAAAGGGGGCTGTGACGCTGCGACACATGCATTATCCACTTACCTCAATAGCGATAAAGGTTAGGTCATCCTTAAGGTTGACATTAAGAATACTTTAAATTCCGTAAACAGGGACACCTTCTTGACCGAAGTTCAAAAAGAAATATCCAAAATTTACAGTTTTCTATATCAATGTTACAGGCACCCCTAAATTACTTTATAAAGACAACATTAGACGACACGGTTGGCGCAGTGGCTGAGCGATCGATTGCTGCGCTGCGTGTCGTGGGTTCGATTCCCGCTCGGAACAAATATTTGAATTGCCTACAGATAGTTGTTCCGGGTCCGGCTGTTTGTGTATGCGAGTTTAAATATTTGTAAGCGCACCCACGATACAGGAGTAATTCCTACTGTGGGGCAACGTTTTGTAAAAAACCTCTTGACCTCTTAATTTTTGTGAGTTTGGCAATAAATCCAATTATTCGACCACTAAATTCAACGTATGGTATTTGGATGACGGAACCGTAAGAGGTTAGGTAGACAGTCTCAAAAGATTTAACGTTTTTAAAAGGTAAATTCTGTTCCATTGGTCTAGTCAACCTTAATCTTTCAAAATGCGATATTTATCTTCCCCAAACGACTGACAGACAGACAAACATAGCAAAATTTAATAAAATAGCTCTATATATCAAAATTACGGAAATAAACACTCTTCACCTCTTAGCGTCCCCGGGGTGACGAATCCTTTCCAATGTTAATAGATATTCTTTTTAATGGTGATTAGGAAAGACTTCAAAATTAATATTCATTCGGCCTTCGCACTCATTCGGTACTGTTGCTTTGAACCAAAATTTACTTATAGCTTTCGCTCCTCTCATCTATGGAAGCATCTAATTTTTATGGAGGCACATAACTTTTAGAAAAAGTATATCAAATTATTAGAAACACACTAACTTCCATCCTAAATGTGGCCCTGAACGATCGAGCGTGGTAGCAAGCCTCGCTGCCAATTCGCCTAGGCGGTCTCGGCGTCCGCAAAACTTCAAGTATAAGTTTACCGGCCTTCCTCTCCTCGGTCCACAGTAACGATAAATTAATCTGGAAAATTTTATCTTCCTCACTGGTCGATTTCGAAGCCTGACCGATGTGTGCCCGCTTGCTGGCTGTGGGAGAATGGGAGTCAGGCTTGTGGCTTCAGGCGCTCCCGTTATCCACCATAGGCACAATGATGGATGACTCATCGTGTCGGCTCGCTACGTGTCTCCGCTTGGGCGCACCTTCTGTTGCTCCGCATCGGTGTCACTGCGGTGAACGCTGTCGACAGTCTTGGGCACCACGGCCTGCCCTGCTGCAGGAGCGCAGGTGGCATAGCACGGAATGCTAGCATCAACAATATTATTCGTCGAGCCCTTGCCACCGCCGACTTACCAGTGGTGTTAGTACCAACGGCTTGGTACGTGACAATGGATAGGTCTCTGGTGTGCCACGCAACGTGTGCCGATACCCTTGCGTTATCTCATGGTCCTAGCACGGCGGGCAGTGCTGGCGCCGCTGCTGCGGCCTCTCAGTCTGTCGCCTAAGACACGATAAACAAATAACAATATGTACACTTCTTCAGACTCCTTGGACAGAGATTTATTTTAGGCCATGACTAAGGACAGTTATTGGAGATTGAACTTCAACTAAGGGAAGACAGCTTCTAAGTGCAGTGAAAGACATGCGTTGTGAGGTCAAAGTACTGGAAAACCTACATACTGGCCAACTGAAAAAAGAACTCAAAGAAAAAGATGGCAGCAAACTAGATTCGCGCAAGATAAAAGTCTATTGAGTAACCTTACGAAAAGACTGATGATAATGTGATAAAATCTTGGAAACAATTGAACATACTTCGAAATGTCGTTTTAAAATGAAATTTTGTATCAAATCTTGACGACGTAAATAACGCCCTACTGCAAGTGCAAAATTGGTTCACTGCTAATAATTTAGTATTAAATGGGAAAAAAACTAAATGCATAAGATTTGCTTTACCGAATGTTAAAAGTAGTGATTGTGACATAGTATTGAATAAAGAGAAACTAGAATTTGTCGATAAAACTGTTTTCCTAGCGATAACGCTCGACTCAAGGCTGCAAGCGGGTCCCCATATAACGTCTCTTGCAGGACGGCTAAGGTCAGCAGCATATGCTGTAAGAACAATCCGTCAATTTACTAATGTAGATACCGCGAGGCTAGTCTATTTCAGTTACTTTCATAGTATCATGTCTTACGGTATTTTACTATAGGGACGGGCTGCAGATATCGAGTCTATTTTTATGCTGCAGAAAAGAGCCATCAAAGCAATATATGGCCTCCGTAGGCGCGATTCTCTAAGGGAACTGTTTAAAGATAATAATATCATGACAGTACCTTGTCAATATATCTATGAAAACATCATGTACGTAAGGAAAACTTTAAATCTTTTCAGTAAAAGAGGTGACCAGACACACATGTAGAACTAGACATAGGGACCAATTAGTTCAACCAGGTTTCAGACTGGGTAAACTAGACTCTGCCTTCGTGGGGTACTGTTTAAAATGTTACAATAAAATACCTCCCCACAATGATATACTCCAACGCAATGAAACGAAATTCAAATCTTACATAAAACGCACACTATGGCTTTGGCTGCATACCATGCAGCCAAGCATATTATAAGTTGGGGGATTACATCGCTGACAAAATTGCTTGGCTAAACGGTCCTGCTCCAAAGGACGCATAAATAAATTGATTAACATTTGAAAATACTTCACACCGCCTACCCTACCTACATACTGTTGGAGCTGCTGAAGATTTAAAAATATAATTTTTGCATTATATAAATTCAATCTCATAATATTGTATAATTGCATAGCACAATGAGTACTATGTACATACTATAATGCTACCATTTACTGGGTACGTCTTTCATTGATTTGAATGTGCCTTGGCGGCTGAGAGTATGTCATGCTCACTCTAATGTCTCGCTGATGGTGGCGCATGTGTTGGATCATTTAGCTCCCTTCAAAATGGTTGAGCTGAATGGTGCTGATCTATGCTTCATGTTCGTGAACGGGCGCCGTCAGTAGGGACTGGTCAAATCTTTGCTGCCATGGCTTATTTTGATTTAATTTAATATTTGAATTGTTTTTTTTAATCTTTTCATTACGGACGCTTTTAACGTTCTGCATCGTTCTCACATGTATAATTTGTAACATGAGAGATGTAACCAATACTTTGTAACCATATTATTTTGATTTAAAAGAGTGTCCATGGAGTTTCTTGCCCGTTCTTCTCCATACATGTACCTACTACGCTTTGGAATGGGCAACTAGCTTCATCTTTTTGACTGACCGACCCTTGACAATTCAAAAGTGCCTGTAATTGATTTAGTTGAAATAAATAGTTTGAGTTTTGTGTATTGATGCGTACGTCGGGTGACAATATTGGTATCTTAGAGCCGATCTAGTGCTCGAGACGGGAGGTGGATAGTGGGACTCCACCCTCCCCACTGGAGTTTGGGCTCATAAATAAAATAAATAAATATCTTTGACTGGTTTTAGTGCTGTGGACCTCGAAATATCCCAAGGTGAGCAACGTGCTGAGGGCTGAATGGTATTAGGGTGGTTAAAAATGTCATATCGCAAGCGAAACCTCAGGGCACCAGGCGAAATCCTGTTGTAGTTGGCCTTCCCTTCCTAATACCGATACCTACTCGTGGGAACAACATGAAGATAAACAATAATAAAAAGTAAAATATAAAGTACAAAAAAACAAAAAATTACGGTTTATCACGTATTTTTAGTAAAATAATTAAATTGACTTGTAGTAGTTACGTGTACAGTCAACAGCAAAAGTAGATGATCTAAATCAGAAATTCAATACTAATTAACGGAGTTCGCGTCAGAACTGTGTGGCGTCGAAGTGATTCAAAAGTATGACACTGAGTCTGACATACTTTTGAATCACTTCGACGCCACACAGTTCTGACGCAAACTCCGTTCATTAGTATTAAATTTCTGATTTTGATCATCTACTTTTGCTGTTGACTGTACAATACGTGGCTGATGACAGATTTTAGTGCGTGATAAATTTGTAGTTTTTTTAATCAATTTTGTTTATCTGGTTTTCTAAGGTGTGATAGATAACTTACCGATGGAAAGAGGCCAGACAAAACGACCATAATGCCTTGGAAGTTGGGTAGGCCTTTGGTGTGGGAAGCAGCCTGGTCGACACCCTCGCGCCATCCCATCTTCCTAGCATAGCGGGCCGAACTTGGCCGGCTGCTGCAGGTCCAAAAAACCTCAAAAGGCGCAAATATAAGCTACCTTATTGGAAGCCATATGCCTAGAAGCCTTGGCCCTAGTGTTGCAACCCCAAAGGGCTCGAACATATTCGGCTCCAAAGTGGTTGGAGTATTTGCGCCGTTTGAGGTTTTTTGCACCTGCAGCAGCCGCCCCAGCGCGGTCCACCATGCTTGGAAGATGGGAATGCGCAAGGGTGGGCTGTAACACACGTTACAGCCCACACCAAAGGCCTACTTACCTTCCAAGGCATACCATAAGGTCATTCCGTCTGATCTCTTCCCATCGTTGCGTGCCAAGCCATTGGGTTCTGAAACCGCTGGCACCCCGGTGGTGACAAGAGCACGTCGGATGGTGTCATTGATGCTGGCGTGCCGTGCTATCCAGCATGCGCTCTTACTGCAGGATAAGACATGGTGTCCGAGGCAGTCGACATCTCACCTGGTATACTTGTACATACCTAATATATTTATTTTGAAATAAAAATAAATCTTTTAAGTAGGTAAAAAAAACTACAAAAATTAACACATTGATATTTGGAGGTATGAGGAACAGGGTGTAAAGTTCACTCATCCTCCATTGAAAAGGGAGGATCCTCCGACCAGACGGGTGTTATGTCTGGCGGGCAATTGCCCAACGATTGATATTGGGAAATTGTATCTATGCTAATTACACGGTAAACTCTGCTTGCGAGATGCAGGATTTGCGTGACGTCAGTATGACGCGTTGTTCGCATGTGGCGTTGTAGATACCGCTACATCACTCCCCTCCGGAGACCGGAGGTCGATATTGGCTGAGTCTTGTATCTTGCGATGCTTGCCAGGCCAGCTGGGGTTCCAGTGAGTCGGAACCGGTTGCCGCATAGTTCACGGTGAGTCGGAACTGTCTGCGAAGATGTCCCCAGTGAGTCGGGGTGGATGGCGCATCGTCATACTCCAGTGCGTCGGATGTCGTACAGCGCCGGGTTGAGGCTGGCTGCTGCGTCGACCAGGAGAGGGTTCTCTGCTTGTTGACCGGCCGAAAGTGCAGTGTGCTGTGCCGAGGTTGCTGATGAGGCTGAGGGTGATGACCAGGTATGCGCGGTCGCTGCATGCTGGTGGTCAGGATACCCGTTGAAGCCGTGGATGCTGGCTGGCTGGGTGACTCGCCGCTAAAGCTTGCGGGAGTGATGATGATGATGACGTCACGCTGAAGTAGGTGCACGAAGGCTGCGCTGGCGTTCATGTTCGGGGTCACCAGTTTGGAGGCATGAGGAACAGGGTGTAAAGTTCACTCAACCTCCATTGAAAAGGGAGGATCCTCCGACCAGACGGGTGTTATGTCTGGCGGGCAATTGCCCAACGATTGATATTGGGAAATTGTATCTATGCTAATTACACGGTAAACTCTGCTTGCGAGATGCAGGATTTGCGTGACGTCAGTATGACGCGTTGTTCGCATGTGGCATTGTAGATACCGCTACAGATACATAGAACAAAATATACTCTGTCCCTAGAAACAAAATTACATCAATGGTGAAAAACGAATCCCCCAAATCAACGCTAGGATGATTCTGACAACTTTTGCTAATGTGTTCACGTGCCTTCACTTCAAACGAGAACCAACTAGTTGCCATCCTGACGTTCAGACGGAGACTGCCTGGACAAATAAAGAGGTATAAACCAAGAGCGATTTGACATCGAAGAAGATGATATTTTTACAGCTGCCCGCTGTAAAAATATCATCTTCTTCGATGTCAAATCGCTTATGGTTTCTGGTCTCGGGTCTGAGCATACAAATTAAGTATGAAAAGTCAGATGAGAAGAAGTGGATTTGTTAAGAAGAGATAACAGGTTAGTCAAAGCCCTCAGCGCTCTTCTCAGATGTATGGGTATAGTGGTCGCAGTGACCATGGCTACAGTCGTGATCGCCCAGTGCGTGCGGTCACTTTGTTGTTCATCTCAACTCTTTATTATATCTTACGCTTGTCATCCTATTTAATTCAAATCTAAAATTAATTCTTCTATTTAGCGTGTCGACAACCCAGTGACTTATTAACGCCATACCCATTGGTAAGTTTTCTCGAAAACTAAATATGGCAATTTATACGACGATTAAAAAAGGCACCCTGGAGTCCTTGAATGAATATGTAAGTTGCACACAAATTCAAAAGTAAAAGTTAAACTGAACGTAGTACTCGTGACCGCGAGTTTAGCTTGTTTATAAACAAACATCACGCAACAGGCCCAGGCCAAGTGCATGAGTTTATTAACTTTTAAAAGTTGAAAATGAAAGCGTTTACGTTTACTATAGCTCGAGTTTTACTTTATTTATTTTGTACGACGACGAGAGGCTAGAAATTACAAAACGATATGCATAAAGAATTTTTCATTTTACTTTCTAGGTATTTAAAACTAAGAGGCAAAGCTTTTATAGCAAGTAAATAAATCTAGGTAGTAGGTAAGTTGATTTTTTTACTATTTAATGCAAATAAATTGTGTTTGACTTTGAGATTGTATCGCTGCATAATTGATTTAGAATTTACATATTTAGTTGGGAAAAGGCCTGGGAAATGAAGAATCTTATTCGAGTGCATTTTGTTACGTTTATGAATCCTCTCGTTTTTCCTTAAGGAATGTATCGATGAAGGAAGGAATATCAATTATCGATACTTCTTGTTGAGTAAGTTGGCAGCACTGTTGGCAGTGTGGTTGGCAGCATTGTCTACCTTATCCCCCACTAAAGGTAATAGACCTTTTTTGTTCTTAGAACTAAGCGCGCTATAAGTCCATAGGTTAAATGGTGTAAGTAAGTATCGTACCTCTCAGAAGATAATTGTTTAGGCTAAACTAATGAACAGGTTGTCGAAATGCCTCAATTTTATACTGTGCGTTGGTCCTGTTGTCCTACATGCTCACCGTAATAAGAGCGGGCTTGTTTAATCTGGTATGTCCCTGGAGAAAACAGAAAAAGATCCCGGAATGTAAGTCGAGAAAATGAGTCTGCGTATCACTGGTCAGTTTCGGGCGTTAACTCGACAGTTTCCAGTATTTGCCAGTTTACGTCGATACGTCAGTTTTATTCAATTCAACTGTCGAGTTAACGCAACCTTCTAATCGGTAAAACTGATGAATCAGTGAAACTACCTAATCAACGAACCTGGCGAATTAAATAAACTGAAGACTGAGGGAAACTGACCACTGATACGCGGAACGCGCCCACGATACAGGAGAAATTCCTAGTGTGGGGCAACAAAAAAAAATGCATTTAAACAGAGTAATCTTCGTTTGCTTATAGTTCTGGAAAATAACGCTATTGGGTAATTGCTACTTCTTGGGTAAGAGTGACAGATAAAGCGTAGTCAGACGCGTGTGTTTCTAATACTTAGCTCCAAATCAGCTAGTATCCGCCACCGCAGGCCGCTGTACGTCTCCAACCGCTCTCATCTGGGTTGTGGAGGTCAGATATAAGTCCCCCAATTAGTGGGTAAGTACTGCTTAACACTGGTAATCAGCTGCATATACAAGGTCAAATTAAATTAGCTAGCAAACTCTGCAGACGTAATGGTTATCAATATCTAAACACGATACCACAAAATGGGGGTTGTTGATCAACCCACGTACCACGATTGGCACGTATTTTCCAAAATCATGTTTGATAGGATCTTGGACGCCCCAAAAGATTTTTTTTTACTGAAAGCCAAGTATAAGCGCCTAAGATATGTCGCACGCCACAGTGATAGCAAGCTGTTCCGGAAATTCCCGCGGTGCGCCTGATTAGATCTGAAACGGAAAGGCGATAATATCCACGGCAGCCGGCAGAGTCCGAGATATTGCAGACAAATTGCACATTTATGCAAATAGTATACCCATACTAATATTATAAATGCGCAAGTTATTTTGCCGTCTATGTCTGTAACCTTTTCACGCCTAAAGCACTGAACTGATCGATATTAAATTTGACATATAGGTAGCCTGGGGCCTAGAGAAGACATGGGCTAGTTTTGATTATGTATATTAATAATATACACGTAGAAGAAGTGGCGGGCAACAGCTAGTATTATAATAAACTAGTGACTCGCCCTTGCTTCTCACGGTTACAATTTACTGATGTGATGACATGTCGGGACACAGAGATTTCTATGCTATATCTAAATTACGTATGCTATACGCATATGCAGTCCGGAATAAAACCTCTAAATCACGGAGAACAGCTCATCAAAATCCATTTCGTTGTTTAGCAGAACTAAGCGATCAGACGGAGCAGTGGAGGCTCAGTGGTAACGGCCGTGACTTACGAGTTGTAGGTCGTAGGTTCGAACTCAGTCAGACTTGGAACCTACAACCCTTAACTTTGTGTAAATTATTTCATCACCACTGCTTTCAACACGGTGAAGGACAACATCGCGAGGAAACCGGCAAGTCCTAAAACCAAAATTTCGAGGTCATGTGACCTCTACCATCCCACACTGGCCCTGCGTGGTACATTACGGCCCACTTCTCTGTTCAAGCAAGCAACGTGTACTTATTGTGAGCTTTGTATTCTTCTTCCCCTTAGTTTTTATGCTATTGCAGCTTTTTCTTATTCCAGTAACTATCCCATCATATTGCTCGTCCACATTTGGGACATTTATGTCTAGGCTTTCAAAGTGGTTCGATAGTTCTAAATTGAAGGATTCGTAATTGTTAATAAGGGTATCTTTATTTAGTTTTTTGGTAGGCAAAATATATGATAGTTATGAGTTTTCATAGTAATTTATTCAGTAGCTAAACACAACTGATATGGATTTTCATACTAACATTGCCGGCCGCAGCTCGTTTTTATTTATCCAGTACAGCATTTTCGATTTATCTCGAAGAAGGTTGTCAAAATAAGACTCGAATTTCCAAGTATTTTTGAGAAAAATAAATGAACCTCTGACTTCAATAAAATCTCGTTGCTTAGTAGAACAATTTCCATGAAGTTTTTATAGAAATGGTTCTACTAGAGTTGCGTCGTGCCGGTCTGCGGTAGCCTTAATACGGTATAATATTTTCTAGTGACGATCACTTTTTTATGTATATTATTTATATATTATGTGTATATTCGGCCTTTCTTCTGGGAGCCTTAATACCGTATAATATTTTCTACTGACGATCACTTTTTTCTATGTATATTATTTATATATTATGTGCATATTCGGCCTTTCTTCTCAAACTAGTCAGATAGGAAACGCCGACCTCATCTAGTTTTAAAATATGATTGACGTGTAAAAGTGTTTGTACAAACCAACTTACAAAATAAAATCATTTATCATTTATGAGTTTTTTTGCAGACACGCGACGCGGCTATTGCGAAGACTATTAAAGAAGAAGTGGTGAATCTGACGCAAGAATTCTTGTGAAATAGTTGCATTTGCTTTTAAACATTAAAACGTGTAACATTTCTGGCGGCTGACGATTCGAATTAATGAATTAAATTCAGTACAATCATTTAAAGCAACATATCCTATTATACTTTTTTTGCAATTATTTATTTACTAATAACCAACTTATATTAACAGTTTACACCACACATACAAGTACAATAAATACAATAAGCTCGAGTTATGGTTACGTACGGTTACGGCTATCGTATCAGTGTAAGTAGTATTGGTACATTTACGTAACAACAACTGACAGCTTATGTGCAATGTCAATTAAAATGTATACAATACAAAAAAAAGGTAATAATCAACACACGCGAACTAGTTAGAATAGTTCGAGAATCTGCAGCGGTTAGTAAACAAATGCCCAAGTTCAAGTTCAAGCTATCGTCGGAATTCTATTAAACCTGGCAGCGCACAGAAAAAAGTTTAATCTGTTATAATATATTTCCAATAAGTGAGCGAGTCAGAGAGCGATTGGACCGATAAGAACAAAAGTTTAGGACAAAGGGTTAGGGGGGATTAATTTGCATTTGTGAAAAGTAATATACAAGTCTAGGCCGCAACTAGGCATTGATGTTCTCACGTATCAGTGCCTCGGTTTCGCCTCGTCCTACGTTCCTCCATCAATGGCTGTTTTGCATGCCACTGCAGTAATGTAGTTAATCTATTATTTATTTAACCAGAACTCTTGCCATTTTATTCAAACGGCACCATGAAATCCGTTTTGATTTTCAGTGATAGTTACGAATTTATTTTATGCGGCCCCTATACCTACTG
Organism: Apamea crenata; assembly: GCA_949629185.1. Lineage (NCBI taxonomy): Eukaryota > Metazoa > Arthropoda > Insecta > Lepidoptera > Noctuidae > Apamea > Apamea crenata. The sequence goes on along the minus strand of OX451351.1, from coordinate 13,806,084 downwards.
TGTTTGCGCCTGGTGCATACCTAGTACATTATTGTGCAATTCTGATCCTACACGGAAGCAATGCAAAATATTGTGTAGTAAAGTTGACATTACTTAAACTTTGCGCATTTCTTGATATTGCGCAATACGATTCTGTATATAAGGGAGCCTTAAAACACCAAAGCAGTGACACTGATACTTTACTGGCAAGAGTTCTAATTATGTTATTGATGAGTGTCATCAATAATAAATTAACGAAACTTTCCTCTTTTAAACTCAGTGTTAATGGGTCATAAGTTTTCATCAACAATAATCTTTTGATGGGACCGCCACACGGATTTGATAAAAACACTGTTTCCATCCGTCATGTGCAGAGTAGAATGGATGAACAAAAGTTTCTTTAGAAAACTTGAAAGTGCAGTGATGCGGACGCAACGCCTTACGCCATCTGTATTCGACTCGCCTCAGAAACTAACTAACCTACGTACCTACCTACAGCCTGTTTTGAAGAATCGAGAATTGGTGTGGAGATGCTGCAGGTAGACAGATATAATCTATCATACGCACTTTGTTTATTATTTTTCCATAAAAAGTAAAGTATTCATCATTGTGATTATTTACTTGCATTCCCTAAGTAAGGTTGCACACTGGCCTACATTTTGAATTAAGCATGCCGCACACCAGACATACACTTGTGTTACGACAATCGTGGCGCTTCATTAGAAACGCGACAAAAAAGACACATTTGTAGAGGGTGCAGTTTGTGGCAAGACGTCTGCCGCGCTACACGAATTCAAGCAAGTTCGTATTTTGTGGCAGGGTGATTTGCAAAAATGAAAGACAACATAGAATTTTACGTTGAGTCTATTGCAGAGGTTGAAAATAAACGCTACATTAGTCAGGCCACACATCAGCGCCACATGCTACACGCATCGAACATTTATTGCGCTACAATTCAGCTTACTACAAATGTTTTGTATACGCGCACATCGGAAGCACAGTTGTCACGTGCCACCGCTTTGAGAATGTCGACATCATCGTCTGACGACGACGATTTCTTGATGTGGCGATTAATGAGAAAAAAAAGACGTTATTGTGTGCATCCGTTTAATCAAAATTGTACAATTTACGGGGATTTCAAAAGTTCGCAAGAATTACGGTTCGACGAAGAAAAGTTCCATTTATAAATATTATCGAATCTCTGAAAACACATACAAGCTATTATTAAATTTAGTCAAATCGAGTTTAACAAAACAAAATACCATGTGTATTTCGGCTCAAGAGCGTTTACTCATCACTTATGGTAAGGTAAGGTACGTGGGCTTAGTTCAAATACCAACTAACTCGAAAATAATGATAATGAGCAATGATGTTTTGAAAGTTTGGTTCCTAAAATTTCATATAATACTTCAGATAATGGATTATTAAGAAATGGTATCTAATTGATAATTTAATAAAGTATCCTTTGATTTATATCTTTTCAAAGAAAAGCCATAGTGTTTCACAGAAAATTACACTTTGTGCCCCGAACCCCCCTATTTAGTTGCTTTTACCTCTCTATCAAGAAAACGCTGTATTTTGGAAACTAAAAGTTATTGCTGAGTGCTACTAGATCTACATTTTTATTAATTTAAATATATAAAAATTAAACCTTCGAAGATTTCAATAATCCTTCTAATTTTCTATAAAAACGCAAATATGTAAAATTCTAGTTGGTTTTACTTCTCAAGTTTAGTTTTTTTTTTATTAACCTTAACATTCTGTCTAGATTAATACTGATTCACTAGGAAAAACTTTTAAGAGCTATCAATAATAATGTTTTTTTTTTATATTATAAAGAAATAAACAATATTTAAAAGTAGGTAATCATTTTATTATCAAATAAAACACTTGTAAGGAATTATCTACAATTTCCAATGCATGTGATGAAGCACTTGTAACAGCACGGTCAAATATTTCCATTAAGTACCTACAGTTATTGTTGCTACCATTGACGCCTCACATAAATCATCTTCTTTTCCATATCCATATCAAGAGGACTCAAAGGTTGACTCATCAGTCAGATGTCAAATCTATGCAGTTTAAAAGGTCTCAGGGAAAAAGTTTAGCGCAAAAAGTACCTACGAACTACGCTAGGTATCTATATAATTATGGATGTCGTCCGACTACCCACTTTCAATGAAAAAATATCTTTATTTCCATTTTACAAACACTTAAAATAATCGAATTATTATGCCGACGCGACACCAAAGACAACACGACCTGTTCTCGCGGCGGCGGAGCGGAGAGGAGAGGAGACAGGCAGGTTATTTCCACCAAAGCGGAGAGGAGAAGTTTAGCGGAGAGGATATGTGAGCTTTGAGTAGCAGAGATGTGAGCTGTGAGAAATCGAAACCAGTCAAGTTCTGTGTTACAAAAGTTATATCTGAATTTGCTTGAGGAAGAGGAATTTGAGGTTAAAATAGATTCTGGATAAGAAACCACATAAAATGTCACAGTCATGGCGAATATGTCACTGTTTCAAGAGTTTGATGATGAAAGTTTTTAAAAATCTTACAGGAATAATTTCTACGAGTTACACGACTTGATAAAACCGTATACCCAAAAGCAAGACCGCCCGGCCTCCCGACTAGAAACTTCTCCGTTCTGCCACGCCGCTTGCTCGCTCACCGCACAAAATTCTATAGAAAAATGAGACATCTTCTCTCCTCTCCGCTTGATCGATTTCCACTAAAGCTAAGCGGAGAAGAGATGTGGAAATAACGAAATCGGATTGGTTTATTCAAACACATCTCATCTCGTCTCCTCTCTTCTCCGCTTTGGTGGATGCCGGGCCTAACACATGCACTGCGCCTGCCCGCCCGCGTCGGTAACTCGAGAATTTATATCAACTACCCTGGGTTAGCCCGTATTAGGTACCTCTAGACAGTCTAGACATTGCGCGTGGAATATGAGCAAAATTATAGAAGTAAAACCTATTACACCAATTTACTCGCAATGACTTCGTTATATTGTGTCCAGTTAGATAATACGCGATCAATAGGAAAACCAACTAAACTCTAGTAATTGTTATTAAAACTACAAAACTGTGTATTTTCTCTAATATCTTAGTACTAAATCCAACTAAACAGAATAAGATCGTTTCACTTTTTAAATGTTCCGTATTTTAGTCGCAAAGTTTTATTTTGAAAACTGATAAGTGTAGGTATTTCGTTTGACTTCGATAAAAATATATATTTTTACTGATTAACAAGGAATATTAGGTTTTCATACAACTGACAGCTGAATTTAGTTGGTTTTAAGATTCAGTATCTCCGAAACGAAGCATCGCAAGGGTTAGTCAGTTTTACCTGTAGAAAAAGGAAAACATTTGGAATTGATTTGTATATTAAACTCAATCTGCCAAAATTTCGAGTTAGTTGGTATTTGAACTAAGCCCACGGTATGTATGATTTAAATATTAGATATTGATTTTCAGACTGAGGAGTCTCGGTTGATTGTTGTGCAGGGGACTCATTATATTAATTTTCCGATTGAGGAAGCGTAGATGGTATTTGCAAAGGCATCACGTTATATTGGTTTTCAGATTGAGCAAACTCGGTTGCCCGTTGCAAAGGATGGCCATGATTTAGAACTTGAGTAAAATTTGTATAATATGTTGATCGTATCCAATGATCGACGTGGGAGCTGCTTGTACTTAATGTTTTCTATTAACTTGAGTACCCCTCTTTGAAAGTCCAATGGTTGTTGCTGGGACATGGATGCCATGTGTGGAACTAAACTTGAAAGAAACATTTCACATGGATCTTTTTGTTGTTTCTCAGATTGTTGTTTATTTTCCCGTCTTTGTTTTTTTAGTGTAAAATATTAAATTGTACATTTGTCTGCCTCATTCTTGTGTTTCCGGGATTTTGATGGTTGAGGAGTCTGTATTGATAAGCTTGAAGAATGTGTACATCCGAACCAGCTGCAGGCGTTTCATGTCTCAGTGAATCTTCCACGGCAGATGTGAATTCGGGAACATTGTTTGAAGTTTCCTCAATCAGTGATTCATGAGAACGTTGTTCATCTTCTTGTACAGGTATATTACCCTCTTGTGGTCGGTTTTTTGTAAAAGGGCTTAATTTTTTTAAATAAGGCGCTAACTACATAGTACCTACTCCTTTTTCGATCCAGCAGTAGACCCACTTTTAGATTTTGTATTCAGATATCGTATGTAGGCTGAACGTATGGATTTCCATTTGGACTTACAATCATCACCTGCAAAATCCAATATTATCATTAAAATTACAGGAATTGTTTCAGGTACTTGGCAACTGGATCCTCATTTCGAGCAATGTCTTACGTATTTAAAAGAGCTGAAACAACTATTGGAATAATTATGGATGAGACTTGTGAAGTTATATGGACAGTTTTACAACCAATGTACATACATGAAAATACCTACAACGAATGATTGGCTAGACATTTCAAAAGGATTTCTCGAAAGATGGCATTTACCTAATTGCATAGGAGCCATCACGGAAAACATATTAGAATGAAGAAGCCCATGTCCAGAATGATCTTCATACTTTAATTTTAAAGAGTATTCAAGCTGATTATTTACGAGTGTTGATGTGGGCGATTATGGTAGGAATAGTGATTCAGGAGTATTTAAAAATTCGGGTTTAGGCCAAGCATTAAATAATAATATCTTAAATTAAAAAAAATTAAAAATGTATATAAGTAGTTTATCAGCCATCTTGTTACCATAACACAGGCATTAGGTTGCTTATCTTGGGACAAATGGTGCTGTGTGAAATGTCCAGGGATATTATTATTAAATATACCTACGCCATGACCCTTACCACGTGAAGAAGAATTTGGACGGGCATTTCCTTATTATTTTGCAGCTGACGAAGGATTTCCCCTGTCCACTAATATGATGCGACCGTACAATGGTAGATCTTTAAACAATAATCGCCGAATATTTAACGATCGATTATCTCGTGGACGAAAGATTATCAAGTGCGCCTTCGGTATGCATCTAAGTTTCGAATTTTTGAAACCCCAATTTCCAAAACCAAATCAACAACAACCAAAATTGTTAAAGCTGCTTGTGTTCTACATAACTTTATAAAAAAGAATCATAATAGAATTTTAACTCCAACCGATAACGTAAATATACCTAGAATAGAATAGAATAGAATAGAATTTGTTTATTTGTAAGAATGTAGTTTTACATCGTATGGTGTTAAATTTTAGTTTTAGTTCTATACATTCTACCATAGCATATGGTGTACAAATATTAAAATGTCATTTTATATAATGAAGTACAATTAATTATAGGATTAAATGATTAAAGATATGTCCAATATGAATTATTATAATTAGTTAGTGGTTAATGTAAAATCAATGTCGAAATTAAGTAGGTACATGTCATCTTGGATTTTTACAATATTCCATATATTCACCAATGTCATAAAAACAATTATCCAGTAACCAACTTGTCAGCTTTTTCTTGAACATGGGGATAGGAAGTTCCTTAAATGAGTTTGGTAACTTGTTATACACCTGAATGGCATTAACATATACATTCCTCTTAAACATTTGCAATCTACATTGAGGTACATTTAGTTCGTGTTTGTATTTATTTCGAACAGAAGCCTTTTTGTGGCTTACTTCTGATTGCATGCGAAAGTAGTGCGGATTTTGCTTTACTAGCATACATAGTTCCTTGATGTACATGCAGGGTAACGGTAAAATGTGAAATTTTTTAAATAAAGGTTTGCAGCTGTCCATAAACCAGACGCCAGATATTGCCCTAACACACTTCTTTTGTACTCGAAATGTCCTTAGAACTTCAACTGAATTGCCCCATAGTATCAGACCATATGACAGCACAGAGGCTACGTATCCGTAATATGCAGTGACTGCTGCGGCTACTGACACTGTCGATCGAAGCCGTTTTATTGCGTATACGAATTTGTCTAGCTTATCGCATACGTAATTGATGTGTGATTTCCAATTGCAGTTTTGATCCACTATTATGCCCAAGAATTTTGTGTTTACTACTTGTTCTAAGATAGTGTCGTCATATTTTATACTAAGACTCTGAAAGTTTGATTTATAAGTTTGAAATTGAATTATTTTTGTTTTATTTATATTGATTTTTAAATTATTGTTATTAAGCCAAATTATTATGTCTTTGATTGCTTCATTAATTTCCTGTTCCAACTTATTTTTGTCCTTACATTTTATTATTAGTGTCGTATCGTCAGCAAATAAGATTGTTTCGTGGCGTGTTGCATTGGGAAGGTCATTGATATATAGCAGAAATAAAAACGCTCCTATCACGCTGCCTTGGGGTACTCCAACTGCGTTCGTTTTATAGTTAGATTTATATTCTACTTTGTTTCCATCAACGACTTTTGATATTTGCACACATTGACGTCTATCACTTAGGTACGACTTAAGCCAGTCATTGGCTTGGCCCCTTATGCCATATTTATCTAATTTGCTTAGTAATAGCGTGTGATCAACGAAGTCAAAGGCTTTACTCATGTCTAAAAAAATTGCTACTACAGGTATGTTGTCATTCATTGCCTCAGTTATTAATTTTATTAAATTAAAACAAGCTAAAGACGTGGTGCTATTTTTCCTGAATCCAAACTGCTCCCGCCTTAGCAAATTATACTTATCCACATAGTCGTATAGCCTTTTTAACATTGTCTTCTCCACTATTTTCGATATTATAGGAATTAAGGTTATAGGTCTATAGTTCGTCATGTCAGATTTATCACCATTCTTGAATATTGGTTTGACTATTGAGTTCTTTAATGCGCTTGGGAATATGCCTTCTATGAACGATCTATTAATTAAGTAGCTCAACGGTTTGCATAAGTGATTAGCACAAGCTTTTATAATTTTGGTACTTATTTCGTCAAAACCGACAGACGTCGTATTTTTTAGGTTTTGGATTACCCTGAATACTTCTAATGCATCAGTAGGATTCAAGAATATTGTATTATTCTGATTAATGTCCATTGTTTTATTTATTGCGTCAATATTACATGTAAATTCATTATTATTTGTCAATTGGATATAGTATTCGTTAAACATGTCACAAATTTTTTGAGGGTCAGTGATGTGGTTGGTTTTTAATATAATTTGTTCTATGTCATTACTTTTTTGTGTGTCACCAATTTTTTTATTGATAATATCCCAAGTAGCCTTGCACTTGTTTTTCATATTCTGTATGTATCTTTTATTGTGTATTTGTTGAGATTTATTAATACAACGTTTAAGTATGTCACTATATTTTTTATACTTTTTTGTTAATCTATTCTTGCTTGTTTTATTATGAATACTTTTTAAATGTAAATATCGTTTCCGTATACACGACTTTTTTAGGCCTTTCGTCAACCAAAGAGTATTATTTTTTCGGTTCGACCTTTTTATCTTTTGCATGGGAAAACATAGTTTATAAAACAGTTGTAATGTCCCATGAAATACCTGAAATGCATCTTCCAAATTATCCATCAGATACATGTCAGAGATCGAAAGCGCAGAAATACAGTCACAAAACTGTTGTATGTTTTCTTCATGATAGTCCCTTTTGTACTCAAACCAACATATCATAGGTTTAGGTTTCTTAGTCATCACAGTCAGGGTTTGGCCTGTCTCATGATCTGATAGAGCCAGGTGATGAACTTCAACTTTAGCTTGTTTGATATTGCTTGCAATCAAATCTAAACATGACTGTTTTCGTGTTGGTGTTTTTATATGCAATTCAATATTGAAATTTTTTAATAATCCCAAGAGTTCTTGGCAACTTTTATTTGGTTTAATTGTATCTAAATTCCAAACCCCACAAAAAATTACCTTCTTCGCTTTTTTTGTGATTCTAATTAGTATCGTTTCCAATTTCTCTAGAAATACTTTTGGGTTGCTATTTGGTGTCCTATAAATACAAATAATGATGATTTGATTAATTGGTAACTCAATTCCGGTACATTCAAAATTAAAATTACATGCAATGTCATTTGTTAACTTATCTAATTGAATACAAGTCATCTCATTCTTAATTAGAATGCATGTACCACCTCGTTTAGTATCTCGACAGTATGATGCGACAAGTTTGTAACCAGGAATCTTAAGAAGAGATTCTGATTTGTTTTTAATGAATGACTCACTTAAACAAATTATGTCAATTTCCTTGGAATTCAGAGATAATTCACTAATTGCCACTGTTATTAAAAATACCTGCACGCCATTACTAATAATATCAATCATGGGAGACCGATCGAATAACGATGCTACAGAATATCGAGAATATTTGTGTAATTACTTCATAAAACTATAGGGACTGGTCGTGTCATGGCAAAATATTTACACAGTATAGCACCGTAGCAGGATATAATATGTATACAGGGTTACAGGTTAAGTCGACCTAGATCCTTTAAGAGGTTTTAGTTTTCATAATTCCTAGCTGATTTGACTATGAAACACCCCACCCCAAACCTAACCCATATTGAGATATTGGATTTTGATTATTTTTTAAATAAAATGCAGATTTTTTGTATAATAATTTGTCCTTTTTTTCGGATTTTGTGCCTCTATTTTATAAGGTTTTTGCTATTTTTGTGTAGTAGATTAGTTGGTTTATTACTCTCAACACAAAAAAAAAACACGTAACTGAACAACTGGGTAGTAGTCGACGACTGAAAGTTTAAAAAATAAACAAATTTGTATAAACATTTTTTCTTTTCTTTTAAGAATATTTCAAAAAACGTCTATGACAGTTAAGCTGCAGATGTACTAGATAAAATCTACGTTTCTTTAGCTATCCAACAAGGTATAACAAGCTAGGGTATTATCACAAATCTTAGAAAAAACTTTCATAAAAGGGTCCCAGATAGTAGCAAAAATTACGGTACTATTGTCCTTCGATGGAGCTGTGGTGCGTGCAAGCGGGACGATTTATGTAGGTGTGAGCGAGATAGATTATTTTCGGCCATTTGTTGTTATTCTGTTTGGTTTTGGACTGGACTTTGATACGTGCTTCTCATTTGGAACTGTTGACGATGACGACCTTCACGAACGAGGAATATGCGGATATTTTAATTTGTTACGGGTACTGCAACTGTGTATCCGCGCGAGCTCGAGATGAATACATTGATGTTATTCCGGGCGCCGAGTACCGGATATCAGTATCTTTGACGGAGTTTACCGGCGACTAAGAGAGACTGGTTCTGTTTGAAGGCGATGATCAGACCTAGGCAGACCACTTGTCAATGATGACGATGAAGAGCAAGACAATGAAATAGTGCAACTGTTTAGATAGGATCCAACTACTTCCACTAATATTGTTGCCCGAGAACTTGGACTATCGCAGTGGAAAGTGTGGTTTACAGTGAATACTGCAGGTCTTTATGCCTACCATTACACGCCGGTACAGTTATCGAAGAAGGAGATCCTGTGAGGAGGTTAGATTTCTGCAGATTCATGCTCAAAGCAGATTTAGGAATCCCAGCATTCTTAAGACACATCTTGTGGACAGATGAGTCAAAATTTGATAAAGACGGCATCACCAATTACCACAACGCTCATTATTGGACTCCGAAAGAAGACAAAAATCCCAATAAGAAGCGACCAAAGGGATCACAAAGACGGTTCAGTTTGAATGTCTGGATGGGAATAATCTCAAACCATTTGATTGGGCCATATTTTCTGCCTGACAATTTAAATGGGGAACATTATGAAAACTTTTTAACAAACGATTTACCTGAATTACTGGAAGATTTACCCCTCAATTTAATCCGAGATATGTGGTATCAACCTGACGGTTGCCCTGCACACTACCGAAGAAGTGTCAGAGAGTGGCTAAACACTAATTACCCCAACAAATGGATTGGAAGAGGTGGACCCATACCGTGGCCAGCCCGAAGTCCCGACCTGACCCCCATGGACTTTTATTTATGGGGCCATATGAAAAGTTTCGTTTATAATGAACTTCATCCGATCTCATATGTTGATGTCTTAAGACAGAAAATTATCGATGCGGCAAACGAAATTAGAAGAGGCTTAACGATTGGTGTGGTTAGTGGACTAAGGCACAGAATGCGAATATGTGTGCGGAACAGAGGCGGACATGTGAAACATGTATTGAAAAAAAAAAAATGTTGTTAAAGCTATTTAGTTTGTTTTATTTCGTTTGCTGACCCAAGTGATAACTTTTTCCTTAAGTACAGTTATTTTTTACTACTGCCTGAGAGCATTACATCACAGTTTTTTTTTTCTGAATATCATGATGATACCCTAGCTTGTTATACCTTGTTGGATAGCTAAAGAAACGTAGATTTTATTTAGTACATCTGCAGCATAACAGTGCAGCATAAGAGTCATAGACTTTTTTTGAAATATTCTTAAAATAAAAAAAAAATGTTTATACAAATTTGTTTATTTTTTAAACTTTCAATCGTCGACTACTACCCAGTTGGTTCATTTACCTGTTTTTTTGTGTTGTGAGTATTAAACAAACTAATGTTCAGACGCCAGCACATCAAGCTACTACAATCTGTCAAATTTCTTTAATAGATTTTCAACTTTATCGCTTACGCATTAAGGTTCAAGGTTGATTGGGAAAATTTGACAGTTTCGGGTAGCTTGACCTGCTGGCGTCTGTACTACACAAAAATAGTAAAAACATTATAAATTAGAGGCACAAAATCCGAAAAAAGGACCATTATACAAAAAATCTTCATTTTATTTAAAAAATAATCAAAATCCAATATCTCAATATGGGTTAGGTTTGGGGTGGGGTGTTTCATAGTCAAATCAGCTAGGAATGATGAAAACTAAAACCTCTTAAAGGATCTAGGTCGACTTAACCTGTAACACTGTATAATACAAAGGTACTTACCCCTTTCATTGAATTTTTCACCAATCTTAGTCCAAATAATTTCTGTAATCTGTCTGTTGCTATAATCAGTGAGCGTATGGTTATATAATATAGGGTTTTTTTCAACCTCTGTAATAAACTCAACGTAAAATTCAATGTTGTTTTTCATTTTTGCAAACCAAAGCGACACAAAAAACGAATGTGTTCGATCTTGAATTCGTGTAGCGCGGCAAACGTCTCGCCACGCCACATAGTGCACCCGCTACAAGTGTGTCCTTGGTGTGCGTGCTCGCGCACAGATATACGGGGGCGTTAAATGTGTCGCGTTTCGAATGTGGTGCCACAATTATCGTGATACAAGTGTATGCCCGGTGTGCGGCCTCACTTATTCAACCATGTATGGATATACGGGGGCGTTAAATGTGTCGCGTTTCGAATGTGGCGCCACAATTATCGTGATACAAGTGTATGCCCGGTGTGCGGCCTCACTTATTCAACCATGTATGTGTTTTAAGACAATTATGAAAGTTTTCTTCGTCGAACCGAAACTCTTGGAAAATTTTGAAATTACCGTAAATTGTAGTGTCTTGATTGTCTTTATTCAATTAACGGTTGAACCAAATAACGTAATTTTGTTCTCATTAATTGACACATCAAGAAATCTGTATCGCCGGACGATGATGGCGACATTCTGGAAGCTGAGCGTCGGATGTCCGTGTACACGATATATTTGTTCCGAGATAAAATGTAACGCAGTAATTGTGGCGACGTAAATCAAAATCAAAATATTTTAATTCACATATACCAACATGGGCACTTATGAAATGTAAGAAGGTAGGTGCACGGTTCCAAATGGTCGTTTCCTATGGAGAAGAGCCGACAAGAAACTCCACGGTTACTCTTTTAAAAATAATTGGCTTTCACAATGTTTCAAATTACAGTACACGTATAGGAGGACAGCGTGGGCCTGTCAACCAGTACCAGGTCCTTGATAAAATAAAAAAATGGTCAGCAGAACTAAAGTCCTCACATTTACAAAATATAAAAGAATCTATCAAAAGGATAAATAAAACATAAAATATAATAACCTATTGAAGGGGTTCCCAATAACAGCCTAGGAACTCAAGCCAACCTCACCTGCTCGTGGTACACCCTGCTTTCGACCAACGAGGCTCTGGCGACCCACCAATCCGCACTGGCCAGCACGGCGGGTTATGGTCCAAACCCCATAAAGATTTTTTTTTCTTTTTTTATAAATAAACGTTGCCCCACATTAGGAATTACTCCTGTACCGTGGGTGCGTTTTACAAACATTTAAACTCACATACACAAACAGCCCGACCCGGAACAACTACTACAGGTAGTTACGCAATACAAATATTTGTTCCGTGTGGGAATCGAACCCGCGACACGCAGCGCAGCAGTCGGTCGCTCAGCCACTGCGCCAACCGTGTCGTCAAAACGACAGGACAGAGTATTTTAGTTGCCAATAGTCTATTCAATATAATACTCGTAAATATAATTCTTTCGTAAAATGAAAATTGAATTTATGCGGCCGATCCCTACAGCAGAACACCATAAGACATAATACTGTGGAAATAAGCAAAGTATACTCCCCAGTGTAATTTTGAATCTAAAGTAATTCAAAGAAATACAGTTTCTGTAATAGCATCTAGTTTCTTGCCATCAAGTTTAAATTTAGACCCACTTGAGGTACATTTGGTAATGAGAGCTTAGGACATTTAGTTTTGTTCGCATTAATAAATGGGTGTGGCGCCGGTATGCGGCCTCGTTTACTCCAATTGTGGCGCCACATTTAAACGTGCCACAATAAACGCCCGCTTAAATCAGCGTACAAGCAAGCACACGGAGAATACATTATTGTAGTGGGTGCAGTTTATGGCAAGGCCAATTGAACATGATCGTTTTTTGTAGTGCGATGATACGTGGTTCGTAAAATTGATTGATTGATTGATACATCAATGTCAATGAGTTGTCATGATGTCGGTAGGGCCTTTAATACAGTCAAAGAAGTACATAACACAACCGTTAATATGTCACGTAGCGTTTTAGAAAAAGGTCGGCTTTGTAGAGCATCGTATTGGTCAAATACCCATACCTGTGGGGCAATTCTCGTAATTTTAAGACCGTTCACAGTCTGATCTAAGTCTCAATCTGTCAAAAAATACTTCTAATTTCCCTACATTTTGACAAGTTTTTGACTTTTGTTTGTCGCTGAGATGAGACTGCGACTAGATTTTGAACGTTTTAAATTACGAGAATTGGCCTTCAGATGTTGGCTGTTTCTTACTAGAAGTCGATGCGCCTTAATAATTTATGTAGTAGTTGTTATATGATCGACGTCACCCTGGCGGGATGAGGAATGGCCAACCGAAACTTTCTAGTCAACGACATTATGAAATATAGGGTAATAAGTATACATGTAGTAGTTAGACAGAGCTGTATATATACAAGTCGTAGGATGGTTGGAAAAGCGTTATTTTGCAAAATTCCTAGTATTTAAAAAGAAAACAGTCTGTTTAGGATGATTGGATTTTGATTATTCAATTTATCCACCCCAAGCCGTTAGCAATTCCGTATAGCCAACTAAGTCTAAGGTGGATTCTTGGAAAAGCGTTTCCGCTTATCCAACATGGAAAAAAAACCTAGTTTATTTTCATAACAAAATGAAACACATCAAAATCAGTCCCAAATAATATTTATTATTATTATTTCATGCCTTACACATTGTATCGAATACGCTATGACATTTATTGGAAAAATAAATATATATTTTTTGTTTTTGTTTGTGTCACAGCTTTGTTCAGCTTTGTTGAATACATTTGCTTTTTGCTGATTATACTGTATTTACAAATCCGGGACTACGTTCACATTACAATGGAGAATTTCGTGTATTTTAATTACTGCATATACATATAATCAAGTTTAAAAAGTTATCAAATAATTGTAGCGACACACGCCGCAGTAGAAAGAATAACATCAAAATAAAATAAATTAAGTACCTTATACGACATATTTATTGAATTTCTAAATTCTATGACAGTAAAATAGTGTTTTCGGTTAAATATGAAGAATAAAATGAGAACTTTTAAAGTAAATTTTAATGACACTTTCATTTTCTTTAAATTCGAGCTCATGGTTTCTTTTCAGCGTTTTTCCCTAAGATCTGTCTTTTACTTTTACTTTTTACTTTTACACAAAACGGCTATAAAATCCACTCTGTATGTTATGCATACAGAGTTGCGTGCATGAGTTGCTATGCATGTTCGTGTTCAAGTATCTGCTAAAATATTTCAGGACTTTTAAGCTGTTTAAATTATATTTTTATGAAACCGACAACATAGAACGACAATGCTATAGTGAACCACTAGAAAATCCAGGCAGCCGAATTTACCAATTAACATAAAAGCAGAATAACATTAACGCTGCTGAGTGGCTGCGTTTACTAACAGTTTATTCTAATATATTTGATGCAAGAGTCGTTTAGTAGGCTTATATGAGATTGCAGATTAATAATTATGATTAATTGTAAAACAAAATCATCTCAGCGCAATGTGTAGAGTGGGCCACGATTACTCGAAATTCACATGGCCGAATGATCGTTTGACCAATCAATTGTTGATCGAAAGAACGATTTCCCGAAGAACGTTTGACCAAAAAATAGGCTTCCTCTACATGAGTGCTTGGAACTCATTGGAAGAAATAGTCACATGACTTGACATGTTTTTTTTGGATTAGATACGCTTATTTTCTGAAGTTCCTTTTTTTAATATAATCTCACGCCACGAGTGCGTAATTTTTTAAATAAAGAAAATCACAAGAAAATATCATCCAGTCCAAAAAGCATGCCAAGCCGTGTAACTATTTTATTTTGGTCAAAAATTCACCGCACAATCGATTTTTCGGGATAACGTTATTCGTTCGTTCGACCAGTTCGTGTTCATCGGTCAAACGATCATTCGGGCAATCGTGACATATGTACTGCAATGTGAACGCATCCTCGTTAGAAGTATTTACAATTCAAAGTATAGAGCTATAATAATGTGTACGTAGCCATAGCGAATTAATTAAATAACATTGCTAAGCAATGGCTACTGTCAGTAGGTATCTACATACCATAAATGAAGTAAATCTTGCTCAAGTGCTTCCGATATCCTAACCAATATAAATAGCTACAAACATTATAGTTACAATCGATTAAGCATATTGATAGTAATACTTAACTGGTAAGTATACAAATTAGCATTCAATCATTCTACCTTTACCGAAGGGGCTGATTTTAGATATTTTTATACCTACATACATAAAAAAATCAACTGTTTATATCACAGTGGTTGAGAATCAATTATAATTAATGATTTATACTTCATATTTTAGATTTTTATTGATATGAATAAGTATGTATATATGCGTTTTTCGTTTCTTAGCAAAATAAACACTCTGGGAACGTCGTTTTTCAGTGCCAAATCGAGCAAATCGACTTGCATGCATCTAAACTTTTTATTATGATAGGTATTTATTGTGTCGTCGCTTGATGACGAGTGGAAATATTATAATTACTTTTGTCGTTTGTAAAATATCTATCTACGCACGTGTATATTTGTTAATAGTTATCAGTCACAATGCAATAAGTAGGTAATAGTAGTTTACATCGCTTTATACATAAAACATTTCGGTCTAATATTCCGTGTTGTTTATTGGCGGACGTAATACTTATTACACGGAATAAAAAGTGTAATTAAAGACAGGGTTTTGGGTACTTTTATCACTATTAATTCAAGTGCGTTGGTATAGTTATGATCCTATTTCTCTTCCAGTTAATTATTATTCTACACATGGTGCATATGACCGTAAACTTAATAAGTCATGTAGCTCACGTTTGCTTATGAGCAGTCACAACACCACTTCCTTATCCATTAAAGTGAGTATTTAATTTAACCATAACTGCGAATATCTTCAGTTTTTACTGAGCATAGTTTGTAAAATGCTTTAGCTACAGAAAGTATCAAATTGATGAAGTAACATTATGATCTAGGTTATAAGTGATAGAAATGTTACTTCTTTTTCAGGACACATCATAGGGAAACCATCATGCATTCCTATTCATTAATTACTTTAAGTATAGTTTGCAAAATTTGTTTTACCACCGGTAACAGACCTACATTTTCTGTGTATAAAGCGGTGAACATACGTTTTTAATTTTCACAACGAAATTAAAGAAATTTTACACGCATACCACAGTTCATGTGCAGAAGTCCACACACTTTGTCGTCCAGTGTATCGGACTTGAAACCGTTTCTACTGCCTACCTTATTTAATAGTATAAGTACTAAAATATTACATTAACTAAAGAATTTTATTTTATTATCAGTAGTAATCAGGTTCAAGAATAAACTGACTCTTTCATACGATTTGAAATATTTAACATATAGGCTTAAAAAGCCAACAACGTTTTTGGATTGTTTATATGCTCGCGCTGTGATGACATTAAATACACGATAAGATGTAACATTAAAATATTAGTACATTATGTATATTGATTGAGAGCCATTGACTGATTGATTCACTTGAAGGTATTTAATAAGTTTATGTGTATTATAGAGGAAAGCTGACGATGACGATATTTTCGTGTTAAGTACTTCTTACACATAGCGAAACAATTTTTTTCATAATTTTATTTATAATCATTAGATTTAAATGTTATTTATAAAATGAGAATATCCTCTTTAGTTGATAGCTCTCAATCTATCAGAAAGGCGACATGCAAACAGCGATTTACAATGAGTTCGAATATTATAAATGAATTTATTACAGAAAATAAATAGCCTATATCATCAACATTACAGATTATGTAAATAGATGGCCTAAATTTAATTCTTCAGCGCAACATTGAAAATATGTATAATGCTAGAAACTAGATGCACGTTTAAATTGGATTTTCATTAGGTATTCACATCCTTCCAATCCTAGACATTTCCTTCAATACTTGTGGCAGAAGTAAGCTAATGTTAGTTTAATACGCTAATGGTTTTATTTTCCTTGTGTTCAAGTATCTACTCTATGTAGATGTCTTCGATCGGGTATGCCGTTTCTATGAATGTTTGGTAGAATCTGTGGAATGCTCTCCTGAAATAGAAAAAGATGAGTATTATTAACTTTGAAGCAAAAATAATTACGAACCACAATCCAATGAAGCTACGTTAATATTATTGCTATGTTAATAGAGTCGTGCTTTCGACGACATGGGGGTAGTTTTATTGATTCCGCACTTAAAGATAACGGAAACTTTATAACATTACTTTCCTGTCCCGTCTATCACAGGTTTTTTTCGATATCTATCTAATGATGAATCATAATTATAAATATATTATAAATAGTTTATAAGTAATTAAAATGTATTTTTTTTAAATATAGATTACAGTTGTCTGAAATAAATAAATTATTATTATTATTATAACGATCGGTCTCCATGACGCGAATACCGATCACCGGTCAAAGCTCCAAAATGATTTATTTTCGACTTATGTGTGGTGTTCGATCCTTAAAAAAAAGTTCTCAAAAATGTGTCGTAGGTTAGGTGTCATTGTAAAAGTTTTCTGTAAGGAGTTTTACAATGTTTGGTCTAGTGGTATTGAAAATAATTGAATGAATGAGTTGAAGTGTTAATAAAACTTATGAATGAAAAAAAAACACCCACCCCACGGCCTCAGCTACGGGCCTCGTGGACTCCTGCCCCCTGAAGACGTGGCATGCAAATCGCTGAAGAGTCGGGTGCTTGGTAATGAAGCCCAAGTATCTGTGGTCACGCGGGTGGAACGCACAGAATGAAACATTCTTTAATGAGTAGAAATAGTCGATGCATGGCCCATTTCGATTTCTCTGAAACATAAATAATTAACCATCACATCACTGTAATTCCCATTGCGTACTTTCCTTTCAGTTACGATATCTGTTATTTTCATTTTTTTACTCGGTGTAGGATAAGTACCTACCTAAAGTTGTCTACAGTAGTAGAAAGCTACACAAAATTATTATAAGTAATGTGGTAATTACCACATTATCAATTTTTATTACAATCGCTAGCTTAGCTTTTAGCTTTCAATTAAGTAGGTAGATAACTATTTTATGTAGGCACATGAATAAAGATAAAACCACAACTTGTTATCAGGTCAGCCAATGTAATAAATTGTATTCTAGCGGGTAAAGTTGCTTGTCATGCTTGTGTGAGCGCCTACGATTTATTAGGCTGACATACACCGCTCAACAATTTATGAACTGCTGTTAGTAGATAGGCGCCTGAAGCAATATAGTACGATCCGCCCCTAATTCACACGGGTCGATTGTGCGGATTTCAAATAATGGGATTTGCCTTGTAAATAATAAATATAGAAGAATAGGCGTGTACAGAAGTAAATAAAAAAAAATGACATTATTAGTTATTTCAAAATTTCACCTGAATTGTAGGGAAGTGATAAAGTTGAATTTTAAGCTCAGTATTAAAAATCTTCATAAAAAACAAGAAGCACGTGTTTTTGGATTTTTTTTAAATTCAACCCTTTACTGGGTGAAAAAGTGTATTCAAGTTTTTGGGGGAGGGTTTTACTGGTTGCTTCTATTAACTCGAAAATTGATATAAATAAAATCAAATACATACTGGAAATAACTGAGAGGTTTTTCAAAAATCAACCCCTGTCGGGGTTAAATGGGAGCACAATTTGTATGAAAAATCACATTCGTTTGATTTAGAAACTTGAAACCCGGCACAAATACTATACCTGACTTCTCAAATAGTTTTGATTTTTTGAGTTAAATCCCTCAGACTACTCTATCTCCGTTCGACACCGATCGCCAAGATCTTTACACAATATCAATATGAAGAAAGCGCTTTAAGTGATGTAAATCCTTTAAAACGGTGAAATTATCTTTTGGAACGCAGCATGTTACTCTCTTCTACAGATTATCCTTCTGGTTATCTTATGTAAAAATAATTCAGTTTGTTTGGGTTAACTGCAGCTTTTGTTTACAGAAATATGAGTTATAATTTGAATGTTTTCAAAAGTTTTTATAGCCAAATATTATTTTGCGCTCAAAACAAACCTACTAACTTTATTGTATGATGTAAATTTATGATTCTGGCTGGTTGATTGTTTGACTGTTAGATAAACTAAAAGATTCTTTAGGCACTAAAACTGGTTTATTTCAGGCGATGGTTTCAGTGCAATTTGTAGTTGAAGATTTTGATGGCTTTATTTCAGAGGGGCAATTCTCGTTATTTTAAGAATATTCACAGTCTGATCTCAGTCTCAATCTGTCAAAAACACGTCTAATTTCCCTACATTTTAACAAGATTTTGACGTTTGTTTATCGCCGAGATGAGACTGCGGCTAGATTTTGAACGTTTTAAATTACGAGAATTGGCCTTCTGTTCTTTTTGATCTCCAGAGTAGGTAACACATTTTTGTTTTTTTTACACAGTGAGGTAGTTAACCTAACTTCCTAAATACATTTACCTAAACACAACTTATTATGATTTAATCATTGCTGTAGAGCCAATATCGGTATTGTGTGAAATAGTCCTATCGATTAGACACCAAAGCTTCGGTTTAAAATACGTTAGTGAGTTTGAAGCACTTACTGCGGGTTTTGATCGATCAACCATACGAAGTCCGTGGTCTGATACTTCTAGTATGCATGGCTGCATTGTAGGTTCTCCATTACATTCCGAGACAATCTTCCTCACTGCTTGACATACAACTCCCGTGCCTTTGTGAGCTGAGGTTTCTACTGAGCCCATGTACCTGTAAACATAATGGTTATTTTTTAGTAAAATTATTATTTTTTGAACCCAGTGCGTTTATATTGTATGTAAATGAAACTGAATCATATGAAATACGACATGTACAGTCACGAGCACTAATACGTCAACACTTGGAAACTTTCAATAGCGGTTTTGCGTGAAATAACGAAACCTAAATTAAAATACGACACATAATCACGGTACAGCGGACAGAGCTCCGGCGGGATCTCATAGCGGCATGGAGAGTGCGATTGTCGCAACCCAGTGCTGGGCACGCCACAATTGCGGCGATAAGTCCTGTCTTTGAGGAGTGGCTAGAGAGGCGCCACAGCGCCCTCACCTTCCGCCTGACAAAGGTCCTCACCGGACACGGTTGTTTTGAGAGGTTCCTGTTCAGGATAAAGCGGGAGGAAACGCCCGGGTGTCACTACTGTGTGGATTGCCCGGAAGACACGGTGGAGCATACGGTGGAGGTCTGCCCGGCTTGGGCGGAGCACCGCCGCGTCCTTGTGGCGGCGATCGGCGGCGGCGATCTCTCGCGTCCGGCCCTGGTCCAGGCCATGGTACGGAGCGAGAGTGCATGGGAGGCAGTCACCTCCTTCTGCGAAACAGTAATGCTCGCGAAGAATGAGGCGGAGCGCGTGAGGAAGAGGCAATCACTGCGCCCTCACGCCCCTAGTCCCCGCAGGAGACGGCCTGGACGGGAGTCAACAGCCGACTCCCGGGCACCGTAGGCGCGGGCTTGCGGGTGGCGAGCAATGGGCAGCTCGCCGCCCGGTAAGGACCAGGCCCGGGTCGACGGCGCGTTGTGTTCCACGCGCGCCTCAAAGAGATGTCAGCACAAACTGACGGGGTCCGCTAGGGCCGATGCCTGCCAGGGCCGCGGGTTGTTCGAAAGAGATACCGTGGCCCCTGGCACAGGCAACTGAAGGAACACGGGTGGGTTTTAGTCAGTAAAAGTCTGACACGCCCTTCCGCTCAACCCAGAGCGGGAGAGGTCAATTGATGAATTCCCAACCAAAAAAAAAAAATATACGACACATTGCAAAAACCTATGGGTTCGAAAATACTATGTTCGTAGCAACATAAAATTTAATTAAAAAATGAAAGAGTAAATCGCTTTTGAATAAAGCCAAGTGTATACATACTTATGCTCGTGACTGTACAATCAACCGCATAACAGTTGCAACTCTTGCACTATGGCTGTTATTATTGAGCCTGGAGCCCCTCTTCAAGTACAATACAACAGCTGCAGAAAAAAGTCTAGGAAAAATATTTACAAAAATGAAATAACTTACGCTAATAGATATCGTTCTTTTTTGTCTTTAGCATTTGCCGGATCAAAGTCGTTGTAATCCATGTCTACCGCATAGGCTGACGGGAAGATTCCTTGTTGGCCAGTTCTAAGATTGACTCCTGAAAAATTTATAATATATTATTTTGTGAGTACTGCAACTCAACAATACCTCAAAAAATATGTTTATTTTTGTAACTGTTTGGTTCAGAATTTTTATGTTACGGGTTTCGCTCTCATAAAGATGGCAGAAAAACTTCTAAAGTGATTTGCTAATATTTTGCTTCATTCATCAACATTACCTTCACACCACAAATCTTCAGCTTCTTTCTGGACATAAATAGGGTCGCCGATTTCCACTTCGATTTCGTCATGATGTCTAGGGTTAAACTTATGTAGGCCTCTGTGCGTAGCTTCAAGCATTTCAAGCTGACTGTGGGGAATATTTGTCATATTCCCGGCAAAGTTAAGCCCGGTGATGCTGCAACTTGAAGCTGGAGACACTGGAAGTTAAGAGTGCGAGTTATAATGGTTGAAAGATTAAACTAAACAATTGTTATGGTTCTGTCAACTAAGTTGACATATTGCGTTGTTGCAAACACATGAAAACAATGTACGGACCTTTCACTGTTTATTTTACCTCTGACAGCAGCAACTCAACAATAACCTTATCCTAACGCGAGTAAAGTTATTGTGATTTTGGGAATGGTGATGCAAAAATAGAGGTAAAATTACTGTAAATGGACTGTAAGAGCAATAGGCGCATCAAACCATTAGTATTTATTAGACCTGCAATGTTACCGTTAATGTGCATAAAAGATTATTACTGGGCGAACATGCATATTAGCTGAGTAAACCCGTTTGTGTGACTTTGTTATATTTTGTTCATATTAAGTTTGTAGATAAGTAACTTCTGGTAAATGCCTGCATACCAAATATTTAAAACTTAACATAAAACAACCGTGCAATCAGATCAGGCTTAGTTCTTTTCGTTTTACCTATTGAATATTATAGTTTATGGTCTTTGAATAATTCATATTTTTTTTTCATTCAATAAGGTAGAACGAACCGATACACATGATCAGATTTTAATAACATATTCCTTATCTTGGCGTATTATCTCATGTGCAAATTTACTTGTTACAGTCAAAACTGGTAGCTTACTCATTCATAATATGTCTTCTCATTAGCGTGCCTGAAGCTTCGTAATTCGTCCACACGCGTCGTCTTATTAGTCGATTCGCACGAATTTACTCGCCCGAAACGGGCGAATGGGTACTTTTAAATAATATTATTTTTTCTATAGGCGACTCATATAAAGTATAGCAAAATAGGACACTAGCGCACAGAAGTGATATGAGCTAAATATTATAAAACGTGAACTAATTTCAGTTCTTATGGGTCGGAGAGGTTAAAATATGGTTGGTTAACTTTTAAGTACAAGATAAATGAAAGTAAGGACACCCTCTTCTCACCTCTTATAGTCCAAGATCCCAGAGCAATCAGACATAACTTATTTTCACACGGATGAAACCTGAAGTTTTCAGTAGCGTCTCGTGTGCCTTGAATACCTACGCGCTTTGTGGAACTTGCCGAGTGACACCTGGGCAGGTACCAGGTGAGAAAGGTAACTAAAAATAAGAATTATTTAAATTAAATTCACATGGCTGATTTTTATATATGTCATGTAGAATATTATTTTAAAGTAATATCATAAGTGTCAGACACTTTTGATGGACCAGAGCTTTTGTCAGACGCTTATAAGCTACCCAAAAAATAAATGAACTTTACTTATTTTTACATGTCTGATTTTTTAATATGTTATTGAAGTATTTATTTAAAAGTTAAATTTAATCAGTCAGACAAATTAGAGTGACCAAACATCCCCTAAGACAAAAATTATTCAGCCAGAAGTATGAGGGCGAGAGCACTATGCATGCGCTTCAGAGTGAGTGAGACGTCCATAATAACTCGGTTCCCCTTCTTAAACTCACCATCTGTTTCAATCTACTGTGTATGTGCTGTTTGCGTGTAATATAACTTATAGTATACAGTATAGTTCGAGCCTGCGAGAGCACATGTTTTTGTTGTTTACATCAGGTTATTTGTGAGTGTTTTATTAAGTTGTTTGTAATAGTGATAATCATGGAAGAAGAGAAATTGAAATGTATATTTTGTAAAAAATCTCATGATAAACTTATGTTATTCTCCGAAGAAATATTGAAAAAGTGCAAAAACATTTTAAAACAGCGAATAATCCATAACCTCAAATTCGTTTCGCGTTTTTCGCACGAATGTAACGGTAGTCTTTTCAGTTTATCTCGTTTAGTCTGTTGATTACAGTATATACATTTCTGGTTTCTGTCTATATCCACGTTACTTTTAAGAGAAATATTTTCAGAAGAGAAATTATCATCACGTTCAGAAGGTTCTTCACCATCACATGACACCGGTTCAACTGATTCTAAGTCAACACTTGACTTCACATTTGGCTCAACACTTGGTTCAGGCATTGAATTAGCTGGACTTGAGTTTGACACTACATCTAAATCTGGAACTGTTGAATTATTTTGTTGACTTGAGGTAGACGCTGTACATAGATCATCGTTAGTACTAAGATTACAAGGTTGGCTTGATGTCGATGCAACTAATGAATTTTCAACAATACTCGATGATTTTTTTTCAGCATTTTTTGGTTTTTCTGGTATGGCGGAAAAATATTTTTTTGGCAGAGCAATAAAATTTTTATAACATTCTCGATGGTAACCACTGTCATACAAGTCATCCGGTAAAACTACATCTTTGAATTTGAGGTTATGGATTATTCGCTGTTTTAAAATGTTTTTGCACTTTTTCAATATTTCTTCGGAGAATAATATAAGTTTATCATGAGATTTTTTACAAAATATACATTTCAATTTCTCTTCTTCCATGATTATCACTATTACAAACAACTTAATAAAACACTCACAAATAACCTGATGTAAACAACAAAAACATGTGCTCTCGCAGGCTCGAACTATACTGTATACTATAAGTTATATTACACGCAAACAGCACATACACAGTAGATTGAAACAGATGGTGAGTTTAAGACGGGGAACCGAGTTATTATGGACGTCTCACTCACTCTGAAGCGCATGCATAGTGCTCTCGCCCTCATACTTCTGGCTGAATAATTTTTGTCTTAGGGGATGTTTGGTCACTCTAATTTGTCTGACTGATTGAATATAACTTTTAAATAAATACTTCAATAACATATTAAAAACACAGACATGTAAAAATAAGTAAAGTTCATTTATTTTTTGGGTAGCTTATAAGCGTCTGACAAAAGCTCTGGTCCATCAAAAGTGTCTGACACTTATGATATTACTTTAAAATAATATTCTACATGACATATATAAAAATCAGCCATGTGAATTTAAGTTAAATAATTCTTATTTTTAGTTACCTTTCTCACCTGGTACCTGCTCAGGTGTCACTCGGCAAGTTCCACAAAGCGCGTAGGTATTCAAGGCACACGAGACGCTACTGAAAACTTCAGGTTTCATCCGTGTGAAAATAAGTTATGTCTGATTGCTCTGGGATCTTACTCTATTAACATTATCTACAATTAGCATTGATATAGGTTATCTAAGGTCTACAAAAATTGTGTAAAATATTTTAAGGGGTATCCAAAAAATTATTTTTGTAAAAATATGCGAGTTAATATTTATTCCAGTAACTAAATCATATTGACTTTTTGATGATTAACATGAGAATTTTTGAAAATTCGGATGATGTTTCAATTAATTTTTATATTAAAAAAATATGTCACCCTTTTGAACATTTTATACGATTGTTTTGGTATTGATTACTTACTTACCGTTCCTGCAGTTAAGTGAAGCTCAGTTAGGTTTCCAGTTAATTAATATAAAAATCTAACTCAGGTAGGTACAGTACCTGAAGAACCTTGCTTTATCTGCTTGCTGGTGTTGGTAAAATGCGGATGGTGAAGAAACCGGAGTTGTGGTGTGTCTTAGAAAAAACTATTTTTGGCAGTGGATTCCGAAAGCTCTAGTTAATAAAGTAAAAATATTTTTTTATGTCATCGTTAACTTTAGTTTCGACAAAAAAAAACAAGCAAGAGTATGCAAGAGACACGGCCTAGTGAATTCTGTTAACTTTCCTTTACCTTATTTCAGTCTACTGCTTGAAATAGTTTATTCTAAAACAAGGAGGTAATAAACGGCATCACGACACCCCGTCCGACAGCCCTCACCAGTCATTTAGATAAACATCAACTGAATGCACTAACCATTCTGCTGTAGCGGCGTTGGTGATATGCTCTTCGGCCCTGTGTCGATCGGTGAATGAGCAGTGCTGTGTCCGCTGTCTACATCACCTAGGCTTTGCAGTCTCTCAGAGTCTGGGCTAGAGTCCTCGTCTAGAAGGTACCCGCATTTGAGCACAAGGAGTGGTTTCGTATGACATCCCGGCCTGAGCAGGAGACCAGTGAGAGCCCCGAGTTCGTCTGCTAGGGACGCTGGCTGACTGCATGCTAGTATTTTTGCTGGAAATATTGAAAACGTCATCAGTGGCTTTTGATTTAAAAATCACTGATGATGATGTCAATACTGGGTGAGTACAGTCATAAACAGAACTCATCCTTTCGATTATTTCATGACACAACTTTTATCATGATGTATGTAGTTATTTAGAAAAAAAGGTATGTAGGTATGATAAAAGAGAAATTATGAAATAATAAACCGCAACCAAAACACGATAAAAATAAAATATTTGGACAATAATACCCAGCGATGCGCTGTAATGATACCAAAGAGATGGAAAACGATCGATTAGTCTTAAATTCAAAATGTTGATTGAAAAATTTAATTGAAAATGATATTTCAATTGTTTTAAATAAACTTATCTCGCATTATTCCATCACAATTTGAGCATTTCAAAGCTAGTACTTTTATTTATTTTATTAAGGACTGCATAATTCGTTTTTTAAATTGATTTTAATAACGAATTATGATAATAATGAAGGTAACGATTATCGCTGTCCTTAAAATGGAAATCATGTGATTTAAGATCAGGCTGGTTGAGCCACCTCAGAAAGCAAAGATCACAGTACGTTTCATTTTAAAAGTACATAATCGCAAGCATGTGTACTTTATAGGCTTGATAATTTCGACCGAAAATGTGGCATATTAAATTTTATTCTAACCGGTTGTGGTTTTGTATAATGCTTGTTGTATATAAAAGTTTTGCATGTTATACGATTTTGAAATACGCACCTATATTTTTTTAAATGTACTGATTATATTAGTTAGGGATTCGCTGGTGGAATGAGTGAGTATGTCATTATAAGTTTTACATGATTCTGTAGAAAATATAACTTGGGATGATATTATTGCAATGGTGACTATGTGCAATCGCGATTCATATCTAATAGTAACACTGTCGATAATATCTCAACAACAGTTATTAGCGTTACTTAATTATAAACCGATTTAATTATAAACTTTTGCTTAGCGTTTACTTAACGCCAAACGAACACCAACATAAATTCTAGTGTATTTGCAATATAAAATTGTATTAGATTAGAATATAATGATTCCTCTAAGTTTTGGGACTTTTAATTTGCGCTGTGCGCTGCTCTTAATAATTTGTAATGATATGCTGGCTATTGCTCAGTTATAAGGTTTCGATTCAATGTTTATTTTAAAACTTGTATATAATTTTGAATATATCGTCCACAAAATGCGGCTAGAATAATAGAAAGTTAGCCAGAAATCGATGAAAAACCCACTAAGAATTGGAGTGTTTAGAGATTCTTGATAACCATTTCAATTAAAATTTCGGTATCGAAGTATAGGACAGCTCAGTAAAAACCCAGAAAATTTCGATCAATAAAAAACAAACTAGTCATTTCTTACAATGAAGAATTCATTTAGTCTCAATGGCATAAATAACTATGAGGTAGTTATGCTCACGATAAATGATAAATGATTTTACAAGATCTTTTCAAATAACTGATAATAATGAAAACCATTTACCTAAGATATATAAATCATGAATATTGCTCTGCGAACTGAGAACTTTGTACTAAGAGACATAGGTAAGCATCCCTTATTCCCGTAACACACATGTAATTTTGTACAACAGCTGTCATTGCTCATTATAGATAACGAATTATATTAATTATAAATAAAATGTAGTGATTGAAGAACTGGAGTCTTTTTTTTTTGTTATTTGTTGTCCTTTTCATTCTGATTTTAAACGTTAATCTTAAAACACATGTTTCCTTTGTATTAACAACGACCATTATAATAAATTGACGATATTATTAATTAGGAATTTTACAAAGACAAATCATTACGCCAGCAGTAATTATAGTAAATAAATCTTAAATATTCAAAACAATTGCAAAGGCGCTGTTGCAGTTGATGCTATACGCATACGAGTACGACGCGAGCCTATATAAATGAACCGATGACCTTTCCCTAACAAAAAACAATGAGAAAATGAGAATCAGTGTTACGGTGATAAAAGGAAACCCTTTAAATAAATTACTAAATTTACTCACATTTCCTGTTCTTTGGAATCTCTGGCAGCTTTCTCCTTTTGCGTTCGCCGTTCGTAAATGAGTAATGCTGTGGGCTTCGCTGCGTTTCAGTTATGTCTGGCTGTGATGGTGGTGATACGACGTCATCTTTTACTGTTGTGGTTGCAGTCCCATCCACCATACATGGATGCATATCTTCTTTGGTGTCCTCCTCCGGTGAACACTCACTCTTGGAAGATGGGGAGTCATCATCCAATCCCACATTTGGCACTAATCTGAAATAGTAAATAAATAAATTATAATATAAAGTTAAAGCTACACATTTCGCTTGATTGTTTAAGTATGATCGTTTAAAAGAAAATGCGTCTCCAAATTCTTTATTCCGAACTCACGTGACAAATTAGTTGGAATGGAACACGATTTCTTAAGAGGGTGGTTATGTACTGTTATGGAAAGTATATGAAAAGGTGTACTTACGAATAAAACGGCGTTGGAGCCTTTATGTGTTGTGGTAATCTATCGAAAACACGGCGAAATTCTTCAAATTCGCTATCAGCCATGTCGCTTTACACCTGATTGTTGGGTCGAGAAAGTACCGCATGCGCGACCAGCCCCCCGCAATTGTATCGACCGAGTACGAAGGACGAGGCTAGCTGTGCGCATGTCTAACCCTAGTGCGCGCACCGCTCTCACCCCCGCAGGGCGCAAGCGTGCATTGATCACCCTTACATAAACATATTCAATTGTGTGCGTATGTCACACAACGGATGATGCATCGGCGGGAAATCCATTCAACACTTAGGGCTGAACATCTAATGGCCCGACTGATCTGTATGCAAGCGTAATTAGTAAGTTAAAATTATCTACACTCATTATGAGTTTTATACATACGTGTCTGGGTCTGGTCCTTCAATTTGTCCCTCCATAGTTTATATGGCTGATGCTTGCAAAAATTGCCACCTGATTCCATTTTGAACCCTAGACAAAAAACTGAAATTATTTTTTAATGCAACCATTATGATGCGGTAGTTTCTGGTCGTAAGGTATTCAAAATATTCTCGCGATTTCTTTTTACATTTTACCAGATAAACCTGCTTTATCTGGTAAAATGTAAAAAGAAATCGAACAGCCTAAGAACCGCTAAGTGGCATGTTTTATTTTTTTCTTAGATCGGAATATCCTACACATCAATAAAAAAATCGCAGCCTCAAATTAAAAACTAGTTATAAGTTCCTGGAACTCTAAAAACAGTTTTTTTTGACGCAATTTAATTTTAAACTTCAGCGATGCGGAGAAATTTTTCGACGCCATTATGTTAGTTGGTTAATAGTTTTACTTAGGTTACGATATTATATTTTGTTATTTTATTTATGAGAAGTTTGTCTC
Source organism: Apamea crenata (assembly GCA_949629185.1). NCBI lineage: Eukaryota > Metazoa > Arthropoda > Insecta > Lepidoptera > Noctuidae > Apamea > Apamea crenata. The sequence goes on along the minus strand of OX451351.1, from coordinate 13,777,172 downwards.
TCTCCTCCTTAAAACATCCCATTTTGTTTTCAAATTCGCGTGTAGGGCAAAATTGGCCAGCCGGTCGGCGTTTTTGTCGTAGTTGGGTTTTAGTTTTTAACTTTCTTATGTTTTTTAATAAGGATTGCGAAAATTCGACAGATTTATTTTTATGACTTCTTCTGAGAGCTTTAAGTCTCTCTAATTCTGTTATAGATGTATAAATTACTTATAGACGTATTTTTTATATTATTTACCAAATGGAATTTGATACCTATAATTTTTTAAGCCTACATAACATCTTAGAAGGGGTTTTAGTGTTATTGAAAACAGTTTCAGAAAATACTTCTTAAGACCTTTCATTAAATAACAAACACGATCCTTTTTCATAGCTATTAGCCACCATGTTGGATTTTTAGGTTAGAACTGTGACCACATAACGCAAGAGCCGAGCGAGCGAAGCGAGCGGTGCCGCGGCAGCGGCCGGCGAGTGCCAGAAACATATTTTCTAATGTAATACCAAACCACACAGCCACAACGCCACAGTTATAAAATGTGTAAAATTGATTGATTCTAAATTTATATGTCGTTGATGGAATAGTATGTCTTTGAACAAAGGTTGGATTTTAGTTGAGCTTTAAACGCATTGAAAGGCAAGTCTAGCAAAGAATAGGATATCTTGTTATAAAAGGTTCTACCTACCAAGCCCAACAAATGTGTTATGAACCTTATGAAGCCGGTAAAAGGGGGCACGTAGTTTGTCTTTATTTCTAGTGTTAACACTGTGAATATCACTGTTTTAGTGTAAAAGTGTAAATTTTGCCTAATAGGTATATAAGATGCCGGGCAAAGATGAATTGTGATGCAACCGTGAGAATACCAATATCTTAAAAAAAATCTCTTAGAGAAACTCTGGCACCTAGCTGGTAAATTGCTCGAACAGCTCGTTTTTGAAGGACAAAAATATATTTTGTATATCAGCGGCTTTGCCCCACAGCAGACTACCGTAGGACATAACGCTGTGAAAATAACTAAAATAGACTAAACGAGCTGTATCAACGTCAGTTATATATGGCTAGTGAGTTCGGAAAAATATACTTGTATATGTATATGTAGCTGTATGTTCTCATACCATATGTATTGTTACATCTAGCCATGGTAAAGGTTTTTATATTAGCTAAAGTTCTTAATTTAGGATGACGTGTTCTCCTAACTAAATTATTTATATTGATATATTCGTCTTTTAGTATTGAAAGTCTGGTCATGTTTTGTATCAGCAATATGTTGCAATACCTAATGAAATAGTTTAGAGTAATCATTTTGGTATTTTGTTTTAATTTTAAGTGTTATAATATTTTTGAGGATTCTTTGATGTAGTTTGTAAATTTTATCTAAATTAGTTTTATTATGTTCTCCCATAGCTACTGAGACCATAACTAATTATGGAGTCAGCTAGGGCTAGGTATAGCAGTCTTAAAGTTTTATATGGCATTTTATGTTTAAGTACATTAGTATATTCGACCCAGGATAACTCTTAGTCTATCACATATATAGTTAATGTGTGGTACCCAATTAAAGGAGATGGCTAAATACAAGTATGGACGACTTTTCAGCTATGAATTAACATGGTACCTAGCAATATGTAATGCTGAATAGCTGAATATTAGTATTTTATATAAAAAAAAGTTTCAGGAACTTTTATTATCTATAAAACCCTGAAAATGAAATCGTGTAACTCCTACGTCAATAGGCATACAAAAACTGCAAATAAATGGCATTGCTATGAACTTTTCCCTAGGCGTTTAGATGTATCTGCGATAATATTGATAATAATTGTATTTTTGCCTAACGACCCACCCCGGGTAATTGCACCAAAAACCGTGATACAACGAGAATTCTACTATCCGCGCAAAAATCACTCCCCGCCCGCGGGTATTTAAGTATTAAACTCTTGTAAACCATACACTACTTATTCAAATGAGTTGAAATAAAGACAGTTTTCACAGACAATATAAGTAAGTGGTGGAAATGATGAAAGTACACTCGAGAGCAATGAATCCGGGTCACTTGAAGAATCCTAAAAATCTCGGAAACTAAAAATGCTAGGTTAATGCAATAAATTGTATTTAATAGACAATGTAATACTCCTTAAATGAAGTTATTAAAACTTCTTAGTTATTGTAAAGTTATATCATAAAAAAATCAAATTTGAAAAAGGGCCACTTTCGAAGATGGAACTACGAAATTACAGCATTTGGTTTTGCTTTTGTTTGTAATCTGTCATTTATGTGGGTACATAAACCATGTTGATAGTGCTCTATATTCATTATTCAAGCTGAAATTATGTCGCTTACGCCTGAAGAATGCACCAGAATACTTACAATGCTGGAAACCGGCCGGAGTCAGCGCGATACAGCCAGGACTGTCGGTGTGTCGCTGTCAACAGTACAAAGAGTTCTCCGACGTTACGAAGAAACTGGTTCTAACCTACGCAGACCAGGAACGGGCAGAACCAGGTGTACCACAGCACGAGAAGACCGATACTTGGTGAACACCATGCTTCGAAATCGCTTTCTCACAGGAACTGAACTCACAAATCAGTTTCGACGCCTCGGAGGAAGTAACCCAAGTGCATGGACAGTAAGACGTCGGCTTGCTGAATCTAACTTAAAACCCCTTAGACCTGCAAACGGCCCTAAACTGGAGCGTGGGCATCGTATTTCAAGACTAAGATATGCCCAGAGCCACGTAAATTGGAGTATTGAAGATTGGTCAAAAGTTATGTTCTCCGACGAATCAAAATTTATGCTCTACAAGCACGATGGAAGACACAGAGTGTATCGAAGACCAGGGGAAAGATTCAAGCAAGCATGCATCGAAGAAAAAGTAGCCTACGGTGGTGGGTCTGTACTTGTGTGGGCCGGAATTTCTTCTGAAAGTCGCACAGAGCTGGTGATCATAGAAAACGGCTCTTTAACTAGCGTAAGATATGTGGAAGAAATCCTCAATGATCACGTTGGTCCATTTATGGTCAATTTAGGTGAGGATGCTATATTTATGCATGACAATGCCCGACCTCATACAGGCAGGATTGTGAATGACTACCTTCAAGAGATGAACATTACTCGTATGGAGTGGCCAGCGCGCAGCCCGGATATCAACCCGATCGAGCATGCTTGGGACGAGCTAGGCAGATGCGTAAAACAATGAAACCCTCCCCCAATCACGCTTCGTGAGCTCAAAATTGCTCTCACAGAGGAATGGGAGAATATTCCCCAAAATCGTATAAGGAACTTGGTGTACAGCATGCCAAACCGCGTAAACGCAGTAATGGAAGCACGAGGAGGCAATACGAAGTATTAAAATTCAAGAAAATCGTAATAAAGTTCAAAAATTTCATGTTTCCTATTTTTGTTTTAAGGAGAGATCAGCAGTTTTTTTCTTTATGTAATTTTGTGTTAATAAAATGTATGGTGACTCATATTTTTTTTACTTTCATTTAAGGAGTATTACATTGTCTATTAAATACAATTTATTGCATTAACCTATCATTTTTAGTTTCCGAGATTTTTAACATTCTCTAAGTGACCCGGATTCATTGCTCTCGAGTGTATTTGAAAATAAGGATTATTATTAACTGAAAATAAATGGACTCGGAGGCGGGTTCTGGGCGCTGAATGGGGCAAGGCGCGCAAGAATAACACTCGGGCGGCAGGATTTTTCTGACTTGAATTACATTGGTCAATACAAACTACACGAATGTATACCTAAAACTTCCGGAAGAACCAATCTACCTACTGGTGACAGCCTCAACAAAATCTGTTTGTTGATAAATCCGTACAGACAGACTGAGAGACAAACGCGGCAGGAGGACTTAGTTTAATTAGTATGTGGTGATTGTTAAATCCTGCCTAAACTAGATAACGAATACAGTGAGTAACCAAGGACATAAAAGATATTGAAATAAAACAACAAAAATGCGATTAATTTATTTATTCTGTGAATCTTTAAAGTACATTATCTAAAAAAGTTAGTTTAGGTTATCTTTCTGTCTGATCAAATCATTCTGATTGGATGTTAGCCCAATAACACAACCAGAGAGAGAGAGAGGTCAGGGACAGTAGTCCTGACGATTTGTAGGCCGAGAAACTGAATATCTGAAGAGGAAGATGATCCATGCTACCGGATGGGCATGTACATATAAAAGAACACACTGTGTTTAAAAAACATTTTATTTACATAATAGAAAGCTGGATGTGACGTTGGTAAATTGTACAAAATTGAATCGTTTCTTTCCACTGCATGGCGTTGTATACTTCTCACAGAACGGCCTCAAGTTATGCGCACTATTGTATGACCACATAAACGTATATCACTAGTTGCTTCTGAATTCAGCAGTTCATAACAAGGATGACAAATGTTGTAGTCCGGGAGGTAGCGTTGCATTTTAGGTAGTGTTTTTACGCCGATCGGTTGCCATCTTGTTCAATAGATCTCGAATGACTGAGAAGTGAACCAAGCGTCAGCTGACGCACCCGCGGTGGGTGTAGGATTGAAAGGTTACGGAAGTAGCGAAAAAAAAAAAAATTAAGTCATAGTACGCCGGCTGGAACTGTTTTCATAAATATATTACATCATACTGAGCTAAAAAAAATCGTCAGCTGCATGGTGGAGGGGGGATTATGCGTCAGCCGCTCGCATGAACTTGTAAAAGAAACACGTAAAATTAAGTTATAGTACGCCGGATGAAATTTAAATACGTGATTGTTTAAATTATCAAAAATACGAAAACAACAATCAGCTGCGTGGGTAACGGTGGAAAGACCGTCAGCTGACGCACTTAAGATACAGATTATTTGTATACGTAAAACAATATCGTACGAAAATATTTTGCTTTTATTTTCTTGTTTTGACTTACATAGATGAAATAAATGCATAATACAAAATATATTGGAGAGTGAAAAGGAAATATCATAAACTAATCTAAAAGGAATTTAAAAAAAGATATAGAAAGATAGAGAATTATTCGTAATCGATGATATTATCGCTATCGTCATCGTCCCCAGATGAATCGTCATCAGAACTTTCGTCTGAGACAAGCAGCACCGCACAAGTTCTTCTCTTCATCTTCTTCGGGTTCCTGAAGATCTCGATCCTCTTCATCATCTGTAAATGAACATGTTAATCATTAAAATTTGGATACCAGAATATACATATACGCTCAAAGAAAGTGTCACCAACAAAAATTCCATACCAGCAATATTTTCGCTGCTATCCGTTATACTGCCGACTGATGGGGGTACTTGATCTCCCTCGAACCATTTGAAGATATATTTTTCTTCTCTTTCTTCCCATCCCCAGTCAATGGGAGATAATTGAGAAGGCTCTTTCAGGTGAGCATGGCTCCAAAGGTGCGCGATGTACGACGTTCACAGTAAATGCTGGCGTAGCTCCGATTTGCATGGTGGTGCATATTTTTCGTTGCATATTAACGCTGCAAAGTTCGATATTATTAATATTAAACAGTATTAATTAAAATGCACTTCAATCAACATAACTGTCAAAAAATAATAAAGTATAACTTACTTTGACGCTGCAGATGTTGAAGGAGTATCAACAGTTAGCCTGTATTTTGGCGGTAAAGCGGTGAATTGTCGATAACACTTCGAATGATATTTTTCAAAATCGTTCAATTCCAACGGCACTTTGACTCTATTCAACGATAAATTATTTTTCTGACGAATCTCCAATATAGATGTGCATTTTTTTATAGTTTTGTCAGAAAAAGATATTAATATTCCTTTTTTTTTGCCACAGAATACACAAAACGGTTGAATGTTCGACATATTTGAACTTGCGTCCGTTCGTTCGAAGAGTACAACCGAAACTGATTGTATACGACAAAAAGACACGCAGATGTTCCTTTTAAATCTTAGGGGGAGAGGCTTAGGTAGCCCGAAGGTCGTGTTATGGGCTCAAGCAGCTCCAAAATCTATCTCGAAATACGTGTTTAAAAGGAGACAGCGTTGTAGCAATGCTCCAATATTTTTAACTTTTGCTGCGTCAGCTGACGGTCTTTCCACCGCTACCCACGCAGCTGATTGTTGTTTTCGTACTTTTGATAATTTAAACAATCACGTAGTTAAATTTCATCCGGCGTACTATAACTTAATTTTACGTGTTTCTTTTACAAGTTCATGCGAGCGGCTGACGCATAATCCCCCCTCCACCATACAGCTGAAGATTTTTTTTCAGCTCAGTATAATGTAAAACATTTATGAAAAAAGTTTCAGCCGGCGTACTATGACTTAATTTTTTTTTTCTTACCACTTCCGGAACCACCCACACCCGCACCCACCGCTACTTGAGCAGCTGACGGTTGGTTCACTTATTGGTCATATAAGATCAACCATCAATGAAAATATCAGCCGGCTTACTATGACTTTTTCATTTGCAACGCTACATCCCGGACTATTGGCATCCCTTGGAACCTAGAACAAACTTAATTACCTTATTACCCACATGAATTATTTATAATACCTACACATTTGATTATTATGACATCTAAAGCAACCAGTCTGTTGTAGTCGTGACGTGTTGAAACGAGATTAGTCTTTATGATTCATTGCCACTGAGTTCATTATGTATTTTAAAAAACACGGTAAACAACTTGAAGTCACATTTGTTCGATGTTTCTTATATTTATTGGTTCTAGAATGATTCTAGCTGTAGATGACTTACCTCAATTGTTAACGATCGTGCTAAGATAGTGAGTAGAAAAGCAGGCAATGAAGAGGCGATATGTTGCAGCAGCCTTTGCGTGGTTACACCCCAGTTTATGCATCGCAGGATGAATTGATTGCAAGTCAAGTCCGTGTCGAGTAGCAAGAGGTCAGTAGGTAGGCGAGCAAACACAATAAGCAAGCGAGGGTCAATGAAAATCCAAAATGAAAAAGTACAACGAACAAGCAAACGGCAGAGTGTTCCAACGATGTCTAACATCTGACGTTTGTTTTTTTCATAGAGATGGGATTGAACGTCAAGTGTAACAGAATCAGTCAAATAATGTATTGGGTTGAAAGATAAAAATATAATTAGTTTTTGTCGACATGTATTAAGTTAATATTTTTCGACACAAAATAGGTAGTAACATACGTAGAAGCATATTCTGAAGCTTTCAATTATTTTTATTTGATTTTGATACGAAAAGAGTGGAATTGAATAGATTCGCTTGTCACTTAGAAACAACCCCATTTCCCTGTGAAAAAACAATAAGAAGCAACTAAACAGGACACCGAATTGTATTCCATCGATTCCCGCCAATAACTCTGATTGCCACTTCTTAGTTTCAGAAAATAAATCGTTTTGATACCTGTTATCAAAAATCGATATAAGTATAGTTTGATTTGACATTCTAGAAAAGCGGAAAAGCTAGTTTGCAGTACTGTATTATTATTCCCCTTGAACTTGTCATGTCAGTCAAAAAAAGCAACTAAGATACTTTTTTTATGTTTTACAACAGTTCACGAAAGTTCTAGGAAATTATTAAACGCTTAATAATTCATGAATGAATATTTAAATATTACGAGTTAATGTGAGGTTACTAGTCATGCTTGGGGCAGTCATTTAGCCATGTCTTTTGTAGTCGATCATGAGACCAATGTATTTATGTTCCTTGACGAACTCTAATGATTCACAGCTACAACTATTGGTACATACTGCGTGGATGCATGAATGGTTATGCGCCTTAACAGATGGTGTGTAAGTTGCTTGATTATGTGAAAAATACGAGTATAATATGTGCATGGCTTTGGTTTTGTCGGCATTTATGACGAGACCAACATCGTGCAACCACTTACATAATAATTCAAAGTTAATTTGAAGAAGACGTTCGGCCTCCTCAGTATTTTTATCAGCTACCACAATGCAGGTATCCCGATTATTGACCCCTCCTAGCTTGACAGTCGTATATCTGTTGCTATGGTAGCTCATAAACCACTGGAGAAGAGGACCCCTTATGCCACTGCATTCTATTTTCTGGAAAAGTGTATTTTAATTAAGTGTGTCGAAAGCTTCTTTCTTAGAAATTTTTAAAATCAATAAAAATTATTAAAATATGGTTTTTATTTATTAATTTCTTTGCTAAACTGACACATAGCTGAGCGGCGCTTCGGTCTTTCTGAAGTTAGTAGAGCTTGCACACACAATAAAGAGGAACTGCATTTAGTTCCACCCCTAGGACGGTCAAATTTGGAGTACCACAGGACAGTGTTTTGGGACCACATGTGGATTAACTCTAGCAATTCCTTTGCACGGCAGAGCCACTACTTGGAAAAGGTTGTCTGGTTTGTTTACCTTCCAAGCGTGAAATGCAGGGTGGGCAAATAAGAGGTATACACTTTATTTTTCAAATGTTATCCTATGAAATATAAAAATTATGAAGTATTTTTATTTAATTGCAGGCATTTTAGGCAATTCAGTTCGGAAAATAATCTCAGACAAATGTCCACCTCTAGCAGCATGGCAGATGTGAACCCTTTTCACTGCGTTTTCCATGACATTTTCACACATATTCTGCGTTATTGCAGTGACCGTGTCTCTGATATTTTGTGTTAATTCTTGAAGGTTCATTGGCCTGTTAGCAAAGACGTCCCTTAAGATAGCCCTACAAAAAAGTCAGGATCTGTTAAATCCGGGTATCTTGGGGGTCAATCAATGTCACCGTTTCTCGAAATTAATCGACCCGGAAACGTTCTTTTCAATATCTCGATTATGGCTCGTGCCGTATGACATGTGGCCCCGTCTTGTGGAACCACATGTTTCCTAGGCCCAACGGATTCATTTGATGTAAGAAAACTGCTTTATCTGTTACAATGCCATGCTGCTCAAATTTAATCACTTGCCAACATTTTCAACTTTGAGCATATTTACCAGGAAATTGTAAACTCTCCATGAAATAATGATATTTTGTTTATAGATACAAATCTATAACCAAAATCATTATTTGATGCAGCATTTAATGGTTTTTAGTTAGAATTTCAAAGGCAGTAAAGTTTTAGAATGAACTTGGAATATTGAACATTTAAATGTTTGAGATCGAAAACGTAGTTATTATCATATTTCTTCATTATTCTATAACGAATATTAACGAATATTATTCTATATCAATGAATTAGTGATTAGATAATACTTAATTCTCACCATTTCTATAGAGATATTCAAAACACATTTTTTATCACGAGCGTCAAGTCAAGTGATGTTTACAAAAACAAAGTTTAGATGGCGGATATTCGAAAGGGGCAAGGGACAAGGGCTTTTTATCTAGGTGTTTTAATTTACTAACCGGTTTGTTTGGGTAGGCGGTAGGTTTGGGTAGGATACTTTCCTCAAAAGACCATTTCAGACACCAATCTACATACATGGTCTTCACATGATCTGACCAAGCTTATGTCTGCAGTTTAAAAGAGACTGTGACCTCTGGGTTTGTTTCGGCCTTTCTTCTCAGACTAGTCAGATAGGAAACGCCGACCTCATCTAGTTTAACAAAATATGATTGCCGTGTAAAAGTGTTTGTACAATCCTACGTACAGAAATAAAATCATTTATCATTTAACAACGTTGCGCGCATTGTCGCGTTGGTGTTGCGTGGCCGAACTGTTGGGCAACAGTTTAACAAGATATTTTCAATCTACACTGAATAATATACCTGCACACAAACTTTATTTTCGGTTTTACACGTAAATTACATATTGTAATGATCAAACCAAAGGTTGTCACCATTCTGACATACACACGCTCGTGATCCGAGCATGGCATGAAGCATCCAAAAGCTTGCGCGTTCTAAATTACGAACACATTCGCGTTAGGCAAAAATAATATTTTCAGACACATGTGACAGGAGTCCAGAACACAGAACACTAAATAATGACATAAGTTTCAACATTCGGTAACAAAGAACAGGATACAGGCGGTAGCTTAGATTTAGCTTAAGTCCTACATCTTTGTAGCACATTATCAATAGTAAACTTATTTAGAAGGCACTAAATAAGTTTTGGTCAAGGGTTCCGCTAGGTATACGTACACAAGTTTGCTCAAAAGCTTTTATAATTGATCTTGGCAGACGTTGACGTCTTCGTAGTCAGTGCTACGACTTTGGAAATAATTTTCGAGACGTGCTTACTTCTGCAATCCGCGTTCAACACAGAGCTTTTTAGTGTTCCGTAGTCAACTAGGAACCCTTATAGTTTCGCCATGTCCGTCTGTCTGACTGTCCGCGGCTTAGCTCAAAAACTATTGGTACTAGAAAGTTGTAATTTGGCATGAGTATACACGTTAATGACGCCAAATAAGTGGTAAAATAAAATTTTGAATAAAACAATTATTTAGGATACCTCCCCTACATGTAAAGTGGGGATGATATTTTTTTTTCGTCCTTCCCATAGTGTGGGATATCGTTGGATAGGTCTTTAAAATATTAGGGGTTTGGAAAGACCATTTTTTGAATAAGTAAACCGTTCGTGACTTGTCAAGCTTTAAAGTACCAATTTTCGTTAGAGTCAAGTGTCCCCCTCTACCAACTAATCGGTTGTAGTTAGAAATTCAAATGTCACTGCAGTAGTACCTATAGATAACGAAGTTTAAAGGAAAACTATCACTTTACAAGTTTACAAGTTTACGAGTAATAGTCGACCACTTGTATTTGACTGGATAATTTCGAACAACTCCATAGAAGAACAACACCGGGAAGAACGTGTCGAAGCCGGAAAGCTACCGGCCCATCACGCTCCTCCCCACCACCCCCAAGGTGTTCGAAAAGCTCCTGTTGCGCCACCTGTCACCACACCTGGCACCACGCCCGGAACAGTTCGGGTTCCGGGCTGAACACAGCACGACGCTCCAGCTGTCGAGGGTACTGCACATCCTCACAGCGGCCGTGAACAAGAGGGAGTACGCCGCTGCAGTATTCCTCAACATGGAAAAGGCATTCGACCGGGTCTGGCACGCCGGCCTAGTATACAAGCTCACCCTCACCACAGCGCCCCGTCGCTTGATACAGGTAGTCTCCTCCTTTCTACAGGACAGAACCATCAGGGTCTCGGTGGAAAACGAGCTCTCCAGCGCGCGCCCCGTTGCTGCGGGCGTGCCGCAGGGGAGCTGTGTCTCGCCTGTGTTGTACTCTGTGTACACCGACGACATACTCGCCACGCACACTGCAAAACTCGCGCTGTACGCTGATGATGCCGCGTACATCACCACCTCATAGTCGGCCGACCACGCGGCCATCAAAATGCAGCGCGCATTGGACGACCTCGCCGACTGGCTCAGCAAGTGGAGACTGTCGGTGAATGCAGGTAAGACACAGGCGATCATCGTCACGGCACGCAGCCGTGCACTCCCGCCGAGCCTTGAGCTCATGGGGACCGAGGTCAGGTGGACCAGGACTGCGAAGTACCTGGGGGTCACACTCGACAATCGGCTCACCATGGGCCCGCACATCTGCGACACCATCGCGCGGGTTAAGGTGACATGCCACCTACTCCGCCCGGTGCTCTCGTCACGCCTCTCCACGCGAGTCAAGCTGGGGATTTACAAAACTTACATCCGCCCGCAGCTGACCTACGCCGCCCCGGCCTGACTCGCCCTCACGGCCGAGGCAAACAGGAAGAAGCTCCAGACGCAGCAGAACTACACGCTGCGTCAAATCGTCAAGGCGCCTCGGTTCGTGAGGAACTCTGTTATTCACAGGGATCTGCGTGTCGAGAGCATCGAGGACTTCAGCACCCGCTTGGCGAAGGGGATGTTCGCGCGTGCCGACTCCTCCGAGCACCACCACATCAAGGACATCGCACCCTGGCACGCGCGACCACCAGACCGCAAGCGCTTCCCGCGCGACCTCGTCGCAGACGTCGCGCAACCACCGGATTTGACGCCTGAGTAGATCGCACACACCTACACGCGGCCCCTACTCAACCAATAGAGCTCCACACTCACCACACGACACCAGCCGCGCACAAAGTGGACTAAGTTAATATAGGCGTTGCGTGCGCGGCGCCCATACACTCACTACTCCACACTCGCTGAAACACCAAGAAGGTGTTTCAGCGAGTGTGGAGGTCGCACGAGCGACGCACACACACTTTTACAAGTCGCTCGTTACACCACACCACGCCCCGCGCCCCGCGACGCCACCGGCTAGACCTAGCGGTGCCGTAGGGGGGCGGGGACAGCACCCACTGTAGCGGAGCGCCAAACAAAACCGGCGCCCTTGTTGCTAGATCGGCTCTTGCCGGGCCTTCCCTAGGGAACTAGGGATCTCACCCAGCAGGAGCCTGGTCGCACGGGCGTCGTGAAGCACTTCGGGCGCTCCTACAGAAACTATACAAATACACACCAACAACCACCAGGGGGAGGCATACCCCCCGGGGGTGATAGGTGTGCGAGAGCTCCCTCCCCTCCCACAAGGGGGGGGGGACAGAAACCCAACGACGGGTCCCCGTTTTTGGGGACCGAGAGACACACGCCTCGGTCATGGGGCCGAGAGGAGCCCCAAAACCGACCCCTAGCGACCCCTTCGGGGGCGCAGAGACGACCACGAACTGAACTCCATAGAATTCCTCAATTTTATTTTTTAGTGACGAGTGAGTAGTGTAACTCTGTGTCCTGTATTTAAATTCAAAACACCGGCTATGACAAGTCTTATCCAAATCTCAAAAAAAAAATTAAAACTTTCTGTGCAAAATAGTCGGACCAGGTGAGGATTTATATAAAATCAAAATCAAAAGTCATTTTATTCAAATTAGGCTGACAATCAGCACTTTTTGAACGTCAAAATTACAAAAGACAGTCCCCCAAAAACGCCCGCCCTTCACCACTTCCTAGTGCTATCGCTGGGAAGAAGAAGTGGCGCAACAAACTCCCCAGCAGCACAGCTGTCTGTTCAATTTAAAAAAATACTTGATTGTATACAATACTATGTTCCTATGTTCGGTAATTAACATTACAAAACCAGAACATAAAATTTAATTATTTGCCATAATATGTCAGCTAGCCACGCCAATATACCAACAAATATAATAAAAACTATACGTACTCAAGCTAAAAAATAATTAATTAAAATGTAAATAAAAAAAACTTCAAATAAAAGCCTCCTGGCATAAAGGGCGTGACAGCTTACATATTTATGCATTGCTGGGTTCTGTTCACATAGCTGTCACTTGAAGTCACAAAAAGATAAACTAAGACCTGGCAGTAAGCTAATTCTAGAGATAGAACATAAACATTGTCTTGCGTTAAACTAGGGTGACCAATTACTATTCTTATCGTCTAAGTAGTCGTTGATGGAATAGTATGCCTTTGAACAAAGGTTGGATTTTAGTTGAGCTTTAAACGCATTAAAAGGCAGGTCTAGAAAAGAAGAGGGTATCTTGTTATAAAAGTTTATACCAAGCCCAACAAATGAGTTATGAACCTTATGAAGCCGGTGAAAGGGGGCACGTAGTTTGTCCTTGTTTCTAGTGTTAACACTGTGTAGTCCTTATTTCTAGTGTATAGGAAGTCAAATTAGGTAGGTAGTCATGTTTGGCTTTTAGTTAGAGCATGGTACGAAACTTTCAGTCAGAGAATACGACCCGCACTTGGCTGTTACAAAAAAAACGGAACCCTACACTGCGCGTGGTCCGACACGCACTTGACCGGTTTTTATAATTACTTTAGCAGTATCAGATAAGTACGTCTACGTCGCTCTCTATGGAAATCGATATTCAAAAGTTGGATATACATCGCACAATATTTCCATAATAATAAGTACAGGCAGTTCGCATGTCCTTGAAGGATCTATTTAAGGGTGAGTTGCCTATGGCACTGAAATGCAGGCTCATGGACATGTGTATTCTTCCCGTCTTAACCTATGGTGCACAAACTTGGTCTTTGACTAACATCCAGAAGTACAAACTCAAGGTCTGCCAACAAGCAATGGAGCGCAGTATACTAGGCGTTAAGTTAACGGATCGTGTTCGAATCACAATACTGCGCTCCAAAACAAAGATAGCTGATGTGGCTCAAAAGGCTGCCCAACTGAATTGGGACTGGGGAGGACATGTCTGCCGACTGGACAAACTGTGGGCCCAAATAGCACAGAATTGGTGCCCTGAGACAGCGAGGCGAGGTCGCGGCAGACCACGTAGGAGATGGCGGGACGAGCTGGATAGGTTCCGTCAAAACTGGAAGGAGGACGTGCGGGCTCGCGAAAGATGGAAGGAGTGGAGGGAGGCCTTTGACCAGGAGAGGAACAGCGTGGGCTAACATAAAAAAAAATGACAGGGAAATGACTTCATACTCCCGCGCAATAATACGCACTTTACTGTTCAATTTCCATTTTTCGGCACTGTGGTAGGTACCGAAACTCTCCAGTCTAAAATTGATACGAAAATGCGATACGATTTATGTATTAGCCTATTTTAGTACCTACCCATCCAGTAGTAAGTATAAAAAACATTTAGTTTGAGAGGGTCTCGAGGGTTTGAGGTTGGTAGTGACTATTGTGACGACTTGCGGAGAGGCTTAGCGTGTTGACAAAACTCTTGGGACGTGCCCTCTTCCCGACTGCTAGGATGAGCGATTACGAACCAACGCAAATACTATATTCACCAGCTTTTCAGTTATTTTTATCTACTACGATCTTGTCTTCGTGTGAAATTATATTGCGATGAATTCCTTGCAGCATAAATTTATAAAGCTTGTTGCATATTTTTACCTTAAATAACTATGCAAATGACGTTTGTCAAGGTTTGTAATTTCTATTAATAAAATCGTGTCATTGCATAAAATACATATGTACAGTCGGCAAAAGAGATAAGTAACCAGGGCATCGGATATAGTTGAAGTTTAGTAAGAACCGATGGATATTTTTTAATGAAATTTTATTTGATAAATAAACTGTTTCTTTTCTATTAATAAAATTAAATTTCATTCGAAAACATCCATCGGTTTCTTGCCAAACTTCAACTATATCCGACGGCCCTGGTTACTTATCTCCTTTGGTGACCGTACATGCAAAGTATGTATCAATCTGGTCCGCCTTAAATAGAAAATGACTAAATCGCAAAATGCCGCTAAAACCTCCACGAAAACAACTACACATGCTTTGTGCAGACGTTTTATCCATTTACCCATAGATGGCGTTATACAAATATTTACCTCATTTTTCTGACTCGCGGTGTTCATACTTTACGCGGATTGATGACATTGTCGGTATTGCCATTGGGTGATGTAAATTGGTTGGATGTCGTTCTATTGATTTCTATTGGTTTTGGTTGTTTGATGTCATAAATACTTCGTTCCTTCTCCTCTTCGTAATTCGGTTTACGATTGTTTCTATCTCTAGTGAGGTAATAATAATAAATAACAATAAAGCTGAAGAGTTTTTTTTGTTTGAACGCGCTAATATCTGGAACTACCAGTCTAATAATGAAAAAATATTATTGCATTTAAAAAATATCATTTATTTATTAGTTTAAAATATTTGAGAGCCCAATTCTTGAGAAAGGCTATTTAACGTTACGCTACGACTCTTCGGAGCCGAGCAGAAAGAAAAAAGTCCGAAAGAAGAATGAACGCTAAGCGAAAACGAAGTAATAGCGCGGGCAGGCGACGCGTTGCGATGGGTCGGGTCGGAGAAAACAAAAATTCCACGCGGGCGAAGTCACGGGCAGAAGCTTGTATATTATACCATGTTAAATTAGCGCATACGTTTATTACGGTATGGGTAAAAAGTCTATTCTGAACCGGAAGTCAGAAATACACTTTTACTGTGTGTGTGTCTGGCTATCGAAAGAACTCAATTTCTTTAAGTTTTTTCGATTCTACGAATAACAAATAGGCAAACAAAAAAGCTAAAATGACGAGTATAAAAACACTATTCAATCTGAATATACTTAGTTAAGGAATTAATACGTACTTATGTGAGACGTAGTGTAGTAATGTAATGTTTGGGTAAGAAATGACCGTAAGACACGGCTAGGCCGCACGGCGGGCTGTGACTTTCATGAGAGCATTTTTGTATCAGTATTTCATAGTATATAGGTAGACATAAGTGGGCGTGCCTTAATACATATTTCTACGAAAGTGTATTATTAACTATGTACTTAGAATATAGTAACACGTTATTGACTTGGCTTTTCGCATAACATTAATATCAGCAATAATATAAATGAAAATTCCTGACTAAAAGCGATGTAACCTCTGCTCATAAAACTAGCTTGGCATCGATCCAAATTACTCAGAAACGGCTTTAGGACATCCCGACTTACGTCCACAAGTGGGATCACAGCGACAGTCTATTAAGAATATGTATAAGTACGAACATGAATATTTGTTCAAAAATAAAAATTGGTAAAATATCGTCCGAGACCCAGAATCGAGTAATGTACCTATCAATGTATATATTTTCTAATTATTCCTTATTTTTCTCCGTTTCACACTAATTTTGCAAGACTACTTGTTATTTCTATATTATGTGAATCTCATTTATAGTTCCCACTTACAGATCAGTGTGGACAGTACGATTTCTAAATCTTGAAAAAACCACTATGTGTTGTCTAAGTAGAGCAGTTTTTAAATGAGTTATGTCTAAAGTAGAGCACGATGAAACAATTTGTGGTAACTAACAGGGTACGAGTAACCTAGTTACTTAGTCTCTTCTCTCGCTTAGTCTTATTTATCAGAAAAATCTTATTTAAAAACGCTATTTAGCGCTAAACGGTGGCTAAGCAATTGACTAGTAGCTGTCAAAATTAAACACTACCGGTGCAAAAACTGAATAAATAATTAAATTTGAAGCATGCTAATGTTACGGTTTCCTAGAAGAGCGGCTCCGTCATAATAAAAGACTCTCATATAAAATCTCTCATTTTCACCAGTGTTTGACAGAAAATACGCTCTGAATTTGGACAGCAGTTAGAATGTGACCGTTCAATAAGGGATGCTAAGAGGCAAGATGGCGGATTTTGTTTGAATCAGCTGATCGACTCAATAGAACCATTGTAAAAAGCTTTACCTACATACATTCCTAAAAGAGTTCATGTTGTTATCAACCTTAAAGGTCATGAAAATACATAGCTTTTATCGGAAACTGCTTTAACATCTATTTGGTCAGTTTACATTAGTAAGTCGATATATATTCAGAGATATCCCTTTTCTGTTTACTATATTACATTCATGGAGCTTATTATTTTCATTGCATTGCAAACACAATTAAATAAACACAATAAATTATGTTATTCAAATTCTAATTTTCCGATGATTTTTTTTTACTTTTGTCAAAGTCACGACAGATATAAGAATCGTGGTTTTAACAACTTTATTATTAAAGTTTTGTTTTTTAGTCGAATATTTTGATTATAATCTGTGCTGAACGCATAATTTCACCTCTATTTTGTGGCTGTACTAATAACCTGATAACTATCGTTTATAAATAAAGAAAAGTAAATCACTGATCAGGAGTTAACTAATTAGTAAGCTTAACAGAGGCTAATCAGTAGCATAATCAGCGTATAATGTTTCCGCTGCTGGGTCACAGGCCTCCTCTCTTCGAGAGGGAATCACGCTAATCAGTGAGTAGCGGTTTTTTTATAAATAAGGCTGTACATTCACATAGGTAAATAGGCACTCTCTTTTTACTTCTTATTCTCATAGTGTCGATTGACTAGTGCCACTTTATCGGACTAGTATGTAGCTACCAGAATAGTTTATTTTTACTCTCAATACATTATAGGTATTCAACTTCTATTTTCTATTTGTTGTGATTTACGTAACGTTCTTCTCAATTAATCCCCGTTCTTTCAAGGAGTGATTACTACATATTTTATAAAGAAATGAGAAAAGGACTGTGTTAAAATTATAAAGAGGTAAAATTTATTTGTTTGTTTGTTTGTATGTATGTAGGGGGTAATCTCTGGAACTACCAGATTCAGTCAGATTTGAATTATTATTTTTACATATGATAGCCCAATTCATGAGGAAGGTTATAGGCTATATAACATCACGCTGCGACCAATGGGAGCGAAGCATCAATGGAAAATGTTGCAAAAACGGGAAAAATGATTCCTTTTGAGAGCTTCCGTTGCGTGCGCTGCGTAAACAGTTTAAGTTACGCAAAAATTATGTATGATAGAATTGTTCCTCTTTAAAAGTTATAAAAAAAAGTCAGCGACAGCATATCTTTTAAGATTGACTCACTATACCTTTTTTATGGTAATCAAATTTGTTAGGAAATGCATTTATTTGCGAAGGTGTTTTATCAACGTGATATCCTTATCCAAATAAATACGTTATTCATCACAAGTATTTAACTGTGAACAAAATTGCCCTTGACCTCACTTGATTTCAATCAACATCTTAGGAGATATCATAATTTTAAAATAACAAAAAAAAAAAATTAAAATAGGTATAATAACGTTCGGGTCGGTTCAAAATCACGCTAGGTCAAAATGAATATAGTCAGAAAGAGAACTAAGCGAAAACGAAGTTATAGTGCGGGCGAGCTATGCGATGCTACGGGGTGGCGCGGGGAACAAGAATTCACGCGGACGAAGTCGCGGGCAGAAGCTAGTATCTTTATAAAGCAATAATTCAACCTTGTCTTATAAATAACGACAATCAACAGAAATTATCCTTTGCCTAGAATGGCACAAATACGTTCCTAAAAATAGGTGAAAATTAAATAACCATTGACGTTTTCAAATGTTTATTTGTATACGACTATACAACTTTGTTTATAGCATGATACAAGCTGAATAAGGACGCTTTGTAATAATAACAAGCGACAAATCGTTGCAAATCAGAGAGGCGCCTGAGGGGCGTCTCTAAGGAAATTGAATTAAAAGCGCCTTCGTCTGCGACTCGAGTTAAATATTTATTTATTTGCTTTGAAAGATATACCCATATCTGTTTGGTATTAACTGTAGAAACAATTTTGGTCCTTTGATTTAATCATCACAAAAAATTAAAAAATTAAAATCAAGGAATAATAGTTTCAGAATTTTCAAAGATTTGAAAATTTTGCTCGACTTGGACTAAACTCTAGAAAGCAGTGGGTGTTTAATCAACTTTTGTGGAACGAAGTAGTTTATCGTGCCTTGCGGTAGGAGCACAGTCAAAATGAAAATTCAAAATGGTGGCTGTGTTTTTTTTTGTCATGAGTTTCGTTTTTGACCAAACATCCTAATATTAAAAATATGAAACTAAATATTTTTCTTATGTACAGTAATATTAATGTCAATTTGTTGACAAAAAGAAATACTTCGACAATGTTAATTTATCATATTTGATGTATTTACACAGTTTGAGAAAGGCTGGATTTAAGCGCACATCTTTGACTTGTAGGTTTTAATCGTATATATTAAAGTAACCTAAGTTGTACACGAGAAGTATAAAGCTCGCGTGTTAAATTACACTGCACTCTAAAAGCGGTGCAATAAGAGCCACTTTTGGAGCAGGTGTGTTTAATATTATGTATTATTTGTAGTTAAGTGAAAAAATTACAGCTTTAGCATTTATGCCTACTTAATAATTACTAAAACTGTAATTTTTGTTTGATTCATAGAATATTATAATAGGACTAGCTGACCCGGCAAACGTTGTTTTGCCATATATAAATTATTTATAGCTGCCCGGCGCTACTTCGTTCGCGTGGTGTCCTACCCCCTACCCTACTCCTACCCTACTCCTACCCTACTCCTACACTACTCCTACCCTACTCCTACCCTACTCCTACACTGCTCCTACGGGTTTAAAAAAAAAAATAGATAGTAGCCGATTCTCAGACTTACTGAATATGCATAAAAAATTTCATCAAAATCGGTCAAGCCGTTTCGGAGGAGTATGGCAACGAAAACTGTGACACGAGAATTTTATATATTAGAATATAGATTACCTACCTTAGCCACTTTATCTATATATATAAAATTCAAAGTCCTGACTGACTGACTGACTGACTGACTGAGACATCAACGCACAGCCTAAACCGCTGGTCCTAGAGATATGAAATTTGGAGGATGTATTCTTCGTGAAGAGTAGGTATCCACTAAGAAGGGGTTTTTCGAAATTCCACCCCTATGAGGGTGAAATGGGGGGATTTTGTTTGTATGAAAAATCTTATTCCTTGAGTTAATAAACTTGAAACTTGGCACGAATACTTATCTAAGTAAATTATGAAGTTGGGCATTTTTTGTTTTTGTAAACTACCCCCTAAAAGGGGATTGGGGGGTTTCAAAGTTTGTATGGAAGAATTTTAGCGCGCGGTCCGATTTAATCGAAACTCAGTATTTATACCTAAAATTGAAAGGAAAGAATAATGTGTGTCAGGGTTTTTCGAAAATCTAGCCCTGACGGCCTGAAAAGGAGTAGTCAATTTTACAGGGGAGGATTTTACAGCGTGGTTTGATTAACTCGAAAATTGGTATCAATAATCTTTGAGTCAAGTAATGAACACGTCAAAACTGATTTTTCAAAATTGCACCCCTGTGGAGGTGAAAAGCGGGGATACAGTTTATATGAAAAATCTTATTCGTTAGGTTAATAATCTTGAAAATTGGCATGAATACTTGCCTTAGTAAGCAATAAAGTTTATCATTATTAGTTTTTCAAAACTACCCCTCAAAGGGGATATAGGGGTGTTAAAGTTTGTGTGGAAGAATTATATGGAGGTGGAAGGATTATAATGCGTGGCTTGATTAACTCGAAAATTGATATAAATAATCTTTGAATCAAGTTATGAATACCTACATCCTAATCGATCAAAATTCCGCCCTTGTGGGGGTGAAAAGCGGGGATACAGTTTATATGAAAAACCTTATTCATTTAGTTAATAAACTTGAAACTTGGCAATAATACCCGCCTAAGTAAGTAATAAAGTTTATTATTATAAGTTTTTCAAAACTACCCCTCAAAGGGGGATATAGGAGTGTTGCAGTTTGTGTGGAAGTAAATGAATGCGCGGTCCAATTAACTTGAAACTCATTAATAATACTTTTGACAGAAAACAATTAATGATAAGTATGTAAAATTGAAAATTGACCCCTGATGGGGCAAAAAGGGGTAATTCGATTTTTAGGGGAGGATTTGAACTTTTAGTTAGTTTTAGATTTGAACTGTAAGTTATATTTTCACACCTAAACCACTAAACTTCTGATTTGGCAAAGAGATAGATGGCATCCTAGGGAAGAACATAATTTTTATCCTGGTAGCATGTTCCCGTGGGATAATTTCCGACATCCACGCGGGCGAAGCCGCGGGCAGAAGCTAGTGCTTTATAAAATGTTCGGGCTGAAATGCATGCAAAACTAGACGAGCGGGAATCTATTTCCTTACAAGAATTCGTCCCTTTTTGCAAAAAAACACGAGAAATAAAGACTCCTGAATATCGGAAAACTACAGCCGAATTAATTTACTAAACAGGTAATAATATGAGAAGTCGGTTAGAGAATACTATGTACATACGACTATAATAATTGAAACATACATACACTCCTGGACACCTGAATTCATCCTGCATATTTTTGTTTAAAGATGTCTTTAAAAAAAAGGTAGACCAAAGAAGAAAAAAGTGTGGTTTTGAAGTTACTATCATTTTACTTCACTTACTATTATTTCCATTTGTCATTGTTCCGAATTTGGAATCGGAATACTAAAAAAAACCGTTTAGTTGCAATAAGTCGTCTCTTGGCGTTTCTCAGGGGCAAAATTAGCGTGGATTTTTTTTAAGGAAACAATGGGTTTCATATCGAAAACGTTTATTTACTTACTTGTGTTACCTCCAAAAGCATTTACGGCGACCGTCGCGCGGTTCGGCATGGAATTAATGAATGCCACTATCACGTGCTGTGAAATGTTCTCCCATGCTTCCAAGATGGCAGTTTTCTTAGTTTCTTTAGTTAAAAATAACAACGAATTTTCAATCAATCAGACATTTTCTCTATTAAATAATCTTCATAGAGTTTTGCAGTTTTAGTTCGGCATAATGTTTACATGCTACATTTCTAGAAAAGTCGATTGTTGATCAATACTCTTATTCAGAATTTATTCCGGATTATTACAAACCCAGCGTTTTTGAAAGTCACATTAGACATTAGGTTGGCTCAAGGAAGGAAACTAACCTTCAATACGATTTTTTTAAGTCTCATTTGTTTTTAGTGGCTTAATACATAATGTGTAAGATTTAGATTTGACCTAATATTTTAACACCACGAGGCTATTTCAAGGCTTCTTTAAGAGCGACCAAACTCTGATTTTCATCTCTTTTTCAAATAAGTGAATTCAAAGGCCCAAAAAAAATTGTATCTTGGAGCACATTTAAAACTATCTCTCTACCGAGTGGGTTTTTTTCGCTAAAGAAATGTTGAAGGCGTTCTTATTGAAAAAACATTTATCGACCAACATATTAATTATTCTTTGATTCGTTAATTGTTTACAAACAAGCATGCTGATACAAAACCTATGATAGCATACGATGAACATACCTGCAGGTTATTAAAAACAAATAACACAAAAAGAATTAGATTAAAATAATAATCTAATTCTTTAGTCACAGCATAGTACTTAACGTAAAGTATTATGTGGTGCATTCTGTATTAGTATCTATGTATTAGTATTCTGTATTCATAACATTAGTAAGAGGGAGCATAGGTATATACTTTTTATTTCTAAAAGAAATATCTCACAGCAGACCTAAATTCCATTTATATTATTATTATTGTGACAACAATGTGAGAAAATATCAGCCATCTACGTATGCCTAGTCCACAATAATTGCAAATGATAATAAATATTTTAGTCGATAAATGAGATTTTAATAGGAACGCCTATAAATCTTTTTAAGCAAAAAAACAACTGTTAGCCAGCCGATACAGAAATAGTGATAGGTAAGTATATAATAATAATAGGATAGATAAGTCTGAGATACAAAACTTTTGCGCCGAACCTGGGTTTTTTTTGTATGGGATTTGGGCCATCTCCTTTGGAACAATCCAGTGGTACTGAAATGATGCTCAATATTTCAGCTTCAAAACTACATAAAAACTTGTTCTCTTATAATGCACGAGTTTATATACACTTCCGGACTCCTAAATCGAGCCATCGCGATGGCTCGAGTCCGGAAGTGTATATCAACATAACCAAGAATGGTAAGTGACTAACAACGTTACGTTAATTTTACTGTGTAACGAGGCATGAATAAGTCAAGATAATAAGGAACGTCATCCCCAGAATGAGCTTTTGTTATAGTCATGCAAAGTCGACATGAGGGTCGTATCTAATTTCCCTATGTCCAACGATGTTAGTGATGTCTAAATTAGATATAATGAGGTCATGCTGCTGAAAATTAAGCAAAAAAGTAACAACGAATTTTCAATCAATTAAACATCTCTATTAAATAATCTTCAGTTTTGCAGTTTTAGTTCGGCATAATGTCTGCACGCGTCAGTTCTAGAAAAGTCGACTGTTGATAAATACTCTTATCCCGAATTTATTCTGTATTATTACAAACCCAGCGTTTTTTAAATTCATTGTGGAACAGATTGGGCCACGTACGGAAACTAACTTTCAAGGCAATTTTTTCAAATCTCATTTGTTTTATAATGGCACAAAACATATGTAAGATTTGGATTTGACTTAACGACGCTATTTCGAACCTAAACTTCACAAAGGGAACCAATTAAAAGCGTTTAAATTGTCTTTCCTGACATTTTTCAACGAATAAGAGTAAACTTCTCAGGTGAGAATATTCTACGAATGCGTGTATTTCAAGTACTAACCTATTTTTACAATTCTCACACTAAGGAAATAGGGTGAATAAATGGTGGGGTCGCTTCTTCATAATGAATGATAGGGGATGCTCTTTTCGCTAAACAATGGTAATAAATACAGTGACTGGATCGCTTAGCGCCCGTCAGCCAACGGCTACGAGGTAGCAGACTTGTGTTCAGATCCACACTTACAAAGGAAACTATCACAGTGTGAGTAGCGACCATATAAACTCACGTACACGTTAGCGGTGATACCAAAACGGTTTTATTCAGTTTAGTTTAGCCTCAGAAAAAGAAATGAGATCGATAATGCAATTTACGACACTCGTCGCAAAAACTCTAAAATATTTTAGAACTTTTGGAAGTAATTAGAACCAAAAAGGGAAACACGCGCCTTTGATCTGCCGTGGTGTACGTAGGAATCTAAACAAAGTCCTATTACATCACTTTGTAAATAAATTTTCATAACGTAAATACGTACCTACCTTATGAATAATTATAACCTATTGAAGGAGGTGTTGATTGCGACGGTTGGCATACAAACTTTACCCCTCAAACAAACCTGATCAAAGATATATGTCTTCAAAATGTTAGATTTAGACTTCAGATCTGAAATTATAATTTATGCTGTACTTTGTAGGTATGTCATTCAGTCACGGAACTACTTCATAAATATAAAAGAGTTTAATCTTCCTGATGAATCAAAGACCTTTCAGGCTTTTATGAAAAAATAAATGAATTTTGCTAAGTTTTGAAATAGTAGTTTCATAAGAGTTACAAACTAAATGGAGTGGCATGCAGTCATAATGAAAATGTTAGAGGCAAATGAGTCATACACTATCATCATGATAGAATAGTCATGAGCGGCGATTCAAAACGTGTAATTTGCAGCTAATTCATCAAAGCAACATTCCAAACAGTAATAACAACATTGAACTCAAAGAAAATCTATTTGTACAAACATTATTTTAGCTCTTAAGTTTGCTTTTTTAATATTTCGCCTCATTTTCCCGAACGATGCGGATAAACTTCCCTCCTCAGTCTAAGATTTGTAAAAGATTAAAAACAAATAAAACGCCAAAGTGTGTCCGTGACTTTACGGTGTGAAAAGAGAACGTTTTCCAAGTTACTCCGAACACTTGATTCAGCCAATCAAATATACCCACCCTCCGTCGAGTCTCCCGCGCCTCTTCTCTTTATAAGCGACCAGATCCCGAGGAAGGGCGCAGTATGTCCCAGGCGTTGCAGCGATACATCCCCCAATTAGTCTAAAATTTATGTATCTCAGATACATTTAACTTTCACATCAGTTCACGTTCAATTCGTATATCTACATTCAAAGATTCTTGTGTCGTTCTCGCCAAACTGTAAAGCATTTTCACTATTCATATCAGTGATTTTTTTTCATCACCTTTTATTTGTTTTAACCGTAATAAGTTTTAGTTTCAGAGGGAAAAATGAGTGGTTCTGGCAAAGGCCTTTTAGGACTTTGGCTCTATAGAAATGGATCGGAATGGGAAGTCAAAAATGAGGCCCAACATCACCCAAAACTTGGTGAACTTCACATGGCAGCCAGACAACAGGCTCAAACTTTAGACAGCGAGAGGATTTCGGTGATATTTACTTTGAGGAACCAAGTTGGGGGACTGGTTAAAGCTCTAACTGTATTTCAAGATCTCGGTATAAATGTCCTCCATATTGAATCCCGAAAATCAGTCAGTGAAGTTTCCTCAGTAAGTTGGGTTCGTGGATTGGTATTTCTGCTGGCTTTCTAGTTTTTCGCGCAAACACAATTTTTCGATGTTTGCTCATGTCTTTAATTTATATTGATAACTATCATCAAATTCGATAGTAATTAATCGACCAGTGCGTTGCGATGTGGTAAACTGTACATGATAAAATATCTCCCTAGGCTCGGACGGTTAATTGTATTCTAAAATTTCCTTGTCTATTATTTCGATTTAAAATCTTTCGGGTTCCAGAATCATGACTATTTTCGAAGTTTAATTCAAGTTTCAATATTTTTTTGTTAAGTCCGACATTTTGGTGGATGTGGAGTGCGATCCTCATCGCATGGAACAATTGAAGAGGATGTTAAAGCGAGAAGTTCAAGACTTTGAGTTTGTGGCATCTCAAACAGGCGAGGAATTTCCACCCCCGACGCCGCTGTCTGCTGCAGCTAGTTTCGGTAAATATATGTTTAGCAGTGAAATTAGTAAACTATTTAAACGGAAATGGAAATTCTTAATATTTCTAGCGAAGAAATATTTCCAACTGGATTTTTTTTAAATTTTATTAAAACTTTGCCATTTCCGTTTATAAAATTTACTAGGGTTAATGTTATCTAGTACCATTAAGTTTTATAAAATATAACACACAACGCTATGTGGACTTCATACATTTTTATGCATATATATCTTAACAAACATATTTACTGACAAAAGTCATTAGATGTTTTTGTTGACAAGTAATTAGAGTACTAAATGAGATTCTTTGATGTCGAATTTACTTTATAAAATAATATTTGAATCAGCTGTAGGTAGTATTTGTGACTTATGCGGTAGGACTGTTTCTTCGTTATAAAAATACTTGCAGCGCCCCGCGGTTTCGATCCCGTGGGAACATCGGGATAAAAAGTATCCTTTGTGTTTTAATCCTAGTTATAAACTATCTGTGTGTGCAAAATTTCATCCAAATCCGTTTTGTAGTTTTTGCATGAAAGAGTAACAAACATCGATCCATCCTTACAAACTTTCGCATTTATAATATTACTAGGTTCATTTATGGAAACCTTATAACTAGCGTCACTTTATTGTCTTCCGATTCTTGCATAAAGTTTCATTATAATCAGCTTGAATAATGGATCTCTATTTCAATTTCAAATGAAAGGAAGAACAACTCGTTGATTGAATAATTTACTCTGGACCTTTATCGAAGACAAAAAAGTTTTAACAACAAAAGTGATTTCACAGATTTTGGGGAGATGCATTGGTTCCCCCGTAAAATTTCCGACCTGGATCGAGCTCAAAACGTCCTGATGTATGGGTCAAAGCTGGACGCCGATCACCCTGGCTTCAAGGACCCTGTTTACCGCAAACGAAGAGAACATTTCGCAGCCATTGCCAACAATTACAAATAGTAAGTACCCACCTTAAACTTTTCAGCACTGTTTCCGTCCTCTCGTTCGGGATGTTTTATTATTGTAGGGTTTTTCGCTAGATAATGCTTCACTGAGCAGTCTATTGTAAAATAAAAGAGGATTTGTATCTTAAACAGACGATAATATATATCCTTCTTTATTAAACGATTTCCCTAAACTAAAACGAATAATCTTATGCTTGGTATACACCTAATTATTCCGTTATGACGAAACGAATATTCATATTTATTTTTATTACCTCTAAAGTTGATATGTTTGAGCAGTTGTGGTAAACGTTATTTGTATTAGAATTATTAAACAATGATAAAAAAAACCTTAAGTCCTCAACTATAGCGTAAGACGTTAACGAACTTGACTTACCTACCTACAATAAAATAAATTCATGAATTCAACCGCCTTAAGTGATTGGCTGACCCAACTGTCCTAGCGTCGATACTGCCTCCCTAACCTACATGGCTCGCAGATTCGATTTCCCTACCTGTACAAACGTTTACAAGCCTCGCAGAGATTTTCTAAGTAATATAAAAATGGGTTGTGAATACTAAGACAAAGAAAACAGATCTTTTTTTTAAATTACAAGATTTGTATGTGTTGTGTTACAATTTTTTTTTTTTTTTTAATATTTAGAGCAATCTTTAATTTTGGATAGGGTCTTGATGCGCACGGTTATCGATTTCTTTTGCGTAGCAACTATTTTTAAAGCAAACTTTACACAAAAAATGTGGTGCTCAATTTATTTTGACACAAGATTTTCCGCCAAAGAGACCTTAAGCAAATAGCGGCAGCACCTTATTTTCCATAATGTAAACGGAGAGCTGATGTCAAAACCACAAAGGCGCAGCTTCACTGTTTAGTCTCCGTATAACCACAGGTTTCACCTAATTGGCCCTTATAACGTTGACGGGAGTATATCTTACGTGAAGACTGCAAAAGGAAGGCAAAGTAACAAAACCGCCAGCCTGGTATAAACAGTAAAACCAAGAATAAGCATTATTGCAGTGAGATTAATATAAATAACATTACAATTTGTATTTGCAATATTTTGCGCATTTTAAGTGTTGTTCATTCAAGTAAAATGTGCTCATAGAACTTTAACTATTTAGACTAAAATGTACTTTAACTAAGTTAGACTAAAATGTTTAAGTAATTGTTTGCTTTTCAGTTTCTGTTTTCGTCATTTTTTGGAACAAAGTTTAATAAGATATCGCTGGTAGGTATATTTTGGTACATAAGCATTTCACCAATCTTTAGACACGCCAGTAGCATATCGCGGCGTCTACCACGACACACGATTAGTTTGATATATTTATTTATTCATAAACGATATTGATGCAAATGTGTGCAAACGCGTTAGAGCTAGCGGAAAATGTGAAGGGACTAAGTAAAAAATTAGGGAATATTGGCATCCAGTCTTATATTCTATCTTAAAATAGGCGTGTATATGTAGCGGTCAGGGTTCGCTTCTCATACTCCAATCCGCCTTGAGCAAGCGTGGTGATCAATGCTCATGCCTTCTCTGTATGAGAAGAGGCCTTTGCCCTGCAGTGAGACATATTACTGTCCTACTGCAGTGTTAAGCCTGGTATTCTTATTATATGGGTGTACGACGAATTTTTTTTGTTATAATATGACTACTGACACAGGACTACAAACTAACGCAATAGATGGGCAATTTATGTACTAATTTATCGGAAGTAACACTTCCTAGAAACAGATCGCCGTCTCGCAGTCAATTCAGTAACCGTAACTCGTTGTAAAATTTTTCCTTTCGCATTACAGTGGCCACCCGATTCCCAAAGTACAATACACTGATGTGGAAATTAAGACGTGGTAAGTGTTTACTAACATAATTATAAATTAGTTCACCGCTGTGTTTTAAATCACGTTCTGTTTTAATTTCTATGTACTTACTTAAAATATTCTGACTAGGTATATCTATTGTGTTGCAAAGCTGCGATAATAATCCCATATTGCTCTTGCGGATTAAAACATTGTTTATTTTAAAATGTCTTCTGCAGTGGTTTCTTGTAGTTTGTTTTTATTTCAGAATATGGAAGACAAAATAATCTGCTTGCGAACTATATTCAATCTTGGGCTTTGCGTAGTAGGGTTTAATTTAATGTGATTTTATACGCTGAAGTAAACGTCAGTATTGATTAAGTAGGTGGTTGAAACTATTTACTACTAATTCATCAAGTAAATATGTTTCACGTTAATATTGACTTGATTTACCAAAGTAATAAATATTATAGTAATATCACAGGCAGCTTGGGACCTGTTCCTGATGCCGATGGGCTTCTATTTTTAATATTGAATATATTGTGGATTGTAATATATATACAATGAAATTAACGAAATCAATTGCCATTCCAAGATGACTGACTTTGTTGACTCTGTATCATCAATTTGTATAGCATGTTTCTCGACATTCTTTGTTTAGTGTCCCCACTTGTTGCTAGTATGTGCTTAGGAAATTCATCTATCAAAGTTAATTACGTGTGCCGTCGTCTTCCAAGTTTTGGGAGCGCATCTTATCTAGTTAGTGCGTCCATTATTACTTCATATGTAGTTGTAGAAGTTGTGTCTTCGTTACAGGGGCGTCGTGTTCGTGGAACTCCACAAACTTTACCAGAAACACGCTTGCGAGGAGTACCTAGAGAACTGGCCCGAACTCGTCAAGTACTGCGGCTATCGGGAGGACAATTTGCCACAGGTTGTGAACTTTGCCTTGTTTAGATTAAATAGAATATTATGTTGGTATCATCATGCAGATAAGCATCTAGCCGGTAAAATATCATATTACAAAAAACTTAAATTTAATACAAAAAAAACGTAGAACTAGGTTCAGCTTTATTGGTTTTGTTAATAATAGTAGAGAAACAATCTCAAATTCTTTTTCCTTATTGTCACAAACCATAAATTACAATTATTAATACCGTATTGTTTAGTAATCTTGAACCTTTTGGCGTACGGCCAAACGTCAAAATAAGATGAAGGCTTTTGTACTAAATACGTGACTTATTTTCAGTTGGAGGATGTGAGCGCTTTTCTCAGGCGTAAAACTGGGTTTCAACTGCGCCCGGTCGCGGGATACCTTTCGCCAAGAGACTTTCTGTCAGGACTTGCTTTTAGAGTGTTTCACTGCACTCAATACATTC
This sequence comes from Apamea crenata, assembly GCA_949629185.1. Lineage (NCBI taxonomy): Eukaryota > Metazoa > Arthropoda > Insecta > Lepidoptera > Noctuidae > Apamea > Apamea crenata. The sequence continues at coordinate 13,747,077 of OX451351.1, read as the reverse complement.
GTCACTCCTCGGATCCTTTTTATACTCCTGAACCGTACGTACATTACGAGCTCACCTGGTAAAAAAACAATAACGAAATATTAAACTACCTATCAGTATACCGCTATGGGTCAATCTATCTCACTTAATCCATTTCGCCGAGTAACAATATTCAACTGGTAAAATTTTCTGTTTTCCCGTTGCAGTGACTGCTGCCATGAACTGCTGGGACATATGCCGTTGCTTGCCAACCCTAGCTTTGCACAATTTTCGCAAGAACTGGGGCTCGCATCCCTTGGCGCTTCCGATGAAGACATTGACAAACTGGCAACTGTAAGTAACTAAGTGAGACAACCAAACATGTGTTAATCCTGTAGTTTAATCCTTACAAGAAGAAATGGTGGAACGATAGGAAGATTAAAATAAAGCGAATTCAAGTAATTGATTGAAGATCACGCTCGACGTCTATTTTCATAGTAGCAAAGCTAAACAAATTTAACTGTTGCGTTGAATGATTGCGTAACTCGAAATCAGGAAGTATAAATGTTTGGATCGATTCCATATCGTGAAGACATCGGGACTATATTGTAATATTATATTTCAGCTTTACTTCTTCACCGTTGAGTTTGGTTTGTGTCGGCAAACTGATGGAACTTTCCGCGTGTATGGGGCCGGCTTACTGTCTTCTGTTGCTGAGTTACAACACGCCCTCGTCACGCCCGAAAAGATCAAGCGCTTCGATCCTGAAGTTACAATCCATGAAGAATGCATTATAACGGCTTACCAAAATGCTTACTACTACACTGACTCTTTTGAAGAGGCGAAGGAGAAAATGAGGTAATTGTTAAGTTATTAAAAATACCAGATCAAATAAAATAAATTATGCTTATCTAAGCTCTAAATATAGATATCAGTTTTATAGTTGAGTATAATTATATCAACACTTACTCGTAACTCCTATTAAGCCCAAACTCTAGTGGAGGAGGTAGGTGTTCAAATCATACCGAACTAATACCGACTAAATCCTACAAACGATGTTACACTAACAAGTTTTCCATCATTATTAGTTGATTATTAATATTGCCCCGATGGTCTCGTGGTTGAAAGCGCGACTGTCGGACAAAGTGTTATTGGTTTTTCTATTAGGAATTTCTTAGTAACAGTCCGGAGTTTGGAAGTTGGCGGTTTAATAACCCCGTGCTTCGGAAAGCACGTAGAGACGTTGGTCCTGCTCCTGATGTCTCCCCGGTCGTGTCGGATTGCCGTCCTGTCGGACTATGAGAGTAAAGGAATAGAGAGTGCACCTGTGTTTACGCACACACTTGTGCACTATAATATCTCCTGCGTACCTGGCTAATCTTCGTTGAGATTGGCCACCGTGACGGAAATCGGTCGGGAGGCTATTATTATTAATATTTGGTAGAATTGGAGTACCTACACTGCTAAAACATATTTTACTAACCGGTGAAAGTAGGTATTAGGACAAGCAAGCCACTGAGAAACACAATGTTGATACAATAATATACAAGAATCGGCTTTTACATAACATTCGCCACTTTAGAACGGTATACTATGTTTTGGAAATATTGTAACAAATGACCAAATTACCTTTCAAGATTTATAATGTTGTAACTAAAAGCGTTCAAAACGTAGCTAAACTGAAACCAACATTGCAACTTGGAAAATAATGTTGTTTGCCAAAAAGGATGAAGCGTCATCGCATGAAACGACTAAGTTCTTGCTGCCAGTACGATTTTCTAATCTACCTATTTAAAACACTATTTTTCTCGTAACTATACTTAACTAAGTACTCTTCGTAAGATCTTAATGTTAGTTGTATTAAAACTTAGTTTTCATCACGCAGGGCTTTCGCGGACGGCATACAACGGCCCTTCGGTGTGCGGTACAACCCGTATACTCAAAGTGTTGAGGTTCTCAGCAATGCTCAGAAGATAACTGCTTTAGTAAGAGAGCTGCGAGGTGACATCTGCATTGTGTCTTCTGCCATTAAGAAGATTTCTGCTCAAGACTCAACTTTGGACGTCGAGACTATCGCAAACATGCTACATACAGGACTGCAGGTAAGTAGAATAAACGTACAAAATTAAATATAAAATATTGAGCGTGTCAGTGAAGAAAATACATATTTCCGGATTAGTTACTTCGGCTAGCCTTTCTATTTTGTAAATACTAACGTAGCAGTTAATCACCAACCAAAATATTAACGAAACCATTAATTATCTATGCTAGATTTACTCAAACAGGTTGCACCTTGTTAAGTTGATAGTTTGAAAACCGCTGTGTAAGAATGTGCGATTGTTACTCGTAAACCCGTACAGCAGACCTTTACAGAACATACGTAATGGAAGAATTTTCTAATAAACCCAATAAGGATTGAAGGAATGATTAGACAATAAATAAATTCCTAGTATAGACACTTCAAATACTGCACTACGATCAAAGGATTTTATGTTTCTAATCAGAGAAACCACTTAACGTGAACAGACAGCAAACATAGTTATATAGACTGCTATTTTTGTGGATCTAAGAAAAAGTTCATAATATTTGTGAAATAGAAGAACGCAATAGAATACTGAAACTGTGTTTGCTGATATTTATCAATTAAGTATATTTCGTTTCAGAAAATAAATGCTATAAAATCGTATTGCAGCCTTTGTTACAACGTTTTAAACTTGCCATTAACTTTCACATCTCGATGAAAACTTGTAACTAGATACTTAGATCTAGAATATTCCTTTCGTGCGTAATCAAGGTTTAATTACTCACGCTACGTGGGATAAAGACGCCTGCTACGTTAATAACATCAATTATAAATAGGTTATCAACGTCTCGGTCAGGTGCAGATCGTTTCTTGAGGAAACATTTAACTTGGTAATACGTTTTCATTCCCTTGTCTGATAAGCATCTATGTGCACAAAATATTTTAGGTTAAAATACGAAATACGGCTAGAAACAGATGTGAGGTAAAACCGCTTATGATTTTTAGGAGACAAATATAAATAACTAGCTGTTCCCCGCGACTTCGTCTGCGATCCAGAATGAAAAGTAGCCTATGTCCTTCTCCAGATCATGGTCTACCCATGTGTCAAATTTCATCTAAATCCGTTCAGCTGTTTTAGCGTAAAAGCGTAATTCTAAAATTTTCTAATTTTCTGCGCAACTTTGCAACTTTTTTTCCGTAAGAACCTTCTACGAAGTATTAGAAAACTTAAAAAAAAGATGGATGAAATCGGTAAAGTCGTTCTCAAGTTATGGCGTGACCAAGGGAAATAGGGATTAATTTTTATATAAAAAGATATCAAAAAAATTAAATGTATAAATGTCAGTCTATTTAAAATCGTAAATGTACGTAACGTTCAGTAGTAGTAAGCACACAGTGGGTGTTTGTCTAACATTTTGCAAGCTACCTTTGATCATAGGATCAAAGGTGCCATAATGATGTATTTTTTAAATATGAAACAAAGCATTACATTTAGATACCGCTCATTCGTTACCAATGCACACATGTTGCGTAATGTAAACACTCAATTAAAACATTGTTTTTATGCAGCGAATGTATCGTAGTAAGCAAAATGGTAAAATATATTATACTGTTGTATGCAGGTATGGCGCCGATGGATTTTGTCATTTATACTAATATTATAAAGAGGTAAAATTTGTTTGTTTGTTTGTTTGTATGTATGTAGGTGGTAATCTCCGGAGTTAAGGATCCAATTCTAAAAAAGGTTTTCACTGGTAGAAAGCTACATTATGTGTGAGTGCTATAGGCTATAAATTATGTTTACATCATGCATTTTAGCTGAGCTATCACAACTTTTGTCTAGCAAGTAGGAAAGAAATACCTCTTAAAACAGAATTATTTGCATGCGCTGCCTCAACAGTTGTATATAACTAAAAGCAATGTAAGTATGGCAATCTGGTCCGCCTTAAATTGTTCTACAAAAAAGTCCGCGACACCATATTTCTATCTTTTATATTTTAATATCACTTTTGTGTTTTAAAAAAGTAATTTTTTCACATGGTTACGTTTGGATGATAATATAATTTTAAATTATGAACCCTTATCAAAATAAATTATTTTATGATCACTAGGACTAAAGGAGATAATAGAAAATTACTAAAACGCAAAATGCCGCTAAAACAGTCACGAATACATAGGTATGCTTTGTGCAGACGTTTTATCCATTCACCCATAGATGGCGTTGCACAATTACGTCATTTTTCTGACTCGCGGTGTTTATACTATACGCGGATTGATGACGTTGTAAATTGGTTGGATGTCGTTCTATTGATTTCTATTGGTTTTGGTTGTTTTAAATACTTCGTGCCTATAAAGAATTATAACAAATCGTTTTCGAGCTACTGGATCCGAAGTCAGTTTCCCTGTATGTCTAAGTGATTTAGATTTGCCCATACTGTTCCAGTAAAAAAGGGCCTTGACAGACAGACGAACAACGAAGTGATCGTACCTATAAGGATTTCGTTTATTTTTTTTTGAGTTACGAAACCCTAAAACGCTGTATCACCTGCTACATTTGGAAAATCAATTAAATAAATAAAATAAAATTACACCACTCCGTGTCCTCTACTTTACATAAAATAGTCATAATCATCATGCCTTCACCCACAGCTGGGCATACTAGGCTTCTCTTTGCTTGTAGAAATTCCCACGCTCCTGTGTCAGGTTCATCCTGGTTTGACATTGGTCAGAAATCACTTCAATCTTATTCAGAATATCGGCCCCAACCAGCTCGCTTGGTGAAAGAATTGAAGTTCTAAAAATAAAAGTGAATCACTAATGGTAAATATAGTATGAGGGCTTCCACGTAACGCTCTATCGATCGTTTATGGGTAACTGTTATTTACGTCTTAAGGGCAATACCAAAACCAACAGTATCGGTTTCAAGTAATGAGCATTTAAAGGCCAGGAAATTAACAAGTTCCTTAACTCTCCCTCCAGTTGGATTCATTCTAAGTCTAATATTTTCCTATTTTTCATGAAAAGGCCATAGCATTATAAAGAAATCGTTAAATGCAAATTTAACGATTTCTTCATAATGTAACTTTCGCACGATCACAGTCAGAAGTTGCTAAGTACTGATAATATTTATTTATAAGACCGAAAGGGTTTATGACTTTTTTTTTGGCGTATCATCCAACTTATCGGAAGAATGGACAGTAAATAAAATATAACTCAAACATTTAATGGAGTATAACTCAATCAGACAGCGATGAATGGTTGGCACTCGATGTATCCATCTCGCGCTCATAAACCGTAATGGCGATTTAAGTGGTATTTTCTATTTATGCAGCCGTAAAGGAATTGTACGTTATATGGCGCCAGGTTACAGCAGGTTGCAAGAATCGGAATGAATCACCAACCTACGGACACTAATTAAGCAGCGGTGTAATTCCTAGAGTCACATTGTCTTTAGTTAGGTATATACAACTGTTGACAGTGCATGCCAATAATTCTGCTTTAAGAGGTATTTCTTTCCGACTTGCTAGACAAAAGTTGTGATAGCTCAGCTAAAATGCATGATGTAAAGAAAGAAAGAAAGAAAATACGTTTATTTGCGGTAAACATGACGCACAAAAGAACTTATGAACAAATAAAAATAATTAAACAAAAAAAAAAAAAAAAAAAAAAAGTAAACATAATTTATAGCATAGCACTCACAAATGATGTAGCTTTCTACCAGTGAAAACATTTTTTAGAATTGTATCATTAACTCCGGAGATTACCCAGTACATACATACAAACAAATTTTACCTCTTTATAATACTAATATTATAAAAAGGTAAAATTTGTTTGTTTGTATGTATGTACTGGGTAATCTACCAATCTGGGTAATCTATCTGGATATCTATCTAGGAATTCGTGAAATCCTTGAAAACGATATTAGTGTGGTGGGTGGCATAAATACGCACGACATCTTAGTAATCAAAAGCTTGAGAATTGGGTTAGGTAAGTTTTGCAGGTACTTTTGAATTATAAATACCTATGCTATCATCGCGACGGTCAAAGCTATTGAAATTGTTCACAAGACTATCAGAAAAACTATTGAGGTTTGTACAGGCATTTAGGTACTTACTATAAATCGCAGAACTAAAAGTGAGTCAGAGTTTGAAGCAAGGTTTATTTTCAGACATTAATATGCAGCTTAGATTTAATAGCAATAAAACAGTCGATACATTTGTTAGATCTACAGGGAATAATGTGCTTAAATGATTTTTTATATGTACATGCCACAGGTTTTCCATAAAATTAGGTTTTTGATCAAAAACCTAGGTTTTTGATGAAAAACCGGAAGATGACACATTTTAAAATCAATTTCATCATAACATAACCTGTAACAATCCAGATTTTTGATCAAAAACCTGAACTAATTTTGGTTTATGATCAATCTGAAAAGCAAGCACGTGGTAAACGTTTCTTTATTACATTTTTAGTCCTATTAAATAGTTACGAAATTTCCTTTTCGCGGCTTATCAAAATCAGATTAATACGTACGTGAAATTGAAATATTTGAAGGAGAAGAATATTGATTGGACCATAGATGTAAAATTTTTATAAATAAATAATTGTTTTCTTTCTATTAAGTTGCAAATGATGATGGATTGTTTTATTTATTTCTTTTAAATTGATTTATTTGTCATAAAACAAAGTAAACCCGTGATTTTGACAAGCACTTTATCATAAACCCAAACTAGTTCAGATTTTTGATCAAATATCTGGATTGTTACAGGTTTATGATGAAATTTTGTTTAAAATGTGTCATCTTCCGGTTTTTCATCAAAAACCTAGGTTTTTGATCAAAAACCTAATTTTATGAAAAACCTGCGACATACATACCTACCATTGGGAGTTCTTATAATGGATGGTCTACACAAGTCTTGCGTGTACCCGCCTACCTACTCATTTTGGATGTGCCTATTATCTTTTTTATTCACTTCCAAATATTTGACATAAAATGTTAATTATAATAAATTGTAGGTACAGACGCCAGCACATCAAGCTACTACAATCTGTCAAATTTATTTAATAGATTATCAACTTTATCGCTAAAGCATAAAGGTTGATAGGGAAAATTTGACAGTTTCGGGTAGGTTGACCTGCTGGCGTCTGTACATATGTACATTTATTTTATTTCAGTATATTTTCATTTTCTTAATATATAACCTGTAACCGGAATAATTATACTTACATGAATTAATGGGTTTTACCTTGGTCAGAGGATAAGTATTGCCATACAACGTAGCAATGCCGCCAGTCTCTTGGGTACATTACCTCGACAGCGATGCGGAGGAATATTTCGACGCCATATTTTAGTTTGTTAATATGTATGTAGTTTTAGTTCCATTAGGATATAATATTTTTATTTTAATAGTGTTTATTTATTATTAGAGGTTTGTCCATTTAATAAAATAAAAAAAAATATTCATGCTATAAAATATAAACCACGTCGAAGGATGTGATACGTACTTAGTCCAGCACCCTAATTGCGTAGCACACGATTAATCGGAATCGGTTTCATTTTGACAGTTCAACAACATTCATTGCGTTATTTACGTGTTGAGCCGACAAATTTTTCGAACTTATGAAGCAATGGATTAGCAATTTGCTTCAAAATGATTCAGATTCCGATTGATTGTGTGTTACGCAATTGGGGTGCAGGCGTTTTACATTTTGGTTACGACTAACTTATTCACTATTTGTTCAGGTGCAAGAGAGGAGTCCACAGAGCACTTCTGGCGGAAGCACGCCTAACTCTGAACGTGGTGCTTCGCCACGACCTGAGACAAAGAAGCCAGAATAACCTGACGTCTGAAGACATGACACATCCTTTTCCATATCTTCGATCGCTTATGCTAGGTCACACTTCTAAATCAGGTCACTACGACCAGCTTTCTTCATAATATTATAATGTTATCTTCAGCCAGTATTTATCACAGTATATCTTGTATCGCATAATTAAAACGTAGGCGGACGTATCTAAATTTAGCTTTATGTACCTAAAGGTATTTCATCGTTTACTGTTACTAAAATTCATAGTTTATGTCGGAGTTGTCTGTATTAATAGGTATTTATCAAAATATTAACATTAACGAATGAGTTATTGTTTGCTTCGTAAATGTATCGAGAATATAATAGTGGTAGCAAAATTGAACATTGTTTTCTTTCAACAAACCTTTTTTCTTTAGGAATATCAGAAACCCTATAGCATACACTACTGTAATGAACGTCGTTTCTTTGAAATTATAAAAAAAAAAATTCAGCACTGAGATAGTATATGACACGAAAGTTTATTTTTACCCTTGTGACCGACGCTTTTGATGGTGAAGATTAAACCAAGTCATTACAGAAAATGGACGTTCGCCCATCTATTACGAGTGAATGGATAAAACCACAGGGAGTTATTTGTTTACTTTGAAAGTAATTGACTTTTTCTATTGCTTTGCCTTAATGTCCGTGTTTTCCAGAACGCAGATAGTATCTAGATCCACATTGATTTGAGTTAATGGATACACAATTAATATTATAATGAAAGGAAATCTCTGGTTTACGCACGCTGTACCTATTGGAATTTTTCCAATCGTTGTTTATTAAGATCTAACGATTTCATCATTCAGAAATATCATAATCTAGATGGTGCTGGTACAAACAAAAAATAAAAATCATCGATAATGCAGTATCAACATACAATCATTGCTATCCGGATCAAACGATCAGATACCATCAGTCGACACTTTCACATAACTGAGAGGTTGGGATTGGCATCAGTTTGGCACGAAGCCAGAATATAAAACCATTAATTTTTTTAAACAAGTGATGCAACTGTTTAAAAACGAGGTCGTGTACAGAACTAGAATGATTTAAGATATACCCAAAAAACAAGATAAACATTAAAGTTATTGCACTACAAATAATTTATGTTGCTCATCAAAGTGCTCAAAACATACGGAAATGGCAAATATCTTATCAATAATATTAGCTTAATTGCATTTATAATAATTTATCGCCATTATTATGTTCATACCAAAATGCGGAACGTTGTATCTTGCTGTCTTACACTACATATTAATACGAAGTCCTTGGCAATGCTTCTTGAATTTAATTATAGCTACTTACGTATCTGTCAAAATCATATGAAAGTTGGCAAGTGAGCGACAAGACTAGTGTTAAAATTAGATTTTAACATTGAATTTTTGGATGTCACCTGTTTAGGAATTTTTGCTCTCATCCGGTTAAGTCCATGTTTTTTAAATAAAAACACTGTTGTTGAAAGGCATTCCGGAAATAAGAACCATTCCTGACATTGTTTACAAGCTAATTATAATATTATGAGTATCGGCTTTCAGGAAAATCTTTTTTCTATCTCATTTTGAAGGTATTTCAACTATTCATTATTTTCGGAGTCGTACCTTTTAATAAATAGAGCACAGAGTATATAGATAAAGTGACATTCAACCAGTGATAACTATAATGGAAAAATAATAAAAACTATTGGATTGACATAACCTAACGAAAAGCTTTACATGTCGATCCTGTTGAAAGTCGTTGTAGAAATATGAAACGGTTTGAAAACGATTTCTACCTGTCTAGGGAGGGCCTACCTAGACAGGTGGAAATGGTTTTCAAAGCGTTTCATATTGGTTAAGAGTTAGCTAAGGAAAACTTTCGTCATTTTCACATCATCAGCACTTTTTTATATTTATAATTTTGATGAAATGGAATGGTGATAAGATACTTAAACTTCCAGACATGTAAAATAGAGGTTGTAGGATGTTTTCTTATTCATGTGACAAAAAATCTTTTTTTTTTCATGACATTTGCCCAATCACTGCCATGTTTACGCAGTGTGTGGGAAGTATTAAACCAATTAATTTCATTCGAGTCTAGATATTTTACTCAAGGTGGGGGGGGGAAAGGAATGTAGAGTCAAAGCCAATGTCATGTTTACGTAGCCAGAATAGGTTACCTAAACCTAGTCTTGCTTAGAAGACTCGCTCGATCCGAAACCGTTTTTGTTTGCGGTTTTAAACAGTAGGTCCTACCTATTTACTGGAAAATACACTTTTCGAAAAAAAAGGTTTTTTATAAAGTGAGATTAGACAAATTCGTTTTTGTTTTCTAAATATGATAACTGAAAATAGGTCAGTAGAACACAGCAATAGCGCACGGACGGCCGGGATCTTGGTCACTTGACTGACGCTGTAGCTGGCTTCAAAATCAATATACCATAATTTGAGAATATGTTAAGTTTTTTGAACGAGCGTAAAAGTTGTTGTCAACAAATTAAGCAGCCGTTAGTAGTAGTGTGTTGGAGTAGGGTGCCAGCTTCCAGCAAGTAGGCCCACGGCCGCAGTCGCGTTGAGATTCCGTCGCGTCGCCACGTAACCCGCCGCCGCCGCTTGCCTGATCGATATTACCGTATTTACTGTACCGTCGCACATGCACGCTTTTTTACATAACTTATTACGGACGTTGAAAAGTTTATCGCGCGCTTTTTCAATAGGTACACCGTAGTAATCTGTTTTGGTATTTTATCCAGTTTATGCCGCTGTGACAGCTTTCCGACGTAATGTAAACAATAGACGCTGAAACATACGCGACCACGTATCAGCTGATTTTTGTGCAAACAATTGACCGTTCTGATAAATAACGCGCGGAGTTACGAATCTCACATATTTTAGACAAACTATCTATAAAACTTCAGAGCTATTTAAAAATCTCGATTAGTAAATAAGTAAATATAGCGTTTTTGAAACCGTCACTGATTCGATGAAGTCTTCCAGAGCGTCGGCGGGAATGTTTTATGGTGAGACGAATGATGTTGTAAATATAACGCGAAGGCGACTAAATGGCGTGTGCGCTTGGTCTTCGTGTCGTTAATAGATCTTGTGATATATGCTCCCGATTTGAGTGTATAAACGAGCGGATAAACGAAGGCCGCTACTTACGTCGACGAAGCGTCGCTCCGGGGAAGTTGGCACGGTGCGCGCGCGCTGCGCGTCGTGCGGTGTGACGTGGCGCGTGGGCCCTGACTCGGCCGTGTCTCCGGTCTGCCCCTGTCAGTACAACCTTGCTCGCGCTGAGGACATGTCCGTGTTATGGATTACCAATGCATCGTCGTGTACACCGTCATCAACATCGCGCCCCCGCGGCTTACCGCGCAGGCGACGGAACTCTCAGACGGTTGTGTCACCTGGTTCAAAAATAAGATCAAAAGGTTAGTAGGAAATACCATTAACTGAATTTGACAAGTTATTTTGTATTTAAAAGATGAAAGAATTAAATATACATATGTCATAATTGGAACCTAACATGGTGAAACTACAGCATAAGACGCTTTATTATTTATATTATAAACTATTAGAGACAGGATGCAACCTATCTAATTTAAAGCTTAATTAATAATTAAGGATTTAGCTGATGCCTAGATTTAGCTGCCTACCAATTAGAATTGCTAGGTATACATTTTATTCATAATAATATAGGCACCAAATGGAACAGAAAAACCCCCTTAGCAACTTTCATTAATTGAAAGAATATAGACACACACCTACAATGTTACTACATAATACGGTGTAAATACCTTTCTTAAACCCCAACCAGCGGAAAGAAATTGAACTTGTTGTTCACGGTTAAGAAAAAGTTATTTAAATATAATTTATTCTGGGTTAGTCATAAAATAAATACCTAACCAGTAACGGCAGCAGTAAAATGGATCTAATTAATTAAAAGTACTTCAAAAGGTAACCGAAGTTAATTAAACTGGGACATTGTTATGCCCTAGAGTCGTTTATTATTACTTGATTGTACACGCCTACTACGCCCCAGGAATCGAACAAAAAATAAATAAAACAAACTGTTTCATCATTTAAAAGCACCTGTTAATGGCCTTAACCTATCTTTAAAACGATAAAGCAGAGCGTCGGTGGTCGTTGTTCTAAAATACTTTTAATTCTATCGCGTTCCACTAAATTGAGTTGGAATATTTCGAAATATTCAAACTATAATAAAACTACAACGTCATCTGTTTATTTCAGAGCGGTAGCAGTGTATCTTCATTCATTGAAGTTGACTCCAAACAGTGGAGTCATACATGGAAATTTGGCATGTTTATATTATAAACAGGGCTTTATAGATCTCGCTATAGACACGTACAGACGAGCCATAGAAGTTCAGCCCAATTTTCCAGACGCCTATTGCAATCTCGCTAATGCACTCAAAGAAAAGGGCCTCGCCTGGGAGGCGGAAGAATGTTACAACAATGCCTTACGACTATGCCCGTCACACGTTGATACTCTTAACAATCTCGGAAATGTCAAAAGAGAACAAGGAAAAATTGATGAAGCTACCAAACTGTACATGAAAGCTTTAGAAGTATTTCCCAAATTCGCAGCAACTCACAGTAACTTGGGTTCGCTTTTACAACATCAAGGTATGTACTGTACCCACACAAAAAAAAGGTATGTACTGTATAGATATAGATATACAAGGTATAGGACGTATTCTATCTAAACATGACGAATTCGATAATGGTTACTTAATACAAAACTAATTGTAGTTTACAACTAAATATGGTTTACTTTCCCGCACTAGTGCGGGAATGCATAGTAACAAGCATGCATGTTCAATACATTGCATTATGAAGCTAAAATCGGAGCAATAGAAGCAACTTTTTGACTAAATTTGTTGAAAAATATATCGCAAGTCAATGGACAGGAAATGCTTATTGTGCCAATCACAACATAATAATATATACATACACACTTACGTGGAAAACAATAATACAACACAATAATTAGTGTGTATATAATAACATACGGTAATTAGTTCTACCTTGGTTACATTAGGATTTAATACGTAACGTACGTACGTACGTACGTACGTTTCGTACGTAATAAATAGTGCTAACAGTCTAACTAAAATTAATTTGCACTTATATGGTCATGGAATGTTGGTAAAAAAACACATTAATAATAATGTTCCTAATTATAAATGTAAATAAACATTCCACGAACGGGTACTATGAGCGATTTCAGTTTTAACAGTTGTTTTAATATTGAAATTACAGGCAAACTTCATAAAGCGTTGATGCATTACAGACAAGCTATAAATATTCAGCCAAACTTTGCTGACGCTTATAGCAATATGGGAAATACACTCAGAGAGTTGCAGGATATAACAGGTGCTCTTGTTTGCTTCAAGAAAGCAATAGAGATAAACCCGACATTCGCCGATGCACATTGTAATTTAGCAAGTATTTACAAAGATATGGGAAGAATTCATGAAGCTATTGAATCTTATAAAAACGCGTTAAAATTCAAACCCGATTTTCCAGATGCTTATTGCAATTTAACACACTGTTTCCAAATAATTTGCAACTGGGATGGTTACGAAGAGCGAATGCATAACGTAGTATCAATAGTAGAAGATCAATTAAACATGGAAAAACTTACCTCCGTACATCCACACCATTCCATTTTATATCCATTGAAAAATGAAGCAAGAAAAGACATTGCCACACGACTTGCCAACTTGTACACAGAGAAGGTGAATATGTTGGGTAAAGTTATATTTTTACATAACAAAGAACGGAAAGGACGGTTACGTATCGGATATGTTAGCAGTGATTTTGGTAATCATCCAACTTCCCACCTAATGCAGTCCATACCAGGTCTACACGATAACTCAAAAGTGGAAATCTTTTGCTATGCTTTGAATTTTGATGATGGCACCACATTCCGTAGTAGAATAGTTAAGGACTCTGAACATTTTGTCGATCTATCTTCAGTATCCTGTTATATTGAAGCAGCAAACAAAATAAATCGAGATGGTATACATATTCTAGTGAATATGAATGGCTATACTAAAGGCGCACGAAATGAGATCTTTGCTTTGAAACCAGCTCCCATTCAAATAATGTGGCTAGGATATCCGGGAACGAGCGGTGCACAATACATGGACTACCTAATAACTGACGAAATATGCTCGCCCATGTCTACTGCATCAGATTTTAGTGAAAAGTTTGCGTTTATGCCATACACATATTTTGTTGGCGATCACAAACAAATGTTTCCACATTTAAAAACACACTATAAAGCCATAACAGGCAATGAAAATGGCTCTGATCAAAATATGGCTCTAATCAATTGTGGCGATAGTATAAATATCAACAAAATATTAAAAACGACTGAAAAGGTTGAAATGATTGAGTACGAAGATTTAGTACCGATTGAAATATGCGAAAAGGAAATAAACATTCCAGATGCCGTAATTGAGACCACTGTCGATCCTAATATTACGCAGGTATATTACTTTTTACTTTATTAGTAATCGTTTTAATATAAATCACCAACCGCTTACATAAATTTCTTAATTTTTACAAGCTTTTATTATTGTTAAAGGTATTGGTCGACGGTGTAACCATACAGAACGGTTTATCGGTAAACATTTGCAATAAAAAAGTAGCAGCCGCCGAGGAAATATTCGAAAATATAATACTCACAACAAGAAAACAATACGGTTTGCCAGATGAAGCAATTGTTTTCTGTAATTTCAATCAGTTGTACAAAATGGACCCCAGAGTCTTGGAAATGTGGGTGAACATACTGAAAAAGGTACCAAATAGCGTTCTCTGGCTGTTAAGTTTCCCCGCTGCTGGCGAACCGAATGTACATAAATATGCCCAGAGTTTAGGTACTGACTTTCTTTGTTTACTTATTGTAGACATGATTGATGATTGGGTGTAACTATTATAATGTTTTGCAGAGTTACCACCTGGCCGCATCATATTCTCTAGCATCGCTTGCAAGGAGGAACACGTGAGGCGTGGACAGTTAGCAGATATTTGTTTAGATACGCCTTTGTGCAACGGGCACACGACTACTATGGACGTTTTATGGACAGGAACGCCGGTCGTAACACTCCCAGGAGAAACTTTAGCTTCTCGGTATGTATAAACCATATTATTAGTTTTCACTAGAGAAAACGAAATTAGGAACTGTTTATTCAAGGAATTTTCATTTTTTTTTATTTTACAGAGTAGCCGCGTCACAGCTAAACGCTCTGGGTTGTCCGGAACTGATAGCCATAAGTAAAAAACAATACGAAGATATCGCTATTAAATTGGGAACAAATAGGAATTAGTAAGTATTTTACTGTGTGTATGTAGCGGTTGAAGTCATCTTTCTATCATCTTTTACAGTTTCCAGAATCGAAACGAAACCAATAGCATCAGACCACGTCGAGGCCAGTGACTAGTTACTAACGCGTTACTGACTAGTTTGTAATTGCTTGTGTCGTGCTCGGGCCGCTATTGAAATAGTGCTGTGACGTTCTGACTACTCATTGGAGATTTGAGTTTAACTCAAATTTCCAATGAGTAGAATCCGTTTGAATATCGTCGTGGACGATGGGCCGGACAATATTTTTTGAGCCCCAATTATAAATGATATAGCAATCATTATTACGTTATGCAACTTGGTTAATGAAGGAAATTAATGCAAAAATTGGACAACAATAATAATCTGCTTGCCAGTTTATATCCAGTAATTTACGTTTGGTAATTGTATCGAAACACCGCTCCAATGTTTAATTTTCAATATAAACTAAGATATTTCTCGAATGGCATTACGCATGTGGAAGAAGAGTATTGAGTATTTACCTGATCAAACGCTAAACACACACTCGACACAAACTGTTGTTAAAACATTTAACTTTTTCTAAAATTTGTATTTAGTGTTTTACGAACTGTTGTCAAATAAATCTTATTCTTTCTTTCTTTATAAAATATTGTCAAGTTCAGCCATATTGGGCCAAAACAAAAAAAAAAAAAATGTATTACCCTGGTCGGGGAAGTCCTCCTTATATTTTTTTACTATTGCGCTGAATCTCTACGACCATTCCTTCAGCTGTTTTTTAAAGTTAAAAATGTAGTTTTATACATAAAAAAACCTAATTTTAGAAATAAAGATGCAAAAATATAGTTATAGCAAAACTCACAGAGGTCTGTTGTCATAGGAGCTAAAACTTGTTTAAGGTCACTTATCATTTATTTTCGCCAATCGGTAGTTTTACATTTTGTTAAAATGTATAAAACTAGATTTTGATTTTAGGGCCCAACTTTGTATGAAACGTGACTGGTCGTTTAAGAATCATACTTTAAACTAATTACAAGCTCTTATTTAACTTGTTTTTTCACAGTCGAAGATATATTCGGGCTAAGGTTTCAAAAGCACGTTTAGATAGCACCTTATTCGACTGCAAACACTATGTTCGTGGACTTGAAGCGGTCTATGAGAAAATGTGGAAACGATACAGGAATGGAGAAAAGCCGGACCATATGCACGCTGTTGGATGAAGTTAGATTTTAACGAGAGAAAAGGTATCTAATAAACTCAAATTGTTAGTGGTAAAACATTTTCGGCATAAAGCTGCGCGAATATGTACGTTTTATAATTCGTATAGAAATTTAAAAACTAAAACATAATGCTTTCATTGTTAATATAGTATTGCGTTAGCTGACTTTCAACGTTCTGGCTTTAAAATGGACTTTACATTTGAATTGCATACGAAAATCAAACATTCAATCAATGTTATTGACAACTTAATACGATTAGTTTACGGCACAACCGGTCGAGTGCAATTATATTGGCTCAGTCCGGTTGATTTTGATTGACGTAGTGGTTTATTGCAATTTGAACACGGCATGTGGCGATGAAGTGGTTCGTAATTTAAAAGCTTCTTCGATTGATCGCCATTCCAATTTAGAAATGCAATGCGTATTTTCATCAGTGATAAAGGTTATTTAGTGGTTTCATAGTACTTATTTTCTAAATCCTTGGATGGAGATTTAATTTCTATAAATGCTTGTTACTTTTATTAGTTCGTTCGTTCAAAAGAAGATTCCCATTTTGGTAAATGCGAATCTTCTTTTCCTTTAATCGCTGTGTTTGCCAAACATTGCGCTATAGGCGACGAGAAGAGCAACCCAATTGGATCCTTCGATGTGAATTGGACTCGGCAAGACGAGCGAATTGTACATGACTTAAGTCTTGTCAAAATTCATGCTGAGGCCTATCCGCCGAAGGCCCAATTTAGCATCTGATCTAACTCTTCCAGCAACTTTGCCATTGTGACGACATCGGCATGATGGCATCCATTATGACGAAATCATCATGATGGCATCTTATTCGCAAAGCGACGGTGTGAGATGTACCCGTACTACTCGATGTTCACGTTCATGTCCTGTTGACATTGATTTACTTTAATTATATGTATACTCGTATTTTTTCACATAAGATACCGATTGCCAAGTTCCCTTTTAAATGAAGTCTGCATAGTAAATTATAAACATACAAAACTGTTCTTTTTCAGATTTGAACAATTTTACAATTGAATATAAATGGAAACATAAACTAGCGGTCCGTCCAGATTCTGTCCATACGGAATTCACAGGTTTTAGTGTAATTGTTTCATCATAATTAATCAATTATAAACGTAAGTACTTACTTAAAGTGTACAATTTGTGCTATGAATTAAATTATTGTATTTTTAATTGTCTTTTATTTCACCTTCATATAAAAATTAAACAGAGCATAACAATATTGCAACTGGTCAAGTCAGATTGTTACAAAAAAAAAAACCAGTCAAGAGCGAATCGGGCGATTACAATGACAGTTGTTTTGTAACACTTGTCTGGCGTCGACTCAAAGATCGTGTTGTATGCTTGGTCGTGTGCAGTAAGAACAAAAAAAAGATTCATGTTTATGTTTGGGACGTACCATACATCTTTGAGTAGAATTTTCTGTCATCTTCCACAGATGACAGAAAATTCTACTCAAAGCAGCCTCAGCATGGATATTTCCCTTTCCTAATGCTTGTACGGTTTGAACATTGGCTGCAGTCACTGTGTAGTATGAAGTATTTAAATTGTCTCTAAAAATCACCTCTATTCGTAACATGGCTTGTCGCACATGGCTTGTCTACGAAGCAATTCTCTTTATCTGCCACATTAGTGCTTCCTATGGCCAAGTCCTGTAGGGTGATGATGACTGTGGTTGCCTCTTTGGGCGGCCTTCCGCCAGCAATTAATTTCCTACACTGTCTTACTTGATGTCCTGTTTGTCCGCAACAGTAACATCTGATATCTCTTTCTGTCTTCTTTCTGCCTTTTGCAGTTTTCGCGAATAGTGCTGTCATTTACAGTTTTCTTCAGTAAGGTTTATCATGGGCACAGATTTGGGTAGTTAGATTTTCTACAGTTCTGTCACTCAGTTTACAGTTAGTCATAAGTAGCCAACTTGATTTAAAGGCGAAGAATTCTGATGGTAAAGTGTCCAAAATATTGCAGATCAGTAGAATGACTGATAATATTGAAAATGACCATTTAACTCATATGCCAGATATCCTTCCATACACAAATATGATTCGCCATACCATGATCTGGTTCTTTCTTGTAACTGAAAAATCGAAGACAAGATCTATCTATTATCTTTTTATCTTCACTAGTTTTTCCATATAATTTATTTAGTTCTTCCCATTGGGAAAATAACATTTTAAATACAGTCGTGCCAGCGACACGAAGAAGCAGTTCTTCCCATACCTCTTCTTAACTTGTATGACGCATAACGTGTTTCAGAGCTTAATTTTTGTTTTGTTTGTCATATTTGTCGCAATTAGAACTAAGGCTGCACTGTCAATATGAATTCTAGTTTCCGCCTCAAGGCAGCCCCGGCCCGCTCCAGTCTGGGAGATACAGGTTGGAAATGCTCCACGAAGTTTCACCGGCTGTCGAGGACGAGTCCCAGGTACTTCATCGTCGACTCGACGCAGATGTGATTTGGGAACCCGACGGTTGCGAGTCCCGAGGACTATGAAAACACATTGCCTCGGACTTGTGCAGGGCCACCTCGAGTCCCAATTGCCGGTTCCTCTCGTACATCACCTATACCTTCGATATTGTCTAAGGCTCCAGAGATGGCTTTCATTACAACCATTGTTCTGTATCTCCATGACTTAAAGTTATTTGAATCTGGGTGTCCTATCTGCACCCTTGTTGTATCAAAAATCGCCCTATCCATAGCGTTGATAGCTGGTATCAGATTTCACTGTAGGAAAATTTTCTTCTCTTGGAACAATATAATAAAAAAGTTCATTCCCAGAATTAAAACTTATGTCCTTGTAGAGGCTATTACCAAAAATGTTAGATGGCAACTCTGTGCAGATTGTCGATGGAAAAAAAATGTAGAGTCTGTCGTTGTTCAAAAATCAAAATCTTAAGTATGTCAGTTTTTCCCTCTATAAAATAAAAAGTTCCAAGTTCGGTTCACTTATCAGAAAGAAAGTTTTATTAAAACGTCGATACCCAATACACGCTCCATTAAATCCTTATTCAATAAAACCACGCTCTGCTACCATATTAAAGTGGTGAATAGTTTAGTATGAATATAGAATTTTATTAACAGCTAAGTTTTTACTTTAGTTACAATGACAGTTTAGTAATTTTGGTATTTGCACACATTCGGTAACCGCTCTCTACGATAGGCATATGTGATATATTGGTAAGAAGGCTTTATGCCTTTACAGGCGCACACACAAATAAGGTTTCGAACCAAACTACACTGAGCAGTCTGTGGAACGGTCGCTGGCTTGCTGTAATGGGGAAGACAACTGTCAAAGTGGCGCTGTGTACGATTGTTCCAAAGTAGCTGTCAAATTGTATAACATAAATAGAAGTTGATCACAAATATCGTAAAAATGACTAAGTGTTGTGTAATTGGGTGTAAAAACGTAGGAAATCACAAGTTTCCAATTAATCCTAGTATAAGAAGAAAGTGGATAGCTGCCGTAAGGATTAAAAACTTTGTGCCTACTAGAACGACGAGGTTATGTCGAGATCATTTTCATGAAAATGATTACCAAACATTAAGTGTGACTACAGGTGGGTGTTATAAACGATAGTTTTTCTATTTATGATAGTATCTATATACCTAAATTGACAACATTACATCATGTCTTTAAATATTCATTATTGTTCGTCTTGTCAAGGTTTGCCCTGTGCACACAAATTTTTAAAGAAAGAAGCAGTACCCAGTCTCTTTTCATGGAACCAGAAAAGGATATCAGCCAGTGCTCATGCAAGACGCGAAAGACATGCTAAAAGAAACATTCAAAAGAATCTTTTCCAACACCTTTCGAGTAATCAAAACCCATATCCTTCTACTTCAAGTCACCCACAGCGTTCATCGTCTATAGACCCACAGCATTCTACTTCTCAAAACCCACAATACATAATGGAATACCTTTGTTTACACACTTCAAGAAATGTCAAACTGGCGCCATTGGGAACAAACGCACGCAGCGCCATCTGAGATTAGCTTTAACTTGCCATCCCCATTACTATATTGCAAGTAATAAATAAAGTTAAATAAACTTGCGCCCGCTCATAACTTATACATCTAATAAATGACTACGGGCCAGTTTCTCGAACGAAAATTAACGCAAAATTGTCAAGCGTGCGTAAACTGCTGCGATTGGCTGTTGATAAAGTATCACGCTATGGAGCGATAGCGATTCCTTACTTCAAAACCATGTCAATTCCTTAGTTAATTAGACAATCAAAATACTTGTTGTCCGTACGGTTGACAATTCCATTCCTTGCCGTTAACAAGACACGATATTGACGTAGTGTGCACGTGGTATGATTTCGCAGGGAATAATACAGAATTGGGGCCCTAAATGATATTGACAGCACATTGGGCACTGTTTCTAAATATTTGTGAAATATTTACGGAAATCTGTAATACATACAGTACATACATGTACTGTACATACTAATTCTATGGAAATGGTATTGACAAAACAAGATGGCGGAATTAGTTCAGATTTTGACCACCCTCCAAAATATCCTTGTACCGTTGTATTAAGTACGACGCGTTACGATGTCATGTCAGCCTACTTGTCAGTGCGTCAGCCAGCCAAACAAAAAAAAATTGAAATAAACCAGCACGGATAGGCAATATCATAGCTAAGGGTCATTATTTCCCGGCCACCGTAGGCGCGGGCCTGCGGGCGGTAAGTAATGGGTAGCTCACCGTCCGATCAGGACCAGGCCCGTGCCGGACGGCGCGTTGTGTTCCACGCGCGCCTCAAAGAGATGTCAGCAGAGGACGGGGCCCCATAGGGCCGAAGCCTGCCGGGGCGGCGGGATTTTCCGAAAGGTTAACCGCTGCCCTGGAACAGAAAGGGCTAAGGAAGGAACACGGGTGGGTTTTAGTCAGTAAAAGTCTGACACTCCCTTCCGCTCCACCCAGAGCGGGAGGGGTCATTTGATGATTTCCCATCCACAAAAAAAAAAAAAAAAAGTGTCATTATTTTTCGAAATATGACGAATTTTAATTAAAATGTCCTATGTAATATATAAATATAGCGGCCAAGCAGTTGCCTTTGCATCTAAACAAAATTTAAGATCAAAGAGAAGAAATCTATTGCACATCTTTAACCTTTGACTTCTATATTGTAAATAAAAAAACGTTGGAAATATCACTTTGACATAACTTTTAAATGTGCTAATAATTAAATGAACTCAATAGTCCTAACTAATGTGGTACACATAAAAATCTATAACTTTTAAGTCTCATAGCGTGAGAAATAGCTTACGGTGGAAAACCTCCACTGTAATGTATGAACCTACATTTGTCAATTATTTACACACTCACAGTGCGGCGACTAGGAACTCTTTTCTTAAGTCTGAAGCTGGCCGCAAACATAGATTAATATATATAAAATGAGAATGGCCGCAAACACACTCGATGGTTCGATTGAATGACAACGTCATGTGCTATCAGTCTGAATAAAACAATTGTAATTAATCTGGAAATATTCTATTTCGTTGTGACTCTTGATTTTGCACAATATTCGTAATAGGTTGTTTTACTGTGTTGGTTTGTTCGTTTATCTATGTCGTCCTGTAAATATATGTATGTAATTTGCCTTGCTTGTCTTTGTTGGTGGTTGGTTGTATTGGTTCAGGGAGTGATATGAAGATTCGATGCCGTCGTTGCGGCACACGTTTTAGCGAAAAACTTGGCGAGTGGTACGCCAGTTCGAAAATACATTGAATCGAAAATCGCTATATCGAATGACGTCGTCGCGAACACGCCAATGCGAAAAACTTTTTAAATGTTTGCTTTAATTCACCACCTCCATGGGCCCGCGTGCACTGGGTTTACTGATTGATTACAAAAGTCATATGCCCGCCCCATGGCTAATTCACCGAAGTCGTCAGATCCAACGTCCGAACTGCCGAATTTCCATAGCATCGATGTACCGCAATCGAATAGCCATTATATTGGCTTTTTTTGTGAAATTCCTTGATAGTGTCAGCAAGGTGAGAGGCAATTAAAGCAGCTTGTAATTCTAGACGCGGAATTGATGTTGGTTTCAGTGGTGCTACTCTCGTTTTACTAGCAATGAGGGTGAGCTTGGTACCGTTGGAATAAACGAAACGCCAAAAAGCAACACAGGCATAGGCAAGCTCGCTCGCATCGGAAAAAACATGAAGTTCTATGTGTAAAGGTTCGCCATTTACGTGGGCGTATCATCGTGGAATTCTCAGAGTTGATATTTCAGAAAGCTCCTTAAACCATCATCATCACCCCACTCAGGACCTCTGAGGGTGGAAAAGGCGTGTCCCAGTCATTTTTTGATTTCCAGGCCTCTTGGAGTAGGATGCGATCCTTTACAACCATTGGCCCGAGAAACCCCAACGGATTCTACACTTTCATAAGGTAGGACAACAAACTCAAAACTCAAATCATTTATTTCAAATAAACCAATTATAGGCACTTTTGAATTGTCAAAGGTGTTGAAAAACTTAGTTTCTTGTTCATGTTGTGAGAATATTGGACCTTCAAGTAAACTCCAATTTGATTACCCCATCACATTTAATTTCTTCAATTCAATTCATAACACAAAATATCATTTGTGCCCCGTGGTCCCTTCCGTAGTCCCTGGAAGGGACCACGGGGAATTTCATTACCCGTGGTCCCTTCGAGAAATACAATGCAGCCGAATTAAAATGGTAGTTTCTGCCGTAGTCCCTGGAAGGGACCACGGGCATTTTCATTACCCGTGGTCCCTCCGAGAACAAAAATCCTTCTCTATAAAAAACTCTTTGACAAATATTTTATCTGGCCACTTATGACTTTATAATGATTAGTGCATATTAGGCACTATTTTAACCCTAATAGCCCAATCTACGTCATCTTTGACGTACACCCCAACGAAAATTCATATAAAAAAAAAATTAAATAAAAATCTTTTATTTACAGACTACCTACATAGTGTTAGTGTCTAAAATTATCTTATAAACTATGTTAGTAGGTACATATATACTTAGGAAACAAAAAAAAGGTGATAATATACGAGGGGCGGCTGAGAAGTTTTGAGCCTAAGGTATAAAAAATGGTGATAGAAATATATAAAAAAAATATTTTTCAATGTAATCTCGCTCTATTTCAATACACTTCTTACATTTATTAAAAAGGGCTTTTTACCCGTTCAAAAAATATTCACCGTCTTTGGCTTCAAAATGTTCATTTACGGCCTCTTTCATTTCCTCGTCGCTGGAAAATCTGCGTCCTCGGAGATCCTTTTTCAAATTTGAAAAGAGGAAATAATCGCTGGGGGCCAGGTCTGGACTGTAGGGTGGGTGGTCGATTTCTTCAAATCCTGTCTCGGCTAGGGCACGCTTTGCAACACGTGCAGTGTGGACGGGCGCATTGTATTGCAAAAACAGAAATCCTTTCGTGAGTTTGCCTCTCCTTTTCTCGACAATGACTTGTCGCAATTTTATCAACAATGCGGCGTAATAGTCTCCATTAATTGTAGTATTTTTAGGAAGAAAATCGGTAAGCAAAATCCCTTCACAATCCCAAAAAACTGTGGCCATGAGCTTGGACGCTGATCTTTCCACTTTGAATTTCCTTGGCGGCTTTTCCCCCTTTACTACCCACTGCATTGACACCTGTTTTGATTCCGGATCATACTGTCAGATCCATGTCTCATCAACTGTAACAAGATGAGAAAAAATATCGTCGGGATTATCGCCACACAAGTCCAAAAACTCCTGCGATGTTGTTACTCGACGCTGCTTATCCAGCGGTGTGAACATTTTCGGCACCCATCGCGCACACACCTTTTTCATGTGCAAATGATTATACAAAATGTCACCGATTCGTTCCTTGATGTTTATGGCTTCAGCTATCTGCCACAACTTGATTCGTCGATCGGACCAGATTTTTCACTTTTTTTATTTTTTCTTCAGTACTGGCGGTGTTTGGGCGTCCCGACCTGGGATCATCTTCGAGCGACTCCCTACCGTGTTTGAATTCTCGGTTCCAGCGTTTTACGGTGGCAAATGAAGGTGCCGACTCTCCATAAACTGCAGACATCTCTTCAAATATTTCCGTCGGCGTTTTGTTCTTCTTTGTGAGGAATTTAATAACAGCTCAGTACTCCAATTTTGTAGAAAACGCGGATGACTCGGACATGGTGATGTTTACGGTTCAATAACTTAAAGCGTAATGATGCTAATTACATTAAACTTGTCATTTATATTACTAAGGGTCATCATTCTCCTGCCCTTATCCCAATTTATATTACTAAGGGTACCCTCAATTAATGATGAGCTGCCAGAGTCAATAGCGACTCATTAAGGTACCTAGGCTCAAAACTTTTGAGGCCGCCCTAGTAACGACCACAGATAGTTTCACCACGCCCCATGTAATACATGAAGCTTGATAAACCTACCCATGGTAGGCCCATCCAGTCTTTCAGCAAAGACCCTCAGGATACTGTTGGTGCTTCCTCCCACTCTGCGTGTCATCGACGCACGCACTATTGCAAAACGAATTATTGCAAAATAGTCGTCATTGTGCGCATAGGCGGGGTATGATTAGCCCAAAGGCTGCTGGTGTAAAACGTTTGACAGTAAGCCTCGAATAGGGTAATTTTTACTGGTACTGAGCAACCAGCAAACCTTCGAGCCACCATATTTCCCCTCACAGCCAATGCCCTGCGCTCTCTTTCCATATCTGTGTCATCTTTCAGGTCTTCGGTAACAATATGGCCCAGATATTTAAACTGGGTTACTCTCTGTAAAGTGAACCGCACAGCATTACCGGAGGGATATATGATGGACTTTTATTTCGATCTCTAAACACTCTATGTGGCATCTGACATGCGTGTTGCTGAGCTCAACCAGTAATTTATTGACATAAATGTTAAAAAGTCTTGGGGATGTAATACCCCCCTGTCTAACACCACGCTCCAGCTTGTAAGGGTCAGACAGCGCATTTGACCATTTTACAAAGTTTCTCTGCTTATCATAACCACATAGATAACGTGGACACCAACAAAGCAGGAACGCCCGCCTCTCGAATAAAACCTTTGACTGTATTATGACTTGACCTCGGTACAACTTTAATTCGGCAGCATGGTATTTCTCGGAGGGACCACGGGTAGTGAAAATCCCCGTGGTCCCTTCCAGGGACTACGGCAGAAACTACCATTTTAATTCGGCAGCATTGTATTTCTCGAAGGGACCACGGGTAATGAAATTCCCCGTGGTCCCTTCCAGGGACTACGGAAGGGACCACGGGGCACAAATGCAAAATATATATTCTTCTATAATAAAATAAATTTACTCAAAATTAAACATAGCTATTCAAATATCTCCATATGACTGAATGACACAGTCTATTCCAATTCTTTTACAATCAATTCAAAATGCTTTTAACAACATAATCTTTTTCAAAGACCATAGACATAAAAACTTGCCAGTAATTCAATGACATAAAATTCTATTAAGCTAGTATTACAACATCCCCTCTGAATTTTATGTTTATTACAATTAGAATAATATCTCTTATATAACTCCCATCAACTCATTTAAAAACCCAGCTTAATTAACCCACCCAACTTAACTAAATACAACAAACAAACTTTTGAATTAACTAATCTAAACACCTTACTTAACTAACTTAAACATTAAACATTTCAAATTAATTCTCAAACAACCTTATACTCTAATAAACCTACATAACTCATCACATTACATAATGTCCTTTACGTATCACTCACTATACACTGTCTCAATCTCAAAAACTTTGTTCTGTCCAGTGGTTTAGTTAATATATCTGCCAAATTATTTTTAGTCGAACAATAATGAATTTCCAACAAATTCTTATCTATTTTTTCCTTAATGAAATGATATTTAACCTCAATGTTTGCTCCTTCTAGTCAAAATTCCATTTTTAATCAATACTATAGCCGATTGATTATCAAGAAACAACTGTGTTTTTGGTAATTTATTTGTCAACTCGTAGATCAAACTCTGAATGTATAATAGGTCTTTAATACATTCAGCTGCAGAAATATATTCAGCCTCAGTACTGGAAAGAGCAGTGACTGACTGTTTACGTGAACACCAATGAATTGGACCACCACCATAAAATATAATAAAACCAGTCGTACTTTACCTAGTATCAGGATCACCTGCAAAGTCTGCATCACAATACGCTTTTAAAGTTAAATCGTTACCACGAACATACTGTATACCACTGCTGACTGTATTTTTAATATATCTAAAAAGGTTCTTAATATTTGTAAAATCATTCAAGTTAGGATGTTCTTGATGACAACATGACATGACAATAACCAACATGAAAAGCCAGATCCAGTCTTGTTTTATTAACCAAATACAACAATGAACCAATCAATTGTCTATACCGATGCACATCATCAACTCCCACTTTCCCCTCTTGATGTGTATCGACTAAAATATCTGGATGACTACTATCTTTTAAGCTTTCATATTTAAACTTTTCCAAAATTTGATTTATATAACTTTCCTGATAAATCTTAATAGAGTTCCGTTCTACTTTAACATCAAACCCTATAAACTTTTCAGTCTTATCAAATTTCCGCATTTCAAATTCTGTTTCTAATCTGAATGTTTTAACTGTTGTATTAAAATGATTTTCCGCCAAATTAATATAATTAATTATTTTAGAAAATGCCTCGTTTTTATTTTTGATTAGAAAAACTTTAACAAAATGAGTATAATCATCCAAGAATGTAATAAAATATTTGTAACCATCCCATGTTTCTGTTTCAATAGGACCACAAATATCACTATGAATAATTTCTAAAGGCTTACACTAGCTCTGTGTCTATTTGTTTTAAAAGATTTTCTACATAATTTTGATTGTGTGCAGACTTCACAGATGTCAATCTCCTTTACCAGGCCTCTATCTATACCACGGACAAGATCCTTTGTCCTGTTAATAGGTACATGACCTAATGCACGATGCCAGAAATCAGCATTTATTTGAAAAATGTTTACTGACCTTGAACATACGACTGGCTTTTTTTTTTTTTTTGTGGATGGTAAATCATCAAATGACCACTGACACAGTCTATACCATTCTTTTCAAAGCAATTCAAAATGCTTCTAACAACATAATCTTTTTAACTGCTTACTAGCTCTGTGTCTATTTGTTTTAAAAGATTTTCTACATAATTTTGATTGTGTGCAGACTTCACAGATGTCAATCTCCTTTACCAGGCCTCTATCTATACCACGGACAAGATCCTTTGTCCTGTTAATAGGTACATGACCTAATGCACGATGCCAGAAATCAGCATTTATTTGAAAAATGTTTACTGACCTTGAACATACGACTGGCTTTGTATTAACATTCAAATAATACAGACCGTCTTGCTTCAGTTCACCAACCTCTATACATTCAGAGCCCTCACTTTCGATATGACAACTCGTTCTGAAAATTTTTAATAAATAATTATCATCAGCTAATCTAGATACAGATATTAAGTTCTTCTTGAGTTGGGGAACACATAAAACATCTTTGAAAGTAATATTTTTAGTATAAATGTTGCCCATAGTGTTGACATGGTGAATATTACCATCTGCAGTCATAATTTTATAATTAATCTTCTTCGTATCTGTAAGATAACTATCGGATGTCACAATATGACTGCTGGTACCAGAATCAATTATAAATTCAACCTCTGCTTCTGCACTATTATTTGCATAGTAGTTACTTACAGTTTGCTTTAGGTAGAACTTTGTAAAATGTGAGTCATTCTTACAGTTCACACAGTTAAACTTTATGTTGCAATCTGCATGTCTGTGTCCACTCTTCATGCATTTATAACATTGAGCTATGTTGTTATTAGCTTTACCGTCACCATTTATTGTTCTGCAGAATCTCGCAATATGTCCCTTCTTCCCGCATCTAAAGCAACTCCTTACATGAAAACTATTTTCTGTATGTTCTACATTGTCATATTTAGCAGATGTTGTAGGTTTTTGTTCTTCAAAACTATCTTTATATTCTTGTCTCATCCTTATTTCCAGATTTATTCTTGATATTAAATTAATTAAATTTTTATCTGCTGATGATGTAGATTCCCATGCTGTTCTAAAATGATTTAATTTCTCCGGTAAATTTGAAAGAATTTTCGTTATTATTTGTTTATCATCAAATTTGTATCCTAAACTTCTTAGCTTCATTGCCTTATTTTCAAGTTCTGCTATGTCCGTCATTAAATCCCTGTTTTCAAAGGAGATGGCTAAACTGAAGTATGGACGAATCTCCAGCAATGTCTAGACATGGTACCTAGCAATATGTAATGCTGAATAGCTGAATATTAGTATTTCATACAGAAAAAGTTTCAGGCGCTTTTTATATCTTTATAATCCTGAAAATGAAATCGTGTAACTCCTACGTCAATAGGCATAAAAAACTGCAAATAAATTACATTGCTATGAACTTTTACCTAGGTGTTACCCAAACAACACTAGATTTTTGTCCAAAACCAAATCCCTATAGTAAATGTACTCGAGAGATGGGTTCTGGACGCTGAATGGGGCAACGCGCGCAAGAAAACACTCAGGCGGCAGGATTTTTCTGACTTGATTTACATTGGTCAATACAACCTACACGAATGTATAGCTAAACCTTCCGGAAGTGACAACCCCATCAAAATATGTTTGTTGAAACATCCGTACAGACAGACAGACAGACAAACGCGCCAGGAGGACTTAGTTTAATTAGTATGTGGTGACTGTAAAATCCTGCCTAAACTAGATAACGAATACTGTGAGTAACCAAGGACTTTAAAAGATCATCATCATTCTCCTGCCCTAATCCCAATTTATTTGTGGTCGGCGCAACATGTCTTTTTCTTCCATACTCCTCTATTAGCCGCCATCTCGGTAGTCACCCCCTTTCTAACCATATCATCATTCACACAGTCCATCCATCGTTTCGTTGGTCGTCCCCTACTCTTATAGCCATCGACATTCATACTCAAAACTACTTTAAAAGATATTGAAATAAAACAACAAACAAAAATGCGATTAATTTATTTATTCTGTGAATCTTATAAGGAACATTATATAAAAAAGTTAGTTTAGGTTATCTGTCTGTCTGATCAAATCATTCTGATTGGATGTTGCCCAATAACACAACCAGAGAGAGAGAGGTCAGGGACAGTAGTCCTGACGATTTGTAGGCCGAGAAACTGAATATCTGAAGAGGAAGATGATAAATGCTACCGGACGGGTATGTAAAGATAAAAAAATACACTGTGTTTAAAAACATTTTATTTAGATAATAGTAAGCTGGATGTGACGTTGGTAAATTCTGCAAACGGCCTCAAGTTATGCGCACTATTGTATGACCAAATAAACGTACATCACTAGTTGCTTCTGAATTCAGCAGCTCATAACAAGGATGACAAATGTTGGCATCCCTTGGAACCTAGAACAAACTTAATTACCTTATTACCCACATGAATCATTTATAATACCTACACATTTGATTATTATGACATCTAAAGCAACCAGTCTGTTGTAGTCGTGACGTGTTGAGACGAGATGAGTCTTTCTGATTCATTGCCATTGAGTTCATTATGTATTTTGAAAACACGGTAAACTACTTGAAGTCACATTTGTTCGATGTTTCTTATATTTATCGGTTCTAGAATGATTCTAGCTGTAGATGACTTACCTCAATTGTTAACCATCGTGCTAAGATAGTGAGTAGAAAAGCAGGCAATGAAGAGGCGATATGCTGCCGCAGCCTTTGCCTGGTTACACCGCAGTTTATGCATCGCAGGATGAATTGATTGCAAGTCAAGTCCGTGTCGAGTAGCAAGAGGTCAGTAGGTAGGCAAGCACACACAATAAGCAAGCGAGGGTCAATGAAAATCCAAAATGAAAAACCACAACGAACAAGCAAACGGCAGTGTTCCAACGATGTCTAACATCTGACGTTTGTTTTTTTTTCATAGAGATGGGATTGAACGTCAAGTGTAATCGAATCAATAAAATAATCGATTGGGTTGAAAAATAAAAATATACTTAAATAGTTTTTGTCGACCTGTATTCAGTTAATATTTTTCGACACAAAATAGGTAGTACATTAAACGTAGAAGCACATTCTGAAGCTTTCAATTATTTTTATTTGATTTTGATACGAAAAGAGTGGAATTGAATAGAGTCGATTGTCACTTAGAAACAACCCCGTTTCCCTGTGAAAACACAATAAGAAGCAACTAAACAGGACACCGAATTGAATTCCATCGATTCCCGCCAATAACTCTGATTGCCACTTCATAGTTTCAGAAAATAAATCGTTTTGATACCTGTTATCAAAAATCGATATAAGTATAGTTTGATTTGACATTTTAGAAAAGCGACATGACCCGTCCCTAGTTGCAGTACTGTATTATTATTCCCCTTGAACTTGTCATGTCAATCAAAAAAAGCAACTAAGATACTTTTTTTATGTTTAACAGTTCACGAAAGCGCTAGGAAATTATTAAAAGCTTAATAATTCATGAATGAATATTTAAATATTACGAGTTAATCTGAAGTTACTAGACATGCTTGGGGCAGTCATTTAGCCATGTCCTTTAAATTTATAATATTCCTCTAATAATCTTGAAATTTGAGTATCTTCATGTCCGAGAAATAATAGATCAAATTTCTCCAAAATTTCCTTAGCTGTTTTGCAATTTATTGCATAGACCATATACTTATCGCTAATAGCGCATATAATCAAAAGTTTTGCTTTCGCATCCTTTTTAGTGAAATCTTTCTTCGATTCTGCGTCGTTATCCAAAACAGAATCCAGCTCCTTAGCTGTCAAAAATAACATTAACTTTTGTTTCCATAGAATGTATTCTGACTCGTTTGTCAGTTTTGACAATTTCAGATCGTCAGTCATTTTCAGCGAATTTTTTTTAAATAATTTCTTTTCGAATAATTTTAGCTTTTACCCCAAGATATTTTCCAGGCTCTTCTCTTCTTCTTTCTCACAACATGAGTTCAATTTGCCCCTGGGCCCATAACCTGTTGAAAAACTTAGTTTCTTGTTCATGTTGTGAGAATATTGGACCTTCAAGTAAACTCCAATTTGATTACCCCATCACATTTAATTTCTTCAATTCAATTCATAACACAAAATATATATTCTTCTATAATAAAATAAATTTACTCAAAATTAAACATAGCTATTCAAATATCTCCATATGACTGAATGACACAGTCTATTCCAATTCTATTACAATCAATTCAAAATGCTTCTAACAACATAATCTTTTTCAAAGACCATAGACATAAAAACTTGCCAGTAATTCAATGACATAAAATTCTATTAAGCTAGTATTACAACAAAAGGGTCGGTCAGTCAGAAAGATGATCCACTTTACGTTTACTTAAACACCCTGGTAACTTGCAACCTTTTTTCTACACCGGTCCTAAAACCTATAGTGTATGATAGCGGATTCTAGAAAATGCCTAATAATTTATTGCCATTGGTGAAATCGTTACAAAGTTCGACTTCAGTTAGTTGTGCAGCATATTGAAAACTTAGTTTCTTGTTAATATCATGTTGTGAGAATATAGGACCTTCAAGTAAACTTCAATTGATTACCACATCACATTTAATTGCTCAATCCATAACATACAATATTATCTTCTATAACAAAATAAAGTCACTCAAAATTATACATAGTTATCTATCCAAATATCTCCATCAGACCCACTGACACAGTCTATACCATTCTTTTCAAAGCAATTCAAAATGCTTCTAACAACATAATCTTTTTAAAGACCTTAGACATAAAAACTTGCCAGTAATTCAATGACATAAAATTCTATTAAGCTAATATTACAACACAGCACACAATTCGTTTGGCTGAAGACGTGGAGTGTAATACGTGAGATCGACGAATAGATGTGCGAATAACACTTGTGCGACAAAACTGTACTGCTACTCACGATAGTTCGAATGCACGCTTGTGCGACACACTGAAGCTCGACATCACGCTAGTGCGACAAACGATTGTGCGACAGTATGTGACACTACGGTAGTGCGACAAACAATTGTGTGACAGTACTGTGATTCGACAGTACGTTGGTACAGTATTACAGTAGTATGATACTATTACAGTTAGTGTTGATAGATTAGCTATGTTATTGTGTTAGGTGATTTTTCACCTAACACAATAACATTCCTATATTTTATACACGATTGTTCTATTATTCAAAAAAATATCATGTAGTCATGTTCATTCGTCTTTGGTGGTATATAAACAACGCAACATAAAAACAAGTATCTACCTTTTACATGTACGGTTGCACTAACTAGTTCAAATGAGCAGTTAACTATGTTAACGTCACTCGTCGAAGCTCAAACCCGTGTGTGGCCACGAGAAACGCACCACCTTGTTTGCGCCCGTCCGTCCGGTCACATCGTATCATTTGATATGCTGGTGGTACGATCTCCGTATCGAGTATAGAATCATTACATCCTGTTTCTGTAATTGTAAATATGTCGGCCCTTAATGATTCTATATTATTGCAAAAACTACTCAACTTTGTCCGAAGACCTCTGGCGTTTTGATAATGAAACTCAAAATTCGTATTTCTCTTTAATTGGTTTACTTGCAGATTTTCGAAACCAAATGCATTCACAAAATTCAGCATTGACGGACCACATATCTGGTACCTACACATAACTTTTCGTACACTGACTCAGATACCGTGATGATAAAATATGCATAGTCTCTTTCCGTTTTATGTTTTATCTTTTCAATCTTAACATAAACTTCGGACCCACACACCCCTTTTACGTGCGATGTGAGTTTTTCAACTGTTGTTTCTGTACACATTCGCCAGACATGAAGATGCTTCTTTTTCTCTGTAGCCTGCATTTCCATCAAATCCGCATTTTTTCCCTTTTTTACGCTTTTAGATGAAAAACTTCCCTTCTTCTTCCGCACCGTGATCCACTCAGCTTCTTCGTTGTTTTCTATCGCCATCTCCCGAATAAGAGGATTGTCTTCCCTGAATACTCGTGCCATTGCTTGGAGCACTATCGCAGATGTAACAAGGGGTTTCGGATTCAAGGAGCCATATTATTTAGAACCAACTACAATCACTCACAAATATTTACACGAAAACCTATTTCCCTGCTATCTATAATATAAAAATGAATCGCTGAATGTGTTGCTAAGCGCAAATCTTGAGAACACCTCAACCGATTTCGCTAATTCTTTTTTTAGAATATTTCTTGAAGTACGAGGATGGTTCTTACGCAGAGAAAAATTTAAAAAATTGCCTGAAAAAGTCTGTAGCGGTATCTACAACGCCACATGCGAACAACGCGCCATACTGACGTCACGCAAATCCTGCATCTCGCAAGCAGAGTTTACCGCGCAGTTAGCATAGATACAATTTCCCACATTGGTGAGTCTTTGCGCATGGCGTACATGTTTATTACTAATGCCCTACCCGGCTGGCTGACATGTCTATATCTGTTGTTTATTGACACTGTGCAGAGGTTAGACATCATGCCAGAAATTGTTGGGTGGACTAAGTCGGTTGAGCAGGACATGACATGACAATCGAAGACTGGCAGTCTTCGATTGATAGTGGAACCGTGAAGGGAATTGCATTACAGTAGCCTAAAAAGGTAACTGGTAAGTAGGCAAATGAGTCCTGCACTGCCCCCACCCAAGATATAGAGTGGGTGTTTCGCTCGTCTATTGATAAGTGCGGTCTTTCGACGTTCGCGTTGATGACCCCGTCTGCAAGGTGGTACTCGCCTTTCATATCCACGTTAAACTGACCAGCCCATTGCAAAAAGGCTGGGTAAGGCAAGCACACATGACTTCCCCACATTTCATCGCCTGGCTGGTGCCTAGATACAACTGGATTTCACTTCTTATTGTATGATTGCCATTGACCACGCGTCGCATGAATGTATCGACGTTGGACAGAAGAACTAAACCGTGTGTCATCTCAGATACCCATTTCCTTATTGGTGTTTGTGAGAATGGGTCTTCGTTTATGCCTATCCCCGACCAGGAACGTCGTGAAATGTCGCTTTTAACCAATGCGATCCCAAGGGAAAGGGTCAGCGCAACCCCCTGCATTTTTAGCACGTTGGAGACCCCGTCAACATTCCTGAACCGGTATGAAAAATCGTCCTTTACTATGAACCCCATCCCAGTCAATATTCTATATGCTGAGTTTGCTGTGTTGCACTGATACTGGGGGTTAGACAAGTCCGGGCGGGCATGTTGCCAATGTGTGGCAGTACCCACATAATTGTTGTTGGCCATGATGTCCAAGGTTGCCAGAGTGGCATGGTTCTGAGCATGTTGTTGGATGGGTGAAACTGAGGCGAATGAAAAACCGTGTAACAACCGGCGGAGTCTTGTGCAAACTTCCGCTTCCGTCCCATCGTCAACACTCGAGGAAGTATGGTTTGGGTGGCGGTTGTTGAAATTGTGAGGGCCCACTGTCCAACCACCTCCTAGTTCGTCTTCGTATCTGCCCCTCTCGTCACCATGCAGCTTAGGTGATTCGGGGACATAGGATGAGAGCTCCGCTGCTAAGGAGACGGCGAGCTGGAACGCCATCGAGTGACAGAAATTGCTCTCCATGTACTGCAAAGCCTTGACCATGTTTTGACAGGATGCAAAGTAATTTTCATTGGTTAGCAGTGCGTACATGGCCCCCTGAGCGTCAACCCAGGATTGTGCAAATGGGTTTTGGGCTGGTGCGATCCCCCAGTGAGTCGGGGTGGCGCATAGTTCGCGGTGAGTCGAAACTGTCTGCGAAGATGTCCCCAGTGAGTCGGGGTGGATGGCGCTGCGTTATACTCCAGTGCGTCGGATGTCGTACAGCGCCGGGTTGAGGCTGGCTGCTGCGTCGACCAGGAGAGGGTGCTCTGCTTGTTGACCGGCCGAAAGTGCAGTGTGCTGTGCCGAGGTTGCTGATGAGGCTGAGGGTGATGACCAGGTATGCGCGGTCGCTGCATGCTGGTGGTCAGGATACCCGTTGAAGCCGTGGGTGCTGGCTGGCTGGGTGACTCGCCGCTAAAGCTTGCGGGAGTGATGATGATGACGTTACGCTGAAGTAGGTGCACGAAGGCTGCGCTGACGTTCATGCTCGGGGTCACCAGTTTGGAGGTATGAGGAACAGGGTGTAAAGTTCACTCAACCTCCATTGAAAAGCGAGGATCCTCCAACCAGACGGGTGTTATGTCTGGCGGGCAATTGCCCAATGATTGATATTGGGAAATTGTATCTATGCTAACTGCGCGGTAAACTCTGCTTGCGAGATGCAGGATTTGCGTGACGTCAGTATGGCGCGTTGTTCGCATGTGGCGTTGTAGATACCGCTACAAGTCTAAAAACAACACTTTTCTATACTCCCATACAAATAAATACAAATTTTGTTTCGGGGTGGGTCGGGGGTACAAGAAATTTCACGCGGACGAAGTCGCAGGCAGAAGCTAGTTTCCTATGAAAAATATATTGAGAAAATATAGATGTCGACGGCAAAATAACGTCGCGTAGACTTTGCGTTGTTATTGCGTAACCGCTAGCGTACCTCTAGAAGTCGTTCAACTTGAATTGAGTTTTCGGATTGCATAATAAGTATCGAATGCCTGATCGTATAGTGACTGGGTAACACCACTGTATGCAAACTGCCAAGCAACCAAAAACTACAATCCGTTTCATATTGAATTTTAAACCACTTTACGCGAGAGTAAGCAAACTTAAAAATAGTGTTAAACAACGGAGGACCTGCTGCAGCACGAGCGGTCCATCTTTATTAGATATATATATAATTTCTTTTCATAAAACTATAAAAAAGCTTCAGTACATTCATTTATAACATTGACGACCATATCCGGAATTGAATCAATTGAGTGCATTATCAAATAAAATATTCATTTTATTACGATTTCGTGATTCCGGTTAGACATTATTAAAAATAAACCATTTTAACTGATAAATTGGTTATTTTTTTAAAGTACATACTATTAATAAACGTTACACTACAGGGGACACCAAAAATCTCCATTCAGCTTCAAATGTCTTGCGTGTTTAAGTAGGTATAAATAAAAAATCAAAACAACAGCTAGATTTCTGGTTATCCGACCAATTTCGAATGACCACAAAAACTCACGGATTCATGCATATTGATGACTATTTTGACAATTAGCAACATTTTGCTTTGCACCTCATTTTACGGGCCAACTTGTAGATATCCTTGGAATTTTTAATAACTTCTTTAAGAAGTTGGGGAAAAAAACCAAATCATTATTATCTAAAATCCCTTAGTTGGTGGATAAGTCTTTATAAACTAAAATCACTTGGAAATCATCATCTCACTTTTGTTTTATTTTATAAATTCTAATTTGTATGCTGAATATTGACAAGATTATCAAAAAAGCGAAAATTCGTATTTAGTAATACGACTTTTCGCTCACACCCCTGGCGGGATTCGAACCCACAATCCTCGGCTTAGGAGGCCGATGCCTTATCCATTAGGCCACAGGGGCTCCGAAGTATGGAGTCAAATTTAGCGTATGCATTCTGCTTTTGGAGTATTGCTGGCCCGATGGTAACGGCCCCCGAGTTTTAGGTTGTGGGGTCGAACTGAAGCAGGCACTTTACTTTAAAGTTTTTGCAAACTTTTTGTAAATAATTTCATCACCACTGCTCTCAAAACGGTGATGGAAAAAATTATAGGCTGATTATGCTGTGCTCTTTATATGATGTTGTCTTACTTAGATTACTTGAAGGAATAGCCGATATGTCAGTTTATTGTATAGAAGGGTGAAACGCAGCTAAGCTAAAGGCCAATCAGTCGAGAACAACATGTCGTTGGGTGGTAAGGGTGGTTGGTATATGGGAGGTTTAATACGAGATTTCAAAATATTTTGACGTCTTCGTTTGCTCCTCATTCCGAGTATTATTCGTACTTTCCAAATACATTGAGTGATGCTTTTTGGCTTTTTTAAATAAAACTTAAATCGTTTTTATTTTATCATTAAACTTAGCAGTTGTCATTGCAGTTAATATTAGATTTTGTGCGGGCAAATATTATATTAACAATCTGGATTTTGAAGAGGTGCTCTCTCTAACCGATTCTCTAAATCTGAAAAGGTTTTATAGGGCTGATCTACATTTAGTGCGCTTCCAAACATTGTCACTTGAGCTTTAAGGCTACTAGTGTCCTGGATTACATCTTTGGTGAAGTACTTTGGTGAAGTACTTTAGTTTTTTAAACCGCGAAATGGAATTCGAGATCAAAAATGTAAACGTGTTGCCAATTTTAAGTAATGAGTAGTTTGTCGAAAATTACTTTAATATTATAGTGCTAAAATTGAAAGCATATCTTAAAATATAATATTGCACACAGCTTTTAGCTTTAAAGTATCGTAAACTACGATTCAAGAATAAAATATGACTGTTTGAAATAAAATCGTGCAAATTATTTTCATGATACTGACAGTAAGGCAGACGCTCTAAACATTTGGACTTTTATTTATTATTATTATTATATTTATTTATATATTATATTTATTTATATATTATATTTATTTTCTATTTAGAAAAAGGTTTTTACTTTTATACACGAGAATCGTTAAAATATCGTAAATAATATTGCGTTATCCTAATAATCGATTCAAGTGGGCGTATGTACCTACTGGGCGCCATTTTGTTTTGGTCATTCGGAGTCATTCGGTTGTATGTATTTTGTGTGTCCCTCGTGAGTTTTTATTTTTTGTTCAAGTTTTTTTTGGTTGTATTTTACGTTTTTGTTTATTTTATTGTCGCGTAAAATCGTGTTTACGCATAATAAAATTGACCGTCAACCAAAAAGGATATTTTATCACCACTTAAAGAGACAACGCACTGCTATGTCTATAGATTTTGGGCATTTTTGCAGTGACAGTAAATAATATCAAGCTAGCAGACCCGGTAAACGTCGTCGTCCTGCCCGGAAAAGCAGCGCCACCTACCGGGTCCAATTGTGGTTTCAAACCACCCAGAAACTCATTGAAAGATACACACAAAATTTCATCCCAATCGGTCCAGCCGTTTAGGAGGAGTTAGGTGACAAACACACGTACAGAAGAATTATATATATAAAGATAAATAAACATGAGCAAGTTGTTCATAAGAATAGAAATCATTTCATTACTTTACGACGAGACCTTAGGCTATAATATGATTAATTCTGAGACGCCGCTTCAGCGTGATTTCAAAAGCTTCTTGACTACCCCTGAAATGTCTACATTTTTTATCTCGAAGTCAATTACCGAGATTAGGTATATCGACGTTTTTTTTGGCTTCCAAGCACCGAAGATGGAATACATTTTAGTGCACCATTTCCAAGCTACCCATAATCTCGTTGTCCAGAAGTAAGATTTCCGCACTTGCACCATGAAAATCCTCACAAACTCACTAGACCCCATGCGACGCAACTGCATACGTAACACCTTTTCAATCAGCTCAGTTACTCTGACGTCACCATCACCATCACCATCACTCGAGTTATTTACTCTGACTAATAAAATTTCTTGGTAGCTAGCTACACATACATTGTCTGTACTACGTTCTCCCATGAAGTTTTCTAAAGTAAATAAAAAAAGCTTATCACGGTCATAATTTTGGAATTAAGTTTACAAGTTTCAATGTTAGGTACTTGAACGTCAGAAATATGTGAAGATTTAATTTTAATGTAAATAAATTTTAATTCAATATGTAAGAATCACAATTATATAGCGATGTAATCATTCTATTCAATTTGCCAACATACCATCACACTAGTAGGTATTTCTCGTACGGAGGCTAAGCAGAGGTACACCTCTTTAGATAGCTACATAGTGTAGCGTGACTCTCTCTCTGCGTTTACAAACTTATTTTATCAAGACCAGTCGATTTTCATAACTTTATTGTTTTTTCAATATTAAGAGTTGTCCTAGTACGGACCTTAATACCTTATCAAATTGCTGCATATGTTTTGCTTGTCAACGTCAAAATTACGAGTCAGTCCACGAAAGTTTCGAATTAGGAATAATCTGTAATAATGCACCAATCAGTGAATATTATCAGTGTTGTGTCATTAGGTAGTAAATGCAGCAACGAAGGCGTTCATTAAAAAAAAAACTTCGTAAGCAATGCGATATTACTAATGAAGGCTGCGCGTGTTCACCTCAGGACGAGCTGCTTCTCACACAGACAATATTGTACGTCGCTTGCTCCCGCGTCGCCACTATACTATTTTGGCACCGTTTAGACCAAAACTATAAACGTTGTATACAGGGAAGTGTTATATTAACATGTAGTTGTTATTTAAGTATATAGTGGGGTTTTACGACTTCCTCGCGAACGAAATCGCGGGCAGAAGCTAGTAGTTAATATAAGTTTGAAAGCGCCTGCCTACCCGTCTTAAGCAAACGTGGTTGGTGTATTTGTTACAAATAACACCAATTTGTTGCACAATTTTTTTCACAAAAAGAGACAATTTTGTATTTGGCTTATCTTTCATAAGTTCTCATCTTTCTTAGTTTTCATAAAAAGAAAACAAAGGAAATGGAGGACGGAGGGCCCGAATTTTATCAGGGTCATAACTTTCAAACACCAAGAAGTGGTGACTTCTTTTTGATTTCACAAATTTTCAAAATTTTTTTTTTTCATACTTTAATAACTGACTTTGACTTAATGAGCTTATGAATCATCTATTTATGTGAGAAAACTGCTGCTAATCTTTTTAAGTGCTCTTCGATGGTTCCCTCCCTCACCCCACTAGATGCAGAGATGGATCTAGCAATGAACTTCTTTACCTTGTCTGGAAGTTCTCCATTCATCGATTGAATCAATGTACACCAGGCTGACGGGTCGCGGGACTTTAGGATTTTCAATGTATCATCGTCTTTGCTATCGTCTTCGTCGTCAGACCCAATGTCATCTTCCTTATCGACTACTTCCTCACCTGACTCTGTGTATACTTTGCTGAAGGCAAAGGTATGTGAGTAAGCATATATGCCACACAGGCTGCATTAGCCAGGACATCTAGTGCTCTTGAATCACTAATGTGACGTGCATTTAAGGACCTTGGTGCCTTCATCATAGCTCCTACCAGATGTACCCACTCAAAGAAGTGGGGATTCGCAGTTGCAGAGAATGCGGATTTGGTGACAAGCCCTAGGTCAACATGGTAGGGAAAATAGGAAAAACTAAGAGTTCGTCTTCTGACGTCATCATCTGGTCGATATTGTTTCCTATGTGCTCAAGGAACACCCAGTCCATGACATCTGTGGCTTTGGCCATTCCTAGTAGGTTTATTAGATAACCATAGGATATCAATGCTGCACAATCCCTGAAGCGAGAACCTGTAGTACCTATACGTAAGTTGGACAGGGTGTGCAAGGGGAACTTGTTAAAATACATGTCGTAGGCAGCGACTAGTATATTGTAACCTTTATCTCCCATCCAACCTTTATACATATCTACTACATCAGTAACATCTGGAGCATTACTCTTGATTGCTTTTAATTGCACTGATACGCGAGCCGCGATTTGCTGCTTATACTCCTGGCCTTAGTTAGACGATAGATTGATAAAACGAATCCGGCCATCCATCCATCTTCTTCCGGTACAGTTGTGCTGACAATTGGAAGTTCTACTACTATGCTTGTTGATTCTACCTGCTGTAGGTCTAAAGGGGTAATTTCATCCCCTTTAGCTCCTATTTTAAGGTTATAAGAAACCCAGTCGTCATCAAGCTTGGATTTGATTGTCTGGGCGTAATAATAGAGAAAGGTGTTTGCTACATCAAGATTGATGTTGTTGTCTAGTCAGTGAGGAAGGGTATTCCCCTTCCTCAATGACTTACGTGCTGATTCTAGATCGTTACAAATTAGGGATATACTCAATATCGGTTTTGTGTCAGGATGACTGTTGAACCAATAGATTCATTTTATTGGCGTGTTAAACTTTTACGTGTACCTATGAAAATTGAGGGTCCATTTTGAACGAAGATTTACAAAGTAGGACAGTGTTTTGCGATAATATCTTGTTTTCACAAATTTTGTTTGGCATTAGCTAAGATTTTGGCATAAAGACTTTTTCTGTAGTCTACATAGTTTTTCAGGTACAGATGGGCCCTCAATCCTCTATGCGAGAACTGAGGGCCCAACTTTACAGTCAATAACTCGCTCTCTTAATATGACTTTCACAAAATCTGATTCCAACTTTCACAATTGTTGGGGAATGTTCACTAAATCCTAAGCACATTTTCAAAGAGTTTTAACAAAGTGGCCCTCACACCACACGCACATCGTTTTACGGCTTACATTTCGCGATTGTATTTGCCTCTCAAAATGGAAACATTTCTTGTAATTGACAGCAGCCTACTACCCTCAGTAGGCTGCTGTCGAACCTCACTTGCACACTTTGTGTGAGAACCATTCGCGTCCTTACATGTTCGCAGTAATAGGAATGTGCCCGTCGCGTCGTATCCAGTACGTTTCTAAATACGAGTACAATATTATTCACTGTAGGTCAGCTGGGGATAATCGTTGATGAATTCGGCAATCTCTTCTATATCTTCCATTTACCACCTCTACCTCCCAACGACTTGTGACTGCCCTCGACTGATTAGCCTCAAATGTACTTCTATACTATCTGCATTTTACTCTCCTGTAAAAAAGCTGGCCCCCGACCCCTGTATCGTTGCATGCACCCATAAGCACAATATGTTGCGTGCGTTATATTGCGCACTACCGCAAACAGCTTTTCACACCAACAATAATAGTTGTTTCAGCAATTATGTTTGTTCAATGTCACTTAGTTTCGTTACGACACATAGTGACTAATTCGCATTATGACCAATGATGGTTACCGTCATAAATACGCGAAATGACCAATCGCTAAATGACCAACACGCTTAGTGACCAACACGCTTAATGACCAACACGCTTAATGACCCACACGTGAAACGACCAACTAATGCAATCCATAGCCTACAGTTGTCCACTGATAGACAATAGAATTGATATAGCCCGAAAATCCGACAACCAGACTGGTAAGACCAAGGGGTATCGTATTACCCAGAAACTGGGTTGTGGAGGTCAGATAGGCAGTCGCTCCATGTAAAATACTGGTATTCAGCTGCATCCGGTTAGACTGGAAGCCGACCTCAACATAGCTGGTAAAAGTTTTTTATTTTATTTACTAGGTATCATCTCCCTAGATGATACCTAGTAAATAATATGAAAAACTATATATACTATGGTAAGTAATGTAAGTAGGTTTGTACAAACACTTACACGACAATGATATTTTAAAAACTAGATGAGGACTAGTCTGAGAAGAAAGGCCCAAAACAAACTCAGAGGTCAGTCTCTAAGTCTAGACATAATCTTGGTCAGATCATGTGCAGACCATGTAGATCGATGTCTGAGATGGTCTTTTGAGGAATGAACCACACAGATTGAGAGGACCTGTCCAGTCAGTGCACGCATTTGTCAGAAATCGTGCAGCTCAACTCAAAACTTAAGGAGCTCAACGATTCGACGAACAATACCAAAGAAAGGACATTAGGGTAGGTCACATAAATTACTCAAACTGCCAGACCATGACAAAACTACAAAGAAATTAAAAAAAAAATGACCCACATAGTCTTCACATTCACAATAATTAAAATAATAGAAACTAAACTTATTAAGTCGACCTATACTGCTGAGCGTGTGCCCGCCTGCTGGTTGTGGGTGAATTGGAGTCGGGCCTTGGATAATTCTGACCGCGGAAGTTGGCTTCTTTTTTTAATTTATGTATGC
The DNA here is from genome assembly GCA_949629185.1 of Apamea crenata. NCBI lineage: Eukaryota > Metazoa > Arthropoda > Insecta > Lepidoptera > Noctuidae > Apamea > Apamea crenata. The sequence goes on along the minus strand of OX451351.1, from coordinate 13,703,814 downwards.
AATAATACTAACTAGGGTTCCTTCACATCCTTAAGTTGAGGCGGTGATGCCAGCCTTCCAAAATATTATTAGTGCGGTGAACACAGTATTTGCTACACTTATCAGTTTAGGTGAAAATACCTCCGCGCCCCCCCCCCCGGTGGGTTCCCCCGCGTTTTCGAGGTGGGGGGGCTCAGTAGCCGTGGCTTGAAGGACCACGGTGAAGCTAAGAGGTACCCGAGCGGAGGCCGCTCGTCAGGGCTTTGCGGCTAAGCCGACGACGTAGCGGCCGGCGGGTAGGTGGCGGTGCCGCTTGAGCGACATCGCAACCTACCTGAGGCGGGCCGCGATGTCTTACGGGAGACATCGCGTCTGAGGATTGGAGGCCGCGGCGGGAGAGGAGTGGCCGGTATTGGGGTGCGCCGCTCTCCCTACCTTCAGCGGCCTTGACGGGGTCGCCACCGTTTGATGGCGGACGCGGTGGCGCCGCAGGGTAAGAGGAGTGTCGCTATGACGTTGGCCGCTCTCCCTATCCTCTGCGGCCGTAGCCCCCCAGCCTGGGGGGCATGCGGGGCCCGCCAGCTAGGCGGGCGTGCAGGCCAGCAGGCAACGGGTGCGGGGGCACCGTTGCCTGTATCGCACAGGCCTCCACCAGTGTCAGACGGGAATGGCTAGGTGTTCCCGGCCATTCCCGTAGCCCCCCAACCTGGGGGGCATGCGGGGCCCGCCAGACAGCTAGGTGGGCATGCGCCGGGAGGGTTGTGGAAGAAAAGGCTAAGCCGGTTTCCCATGGCCCTCCCATCACGGCGATGTGGGAACACAGCTGAGTTTTAGTGGGTATACTGTCATTCCGACAGGGAGTCCCACATACCCCGTCTCGTCCCCGCGAGACGGGGATGCGTAATGCATTTCTCAGCGACAAAAAAAAAGGTAAAAATACTCGCAACCATTCCTTTTTTAAAATATATCGTGAACTTTTTGCCATCACAATTCGATGCCATCACAATTCGATGCAGTACATATTAGTAATTCCCAGGCTTGTCTTATATTATTTTCGGGCAACAATGGTATATTAGAAATCATTCATAAGATCCTTCTGCCGCCTTTGTGCTTATTCAAATTTAAAGTTTTACTTTTTTTCCAGATTGCTTTGGGATAATGATATTGACAGCCCCTTATGTCAACATTATTGAAAATGTTACGTACTATATTTAAAAGCAAAGTTTATTTGATCAGTTTAAAAAACCTGGTATAGGTTTTTAATGTTTTATTTGGTAGCAAACCAAATATGATTGGAACCACATTTGTTGTCACGATCTGATCCCAAATCTACATGAACAGTAAAAATTTGATAAAAAAAGGCGATAGGCTTTGAATGTTCCATCGCCAAAGTAAGCAGCATTATTTGGAAGGAAATATTCTATGAATTGTTTTGTCTCTTTCGAACAAAATATCAATATTGTCTCAGTATCTCCGTCTTCATTGATCCAAAAATCTTTTTTTATTATTTCCGGTATCGCACCTTATCTAAGCTATCGCATTTTAATCGATCACAATTGATTTGCGGGCCCTCTATAACGAATCTTGGATTTCCTTGGTAGTTTGTAGGTAGTTTACATATCTAAGGTCATTCGGTAAAGATTCAAACTTCTTTTCGACTACTCCCGGTATTGGAGACAAATCTTCGCATACTTCGCCCTTCAATTCAGCACGCATTTTATAAATATCAACAGCTGCCATCTGATCCCCTGAACACAAGTGACTGCTGCTTCCTAAAATATTCTCCCTGCTTTCATCGATGGTCACTGTTGCACTACAGATTTTGCGTTTGACGCATCGCCAAATGCTATATCGCCAAATTTTTATTAATGCGGGTATTTTTCTTATACCGGTAACCGGCATGTAACAGGGTTTCATACCCTTTTTGATTTTTAACAAATGTTAATCGGTTGGTCATATTTGATAAATCACACGCAAAATCAAATACAATCACAATATATTATAATTTATAACAGGCAGAGTTTGAGTACAATTAATGACATTTACGTCAACAGCCATCATTAAATTTTCCAAATTGATAAAGAATTATATGTGGCCAGTGATTACGACGCACATTGACTAATACGCAAGTGTCTGTGAGTAAAAGCGGAAATAACAAGCTTAGTTGTTCAAGGCGCATGCCAGCTACTTGCATAGGTTTGTACCAGCTACAGGCATGTGTATTTTTGCCCTATACACAAGCCTGTATAGCTGGTACAAAACTATGGAAGTAGCGCTGGCATGCCATTGTGACTTGACCAATCAGAAGTTTTTAAGGCGCATGCCAGCTACTTGCATAGTGTTGTACCAGCTACAGGCATGTGTATTTTTGCCCTAAATTGTTAGGTTTAGGGTGTTGGAAGGAAATAAATTGCTAGCATAATAGGAGGAAAAACTTTTTCACACAAAAAAAGCTCCTTTGTTACTCCTTGTGTACGTGACTGAAAGTCTTCTCGACTCTTAAGCGTATATTTAATATTGGTAATTTTGCATCGTTAATATAATTTAAGTCAATATGGTAACTGGGTTGTGGAGGTCAGATAGGCAGTCGCTTCATGTAAAATACTGGTATTCAGCTGCATCCGGTTAGACTGGAAGCCGACCCCAACATAGTTGGGAAAAGGCTAGGCAGATGATGATGATGCGTAATAAGAAGATTGGTCAATATGAGTAATTGAGTATTGGTCATTTTGCGTATTGGTAATTTTGCCTATTGGTAATTTTGGCTATTGGTAATTTTGGCTATTGGTAATTTTGCCTATTGGTAATTTTGCCTATTGGTAATTTTGCCTATTGGTAATTTTGCCTATTGGTAATTTTGCCTATTGGTAATTTTGCCTATTGGTAATTTCGCGTATTGGTAATTTTGCGTATTGGTTATTTTGCGTGTTGGTTATTTTGCGTGTTGGTTATTTCGCGTTTTGGTCCTTCTGCTTTGTCATTTTGCGTCTAAACCGATTTATTTGATTTGAGCTACTTGCTCCCTCTTACGTGATGTAACCCTAAATGCCTAGGGACATACTCAACTCCCTTGTTAGTGATTATTTTAATAAACTACACTTTTTCATTTGCAATAAACCTTTTTTTCGATGAACGGGTATAGAATCGATTGTTTTAATATCTACCTACTTCTTGTACCTAAATCTGAGGCCGTAAATGCATTTTTTTTTCTTTGTAAGAATTAAGAAGTTCTCTTAGTGTCGTTATCTCAACAACTTCTAATCCTGAATATTGATATTAATTTCGTCCATTGGATTTTTGATAGTGATGAAACGACCGTCATTCTCTTGCATTAGTTTTGAAAAATAATGAAAAGCAATTTTCGGAACTGAACTTCTTTCTTCCATAGATACACGTTCACTTCTGACAATATTATTTTTAATTGTTTTGTCATTGTGATCATGCACGTTTACTTATGACAATTGGTTTTTTTCGTTGTGATTATACACGTTCATTTATGACAATATTATTTTTACTTGTTTTGTCATTGTGATCTTGACATACGACGAGGGTATTTGACATTTGTAACGTAATGTACAAACTCACATTTATTTTCATTCATTCCTTGCAGGTCAGAACAAGCATTCCGTTACTGTTAGGCGCTGTTCTGATTGTCTTCACGACACCAGGCCACGTTATTTCAATTCCTTCCTGAAAATTTGACTTTTTTCAAAGTTTAATGGTTACAATAGCGAAAAAAAGCTTTTGATGAACTTTCATGAGAAGCGATACCTTATGTTCAACAAAAGTTTCACTAATAATGACAATATCGTCTAAGTAGCAGAACACCTTGTTTTCGAATTCTGGAGTAAACAGCATGTCCATTAGTCTTTGTTGAGTAGCAGATGATTTGGCCATTTCTCAGAAGGCTTTTGCAATGTCTATACTTGATTTGAGTAGCAGATAATTTGGCCATTTCTCAGAAGGCTTTTGCAATGTCTATACTTGATAGGTATTTAGCATTCCTGAGGTTGTCTAAAATTTCGCTTATAAGTGGTGGACTACAAGCATCACGTTTCGTAACCGCGCTGCGTCGTAGCTTCCTACTATCTACGCAAAACTCCATTCTCCATTCTTCTTTGGAGTAATAAGTACTCGAGATAACCAAGGGCTTTCACATTATTCAATAACATTCCAGCCCAACATTTTATCTTTGTTTGATGGGCAGCGAATCCCCGGTTTCAATATTGTGAGCGATGAGATGAGTGTTTCCTAGAACACCCTTTCCTTGAATGAGATAGTCTTGAAGTTTATAATATCATCAGCAATATTCTTCTGATTTGCTGTTAAAAGTTCGGTAATACTTTGACATTCGTTTTCTCGATAGTTGAGCATTTAAATTCTGTAAAGCTAGTTGAACACAGAATGTTAGGTAAAAGATTATATTTTTTCCAGTCTAGCCTAATATTAAAGACGATAAAATTTCTGGAAAAATATAAGCCTTAATCACACTCGACTAAGGCTTATATTTTACCAGAAATTTCTTATTTTTTTATTTTTAGTCTGTTCGTTAAAGTAAATTGGAAAGATCAAAGTAACCTATAGAATTATTTTTTTGGTTACTTGCTGTAGAGATAAATATAGTCCGACTTGAAAAGTTTACAGCCTAGTTTTCTAAGTAGGAATTATTACCAAGAATAGTAATTGAACTACCAGAGTCGAAAAATCCAGACATGGATAAATTGTAAACTTTGATGTTAACGAAAGGTCGTTTATAATCTTTTTCATTTGAGTAAGAAATTTTGTAGCATGAAACGATTTTTTTTAGAGTTTTAATCCAATCGTTCCAATCATTGGCATTTCACTTTTTAAGTCAGCCATTAGTTTTTTGAGCTAGAGTTGGGCTTAGGTGAGCAATTAGGACAATCTGAGGTTTTAAAACCTTTAAGACCATTTGGGTGAGCAATTAGGACAATCTGAGGTTATAAAACCTTTAAGATCACATTTGAAACAAATGACGAAGTGAGGTTGAGTAACAGTGCTTAAAGTATGACCATGCTTACTTACGACAGCGAACGCAAAAAGTATTTTCTTGCGAGTTATTAGCTTGGTATAGGCTATTAACTTGTCTGGGAGGGTTTTTGTAAGGATTATTAAATTTATTTGTATATGGAGGAGGTCTTGGGTGAGAAATTGAGGTAGAAGGCTCAAAAGAAGTTAAATGTACTTGTTTGTAATTAAATTCCTCAGTAAGGGGTTTTGCTAAGGTCTTGGGTGAGAAATTGAGGTAGAAGGCTCAAAAGAAGTTGAATGTACTTATTTGTAATTAAATTCCGCGGTAAGGGGTTTTGCTGAGAATTTACTTCTTTAAATTATCTCGGTCCAATAATTTTTCATACTTTTGGCAAGTAGCCAAAAGTGAATCGATAGTTGATATCCTTTAATGCAAATAATACTGAGTAGCATAGCCTTGTATTTCTCAAAATAATTTCCAACTGTTATGTTTCAGAAAGTTTTTTTGGAAAGGCGAGAGAACATTCCCGACATAATCGAAATATATATAATGATTGGTTCGTCACGACCTTCCTTTAATGCAACGAATACTGAGTAGCATGGCCTGAACTAGGAAGTCCGTAAACTATCGCGGTTCGACACCAACTGCCCTAGCCTTTCTCTCCTCCTTCCCTCATTCCAAAATCACCACGTGCAGGCGTTCAGCCCTCTTCTCAAAAAGGTTCGACCGGGTACCTCGTCACACGGTCTTCGAATCCCACCAATTGTAACCAGATGTGTGTTCTCAGAATTCGTACAAAATATTGCATCAAGTGACGTAAAGTATCGCTTTCTACCGATGACTGGCCATAAGTGCCGGTCTGTTTCCCATAAGTGCCGGTCTGTTTCCCATAAAATATAAATGGAATGGGTTTCTAAGGGTCTCAATATTGTTTTACTATTTTAGAGAAATAGGATATTTCACAAGATTCTTTGGAATTCGTAGAATTATTGCATTCGAACCATCCGCCGGTAATTGGTGCTATACTGTTTCCCATTAAATGCGTTCCTTTGAGGCCCGAACCATATGCCGATTTCAAAATGAATATAATATTTTGTTATTAACTAGGAGTAAGTGACAGACAGTCACAATTCGATTAAGCGAGAGTATTTCAAATCACCCTGTGAACTGTTTCTCTATTTTACTATCTAAGTAATTCAGAGTATAATCTATTTAAGATAAGTCGTCATCAATAGGTATTGGAGAAATTAAAATTTCTTCCGATGGTATAGCTGAAGCTAAACGAAGTATTTGTTTTTTCAACAATAAAACTGTATTTGCTGGTTCCTCAAGTCTAATTTTGACTTCATATTCAAGTTCAGTTTGGTTTAAAAATTCCTTTAGTTTTCCTATTGAATAGAAAAATAAAGCTAGATGTAAAGAGTATAAAATGTGTTTAGTAATATTCAAATTATTGAAGTGTGAGAGTGATAAGTGTTTAGATGTTAAAAATTTAGCCAAAGAGTTTAAGTGACACTAAACGAAGTGTTGCTTTAGAATTGAGAAAATTGATGTTGAAAACTTAGTTTCTTGTTCATGTTGTGAGAATATAGGACCTTCAAGTAAACTCCAATTTGATTACCCCATCACATTTAATTTCTTCAATTCAATTCATAACATTACACAAAATATATCATCTATTATAATAAAATAAATTTACTCAAAATTAAACATAGCTATTCAAATATCTCCATATGACTTAATGACACAGTCTATGCCAATTCTTTTACAATCAATTCAAAATGCTTCTGACAACATAATCTTTTCAAAGACCATAGACATAAAAACTTGCCAGTAATTCAATGACATAAAATTCTATTAAGCTAGTATTACAACAATTGACTGCATCGCATTTATAGAATAAATCCTGACTGAGGACTAATTTCTGGTTAATGTCTTTAATGACCACGAAACTGTTATACAAATACACATGAGACCATAATGAGGCTAATCTTCGTTTCTCCCACGACTTTTAAACACGAACCCGAAATTGAACTTATAAAAGGTTTTACCTTGTCGTTGGTATGCTCAAGCTTAAGCTCCAACATCAGCTGCTCTGATGCATACGAAATTGATGCTCCGGTATCTATCAGCGCGGTGCAGGCCTGGTTGGCTATAGTTTATGTTAATAAAAGGACCGAATATACTTAAGTTTGTTCTCTTTGGTGGGAGTTGTTCATCTCCGGACACAGCCTGCAACTCCCGGTCATCATTCATCGTCTGTGTCCTTGGTAGTTTGGGGGTCTGGGTGGCTGTGGGTTGCTGCTTGTGCTGGGGATAATGGGTGAACGAAAATTTCTATTTGTAAATGGGTACCTTGGTCGCAAATTGTACCTAGGGGTATGTAAGGCTTCTTCATACCTATGCTCCCCGGATGAACGTGGAGGGGTTGCAGCAGAAGGTGACGGCGTGGGGCTTGATGGTCTTGAAACCTTTGGTTTTCTATAATAGAGGATGCTCCATCCTTACTTTTTTGGTTAAAATACCTTTCGGGGGTATTACTGGTAGATTATAAGTCGATTTTTTCCGAAAATTACCTTAATTTGGTCCAGGCTAGCTCGTAGCTCCGCTTTAGACGTATACAATTTTGTCCCCAATTTTAATTTATAATCTAATTAAAATTGGGGACAAAATTGTTGTCTCGTCTGTAATATTTGCTTTTAAAGCAAGGTCTGCCAATGTATAGAAGAATGCCATTACGCCTTCATTGGTTTCCTGTTGCGTGCTATAATAAACATAATCTACACTCGTTGGAAATTCCGCTCGCACGAGGTCACAAATCGATTAAAAGTCTAGGTTTTCTTTTTAAATGAGTTTAAAATATGCAAAATATGCTAAATTGGACGAGAAATTCGTCGAAGCAATTTGCACCACAGTGCAGTGACGGAAAAGTGTACGGCGTTTGACATTGTACAATCTTTGCTCAACACCACTATTTTTCTTTTTTTTTTTGGCGTTGAGAAATGCTTTATGCATCTCCGTCTCTCGGGACTCCCTGTCGGAATGACAGTATCCCACTAAAACTCAGCGGTGTTCCCACATCACCGTGATGGGAGGACCATGGGAAACCGGCATAGCCTTAACTTCCACAGCCCTCCCGGCGCATGCCCGCCTAGTTGGTATGGCGGGCCCCGCATGCCCCCCAGGCTGGGGGGCTACGGGAATGGCCGGGAACACCTGGCCATTCCCGTCCCACACTGGTGGAGGCCTGAGCGATACAGGCAACGGTGCCCCCGCACCCGTTGCCTGCTGGACCCCACGCCCGCCTAACTGGCGGGCCCCGCATGCCCCCCAGGTTGGGGGGGCTACGGCCGCAGAGGATAGGGAGAGCGGCAAAGTCACACCGACACTCCTCTTCCCCTGCGGCCCCACCGCGTCCGCCATCAAACGGTGGTGGCCCCGGCAAGGCCGCGGGAGGTAGGCAAAACGGCGCACCCCAATACACTCCTCTTCCGCCGCGGCCTCCAAACCTCAGCCGCGATGTCTCCCACACAAAATGTGTGTGTGTCTTCCTAAAGAAAATAACGCAAAATGATGATCCGCCGAGATGCAAGCAGAATCTTCCGAGATGCAAGCAGAATCTTTTATAACAAAGTAGGTGAAGAAGATATACATTCCAGTTTTGCTAAGATTACCCCAATTACACATTCCAGTTTAGCTAAGATTACCACACTTACCGGGAGTCAATGACTCGCCGATTTTGTAGAACGCTGAGTATGGCAAAGAAAAAATAGGATAACATATTGAAAACGAAAAGAACTTTCGAATAATCAATAGAAGGAAAAAACACATACTCGTACCTTGCTTCTGCGATTCACAACACATATACAAACAATGGACGTTTTGCAAGATAATTATCGAATTTGCAGTGTTCAATTTAGTTGTATGCGTCTTAAAAAAATACGTAACCCGTCGTGTATTGTAAATTTTCTGCAAGTGCTTTTGCAACGATGTTTCTTCATAGAAAAAATCTTCCATGACACACGAAAAATTCCCGAAAGACTCTTATCACGATAGTAAGTCCCGTGCTAACTTCAGATACCTCCTCCATTTGCTGAGCAATCAGTATGGCTTATACTTTAAACCATCTTTACTGACCATACCGACCACCCAAGAGCAGAATTAAAAAAATGGGTTTATTCTTCGTGAATTCGTCTCAATTCTATTTCGTATAGACAAGTATCACCTCACACACACCTCGGGAATCATTGAAATAGTCATATTATTCCAAAATGCTTTTGAAGGGTACGGCTTTCTACATTTATCGCAACAAATTATTATTATGTTCAGGTGAGTTTACAGGTTGCACTGTTATGTTAGCAGTAACGGTAAAATGATGAGCCTTTTTAGGATAAAGCATTTTTTTACATACAAAAAAAGGAACTTCAGCCAGTTGTAAAATCGCTTGTTGAAAACTTAATTTCTTGTTCATGTTGTGAGAATATAGGACCTTCAAGTAAACTCCAATTTGATTACCCCATCACATTTAATTTCTTCAATTCAATTCATAACATTACACAAAATATATCATCTTTTATAATAAAATAAATTTACTCAAAATTAAACATAGCTATTCAAATATCTCCATATGACTGAATGACGCAGTCTATTCCAATTCTTTTACAATCAATTCAAAATGCTTCTAACAACATAATCTTTTCAAAGACCATAGACATAAAAACTTGCCAGTAATTCAATGACATAAAATTCTATTAAGCTAGTATTACAACATCCCCTCTGAATTTTATGTTTATTACAATTAGAATAACATCTCTTATATAACTCCCATCAACTCATTTAAAAAACCCAGCTTAATTAATGGAAAACCTTATCAGTTTTATAGTGGTGGCACTGATTAAAACGTAAATACAATAAAACTCAATCTACAATTTGAATACTTGATTCAATCATTATGTCAAAGGATGACCGATAATTGATTTTATTGTAAATTTAGTTTGTAAAGTGCAAAGTAAGATTTCTGTAATTAGATCAGTCATGACATCACATATTCAGACAAGTCCACACGAGTTTCAATTACTATCTCAGTGATGTAATAGATAGAAAAGATTTTATAAGTGAGAGTATTTTTTTACTAATGATCATTTCAACTTTCTATTTTTTGAGCATAGGTAGTAAGGAAGATGTTGCATTTTTGTTTCTAAATTGCTGTTTGCAGCATGCTTTTTAGATTGGGTATCTAAGGTAAATTCATATCAGCAGTGCGATTCTGTAACCATCTCACCGTGAAAACTTAGGTGAAGTGAGCGTGGAGTGAGCCGTCATTCCAAATAATGCTGGGGATTGACACTACTGACAACTCACATCAAGCTCACTTCACTTGAGTTTTCACAGTGAGATTTTTACAGAATCAACCGGCTGCTTTCAATACTTCTAAAATAATGTTTCTCAACTTACCTCTTCACTCTCATTCTTGCGCTTCTTCTTTTTCTTTCTACCCTTCTTCTCCTCTCCACGAGCTTTCCTTTTCTTCCCCTTTTTCTTTTTTCTACCATCTTCAGGTGAGTAGTCTTCGTCCTCCTAACAATATCATTCACAGCTAATGAATTAACTTCAAATCATAACCATAACACAAATAGCAGTACCTCAAATGTTTACAAATACAATCATTCACAGTGGAATAATACTAAAAACATGAATGAATATAATATTTTACAATTACCTTTGGAGGTGCTTCATCACTCTCCTGAGTTCTCGTTCTTACCCTCACCTTCCTCCACGTCCTCGTCGCCTGCAAGTTGCCGTTTTGAGACAAATATTATTTACAGTACTAGTTAAAGGTTGTAAGGTGTAAAAATTGGATTCATTAGTATAAGCAGTGGTAAAGGAATTTTGTGCAAATACTGTTTAAATTAAATGAAACTCTTTTATTTTTACAGTGAATAAACGGAGGAAGCTCTCTGAAGAAGTACAGAGAGCTCAGAGAGACAAGGATCTGGGGTTGGCAGCTTACTTTCAAGCTAAGGCACAAAAAGTTGTGTTAGAAAATAAAAAAATAGAATTAGAGACTGTAAAACTAGAATTAGAAATAAAATTAATGAAGCAGAAAATTAACTGTAATGAATAGTTTAAGTTCCCAATATTTATACCTAAGTTAGTCTTGATTTATTACATGTATCGATTAGTAATTAAGTTTTGTCATATGGTGTATGTTAAGGGGTGTGTAATTGTGTATTGTGTTGTTTAATTAAAAATATTGTGTCAGTATATTCTCTTTGTTTTTCTTAATTATATTTTATAAAAAAGAAACTACAAAAATTAAACATTTGAATATTCTTTATCATTTAGATATAATCAGAATTAATGATATTTTTTTACAATATTCCTTTGTTGAATCTAGCCACAAATATTCTGTGTAGAAATCTGAAAAAAAAATACATTTATTGATCATTTTCATATTATTTTCTAGAACCATAGACTGACATCAAATTGTATGATGTAGGTACGCACCAACTAAAATAATTATCTATTAGGTGTTGTCTAACACGATGATGTTGGTGAGCCACTCCCTCAACTAGGATAATATCAGCTTTGCTCAAGCGTGGTATCTCAACTTCAGGTTCCACATCACTTATATTATTCAACCTGCAAATGTTGTGTAACACAGATGTGGCAATAATAACTGCTTGTGTTGTTTGTAATGCAAGACGGATTTTCAACGAAAGCACTGGAAAGCGTCTTTTCCATACACCAAAACACCTGAAAAATGTATAAAATTACTAACAATATTTGAGTTACCTACACAACTATACCTACTGAACACAACCTATACATATTCATATGAAAACAAATAGGCAAGTGATCAATGATAATAGCTATCAACCTTTCTATGGTGTTTCTGGTCTTAATATGTGATTCATTGTAGCGAATTTCTGCAAGAGATACCGGGTTGAGCAATGGCGTCAATAGGTATGAATTACAAGGATATGCACTGTCACCAATGAGCCATCTATTTTCAATGATCCCATCTTCACATTGCACTGAAAATGAATGTGAATGTTAATTTATGTAGGTGATATTATCAGATAGGTATGCTTGAAAAGTTTAATAAATAATAGAAAATGTTATGCTTATACTCACTTTTAATAATGGAATTGTTAAATATAGTAGCATCATGAGCAGACCCTGGCCACCGAGCAACTACATTCATAAATAGCAAGTCTGCATTACAGACTCCTTGGACATTCATTGAAAATATTCCTTTCCTATTCCTGTACTCTTCTCCTATATTAGAATCTAAAAATAAAAATCTCTTATTTATTACTTTAGATTTGAGTAAGTACAAGCTTTGTAAAAGGAATGAAAGCATGACTTTTACCAAAAACATTTTAACAGTAAAAATGCCAACTCACTGGGTGATTGTATGGGTATGTGTGTACAGTCAATTGCCCCAAGTACTTTAGGGAATCCTGCAATGGCATGGAAGGCATGCTGGGTGTTTCCCAAAACTTTAACATATTCAGGATACAGTCCAGCTATTGCACGAGATACATCAGACACAATTCTGCTAGCTGTTGCTTTTGAAACTCCAACGAAGTCCGCAACAGATACAAGCATTGTGCCCAATGCATAAAATCTAAGTGTGAGCAACAACTGGTGTAGTGGAGATACACCATAGTTCCTGAAATAAAATGTTTAATTAGTTGTAGTCATAAATAAATAAAAATATCTCATGTTTAGCTACCTACACTAGTTGGTCCATTACTTTTGTTGGTTCTACTTGTTATGTTAGGATAAGTACCTACTAGAAATAACTTACTCACCGGGAGGATTTTACTCTCAAATTTGGTAACATTTTCAGTAATAATTCATTTACACTAGTTTTATTTAATCTAAATCTAAATGTAAATTCCGAGTCAGAAAATTCACTTTCGTAGTTAATGCGACTGTACACTCTGCGTTCACCTGATTCTGTAGTTGTCGCAGAATCAAATACACCGGCCTCATACATCTCATTATCACTTTCATCACTGAACAAATCCATTTTATTATAAAATAAGTTGTAATTAATATGTAAACCAGCAGTAAATCGCCCGATTTCGGGAGATGGCAAATTTTGAACTGACAGTAACGAAAACAAACTAAAGTTTTTTTTTTTTTTTTTTTTCGATAAGTAATCTGCAATCGGCTTATCTAGCCATAATCAGATGTGGTTTCCGTAGGTTATATATTTTTGACAATGTGGCTCCATCGAGCCGACATCAACACAAGCATTTAAGAGCCATTCTCAGTCTCTCTGATCCAGGTCTAGTATATGCCATCTTTTTAGACGTGTTGTGGTTTGGTTATTTAGGAGGTTCTTAGCCAGTTCATTGGTATGCTCTAGTAGTCTCTTCTTATATCGCGTACAGTTTTTGTTTACTTCTTCCTTTACCGTAGGCATCTTTAGGTATTCATGGATTTCGGAGTTTCTCACGAACCACCCTGCGCCTGATATTGATCGCAAGGCTATATTTTGGAATCTCTGTAGGATTTCTATGTTGGAGTTACTGGCAGAACCCCATAGTTCTATTCCGTAAGTCCACACCGGTTTTATGATAGCTTTATAAACCAGTAGTTTGTTGTTCGGAGATAGCTGTGATTTGCGTCCCAATAGCCAAGAGAAGGTCTTGTATAACATTGTTGCCTCTTTTTTCTTTGCCTTGATGTGGTTGGCCCATGTTAGTCTTCGGTCTATATGTAGACCCAAATATTTTACACAGTCACTCGTTGGTAATTGTTTTCCTTCCATATAGACTGGTGTACATTCGCCTTTTCTTAGGGTAAAGGTTGCCTGCACAGATTTGCTTACACTGGGCTTTATTCTCCATTTTTGGAGCCATAGTTCTATTTTGCTAATTTGTGTTTGCAACTTTTGTGTAGCAACGTCCGGGTCTTTGTCACTCGCAAGGCATGCAGTGTCATCCGCATAGGTTGCTGTCGTTACCTCTTCAGTGTTTGGCAGATCTGATGTATATATGGAGTATAGTACTGGGCCAAGCACTGATCCTTGCGGGACGGAGGCAGCAATGTCATACAGCTTGGAGTACTCGTCTTCATATTTCACTTGAAACTTTCTTTGGTACAGGTATGATTTCATGATCATGAAGAACGAGTTAGGTAAAAGTTTTTTTAGTTTAAAGAGTAATCCCTTGTGCCACACTCTGTCAAACGCCTGTTGAATATCTAGGAACACCGCTGAGCAATATTCTTTTTTCTCTAAGGACTGCCTGATTTTGTGCGCCACTCTATGTATCTGTTCCACTGTGGCATGATTCTCTCTAAACCCGAATTGGTGGTCGGGAATTATTTTGTCCTCCTCTAATATTGGTTTGAGTCTTCGAAGGAATATCTTCTCAAACAATTTGGATAAAGTTGGGAGAAGACTTATGGGTCTATACGAACTAGGATCAGTTGGAGGTTTCCCTGGTTTGGCCATCATGCATATCTGCGATATTTTCCACAGCTTAGGAAAGTAGTGAATTCTAAATATAGCATTCACAAGCATTGTCAGAAAAACTATTGCTTTTCTAGGAAGTCGTTTGAGTATCTCGCCAGTGATAAGGTCGAATCCAGGTGCTTTTTTGTTTTTTAGATGATTTATGGTACGCTTCATCTCTCTCGGTGTCACTAATTTAATTGGTAGTGAGAGTTGCTGATCACTGTTGATAAAATTATCCAACTCTTTCTCAAATTCAACCATTGTAGATGGATTGGGGGTGAAAATATTTCTTAGGTGTTCTGCGAAAACCTCAGCTTTCTGATTTGGCTTCTTAGCCCAAGTTCCTGTGGGCGTTTTTAGTGGGGGTATAGAATTAAGTGGCCTTTTGAAATTCTTGGTAATTTTCCAAAGGGAGTAGTTATCTTTGTTCTGAGCCGACAGTGTGGACAGTTTCCGTTGAAAAGTAGCATTCCTGTTCTCAATGATCATGTCTTTCAGTTCTCTAGAGATCCTATTAAATTCTCTTCTGTCATGATTTGATCTGCTTGCATGAAGCCGCCTCCTTGTTTTACGTTTTTGCTCGAGTATACGGCGTATTTCAAGAGGTATGTTAAATTTATTTAACGGGAGTTCCAGAGTCGGAGTAGCACGCCATGACGCCACCTGTATAAGGTTTGTGATGTAGAATGCTGCATCGTCTATTTCTGCCTCTGTTTTAAGACTCACTTTTAGGTTTGTTTCCTCTTGTATGTATTCTGTAAATGCATTCCAGTCTGTTTTATGATTGCTTAACTTATAGCTTTGTTCTTTTTGTATTATTGTTACACTAAGTGTTAGCAGTACAGGTGAGTGATCCGATAAGGTGTCAAGAGACGATTCTATTTTTAGGTGTATGTTCGTGAGCCCCTTTGTTATAAAGAAATCGAGTAGATCTGGAGTTCGGTAAGGGTCTGTTGGCCAATAGGTTGGTTCGCCTGTAGAGAGGGTTATTAATCTGTGACTATCGACACATTTCTTAAGCTCCCGTCCTCTAGTTGTTGTCAGTCTGCAACCCCAGTCTGTGTGCTTGCTATTCCAATCACCGCCGCAGACATACCTGTGGCCCAGAGTGTCAAAGTACTTAGAAAGCATGTCCTGCTTAAGTTTGTGCTTGGGCGGACAGTATATAGAGCTTACGTTGACAGGACCAAAATTGTCCTCTATTGTGACAGTAGTAGCTTGTAGCCAGTCTTCCTTAAATTCGCCATAAAAGTAATGTCTAATGTTATCCTTTACAATTACCGCTGTCCCCCCATGGGATGTATCATCAGGGTGATTTGTGCAATATACACAATAGTTGTTCATTTTGAATGTCTTTCGGTTATTGAGATGAGTCTCCGATATTAATGCTATATCTATTTTGTTTGCCTGTATCAGCATTTCCAGTTCCTGTTTATTTGGTAGCAAACCATTGATATTCCAGGTGGCTATTCGCAGGGAGGTCATAATGGAATTTTACTGACGAGTGATGTGATGAGATTCATCATTGTGCTCATTTGTGAGATAAGTACATCTATCCTTTCGGTCTGTTTTAATAAGAGGGCCTCTAATTTAAGAGTATTTTCATGCAGGTTATGCTCTACATTTGTTCTCCGTGACTCTGTCGGGTCAACTTTATTTGTGGAAGTCATTTTTCTTCTGGTGTTCTCTGTCGTAGTAGTGTTATTACCTATGACTACTTCGCTATATTTTTTATTACTATTATTGTTTGTTTGTTTTTTAGATATATTTATCGTATTGATGTTGTTTGCAGAATCAGATCTAGTCAACGCAAGTACATTTAGATCTTCAATAGGTTTTTGTACTTTTAGTCTTTGTTGTTTCTGTATCTTGTTGGTATCTTGTTTCCTGGCGAGGATTTCCTTATAGATTTTACAGCCCTTGTAACTGGCAGGATGGCTTCCAGAGCATAAAGCACAAACTGCTGGTGTGTTCCGATCTATAGTACACTTTGTGGTATTATGCGACCCTGCACACTTCACACACCTGTATGGTCCCATACAGTTGTTTTTTGTGTGTCCATATTGCTGACATCTGGTACATTGGACTATTGTGGTTTTCCTTCTTGGGTCTTCAATTATAACCTTTTGGTTGTAAATATATTTAATTTCTTTAACATACATGTTGTTATCATGTGGGAGTATGTTAACAAAGAAAATATTTGAGGGCTGCTTGGTGCCTCTTTTACGAGCAGTTACTATTTCTCCTTTCACTTGATTTCCTGTTTCCTCTATAGCTTCCACAATTGCCTCTTTGGGTGTGCTATAGTGTAGATGCTTGATCACAATTCTCATACATTTTTCGTCTTTTTGAGTAAATGTGTAGCCTATTAATCCTTTGCTTCGGACGTGTTCTATGAGAGTTTTGTATTTTTCGACAGACTGAGAAGAGATTATTAATTTGTTTCTAGACACCACTTTATACGTATAGTCACTCTTTTCCATAACTTCTTCAATAAAACTCGTTAATTTTTGAAGGTCATCTATCCCATACAGTATAATGGGTGGAGGTTTCGAGAGTTTCTTTGGTCTTTTGTCTGGAGTAGGATTTTGCTCTTGACAATCAACACTTAAAAGATTAAAACTATTCGATGTCTCTATTGCTGGTGGTGAAATCTGGGCAGTGTTGTCTGTGTCGATGCCTCTACGATCACTCAAGATTTGTTCTCTTAGCAAGGTTCTTTTGGTCATCTTTGATGATGCTCCCTTTCCTTCAGGGGATCGGTACCTTTTCTGCCTTTGTTCAGGAGCTCTTGGCCCCTGGTTTGAGGTGGAATTTTTGCTCTCTTGCTCCTTTCTTAGCATATGACTAACAGGTACTCGTTGCCAAGGAGGAGGAGCAGGTGCAACATCCTCTGTATTGGGGATCTCCATTTTTTCGAGTTCTGTTTCTGTAGCAACGTGTGTGGGGATATTTCCTACAGATGAAGATCTGGGTCTTGATATAAACAAGCTCGGGTGGAATGCTTGCTGGACAAATTTTTTGTTAATGCTGCCAGGAGCATTTACTGACACAGGGGCCTGGTCGCCCACCCCTGTGGAGTCTTCGGTAACAAATTTCACACTCGCAGGCCCGGGTACCTGCGAGCGCCGGGGGTTAGCCGGAGCGCATGACAAAACACTCTCATTATTCGACATTTTCATATTATTGGGTTGGAAGATAAATATAACACTTTTCCAAGGTGCTATAGCCACACTTTTGGAGGGTATTTAATTTCTCCAGGCTTGTGGTAGCCTAGTACAGGTTACTTAACCGCCGCCTGTGGCTCGGCGTTGTTGTTCGTTTAGCACCACCCGGGGGACACGTGTAGGGTGGGCCTAGGAAAGGTGGTAAATCCTACGGACGCGAACAACATCACCCCCCGTCACTCGAACTCGGATTCGTCGTTCGAACCTTGCTCTAAGTACAGTCTGTGACAACCGCTACAACAGTAATTTAGGGAAAGTTATTAAAACGCTCAAGATAAGGCAATTTTTGTGGCTTTTTTAATTGACTAACATCAGTGTTGCATAGTTCAAAAGAGTGTTCATGTAATAAACAATTATACACCCAAATTTTGATCAAAAACAGTGAAATATTACTGACTTATTAGTGTTTGTGTGTGGGTACTTCACCTAAACTTCGACGCCGTGAACAAAGAAACTCATTAGTAACGAGTTATTACTTCGTTAAAGTACACGAGCTTTAAGGTTCAGGTCCTTAATTTCGACACTACTCTCTAAGTACGATTGGTTGAGTGGTGGCTGGGGGCACTTTTTGTCAAACGAGCTGTGCACAACGTGGTCCAGGTTCGGATCCAGCGAACTGCAAAAATTTTAGTAATTTGTGAATATTTGCAAATTTACTATTTCTTCTCAATTGAACCAAATATAAAAAATTTGAGTTCAAGAACATGCTCCGTTCACCTGATAACAAGTTTCATTCGGATACTGACCTACACAAAGCTTCTGGAACAGGCGGTGATTCGAGTGGGCCGACGCGCAAACCCAAACGTAAGCAACCGGACTCGGAATGGTCGGAGGCAATTAATACATTGGGAATGGAGTTTAAGAATACCCTTAATGAATGGCGACGCGATTTGGATGGTAGTATTAATAAGATATGTGACAGCGTAACTTCTATTAGAGACGAACTATCCACAATAACGCAGACCACAATGGAAATTAAAAATGACATTCAATCATTGCGTGGTGAGCAATGTATTATTAAACAAAATGTGTCTCAACTAGAGAATAAATATAATGATCTTTCGCAACAGATTGACAGTCTGAAGGACTCGATTCAATTTTCTGGTGATGAACAGTCTGATATTTTGAAAAAAGTTGATCAGTTTAGTAAACATATTCATGAGTACACTGAATCTAAACATGTGATATCACAACTTGTTGCTAAAATTGACTCCCTAGAACAGAGCGCTCGAAACTGCAACATCGAAATTTGTAACATCCCCGAAAGGCGTAATGAAGACCTGGTTACACTTATGATCAATATTGGTTCCGCCATAAGTTGCAATTTAAAACATAGCGACATTATGTCAATACACCGTGTTCCACATGCCCACCGAGATAATGATAAACCCAAGAATATTATTGTGAAACTAACCTCACGCATATTACGGGATAACATTCTAAGCGCTCAACGTTTATATAAGGGGCTCAATACCGAAACACTGGGATTATCGGGTACGTCCTTCCCTATTTATTTGCACGAACATCTGACTTTAAAGAACAAGAAGTTATTTCGTGAGTGTCGCGATGCAGCAAAAGCGAATAATTACCGGTTCTTATGGGTCAAGCACGGAACCATCCTCGTTCGTGAGAAAGAGGGAGCTAAATCATTCGCAATTAGATCTCCAGAAGACATTGCTAAGATCAAGCCCAGCCAGTCAACCCCCATTCCCGAGATCAATGAATAAGCGTATCCGCGTAAAAATCATCACTCTGTATATTTTTTTTGTAGTTTTTAGCGTTTTAAGGTTAGTAATGTTATCCCTGTGTTGTTTATATGCAATTAAAAGATATCTAAATGGGTTATTCCCTCTCGCTGGTCAATTAGTCTATAGGTTGTGGAGAGAGGCCTTTGTTTCTGTTTATATACATTCAGCAAATTATAATCAGCTGCTTGGAGTGTATTTTTTAAATTCTGTCTTCATAATTTCTGCTCAACTGTTGCTTTATTGTGGCTTCAGGTATATGTTAGTATGTATGTTTTTAATGTTTCTTCGTTTCTTAGATGTTAGCTATGTCTACTGTCTCACTGCTTGTTATTGGAGATTTTTGTTGGTACGAGTATCTAGGTTTTTCATACAGAATTGTTTGCTTACATGTAACTCTGTCATGCTGCATTCGGTCAAATTAAAATATTGTGCTCTTTTGTTGTTTATTAATGAAACATATAATGCTGGCTTGATATCTTATTGTAAAATTAAATATTTCAATGGCGGATAATTTGGTTATTTACTATCAAAATTGTCGAGGGATCCGCACTAAACTGCACATTTTATACATGAATATTTTATCAAATTGCTACGACATTATAATACTCACAGAAACCTGGTTAATACCTGAAATATTTGATAGTGAGTTTATCGATTCTCGTTACGTGGTACATAGGTGCGATAGAGACCGTACGGCTACGAATAAAAAAGACGGAGGTGGCATTCTGGTTGCTGTATTGAGGGGATTGCGCTCTGTAAGAATGGTTCCTCGGTTTGCTCTAGAAGCTGACTTGGAGCACGTCCTCCTTAGATTTCCCAGCTCGACTAGAGGGAGGAACCAAATTATCGGGGCGGCTTACATACCACCTAAAACACCTGAATCCATTTATGTTCAATATTTTGATCTCCTACAACCTCTACTTGGTGACACTAACGTAGAGCAGTTTTATCTCTTGGGCGACTACAACTTACCTGATATTGACTGGATTCCCTCTAATAATAATGGATCGGTATCGGGGCTACTTTGTAGTGGCAATTCTTCAATTTGTGGACATCTTAGTGCATTTATGGCTTTCCTTAATGCTCATCAGTACAACGCTATCAAGAATCCGACTGGGAAATTATTAGACCTGGCCATCAGTAACAATGAATGCTCTGTTTTCCCCCCCACGGACTATCTACTGCCACTTGACAATCACCACCCTCCATTCTGTTTACTAATACCGTTTAAGCCCCCCCATACGAACATGATTCGAAAGTCTTTGAAAAAGTTCAACTATAATAAAGCTAATTACGAGAAGATAAATGAGGAATTAAATAAAATTAATTGGAATGAGCACATTGGGTTGGAAAACTCCGTAGATGTGGCAGTAAATAAGTTTTATAATATAATTTTTAGCATAATTAAATCTAACGTTCCACTCGTCAGATCTAAGTCCTCGAAGTTTCCGTTTTGGTTTTCACCTTCGCTAATACATATTTACAAAAACAAGTTAAAAGCCTGGGTTAAATGGAAGGTGTATCACAATATCTCTGATTATGAACAGTTCTCACTATACAGATCTAGATTCCATATTGAATGCAATTCATGCTACATAAAATACATGGAATCTGTTGAGGACGGCATTCGCAGTAACGTTAAATACTTCTGGACGTACATTGCCAATCGGAAATCTTATTCTGGTATACCTTCTGTCATGAAATACAAAGACCAAAGCACCAATGACCCCGAAGAAATTTGTAACTTTTTTTCGAATTTCTTTAATTCAGTTTATGAACAATCCTCCATGAGAGGTATTTCTTCGAGTGGGGATTCTGATCGCAATTCCCTCATCAGTAAGATAGAGCTAAGCACGAATGAGATACTGAGGGCACTTAATTCTTTAGACTCAACTAAGGGTCCAGGCCCGGACGGTCTTCCAGTCGTGTTTCTCAAAGCTACCGCTAAACATATTTGCACTCCTATACATATTTTGTTTAATAAATCACTGGCACAAGGAATTTTCCCCGAGATATGGAAGAGTGCGAACATAACACCAATATATAAATCGGGCTCTAAGCAGGATGTTGAGAACTATCGTCCTATATCCATTATGTCAGCCCTGCCGAAGCTTTTTGAGAGATTAGTCCACGATAAAGTATATCCTGTTCTTCATCACAGTCTAATTCAACAACAACACGGATTTGTAAAGAAAAGATCGACTACTACAAATTTAGTGGCATTTATGGATTATTTGTTCAACAATATGGATTCTCGTGTTCAAGTGGATGCCATTTACACTGACTTTCGAAAGGCGTTCGACAAAGTTGATCATGAGTTGCTACTGAATAAAATTTCATTTAACGGTATACGTGGTGATTTACTTCGATGGTTCTCTTCATATGTCACGAATAGAACTCAAAGGGTCGTAGTTAACGGTTTCAGATCTGCTACAACTATTAGTGTAACTTCCGGTGTACCTCAGGGTTCAATTCTGGGACCACTTTTATTTATCCTATTTATAAATGACATTGACACTTGTTTTAGAAATTCTAAAGTCTTGCTCTATGCTGACGATCTCAAAATTTATAGGCCCGTCAAAAATTTGCAAGACAGCACATTATTACAGGAAGATCTGGATCGTTTCAGTGAATATTGCAAATATAATAAATTGCAACTGAGTCTGTCTAAATGCTGTTGTATCAGTTTCACGAAAAATAAGAATGTTTTCAAGCACCCATATTCTTTGGATAATACTTCACTATCAAGGGTGTTCCTTATTCGTGATCTTGGTATTCTCCTTGACGATAAACTACACCTTGATGCCCATATTGACAAAGTTGTAAATAATGCCTATCGAATGTACGGTTTTGTGATGAGATCTGCGAAGGAGTTTGTGCGCCCCTCTACCTATTTATATTTGTACAAGTCTCTGATCAGATCACAGCTCGAATACGCAGTGCCAGTGTGGAATCCCTTTTACAGTAAGTATTCAGAACGCATTGAGAAGGTTCAAAGAAAATTTTTAAAAGCCATGCATTACCGTTGCTTCCACACAGATTTATCTTATGATTATTTGCTTAAGAAGTATAAATTACTTGACCTTAAATCAAGACGCACTCTCCTAGAGACAGTATTTTTGTTTGATCTGTGTAGCAATGTTTACGACTGTATTAACATCCGTAATAAAATAAGTTACATAGTTCCTAGAACGATAGTAGGTCGCGGGGTGCGCGCACGGCCGCTGTTTGCAGTTACCTCTTGTCGGAGTAACGCAGGTATGCGGGCACCCCTGCGGCGACTTACTAATAATTACAACAAACAATTCCATCATATCGATATGTTTGCTCTTTCTGCTGGTAGTTTCAAAAATATTGTACTCAAAACACTTGGTCAATAGTCATTTTAATATTGATTAAGATTTGCCTTCTAAGTTTTTGCTTTGTTTGCTAAATTTACTTATGTTTTACTATCTAACACAAGAAACGTTTTCTTTTCTTTTTTTAACTTAAATTGTTGTAGTTTGTAGGTTTTAGTTTAAATAGCATGGTTTGTAAAGATTATTATTTTTTATGTGTATTCTGTGGAAAATGTGGTTGGTTACACATTTGGCCGTATCTTTTTGTATTTCTTCCTATAAAATGTAATGTGTCACTGTTTGTTTTCCCAAATAAATAAAATAAAATAAAATAAAGTCTGCATCACAATACGCTTTTAAAGTTAAATCGTTACCACGAACATACTGTATACCACTGCTGACTGTATTTTTAATATATCTAAAAAGGTTCTTAATATTTGTAAAATCATTCAAGTTAGGATGTTCTTGATGTCTACTACAATAACCAACATGAAAAGCCAGATCCAGTCTTGTTTTATTAACCAAATACAACAATGAACCAATCAATTGTCTATACCGATGCACATCATCAACTCCCACTTTCCCCTCTTGATGTGTATCGACTAAAATATCTGGATGACTACTATCTTTTAAGCTTTCATATTTAAACTTTTCCAAAATTTGATTTATATAACTTTCCTGATAAATCTTAATAGAGTTCCGTTCTACTTTAACATCAAACCCTATAAACTTTTCAGTCTTATCAAATTTCCGCATTTCAAATTCTGTTTCTAATTTATTAATAATTTTATTTAAATCAATCTCATTTTCACCAATCAAAATGCCATCATCTACATAAATAGCCAAATATATTTCGCAGTGGAAGCGTGCTGGGCCCATAACCTGTTGAAAACTTAATTTCTTGTTCATGTTGTGAGAATATAGGACCTTCAAGTAAACTCCAATTTGATTACCCCATCACATTTAATTTCTTCAATTCAATTCATAACATTACACAAAATTATATCATCTTTTATAATAAAATAAATTTACTCAAAATTAAACATAGCTATTCAAATATCTCCATATGACTGACTGACACAGTCTATTCCAATTCTTTTACAATCAATTCAAAATGCTTCTAACTACATAATCTTTTCAAAGACCATAGACATAAAAACTTGCTAGTAATTCAATGACATAAAATTCTATTAAGCTAGTATTACAACATCGCTTGCTTAAGCTTGCTCGTCGAGCAGAGCACGTCATCTCCTTATGGCCGAATGTCTTTTTTCGCGGGAAATAGGAGGCCTTTGAGTGTAGGTTTCAGACTCTTGTTCTCTCTTTTTCTCCAATCTGTCTGCCCAAGGGTGACTTGGTCTCCCTGATGAAGGTAGCGCACTCTCTCATTCGCTCTAATTTAACTGCTCGGGGTGAGGGTGACTCAGTCTTCTTGCTGGCAGTAGTGTATTTCCCTCATTTGCTTCAATCTAGCTACTCGGGATGACGGCTATTCAATATAACGATTAAAAGATTTGATTCCTTTTGCGATTCAACCTATCTCGAAAGGATGATTGATGCTTATTTTGGTACCCCCACAAATAGCTCTGTGTGTATTACACGTGGATATTTAGATATTTGTGTATTACACATGGCTATTAGAGAGAGGTACACCACTCGATAGCTCTTTTTAAACTGAATTACATATAATTCACTGCTCTTTTGAGTATCATTAGGAATGTATACGGAAAAGTGTGTAATCCGTCATTGTATACAATTCCTAGGAAATGTGTACAATTCCTAAAATTGATAGGAAATCTATGATATATTTTGTGATATGCACTTTTCCTAGGAAATCTATACATTTCCTAAATAGCAATCGGAAATGTGTTACATTCTTGCTGTTTGTAAGTATAGCGGGGATAGCGGAGCGAGGGGAGGGTATTGCGTCATCCGATCAGGGAATCGCCGGAATACTTTGATGTCATATGATAGAGTCTAATTGTATGTATCTAGCCACATGTGCGGCCTTCTTAACATATCGTTTAAAAAAAATAGAAAGACTTCTACTCTTATATTGTGATGACATAGAATTACTTAAATGACAGACTGATTATGATTACCATATGAAAATGTTTATACGTATTAAATTATACGTAGATTTTTTGTGTGCTAGTTGGGCCTTAAAAAGGAATAAATAGTTGATTTTTGATGTGTAATTAGTAATAAGCCCTATGAATATTTTATATTTTACGATGTGATTGTTACAGCCAATTATGTCAACGAGAGCCTTAATAAAAAGTCTGATTTCAGTTTAAAAACGTGTTTTATTCATTTTAGTCACAGAAAGCATTACTTTTTTATATATTTCCTAGTATCATCTCGGAATTGCATACAATTCCTAGGAAATACATACATTTCACAGGAAATGTAAGGAATCTTTGAAACATGATTTTACACATTTCGTAAGTAGGCTCGGAAGGGTGGGTATATATTTCCTAGGAATTGTGTACAATTCCTAGGTTTCATACATTTCCGGTAACATATATATCACTAGCTGCGCCTCGTGGTTTTTCACCCGCATCAGTTTCGAACCAGTGCAGTGTGAATATCGGGATAAAAAGTATCATATAATCCTGGTTATAAACTATCTGTGGGCCAAATTCCATCCAAATCTGTTCAGTAGTTGGCGTGAAAGAGTAACAAACAAACATCCATCCAACCATACAAACTTTTGCGTTTATAATATGATCGGTAACTGGGTAGGTTATCTTACTTGGATATATATACTACCCAGCAACCGATCATAGATAAGTGCACCCTCCCCCCCGCACCGAATCGGCATCTCCATGAAACTTCATTCATACTCGTACTGGCCACCACTGGCTGGTTGGTGCGTCGATAATGTGAGGCGGCGCTGATCCGATGCTGGGTTGAAATGTGTGTGATAACCATGTGTGTGTTAAGGTTAAACTGTATTATGTACTTTACGTACATATTTTGCGGCCGTTAGCCCCATGTGTGTGTTAAGGTTAAACTGTATTATGTACTTTACGTACATATTTTGCGGCCGTTAGCCCTGTAAATCCTTCATTTAAACTAATTATATGATATTATGGTTAAAAAAACGGACGGAAAGAAACAGTCGGTCAAATCGTTCGTTTCTATCGTGATTTGTGTGTGACTGCGCTACGATTCTTACTACTCGTATTCTGCGACTGTTTCGACTGTTTAGGTATTCGCACTCTGGGCTTCGGTTACACTTTTTCTTGTTGACTCCTGCCATAGCTTGGGTTTTATTACCTGTTTCGATTGATTAGTAGAAAAACAAAAACTTCTAGGTTTGAGGAAAGTGATTTGGATTAATAACACTGAACAACAAGTTATCTATTTGGAAACATACTAAATGAAGCTGGCAATATGTTTCTCCAACTAAATGTTTAAGTTTCAGGCTTAGTTTAAAATAAAAACTATTGGAGAACTAGGTCAAAAAAAAGTTTTCAAACTTTCAACTTTCCAACAGTGAAAGTAACTGTTGGAAAGTTGGAAAACGAGACGGTTTCTTAACACGGTGTTGCCAGTTATTATTATTAAAACCATCTCATGTTATAAATAGGAATTATGTAGATTGCAGCTTTTCTTTTTGACTGTATTTAGCCCGGTCCATGACAGAATTTGTGAACTTTATGAGCCACGAATTTATTAGCACTGTCGTGACTATAAATGTTGCTAGCTCCTTGGAAAACCCATAGGATGAGCATGTTTTCTAACATTTTGTTTACCTACTAAGGGCGGATTTTTTGATTCGTAGATAACTTCAACCAATTGCTAAAAATTGCTAAAAATTGTTGGTAACTAATGGTAAAATTTTTGCAAAATGTGTTATTTTAATCAATTTTACTTCAACTAATTGTTAAAAAAAAAATAGTATTAATGGGAAATCTTTTGCAAAATGTGTTTTTTTATCAATTTTTTGTTGATATAATGATATAATATCATTGCTAATGGTCAAATAATTAACTATTAGTTAAAAAAATAACCATTAGATAAACTAAAAATAAATCAAAAAACACATTTTGCCAATATTTAACCATTAGTTACTATTTTAACAATTGGTTGAGTTTAACTACGGATCAAAAAACCGACCCTAATTTATCCGGCCGGTTTTTTGATCCGTAGTTAAACTCAAAAAATTATGGATCCCAAACCAAAAACTTAGTAACCTAAGTTTTTGGTTTGGGATCCATAATTTTTTGACTTACATACCGTGTCTGTACTAGAGCTCCACTCTTGTTGACGTGACTCGTTCATTTGATTTGACCAAAGGATTACAGAGAAGGAAACAAGTCCAGTTATTTAAAAAATGTTTTTATTTTTCATTATCATTTTACATATTAATAATCGTTCATAAGTACACAAATAACAATCGTTTTGCAAATTATAATAAAACCTAATTAGCCACTTAAAATTAAGAAGTCTCCAGGACAATAAGAAAACGTAAATAATTACTAATATTTACGTAAATAATTACTATGCGCTCACAAAGAGTGTCAAAGAAATACTAGTTATTTTATTAACTAACATAATAATGTGTGACAGTCAATAGTAAGTCGAAACAGCAGAAATATCGCAATGTTTACTTGTTCATTTCCTACCAACAGAAACGTAGTTCGGTCATAATTCAAGCTTTCAAAGCAAACAATCATTTACTTTAATCGTTCACATTGATGTTACTTGATTTAACACTTATCAAATCTGTCATTTTAACAGCATTCTCATTTTTGTAATTCTAGTTTTGTTCTATTTTATTTATTCTACGATTACATAATGATCACACTCTATTTCAGTAAAATCATCTATTTGTTCTACCTATATTTCCTTTTTCCTATATGGATAGTATCTCTAGAAACTTGCCAAAATGTTTAGTAAAAAAATCGATTCATGGTTATAAATCGTTTCCGTGATGCGTTTGATTGTTAATTTTAATTTATATTCAGTTTTTTCTTTCAAAGCAAAAGTGCAGCCTTACTCATTACATATTTAATCTGGAAGTAGGTAAGTAGTTGGTAATGTGCAGTAAGTCCAAGACTAGATGATTTCTCCAATATAATATCCTTAGGTTAGGTGTGAGCAACAGTTAACATTACTAGGTACTAGTTTATTATAATTATTTGTTATTAAATTAATGAAGTTGTTAAAATGTGCGGAAGTCATTTATTGAAGGCGATTAAGTTTTGTGAAGAACTTTCAGTAAAAATGGAAGAAATCGGAGAAAGTTATGAGTAACATTAACTTAAATATTTATCGTTTAATCCTATTTTTTTAAATATCCAATAGCTAATTTAAAATGGTAGGAAGGTAATCTCAGACATGGTAGGGGAAGGAATGACAATGCTAATGTCAAGATTTGGAGTAAAATTAACATAGTCGATTATTAACGTTTACATGAAGTAGTTTCAAACGTCCGTGTTTATGATTTTATACTTACATAAACATATTTGGTAGGCAAAAGCACCTATCAAAAAATTGCACCACTTATAAATAAAGCCTGTGTTAGTTCACGAGAATTATGGGCTTATTTAGCTTTATGGGCCTGGGCTAACTTTTACGTTATCATTTCTGACTGATTTCTTTGTTGGTAATTTTCTAAGAGCCATTTGGTTTGTAGATAAGGATATACTGTGTTATTAAATAGTGATAAAATATACTTTTTTCATGTTTAATACATATAAATACCAACTACTCTATTTTATTATTTTCTTTCTTTGTAAATACTGTCAATATTACGGGTTATATAATTATACTCTAGCTTATTAAGAACTGGCATCAGTACCTATGTGAATAATATCAACTAAACGAACTCCACTTAATTAACTTCTGCATCTGCAGTGCACAGCCAAAAATTCACTATGAATCTTGGAATATGCTAGAAAATATGTCAAAAGCGTTGTACTTATCATTTTACTTTTAAACATAACTAGATTTGGAAGTTAACTTAAAATAAATATGTAGGTACATGAAGAAATTAATTTAGCTCCTAAATTAAGGCAATTTCCACTGATATGAAAAATAAATATGAATAAATTAGACAATAGTTTAAATATATATATTTTTTTAATATTTTTTTTTTTTTTAATTAAAAATGTTTTCACGGGATGCGTGAATAATATTCTGTTTTTAATCAGTGGCAATGGCGACTTAACTCGTCTGCGAAGGCAGATGTTTTGCCGTTTTACGAGAATAGCATGGAGATCTAAAAATACGTATTGTTTGAAGTACAGCACTCACACAAAAAATAATTTTAAAATAATACATTTTATATACAAATTTTAAAAGAGGTCGTCTATTTCCTCCATCCTTGAACTTGTGGTTATTTATAGGTATTTATAACTATTGTAAATCTATTTAAAAAACTCTATAATATCTAAGACACGTGCGTTCAATTTTATCATTCAATTCTGTATCAACTTTCAAAGGTTATCTAGCGTCTCTTCAGAAAATCTATTTCATGTAACTGTTTAAGGTACATTTTTTAATGCATATTATATTAATAAAGGGGCATGATTATAGCTACGCATGTGATATTATTGTTTATAGTTTACCTTACGTAATACAACTTTATTACAAAATTTATATTACTTAAAATATGTTCTAATGGAAATTGGAGTTGTTTTTTTGTTTCAAAACAAAATTGTATCATTAAAGCACATCTTTGTAAAAACTGCAAGGTAAACAAAACTGTTTCAAAAGATATAATTATATTCTGTTTGTAAAATTAGTTTATCAGTTGCTGGCAATTGTCAAAAATACTGCAAATGTTGGTTACAAAAAATATTTATAAAATTCCATTGTTTATTTTTTGTCTCAGCCCAGTAAGTCATCTGAATCCATTTAATCGTTTACCGGGTAATTAATATTGAAACGTTTCACGACCTCCATAACCGGCATTGTTATTTTAGGAATTATTAAAAAATATATAGTTGATGCGTATTTCCCTTATTTTTATGATACAGGATGAGTTTTTGACGTGGAACGGTATGTCGAGATATAAATCTTGGTATAAAAGGAAAAGTTGGCGAAGTAGTCATGCAGGAGCAAACTCAAACATTTTTAGGTTAAGAGAAAAACACCTCGAGTAGCCTTTTGACAAATAAAGCATCGTTTGAAACAATGTCTCAGTTCTTAAATAAAACTTCGTTAAATATAGTAAAAACGCTGTTGTAATTTCTTAGATCACGAGTAATCCTACTTGTGAGTCACTTTTATTATTTTGTCATAGCCTTCCAGTTAGGTAAGCTTAAAAACTCACCCTGTATGTCAATTCGTTATATTGGATAAAGCATCTTATTAATTTTGATCTGTGTAAACTGCTGTAGTCTACCTAGTTTATGTACCTACCTACCTAATGAATAACTAGGCTCATGCTATTTTAATATAATAAATATAAATATATTGTGATTGACAGCTTGGTAGGCATTCTTGGTGTTGTATTTTATATATTTGCAATATTATTATAAAACTATTACAATCGTAAATATTCTCAAAATAATGTCTATAGATAAAAAGACTTTCACTGCTGAAATGAGGTACATTATTATTATATTATTATGCTAATTTCCTCGCAAGGAAAATCTTGTGTCCTACCTCAATACTAAATACATAGGGTCTCGTAACCATTCAAGGACCCTTTAAATGTATTTTCGGTCTATACTAAAATTTAATGTTTCTGAGACACATGGTACTCGTAACATTAAGTCTACAATGCATCTATCAAACGTGAATGGAT
This sequence comes from Apamea crenata, assembly GCA_949629185.1. Classification (NCBI taxonomy): domain Eukaryota; kingdom Metazoa; phylum Arthropoda; class Insecta; order Lepidoptera; family Noctuidae; genus Apamea; species Apamea crenata. Next base: position 13,673,286 of record OX451351.1, on the reverse strand, counting down.
CAAGAAACTTGGGAGTTACTAATACAAAATAGCTTTTGATTAGAAACTACAAAAATCTGAATACGAATATATTTTATAGACGAACAGAGAAAAGAAGGAGAAAGAGGTGCACAAGAAGGTTTAGTGGTTTAAATGTAGGTACAGAGTGTTAAGTCTTTTCATCTTTAGTTGGAACGTAGGAAGAAAAGGAAATCGATAATCAATGAAGTAATCAATGAAGTAAACAAGAAAAGCACAGAAAATCTTTTAGTTAGTTGAAAACAAAATTTTGAGACTAGTATAAATTGTCACTGATAACAATATGTTTTCTGCACTCGTGTGTCGAAAATAGGTTGAACCCCACACTAACAAAATGTGCGCCATCTTGATATATTTTTAGGGTCGAAAATAATGTTTTAACAATGTTGACTTATTAGTTATTAGAAAATATTTATTAGTAAGTAGTTATTTGATTGGAGGTGAAAACTCTTTAGGGAAGATTATTTTAATATCTTATGCATTTATTTGACTTAATAGAGACACGTGTGTGACGGTTATTTATATACTTCATTATTTATAATTATTTTTGTTCATCAGGTACTCGATTTCATTTTGTTTTTGGAGCTGAACCAATTTATACTAGTCAATTATATTATGTATCTTGATACGACAAAATAGCAAATTCCAATTTAAAAAATGATTTTGTTGTGTATATATAAATACAGCTGGGATTTATTTAATTTACAATCCTACTGATTCTAACATTCAGAATAGTTTTACTACAGTAAGTACATACAACTCTTACGTATTATCTAACGATTTAATACATCAGTAAATCATTCGTATCCAACGAATTTATCTTTAAACCAACAAGAACTAGTGTACTCATGCAACTCAATATGTTTGATATTGATTTCAACTTGAATTAAAATGTGGTTTTACTGACATCTTGAATGGATCCCGTAGTATAAGTGATTTACTTTTGAAAGTGCATAGCTACACATTTATATTAATTTAAGACAGTATATCTAAGATGCATTTTCTTACACCGACCTATCTGTCTTGAACTTAGTTGCTAGTCACTAGACAAATATTTTAGAATTTCGTTACGGAGAGACGTGGCTGATGTCGCGTCTTAGAACCTACTCTTAATTATTTTTTATACCAGCAGCCTATCTTAATCTAAAACTTTTATTAGGTAATACAACAGACTTTCATAGTCGTAATAAATTGCAATGAAATAAAAAAGTGAATACACAGATTACACGGTGCCTTATATTTTGAGTGCTGTTTATATAAATTTATTCATAAATAATGTTGTTATGTACATTACGACCTAAAAATGTACCTATACAGTACAATATTATGCCTAAAATGAGTCATCCAAAATGCACAGAGTCTACTTTTATTTATCTACCACAATGTATTAAGTATAAGGAATTAAATAATTATAATAATCAATGAAGCTTTGATTAGAATACATTTCGATACATCAAAGTGAGTTCACTTCATAGATTATGCCTAAAATACTAATAGAATTGGTTTATTAATTATTCATCACACTCATTCGATATTTTAAAACATAAGATAAATAAATCTAGCGGTTTCAAAAGGTTTCTTGCTTTTTCGGTTGTAAGCAAACTATATATACCACGCAAATCAGACAAGTAAACTTCATTCTCCACGAAAGGGTTCCATAAGATTTTTAAGGAGAACTGCTGAATAAGTAGGTGTGTTTGCATGTGCATGATGCAACATGGGACGGTATAAAATTGTCTTAAAAATAACACAAATCAGCAGTACGCCTTGTATGTATGTACCAGAGTAACTGGCATCTCCTACACATGGTTCCTGAATTGAGAATTGGATGTAAAGAACTTGTTAAACTCTTCATTCGAATTACTTAAAGTTATTCCTTCAACTTAGCCCGCGAATTTTAAAATTCTTTGCAAAATACCGAAGATATTTTAAAGTTTTCGGGGTACATGGAAGGAATCACCTTAAACACTATCCCCTTTATTCATAAACGTTGCTTAAAGTTAAGCAGTGATTAGCGACTGTTTAACCTTACATTTTTGACGTTTAAACGTTACTTAACTTTAGTCATCGTTTATGAATAAACCCCCAAATGCTAAAATATAGTTTGACAACTTCTAAACTTCAAATTTTCAATTCAGAAACCGGCGTTAGTCCTAAGCAATATTCTCTAATTATACATATAACTCTCGTTTAAAATTAAATTCTACAATTGCTATTCATTCATTCATAAATTGATTACCATTTTAGGTGTTCTGTACCTACTGCGTTTAGTTTGAACTATTTTCAACATTTAAAATAAATATATAGATATATTTTTTATCTAAGTACCATAATTTCAAACCTTAAGGAACCCATGACGCACAACATATCCATTGTGAGTCGTAGCTGAAGACAGGAGCCCTGCTTGTCAGATATTCGAGGGTGGAAAAATTATTTAATGTTGTGAATATAGGAACATTTATTCGGCACCCATCACTTTACTAGTGACTAGCCCACGAATAATATTCCCACATTAACAACGCATTTCTAATGCTCAATTATGCTTCAACTACTGCTTTAGTAGAGTACTAGCGAGCAAAAAAAGCTAATTCATCTAAATTGTACTAATTTAGGAAAGCATTGCATGGACTATTGTGCGGGCTAGTAAAGAAATAGTAAATATTCTCAGAGGTAAAACTATTTAAATAGAGGACTAAACTATGTCTTTACTTATATAGTAAATACGGTTTACGATGAAAACCAAATAATTGTTACGAGTGACAGTAAATCGGCATCAACAGGTGGGCTAGCATAAATAATTATGTTCGTTATTTTAAAGGAATGAGGTATTTCACAAATAAGTAGCTACTGGAAGTTATATATATATATATTAAGGTTACCCTCTTATAGTTAGCATACCGCCTTACACATAACAAGTATCAGGAATTTACGGAATCATAGACGAGGCAGTTATTGAAATCTACCACTGGGAAAATTTAGAACGACCGCTGACACTAAAACAAAAATCGTCATTTAAATAATTTTGCCAACTAGAGTTCTTGTTGGACCATGAAGTCGCTTCTATGGTACCTACTCAACGTTTATGAAATGTGTTTAAATATTTACTACTTCACTTTAAAGTGACCATTTCTAATTTTCTGGCAAGTTAGATGAAATCAAAATGATTTAATAATGGGACCTACATTATATCGATTGCTATAACATTAAAGTAAGTAATATTGTAGTCTTTCAAATGCTTTTAGACAGTATTGTCGATTTTTAAAAAAGAAGCGTGTTTTATCAGTTTTATTAGAATTAAGGAGATATAAAAACATGTTCGTGATGGTATACCGAAAATCATCGATAAACGATAGTAAATCAGAATTATTCCATTAGTTTATTTGCTGAGGTCTAAATACGTGGTGAAGAGAATAAACATGAAGCTTTAATTGACAATTATAGTCGATGTTTTGAAAAAGTACAATATTATGACGAAAGTGGGGAATATACATGCTGGGTTTTAGAATTGTCAACATTTGGCGACTGCATGCCTCTAATGGAACTGATTTGCTCCGACATGATGATGGAAATAAGAATAAATTTATGGTAATAGGTGAATATTTACCTGCTCCAATTAGCGTAGGGATATGTTCTAAGAATAATTGAATGCTGCTGATTTTTGACGTAAAATATTTATAAGTAAGTTAAAGTAATTAGTTGATTCATAATTATAATTAATATTAAACAAAGAACTTAAAGAATATTAATGTCAAAACTCAACACGCATTCGATGATGTAAAGCAAAATCAATTGCCCAAAACATTCATTAATCATTTACAAGTTAGAAAATATAACTACGTTATTAAATAAAAATAGTTTGTTTAGGACATTGGAATGGTCTGCAACTACAGTTCAAAACAAAATTCCTAATGATATTATCACAACGATATTAGCAAAGAATAAACGAATTACTAATTTTATGACATAATTACAAAATTTTACTAAAATGAATTAAATAATTCAAGCTGAGAAATTTGAGCATCAGATTCGTATTACTATGGATATTTCATTATTCCACTCATTTTACCACTCTTAAATAATAATAATTTGAAACTAAGTTGTAGGTACCTACAATGTATACAGGCGAAGGTAGTTACGTACTATTCCTCACATTTCGTTAGGAACTTTTAAATGTAAATGCTTTTATATCGTAGGTAGGTGAGTATATTGAAACTCGTTGTACTTATTCTCTTCAACGTCAAGAACAGACCTTTAATTTCCAATATCAATACCTACACATATTTTGTAATTAACTACATTGTATTAAAGTGTGCATAATATTTACACATGAAATAATTAAATACTTCTCGTTCAACTGCCAGAGGTAAACATAACATTTATTTCTAAACCTGGTATCCAACGCAATAGGAAGAACACGCCGTTTCACGTGAAATCTAAATGACACAAAACTTCAGTCGTTTGTATTCTACTTCAGACTCTTAGATAAAGTGTAGATCTTAAGCTAAATCGACCGTAATTATTCGTATTTTTCGAGTCTTTTAAGTATTTACAAATTTTTTACGTTAATTTTTTTATCTACAAATTAATTTTGAGATTAGTTATATCCCTAATTGTAAAGAAAATCTATCAAGATGTTTTCTATAAATATCTTTACTAACGAGGGGAACAATTTAGTTAATTACTTGTTTCAAATTATTATTTAACTTGCATTTGTGGGAAAATAAGTGGATTATGTACAGCGCCCTCTATTTATCCTCTTCCAGTAGAACCAGATCGTCAGCCACGACGTCAGAAACGTGAAGATAAATGATCCAGTACATTAGGTTAAAACACACGAAGCAGACTGGAAACACTATGCGGGAGTACTTGTCGATGTCCGAAGGAGTCATTCCGAGCAGTTTGCTTATGTCCTGGAAATGAAAACACTTTTCTAAGTACACAAATTTTTGCAAGCGATATTATTTAAGCAAAGATAGTACCTACACAAGTGTCTGAGTCGTGTGTCGGCACCCTAATTGCGTAACACACGCTCAATTGGAATCGGTTTCATTTTGACAGTTCAACAACATTCATTGCGTTATTTACGTTGTTGAGCAGACACCATGACACAATTTTTGAACATATGAAGCAATGGATTAGCAATATCCTTCAAAATGATTCAGATTGAGATTGATTGTGTGTTACGCAATTAGGGTGCGGGTCTACGACATACAATATAACCTTACAAATGCTCAGCACGGTAAAACGTTACTTGGCCAAAAACAAATCATCGATATGGGTTTATATGTAGTAAACCGATTATTTAACTTTCGAATGAGCGACGATTTTTCATTTCTTGGACAAGAATCGCAGCAAACAGTTTTATCTATCCATAATTATTTCTAAATAAATATATGTAAAAGGAGAAATTGACTGATGGGACTGACTTGTCGGCGCACAGCCGAAACTACTGAGACCAGCGGGTTAGGGGGAAACTGGCCTCTGGTCCGCGGCCCACATTACACGGATTAGAAACAGTAGTGGAAAACTCGGCCGAATCAGAAGAGCCGGGCCAGAATACCATGGGAAAAAAGTATCGTAGTTAAATCGACCCATTGGGATTTAATGTCATTAAAATGAAAAAAAAGGTGCGAAATAAAACGTAAATATCAGAATATGCATACTTTATTATATATTATTTTATCATATTTGAAATAAACCTTCAGTTATGATTTGCTATTATAGTAACCGGAAATCACAACATGGTTTTTTACATTGAAAAGTAGCAAACTGAATACAATAATCATATCTTAAACATTAATGATGATTTTCCTTAAAACAGTAAAGTAATCACATAGTACGAACATACTCGTAGATATATATAATAAAGTATGCATATTCTGATATTTACGTTTTATTTCGCACCTTTTTTTTTTCATTTTAATGACATTAAATCCCAATGGGTCGATTTAACTACGATACTTTTTTCCCATGGTATTCTGGCCCGGCTCTTCTGATTCGGCCGAGTTTTCCACTACTGTTCCTAATCCGTGTAATGTGGGCCGCGGACCAGAGGCCAGTTTCCCCCTAACCCAGACCAGCACCCTAATTGCGTAACACACGATCAATCGGAATCGGTTTCATTTTGACAGTTCAACAACATTCATTGCGTTATTTACGTTGTTGAGCAGACACATATGACACATTTTTGGAACATAATGAAGCAATGGATTAGCAATATCCTTCAAAATGATTCAAATTGAGATTGATCGTGTGTTACGCAATTAGGGTGCAGGACCGAGTTTTGCACAAGCTTCCTTTTATATTGTAAGCAAGCACTAAAAATGTTCTTAAAAATTGTATGAAAAATCTTATTTATTGGGTAAATAAACTTGAGACTTGACACGATACGCCTATGTAAATAATATATATTTTTTTGTTATTTAATATTTATTACCTTCAAAGTTTAAATGGTGTTAAAGTTTGTATGGAAAAATCTTAACTCGCCGACCGATTAATTTTTAATTTGGAACTCGGAACTCGGTATAATTTTGACGAAACAGATAGAATAACGGTTCGTTTTGAACGGATGCGCCGATTGGTGACATTATGCATAGTCAACTACTTGAACAATTAATTATATTAATTGGGTTCTTCAAAGATAGTCGGTGACTAAGTTATAAAGAGTAACTGATAATGATCAAATAGTTATGAGCAGTCAGTGGTGGCCCAGTGGTAATGGCCGCGACTTACGAGAGTTGTTGGTCGTAGGTTCGAACCCAGACAGGCGCTTTACTTTGTGTTTATTATTTCATCACTACTGCTCTCAAAACGGTGAAGGAAAACATTCGTGAGGAAACCGGTATGTCCTAGAACCAGAAATTCGAAGACATGTGACATCTACCAACCCGCATTGGGCCCGCGTTGTAGGTTAAATCCCCACTCCCTTTAGAAAAGAGGAGGCCTGTGTCCCAGTAGTGGGAACAACATAGGCTGATTATGTATAATATAGTTTGGCAATTGTGTTTTTTTAAATGAATAAGTAGGTTTGGGAGCGTTTCCAACATATTTTAGGAAATCTACATGAAATTCCGTTTATCTTTAAAACTGGCCCTGACAAGCTTCTTGTCGTTCTTGATTAAAGGAAAGGAAAGAGAACGAAAGAGACTATATTCTCTATATTTTTTTTCAGTAATGCGTCTTCTATGTATATATTATCTCTTCTACTATGCTAATTTCTGTCTATCTGTCTGTCTCTTTCTAATTTTTTTCATTAATTTTGGTTTCGTGTAGTTTTCAGATGGAGCAATTTAATGTGTAGGTGTATATTTGAAATCATAACAACATCACGCCCATTCCCCAAAGGGCAGAACAGTAACATTCACATTTCGTTGGTTATGTTTAACTACCATGTAATGGAGGACGGACCTAATGTCATCAACTGGGTGCAAATCCAGATACCGGGCTCTGCTCCTAGGAAAAATTCTAATAGAAACACTGCCTGACCTGGGCTTCGAACCTCACGCTCAGTAGTCTACGCCACTATACCAATAGTTCTTAAAATAATGTTTAAAATATTGATATTTTAATAATTTTAACTTCTATGAAATACAAATTGAATGAAACATTATTCAGCATACCCAGACAAAATTGAATAGACTTTACAAAGAAAGTTGTTGTATGAAAAAAATGAAACAAAAAAGAGAATTGTTTTCAGCGTTATAAAATTGATATTTGAAGTACCTACTTATCGATAAAATATTAAACACCCGCTGAGCACACCTAGGAACACTTTGAAAACATTATAATCGCAAAGCAATCAAAATCGCAGTTAAAGTTTGAATCGCTTAATAAAAACAATACAACAAATAATTAGACAATTATTTTAATATTCACCTTGCCAGGATGCAAAATGTGCGGAGGCGGGCCTGGGTTCTCTTCTTCTGCTCCACTGCGACCTCCGTTAATAGTATTCTCCAGGGTTCCGCCTTTGGAATGAGCTTTTGGATCGTGCACTTTGAACCGGACCTCCTGAAAATAATATTTGAAATGTTGGAAACACATACATGTCAAAGCAGACTTCTTGAAGTTACAATATAAATATCTTACCGATGGTCGTCCAGGTGGGCACCTGCTAAGCGTGCCCATTTTAGATAGCGTGTGTGGGTCACCCACGGGAGGACAATCAACGGGGATTTTCTTCTCGGACGCTATTTTCTGAATAGCAACAAATCTCTGTTTTCTCATCTGTATTCTCTTTGCCATATAACCCACGGTGGCGTATTCTGTAAAGATAAGAGAATAGCATCTATAACTAGGGCTTTTTTATTTGTTTACGAAACCATCGCTCTGCATTTACATTCGCATAGGATAAAACATTTAAATTCGACGTAGTTTTAGTAAATCGCCTTGCAGTGCTATGTAGGTAAAAATAATAAAATATTACCTAGTAGACTAGCGAAGACCATGACGAAGCACGTTCCCAAATAAACGTCGATAGACTTGACGTACGATATCTTGGGCAGAGCGGCATTAGTAGATGACATGAGCGTCGTCATCGTCAATACAGTGGTGACACCTAGAGCCACTCGGGCCGGTGTAGCATTTCGGTTCAACCAAAATGATACCCATGATATGATGACAATCAAACCAGACGGAATGTATATTTGAATAAGGTAATAGCCCATAGATCGAACGAATTGTATTTCACATGCCAATCTTGAATAATTTCCTGCAAAAGGTTTAAAAATAATATTAGAAGGGTTCTTTGTTTGAATTTCAAAAATCCATTAACACTATAGTTAAAACCATTAAAGTAAGTGAATTTTATTTGAATATATGAATATTAAGAGCTTTATTTGATATAAAGAACTTCAATCTATGTAATTCTATTAAAGTATTTTGTTAGGACAAAAGACACATTAGAGGATCCGTCATAAATATAATAATTTACTTATGATGTTGTATCTTTTTAACACAAATTATACGACATGACATAAAAAAAACTATTTCACACCACTCATAGTGTTTTGTGCAATAATACAAAAGCAGGACGTGATAAGAATCGTGGCTGTTTCTGTCCAGTGTTCCACGTAGTGGTGTCTCATATCTTTTGTTTGATCCCTACTCTTAGATTCCCCCGCGAACCCAAGTACCTGTGGTAAGGGAGATCTCCATAGCTCGTTGACGATGGCCCAGCACCTTGAACTGCGGCAGCGACACCTCGCTGGAAACACCCACAGAGTTGGGCCCCTCGTTCCATTTGTATCTGATGTCCCGCATGGTGTAGCCGACTGTGCGCAGCGGACATTATAAATGAAACAACCCCAGGCCCATCGCAGTGGGTTTTACAACTCGAATTGTCTTTCGGTTGGGGTAAGAGCGGGGGAGTCGCGAGTTCGGTTTCGCGCGTCTCGTCGTGCGGTTGTCGTGTCATTTAGTTAGCGTGTGTGCTTGTGTCGCGATTGCGATCTTCTGCACACGGGCTGAGGGAGACGGGGTCGGTGGCGGAGATATGGATGTGCTATGGTGGGAGAGCGGCTATTGCGATCGGTTACCTGTCGTCAGTGTAACAACAGTGGTGCGCTGCCGGTGGCCGAGCACCCGGAACTGTGGCAGCTGCACCTCGTTGCTCATACCAACGCTGGTCACCCCATCTTTCCAATGGTACCGAATGTCTCTCATTGTGTACCCGACTCCGGAGACATGCCAAACACACAAAACGCTATCACTTATGCTGCGAAGGATCGCGTTTCCCTCACGCGGCCGCCGCGCCTGTGTTGAGGATGGGACTCGCGGCGAGAAATTACTAAGCCGAACCCAGGGATTGGCTGAATGCAGGTGCGATATTTATACTCGGTTCGGCTTAATATGAATGATAGTAAAATATAACACTACGTACAAGGATGATAAAGGACCACAAAAAATGATAATATGATCACTATACTAGGTATAATGATTGCTAATATATAAAACTACCAACCCATCTACCAACCCGCACTGGGCCCGCGTGGTAGATTAATTCCCACTCCTCTTATAGAAAGAGGAGGTCTGTGTCCCAGTATTGGGAACATTATAGGCTGATTATGCAATATATAAATAGATGGCATAATATAACAAGAACACGTAGTGATAAGTCAGGCAAGCGTTAAATGTAAGATCATGCGAGTGCAATCAGTGTACGTTTGATGAGCGTAAGCGGCGGTGGTGCGAGGGTGTGTAGGTGTGCGGTGCCTCGTCTGCGGCACGGCCCTCGGTGGTTGTGCAGACCCCGCGGGCGCCACCGTCCCCCGCCTCCTTCGACCCGATCAGCATATCGCAGCGTCGATGTCTCAGTATCATTTCATTCGCTAAATGCTCGTGAGAACAAAGGCTTACTATTTACGAGTCTGCCTTCTGCGGGTGCTGTATGCGAGAAGGAGACGTTCCAACTTATGAAAACACGAGGGAAATCACAGCACGTGTCGACGATTATGTAGTACGCTTGTGCTCACAGGGTACCCCTGAGTAGCATCTGTGATACAAGAAAGTGATCACAACACAATATCTGTAAGCCTCGTGATAGATTTGCATCGTGGTAAAGAATCAAATTATTGATTGCTTTGGTGAGAACAATACACACACGTATAAGTAATATTGTTTTCGGTTATTAGATATTTTTGTCATCTGTAACTAAAAGTGCGTTGAACTGCATTTACTATGTCCATTTAAAAAGTCAAGTATAAGTTAATAGACCCCGTCGAAATTTGCAATTCTTAAAAACAAAATTACGTTTGTTGCAACTGACACACAAAGCGTGCGGGGTTGACCAGCAACACTCTCATATTAGCTAAAACATTATCAATATTGTATTATCAAAGGTAGCATTTTGTGATTAATGTACAAGATTATTAACAACACACACATTGGCGTACAAACTTATTTGAAATAGTTCAGATACTTACAACTTTCTATCTCTATGTGGCACAGCTGTCGATCCATTGGAAAGTATTGCAGGTTCATGGGGCACGAAGCTGTGATTGTCAATCTGAAATATACACAACGTTCTTAAGAACTCAAAATAATTATGCTTTCTCCTAGAAATCTGTAATGTAACTTCAACACCTAAATCAATCAAATATGTAGTATGTATTTGGTATTACCTGATACTTCTAGTGATAGAGCCAGAATAATGTATACGTATGAATTCGTTGCTAGTTGTTGCTATATGGAAATAAGATTGTTTTTCGTTTACAAAGAACGTGTCAGGCACCCATATGTTCTTTATGAATTCTGAACCCACAGATAACGTCTCAACTCCTGTTCTTTTTTTGTATGCTAATCGGGGATCGGTCCAAAATTGTCTGAAGTAAAAGTCCAATGTGAAATCCTGAGAAAGGAAATCATTACTATTAATCTTAAACACATGTTGATAATTTTTTGAATATCTATTGAATCGGAATGATGACGCGAAGTAATAATGATCAGCTTGAATGTAACCTTATGGGATGTCCCTTCATGATATAATCCGTTCCTACTAATCATTTTTCAATTAAATTTTAGCCATACTATGAAAGTGCGGCACGGCTCCGTATTATTAAATGTGTAGTAGGAACGTAATAACTTTTTTATTCTTCCGTACGTATCAGTGTTTTACTGTACTACAATACGTTGAAGATAACAGTACATAATTGGGTTACTACTCGTATAAATTAACATCTAACATCTGCATGCGTTGTTCCATAAATATTTCATCACACACAATGTCTTAGTATGGACACACTGCGATAGATGTACACAAGAGGCTAATTAAATATATTTATAAAAAATGGAAACAATAAATTAAGTCGAAGCTTGGTTCTCGTGACTTCGGACATAGCAGCACTTGAAAATATATAGACACAGCACTACATTGAATAGTCAAATTTAGCAATAAGCTTAAAACAGTATGAAAAGAAACAAAATGTGCAGAGAGTGTGATTGTGACATGAAGCCTATAGAACATAGGTGAGGTCTAAGAATGAACAGGGATATGGGTGCTCTAAGTGACAGGAGAGGGCGAGGTGTGTGGGTGGCGGCGAAGGCGGACACCCACGGCTCGATAGAGGCAATCCTCTATTGACTCAAGCTAACAAGCCGGCACGTATACAAGTTGCCACCAATAAAGTTTGGACCAGGTATGTGGAACAAATTCACGTTCATTAATGAGGTCGATTTGAGAGTTTGCGGATTGTGAATTAGGCAACCTTCCCACCCTGGGCCATGGGTCACGTCTCATTGTGACCTTCCCAACCTTGATTTGGTTTCCACTTCAGGGTCCTTCACCCAAACATACGCCTAGCAAGCTTACACAGTTTGACATATTGGAAAACCGAATTCGGTTTTGTATTCTGACCAACTAACTGCGCTAATATTTAGGAGATATCGGTATCAAAAATAGCAAACTCACGAAAGCATAATATTAACTAAATAAGGTCAGATAGTATCGATGTTCCAAGTCACTGGAGAGATTAGAAAGTTACAATTAATTGGCAATATTTCATTAAATACACATAATACGTACATTCACAACAAACTACAAAATGAGTCACGATAAGAGATACAGTCGTCGCAAGTCCATAGAGCCTGAACACATTTCATGTACGTTTTAATTAAATGTATTTTAAGATCATGCCTTTATTAAAAAGGTCACCTTCATTGCCATTTAAAACGAAAATGTAATGCTGTTTTTTAATTTGTGTATGGTTACTTAAATTTTATTTCTACGTCAAACCTCACTGGAAAGTGATGATAATCTGTTGGCTGTATCGATATATATATATAATTATAACTTAAAAATAAAAACCTACATAATATTATGTGTATTGATTTTTTTCCAATAAAAATAAATAAAAAAGATGATAATTATGTCTGTTATCAATACTGTATGCCATTGCCCCATCCCTTTAAATTGATTAAATAAAAGACCTGATTATTTTTGCCAATATATATGAATACAATATATATAATATGTATGAATACAAGTACATATTAACGTTCTTCCAATGCATTATAGCATCGCTCGTGTTCGAGTTCATCTCTTTAATTTATGTAAATAGGTATTACTCGATTTCAGTTATCGTTTTATCCTTCTAAAATGTAGCTTATTTAGGGCTGATTTTTCAATCATCCGATAACTTTATTTGAGGAATAATGTTGAAATTTTGACAGTTATTTAATTCAAAATCTGTCAAACGTCAATTTTATTCCTCGAATAAAAGTTTTCCGGCGATGGAAAAATCAACCCTTAGTGAACATAAATAAAACAAAAAAAAAATGCACAAATGAATAAGAAATCAGAGAACAGACGTCATCACTTGATATGGCAGCAACTTTGGAGTTACGAGTACTGCAGGACACACAACTGGGTATTTTAAGGTTGAACGGGTTGCTTTTCTTATTATGATCTCATTATTAAAGGACAATGCCCACCTGGCCAAAAAAGCTTATTCGAAGTAAAAACTACTATGACTAGAGGTAACATAGTACATTTTAAATGATTCGAATGCTAAAACCGCTTTAAATCGCTATATATTATTCATTATAAAAACGAATGATTTGACACTGCGAAATGCGAAGTTTAAGTCTAAGTTGATCTCGACTATATAAGCCATATTTTAATAATTCAACAATGATAATGGTAATTTATCTGCCAATATCAGAAGTTGTATTTTTTGCTAAATACCTAAGTGTCTTATGGACGCCGAATATTAATCATTGAAACATACTGTTTAACACAACACAATTAAACCAGTTGGGATAAAACTAAAAAAAAATACATCTCTGCTCATAACATGTTTATTAACTTGGTTATTATTGAATGTGGTATGCGGTTAGTAGCTAATTCAATTAGGATTGCCATTGACAGGCTAATAAGACTGGTAGGTACAGTCGACCGCACGTGCATGGCAACACTGGCCTAGCGTATAAGTAGTTTCAATATAATAGAATAAGGCCCTTTGTACACATACGTTTTTCTTGCCATGAAAAACTACGGATTATTCACCGTATGTAGGCACGGTCGTCAGTGTTGTACGGATCACTATGGAAGCTTGTTTGGACATGCTTTTTCTACGGCGCGGTTTTTTCGCCATGTGTAGGCATGATTGCCAGTATTGTATGCATCACTATGGAAGCATATAGTAGACACGTTTTTTCTACGCCGTACTGTAAAGAAACCGTTCCATGTGCAAGGGCCAAAGAGGCCAGCTTATACTGGGTACCACTTACGTGCGGCCGACTGGCAGCGACGTGTACAAGATGATTGAAGTTTATTATTTCCGGAATATATATATATTTATTTATGGTTGTGCCAAAAAAAGACAAACAAATAACAAAACTTGTCCACTGAAAAATTATACTTAATCATTGAGTTTTTTCTTATCTAATAATTTTTTATTGGTTAAGTATCGAAAAGTATTGCGTTTTTTGTTGGTTATGGTGCAAAACAGGGGTGGGCAGGAATGGGCATGGTCCTTTGATTTTTCCAATATCAACGATTTTACCAGGAAACATAATAAGAAAGCAAGTGGGCGGACAAAGGGCGATCTGCTCCACCAAACGCGGACATGCTCGCAGCCTCGTGTCTGGGGCTGCTCGGTCGCAGCGGCGCAGCGCGCGGCCGGAGCGACCGAGACAAGCGTGAGCTGACAGTGGCGAGTACCATGAGCACTTCGGAGACGGAGCTGATAGAGAGCACATACATGGTGACGCCCACCTCCACTGGCGGACCTGCAATCAAGCCCAATCGTGAGTCGCGCGCGCGCCTCGCGCCGTGAAAACCAAACCAGAGGTCGGTGACGTGCCCCATCGCCGGGCGAGCGGAGCAAAAGGGACGCGAGAGGCGCGGGGTGGCTGCGGGTGTCAAGTGAACGCTGCTGGTGCACGTGGAGTGCGGGCGCGGCGCAGCCGGCCCTGTTAGCTGCACGCGTTACGCGACATACGTCAACCGCGTGGCCGTGTGTCGCGCCTACACCGATCACAAATGCAATCGAACCGTGGACACGGGTGCTACGATGAACGGTTAATGCTGGTGATAATGCTAAGGGATAAAATCTTGCAATGTATGCGTTGTGTCTTTAAAATTGCTTTGAAAATAAGATACCATTTTCACTTCAGATAGAGAGCTGATGGAGAGCACGTACATGGTAACCCCCACTTCCACGGGTGGTCCTGAAAACGACACAATACACAACACATAACAAGTGTTAGTTATCCGTAGTAACAGCTGTGTTTCTGAGTTACCGCAATGAGCTCTCCAGTTAGTTAGAATATTTCTTAAGCATTGTATCAAGCCACACAGAACGAGGAAGAGGAACGCGCTTAAAACTTTGGCGAACCTAACAGCTTGGCGACGGCGACGACATTATGAAGCTCCTAGTTGCTACTTATGATAACTGTTGATATTATGAAAGTTTCTGTTGGTGTTTGTACAAAGTACTAAGTTTATATAAATTGCCTTTTCTCTAAAATCATCGACTATTAGGCCGTTATACAAGGTCAAACTAAATTATTTAGCGAAACTCCGCAGACATGATGGGCATAGATATACTAAACATGATAAAACAAAATAAAAAAAGATTTGATGTTCTTTTTGGGTCATTGCCCCTGTGTGGTGTACAGTTGTACCCATCTTGTCTACGGAATTTCGCTAGCTTATTTAATTTGACCCTGCTAAAGTGTATAACTGAGTGGCTTTCATAGCTATTCCATTGACTACCTAATACATTAACAAACCTATTGATGTAACCAAATTTTCTAAAATATCAAACAGTTAGAAGTTTATTAACTATTTTCAAAAATCATCTACGTACACAAACTTTGACACCAGTTATCTCAAAATTTTACTCAGAATTTTGAGATAAGTGATGTTTAGTGATGAATTCTGGGAAAATTTCAAAAAAACATGAAAATCGGTTTTTCTTGGATTCCATGAATTTTCGCCTAGGCTTTGTAGGGTGCTTAATTGTTGCAAATAAATAGATCACACTATCACGCCCCCCTGGAAGGAACACGTCGAGTTTCCCTATCAGCCTGTATAGTTTTAGGGCTGATTTTTCAATCGACAAATAATGTTTATTCGTAGAATAAAATTGACGACTGACAGATTTTGTATGGAACAACTGTCAATTTTTTTTAATTATTCCTCGGATAAAATTTTCTGGCGTTGGAAAAATCAGCCCTTAACCGAATATCCGTGTATTAAAAAAATTGGTTCCTCAAATAAAAATTATATACCTAGGTATTCATTAGTATATTTTTAATGTTTTATGCAATTATAAAATTATTTTTGCCTATTATTTTATATCCACCAGTTGAACTCGAAATCAAAGTTATTTATTTATTTCTTGTTATCATTTTTTTGGAGACAAAACGTTATAACATAATAAATATAGATAATATTAATATCTAACGCTACTAATATTTATATAAGTTTAAACTTCAAAGACTTAGAAGACATACACACTCACACTCATAAAAACACATACATACGCACCCCCCCCCCCTCCCACACACACACACACACACCCTCACACACAACATCACAAACACTGTTTAAAAATAAGATGCACATATACATAGTTTCACATAGGCATACACATACACAGTTACACAAAGAGCTGTGAATTAGTTTATATGTCATTTACTGTTATCTTTTATTCCTAGATTTTATTTTTATTGTTAGTCACCTTTTGTAAAAAATCGTCTCAATATTGTAATAATTAAGGGAAAGAGCGGGATAGCCCCGACACAAGTACTATCAATTACTTACTGGGGATGTCTCATTTATAATCCATGTAACTGTGTTTAGTTACAAATAAACATTTTTTATTTTCATACATATATCCTAACTTAAACGCCATATTACCAAATTAACCTAATATATGGTCTACGTCCAAAAAGTGTCCGCATCGCTGTTGACTGGTAATGTACAGACGCCAGCACATCAACCTACTACAATCTGTCAAATTTCTTTAATAGATTTTCAACTTTATCGCTAAAGCATTAAGGTTCAAGGTTGATTGGGAAAATTTGACAGTTTCGGGTAGCTTGACCTGCTGGCGTCCGTACATGGCAATGCTTAGCGTCTGGCTAAGGCACAAGCCAACCCATGCCCCCATAACTTAGATTCCACCAGATAGGATCGATATCAATATCTCTGTGTGGGTAATTTTGAATCCAAATTATTATGAGCCGAAATATGACGATTTTATTTGATTTGCACAGTTAATGCCTTTTTGGTTGCCAAACTCTTTTGTACACGTAGGTACATGTGGTGTGTGCTTGTTCAACAAATAAATATGAAATTGTAGCGGTATCTACAACGCCACATGCGAACAACGCGTCATACTGACGTCACGCAAATCGTCCTGCGTCCTGCATCTCGCAAGTAGAGCTCACCGCGCAACTAGAGCTTACCGCGCAAGTAGCATTTATAAACAACGGCCCGACATGAATAATCGGGCAGTTGCCCGCCAGACACAACACCCGTCTGGTCGGAGGATCTTCCCTATTCTATGGGGGATGAGTGAACTTTACACCCCGTTCCTCATTCCTCTATACTTTTTTTGTTCTTAACTAATGTGAGGATAAGGAATATTATGATCACAGACACTTTCAAAGTTATTGAAGTTAACGGAGGCCCTTAAGATGTCAATAACTCTTCTTCCTTCCTCTTGCTTCCTCAATAAGCGGGTCCATTTTTGTCCCAATAATTTTCTCTAATTCAGCTGCTTGATCAGAAGTATAGTATAGGAATGGTTAACCGAGCATTCATGATTTGAAGCAACGAAGCATTGAAGATTTGGTATGATCAAGTAAATGTATATTATGTCACTCTAATTTTACCCATTACGAATAAAGTAATTTTCAACAACATCTTTTCTTTCCTTAGAATATTTTAAGTAATAGATGAGGTAGAGTAACAATCTCATGGCCTTGAAGTATGACTTCATTTATAAAGGAATAAGTGTAAGCATCTTGATGTGGGTTTTTAAAGCCTTGGCTTTTTATGTCTAGTGTTTTCCGAGGTTGCTAATGGGGCTGAGGTTGATGACCACGTATACGCAATCACTGCATGCTGGTGGTCAGGATACCCGTTGAAGCCGTGGGTGAATGCTGGGTGGCTGGGTGACTCGCCGCACTAAAGCTTGTGGGAGTGATGATGACGTCTCGCTGGAGTAGGTGCAGGAAGGCTGCGCTGACGTTCATGTTCGGGGTCACCAGTATAGAGAGAGAAGTACAGTGAGCGTGAGTATGAGAAACAGAGTGTAAAGTTAATTTATATTCTATACAAAAGGGAGGATCGTCCGACCAGACGGGTGTCGTGTCTGGCGGGCAACTACCCGAAAATTCATGTCGGGCCGTTGTATATGCTAGTTGCACGGTAAACTCTGCTTGCGAAATGCAGGATTTTGCGTGACGTTCGCATGTGGCGTTTGGCTACAAAATAAAAAAATGATATGCGGTGGTTTAGACTTATTGTTTCTACAATGTTTGGAAATGTTAGCACCATTGGTGGTAGAGACAGTCATAGATTCTATTATATCCAAGTCCGTCTGATGTTTGAGTAACTTTTTAAAATATTTAAAGATAAATAATTTGCGACGTCAGTGCAATACCTTGTTGCAATACCCTATGGATCTAGATTGACACTGAACATTTGACATCCGTCACAGAGAATTCCATGATAGGTATAGGTATCTAATAAATAATATTTGCACCATCATTATAGTATAATAATCTACATAAGTCATCATACAAGTATGGCGTAACATAAAATAAAAATGAAAAATCACGCCATGCCACACCGAATACCTACCTACGAGTACCTAGCAACTAAATCCAAAAAACTCATTGTAAAGCTTGTCCTTATTCTCAAGGTCGTGAAAAGAGGGCCTACGAGTACCTAGCAACTAAATCCAAAAAACTGATTGTAAAGCTTGTCCTTATTCTCAAGGTCGTGAAAAGAGGGGGTGAGATTACAATAAGGAATAAATGGATTTTTATTAAAGCTGAATCAAACTGGATGCCCATGTCGAAAATGTCAGAGGGGGGTAGGTGATGGGTAGACAACGTTTACGTAGAATTGGTTCAAACACGTTTATATTTAATTACAAAGGCATAGTAAATGCGATGGCTAGGCAGTGTTTAATTTGATGTTATAAATAAGGACTAGCGCACACAGCGAAAAATATGTATTTTTTTTTCCTGCAAAATCTAAAACTATAGGATTACAGACTGCGTAAAACATACTACCACAAGCGCGCGCACTGCGGGAAAAAATCGTATGCGGATTTAAATTCTGCGGGGTTTGCTGCAGATTTGTTGCGGTGCGTCGCCGCACGAATTTTTTGTCATATAGATTTGTAAGAAACTCTGCGCATTGCGGAAAAAAATTCCCGCGGACGCGGTCAGCGACCACGCATTTGTTCTGAGCGGTGCTGTGCGATCGTTGCCTAGATTGTTTAAATTTCAGAGCACCTTTTACTAAATTGTCAAATGTCTCAATGTACGCATTAAGTAATAGCCCTATTTTTTATTATAATCGGTAATATCCCTATTGGTAGCAATGCCGAGGGCGGGATGTACTCAACAATATTTAGGTACTTTTTTCCTGCGTAACGGTAAGTACGCGTAGTATACGCAGATGCAGACTCTTATATCTATTATTGACGGGGGTTGGAATTCGAATGGGAAAACGCGCAGATATTTCTACTGAACAATCATGATGTTATTCCCTTGTAGATTTTAAACACCGCATATTACCTCACCGCGGTGCACGCTAGCCCTAAGCTGCTTTTTGTTCTAACTGTATAATATGAGAAGTCATTGTTCCATCGAGACTATCGGTTTTGGCCTTTGTTTTAGGTAGGATAATGCTCGGGCCCTTAGCGATAACAATAACACTACCGGAAACTAATGCTTCGCTTTTGCTTTGTACTTTTCCTTGGCTAGATGCCCACTGAACTTGCGGGATGAACAGTCCTATCCTAAAGTACAGATTATCTGCATACCGCGATACGAACAAATTACAATTACTCCTAATTATTCAGATATATAAACAATTCAATTTTAAAGGTGCTCTTCTGAAGGCCTCTCTGGAGGACTCTCTGCTTATCGCAGCGGCAACGTCACCCAACCGCAACAAGACCGACTTCCAGGGACACAAATGGTTTCTATATACCTCTATGAAAACGGCTCTGGCGGTAATGTCGCTATCTACTTTTACATTTACTTTTAGGAATTTGAGTGTATTTCGATTCTGGGTTTTCTGTCATCATAACTTTTCATAAATTTCAACGGCCTTTTTTAAAAACTTCTAATAACTGGTTTAAAACTCATACTAGATTTTTTTATAGTTCTTGTGAAATAAAACGCTACATAACTTTGATTTTGAAATTTCAACGGCCTTTTTTAAAAACTACTACTATCTGGTTTAAAACTCATACTAGATTTTTTTATAGTTCTTGTGAAATAAAACGCTACATTTTCAAAGAAAAAATAGCGCTTCTTTTCCATTTTCCTATTTTACGCAAGTTTTTTGTAAGGATTTCAAATTGTCGTGTATACTAACCTCCATAGTTTGGTCTTACTCTTTTGTCGTAACTTATACTAAATGAATCCAAAATGGCTGATTTTAAAATTTCAACGGTCTTTTTTAATAACTTCTTATAACTGGTTTAAAACTCATACTCGATTTTTTATAGTTTTTGTGAAATAAAAAGCTACATTTTCAAAGAAAAAGTAGCGCTTCTATTCAATTTTCCTCTTTTACGCAAGTTTTTTGCAAGGATCGCAAATTGTCGTGTATACTAACCTCCATAGTTTGGTCTTACTCTTTTGTCGTAACTAATACTAAATGAATCCAAAATGGCTGAAATATTGACGTCGCCGAACATGCCTCCCCCACCGGCACCCCTGAAATAAAAACATATCATTAAAGATACAATTTAGTGCTGTCACTGTATGAATTGTAGCCTTGGAAAACGTTTTGGTATGAATACGAGGGCTGCTATTTATGTATCCGGAATAACAAAGTTAAACAAACATATAGCATTTATTATGGTTTTATTGCTTTTCAAAATATTCGCCATGATGATCATCGATGCACTTTTGTAGGTATACGTTGGAACCAATTTTCGTAGCACTTTTTCCATTCGGATTGAGGTAGGTATCTCCAAAACGTGCATTTTTAACGCATCAACGACCTGTTCACGAAAAACGTTGACCATGTTATTTATTCTTCATGGTTGGGAATAAATAGAAGTCGTTGGGGGCCAAGTCGGGGCTGTACGGCGGATGATCCGTTACGTTAATTCGATCTTTTGATCTTCCAAATACCGAGTTGTTTCGGCCGATGTGTATGGCAGCTGCTAGCATGGTCATGATGAAGAAGGATTCTGCGTTGTCGGTTGTTCTTTCTTATTTCTTCAAAGACTGCTGGCAAATAAATGCTCGTGTACTTTTACGATCCTCTAGTGGTACTTGTAGCATACCAAAAAAACAAGCAACCATTTGCTTCAAAGTGCTTTTTGAATGAATGACTTTTGTTGGGTTTGGCTCATCTTGGAACACCCAAACCGTTGATTGTTGTTTAGTTTCAGGATCATACGCATATTATATCCAAGATTCATCACATGTGTTGATATTATAGACGGCTTTTGACGCACCCCGATTGTACTTTTGTAACATTTTTTTTAGACCAATCGGAGTCTGTCGTTGGTCAATTCTCAAGTTGTGCGGAATCCAACGGGAACAATTTTTTTTTACACCTAAATGTTCGTGTAATATTTTATATACCTATACTGGTCATACTTTTGTCCCGAGTCGCCTCTATCTCGCGATATGTAACATGACGATCTTGCATTATTAGTTTCCGCACAGCATCAATATTTTGAGGTACAACAACCGATCTAGGGCGACCTTCTTTAAATTCGTCCGTGAGCACAGACCGCCCACGATTTAACTCACTAAACCAGTGATACACAGTACATAGTTTTTGATGATTCTTCGTCCACAAGTCAATGTGAGTTGATCGATGCACTGTTTTTGAGTTAGACCTCGCCGAAAATCGTAATAAATTGTAGCACGAAAATTTTCACGAGTTAATATGATATGATGTTAATATGATGGTGATAAAGACCCGCAATTTTCACAATGAAACTAAATAAACAAATTGTATTCTTCAGCCAAAGGGTTCAATTTTTAAATGTTATAATTACTTTTTTAATATTGTTCTGTAACTGGCCAGTTCCGGATACATAAATAGCAGCCCTCTTAACGTTGATTGGATTCGGTACCTGGGCTTATTTATACTATAAATACTTTTTCTGATACTTTCCTACCTATAAACTCATCATTGGTGACATTGTAGGACGTAGTTATAATTCAGTAAACCAGTACAACCGATAAGCACACAATTTTGGTACCATACGTGTGGTCGGGTTGAACGCAGCCGACTACTGTACAATTTCATAGTGTCGTGAAATGTCATAGCCCAGTGCATATACAATATAGTTCATATACCTACAATATATGCGGTGCGGGTCCGGTGATACAGACACAGACACAACATCTGTGAGTGAAAATGACCGCACTAACATATTAATTGCATGTACGAGCTTTGCCAGTAACCATATCTAGACAATCTCAGAATATTTTAATACATTCATGCAATAAGTTTCAGGTGATAATTATAGTGTGAAGGATCTTAGCCCTCTTCCTCTCTCATGCTGTGCCCGACAGTGTTACGAAACAACCACTTACGTTCATATTTTAGAATACAATAAACATATTGCTTAATAGTGTTGTAACGGATTTTGAAGATTGCTTTAATTTTTTTTTATTATCGCGGTCATTTCAACAAATTTGTTTCCCAAATAAAGTAAATAAATTTAATTAACGAATGCCAAAATTGATACGTGTAAGATCTGAAATAAGTAACAGAAATATAGTTGATGCAAAAATAACTCCATTTTGATTATTCAATCGGCTTTAACTAAGTGATTTTCTCCTAATGTGTTATGCAGATCACGCGAACCTTACATGTGTTAGTTACGCTAAAGGTGAACATAAAGGGCACGTTACGACATTTCAGAGAAAGCACAGTGGCAACTCAATTGCTCGTTCTATATGCATTTAGACCTCAGTCTTAGAGGCATAACATTTGTAATCATGATTTGATGATGAATGTTATGTCTTAACCGACAACCAGATTAGTTATTGATACATACTTGTAAACATGATTCGTGGTATATAACACAAGTTACTTTAAATTTATGTTTTGCTAGTATACAGTTTATAGCTACACTGTCAGTTTTTTTATTCATCATTATCAAAATGATGGCAAAGATTATACTAGAATGATGCTGTCGAGTGCAATATTTTCGACGGCGGCAGACCTATTTCGCAGTACAAGCCAATTTTGGCACGACTTTTGATAAAGCGTTACAGCCGACGATCCCCCTACGATCTGATTTCACGAAATAACCATAGTATTACATGAACAAGAAGCTGCCGCCATTCTTTATAAATTCCATTAGAATCTCTGCCTTTTCTAAGACAAAGAGCGAAGAATATCTGCGTAATTTTTTAACACAAAAGAAAAAGGCCTAACACGGCCTCAAGATTGTTTTAAGAATAAATAGTACCTTGTTCAGAAGTGCTATTGTTTGTTTTGTCACAATATTTGTCCCACGTAATCTTATTAATTTGGTTTACCAGCTGCTGTTAGGCGATATTGGTATTCAGCTGCATCCGGTTAGACTGGAAGCCGACCCCAACATAGTTGGGAAAAGGCTAGGCAGATGATGATGAGCTGCTGTTAGGCAGGCCTGTCTCGTATGCATTAGCTCAAAGCACGGAATAGAAAAAACAGTGGAAGTGCCCTTAGACTTCCTTAGTACGGGAACCAGTGTCGCCAAACTCACACACTTGCAAATTAAAATGTACATTGCAATACACAGAAAACGATGATATAATTGGCTACAAATAATAAATGCAACTTTGGCGAAAAGTTTATTTATTGTTGTTCAAAATTAAGTCGTATTACAACCCCTGAATGTTGTTTTTATTTTACATGTCAAAACCAATGAAGACCATTTTTCCATCTAACAATCAAAATCGAGCAATCAAGAACGAGTTCAGCTACTTAACGCTAGAGGGCGCTGTAACCAATTTACTCTATTTAGCACCCTAACGTCATTAAAATAGATGTCATATTCGTATGCACTGTTTTACAATTTAATAATTAAAATCTTTTATCTTATGAAATGGACCAGAGTCCGATTAGTATAAAAGGTAAAATGGTTAAATGAAAACATAAATAGTAAATTAAAAATATTTATTGACCTTGAAATAAAACATTTTTTGTTTAATAATTGTCGTTTTGACTGTTTTATATTTAATTTTAACAAGTGATGCATGCTGATATTGATATATTTTTCCGCAATGGCTTTCATTAAATCCGTAATGTGATTCGATGTAGGAAATTCTCCTAACTGATGATAAATATTTTTTTGGAAAATGGACGTCCCAATAAATTGGCGCATTATTTTAGACATGAGAATGTCTTTTTTAAATATAGGAATTGCGTTATCATTTAAAAATCTGTAGCCTTTTTTTGAAGTTTGTAAATTGTTTTCATCAAAATGCTCTGTTCAGAGCATTTTGATGAAAACAATTTACAAACTGTACTTGTACTGTGATTGTACTTGATTTTGACGGCATCCAGTTTTGTCTTCCCGTAGGTTCTATCCATTTCTCCTTGGTAAAAGGATCTTTGGGAAAACTGAAATATTTATATACTTACTTTATTAGTATTAGTTATTTTTGAGGCCTACGTCCAGCTATGAATGAGATTATTTTTACCAATTTTCGAGTTAATCAAGCCACGCCCCGTCAGAGGTAGATTTTCAAAAAACCCTGATAGACATTATTCTTTACTTTTAATTTTAGGTATAAATACTGAGTTTCGAGTAAATCGGACCGCGATAATTTAGTTAGATAAGTATTCGTGCCAAGTTTCAAGTTTATTAACTCAGGAATAAGATTTTTATACAAACAAAATCTCCCCATTTCACCCTCTTAGGGGTGGAATTTCGAAAAACTCTTTCTTAGTACCTACTCTTCACGGAGAATACACCCTTTAAATTTCATGTCTCTAGGACCAGCGGTTTAGGCTGTGCATTGATATATCAGTAAGTCAATTATAGATGTGTCAAACTGTATTCTATAAATAAGTTATCGGACTACTGAAAAATCAGCCGTAAGTGAAAAAAAACCATCAGATGAGAGTGGTCAAACACGAACCTATGAACTATAAAAAAAACATCTCATAAAACATATTGGAATTTCCAGAATGATAATACTTCAGCACGTCTGGTGTAGCCTGCACCTACCTCGCTAGCAAGCTAATCTTTATTACATAGCATGGGCCTTTGTCGAGTAGCTCGAGCCGACACGACAGATAGCTGGCTAGAATATTTTTAGAGATTTGCCTAAGAGATTGCAGAAGGTGATTACAATGTGTCCAACATCGTTATAAAAGTTGCAGCTTCACATGTCGGCTGATGTTTGTACTCGTAGAATAGCACGAAACCATTAAATGTTCTTAAAATATAATTAGTGCCAAGTCGCTATGATTGAATATAGGTACATAAAGCCAGCACCGTTAATCAAATTAGCTTATCACTTAAAATTATTCTGAATCTGCATTAAACTACATAACATTGAACCATTTTAGTGCAGCGCTAAATGGAATGGCTCCGAGGAATTTGGAAATAGGTCACTTGAATAAATATTTCGAGCGGATAGTTGTCTACGTACTACAGCTATGCGGAATTGCTGACCCATTAGCATCTAAAATATTAGAATATTACTGTACATAAATCAGTCAACTAATTGACTGATTTATGTACAGTAATATTCTAATATTTTAGATGCCAATGGGTCAGCAATTAAAAAAAAACGTCTTTACAGTTTTGCAACACTACTAATAGTGTTGCAAAACTGTAAAGACGTTTTTTTTTAAACTGAATATCATACTATATTTCGGTTATATTTGGATGGTTAGTTTAGTTTTACTATTATTGTAAAGTCTTACTAAAATTATCATCTACGTTCAGTCTTCAATCAGGGTTTAGTATTTTTCTTTTGTTACCGGACGTGTTATGAAATTAAACTTGGGTTAAGAGGTAAACCTTTGTGTCTTTATTTCATTATCCTTTACAATATGCACAAGAATATATTCACGACTATAACCGACCCAATCTAAGAGCGCACCAGAGCGCACTGCCGGCCCCCGAGCCGAGCGGCCGCACCGTGCAGTAAAACTTAAGCTACGTCAGCGATATGCGACATCGTGTCACTACAGTGTCCCCCCTCCCCCACCCCTGTATTTATATTTAGTTAAAATTATACAAAATACTCGTAAATCTCTATACAGTGATCAATTCCTCAAGATAACATTTATGTAGCTGTTGGGGGTAAAATGCAAAGTAGCCTATTTCATAACTACAGTATTCCTTCCTTTTTTTATAATTTGTAAGAATTATACAAAATAAAAGGTATATTTTCTTTACGCTTGCTTAGTACATTTGATGGTATAGTATTGTAATTAGGTTACTTCTTATTACAGCTCATGTTTACACACTATGTTTTGCTGATAGGCAAAAATTCGTGACCGTCAGTCCAGCGCTTCAAATAACTAAATACAGTTTTACACGACTACTTTGTTACATACACATTAAGTACTACAGTGGTATCAATGTGTTACGACTTACATTTATTTTTATAATCTACACAATTTTCCTTTGCTTTTCTGAAGCCTTTCCACATGTATAGATAAATACATTTGTATTCGTCTTGTTTACTTATTCTAATGGGGCGTCTCCATTTCTGGTGGTACCTACTTACTATTTTGCGCTTCACCTTTTTCATTCATCGAAAAATCGTATCTTTTTGCTGACGCGACCAGTGCGAGTGACTATTGACTATTGTTCTTTGCTTACTGGCCCTGCCGTGGTATTTTTTTATTATGGGAGTTTTTCATTTTTCGGTGTTTTGTGGTGTAATTTTTATATCGTTATTTTCCTCACAATCGCCTAGTATAAATGCTGGTTTTAATCGGTCGATCGAAATACACGCTTGTCTATCCGCTATTTAGATGACGTAATTTTTCTCTTTCCGGCTTATGACGCGGTATGGACCATCATATGGCGGTTGTAGCGATTTTCGTACTGCGTCATTGCGAACAAAAACATTGTTATTGTTACAAGTTTCGAGTTCTGGATGTTCAAACGAAGGACGCCCCTCATTCTCCCTATTATGAGGTGCCATATCCCCAATTGTTTTTTTTAATTGTTTTACGTATCAGTCCACGTTTGGGTTTTGCGTTTTAGTTTGAACAAAAAAATCCCCTGGTAACCTAATTGTACGTCCGTATACTAACTCTGCAGCGCTATATCCGGTATCACTTCTGATGGCTGCGCGTAAACCGAATAAAACGGTAGGTAACTCTTTTAACCATGAACCTGTTTTCATTCTAGCCATTAATGATGCTTTTAGTGATCTGTGCCATCTTTCCACCACGCCGTTACTTTGGGGGTGATAAGCTGTTGTCCTAATCCTTTCTATTCCCATTACTTTCATTCGCTGATTGAACAAATTACTTTCGGATTGTCTCCCCTGGTCACTAGTGATATGGGACACCCGTAATATGTGATCCAACAATCGTATAGTGCCTTGGCAATATTCTCCGCTGTTATTTCTTTTAATGGTATGGCTTCTGGCCATTTTGTGAACCTGTCAATTATGGTTAAAAATATCTATACCCCTCTTCTGTAATTGTTAACGTACCCACTATATCTATGTTAATGTGTTCGAACTTCCCGCATTCGGCGTAAACGCCTAATTCTGAACAACTTTCTAAAATACTGAATGGCCATATATATGGCAAATAATTATTCCCTGTCGTATGTGCAGTACTTTGTTTGTGCATTCATGACACAAGGAATGATTTTATGGGAAAGTAAAGACATCTGGTTCGACTTAGTAGGGAGGACATGCCCCAGGTGATAGATGAATTAATCACAGCTTGTACTCAGGGACCATATACCATTATTTCTATGCTCAAGATATCTATTGTGGCCTATTCTGCTGCTTTAGCCAAAAATGCAAAAGGGACCATCACGGATATTGCTACCCTCTCGACTGACAAAATGTCCCAAATGGTAAATTCAGCATTCGACCAACAGAGTGAATTTCAATCTGCCTTGGAGCACATAACATTGTCATGGAATGCAGTAACGAATAGTATGACGAGATGGATAAAAAGATCTTACAGTTAGCCAATTTATCTCAAATTCCCAAGACTCACTATCAATCCCCCTCCACCACTTCCGTCCATACACCTGATTCCCATATTGGGATGAGATTAACCCTTACCCCAGAAGCATCCTACAAATCCGAGTATGGCACCTTAAATTATTTGACTACTGATAACATTGGATTCCTGGCATCTGGAAAATC
This sequence comes from Apamea crenata, assembly GCA_949629185.1. Lineage (NCBI taxonomy): Eukaryota > Metazoa > Arthropoda > Insecta > Lepidoptera > Noctuidae > Apamea > Apamea crenata. The sequence goes on along the minus strand of OX451351.1, from coordinate 13,644,741 downwards.
AGGTGTAGGTACTGCTTGCAAAGTTAGTCGAGGTTATTAAGAAACCCAAACCCTTGGAAACCCTACTGAATAGAGACCTGGGAAAACTAATAAAAAGGTTGGAGACCTCTGACCAATTTTTCTCTGTATATGGTATGGCCTCCCCTGAAGAAAAGATTCAAAAATTAAAAGAATTAACAAAGGGTATCTCTTCCCTTAATAATCAATGGGTGAGAACCACTTATCTTGATTAAAATGAGTATAAATTAAAATAAGTACTTAATCAGATTTTTATGTTGTTCATCTTTTCTGTTTATACACTCGAGAGCAATGAATCCGGGTCACTTAAAGAATGTTAAAAATCTCGGAAACTAAAAATGATAGGTTAATGCAATAAATTGTATTTAATAGACAATGTAATACTCCTTAAATGAAAGTAAAAAAAATATGAGTCACCATACATTTTATTAACACAAAATTACATAAAGAAAAAAACTGCTGATCTCTCCTTAAAACAAAAATAGGAAACATGAAATTTTTGAACTTTATTACGATTTTCTTGAATTTTAATACTTCGTATTGCCTCCTCGTGCTTCCATTACTGCGTTTACGCGGTTTGGCATGCTGTACACCAAGTTCCTTATACGATTTTGGGGAATATTCTCCCATTCCTCTGTGAGAGCAATTTTGAGCTCACGAAGCGTGATTGGGGGAGGGTTTCGTTGTTTTACGCATCTGCCTAGCTCGTCCCAAGCATGCTCGATCGGGTTGATATCCGGGCTGCGCGCTGGCCACTCCATACGAGTAATGTTCATCTCTTGAAGGTAGTCATTCACAATCCTACCTGTATGAGGTCGGGCATTGTCATGCATAAATATAGCATCCTCACCTAAATTGACCATAAATGGACCAACGTGATCATTGAGGATTTCTTCCACATATCTTACGCTAGTTAAAGAGCCGTTTTCTATGATCACCAGCTCTGTGCGACTTTCAGAAGAAATTCCGGCCCACACAAGTACAGACCCACCACCGTAGGCTACTTTTTCTTCGATGCATGCTTGCTTGAATCTTTCCCCTGGTCTTCGATACACTCTGTGTCTTCCATCGTGCTTGTAGAGCATAAATTTTGATTCGTCGGAGAACATAACTTTTGACCAATCTTCAATACTCCAATTTACGTGGCTCTGGGCATATCTTAGTCTTGAAATACGATGCCCACGCTCCAGTTTAGGGCCGTTTGCAGGTCTAAGGGGTTTTAAGTTAGATTCAGCAAGCCGACGTCTTACTGTCCATGCACTTGCGTTACTTCCTCCGAGGCGTCGAAACTGATTTGTGAGTTCAGTTCCTGTGAGAAAGCGATTTCGAAGCATGGTGTTCACCAAGTATCGGTCTTCTCGTGCTGTGGTACACCTGGTTCTGCCCGTTCCTGGTCTGCGTAGGTTAGAACCAGTTTCTTCGTAACGTCGGAGAACTCTTTGTACTGTTGACAGCGACACACCGCCGACAGTCCTGGCTGTATCGCGCTGACTCCGGCCGGTTTCCAGCATTGTAAGTATTCTGGTGCATTCTTCAGGCGTAAGCGACATAATTTCAGCTTGAATAATGAATATAGAGCACTATCAACATGGTTTATGTACCCACATAAATGACAGATTACAAACAAAAGCAAAACCAAATGCTGTAATTTCGTAGTTCCATCTTCGAAAGTGGCCCTTTTTCAAATTTGATTTTTTTATGATATAACTTTACAATAACTAAGAAGTTTTAATAACTTCATTTAAGGAGTATTACATTAAGCAATCTGCGCACGTATCTTCTGTTATCCAAGCTAGAATGGCAACAGTGCTGGCACACAGCGCCACTCTATCATCATCATCAATTATCTTCGCCAGCCATGTTACGGCGTACAGCAAAGTCTTCAGATGAATTCCACGTACTATCCTGCGCTTGAAGCGCTCACTGATCGCTAAAAGCATCCACTGTCCAAGTGTATGAGGCGTTATAGCGTACCCCTCAACCTTAGCTATCTCACGCGTATACCTCGAGAACAATGCGCTGGAATTGAGTATCTCGTCTACTCGAGCCAGAGGTGGGGAGAAGCTCGGAACCCACCTATCCTGAGCAGCTTTTTCGCGTCTCATTTTCTCTAACAGGGAGGAGAAGACTCCGTACTCATTTATGTACTTCTCCACCTCCTTCTTTTCCATACACTTCAGAATCAGGCTAAAAATAGTAGGTGAGTGTACATTTCTGTTTATACTCACATATATTTTATCGAATTCGTTAACGCCGATAATATGCACTGATCGTTGTATAAATCTCCGCTTTATAGGAGTGGTAACTTTTATATCCTGCGAAGGACCATTCACCTCGAAGTGCACATATCCGAAGCGCGCCTCGTCAGTCATCTCGACAAACCCGTTCCATTCCGAGTCGGTCAAGACGCGTAGAGAGGCGCGGGCTTTCTCGACGCGCGATTCAACCAAGCGCGCGGGATTAGCCTGGTCCAATGTCAAAGGTCTTGATACAATTGCTTGCATGCTCATTTTTGCTCTTTTGTTGCCTGGATGCTTGAGAGACATAGCCATTCTTTAATCCTTATGTCGTCTCTCCCACAAAGAAACTCTAGCATTCAATACACTGAAGGCACTCAATGTAAGAATCGGATAAAAAATTTCAGCAGTCATGCTAGCGAAGGAGGTGGCGGGGAGGCTGAGGGAGAGAACCTCACGCCTCAGCCGCCGTGGGAGACGCTCCGGGCGTCGGGAGCCGCGTGACGACTCCCGGCCACCGTAGGCGCGGGCCTGCGGGCGGTGAGTAATGGGTAGCTCACCGTCCGATCAGGACCAGGCCCGTGCCGGACGGCGCGTTGTGTTCCACGCGCGCCTCAAAGAGATGTCAGCAGAGGACGGGGCCCCACAGGGCCGAAGCCTGCCGGGGCGGCGGGATTTTCCGAAAGGTTAACCGCTGCCCTGGAACAGAAAGGGCTAAGGACGGAACACGGGTGGGTTTTAGTCAGTAAAAGTCTGACACTCCCTTCCGCTCCACCCAGAGCGGGAGGGGTCATTAGATGATTTCCCATCCACAAAAAAAAAAAAAAACGGAGTATTACATTGTCTCTATTAAATACAATTTATTGCATTAACCTAGCATTTTTAGTTTCCGAGATTTTTAGGATTCTTCAAGTGACCCGGATTCATTGCTCTCGAGTGTATTATAGCTTAGGTATAAAAATATAACCTTAAATTTTGATCAATTCCTTTACATTATTATTTTTAACCACATAACTCATTATCAGAAATATATCTCTTATAAAAAAAAAAACACTACTAGGGTACCTGACAAAGTGGTGTTTATTGATATGTTTACGTCCAAATTCACTTGCATATAAATTCAGTAGTGAAAAATTGCCTCGCCCTGCCGTACAAAAACGGAGAGAATAAAAAAAACTCACGCGAGCTCATTGTGGTAAAAATACGGCGTAATCACATTTTTTATCAAATCCAATTTGCATTCATAACTGAATTAAATCACCTGTTAAAGTATTAGGAGACTGTCCGAATGAAAATAGCTTTAAAATTTATATTAAATTACCAGTTACTAATAAATAATTGTTAGAAAGAAAGACATTTGGTTTATTTTTCACAGAAACAGGTTAGCTAGAATGGAGTGGATTTATAGAGCATACAAGTTGCAATTAACGGGTTCTCTAATACATACTATGTAGGTACTAAATGCGGTAGATAGGGGTTTATTGATCTGCTCAATAGAGAACCCATTAGCAGTTCGCGGTTGAATTAAGCCTTTGAGCGTGATTACGACAGACGGCACGTTGACAACCTCTGCGTGAAGTCAATATATTTAATTAGTGGTTCTTTCCAGCTTTGACGAGATCTGTAGGCTCTTTATCATTTGAATTTAGGGGTTTTACAGAAAATGTTTGGAATCTGTTTTTCGATATGTTGGCTTTTAATCCTCATATTCATAGGATTTTGGGTAGCTGGTTGGTCTTGTTGCTCCAGTCTACATATTCCTCCTACCGTTCACGGTCTGTATACCAATCTGCGAGGTTAGTATTTTATATTTTTTACTTAACTAACGTATTATGTAGATAGCTACTTATACCTACCTAATAATTTCAAAATCAACTCCACATCAGAGCAAAGTCTGTATGAAGTAGATTAGGTACTAACACATATTTCGGTCAGAATATCTCAACACAACACAACGCGGCAGACTCCGGCTATGTTCGACTGTATGGTCCTTTTAGTTAGCTTGTGCCATTATACTAGTAGCCGACCACAACAGGTCCCGCATTAGAAAAGGGATCTTTATTTCAGTGGAAGGAAGAGAAGAGATGGAGTAGACAGACGAATATTGTCATCCTCCTCCTCCTCCTTCCGAGTGCACCTCTCAAATATTCGAGGTCTGCACTCAAATCTCGATGCGGTCCACCTCAAACTCAAACTCAAATCATTTATTTCAATTATATTATTATTATTATTTGAGTTATGATAGCATCTCAAACGATTTTTCAAAATTCCACCCGTGTGGGGGTGAAAAGCGGGGATACAGTTTATACTCATATGAAAAATCTTATTCGTATAATAAACTTGAAAATTGGCATGAATACTCGCCTAAGTAAGCAATAAAGTTTATCTCTATAAGTTTTTCAAAACTACCCCTCAAAGGGGAATATCGGGGTGTTGAAGTTTGTGTGGAAGTAATTGAATGCGCGGTCCAATTAACTCGAAACTCAGTATTAATACTTTTGACAATATGTTGTCGAAAATTGACCCCTGACGGGGCAAAAAGGGGTAATTCGATTTTTAGGGGAGGATTTGTACTTGAAACTGTATGTTACATTTTCACACCTAAACCACTGAACTTCTGATATGGCAAAGAGATAGATGGCATCATGGGGAAGCACATACTTTTTATCCTGGTAGCACGTTCCCGTGGGATAATTTCTAACATCCACGCGGGCGAAGCCGCGGGCAGAAGGTAGTTCTCTATACAAAAGCTGTTAAACCGCAATATATATTCCTCAAATAAAAGTTACCTGAGTATCGCGAAATCAGCCCTCAAAGTTCATTTGGATTTAAGAAAAATCGCATTTTAACAAAGCGCTAGTTTCTTGCAATTACTTATTAATTGTTTACTTGATCTGTATTTTTGTGGCAATGCTTTAATTTTTTTATAACACTCCGAATCGTCGACTGGCAATTTAATGTTTTCTTGCAAAAGTAGTAGTTTTGCGACTTGCTGTTTTATTTAAGAAAACTCCGCAACCGCTCTTATATTTTCTAGAATGCAAGGAGCAATAGAATATAATTATCTACACATGCCAGTGACTGTATGCAAGTCCGCTATAACAGGTATCGCTGATAACTGGTGTAAACTCAAACTCAAATCATTTATTTCAATTAAACCATTTACAGGCACTTTTGAATTGTCAAAATTAAATAGTCGGTCAGTTAGTCAGAAAGTTGAAGCTAGTCACCCATTCCAAAAACGTAGATCTCTATGGAGAAGAACGGGCAAGAAACTCCACGGACACCCTTTTAAATCAAGTTACAAAATCCTGGGTACAATATTCTTATTGCTTCTATATGTGAGAACAATGTAAAAAAGAAACAATTTAAAATATAACAAAATAAGCCCTGGCAGTTAAGAGATGACCAGTCTCAACCAACGGCGCCCGTTCACGAACATGACGCGTGGATCAGCACCACCCAGCTCAACCATTTTTTAGGGAACCGAATGATCCAACACACGCGCCACCATCAGTGCGACATTTAAGTGAGCATGACACATTCTCAACTGCCATGCTCTTTCAAGTCAACATCAAAATATCATAAAAAAACTGATCCACGGTTCTTACATTTACAAAATTTAAAAAATGCTTCTAAATTATGCAAAACTATAGTGTATGCGCAAGGCATGCAAGCTTACTTGCAAACGTTCTTCTGTGCAAGATACTGGAATGTATATCCCTATCTTATGCATAACGAAATAACAATAAAATATGGAATTGAAAATAATCTTTACGTCTTATGTAAGTAGACGTAGACGTTTGGTATTTCAAATGTGAAAAGATTAAGGCCTATTCAATTATGTGACCCGGATGCGGGTCAGGAAAACTATTTTAGGGTCACATTTTCAACGAGTTAGTGTTCCTGATAAAACTCTGCCCTTTAGTAGAAATATCGAATCTGACATATTGGCACGTTTACATTATAGGAACAGATATTGAAAAAACATGTTCAGAAAATAGCCAGACTGCCTTACATTCCCATGTCGTTCAGTCAAGAGCATACAAATATTACTATGGACAGCGCGGCAATAATATCTGACTTCATGATTCATCCATTAATACCGGCTGAGCTGTCCATAGTGATATATTTATGCTCGTGGCTGTACATAGAAAATATTACACGGTTCGGCTGTTAAAAATTTCATCAAAAAGGTTTGTAGATGTAGATACTTTCCGACACTAACGGTGGTTCGAATAAATATACAAAACTCATCAATTTACCATATCTCCGAGGTATTTTTATGCCTGCTATGTGTGAAAGTTGTGTGTAGTGCAAGGAGACCGATACGTGGAGGTTACCGGCCAACTTTTACTTTGTTGGCGGAAGTAGGTACGGCCGTTTATCGCATAAAATGTTCCACAGGAATGGTTATTTGTGTGGGTGGTAATTTAATAAGGGGAAATTAAGTTTGAGAATGTTTAGATTTTGTTATAAAAAATTCTTAGTGGTTAACTTAAATTGTAGTGTTTGGATGTAAAAATAACGGCCTCGTTGGTTTAGTGGTCGTAAGCGCTATTGCTGAGCATGATTTCTCGTATACACCAAACATTATGAAATATTTAGAATATAACATGGAATATAGAAAATCTAATATAGATATGTAAATATGAATACATAAATAATAACGTTTGACGGCAGGGTTGGCGCAGTGGTTAAGCGTTTGACTGCTGCGCTGCGTGTCGCGGGTTCGATTCCCGCACGGAACAAATATTTGTATGACCTACAATTAGTTGTTCCGGGTCTGGCTGTTTGTGTATGTGAGTTTATATGTCTGTGAACGCACCCACGACACAGGAGAAATTCCTAGTGTGGGGCAAAGTTTAAAAAAAAAAAAACAATTTAGTAGAAATGAAAACACTTAACAAACCTAATTATATATAAATTTATATATATACATAGTTATACTCCCAATTAAGCACATCTAATAATATTTAATTGTTTGAATTGCCACTAAGCTCTCTTCCTCTCCTAAATTTTGCTGTGCCCGACAGGGTCAATATTGATCTTTTACCTTGTATATACCATCTATGTAACACATATGGAATGCAATAAAGATTTGATTTGATGATGTCCTGGGAGCGATTTAAAGATCGGGCAAAGTGTTTGCCATGGCTTATTTTGATTTAATTTAGTATTTGAATTGTTTTTTTTTATCTTTTCATTACGGACGCTTTTAACGTTCTGCATCGTCCTCACATGCATAATTTCTAACATGAATGATGTAACCAATACTTTCTAACCATATTATTGTGATTTAAAAGAGTGCCCATGGAGTTTCTTGCCCGTTCTTGTCCATAGGTACCTACTACGCTTTGGAATGGGCAACTAGCTTCATATTTTTGACAATTCAAAAGTGCCTGTAATTGGTTTACTTGAAATAAATAGTTTGAGTTTGAGTTCGTTATTTTATGCGTGTTGACGACCAGCAACCAACCTTTTTTATATTATTATATTTATTTTTCTATAAATTTATTCTTTTGTTCTTATGATGTCACTCTTTGTAAAATGGTTCAAATATACGTTTTGATAAGCTGTGATCGTATTTCTCTTTGCCATCTTCAACATTGGTGTCAGAAGTGGGATATGCTGTTGATGTGAGGTCTCAATACCTCCAAGTTTCCCTGTTGTTTCCCGGAAACCCAACTATCTATGTCTTTCCAGACGGACTCCTTCGTCCAGGGGCTCTTCGAGCCAAGCGTCTCCATGTGCATCAGCAGCATGTAAGCTGGCCCTTGAGAAAAGACCTTCGGGAACGCCCACTTACTTATCCTGTTCAGAGACTGGCGTACAAAGTCATCCTTGTAACCTGAGTTTATTGTATTCGGTGTTTGTGAAAATCCGTGGTTAAAATTCCGTTGTATTCAAACTCAAACTCAAATCATTTATTTCAATTAAACCATTTACAGGCACTTTTGAATTGTCAAAATTAAATAGTCGGTCAGTTAGTCAGAAAGTTGAAGCTAGTCGCCCATTCCAAAAACGTAGATCTCTATGGAGAAGAACGGGCAAGAAACTCCACGGACACTCTTTTAAATCAAGATATTATTACAAAATCCTGGGTACATTATTCTTATTGCTTCTATATGTGAGAACAATGTAAAAAAAAAGAAACAATTTATAACATTAAAAATAAGCCCTGGCAGTTAAGAGATGACCAGTCTCAACCAACGGCGCCCGTTCACGAACATGACGCGTGGATCAGCACCACCTAGCTCAACCATTTTGTAGGGAACCGAGTGATCCAACACACGCGCCACCATCAGTGAGACATTTAAGTGAGCATGACATATTCTCAACTGCCATGCTCTATATTAAGTGTAGTAGTCCAAGTAGGGTCCGAGACATAGCGGTTTGGCCTGCGCTTTTGTACAGGTGATAGAGTATGAACAGGCCGGACCCAAAGGCGGTGTCCGCCAGTGGGAAGCCACTCCTACATTCAACACGGAAGTGAACCAGAGCGTCTAGTTTGGTGACGTTAGGTTTGAAAGGCCCGATGGTTTTAAGTGCCTCGAGCAGTTCATCGTCAATTACCACACGGTACAGAGTCGCTCCCCTGTCAAATATTAGCCCACTCATCACGGGGAAACTGTTCCTTGTTTTCCTTCCCCTAGGTGATTCCCAGGTCCCAGGGGATGGTTTCGCGTTACTTAGCTCAGGAGAACCGCGACCTGTGGTGTGCACGTCCGCCAACGTGCGTAGGTCTGAGGCCATGTAGTAGGTCTTATGTTTTGGCCATTCGCGGATGTCCTGTTGTTCGGCAGGGGTTACGCGTTTTGCGTCCCCACCATTGAGCTGCGTGGAGATACTTCCTTCTTTGCCATCGCAGGGAGTAGGGGCGTCAGTTGGGGCTGTGGCAGCCCGGGTACTTGTACTGGGGCAGGCTCTGCTGGTTGGTCCTGGGTTGGGTCTTCCTGGTGACGTAGCCTCAATTCCACTATGGGCGACTCTTTCTGAGCGCCAGCCGCCGCGCTGGATACCTCCCTGCATAAAAAATGGATGTTGGGAGGATCGGGATAGCTGGTGGGTAGTACCCCCCAGAGGCTGCTCGAGAACGCTGGCGTGCCTATAGGTCCGCTTAACAGTAGTATAGATGACTCGGATGCCACATCGCGATAGTGGTATTTGAGTGATACGCAAAACACATTCGACACAAAACTGTTGGTGGTGGGTTCCGGACCGTTACGCCCGATAGTCTGTATGGCCCAATTGTCCACCGATAGTGGCATAAATACAGGTGCGGCTCGTGGCGAGAGAGACAGTATACGCGGCATGCGGCGGAACGTATTGCCAGTCGAGGCGTACCATGGCAATGCCAACCTCTCGTCGCTGGTTATTTCAACGTATGATGTTGTGTATACTCATCCGTCACGTTGCCGTGGTGCCCAGAGATGCTCATGCATGTGGGGAGATCAAATTTAGCAGCCCACTGTAGTGTTGCGAACAAGGGTATAGGTATGCTCAGCGCCCAGTGTCGCTTGTCCACCTCTATGCCGTAGTAATCTTCGACATCTTGCTTGGTTGTCCGTCCAGGGCGGCTGTTCCTTCCGAAGATTCCACTTCCGGGTAAGGGAATGATGTGGTTTAGTAGTGTCATGCTGATCTTATTCCTTGCTGACTGCATGGCGACTGCCCTGTCGGTGTGCAGTCCCGACCACAACCATCGGTCGAAATCGTTGTTCGTCAAATACAGCGATAGCGACATGCTCATGGCACACCCTTGCATTACTAACATGGACTGCAACCCTGCCGGGGTCCGGATCTCGAGCCTGTAGTCGTTCTTGTTGATTAGGCCGAGCGCGGTCATCACTCTGTATGCCGAATGGGCCGCGTGAGGTCTATTTTCGGATAAGACGTTGCGCGTCCAGTAGCTTTGATACGCCACCACTGCGTCCCCATCAATAACAGCAACGTTCGTTACGCTGGCTGTGCTCTGGCTATATTGCAGGAGAGGGGAGACCGTCGCCCAGTTGTAGCCGCAAACTCGTGATGTGTAGACTTCTGACCTGTTTGCTATCGGGCCAGTGTTAATGTCAGATGTTGTGTGCCTGGGATTATCATCGGTATAGTGGTGCTGTCCAATTGTCCACGCTCCGTTCAGTGGGTTCAGGTATCGATGTGCGGCTGCGCCCGCCACCTGGTCGGTGACTCTGGCAGGCCAGATGTCAACTCAGCGGCCATCGAGAACGCGAGTTGGAAGGCCATATCAGTACATAAGTTCCCCTCTATCCACTCAAGGGCGGAGCACATCCGCGACGCTGATAGCTCATTATGTGTTTAGTAAGTTGTGAAAAGTGGTGGTGGCATCGAATAAATAATTATCCATATTAAAGTCGTCTGGACGTATGTAGGGTGACCCAGGGTACACATTCATCCCCGCAGGCCTCAGTATGGACACGTGGGCGTTCGACCCGCTAACGCTCTCATCTAACATGACGAGCATGATCCCGTGTGGCCCAGGCACGCTTATGTTGTGCGCGTGTGGTATTTGGGTAAAGCGTGTCCTATGCGCAGCCCCTGCGGCCGATCTATGTGTCGTGGATGTTGAGTAGGACAGTCTGCCTGCCCATACAGCTGTGTCCAAAAAGCACAGTATATACTCGTGAAGAGCTGTGTCCAAAAAGCACAGTATATACTCGTGAAGATACGGCGCCTGCATCAAATCGGCTGTGACTGGGACCGCACACCATGTCGGATCCATTGCCTGTAGATTCCATCCACCTGCAGCCAAATGTACGTCATGACCCTTGAGATGATTGGTGTAAGCAGGTAGGGTGACAGCTATGACATTCACGCGGAACATATCTGCTACTGCTCGGTCAAAACGCCTGAACACACGTACGGGGGGTGTGCTCAACACTTCCTCCCTTAAGAAATGGTTTGTTGTGCGTTCAAAGTCGTACATACCCCGTACCTGTGCTGCTGCATAACATAGGCCCCTTAGGGCTGGTGCGGTATCAATGTATGAAACGTTTGACGTTTCCATATAGGCGATTAACATTTGTATTGAAGCCATATCTCTGGCGAGAGGGCTACGCACGGTGCTGAGTAGAGGTTGAGTGGCCGATTTGTCGGTGTTGGCCATTGAGGCTTGCAGCTGCTGACAGAGTAGTGACATCGGCGGTTTAGTCGGGCCTGCAGACTGAAAGCTTACATAACGTACTTTGACGGACCGGGCGGGAATTTTGCTGATTTTGGAGCATTCTGTCGGTTCAGCAGGTTCTGTGGTTGCCGTGCTGACGGTCGTGCTGCTGGTGGTGCTAGTGCTAGCCACAGCGGTGGTTGTCGCTGGTTGTGGTTCCGAGTATGGTGCTCCTATACTTTTTGCAATCACATCAGCGTCGGCGTTTGGGTACGCAGTAGTAGCCGTAGTTTTGGGTTGCTGGGCAGCTTACTGACCACCTTTCCGCTATTTGACAACCACGCAGTACCATTGCGTAGTTTGGTATGCTGGATTGCGGACAAACAGGTGTCCATCCTGAGTATCTGTTGTAGCGCGCCATCAAGTAGGTAGGTTACTGCGCTCTGTGCCGGTAGCTGGACTGCTGCTGCGGTGGCTGCGACAGCGGCCGGCTCTAAGGTGTAGAAGGATGTGAGCACCCCACGGGTTTGGAAGTTCCAAGACGTGTAGTGGTGTGGGTATCCAGTGTCTCGGGTTGCAACTTGATCGTCCCCCAAGGGGTATTCTCTCAATCCAGATAGTGTGGTTCCTACGTATGGGAGGGGTGCAGAGAAAGTGTTGGTCAGGAGAGCTTCAGTTGCTCCGTCCTTACCCCGTGGGCGAATCGCGGCAGTGCACCCGGGGAGAGACGGAATAGTGAGAGTGGTGGACGTCACAACGAAGGGGGGCGTGCTGCGTCGACCCACTCGGAAGGGGTGGTGTTGCTGGTTTTGTTCTTATGCTGTCACTCTTTGTAAAATGGTTCAAATATACGTTTTGATAAGCTGTGATCGTATTTCTCTTTGCCATCCTCAACAATGCGGTTTTTCCATCACGAACTTTTCGGTTGCATCCCGAATCCCGGAGTCAGAATTTGTGCCCGGTTCATGTTAATAGAAATGCCCTATTACATGAGACTTTAAACAACTCTTCAAATGTTGCTCTACTAGGTAGGTAAACTTAGTAGTAGTACAAGTTGTTAGCTTTAATTTAGCTTACATTTTTTGACATGATAAGTTTTTATGCATTGTAATTAGTTATTATTACAATCATACGAGTATATAATAATTACCACTAAATACTTATGCAATTGTAAAATAGATTAGGGGGTGAAGATTTTTCATACCAACGAAATTCCCCCTAGATTTCGGTTGGATATAAAAAAAATAGTACCATGTAATTGTTTATGAAATATTAGCCCTGAACGTAAAACGGTAAAAAACGTAAATTCGGTCGTCCATTTAAGTAGGCTTTATCGCCTTAAGGGCTGATTTTTCCATCGCTAGATAACTTTTATTCAAAGAATAAAATTGACGTTTGATAGTTTTTGTATGAAATAACTGTCAAAATTTCAAAATGATTCCTTGAATAAAGTTATCAGATGATTGAGAAATCAGCCCTTAGGCTTAAATTTCTTTAAATTAAATTAATTTTTATTAACTTGTTATAATTTAAGCTGCACGTAGGTTCTAATTTAAGGCAAAATTAACATACTCGGTATGTAAATAATGACGGAACTTTATTCAGAACCTGATTGTGAACAAACTACTACTGATACTACTTTCTGACGGGCAATTCTCGTAATTTTAAGAACTTTCACAGTCTGATCTGTGTCAGATCTGTCAAAAATACCTCTAATTTCCCTACATTTTTGATAAGTTGACATTGATTTTCGCTGAGATGACATTGCGACTAGATTTTGAACGTTTTTAATGACAGTAATTCAAACTCAAATCATTTATTTCAATTAAACCATTTACAGGCACTTTTGAATTGTCAAAATTAAATAGTCGGTCAGTTAGTCAGAAAGTTGAAGCTAGTCGCCCATTCCAAAAACGTAGATCTCTATGGAGAAGAACGGGCCAGAAACTCCACGGACACTCTTTTAAATCAAGATATTCCCCTTTATTCATAAAAATGTTGCTTAAAGTTAAGCAGTGATTAGCGACTGTTTAACCATACATTTTTGACGTTTAAACGTTACTTAACTTTAGTCATCGTTTATGAATAAACCCCATTATTACAAAATCCTGGGTACATTATTCTTATTGCTTCTATATGTGAGAACAATGTAAAAAAAGAAACAATTTAAAATATAACATTACAAATAAGCCCTGGCAGTTAAGAGATGACCAGTCTCAACCAACGGCGCCCGTTCACGAACATGACGCGTGGATCAGCACCACCCAGCTCAACCATTTTGTAGGGAACCGAATGATCCAACACACGCGCCACCATCAGTGAGACATTTAAGTGAGCATGACATATTCTCAACTGCCATGCTCTTTCAAGTCAACATCAAAATATCATAAAAAACGGATCCATGGTTCTTACATTTACAAAATTTAAAAAATGCTTCTAAATCTATATATATAAAATTCAAAGTCCTGACTGACTGACTGACTGACTGACTGACTGAGACATCAACGCACAGCCTAAACCGCTGATCCTAGAGACATGAAATTTTGAGGGTGTATTCTTTGTGAAGAGTAGGTATCCACTAAGAAAGGGTTTTTCGAAATTCCACCCCTAAGAGGGTGAAATGGGGGTTTTTCGTTTGTATGAAAAATCTTATTCCTTGAGTTAGTAAACATGAAACTTGGCACGAATATTTATCTAAGTAAATTATGAAGATTGCCAGTTTTTGTTTTTCTAAACTACCCCCTAAAAGGCGATGGGGGGGTTCCAAAGTTTGTATGGAAGAATTTTAGCGCGCGGTCCGATTTACTCGAAACTCAGTATTTATACTTAAGATTGAAAGTAAAGAATAATGTGCATCAGGGTTTTTCGAAAATCTACCCCTGACGGGCTGACAAGGGGTAGTCAGTTTTACAGGGGAGGATTTTACAGCGTTTCTTGATTAACTCGAAAATTGGTATAAATAATCTTTGAGTCAAGTTATGAATACATCACAAACGATTTTTTTAAATTCCACCCCTGTGGGGGTGAAAAGCGGGGATACAGTTTATATGAAAAATTTTCTTTATTAGGTTAATAAACCTGAAACTTGGCAAGAATACTCGCCTAAGTAAGTAATAAGTTTAACATTATAAGTTTTTCAGAACTACCCCACAAAAGGGGATATAAGGGTCGGGGGGGTGCGGGTCGGGGGGGGGGGGAGTTTGTGTGGAAGAATTTGAATGCGCGGTCTGATTAACTCGAAACTCAGTGTTTATACTTAAGACCAAAAATAAAGAATAAATGTATCAGGGTTTTTCGAAAATCTACCCCTGACGGGCTGACAAGGGGTAGTCAGTTTTACAGGGGAGGATTTTACAGCGTTTCTTGATTAACTCGAAAATTGGTATAAATAATCTTTGAGTCAAGTTATGAATACATCACAAACGATTTTTTTAAATTCCACCCCTGTGGGGGTGAAAAGCGGGGATACAGTTTATATGAAAAATTTTCTTTATTAGGTTAATAAACCTGAAACTTGGCAAGAATACTCGCCTAAGTAAGTAATAAGTTTAACATTATAAGTTTTTCAGAACTACCCCACAAAAGGGGATATAAGGGTCGGGGGGGTGCGGGTCGGGGGGGGGGGGGGAGTTTGTGTGGAAGAATTTGAATGCGCGGTCTTGTAGCGTTGTGAGAATCTCAACGGGAAATAGTCGACTGATGCTAAATATTTCTTAATTAGTAAGTTGCAAGTCACAGCACTAAGATCATGGCACAACACTAATTTCCTAATAACACTCTGCCATTTTGACATCCGCTTGCTCAGCAAGCAGGAGTGATTCCCTGGTCCTCAAGATACTGTACCCCAAATCTAGGGTGAGTTCCTCATTAACTTGGTAATTATACTGTACCCATAGCACTGGATGTCCGTTGTCAATATCTATCTACCAATGTTGTAATTATTTGCGTGGTCGTCAATGACGGGCCATGCGGTCCAAGATTGTCCAGTGCATGGGAGACTGAAATATGTATGTATCGCTGCTGCATCCGGGCTGTGCAATGCCTCACTGTGTTATAAGCTAAATAGCGAGCCATCTGCTAGGATTATTGGTTATCTTGTGATTTATGCTCGCTTGTCGCACACATAACCTCATTTCGCATCTGTCATTGTGCCACGCTGTCTTTACAAACTATCTGCCTGTAAACCGCTGCGATGTGTTGAGTTTCCATCTATCCATGCTCCTTACACCGCCCTTGGTCGAAGAAGAGGGAATGAGGCTGGACACATCGCACGCGGCTTGCTGCTTTTGCACCACGCTGACACGCGCACCCTATCGCGCCTTCCAGGGTTCTACGTCCAGGTTTCTACGACCAGGCTTCTACGTCCGGGCTGAGGACCGGGCCCCGTTATCTGCGCCTGCGCATTCCTTGCGTGGCTGAGCTGCACGCTACCCACGTGGCTGACCAACCGTGCGCCTACCTACCGCGCGCTGCACGCGTAGCTGAACTGCGCACTGCATGTGTGCTATACTGCGCGCTGCACGCGTAGCTGAACTGCGCACTGCATGTGTGCTATTATACTGCGCGCTGCACGCGTAGCTGTCCGCGCGCGGCCTGCTGTCGCGCCGCGGTCTGCGGCCTACTGAGGCTTGACGGGTTCCTGAAGACGTGCTGGCAAGCCTGTTCACGGGCCTGAGTTCCTGCATCCTGGAGACCCAAGGACGGTACCCTTCCCTTCTAACCAGTGCTAGTGCTCAGAACGATAGTGTGTCCTTACCCGCGACCTAGTTTACCTAACCTATAATTAGTGTATGCTCTATAATATTAAACTATGAATGTTACCTAACTAAGTGTTTAACTTACCTACCTAATTTGTTAACGGCCTGCGCAGCCTACCTGCAAAGCCCTAGCCGTTACAGTCTGATTAACTCGAAACTCAGTGTTTATACCTAAGACCAAAAATAAAGAATAAATGTATCAGGGTTTTTCGAAAATCTTCCCCTAACGGGTTGAAAAGGGAAAGTTAGTTTTACAGAGGAGGATTATAATGCTTGGCTTGATGAATTCGAAAATTAGTATAAATAATCTTTGAGTCAAGTTATGAATACATCCCTATCGATTTTTTTTAAATTCCACCCCTGTGAGGGTGAGAAGCGGGGATACAGTTTAAATGAAAAATCTTATTCATTTACATAGTTTAATAAACTTGAAACTTGGCAAGAATACTTGCCTAAGTAAGTAATAAAATTTATCATTATAAGTTTTTCAAAACTACCGCTCAAAGGGCGATATAGGGGTGTTGAAGTTAGTGTGGAAGAAATTGAATGTCAGTATTGACTTTTGTAATATGTATGTAAAGTTGTCGAAAATTTACCCCTGACGGGGCCAAAAGGGGTAATTCGGTTTTTTAGGGAGGATTTGAACTTGAAACTGTATGTTACATATTCACGCCTAAACCACTGAACTTCTGATTTGGCAAAGAGATAGATGGCATCCTGGGGAAGCACATACTATTTATCCTGGTAGCACGTTCCCGTGGGATAATTTCCGACATCCACGCGGGCGAAGCCGCGGGCAGAAGCTAGTAATTATACAAAACTATAGTTTGCAAGATAAGAAAATATATATTATATAAAAAGTTACTACCAATCAGGAAGATGTATTTAATATTGAAGTATTCTAAATTAATCTTGATTGAATAAAATAAACATTACGTTTGTAATGTCACAAACACTAAAAAAAAACAAAAATAAAAAGGGGAAGCATCTCCTCCAAAATATAGAAATTGTGATCAACTAGAGAGCCCAAGTGCCTGTGGAGCAGGACCAGCATTAAGCCAAGCATTTTTATCTAGTATATACTCATCCAACTTATAATATGCTTGTCTACATATTGTGCGTTTAATGCATGTTTTAAATTTCTTCTCATTTAGTTGTAGAATATCGAGTGGTATTTTTTATAGCATTTTACACAGTACCCCATAAAAGAAGTTTTTACTTTAGACAATCTGAAGCGCGGTTGATCTAGTTTGTTCCTATTCCTAGTGTTAAAATTATGCCTGTCACTTATCTTACTAAAAAGATGTAGATTTTTTCCAACGTACATAATGTTTTCGTATATATATTGACAAGGAACCGTCATGATGTTGATTTTTTTAAACAGCTCTCTTAGAGATTCGCATCTGCTGAGATTGTAGATGGCTCTGACATCCCTCTTGGCCTTCTGGTCTTGCGTTTATCCTGTTACACCTTGTATTATCATTACGCAATTATCGTAACTAATCTAAAATACAAAATCACGGCCACTTTTATCAATTCAGAGAAACAAAGATTCAAATGACTCGACTTTGAAAACAATCAGTTCTGAAACTAATAAAACACTGAATCTAAAAACGCTCCAATAGAGCCACTTAATTCAGTAATATTTGTTTTTTTATTTTAAATAATAATAATTATAATGTTGTAAATTACAAGTACAATAAACGTTAATAGCAGCGGTTTATATTTAACGACGACATTATGACGATGCTTGAGCTGTTTTCGATAAAGCCGTCGTCCACAAGTGTACTCCGCTGTTTCTAAATTAACTTGTCGGTTTTTCTTTGTCTCAAAGTTACTAACTGGTTTTCAAGACTAGAACGGCAATGAACAAGTAATTGTAAAGGAATAATTAGTTTATTATAGGACCAAAACAATGTTATCTGTAATGTTAAATTCACGAATTTTTTATAAACTGATTACCGATGCCACCATATTTTGATACACGGCCTTGTATAGGTGGATAGGCAAGATATAATTTGTGGTCCCAAATACAAAATACCAGCTTCAGATAAAGAATAAGGAAGATCGTAGATAATATTATTATTAAGCTTCAGCCAGACTTCATTGATTTTAAAGGACAAACTCAAGCTTTCAAATAGTCTCTTTGTATCTAAAATTCTCTTTTACTGTTACTGACGCTATAAATAAAGAACGTTCACGAGTCTCCAACATACGCACTGAACTTAAATTTTTAAGGGATTTGACGCCTTTTTTCAGCTGTCTAAAAATAGACGCCGCCGTATCTTGGAGTGAGGGCGAGGCTAACCTGCCCTGCGCGGTACGCGGGACGCGGGACGCGGGACGCGGGACGCCGTTAAACGGGACATCTTTGCTCTTGTATTTTCGGGAACAGGGTTTCATTTTGTTCAGCCCAGCGTCGATTTCCCGCGCTTCTTTAACGTTCAGTTCAGCGTGCCCCTTTGCCTACTATCCGGAAGTCAATGCAAATATATTCAATTTTTTTAAATGAGTATTTAGAATTGGTTGTTGGTTTATATACATTGAATGTCTGTGAACACTATTTTCTGGTAAAACAATTACGCAGTTTCAATAGTTCATAGCTATGTAATTGTACCTTTGTATTGATCGATGTTGAAGCGTCCCGAGGGCAAAATTATGATGTAAGAAGAAGCGTAGCAAAAAAAGTCGGTGTTATAAAAACATCAAGCTGAGCTGTAAACGCTTTTTTCCGTAGCTAGCTTAGTTCTTTAATTGCAAGCTAATATCCTTAGCATAACTTGAAAGCATTATAATAAAGTTGATAGTAAAGGCACCTCCCAAAGCTCGTTGAAAATTTACATTAACGGAAAAACCTTTTCAAATAAGTGCAATTTTGAAACCAGGTAAATTTGAAGCTCTCAAGAGTAATATTGTACAACATTTTACTCAACACAACTGAAGGACAAGGACTATAATTACACATAATGGAAAACTGCCAACGGTGAATTACGTTAAATGTGTTCCAGTTTTATTTCCATCCTAAATATTTGCACATCACACACCTCTCATTTCTGGTTCTACTTATAACAGATCAACACTAAAAATAGAAATAGGGAATAATTATTTCAACCAGGTTTTAGACTGGTTAAAGTAGACTGATATTTCACGGGGTACCTACTGTTTAAATTGTTACAATGAAATACCCCCTCACATGATCAAATAAATAAAAAGAAATTTAAATCTTCTTGCAGCCATTATAAGTTGGAGCTTAACATCCTTGATAAAAATGTTCGGCTCAACGCTGGTCCTGATCCACAAGGGCGCATAAACTAATTGATTTTATAATCAATAAGTTTATGCAGCATTTATTCAATTTCTTAGTATTGTTGAATTGCATAGCACATGTGTAAGTACTATGTACCTGCTATATATAGCTAACATATACTGGGTAAGCTTTTCATTGAATTGAATGTACTCTGGCGGCTCAGAGTACGTCATGCTCACTCAGATGTCTCGCTGATGGTAGCGGTTGTGTTGGATCATTAAGTTTCTACTTTCTTTCGAAATGTTTGAGCTGGATGGTGCTGATCCATACATGTTCGTAAACGGGCGCCATCAGAAGGGAATGGTCATTGCTTAGCTGCCACGGCTTATTTGTTTTATTTAATTTTTTAATTGTTTTGTTATCTTTTTATTACAGACGCTTTTAACGTGCACGTCTACATCGTTCACATATGTATGATTTCAACATGAATGATGTAACCAATATTTTGTAAATACTAAGATTTAAAAGTGTCCGTGGAGTTTCTTGCCCGTTCTTCTCCATAGGAACCCACTAAGCAACCGTCCTCTTTGTGACCGACCGGCTCCTTGACAATTCTAAAGTGCCTGTAACTTAACTGAAATAAATGCTATGAGTTTGGGTTTAAATTGATACTGTTACAATGTAAATAGTTATGAACTATTTATAGTTGTGTTAAAACAGTAGTTTCGCATATTTATTTAAATTATAGAGATTTTGCTTTAACATTCTTGGTGTTAAAAACAAGTTTTTATCTATGCAGTATTTCATTTGTCGATCTCATGTCATTTCTCGATTAGGTGAGCTGTAGCTGTGCTTAAATAATGTAGCAATAACTGAGTTAAATAAACAATATCTTGTAAATATGAATGTGTCTCACGAAAGTAATAATCTGAAACCATATTTACGTCTTTGATTTACGTTTACCATAATTAGCATTATTAGAGCAAAGCGTAGACGTTGAAACAGACCATAATATAGCATATAGCATTCATGTAGACTTGTGTGTGTACCTACTTTTGCTAGAATATTGACATTTACAAGAACACGAGTCCCGCCCCCTCGCCGCCTCGGTTTATGGATCAGTGCAATATGTTTAAATATGTTTAGGCCTGTATACCAACTAATGCCAATAATTACTCGTGACCTTTTTACTCTGTTACGAAAAGTTAGGCCGCAAAATAAGGTTAAATAATAATGTAGCTTTCATATCGGCTAGGACCAGGAAATACCTACAAACAGCCACTTAACATCATAGTATGTATTTCTAAACGAGCGTTCATTCCACCCTAGCTGCCAATGTATTTATTAAGACGATTATTTATAAGAAAATATTAACAGCTCAAACAACCAAGTTTCATATTTACCTATAATAGCGATTTTTTACTTTACGGAAGTCAGACATGGTCAAAATAAATTAAGAAAATACGAAGATTTTGAACCCACAACCACGTGCCTCTTTATTAAATATCACCCTGAGTAAACATTAGCAAAAAAATCACAGATAGTTATTTCGATTATTGAAATTGTATCAAGCAATAAATATACCTATTATTTATCTACGTTCGTAGGTATTCCTTTTAAGCTGGTTGGTATATATTCCCGCTAAATACGCTTAGCAAGTCAAACCTTCGAAGAAATCATGCAGTTCGTTACTATCATCACTAATAGAATAATAAAATAACAGTTAATTCGATGTCATTAAAAAAATAGACACAAACGCAGCTGGTACCTACTGCAGCATTGGCAAATGCCACATTATAATTTTATCACGAACGACCTTCTTTTATAACAAATCCAACCTTATTTTTAATCAGAAAGGTTTTTTCTTGATATTGGTTTTGAATCTAAAAGTGTCATGTCTTTTCTCTTACCGAGATTTTTCATTTGAAGTTTTTTTTTTGGACACAGGACGAAGTCCAAATTATTACACGGTCAAAGCGAAAAAAATAAACATATTATTTATTTTTTTTCGTTTTGACCATGTAATAATTTGCCACGATATTAATTATAATGGATTAAACGACCGAGTTCTGTGCGGTCATCCAATTTATCCAAGGGTATGTTTGCTTTGCTATTGATTATTCAAAAGTTCTTACCTATCGTTTGTTTCCTAAATTTTATTCCATTCTTCTCTTTGTAATAGGCAGTGTTCCCGTAAATAAACGTATCACGTACGTACAACATTAAAAACTTGTCTCGAGGCGAGTCAGGTTTCTTCATTCAGACTTGTATGTAATTTTACTTTTCTTCAGCTCTTCTGTTATAAAAGATTCTGCCTGCGTCTCGGATTATCATTTTTCGTTATTTTCTGTAGATTTGTCCGAAGACTGTAACTGATCTTGAATTCGCCCCACCGTTAACCTGGGACCAGACTACTGCAAGCTTCCTGTTGGGATTCGAACCCAAAGCTGGTGGATTCTGATACCAGCCAGCGAGGAGCCTTCCGACTGCCAACCTGGAGCCTTCCGACTGCTAACCTGGAGTCTAGGACCGGATTTGCGTATATTTAGTAGTTTATTTTTTATTTTTAGTAGTTACTATTGTCTCATTTTATTTAAAACAGTCATATAAATTGTTGTCTCGCTACCTGATAACCGATTGACTTGGTGCAAAGTTACAGATTTAGGATTATCAGATATTTATTTATTGCGGGAGTTATAGGAACGTTTGGAAACGTATCGTAACCGACGCGTAATAGAGAAATTTATTATAGGGCTCTAACACCAAGGATGTCGCGTCAGAGTTATATATTAATTTAATCCTTTTAAATATCACAAACCGTGCTGGACACAGCACTTCATTAAGTTTTGTTTACAATATTTTTTTATTTTAGTAAATTAAACTTGTACAAGTGAATATTTTTTTATTATTTCGCTACACTAGTTATAAACACAGACTTGAAGCAATCCAAAAATAAACTATTTTCTAAAATTGTCCTCTAACTTGATACATTTTCACATTTTTCAACCACTGTATCATAGCGATAACTATTTCAAGGTTTGGAATGAATGTGAATGATCTAAGACTCCGAAAACTCGTATTTCAGAAATCTGTAGCATCGCGCGTTGCCCGAAAACTATTACAAACCATTAAAAATGCGTCAAAAAACCGTAGCAAAACGATATCCTAGTATTTTTGGGTAAACGCGAAAATACATTTTGATGCAAGTATGCACGCGATGATACATCATGCAAATTCGTTATGCACCATTCATAAGACCGCATTATATTTCTGTAATTTCATCCTAAAGTTCCCAAACGTATAGAAAAATTACCCTTTTATTTCTAAGAAATCAGTGTATGTAACCAATCCCATTTCGTAACGTTTACTATTTTTGGACAAGAGAAACCTTTTTCACCACGTAAATTCTACCTACCCTAAATTCTCTTCTTTTCTCGAAGAGGCTACAGGGTAGGTGCTGCTGTTATCGCGTCTGGCAATTGCAACAATTTTAAGAATTAGTAATTTTTTATTTCATCAAATTACAATGTTCTCGGGTCCCCAGAATGAACTTGTCCTACTTTGTTTTTTCTGGGAAATCCGTTCGTGGACAAATCATTTTCTTTTTCCAATCAGGACCTAGAAAATACGTAGTTCCAATAAGACGGAGCCAGAAATCACGAAACACAATCGAAACTTTTAGAGGAATGTTTCCGAAACAATAAATTCCAAGAAATGGCGACATTAATTTACATTACATTTTACATTTACATTGAACATTCTTAAAATTACGAGAATTGCCCCTCTGGTAATTTTCGCTAGTAAAATGGAAAGCTTTGGTAATACATAGGTGTGCAAATTATAGATGAAAAGTGTTGTCTCCTAGCAATCCATGGCGCGTATCCATGCCTACTCATGTGAAACGCTTGATATGGACATGCATCATTTTGTGAAAGTCGCCTGTGTCGCAGCTTTTTATGTTTTACAGAGTGAAACATTGCTTATCAATAATCCATGTTTTGGAACAAAATATCTTTCATAACCCAAAACTACTAAGGTTAAATATACGTACCTAACTACATTGCTATTTTGATTCCACGGCATAACATTGTCTTCGTAATAGTCTACTAAAGTCACGTAACCCATGAATCGACCGATAAAACAGTATGAGGTAGGTACTCAATAAATATTCAGTCTCAAAACGAGTATCGAATATCGAACATAGTAGATACTATATTAACTAGATACGATCTAACCTTGCCTTGATTATACGAATAGATGCACAAAAACGATTGAAAGTCGTATTAAACCTAGATGCAAGTTTTATCTTTTTAGCATTCCGTACTCAAAGGGTGCCAACGGGACCCTATTACTAAGCCTCCGCTGTCCGTTAGTTTACCCGTCCGTCTAACCGTCCGTCCGTATCTCATGAACCGTATCTAGTAGGTAGACAGTTAAATTTTTCACAGAGTATGTATTTCTATTGCCACAACAAATAATGAAAATAAAATACTCGTAATTGTACGGTGGTACGGAATCCTTCGTGTGCGAGTCCGACTCGCAATTGGCCGGTTTTTATTGTAAACTAGATTTGCCCGCGACTTCGTCCGAGTGAAGCAACTTTCTTACATTATTTTTCCGTAAGAACCATCCTCGTACTTCAAGGAATATTCTAAAAAAATAATTAGCGAAATCGGTTCAGCTGTTCTCGAGATTTGCGCTTAGCAACACATTCAGCGATTCATTTTTATATTATAGACTATTTTGTTAAACAAAAGAAAACTAGCGTTTCAGGCATTTATATTATTTTCGGTTTAAAGTAGCAGTAGCAGGTTGTCATGACTACCTAATAAATACCGTGGAATAGCATTTATACAGCAAGTATTTAAATTAATGAGAGTATCACGATAAATCGTATTTCCATTGCAATCTTTAAAACCAATAAGCCATCGCTAATGGATAGTGAAAACGCGCCATTCCGTGAGTGAAGGAATTTACCCTGCGCTCATTTATCTGAATACCTACATATAATATTGGAGTAGGGGTACACTACGTTCACATACTAAGCGTACCGATTATGAGGACCGTGCTGTAGAAATGTTTTAAACAAAGTAACAAAGAGTTTGTGCGTAAAATGTGGTGCCATGTAACAATAAAAGATTATAATTTATTAAATACTTCATGTCATACTTTTTATAGTAATCTTTTCTTGTAAACTCGTTTTATCGACATCCAATACGAATTACGTTTACGAGAAAGAATTTCAAAGTACGAGACGAGTTTGTATACGACTACCATTTATACTCGTAGAGGATTGTATTCATTTCACTCAGATAGGGGTACAGATTTATATTTATCTTGATCTATATCTTGATCTATACCTATTGTAAATTAAAGTCGTTTTTCGCATCTATATCTATATCGTATGTGTGACCGCGTGGTCCTTATAATCTACGCAACGGATTTGAAGGCGGTTTTCGACAAATTTGTATAATATTAAAGAAATTCTCTATGTTTCGTCAAGACGTAAAAACCGTGCGAATCAGGAGCGGATAGCTAGTAAAGAATATAACGTGGCAAGGATTTCAACGTATTTTTCCTATCACATGCAAGCCAATTTCATGGGCATGCGCGGCGTAGCAATGTGCTACGGCGCTACGGCGCGTAGAGGGAGTGCCGCCGCCAGTAACTTGAAAACTCGTAGAAACATTTTTTGACAAGTTTAACGTAGTTTATAGTTAGCTGGTTAATAATAGATAGACTTGGTATTGGACCCCTGTCTTTTAAAAGACGTTCCACACATGTCACTGATCTGCAATATCGTACTATTGTACAATCTCATGTGTATTTTAAGTACCCTATCTGTTATTAGCTGGCTATTATAGCTTAAACTACCACTTTTGATGATTTACATGAAGATTACAAGAATTATTATTCGTGTAACATAGCAAGCTATGAAGACGAAGGAAAATAATAATTCGGTTGATAAAATTATGAAGCAAGCTATGAAGACTTAAAGGAAAATAACAATTCGGTTGATAAAATTATGAAGCATTTGTTGTCCGCGATAATACTGTGTGTCGTACACAAAGGGGTGGAGAAAGTTATAACGATCGTGGGCCGCCCGTTACTCCCGAATATCCCGTCTACATAAGGGTATTACAACTTATTCATAAGCATAAATCTATTAACCAAAACCACTGGATGACTATCCTATTAGGTCAAGGACCACAAATGTCCTTTTATTTCTTTAGTGGAGTTCTTACTGGTTACCACTTTCGATTCGTCACGAAGGCGCGTGATAAAGCATAGCTTGACTGTAATACACCGTATCATGTGAGTTACTTAAAAATTGGTTTAATACCTAAGGTTAGTAAGGCTGACAGTTAAATATGTACGTATTCGCGTGTAAGCCGTCGCGTGAGCAGTCGATCGTGTATGCAAATACAAGTTCTGCGCGTTAAAGCAACTCGCGGAGGCAAAAAAAAAAATCGGATTTGAATACTTACTTTTCCAGTATTAAAGTTTAATTACGTAAACATTGCACGTTATATTTTTTATAAGCGATATAGCACGATAACCTATTTTGTGGTTGAAAAGAAATGTTATAATTATAAATAGACTATCGCTAATAGCATTTTTTTATGAAATATGTTTACTGTAGCTTTTCAGCAAAATTGCTTTTGATGGTTCGTGTGCTTATGTTCTTGACAATTTGTCGTTTATAAAATATAATTGGCTTCATGTTTCTTATTCCAGTATATTTATTGTACTTGTGTAAAGCTGTTGGTTTTCCATGAGATAAATAAATAAATAAAGTATATTATATAAAGTATGTTTTTTTTTTGGTTAAGATAAGAACTTAACATGAAGTAAGCTAATTATACAAAACACCTCCATTCAGTGATTACAATTCATGCTAGTATTTGTTTAGGATAAACTTGGTTGAATTCATCCATAAATAAAACGCGCAAGTCTTACGAGTTTCTGTAATCTAGACTGAAACTAAGCCTTATGTATAAATTCCCTATCTGTAATGCTAATTTTAAAATATAAGTGCCTACCGTTTAAAAAATATAATATCGTAAACTACTTATATTATTTTGAAAATCTGCTTTGTGTGAGTATGGGATATTTGTGTGTATATAGTTTGACCTTCATGATGGTTTCAAATCAAAAGTTTTACAGGATTCTAATCAAATCCATAAATTATTAATTTTAAAATATAAGTGCCTACCGTTTAAAAAATATAATATCGTAAACTACTTATATTATTTTGAAAATCTGCTTTGTGCGAGTATGGGATATTTGTGTGTATATAGTTTGACCTTCATGATGGTTTCAAATCAAAAGTTTTACAGGATTCTAATCAAATCCATAAATTATATACTTTAATTATACTTATTACGTTTTGTGGCAGTGGTATTTTCCTATGTAAATACTTAGTGGTGGTAGCTTAGGTAGCTTAGTGCCAATATTGACTGCAACAAGAATTGGCACGTAGTTTTGCAATTAGATACCACTAATGGGTTAAAGTTATGTTCATCGTGATTAAATTTCTATTGTGATCAAATAGCTGGAACGGGGAAAGTTAAGTGAATAATACGAGCAGATTATTAATTAACTGGAAAAAGGCGCTGTGGTGAAATGTTTCATAAGATTTTATTTGTGGTTTACGTAATGAAAAGTTCCTTTTTTTTCATGGAATTTTACACTTTTAAGTTAAGTCATCCACAGTAAGATGTAGCTTAGTTCAAAGCCCCCTGAAAATTATGTAATTAAGTGATTTGTGCGACTTAAAAAAATGTTCCGACAATTCAATGTTACAAACGAAAGAACAATAAATGCATATATTATATTATGCATGATAAAGTAATGTTATTTTCTGTAGCTACCGTGAACTATATAAGAATTTATTACTCTTAAGCGCAACGCCCGGTCTTTAAGCTGTTAAATGACGAATAAAAATTATTATTGACATATTGAAACAATATGAATATGAATTTTAAATTTCAATATGATTTGATTTTTTCAATATGAATTTTATTTTTTTATATTGATTATTTTCCTGTGTTCCCTTCTTCTAGAATTAGTAGGTAGGATATTCCCGCATTTTCAAAAATAGTTAATCTTCAATTTACATATTTTTTAGTTGGGAAAGAAGGAAATTCTATAACAATTAGAAATGCACCTTTACGCCTTAGTTTTTTTCGTAGTTTCGTCGTTGTGTCAAAAGGCTTTGTAGTCAAACATAAAGGCGAATTACAAAGAACGAGTCGCCTGTGACGTCATCCGGTCCCGACATACTGTTTCTACCTTTCTAAGTACTAATTATTATAATAGCAAGACCACGAATTGCGTCTCAAATACTTGCGCTACATGTGAACACGTCCAATGAAGATTTGGCGCATGATGTGCGGAGGTTTTTGCCACATTTACATATTATGCCGACGCAATGAAGGAAAATAGTGGGGTGCACACACACGTCTAGTACAAATATTGTGTGAATGAATTTAACAATTTTTCGCTTTGGTTTATGTCGTTGAATGTATGTATGATACCTTTTGTTATTCAAATGAAGATTACGAAGGTATTTTCGTCTTTTTTATACGTAGAAAAGGTCTAAAACTGTTATTTTACACATGGTTACCAATCTATATGAAACCTACCAAAGGCACCAAAAACTTCTTTAGGATCCAACAAATACGTAATTAAAAATAAGAACTTTCTAGTCTTTAAAACAATTACATTTTATTTTCAAACACACCTAATATTGAAGTAGTGGTTTACAAAATGCTATCCACTTATACTGAAGATATAATTTTTTACTATTAGTTACCTATGTACCTATGTACTTTTTCGATGATAAAAGATACGATTGGCATACATTTTCTTTGTAAAATATCTTGCAATGAAATAACTTGCAAATGCATTACTTTCACATGTAGAAAGAAGCGAAGTTATGATTAATTATAAAGAATTAAGTGTTTTTTTTTATGTAGTCAAACATCCTAAATCTTGTGCATTCCAGTTTACTGCCCGCCGTAATATACGATCGTCTAAGCTTTCACGGAATAGTACTAAACTCTTATATCAACGGGGACACATTGAGTTGGAAAAAGTTAGTAAATAGTGAGGCTTTGAGCAGCGGATGCTGGTGGTACTCACGCGACATGGTTGGCTTGCGGTAGGAAGGCGGCCGCGAGCGCCAGCAGGAGCGGCGCAGAGCGGGGGCGGGCGCCGCTCATGACGCGGCCGTAAGTCGCATGGGAGCTGGCGCGTGTGTCCGCGTGGCCGCGCTCGCTCGCTCGCCGCTCGCCGCTCGTCGCCGTGTCGCGAGGCGGACTGCTGCTCCGTGTCCGGTGGCGCTCGACTGCTCCCGCCGCCGCGCCGGTATCGATCGCGGCAGGCGTGACCCGGGCCGGCACCGCCTGTCGCTCCAGCTATCGACCGTCGCGCCGCCGCAGCCGATGCGACGCGTACTCACCTCCTAATTACTACACAACCGGACTCCTTCGCATTAAAACTTCAAACCTGCGCGCGACACAACGGAAAATAAATCTCACTTGATTTTACAGACTTATAAAATTTTAAAACTCTGATTCCGACGGAGTTGTGTTAAAAGTAAACACGGGATTTAGTTTCAATACAGATCGGTATAACGCCTTTGTCACAATCTATTTGCTTAGTCGGATAAAAAACTGCTCTGCCATGTAATAATCTTGAAATAGGCTCCCGAGTTAATAAGTTTTAAGTACTACTCTGATCCATGAGTTATCGAAGCTAACTTAAGTAGATTTTTAAGTAGGAAGAGTTAGGATAGTTGCCTATTCAGATGGTTTAGGTATTTAATATTACATCATGTAAAACTTAAGCTATAGCTGAAGTAATAAAATACTTTCTTACAACCTGCTTTTGTATAACAGTAAACCTCTACCTTAGACGATAGATATTAGCTGGAAAACTCACTCTCCTTACAGCCACAATAATTCAAATGCATCAAAAAAATTTGTTTGTAAATTTAAAATACCCGTGCTTCCGTACAGAAATGTTTAATAACTTTATAAATCCAGCTTCTTCAACATTCTTTGGAAATTTCGAAGTGTGAAAATTTTACTAACATTTATTGTCGATTGTTTTATTTCACCCGTATGACTCTAAAATCACTTTTGGAATTTAAAGGAACACTGTAATAATCTACATTAGAATCGGTACATTATTAAATGTTGAATAATTTACCTACTTACTTAATTACTTTGAATATATGTAGTTCCGTATAATATAGGTATGTTTCAGTTGCTAAAGATTTTCCACACGCGATCAGAGTTTAAATACAGTTCCCACGAAGTCAAATGGGAATCAGAAAGTAAACAAAGCACCGTATGGCTAGGCATTTATAGGGTGCTATTAAGGTGTCACTGAATCGTTTTTAATTTATTAACTAAAACTATGTATTTACAAACTAAAATATTGCGTCGAAAAATTCATCTGCATCGCTGTCGACTGGTAATGTACCAAAGACACCGGCGGCATTGCCACGTTCTATGGCAATGCTTAGCCTCTAGCCATGGTAAAAGCCAGCCCTTGGTCATGGGAAGTGTCAACCAGTCGTTTTGAAATTTCCTTAAAAATACCATGACCACTCGGCCCCACGGCCCGATGGTTTCCCCAAATTAAATTATAAATATTTTTTTTTAATATATGGAAAGAAATGGACGTCCTTTTTTCTGTGGACTTTTTTGTGTGGACCTTTTTGTGTGGACTCAAGACCCCATGAGCCACGATTTTGGACAGGACGACGTCTGTCGGGTCAGCTAGTAATTTATAAATTAAGCGCAGGATTAAATCATGAATGAAATTGCTCGAAACCAAAAGGAAACAGAACAGAAAAATTTCATAAATAAAACGTAAACTATGATTAACTACAAGGTTTGGACTGAAGAATGTGAATTAGATTGCGGCTTCTATACACAAGTACAAGGTGCGATTTCATCGGAACTCTCTTTTTTCAGTGGCATTAAAATGTCGACATATTAAACCACAACAGAACATCACATTACAAATAATTTCAAATAGGTATGAATTTTTTTCATAAAAGGTCTTTTATATTTTACAATAATAATAATAGGTATGAATAAGGTATCTAATGAAATCTAAAGAAGTCTTGAAATGAAAATCTAATAACTGAGTATTGTTTTTTTTTACCTCTAATAATTACTTAAGTTTTGACTAGATGAAGATCTGTCTAAATTTCTAACAAGCGAATATTTTGAAATATGGAAGGATATTTTTCTATTTTTCATTTTGGATTTTCATTTTAACTGGTCGACATTAGTGCCCTCGAAAACCACAAAAACGACAACCATGACGAAAAATTATACTTTTTAGCCGCCGCCATTTTCGATTTCCATTTTGACCTCATTATCGGCGCCAGAACCGTCAAAAACCAAGAAATTTTCCATGAATGAATGAATGAATGAATGAATGGCACCGATCCCAGCATGGTTTGACCAGACTCGATTAATCGAATGAACCCCAAGATTCACACTAGCTCCTGTAGCCTCATGTTCATGGTGCTACAGCGACCATTGCATATCAAGAAGTAGACCGGGGGGCGCAGTTTTTGTAAGGAGGACGTGCCCGTAGGAAAGGGTAGGATTTAAGAGCCTACCGGATATGCATCCTAGAGTAAGCATTGGATTAGTGGAGAGATGGGTGATATTTGTCTATGGATGGGCATCTTTTAAAGACTACGCGGCCAGGTGCTTCAGGTCGAGCTTCACCCGTGAATCTTTTGGCGAGGTTCTGCTGCTTTCTCGGTTCTTTTGTATGTCCTTGCTCTGCTGTGTTAAATTGTGTTAGATGTTTCTGTTTACAATGTCGTCGTCGGAGTTCTCGCTACTATCCGTTTCCGGTTTTTTGTATATTTCACTAGCAGCAGTCTTGATCTTGTTTTTGTCTTCAGCCGTATCCATCCAAAAGTCGATTCCCTTGTCGAAGTACTTCATGTCCTGTTTTAGGTTGTCGTTCCACGTGTAGATAGGTCGACCGACCTTCTTGCTCTTGGCCTTGTACTCCATTGCTGCATGCAGAAGATGTGGTACGCGGCGCCTGTAAACATGTGCACATCCTGTGATTCTTGATGCGTTTGGTTACTGTTTTTCCGTCTAAGATTTCATGCATTTTCTTTTGTCTCGGTTTGTTCCTGGAGTGGTTTATCAAATCTCTCATGATAACTCGCTCATATTTTCTGAGTCTTGACCTGTTAGCTTTAGTAAGTGTCGATACTTTCAAACCATGTATCATGCACGGAACGATCACCATTCGATACATAAGTCTGGCTAATTTACAGTCCATATTTGAGTTTTTTATGAATGGTAGTAACGATTTGGCGTTTCTTATGGCCTGTTTGCAACGTTTTTTAATAGTGCATTTTCTGCTTAATTTAGATGTTATAAGTGTACCTAGGTATTTAATCTCATCACATGTCGGTATGCTTATTCCATTAAGGGTCACGTAGGTCGTTTTCTGTGTAGCTATGGGGTCCCTAATTAGTATTTTTGTTTTTGTTTCGTTTACTTGGAGGCCTACACTATCTAGTAGGGGTTTAATATGGTATAGGATACCTTCTAACCCATCTAAGTCATCTGTAATGAAGATAAGGTCGTCCGCAAATGATAGTACCAGGGGTAGTGAGATTTCACGATCCTGGTCAAGTTTTATTAGTTGAGTTTCCTCCTCGAGGGTTCTGAGGACTTCGTCAATAACCAGTGTAAACAGTCGAGGGGACAGAGGGCAACCTTGTTTGACTCCCTTTCCTTCATATATCCAACTGCTTTGTTGGCCACACCATTTGATGCATGTTCGTTCATTCAAGCATACCTTGATTATCCTGTTAGTTAGCGGTTTGTTGGTACGTTGTAATAGGATATCTCTTAGTGCGTTGAGGTCTACGTTGTCAAAGGCTTTTTCTATGTCAAGGGCGAGTACATAAATTCTTTTACCTGCCCGCCATTCCTCGTCTAGGACCCTTTTGAGTGTGAAGATGTGGTCGTCTGTTGATCTATTGTTTAAAAAGGCAGCTTGGTAGTTGCCCAATTCCGTTATTACATTACCTATCTAGTTTTTTAGGACGTATGAGGCATAGATTCTGTAACCCGTATTGCA
The DNA here is from genome assembly GCA_949629185.1 of Apamea crenata. Taxonomy (NCBI): domain Eukaryota; kingdom Metazoa; phylum Arthropoda; class Insecta; order Lepidoptera; family Noctuidae; genus Apamea; species Apamea crenata. The sequence continues at coordinate 13,612,212 of OX451351.1, read as the reverse complement.
AACCGATATGCGTCGATAGTCATTCGCGTCTTTAGGGTTGTTTTTTTTTAGGATTGGCATCTGCACGGTCTCCAGCCATGTATCAGGTGCTTCGTTCTGCGTCCAGGCTTTATTCATGTGTTTGGTGACGGCTTCCTGTAGTATTAGGGGCATCGCTTTGTAGAGCTCGATTACTACTTGGTCAGTCCCGGGAGCTGTCCCATTCCGCATTGTCTTGATGATTTCCATTACGTCATCTGTAGTGGGTCCATCGCCTTGTACTTCGGTTATTGGCTTTTTTATATTAACTGTTGATATAATACGGCCCGCGGATTTTTTTAGAATTTGCTCCCATTTGGTCATCGGTACATGAGTGGATCTTTTTCGACGTTTTTTTTTGCAGTTTGTTTCTCCTGTAAAAAAAGTATAGCATCTGCATGCGTTTTTCAGGGTGGTTTTTCCCCAGTCCGCTGAGGCAGGCCCTGCATGCTTTTTGTTCTTCTTGTTAGTTAACCTTTTGAAGTGTTTACCGACATTCATTTACGCGGTTATGCCTATTTGGATTATCTGGTTGCCTGCTTTGTAAGAATTTAGCCTTTTGTAGGTTAGCAAGAGCTAGTCGATGATCTCTGGAGAGAACTGGCTGAAGAGTTAGGGTTTCCTGGGCAGCCGCTTTTAATACCTCCGTTATGGTATTCCAGGGTATTTCGATGTTTTCGTCCGTTGAGTTGATTTCTATATTTTTTAGCTTTTTCGTTATGCAATCTTGGTATTTTGTTTTGGTGAATTTGCTATTGAGGGCGGCATAATAGCATTGTTTATAGTTGAAATCCTTGGCAACTATTATTGCCTCCTTCATGGGTATATTCTGTTGCCTTTGTGCATTATTGTCTTTTGTGTTTTCTTTTTTGTTTGAAATTCGGTTTGTCCTTAGCAGACCCCAGATTATTTTATGATCGGATATGCTCCTAGCGGCCCATTCACCTTTAATAAATTCGAAGAGATTTTCTGTAGCGTGTGACGTTATAATGTGATCCAATTGGGACTTTTGAGTGCCCTTTGACCATGTTAGCCTGCATGATGATCTCGCTTTTGTCGTTTCTATTTGCAGTTTTTCCCTGTTGGCAATATCCATTAACAGTTCCCCGTTGCAGTTGGAGAAGTCATGGAGTAGATTTTGTTGAATCAGCCCTATATGTTGGTATTTTTGTGTATCATGGCGACCAATATGTGCGTTAAAATCGCCAAGGATTATTAACGTACATCTCCTTGGTTTTTGTCTGATCAAGTTTAATAAGCCTGTGAAGGATCTGTTTGCTATGGATGGACGACTGTTGATGTGGGAGTTGATTATATACAGAGGAGCAGGCTTGTCATTTCCCCTGTCGACTTTAAGAGTAGCTGACATTGCGTCTGTATCCTTTTTCCTGTTAACTAATTCAATTTGGGCTTCTTTTCTGATTAGAATTGCCAGTCCCCGGTGTGTCTTACCTGTGGTTCCATAGAGGTGCCATTGGTAGTGTGTGGAGTTGTATGTTCCTGAGTTCATGCCTGTTTCTTGTATGCAGGCTATATGAATGCCTCTAAGTGAAAGTTCGGCATCTATTCTATCTTTTTTTGCCGGTTTTGAGGCCCCACGGACGTTCCAGGTAGCAATACGCAAGTCTGGGCAAGTGTATTTTATTGCGGTAGACGGCTGGTTTCTTAGTATTGTGAACCCATTGACATCTGCGACTACGTCTGATAACGGTGTATATATTGATACTTGTTGTTCATATTGTGCTAATGACCTAGTCAATTGGGTGTTGTTAGTTTGAGACTGGGTTTTCGAGGGTTGTCCGTTATTTAAAGGCTTAGTATGTTGTGATATTTTGACATTGGTTGCTTCTTGTATTAGATCATTGTAATGTTCGCCGTCGGTCATGACCCAACTATCATAGTGCTGGTTCTTGTATAGGACGTGTATGTTGCCGGGTACTGGTTCACCTGTAGGTGAATACACCAGTGTGTTTCTTGTATCCGTGTAGAACTCAGACGCGGCGATTAGGATATCCTCTCCGCCCCAGAACGAATTGTTGAACTGCATGGTTATGTAATTTGTTATCCTTTGCTTCTGGGAGAGACCGCTGTTAGGAAGGAACTCTTGTATATTATTTAGAAGTGCTAGGAGAATTCTGTCGTCATATCGGTGCTCCATAACATTTGAAGCAAATCGTGACGGAGAGACATGTGGTCGAAAGTTAACCCCATTATATTATTTATTTGATGGGCTAGAGCCCTAAACAAACAGTTCCCATCTTTTTCCATGCGGACAATTTTGGCCATTGTTTTTGACGTTTTAGTAGAACTTTACGTCACACGTGCGGCTTTGTGCTTAGAAAACAATAGAGAAAGCGTACTGTCTGAAATTTATGAGCTTCGTTATTGATCTTAGGAACCTTTTTTTTTTTATTGTTTTGCTGCGGGTGTCATATAACGCGCGGGTGCACGCAAACTTGATTTACAAGTTAGGAGATTGTTAACTTATTTAAGACAATTTTGGTTGTTTAGCACAGAAAGCAAATAAGACTGGCGTGAAGTAGGAAATCTAGAGTACCGTATCGTACCGTATATTAGGCTAGAATAATAAAGCGTGTAATTTTGTCTTTTCTCTCCTCTATATAAAATGAAAACTTTTTCCTAAAACTCAGCTATGGCTCAAAATGATGTTGAATTCACGCGTGGCTTCAAAACTTAAAATTAACAAATAAAAACACAATCGAATCGGCTTCCGATGGAGATCCCTGAAATAAACGGAAAGATCTCACCAGATTGACGGAGGTCCTCAGGCTCGCTCGACCGCCGACCGACCTCGCACCGACCTCGCACCAGGATGCTCGGCCGGAAAGCCTAAGTTTCCGGCTGAAGATCAGGAACCACTGCCACTTAACCACCGTTTAAGGGTGTTTTAATTTGCACCCACAAAACAACACACGAAATACCGTTCCGATTTTAAATGCGACACTCAAACTCAACGTTAACCGTTACATCTGCTGAGCACATGGCATCAACTGAGACTAGAGACAAAGCACGTCCGTCCGCTTCGGTGGTCAGAAACCGAATCCCCCGTCAAAAACCAAGAAATTTTCCATGGGGAAAATTTGAAAATTTTCATGGCCGCCATCATGCAGTATGAGCGTCGACAAGTATACAACCCTGTCCAACGCGTTGTGGTTGCGCACCCAATTATATTAATCCATGATAATGGACAATGACCACATACTATGAATAATTAAGTAAATGTCAATGTTTAAATAAATTTTGAATTATGCTAGAACATAGTTCACTATATAAATATTATGTTGCAGCAATCCTTTATGTAATAATTACAAGGACTGACTTTCCATCTGTGACAAATAATAAATGAATTTGAATCGGGAAAGCTCCGCTTGCGTTGTGGCTTTTCTACATTGCCAGAACAAAATCAAAATATTTTATTACCATTAAACCTGCTTCGACCTCAACATAAACTATTACTAAACTAATAATAAACTATAACTATCCTCTCTTTTTTCTGGCTTTTTTCAAAATTGCCACATATCGATTCAAATGTTCTCCATGGGGAGGTAGATTTGATCAAATTTGAGTTTAAAAAAAAAAACACTTTTTTCTCTTTAAAGTTTTCAACAAATTCCAACATTTCATCATTTTTATATTAACAAAAGAATAAGTAAGCTAAGAAAAATATGTCTTCAATTTCTCTCCATTCTAATTAACAAACCCTAAAAATAATTTTTATTCCTGCACATTATTTGGTGCTTTGGTGTAAGTCATTGCTGTTACTTTGTCCAGTGATGTGTATCGTATCTATCCGAATCTTGAAACAACTTACATTTATTTTTATTTAGAACCAACCCAGCTCCTTGTAAACGGTGGAAAACTTGTTGTTACCGTTCCGTATGTACCGTACGCAAGCTGAGATCTTAGAGAACTAATCAGAGAGCCAGCAGCTAAAACAGAAGCTGAGCCAACAGCTGAGCTAGGATCTGCGGCAGCTGATGAAACTATCGGAAATTCTTCTAGTTATGTAACGTTTTGGTGGAGGGATGTTAGGTTAGTTAGAAGAAGATAGCTATAATCGTAGTGTGACCTGCGTGTCATGCGCGTACGCCTCTAAGCTAAGTGCGATTAAACAGTTTGTTACCGAAGGCCGTGTCTTATTTAACAGATATCAAGTGAAGAAAAATAAGCATTACTATATACTCTACGTGACAGTCAAAGTCAAATCATTTATTTGTAGGCCATTAAAAGTCTCTTCAGAACGTCAAATTTTACATGAAAATAGAATTGATTCTAAGCGGGGGCTTCCACAAGTAGACCAGGGTCGATAATTTTTAAAACTAAAAAAAATAATAGTAGGATGAAACCCATTAGAAAAGGAGGGGAATATTATAAAAATGAAAGGAAAAATAATTTACGGGCGATCTGAGGTCGGGAAGGGGATGGGGGTGAGCTTTTAAGGGTAAAAATCGGTTTTTGTCGATTTCCGGCAAAACTAAAAGTCCTATCGAAAAAAGTAAAATGGCAAAGTTGTAGGTAATAAAAAGATCTAAAACTTTTGTATTAACACTTTTTTCACATAACCTCAAAATTTATATGAAAAATTAAAAAAACCAAGTTTTTGGTTTTTTATTTTTATCTTTTACAAAAATCTTTTTTTTTTAACGAAATTTGATGAAAACTTACCTTTTTATGTCCCAAATACGCTGTAATTTATTTGATTAAAAATATTTATTATTTCACCTTATTTTGAATTAATACCGAAAAAGCACCCTAATTTTAAAGTTTTCAACAAATTCCAACATTTCATCATTTTTATATTAACAAAAGAATAAGTAAGCTAAGAAAAATATGTCTTCAATTTCTCTCCATTCTAATTAACAAACCCTAAAAATAATTTTTATTCCTGCACATTATTTGGTGCTTTGGTGTAAGTCATTGCTGTTACTTTGTCCAGTGATGTGTATCGTATCTATCCGAATCTTGAAACAACTTACATTTATTTTTATTTAGAACCAACCCAGCTCCTTGTAAACGGTGGAAAACTTGTTGTTACCGTTCCGTATGTACCGTACGCAAGCTGAGATCTTAGAGAACTAATCAGAGAGCCAGCAGCTAAAACAGAAGCTGAGCCAACAGCTGAGCTAGGATCTGCGGCAGCTGATGAAACTATCGGAAATTCTTCTAGTTATGTAACGTTTTGGTGGAGGGATGTTAGGTTAGTTAGAAGAAGATAGCTATAATCGTAGTGTGACCTGCGTGTCATGCGCGTACGCCTCTAAGCTAAGTGCGATTAAACAGCTTGTTACCGAAGGCCGTGTCTTATTTAACAGATATCAAGTGAAGAAAAATAAGCATTACTATATACTCTACGTGACAGTCAAAGTCAAATCATTTATTTGTAGGCCATTAAAAGTCTCTTCAGAACGTCAAATTTTACATGAAAATAGAATTGATTCTAAGCGGGGGCTTCCACAAGTAGACCAGGGTCGATAATTTTTAAAACTAAAAAAAATAATAGTAGGATGAAACCCATTAGAAAAGGAGGGGAATATTATAAAAATGAAAGGAAAAATAATTTACGGGCGATCTGAGGTCGGGAAGGGGATGGGGGTGAGCTTTTAAGGGTAAAAATCGGTTTTTGTCGATTTCCGGCAAAACTAAAAGTCCTATCGAAAAAAGTAAAATGGCAAAGTTGTAGGTAATAAAAAGATCTAAAACTTTTGTATTAACACTTTTTTCACATAACCTCAAAATTTATATGAAAAATTAAAAAAACCAAGTTTTTGGTTTTTTATTTTTATCTTTTACAAAAATCTTTTTTTTTTAACGAAATTTGATGAAAACTTACCTTTTTATGTCCCAAATACGCTGTAATTTATTTGATTAAAAATATTTATTATTTCACCTTATTTTGAATTAATACCGAAAAAGCACCCTAATTTTCAATCGAAAATTCACCCGTCAAAATATCAGCTTTTTTCAAAAAGTTGGTATGTTTTCTGTTCGTTGAAATCTCTATTTTCGAATGGTGAAAAAAAAAAATATGTTACTATAGTAAATCTTCTCAGAAAATGCAAAAAATCGAAAAAAACTCGAATTCGAAAACTGATAATCTGAAAAGACAAAATCGAATTATTAATGCCTTCACTATTTTATCGTGAGATACACCCCCATGAAAAAAAAATATTAAAGAAATAAATGTCAAAATGTATAAAAAATATATTAAAAATCTATAATAAATGTATAAATATATAAAAAATATTTATAGTAAATATATTTTTAATAACTAACTTTTGGCTGATTTTCATATATATTTTATACATTTCAAATATATTTCAGATATATTCAAAATATTTTTTTTTAATATTTTTAGCTATGTTTTTTATGTCTTTTAAGATATATTTTGAATGTATCTAAAATATATGAAATATACATGAAAATCGGCCAAAAGTTAGTTATTAAAAATATATTTAGGTACTATACATATTTTTATATATTTATACATTTATTATAGATTTTAAAAATATTTTTTATACATTTTGACATTTATTTCTTTAATATTTTTTTTTCATGGGGGTGTATACTCACGATAAAATAGTGAAGGCATTAATAATTCGATTTTGTCTTTTCAGATTATCAGTTTTCGAATTCGAGTTTTTTTCGATTTTTTGCATTTTCTGAGAAGATTTACTATAGTAACATATTTTTTTTTTTCACCATCGGAAAATAGAGATTTCAACGAACAGAAAACATACCAACTTTTTGAAAAAAGCTGATATTTTGACGGGTGAATTTTCGATTGAAAATTAGGGTGCTTTTTCGATATTAATTCAAAATAAGGTGAAATAATAAATATTTTTAATCAAATAAATTACAGCGTATTTGGGACATAAAAAGGTAAGTTTTCACCAAATTTTGTTAAAAAAAAAAGATTTTTGTAAAAGATAAAAATAAAAAACCAAAAACTTGGTTTTTTTAATTTTTCATATAAATTTTGAGGTTATGTGAAAAAAGTGTTAATACAAAAGTTTTAGATCTTTTTATTACCTACAACTTTGCCATTTGACTTTTTTCGATAGGACTTTTAGTTTTGCCGGAAATCGACAAAAACCGATTTTTACCCTTAAAAGCTCACCCCCATCCCCTTCCCGACCTCAGATCGCCCGTAAATTATTTTTCCTTTCATTTTTATAATATTCCCCTCCTTTTCTTATGGGTTTCATCCTACTGTTATTTTTTTTCACTTTTTATTATTTTTAAAGGCTTCTACCCTGGTCTAAAGGTATTTTCGTAAGGGCAAAATACTAATAACCAAATCTTTTGAAATAATATTTTTAATGCATCGTCGTTAGCCAAAACAGTTCGAAACTGGTCCTAGGTGAATCTAGTGTAGGATTTTTTTTTTTGCAAATTCTAGAAGGAAAACTATGTACAAAAAAAATGTGTAAATACAACTGTATAAAAAGGAGGGGAAATAATCAAAGGGCATCAAAATTTTGGTCCGCATCGCTGTTAAATTGCCACGCCATTGCAAATTGCATTGCCACGTTGTATGACAATGCTGATTCTATGGCCATGTAGCGTAGGTAAATTGACTTAAAATTTCATTTTGAGATTTTTGCAAATTGATTTTTGAGAGCTTATGGACAGCTAGTTTTATTTTTGCACGTGTTTTTGCAATGGCCTTCTCATACAGTATTTCCAACGCCCCGTCGTTTCTTATGGCGAACGGAAAAAAACGAACGGCGCAAAAGTTTATTTTCCTGTGGAATTTTTTTTTACAATACCTACCAAGTTTGAGTGCCACGTGGAAGCCTACGAGTCTTGATGGCAGTAACGTGACTTGTTACGAGATGAGGAAGCCTGGCAAAGTATACGAGTCTTGCTCCCAGTAACGTGACTTGCCACGAGATGAGGAAGCCTGGCAAAACCACAACAATTGATTACCCTCTTTTATTTATGGGGGAGTTTGCTTTCTTTGTTAGTAATAATACGGGTAGAGTTTCACAGGCCATGGGTGGTTTATACGTATTAGATTGTTATATAATACTTACTGAGTTTGCTTTCTTTGTTAGTAATAATACGGGTAGGGTTTCACAGGGCATGGGTGGGTTATACGTATTAGATTGTTATATAATACTTACTCCTATGACGTGTGCTTGTATACAAGCTAGCAGATTGTTATATAATACTTACTCCTAGGACGTGTGCTTGTATACAAGCTAGCAGTGGGTACCTTCAGGCATGGAGATGTTCGAGATATTTACACAAAACTTTTGGCTAATAGTTTAAAAGAGGAGGAGTGAAAGCCATAAGGATATTCAAAAAGAATGCACTCACGAAGATGCCTGTGAATGCCTAAAGATTCCAGACCGCAATCTACGCCTGCCAGTTGCAGTTGTAGTCCAATCGTGCACGTTGTCTCTCCCTTGCGCGTCCTACGTGATTTGCAATAAAATTAAAGCTATGTTACATTAAATATTAACTTAAAAAATTAGGCAGGTATCATAGGTAGTGTATAGAATATTCTAATAATACACTGCGTGAAAATAAAAGCAACCGACAGGTTTACGCTTAAACTTGCTCACGACGTGTTTTACTAGTTTTTCATTTATGTGCTGTAGTGAAAAATAGCAGACAGTAAGTTCTTAAATACATTCATGGGTTTCACTTATCTACTGTCATGCGAATGTGAAGAAAGTGTTGATATTTTAATTTAACTTTCTATTCCAGGAGTTTCCAAGTTTGAATTACCAGATTCAGCAGAACCAGTCTGATTTTCAGATATTATAATGGATTGATATGACAATGGGGCCGTTACAAATCAGACAATGTGTATAATGTAATGTTTGGGTTGTGTCACAGCTCTCGTCATATTCTTGGTTCATAATATCAGAAACAACGTAATTCACCAATTACTCGTAAAATAAAATACAAACATCAAAAGTGTCTAGGGATCAAGTACGTTCACCGCAATTGAGGATTATTATTTTAACTTCTTTGGATCGTTATTGATTCTTTTTAGTAAATTTTGATTAAAAATCAACTGTCAATCAGGATTCCCATAAAAGTGTGTAATAGCGATTTACAAAACCATTAAAACTTCTGCATCGGAACTGAAAAAAATTGCATTCATATGGAGCGACGATATATATTGACACGAGAAGAGATGACGAGAGCTGTCGAAATGTTGCAAGCTGGTTCCAGGCAACTTACTGTGAATAAAAGAGAGAGACATCGTTCAGTTGACACGGTCAAATATTTTTTTGGGTATGGGGCATACTCGTACAAGATACCCATTGTCCTTTGAATTTGCACTAACTTTTTATAATCTACGTTCACATTAACACAAACAACAACATGTACATTAACATGCTATATTAAATTGGAATAAACCTTTTTCGTATTGTTATTTTTACAGACAGGAAAAAACTGCAACCGTTTTTTTTGCAAATGAGTGTATTATGGCGAAAATAAATACAGTTTTAATTTTTTTTTATGTAATGGTAACTTGGCCTACCAGGTACTCTTTCCCGCTCTGTCTAGAACCAGCTCCCATGGTACGCAACTAAATCATCTCAGCGTGCGGCGCCTTGGAAGCAATAGGATTTTTTTTCATAAATACGTTTTAGTCAAAACTTAATTTACGAAACCAAGGTAGTCAAAACATTAATAATTTTACAGTATGAAAAAAAAATCTGTTCTAGGTATACCTAAGTCAAAAAAAGAAAAACAATAACAAAAAAATATCTCGGGACATAACGTTTTGTGAAGCAGAATTTACTGCCGAGAGGGGTTTTGGCCTCACTACGGTACCGACAATAATATGCACCGCATTGCGACTTTAATACGACACGAAGTATCATCTTTTATTTATCAGGCCCAATGCTATCTTGAATATCCGTTAGCAAAAACGAAAAACGTGATTTGATTTTGCAGTAGTTTGACAGTCCGTTGCGAACATTAATTTCATTAGCTAAATACTAAACAAAATGGTCGATATTATGCTGACTTTTTTATAATGATTATCACACATCATCATTACCCTTTATTGCAGTGGTGGCCCAGTGGCAACGGGCCCATAGGGTTGCCAACTCTTTTTCAGTCAAAAATAGTAGTTTTAAAATAATTATCCAAAAAATATAGTTGATAGCGAAAATTAAAAATAAAATATAGTAGGTTTTAAAATACTTTAAAATAATATTTTTTGCTACTTTGAGCCTTCATAGCTATTAGTGCAATTTAATTACTAAATACCATTAGCTCAGCTTTAATTAATTTTATATTGGCCCTATTGCGCTCATCTCGCCATTTAACATTCATTACAGAAAATATACGCTCTGTATAGGCGGATGTTGCCGGAATTGAATTATTTTTTAAATATTTGTGAAATCTGCATCACTTTTGAGTGAAAATTTTTCTTCAAAAAGTACACTTGAAAAATTTTCATCAGGAAGTAGAATATCTAGAATTTTATTCATCTGATTTATTTCCATAAACAAATCATTAAGTAGCTATTTCCAAAACACAAACTCAGAGGAGAGGCGCGAAATTGACAATCTGTCAAACTCGAAGTGACATACCGGAATCGTTCAGAAATAGATATGGCTAATAATATAGTAGTTTCACCTACTATATACTTTTTTCAGAAATATAATAGTAGGCGGGCCTCTAATACAGTAGGCTACTATCATACCAGAATCGTTCAGAAATAGATATGGCTAATAATATAGTAGTTTCACCTACTATATACTTTTTTCAGAAATATAGTAGGCGGGCCTCTAATACAGTAGGATACTATAGTAGGGTTGGCAACCGTAGGCCCAACATCATTAAAGGTCGTGGCTTGGTATCCAGCCAGGCATACACTTCCCTGATTGCAATTTATCGCACATGCAGTGCATTTATTTTGGCGACTATATTTTTACCTTCGGAGTGGGACAGTGATGATGAATAAAGACTAAGCATTTGATAATATTACAATTACAATATAATCTCAATCACAATCAACAAAATAATGAAATAGAAAATAATATATAATTAGTCCCCAATATAGCCTAGTATACAGATGAAGCATCCCATAATTTAGCCATCTTATGTTCAAAGCTAGAGCTTTCATCAATTTTCCTCTTCAACAAATATTTTTGAAAAGCATGACTAGTATCATCTTCCAAACCAATCTCCATGTGTCTTCTTAAAGTATTAAGTGTATTTAAGATATTACTGTTTCGTTTAATAACAAGGAAATAGCTTGTTTGAAAGATAGTAATTGCTTTGGCTAGGCATAGGCATACTATTCTATCAACGACTACTTAGACGATAAGAATAGTTGGTCACCCTAGTTTAACGCAAGACAATGTTTATGTTCCTTCTCCAGAATTAGCTTACTGCAGAACCCAGCAATGCATAAATGTGTAAGCTGTCACGCCCTTTATGCCTGGAGGCTTTTATTTGGGTAGTAAGTTTTTTTATTTACATTTTAATTAATTATGTTTTAGCTTGAGTACGTATAGTTATTATTATATTTGTTGGTATATTGGCGTGGCTAGCTGACATATTATGGCAAATAATTAAATTTTATGTTCTGGTTTTGTAATGTTAATTACCGAACATTGTATATATTATTGTACCTAGTATTGTATACATTCAAGTATTTTTTTAAATTGAACAGACAGCTGTGCTGCTGGGGAGTTTGTTGCGCCACTTCTTCTTCCCAGCAATAGCACTAGGAAGTGGTGAAGAGCGGGCGTTTTTGGGGGACTGTCTTTTGTAATTTTGACGTTCAAAAAGTGCTGATTCTCAGCCTAATTTGAATAAATGACTTTTGATTTTGATTTTTTGATTTTTAAAACCTTCAGGAATATTATCAGAATTTTTTGAAAGCCATGCTATGGTTTTGGTTGGAACATCCTTTATCATGTGCTTTAACTTAGTTATTGTAAATTGGGGCAAGATTGTGCATACTGATTCTGCTTGTACAGCAATAGTTGAGTATGGTACGAGGGCTGATTGATAAGTTTCCGAAACGACAAAGAAAAACTTTAAAAATCTATTTAAAATAAATTTATTTCTCAACGTAGTTTCCTTCTACCTCGATGCATTTAGTCCATCGCTTCTCCAATGCCGATACACCAGTTTGAAAAAATGTTTTCTCCAACCCCTCAAAATACTCGTCTACGGCAACAATGACTTCATCATTTGATGAAAATCTCTGGCCACCTAACCATTTCTTCAGGTTTGGGAATAAGTGGAAGTCGCACGGGGCCAGATCTGGGGAATAGGGTGGATGCGGTAGCAATTCGAACCGCAATTCATGGAGTTTGGCGACTGCAACCATTGACGTGTGTACAGGCGCGTTGTCATGGTGGAACAAAATTTTTTTCTTGGCCAAATGAGGTCGTTTCTTTCGGATTTCGTCACTTAATTTTTGCAGCAAGCTTGTATAGTACTCTCCATTTATTGTTTTTCCTTTTTGCAGATAATCCACTAAAATCCTCGAGCATCCCAAAAAACAGTCCCCATCACTTTTCCGGCCGACAAAACCGTTTTTGCTTTCTTCGGCGCAGGTTTTCCGCTCTCAGTCCACTGCTTAGATTGTTCTTTTGTTTCAGGAGTATGATGATGTATCCAGGTTTCATCTACTGTAACATAACGCCGCAAAAACTCGTTAGGATCTCGCTTAAACAGTGCCAAACATTCCGATGAATCGTCCACACGACGTTGCTTTTGGTCGACAGTGAGCAAACGCGGCACCCATCGAGCGCAAAGCTTTTTCATTTCCAAATGTTGGTGTAAAATATTAAAAACGCGTTCAGATGAAATGTTCACCATCGCTGCTATCTCTCGCAACTTTAAGCGCCGATCGTTCAGTATAATTTTGTGAATTTTTTTGATCATGTCCGGATTCGTGACTTCATTTGGACGGCCAGACCTGGGGGCGTCTTCGCAGCTCTGTCTTCCACGTTTAAAATCAGTTACCCAGGTGTGAATTGTACTCAATGCAGGAGCAGAATTACCTAAAACACTGTCTAGCTTGACTTTAATCTGGGTTGCTGTTTTCTCTTTTAAAACGTAAAACTTTATCACCGCACGATTTTCGTTTTTTTCCATTGTTATGAAAATTCACGACAGAGAAAGTTCTAGGTCCTCTCATACAAATTCCATCCGTTCGATTAAATTCAAATTTGGCGTTCTATTTTCGAAAAGATGCTAGAATATAATGTAATATTTATTTCTTGCGTATCTTTTTTTTAAGTTCGTCGTTTCGGAAACTTATCAATCAGCCCTCGTATTAACACATTTTCCTCATCAATCTTTAGAGAGCCATCGGGAGATTTTATCAGTTTGCCTTCAGACATTGAGAGATGTATTTTGTCAGTACCATAAATGAACTGTGTTATTTCTCTACCCTTCCCCGTTGGATTACTCCCAATTGTAAAATTATAGAACACGCTAATGAAAACATCGTTTCTTTCACCCACATCTATCATGCGCATCAACATTATTTTTATAAATGCTGATACAACATCTCTTTGGGATGAGGGAACATAGTTTAAAATTTGTGGAAAAGCTGGGTTAAAGTTATTTTCTTTAATGTCTTTCTTTATTCTTCCCAAAACCTTTATATTATATTGAATAGCTTTTATAAGCTATGTAATAGGATGCATCAACTGATATATGCTAGGATCACTTATTTTAACACTCATAGGACACAACTGCTGATTTTGAACCTCAGGACAAACACAAATCATTTGGTTGGTTTTCAATCCAATTAATGTGTTTTCCTTAACATAACATTTTTCTGGGTCTGCCTGAACAATTTCTATATTACTTGAAAATCTCAAACCCCCTAATTTCTTCATCAGTACTGTCTAACATTCTCTTAATTTCCCTCACATGAGACCTGTTTAATCCGACCAACTCAAAAAAGTTGGCTTCATAATACTTAGAAGTTTGCATCCTCATTTGCTTAATTGTTTTGGCTCTACTTGTTTCAAACCCTTTAGTGATAAAAACTGCTATATTTGAGAGAACAAATGATAATTCTTTTAAATTGGTTCTATTTATGCTTATAGTTAACAAAGCATCTCCATTGTGGAGGAAAAATCCCTTAGAGATTTCAGTTTCAAAATACACTAATTCCTCCCCATTATATCTCCTAAAAGGAGTGCCTACCAAGTTTTCATGATGAGTCTCATATAAAGAGGAGTTTGATGGATAATATTTGATTTTTTGCTTATCAATCAAAGGAGAAAGTTCAATCCCCAAAGCCCCTTTGACAAATCTCGTAAACTTGTTTTCGTCAGTTGTGTATAACAGCTTATTTAGTGGGTAATCATTAATAGTTATAGAATTCACATACTCTCTTAATTTCGAATATGAATAATTCATTTTTTGACAAAACCCTATAAGGTTAATACATATTTTAGTAATTTCTTTATTTTGCCCTTTATGCTCAGAACTGAATTCCATAACATTTTGAACACGATATTGAGGTTGTATCAATGCATGTATTATATAAACAAATTCAGGAGTCATCCCAGTAATTATCGGTAAGTGTCGGAATTTTTTATCAATTTGGTTCTGTATATAATTCAACAAGTTAGGAATCTTCCTAATGTCTAGGTTGCTCTCCTGAATAATTTTATGAATCTGGTTTAAATAATATGGAGGTATCGGATTATGTTCTATCATATTACTCAAACCTAATGCATGGAGTATAGCGGGCTTTACTAGATCTTTAGGAATGTCTACATTATTAGGGTTTACGGGTATCAACATTCTTTGCAAACTTACTGTACCGATTTTAAAATGCACATTTGCCCAATCATAATTAATAACTATCATAAATTTATCGCAGATACTGGAAAATAATTTTTCTATGGTCTGTATTACTTTGTTGCTGGGTCTTGCTCCATTATGAATGTACCATTTAACCATGTCCAATTTGCACAGTGTTCTATTGTATCTTCTGGAGTCCTTTGAAGTGGAATATAATTCCTCTGGAACCTCTTCTGTGTCAATCAGATCCTCTCTAAATGTTATAGGGTACTTTAAATTAATATTGGTCATTGCGCTCATCAATGGGTTGGGATCTTTCATTGATCTAGAATTCCTCTCAATCGACCTAATATTAGCTATTTGTGCTTTCTTGTAGTATTTTTATCACATCTGATTTTTCTTTGTTAATTTTATTACAAGCCAGCATCATTGTATGTGTAGTTACACGAAGGCTTTGGGGGACTTTAGCGTATTCGGCTCTTCTTCCCGGTAACTAATCGTCTCGTAGACTTAGACAACAAAGACTTCAAAGTATTTAGTTGCTTTGTACATTATTGTAGTGTGCTACCTTTCTCGGTTTCGGGCAAGCTCCTGCCACCGATCAACGAGTATACCACAAGTCGTAAGGTACGTCACGTTACGACTTGTGGTATACTCGTTGATCGGTTGGGGACGTCTTCGTAGCGCAAGTATTGCCCGACCTGTGCACGTTTTCCTTGGGCGAGCTCTTAAGTAGAAAGTTTTTAGGTTTTAGATAGTCTACTGGTACGTATGCGCTGTACATGACTACACCATATCAGGTGGATCTTTATCGCAATCGCCTCCGTGTCCATCATTTCAGTGCACCTTACCACCTCCGTGTTGGGAACGCGATCCTGCCATTTTATGCAAAGAAAAGACTGAAAGCATGGAAAATGTCCAGTGTATGTGACACAGAGAGATACAGCGGAAGCCACGGATTCTCACGCTCTTTTACCCCATTCAGTTACCGCCGATCCGGGAATGACAGTTTGCAAGTCAGCAAGGGTTGTCTAATCTGGTCCACCCTACCTAGATTCGAAATCACCTTGGTAGATGCTGCTAAAGGTCTATTAGATACATCTAAACACCGAATAGGACGTCGTCCGTCGTCATCATTCATCCAAGATACCCGTGTAGGTAGGTATCAAGATTGATGATGATCCATTGAGATGAGATTTAAAGAAGAAATCACACAAAGAATTGGTTAGGTGCTAAGAAAATTATTCGAACAGATTATGTACGTAGGAGTATAGTATAAACTTTTATTCCATACAGGGGAGTGACTTGTAATTTGACGTATTCCTTCCAGGAAGTGATAGTAAGACCATGACCAATTTGCAATAATTAAGCCCACATGAAAGCCTAGGGCGAAAATTCACGGGATACGAGAAAATTGTTAATAATTCGTCAATAACCAACACTTTTCTCTAAACTCCTAAATTAAATTTCCTTCATTGCCATTCCATCGGGTACCTTATACTTTGTCGGCGCATTGCATATGTGCGTGATTGACCGCGGTGAAGGCGCGGGTATCGGGGTACCGAACCCGGTTCTCGACTGCCATTGCGCGTCGATCAGTCCACTCGGCTCACAGACACATTTCACTACGGGCATTTCATGTATTGTTTTCTATAACCGTTGATATTCTAATCATTCCTAATGTTTATATTAATTGCTTACTCTTTGGACATCATTATAAGAAATGAAGATTTTCACATTACAAATATTGCAACACAAAGCGCAATACGCTTTTGCATTTGGAAAGTAACGAGCCCAAACTTGTTTCCAATCCATTGCCCTCTGCCATGTCTTGTGCACTACCTTTCTGCTTGGCCTTCTCCAAATGTTGTGCTTTCAGCCAATGCCATAGCCACGCCAATATACCAACAAATACAATAATAAAACTATACGTACTTAAGCAAAAAAATAATAAATAAAAATGTAAACAAAAACTTACTACCTAAATAAAAGAGCCTCCAGGCATAAATACATTATATTAATAATTACATTTCCACCAGTACTCGAATCTTGTCACCTCACAATAGTCTTTATGCTGTGCCTTTACTGCAAATATCGAGTGTCACATTTTGCCTGATATCACAAAACTTCTACCGTCTTCATTCACGCATATCAATCACGTCCCTATTCCTTCAAGCCTTAAGCTAGCAAACCCGAACTTTAACGTACCGTCGGTCGTAGACATCCTGGTAGGGGTGAAGTTTTCTGGAATGCCTAAGGTAGCAAAACGATAGACTTTTAGGATGGTTAGGTTTAGGTAGTATTTCGCACCAATCATGTGTTTTCGTAAAAATCATTCCTTTTGCCATCATTCCAATGTCCCGACCTCGCTCAATCTTGGGAGTTTGACAACGTCGAATCAAAATATTCATGCCAATAGCACACCCAAAACTAAATATTCAGTGTTACAATATTAATAATTGCATTAATTATTTCATCATTCCATTTAAATAAATTGAAATGAATGAAAACAGTGAAATATTTGGTAGTTATTCGCGATGTTCTACATAAATTTCACATTTAAGATCTAAACAGCTAACGCCAAATAGCTAACTCTTTTAATATTTTTTTTATTAATATTGCTAATATGAAACCTCAACCTGCAAGAAATACGTGTTCATCTCAACCCAAGAGGAACAGTTCCAGCATATTTTTGAACCCATGTTCTGACACCGAAGTGTTTCGTATAATAATATCTCTAAAGAATAAAAAGTCGGTAGGGTATGATAAGATTTCTCTACGCACATACTCAAATTATGTGCTGAAATCATCTCACCAATACTGTGCCACACAATTAATTTATCTCTATCTGACCGAACCTTCCCTGGTAGATTAAAATTGTCAATAGTTAAACCCCTTCATAAAAGCAAGAGTACACTACATAAAAATAATTATAGACCTATCACTCTCATTTCAATATTCTCAAAAAATTAGGAGGAAATAAGGTTTAATATATAAACAAACGAAATTTTTAGGTCTAACACTAGATAAAAATTGTAATTGGGGAATACACATTGAAAATCTATGTAAATGTATGTATGTTGGTTTCATGCATGCATGTCTTTCTAAGCATAAAGTTTTTGTTGAATCAATAAAGTATTAAGATTGCGTTGACCATGCGAACACTGTTGCACTTTTGATGTTAAAAGAAAAATATAATATAAAAGTTCTCTTTTAAAAACAGCGAAAGAGAATTATTATACTGCACACATAGGCAACTTGTCTAGACTACGGGACTCCAGTATTGCAAGAAATTCTAACAAACTTTTGCTGTACGGTACGTTTTTCCGCTTACCTGAACAAAGGACAAAAAAACTTGATAAATGTAGGGCACCGGAACAGAATGGCGTGTTTAAACCCTGGCATACTAACAAACATAGATTGAAGTTGGCTCATGCAATAGCGACCTAGAAATAAATCGGGCTATTTATGCTCCGTTGCTGTTAATACTTCATGTATTGTCCAAAGGTTTCCCTACATTAGATCTGCAACTGAAAATACCATATAACGCTTTTCAGAGAATATAACGTGGTTGTATCTCTAGATCTGCATTTGCGCAAAGTGATATAAATAGCAATGAACAACACATTTTGAAAGTTTTTTTATCAAGATATACAGTACTAGCTTTTACTCACGACTTTTATATTCGCGCCCGCTTCCAAGTTGGAAAATTGAACAAATACATAATAGGAACCTTTAATATAGCTGTTGCAAATATCTGCGTGGAAAAACAAAAAAGTATTAAGTTAAAAATAAGCAAGATAGAAGAAATGTCAAAACAAAAACAGTCTCAGTGAGGCGATACATGCATGTTATCACCAAGTTTTCGCGCTCTGCATTTGTTCAGCAAATTTCCTTCTAAGGAACAACAGAACTATCGAAGATCACTCGCACTTGGGGTTTTTTTACTTACATTTTCGAGTTTTATCGGCTCGTAGGCTTGGCTAGCGAGAAAAACGTTGGTCTATCTATTTGTGTTAGAATCTATTCAAACATTGACTTGAATAAAATATTCTTATTTGAAAGAAAAATAAGTTAAATTAAAGGAAAATGTGCGATCTGATGAATATCTGTTATGCATATGAAATATTGTATGAAAAGTCTATTTTGATAAAACCTTGAACCCTTAAACCTTGTGTGAAAAAAAAACCACTGGTTCCAAAAACCACTGGTTCCAAAAAGTGAGTAAAGTTTGCAAATATTTCGAAAAATATTACTTTTCTACAATTTATGTTAGTATGAGTTTCTTCCTTAATTAATTTTATTTATATACAGCGATATACAGGATGACTTGTAATTTGACGTATTCCTTTCAGCTCATTATAGTGTGACCCATTTGCAACATTTGGTTACATCAAAATGGTTGTCAGAGTATTAGGTAGACAATGGAGTAGCAATGATGGCCATTAAATTAGAGTTTAGAGAAAAGTGATATTTAGTGACGAATTCAGGGCAATACTATGAATTTTCACCTAGGCATTATGAGATGCTTAATTGTTGCAAATAGGTCAGACTTTCAGAACCTGGAAGGAATACGTCAATTTATAAGTCACCCAGCTTTATTCATAATTTTCAAACTAATGGTTAAAATGATTGTCATATTGTTATGGCCGAATTGGGCTTTCTTATGCCGCCGGAGAGCGTACGCTGCCAACAGGTCAAGATTCTAGCCAGGCAGGAAACCCATGGTACCATACTAATTATTCTTACTAGATAGATGGAAATCTTCTTGTTTAAGACCATGGGTCTTGAGGAATTCTCAAAACACATGGTCAAAAATACAAAGATTTCGATTTCGAAGGTGAGAGTATTCTCTTCCTTTTTGTTTGTTTGTGTTGTGCAATGTAAATGTGGTGTGTGGACAACTTTGTCAAGGTCCATTTGGACAACTGTGCTAGTTGTTTCCTTCTTTCAAAAGTTTCTTCAAGCTAATAAAAGTGATCCACCGGCAAAAAAAGTGCCCGTGGTCCATCCAGGTGGACTATGCAGATGGTCCATGACCGAATCCCGTATTTATCTAATCGCGACTACATCGAGTGGCTTTTATTTACTCGAGTAACGAGTTAAATAAAATCGAGCCGCATCTCTATCTGACACTGTCAGAAAGACAAAAGTGACAATAACATTCATTTTATTTTTCCGTTTCTTTCGAACTGCATGAAATTTATATTTCTGATTTCCTGTATGTAATTGAAGGACTCAATTATTGGAAGATGCATTACAGCATCAGAGCATTTACTCCAGAAGGATGTTGTGTTAATTGTTCAGTAAGATTTTAACGCAATTGGCGAAGACATTACCCGAGACTGCTGCAGATGTGCGGGGCAACTGTTTGGTGGGCAGACGTTGGTACTGATGGCTGTTGTGCACATGTAATGTGGAGCGTGCGGTATTTAAGTTTTTATTCGAGCGACCTGCATCTTTTTTAGATGAAATATTACCTACCTACTCCTAACTCGTCTGACGTTGAAATTAATATAAGTACTTACAGTAATAAAAATGCTTTGTTATGTGTACATAAAATGTAAATCATGTAAATCAAACATCACATAGTGTACTATGTGATGTTTGATTTTAGACCGTTCAAAACACTCTTTATTCCTACTATTTATCGCTGAGCCCTGGTGGCTCCGTTGTAACAGCTGCGACTTACAGCTTGTAGATCGTAGGTTCACCCAGGCAGGCACTTTGTGAAACTTATTTTATCACCACTGCTCTCAAAACGGTGAATAGAGCTAAAAATCGAAGACATGTGACACCTACCAACCCGCACTGGGCCCGCGTGGTGGATTACGTTACGCCCACTCCCTCCCATCGAGAGGAAGCCCGTGTCCCAGCAGTGGAAACAATAAAGGCTGATTGTGCTTATTATGGAACAAATATGATGATTGCACTGAATTAGCAACGTAGAAGTTACTAGATTACAAATCTTTGCAGAAAAACACATTTTTGATGTGGAAAGAACAGACGAGACTAGCACAAAACAAAAACAATAGTTTTTTTAAGGTTCACCTTTTATTGCTTTAGATTTATTTTTATAAATATACGGTGTTTGAGGTAGTTTGTTGTTTCCTTATATATCGATACCAAACCACCTGTCCTTTGGGCTTGTGTTAGCCTGCCGTAAGAGGCAACAAATAATAATTAGTAACACATTGTTAACTAATATATTGCATTCCGAGAGATCGTTCAGCACATCGACTCTGCTGATTTCAATATTGTATACACCATTGTTTAAGTGTTCTGCGACGTATGACTTGGCTAGTTTCTGCTGATAAGTGCCCAGAGCCTGCAAGATTACGTCGTCAGTGAGGCGCGGAAAATCTTCTAGGAACGGGAGATAGCCATCCAATCGAATAAAGTTTCTCCTTTGGCGGTTCAGATTTTGCATTTCCACATATTCATACAGTCGATTAGGGGTGTTCATATTCAGATTGATTAGATTTAAAATATCCACTGCATGCTTATTATCTCCATAAACGGGATGAAAAGCAATCAGAAGACTTGCAGCGATTTTATAATCACCAAGAGTCAGGGCGCGATTTATGTATGTTTGACGCAGACGCTTGAAGCATTGCTTTATTTTGCCGTTCATAGTCTCCACTACCCATCGACAAATAGTTATTAAACGAGACTTATTTGCCTGTTCGGTTGTCAATAAAATTGTGTTTCAATCCTGTCTTTAGTTGGGGGTATAGGCACTTCATATCCATGTTCTTCCAGACATCCAACGCTGTCTCTAAATCCTCTGTCTAGTATAATCACATCATTTTGGTGAAAAAACCAAGGCCAGGCGCTTGCCTCATCATTGAGGAGTCCTTAGGTTCTCGAATTTGTGAAACCTGTAGGTCTTTCTTTGAAACAAAAAGTTACTGCATTTTTCTATTTCTATAAGAATATATGTACCATCGCAGATGATTATTGTCTTTGTTATTTATTTAATTTTCATCACCAAAAATCCCCTTTGGTATCATAAGATTTCTTTCAAGAACTTGATTTCTTGTAATGTGGTTAAATCCGAGATGCCTGCTGACAAAATCGGCCCGTAAGCATTCCCGTGCTATCGCCAATTTTCTTTCCAGTGTGCGACGACACATACCAAATAACGTCGCTAACCTTTCATTAGTTTTGCCGGTTCTTAGTTTACACAAATATTAGGTTGGGGAAAAAGTCTTTTCGCATTATAGTATGTATGAAGTTCTAATAAAATCTCTTTGGCTATACTCTTTGTATCTGGCTGGTTTTGGTATCATTGAAAGTTTAAATTTTAAAGAACATAATTCCAAATTCAAATTAGGAAAATGTGTGATTCTCATTTGTTTTTCGTAGTGGTACGTGTTTCGTACTTTTTCAAAAATGGCATCTATTTTATCCGTAATAGGGCGACCAGAGCGACGTGCATCTTTGACATCAAAATTTCCGGATTGAAAACGCTTAAACCAAATTTGTGCTACTCTCACAGACACTGCACTAGGTCCATAAACATCGCAATTTTTTTTCGCGGCTTGCGTTGCATTTTTACCTTTTTTGTAGTAAAATTTTAAAATGTATCAAATTTCTTCATTATATTCACTCATCTTTACAGTACGAAAAACAAATGAAAATCACACATTTTCCTAATTTGAATTTGGAATTATGTTCTTTAAAATTTAAACTTTCAATGATACCAAAACCAGCCAGATACAAATAGTATAGCCAAAGAGATTTTATTACAACTTCATACATACTTGATAGCTAGCGGATTGTGTTTGATAGTGGACTGTAGGTAGAAATGAAACGATAGAAACACGTATAGCAATATTATAAATTTATATTAGAGAAATATTACAATGACCTGACAACCGCTCAGAAGTAACACAGCAACAACGAAAACAAAAGGAACATAAAAAAAACTATATTTTTAAAATATGACATATAAAGTACAAAAAAGGTCGCACCACAGCCAGTCGCCAACATACCGGAGCCCCAGTGGAACACTAACAACCGGTGGAGACTGACTAGGGTGCGGCTTCTAATAAAACAAGTTTTCGGGCCGGTCGGCGCAGGAGACCGCCCCTGGTACGGACGTCTGCTACGCGGACCGCTCCGTCGGATCCTATATACACCTTCTCTATCCTTCCTAGGGGCCATAAACCACGAGGCAGTTAGAGTCGGCGATCAGCACCACATCCCCCTCACTCAGATTTGTTGTGTTGCTGGTGGGGAGGCCTCTTGGTCGAAGCGTCGGCAGATACTCACGCAACCATCGAATTGGAAATGTATAGCTTGATGTGTCGTCGTGTGTACTATAGAGGACTAGAAGAGCCCTCTAAGGATCAGGAGGAATCAAACGACCTCCTTTTAAATTATATATTGTGCGAACGTCTTTACATATTGTTCACTAAATTACCACCGACAGAACTAAACAAAAATCCTAATAAGAATCTTTGACACTAGCTTGAACGTTCGAATGGAACCCGCGCATAAATATAGCCGACCAAATAAGGTTGCCTACGGCAGACAAGCTCTACAGTACTATCCATATCACACTGTCATATGTCAAATATAATTTTGCTACTAAAGGGTCTTCCAATAGGGACTTCCGAACTTTGACAGTTGATAGCGACCATATTGTCGAAGCTACATTTGTCAAAGCTACAATTGTTAAATTGGCTGTCGTGTATTCAGTCTGTTTTGCCAAATCACCATGGACGGATATAGTGTTCAACAACACGTACAAATGATAAAATCGTTTTATCAAAATGGGTGTTCTATTCGGGCAGCGTTCCGCGCGCTTCGCCCATTTTACGGTCGCCTTAATCGTCCTACCGAGAGGACTATGTGATGATACCAATCCACATGAGATCCAAGAGCGTCCAATGCATATCGAAAAAATAACTCTTTGGTGTAGATTTTGGGCTTGCGGCGTCATCGGTCCATATTTCTTTGAGAGCGACGTTGGCCAGGCCATCACTGTCGACGGCAACCGCTATAGGTCGATGATTCCCAACTTTTTGGCCTGAATTGGATGATATGGACACTAACATATGTGGTTTCAGCAGGACGGCGCTACGTGCCACACAGCTCATGCCACATTGGACATTCTGCACGAGCGATTTGAGAGCATGGTCGTCTCACGTGGAGGTGAGATGGGAACTGGCCATCGAGATCGTGCGATTTGACCCCGTTAGACTTTTCTTTTGGGGTTTTCTTAAGTCGCAGGTCTATGCGGATAAGCCACAAACCACAGTGGCGCCCTCAAATCCAACATAACCCATGCCATCGGTCAAATTCAACCTGATTTATGCGCTAGAGTCATAGAAAATTAGGTTTAGGTAAATTAGGTTATTGAGTCTATTAGGAGCGTTACGAAAAGTCACCAAATGTATCCCGAAAAAAGTTAGTCTAATTATATATAACTCTCTAGTAAAATCAAACCTTGAATACCTAATCGAAGTGTGGGGATCAGCCGCTAAATCTAAACTCAATAAAGCGAATACAAAACAAAATCATCAAAGTATTATTTTACTAAACTACTAAATCTCACACAACTATACACATATTACACCTGCATTCTCATAAAAAAAATCACCACGAATTCCGTACAATCAAACATACAACTACATAAAATAACAATAACAAAAAACACAAGAAGCAAAAACAAATCCCAACTAACGACTGCACGTGCACGCACTAATTACGGAAAAAAAACAATATTGGTTGAAGGGGCACAACTGTTTAATGATTTACCGGAGGATTTAAAGAGGTGTGTTAATATAAATATATTTAAGACAAAACTTAAGAAATATAATGTATGTATGTACCCTGTAAAATCGGCAACGCCCACAGAGGCAAATATGATATTATTATTTACCATTTAGATATAAGCACTTTGTATCTCATTTTAAGTGAACTATGTTATTTAAGTTCTTATGAGAAATAAATATCTTTAACCACAAAATTGGACATTTCGGAAGCGCGCCACCCACCGAAGCCACGGCGGACATTTGAACGATGTCATACGCCATACATAATGGCATCGATAGGCCTTTCAAACAAATAAAAGATTTCGATGATATCTCACACACACTTTGTTTTATTTAAATTTAAAGGTATGAAGCGCTTACTGAAAGACCCTGTGTAAGGTTCCATTCGTCGACTCTTAAACATACCGTTCCTTTCATTTTGCCACTCGGTTATAATGTCCTACTTCTACGTGAACGGAATGGTGGCGCAGTTAATAAATCTTGGAATCCTAATGTTTGTAATAAAAGCCTTCGACCACAGAATACTATTTCAAATTAGTTCATTCAAATGGTACAGGGTTTGTATACCCACACACATGCTAATGTTCGTCGTACATAGATATGAATAAAGTGTCGTGCCCTAAGTATGGGAGCAAAGTGGTCTAAAGTGTGCCTTTGTCTGGGCTTGGAGAAACTTAATCCGTGCTACATGTTTGCTCTGGTTTAGTAGAACTTAAAACTTTATTGTGTTGCGTATGATAAGTTTTCTACGATTCTTTAAATCTCTGTGTTATTTGCTTGTGGTCTTACATTTAATATATTATTGTGCCTCATTGGTCTTGTGGTCGCAAACGCTACTGCTGAGCATGAGGTCTTGGGTTCGCATCTAGGTAGGGCAAAATGTTATTGGGTTTTCCTATCAGGAATTTCTCAGTTGCAGCCCGGAGTCTGAATTTGTCCCCGTTGATGGCAAGAAAACGAAATGTATAAAGTTCGCCTTACTGAAAGTTACAAATCTCTAGGATCCAAAATCAGGGAATAACTCATTTTTCTGGGAATAACGGTAGATTCCAAACTTCATCAATCCTAGCGGGAAGGCTCAGTTAGGCCGCCTACGCCATCAGAAAAGTAAGACAATACAGTCAAACTCAGTAATCTCGGTGATCTGTGTTTTCAATCATAAACTCAAAACCATTTACAGGCACCGTTTGATTGGTCGAAAGAGTCGGTCAGTTCTCAGAAAGTTAAAGCTACCAATTCGGAAAGGTAGATCTCTATGGAGAAGAACGGGCAAGAAACTCCCAAGTCTTTTAAATCAAGATATTACAAAATCCTGGGTTCATTATTCTTGTTGTTTCTCGAGAACAATACAAAAAATGTAATGGAAAACAATTCAAGAAATTCTCTTCCAAATATAAGATTAAAATAAGGTCTGGTAGTTAGGAGATGACCAGTCTCCGACGGCGGACTGACGTTGATGATACAGCTCGGTTTGTCTATTTTAATTATTTTTATAGCGTTATTTCGACATTCTGCTGTGGGGGCAAAACCGCTGATATTCAAAATATATTTGATCTTCAAAAACGAGCTGTTTGTGCAATTTACCAGGTGCACACACACTCAGCAGAGCTTCTCAGATTTTCTCATTTGCCAATGCCATAGTTTTATAGTTTAGACACCCTATCAAGCTCTGATATGGCAGATCGCCATGGGAATTTGTATATCTTTCTAATTTCATACCGACTTCCATTGGGGTCGAAACTGGCTTTAGCGTCTGTCATGTTAAAGTCATTCACAATTTCCGAAATGAATTGTTGCTGATATAGACGAACAATATCTTTATCTCCCCTCAGCCTCATGCCTAAAACATACCTAGCCGCGCCTAAATCTTTCACTTTAAACATTTCAAGCAAACTGGTTTTTAATTTTTGCTTTTCTTGTTCACAATTTCCAAAAATAATAATTTTTCTTTATTGACATAATAGGTTACAAAAACTTGTTTTAAGCCTCTGACTCCTGAACTAGGTGTACCTGTATGTCAGGAGTCAGCTCCCTCTCCCATTTTATTTGAAAATAATAAAATGAAGGGTCATATACGTAATTAACGACAATTAACATCTTATTGTTTTTAAGTTGCTTTTAATAAAAATAAATAAATAAAAATAAATAAATAATATCCCTGGACATTTCACACAGCACCATTTGTCCCAAGCGCGCGCGCGCGCGTGTGTTTTGTGTTAATAAAAACACGGTTCTATTTTTGATTGTACAAAGCCCAAGTTCAACATCAAAATGGACAAAGCACAGCTGAGTAGTGCACGGTAGAGACTGAGTAGAGGCTGGCTGTGACGCGGATGCACTTACAAAACCTAACCTTTTTGACCAATTCCTTAAACCAAGCATTTGAAATTTTGAAGCTTGTTTCAATCCATACAAAGAACGCTGCAGCTTACATACCTTGGTCTCTTGACCTTTGACTACTCTTTTCTCTTTCTCAGAAAAGAAATTAATCGGTTGAAGATATCTGCTTCAAAATTGAGTTGCAAGATTCCACCCGTACAAACATACATACATTGCTAGTTAAATAAAAGCTTGTAAAATACTCAAGATGTTATTTCCCAAAAGAAAACATTTTTTTTGGCCTTCACTTAAATTTTTGAGTACGAAATGGGTTGTCTTTTTGCAGTTTAAAGGGACGTTCGTAACTTTTGCCGATTGGAAATCTCAACGGGCGGGGCACAAGGCTTATAGGTTTGTAAAATGTTAGAGCTATTTTATACTATTACAATAATCAACTACTTTTTTACATGCCAAAACCACCTATCAGCCAAAGGGGCCGACTGTCAAATCTCTTCTTATTAAAAATATAAAATAATGTTTTATGATATTTTTTATTATATAGATACTTATAAAATACTTGTGGAGGTTGATTAACAAGGCCATCCAAGCAGTACTTCTACAATAATTAAATTAATAGTTTAAAAAACACTAGAAAAATACGCTTTTATAAATGCACGATGCCAGTGCCTATCTTCCGGCTTCATCATCAGACCTTGAAACCTAATCGTGGTCAAAGTTCATTACAAGAATTTTCTAAGAAATCCAAAACAGCTTTGATACGATTTTCCATCATAAAGTTCCAGTTCATATCTTCCGGCTCCATCATCAGATCAGTTCGACAGTACCATATTATTGTATTATTATCAGAACTACATACAGCTGCCAATTTTCATTACGATAGACATACATTACGAAGATTGCTAAATTTTACATAGTTAGTTACATACAGGTCGACCTAATAAAAGGGTGTTAAAAACCAATTCTTCGTCATTAAGTTAAACAAAATTACTCTACAATTGGTTTCTGACTTTTACGGACAGCATGGTGCAGCCATTGTCACTCTTAATTACCCGGCACAGAGTAATTAGTGGCAACATTGCCTACACTTTGAAAGTATCAGCATTATACTACTGTTTCACAGACACGCATAGGTACTTGATGTGTAATAAAGCTCAAAATTACCCAACTTGTACCAACGTATCTGGTCTATTTTTACCCGAGTACGGCAAATTCAAAGGAGAGCGAGTGTTATGATTTAACAGGCTATGTATGGATGTTTATCTGTTCCCTCATAAATCCCTAACTTTTCATCGTATTTTGACAAACCAAGTACCATTGGAAGCGTCATTTTGTTTCGCGGATATAGGATATTCAGGGTGACTGGACTGGTAATTCGACGTATTCCTTCCAAGACGTGACAGTGGGACCATTTGCAACAATTAAGCACCCCATAATGCCTATGCAAAAATTCATGGGATACGAGAAAACCCATTTTTATGTATTTTTGAAAATTCCCCAGAATTCGTGACTAAATATCACTTTACCCTAAACTCTCTAATCGAACGGCCCGATTGCTATTCCATTGGGTATCTAAATACTTTAACAAACCTTTCGATGTAACCAAATTCTCTAAAACATCAAACCGTTCAAGAAGAAGTTTATTAACCATTTTCATAAATCATCTACATACAATATGGACTTGGACGCAAGTTATCGCAAAATGTTACTATGACATTAAGCGTAAAAATTACGGGGAAGACATCTTCATTTAATCAGCTATGTAACGAGGCACAAACGTTTAATAAATATTAAGAGGTGCCGATGAAAGAGTCAATAATGCTGGCAAAGGTCGAACTTGCAAATTGTTGAAATATTAAAAAATGCATGTGATAAGCGAATTAATTAACTGGTTAATGGCATCCCTTTACCCCTTACCACACAGCAATCGTCGCGACCAGAAGGCCAATTCTCGTAATTTGAAACGTTCAAAATCTAGTCGCAGTCTCATCTCGGCGACAAACAAATGTCAAAATGTAGGGAAATTAGAGGAATTTTTGACAGAATGAGACTGAGATCAGAATGTGAACGTTCTTAAAATTACGAGAAGGCCAATTCTCGTAATTTGAAACGTTCAAAATCTAGTCGCAGTCTCATTTCGGTGACAAACAAATGTCAAAATATAGGGAAATTAGAGGAGTTTTGGGCAGATTGAGACTGAGGTCAGACTGTGAACGTTATTAAAACTACGAGAATTACCCTTCAGGTTGAAAGTTGAGACGCCACTTTCGTTTGGTTAGTATGAATTGTAGTCAATGAGCTAATCACTGATCACTTGTCATTTGGTTCGCGTGTCATTAAGCTGCTGTGCACGTACAAACTCTTTATTACCTAAACATTATTTTTTTAGACTTTTGTAAAAGAAATAACTGTCTATTAAAACGTGCACCAGACGAGTTAAGATGCTCTAAGTAATCAACAGCAACCAAATTCATAATTTCTTAAAGGTCACATCATTTTATGTCATGCAAGTAGCTCGGGAGAGGTCAAGGTCGGTTCCAGCTTTAAATTGCGATAGATTAAGTTAATTGATTGGTGGGTTGCTTTGTAAAAAGTAGTCATAGGCATAAAGTTGGCGAACTCGTTTCTACTATTGACAACAATCACCAATCTGTCATCAAAGATTAAGGCAATGCTTTTTCTTGATTACTCCCTAAACGACGAAAATATGATGTGAAGAGTCTACTTTGCAGGCTAATGGCATGATGATTAAAGATTATTTGGCAAAAGCCTAAAAAACCTAAGTAGGTAGATATGTTTAATATTTAAGGGTTGGTACGTGTGCAGTAGCTTAAAAATCGCGAACTGAGCGAGTAGAAGTGATCAGTGATTAGCTCATCGATTGCGAGTAATACTAACCACTCGAAAGCGGTGTCGACTGACTTCGACCTGGCTACTTGACATCACGAATTCTGGGAATTCTTGAATTTTAAAAAACACATAAATTATGTATTCTAATTGTATCTTTATATTTAAATTAGAGAGCTGTTTTTTTATTGTATGATTATCTCTTCTACTACTACACACGTTATCTAAAGTTCGGCGTTTCAAAATTTGACAAAAATGTAAACCGCAATGGGCGCTCGAAATTGTCTATGGTTTAGTGATGCGGTAGTATGAATTTTAAGTTTTGTTGTTACCGATGTTACGATTTTTATATATATATAAAAAAAAAAACGATTGAACGATTTTTGCCTATCAGGTTTAACCTGTGCAAGAATTCGTCTTGAGTAAAACGATAACAATCGGAGTTAAAATTCTTACAGTGCGGACACACTCGGAACTTCGTAAGCATACTTATATGTAAATAATTAATTAATATCATAATTTTGTTTCTTTATTGACTAGGCTCCGACAAGTATTACCCGCTTCTGAAGAGGAATAAATTAACCTTTTGTAAGAAATTTTGAGATCTATGCAAAACTTCAATTTACTTATGCTAGTCGGACAGGATAGCTTAGTGATCAGTTTTACTATCGGTTTAACACACACACATTGTGTGTCATATTCATGACTATTTATACAAGTTTTTGGGACCGTTCAAAGTGAACGGTCAGTTGAGCGTTCACAATGAACGGTCAACTCAAAAAAATAATAATTAGGGCATAATAATATCGGTACCAAACAAAACTACATTAGCCTAACTTATATCTAGGTATAAAAGTACAAAAATATATCTCTGAAAACTGAACGTATCAGCGTCCCAGGTAACCCAGACTGTGTAACGTAACCATAGCGAGATTCAATTCGATCCCAACGCCATCTAGTCGCATTTTAGGAAGCTCTGCTCCGTTTGCATTCTGTATGCAGTCTACTAAAAATTTTATTTAACCACGTGTTTTTATTACGTAAAACTTATATGATGAATAGTACTAGGTATATACTATAGACGGGCTTGTGGCTAAGTTATAACAGCCGCACGGGTCGATCGATCAGGTTAAGCTACGCTTGCCGCGGTTGGACCGTGGATGTGTGACCATCTTCACATACCAAGACCCTTCCCGGCTGTCATTCTTGAATCTTTGACAGTCGTTACGGGTCGTCAGAAGCCCGAAAGTCTGACAACCAATCTTACCAAGGGGTATCCGTATTACCCAGTAACTGGGTTGTGGAAATCCGACATCTGGATGCTATGAAAGAATAAAGAATCCTACATATATAGAGCATAACTACACTCGAGAGCAATGAATCCGGGTCACTTAAAGAATGTTAAAAATCTCGGAAACTAAAAATGATAGGTTAATGCAATAAATTGTATTTAATAGACAATGTAATACTCCTTAAATGAAAGTAAAAAAAATATGAGTCACCATACATTTTATTAACACAAAATTACATAAAGAAAAAAACTGCTGATCTCTCCTTAAAACAAAAATAGGAAACATGAAATTTTTGAACTTTATTACGATTTTCTTGAATTTTAATACTTCGTATTGCCTCCTCGTGCTTCCATTACTGCGTTTACGCGGTTTGGCATGCTGTACACCAAGTTCCTTATACGATTTTGGGGAATATTCTCCCATTCCTCTGTGAGAGCAATTTTGAGCTCACGAAGCGTGATTGGGGGAGGGTTTCGTTGTTTTACGCATCTGCCTAGCTCGTCCCAAGCATGCTCGATCGGGTTGATATCCGGGCTGCGCGCTGGCCACTCCATACGAGTAATGTTCATCTCTTGAAGGTAGTCATTCACAATCCTACCTGTATGAGGTCGGGCATTGTCATGCATAAATATAGCATCCTCACCTAAATTGACCATAAATGGACCAACGTGATCATTGAGGATTTCTTCCACATATCTTACGCTAGTTAAAGAGCCGTTTTCTATGATCACCAGCTCTGTGCGACTTTCAGAAGAAATTCCGGCCCACACAAGTACAGACCCACCACCGTAGGCTACTTTTTCTTCGATGCATGCTTGCTTGAATCTTTCCCCTGGTCTTCGATACACTCTGTGTCTTCCATCGTGCTTGTAGAGCATAAATTTTGATTCGTCGGAGAACATAACTTTTGACCAATCTTCAATACTCCAATTTACGTGGCTCTGGGCATATCTTAGTCTTGAAATACGATGCCCACGCTCCAGTTTAGGGCCGTTTGCAGGTCTAAGGGGTTTTAAGTTAGATTCAGCAAGCCGACGTCTTACTGTCCATGCACTTGCGTTACTTCCTCCGAGGCGTCGAAACTGATTTGTGAGTTCAGTTCCTGTGAGAAAGCGATTTCGAAGCATGGTGTTCACCAAGTATCGGTCTTCTCGTGCTGTGGTACACCTGGTTCTGCCCGTCCCTGGTCTGCGTAGGTTAGAACCAGTTTCTTCGTAACGTCGGAGAACTCTTTGTACTGTTGACAGCGACACACCGACAGTCCTGGCTGTATCGCGCTGACTCTGGCCGGTTTCCAGCATTGTAAGTATTCTGGTGCATTCTTCAGGCGTAAGCGACATAAGTTCAGCTTGAATAATGAATATAGAGCACTATCAACATGGTTTATGTACCCACATAAATGACAGATTACAAACAAAAGCAAAACCAAATGCTGTAATTTCGTAGTTCCATCTTCGAAAGTGGCCCTTTTTCAAATTTGATTTTTTTATGATATATTAATAATAAATCCCTGGACATTTCACACAGCACCATTTGTCCCAAGCTAAGCAACCTAATGCTTGTGTTATGGTAACAAGATGGCTGATAAACTACTTATATACTAAGAGGGTGAAATGGGGGGATTTTGTTTGTATGAAAAATCTTATTCCTTGAGTTAATAAACTTGATCTAAGTAAATTATAAAGTTGACTATTTTTTGTTTTTATAAACTACCCCCTAAAAGGAGATTGGGGGGTTTCAAAGTTTGTATGGAAGAATAATAGCGCGCGGTCCGATTTACTCGAAACTCAGGATTTATACCTAAAATTGAAAGGAAAGAATAATGTGTATCAGGGTTTTTTGAAAATCTACCCCTGACGGGGCGTGGCTTGATTAACTCGAAAATTGGTAAAAATAATCTTGAGTCAAGTTATGAACACATCTCAAACGATTTTTCAAAATTCCACCCCTATGGGCATGAAAACCGGGGATACAGTTTATACTCGTATGAAAATTGATCATTATTAGTTTTTCAAAACTACCCCTCAAAGGGGATATAGGGGTGCTAAAGTTTGTGTGGAAGAATTTGAATGCGCGGTCCGATTAACTCGAAACTTAGTGTGTGTACTTAAGACTAAAAATAAATTATAACACGTATGAGGGTTAGTTAATTTTACAGAAGAGGCTTTTAATGCGTGGCTTGATTAACTTGAAAATAATCTTAGTAAATTTTACGGGGGAGGATTTTACAGCGTGATTAACTCGAAAATTGGTATAAATAATCTTGGAGTCAAATTATGGAAACATCCCAATATGACGGCACGGTTGGCGCAGTGGTTAAGCGATTGACTGCTGCGCTGCGTGTCGCGGGTTCGATTCCCGCACGGAACAAATATTTGTATGACCTACATGTATTTGTTCCGAGTCTGGGTGTTTTTCTATCTATAATATGTATGTATTTACAAAACAAAAAAAAATGTATATAAGTAGTTTATCAGCCATCTTGTTACCATAACACAAGCATTAGGTTGCTTAGCTTGGGACAAATGGTGCTGTGTGAAATGTCCAGGGATATTATTATTATTTGTTTTTTTAATTCTATTCAATTCAATTGAATTCCGGCCACTTCACATACACAGATAGAGTACTTGGACGTGGTTACCGGCAGAGCCTCCCCAGAACCCAAATGAGCAACAGGATCACGTTGGGCGAGGATCGCATGCAGGTTGGCGCGGGTCGACCCGATCATTTTATGGAAACAGAGGTAGGTCCAATTTTAATAATAATAGTACATCGGGGTACCAACATGTGCATACTTTGAAAAAATCGGACTCGCAGGAAAATTCCACAAGCGAAGAGCAAAATGTAAATCAGTTTTTTCGAGGCTGAAAATTTCATTTTGACATGTAATACTCGTAGCGGCTATGTTAATATAAGATCACTTAATAATTGCTCATACCATTTATTAGTTGACACCGGCGCATCCATTTCTGTCGTAAAGTATAAACATATTTGCGATAAAAACATTCCAATCCATAACGAGACGACTATCATAAATGGAATTGGTGGCAACGTCCAAAGCATAGGATATGTTTATTTAAATTTAGTTATTGGAAATCATACTCTGCGCCATAAGTTTTTTTTTGTTTTTAAAACCTTGTAAGTAGTAGTGGTATGATTTTTTGATTTTTTATAAATCAGTGTTAAATATCGGAAATCAAAATTTGTTGCTTTAAAGGTGTCTATACCATTGATAATGGCAAACAAGCATATTAATACGTCAGGGAGGTCAGAGTCTGTTCATTTTATTGGGACATGTGAGACGGATGAATGCGTAGTTAACGCGACGGAACTACAAAAAGGGATTTTTATTGAAAGTACTTTAGTCAAGCCTACGAATGGGAAAATACCCATTAGAATCTTAAACACCACTGATTCAGATTTAGTAATAAATTCAATAAATCTCACTACTCACAAAGCCAGCGACTGTGATGTTTGTACATTTCCAGCAATTAATAATAGTGCTGATCGTGTGAAAAAACTATTTAATTCCTTGTCGCTTAATCATCTAAACAAAGTGGAGCAATTGTCTATAATCAATATGTGTGAAATATTCAGACATTTTTTTTCCTTCTGGGAGACAAATTAGGCACAACTAGATTATACGAACATACAATAACTTTAAAACCAAACATGGCCCCAGTATAAGTTATGCCTTACAGAATACTCCATTCACAGAAAGACGAATTAAAAAAACAAGTGGATAACGTATTAGAACAAAATGTTATTGAACCCTGTTCCAGTGAGTGGTCTAGTCCACTTGTACTAGTGCCCAAGAAATCAAGAAAAGAAAAAAAGAAATGGCGGCTAGTTATAGATTTTGACGGCACGGTTGGTGCAGTGGTTAAGCGATTGACTGCTGCGCTGCGTGTCGCGGGTTCGATTCCCGCACGGAACAAATATTTGTATGGCCTACAAGTAGTTGTTCTGGGTCTGGCTTGTGTATGTGAGTTTATATGTCTGTAAACGCACCCACGATACAGAAAAAAAAAATAGTTTATCGTAAGCTTAAAAACTGTATACAGAATGATAAATTCCCCCTGCCAAATATTACAGACATACTAGATTCTCTGACTGGGCTGGTATTTACTTCACACATTTAGATTTAAACCAAGGATTTTATAATGTGCCCTTGGAAGAAAACAGTAGGAAATACACTTCGTTTTGTACAGATAGTGGTCAGTATCAAATGACGAGAATGCCTATGGGACTAGTCCGAGCTCATTTTCGCGAATGATGACCATGGCAATGGCTGGGTTATCCTATGAAAAATGCTTAGTATAATATATAGACAATCTGATATGCATGGGACGTCGGAGTCTGTCCGACCATGACAAAAATTTAGTAAATGTTTTTGAAAAATTGCGTAGCGCGAATTTGAAGCTAAACCCTTCTAAATGTGATTTTTTAAAGAAAGAGATTCTCTATTTAGGCCATATTATATCAGGCAATGGAATATTGCCCGACCCAGACAAAATTAAAACAATGGAAAACTATCCGGTTAACTATCCGGTCCTATACGGACGAAGTGAGACGCTTCGTTGCCTTTGCGAATTATTATAGAAAGTTCATAGATAATTTTGCAGACAAAGCATATCATTTGAATCTTCTATGTAAAAAACACTCGCGAGAACGCTTAAAAATAGTTTAATATCTCCGCCAATCCTCCAGTACCCAGATTTCTCAGAACAAAATCAATTTATACTTCAAACAGATGCATCCAGATACTGGATAGGGGCAGTTTTATGTAATTCGGATGGTCGCTCCATAGCTTACGCCAGTAGAAGTCTGAACAAGGCGGAAAAGAATTAGCCCACTATAGAGAAAGAACTCCTAACCATAGTTTGGGCAGTCAAATATTTTAGACCATATTTATATGGTTGTATATTAAAATACTTACTGACCACAAACCCCTCGTATACTTGTTCAATTTGAAAGACCCCTCGAGTAGACTCTTTAAATTAAGAATAGTTCTCGAAGAGTACGAGAATGATTACGAAATAGAATATATAAGAGGGACTGAGCATGCTGTCGCTGATGCATTATCTAGATTTTTTTTTATAAAGAACTGGTCTGTCAGGTCATATAAAAGCTGACCCATCATTCAGCTCGGAGAGCATGGGGAGTGGGCCGCTTGCTGGGGCGGATGATGATGGCATTGTGGCCTGGCCCGTTAGACCAAGCATTCGAGCCTTTTGTAAGGTGGTCACTCGCATCTCTAGGTTATTGATGCGCTGTCTTTCGCTCGTTGCTTGAGCGTTTATGGTATTTAGCAGAGATAATATCTCCCTTTGTGTATTGTGTATATCAACGAGCATCGTGAATATCATACTAGTCTTCAGTATATGCAGGAGGATTGGTTGGAGGATGGGCGGGCGTGTGATATCTCGCTCTCGTGATCTGACATGTCTTCCGGTAGGGGTGTGGGAGGTGTTTTAACCCTACCTTTGGGACACTTGGACGTGGTGGCTCCCTCTTCGGATGCTCTCCTTGTGACAGACCTGGTTGCTGTGCGAGGGGCATCTGTGGTCAGGCCTGCTACGCCCTGACATATAATATCTCCCTTGGTCTTGGCTAGCTTTTCCATTGCCGCGTCTAGTGGATCCTCATCATCCATCGATATATCGATATCCATTTTGAGTGCTGATGGTCGAAATTACTTAGAAAGAACTAAAAGA
Source organism: Apamea crenata (assembly GCA_949629185.1). Lineage (NCBI taxonomy): Eukaryota > Metazoa > Arthropoda > Insecta > Lepidoptera > Noctuidae > Apamea > Apamea crenata. Next base: position 13,575,432 of record OX451351.1, on the reverse strand, counting down.
AATGAATGAATGTTTATATATAGTGATGACGCGCGTCCAAAAGCGAAAATTAGATGCAGTTGCTACGAAAGATTAGTAATCTACAGAAGATTTGACAGTAACATCCAAAAGTCTTGGAAACTCATATCAAACCAAAAGACGCCGTGGAGTTGAGATTTTCAGACGGTAGCAATTACATGAATCTTAATAAGTTAATTAGGTTAGAAACTCAAATATTGTTTTATGTAGCCCAAATGAAAACTATATTCACAAAACCAGCGTCTCAATCACAAAGTACGCGAGCCGAATTTGGAGACCTGAGTGATTTATGTATAATACTTACTTCATTAAACATTCTAATAATAATATTTTTGTCGAAAAGCTTATTAGCGAAATAAGGGCACAAAAGTAACTGGAAAGGATCCAGATTATGTATACTAAAAGACGTTGAGAGAATAGAAGATAATCATGACAGGAAGGTGATATTTAAATCGTGCGCTATCATGGTGTAATTTGCTAGGGCTGCGGCAGAATCCGCCCCCTCGCCATTCCCATAGACCAGGTTGGTCCAAAAACCACCCAGTTCCCCCATTGTCTCTGGGCTCACCACCTGGTCTGCCAGGCCTGTACCCCGTTTCCACTCTTCAAACGCCCTCCTCCTATGCAGCCCTCTCTCCAAGTCGTCAAGAGCTAGCCCCGTCCCGGCCTCCGGATCCGTGTGTCCCGTATGTGGGTGGTTGTATAATCCCAGCCCCAAACCAGTGGTCATCTCGAGCTCATTGGACCAAGTGCCCACTCTCAGTGCGGGGTGTGTGTCTGCCATTTCCTTGGTCACAAACACGTTGTCCAGATATGTGACTGCATCGTCATGGTAATAATACAATTCCCCATCTATGTCCGTGTCTGCAGGGGGCAATGTCTGTGTGGCGTAGTCAGCTGCTATGTAAGCCTCAGGTAGCCACAGGGTGTGCTGCTGGCCGGCATCGTCCCTACGTACCTCACACTGAGGCATGAAGCGCGTTGTAGAACGATTTTCATCTTCTGCCCACTAGTGGTCACGCAGGCGCGAGAAGAATGTCGACTAATATAAAAGTAATATTATTTTTGGCCAGGTTTGGAAAATGATGTCAAACATTTTGTAAAAAAATGTATGCAATGTCAAAAACATAAGTATACAATACTAGTCAGCTTCTACAATCTTCATGCTGTTCTCCATTTGGGTTGCAATGGGCTCATTTAACATTTGTTTCTTTACATTCGGTTGTTGTCGTAATTGGTCCATTTATAGCAGCTTCTACAAACTTCGTGCTGTTCTCCATTTGGGTTGCAATGGGCTCATTCAACATTTGTTTCTTTACATTCGGTGGTTGTCGTAATTGGTCTATTTATAGCAGCTTCTACAAACTTCATACTGTTCTCCATTTGGGTTGCAATGGGCTCATTCAACATTTGTTTCTTTACATTCGGTTGTTGTCGTAATTGGTCCATTTATAGCAGGTTCTACAAACTTCATGCTGTTCTCCATTTGGCTTGCAACGGGCTCACTCAACATTTGCTTCTTTACATTCGGTTGCTGTAGAGTGATGGTTTGTTTTAAATTGTAGAGGTAACAACAGATTTGCCTCAGTCTTTTTCTCAGCAGGTTAGCTCTTACTCAGTAGAACTTGTATTAGACCATGTTTGAGAACAAATAGCAAAGCTTCCACTGCTCTTCCACCGTTGTTAATGGCACCCTGTTGCTTGATGACATGGCAATTAGCCTTTCCAGGCATACCCACCTTCTTTGCTACAGCAAGGGTTATTTGTGGAAAACTGGCAGCTATTCTGCTCAGAGTGATGTCTTTAGATGAGAGGATGACACGCTCTTTTCTGTTCCGGGCCGCTGCTTCGGCATCGTCATCACTCTTAATAGAGTAATAATGCACTGATCTTGTGGCGAATCGCTGTCTTTGCATTCTTGCTAATTGTTTTTAGGATCTTGAACAGGTTGTTCACATCTCTAGCCAGGTCACACGCTCCAGGACTCTTTGATATTATAGTACTGTGTTTTCTGTCATCGTCGTTTAGACCTAGGCCAGTCATATCGAACATTAAAATCGCAAACTAACGGCTAGTTCTGATTTTTTAATTAGGACCACTATCAGTAGCGTATATCCCAGTTTGGAGCTTCGAAAGACCTGTGCTAACTTTGCAGCACTCGAAAAGTCGCGTAATTTGCACGTTTTTTGGTATTCCCAATGGGTCTACCCTTTATAGCAGAACTTTTTAAGTCTTATATTATTTTGCATAACAGCGCATGGCATAAACTTAATTTCGCAGAAACTCGTTTGGGAAACACTCATTTATCATACATTTAAAACTCATATTTTTGTACCAATAACCATAACCATCATATCGCAGAAAGTTCACAGTCAGAACCGTCTTTTGGCATACATTTCATATCGAAAGTCATTAAAAGGCACAACTATCATAATCTCAGAAAGCATATGTTTCTGGCACTCGCCGACCGCTGCCGCGGCACCGCTCGCTTCGCTCGCTTGGCCCGTGCGTTATGTGGTCACAGTTCTAACCTAGCTTTTTCGATTTTAAAAAGATATATGCGTGTAAGAACGTAAGCGTAAGAACTGCTGGACCGATTTTAATGTTCTTTGATTTGTCTCCGCCCTGAATAGCAAACGTAGAATCTGTCATATGTAGAATCTGTCATATTATGTAGACTATGATGTCAAAAGTAGAATCTGTCAAATGTCGACTAAACTAAAATAATGGCGGGGCAATACCAATCTCATTTCAATGTTGACAATATTGTTTTCAAGAGTCACGTGACTGCAAAATTAACATTAGAAACGTATTGGCTTTAGATTGGAAGTAAAATTAGTTAGAAGAGCCCAGTGCTCTTTGCGTTAAAAATTTGTAAAAAATGTGGAAGTAGTTTTGCAGAGTGAATAAAGTTGTTTGCTCAAAACTACTTGAAGGGGCATAACAATCACAGTATTCTTTTAAGTTTCCCCAACAGTACTGTGAAAAAAGGCACAAATCCTCCGAGCTGTTATTTATAACAAGCTCCAGTACACAAGCTTATGACTATTTTCTGCCTTTCGCTGCAAGCAATTGCGGTGACTGTTCATACAATTCCCGGTACGCTCAAAAGCAATTTAATCCCAGTATTCTATTCTGTGCAGCGTCCACATCTACTTTCTGTAGTCAGCTGAATAGACTAATTTGTTTTACTTTTTACCCCTTCGAAAATGCAAATCGCAAGTAAAGTAGGTAATTTTTGACAAGAACCCTAAGTATCTATTTAAACAAACGTCCCTTTAGTTTGTTCTTCTTCATTGATTAGGGAAATAAAATACAATCCGACATGTACGTTATAAACTTTTATTTCCATACATGGTGATTATTACTAAACAATCGGCAATCACAACGTGAACATAAAAAGAGTGTTTATGTTTATCGATATTGTTGTTAATGAAAGCTCTAGAATGCTGAAGTTGGAATACCTGATTCATTCCTTTTAGACACATCAGCACAGCTTGATAATTGGTCTGTTGACCAAGAGTTATGTTGTTATTAAATGATGTTTATCGATATTGTTGTTATTGAAAGCTCTAGAATGCTGAAGTTGGAATACCTGATTCATTCCTTTTAGACACATCAGCACAGCTTGATAATTGGTCTGTTGACCAGAGTTATGATGTCATTAGGTAAATATGTAACGTTACGAAACTTTAACAAATGAGCCTTTTTGTGTATGGCTTTTGTATATGAGAGAGTTCTGTGGGCCTATTGCCAACCATGCGATAGTCGCTTCTTGTGTAGAGGAGAGTGGGGGAGTGTGCCAACTAAATTCACCCTCCGGGCTGAATATTTGGCACAACTCAACGGAAGGTAAATAATACAGATGTAAGGAAACAAACATATTTCAAGTTACCTGCAAAACATGCAGTCCATATTATATTGTGTTGAAAAAATATTTGGGGACTACGCCAATGTGGGCTCTTGAATTAACAAGTCGAAACGATTGCCGACTAGTAGTTGCATGTTATTGCTCAATGGTTTCACGATTATATGAATTTATTGTCTTTTCGAATGTATTTTTCTCATGAACAATATAGTCGATACGACACCTATAGGGTTAAAAAAGCTTTGCACTTATGTGAACGTTAACAATTTATGTGATTTTATCTGGATGTTTTCTGATGACCATAACGCGGAGAATTGCCAAATTTAAATAACACTTGGCAGGGGGGGGGGGGGCACATTGCCTGTAGAACGGATGGCTGGGGCAGAAGGGTTCTGAAGTGGCAGCCGCGTAAAGCAATGCTTTTCTATAAGTATAGAACCTTGGAACAGCACTGCCGCAGTGGCGAAACAACAGTTTGATATTCTCTTAGCACCGAAGAGTGCTAATTTATTGGTGTAGTAAAACTACTTTGACAGTTCTTCTTAAGGCTCTTTCAAAGCAACAGTTGATAGAATTATTTAACTATACACCGTGTTCTTCACGTTATTCAATTTCTTCCACACAAACTTCAACACCCCTCTATCCCCCATTGAGGGGTAGTTTTGAAAAACTTATTAAATGATAAACTTACCCCTCTATCCCCCATTGAGGGGTAGTTTTGAAAAACTTAATTACTTACTTAGGCAAGTATTCTTGCCAAGTTTCAAGTTTATTAACTAAATGTCTAAGATTTTGTCGTGTAGCGACAAGTAAAACTTAATTATAAAAGACAAGAGTGATGAAAAGAAAGAAAGGGAGGTAGAGAACAATTAAAGATATATTTATAAACAATAAAAAAATGGAGATGAACACAAGAGTGGTGAGTAGTAAGTGGAGGTGGGGTGTTATGATGATGATGAATGATAGGAGGCTGAGGTGGAGCAGTTGCTGGCAACAGATGCGGGTACAGAAGTCCGAGTACAGATGAGGGCAGGTGCGTGCGCGGCACGGGGGGCACCCGCAGGAGGGCCCACGCAGCAAGGTAGGTGGCCGCACGGCAGCAGGAGGAAGAGGCTCGGCGGGCGCTGACAGACCACCAGGTAAGGTGGCCCTCAGTAGTTGATGTGTGTGCGACACGGAGGGCACTCGTAGGAGGCCCACGCAGCTAGGCCGGTCGCAACACAGCAGCTGGAGGAAGAGGCACGGCGGCGCTGACAGCCCACCAGGTAAGGCGGCCCTCAGAAGTTGCGGCCCGACAGGTTCAGGTCCGTAGCCTTGAAGACGGAGCACGGAGGTGTAGAAAGGTGGCTCTGGAGCAGACAGGCGGCTCTGGAGTATCAGGCCTTAACCTTATTGTTCGCTTTAGAGGCGAAACTCGAACTGACCACTACATTGCGTGGATCAATAAGGAAAACTCGTAGAACAACATCATGTAGAAAATATGAATTTGAAATATGAATGCGAGCAGTATTATTTCTGTGGCTAAGTATGCATATGTTTAAACCTGGCAGTTAAGGATTTAAAAGCAAACGTTACCATGACGTTTCAAACATCAAATGCCAGAACTGTCATAAATATTATTAAAATACAATAAAATCTATAGTTATTATGTAATAAAAGTATAGTGTTTAAAGGAAAAATGATATGAATCAATGTGGACGAAATTACCAACCCATGGTTGACACTGAATCGTTGAAGTCATATGTTAAAGTTTGTCTGTGTACTAAATGTGGATAAAACGTGTCCTGGTGTCGTGAGAAATAATCAGATCAGCACCTAACGGTAAAGGAATGCTTATTCTGATCTGGAGGAATGAATGAAAGTAACTGTGAGTATGTACATTATGTTACATTTTCCCCCCGACCCTAGAAAATTTTCGACTCAGAGAAAATTTTGATATAGCTTTCCGAAGTAACCAGTAAAACACAACTTCGCAGATTCATACCTCCCCATTCACCCAATCATACTATCTCTTTTAAGCAATCTCCTGCATTCTGTTAAGGGTGGAGTTCACATTCAATGACTGCCACTCTAGAAGGGTGTTTCATAGACGACGTTAAGGCTTATTTAAGGAGTTGTCGGCCGCTCCAGACATGGAAAAAAAAGAAAAGGTATTACATTAAGTACAAGAAATTAGGCTCTTAGAAGAGCGATTGAATTATAAGTTAAGTAGATATATACATTTGGTTTAGGCTTATTTAATGAGTTACCAACCGCTCCTGCAAGGGCTTATTTATAGAGTTGCAACCGCTCTTTAGAATACATATACATGAATATATACAATAGTTAGATTATTATACAATAGAGATTGGATAGCTTAGATTACCAATGGTTTAGAGCCAATTGATATAACATATCCAGTGATCAATGCAGTAGAGCATTATGGTCATTAGAACTATGGGTGTAGGACCCGTAGTTATAGAAGAGTAAAAGATGGATGGAGTAGGCCATCATCTTTCAAAACCATTTGGATTTACCAAAAAGTTGAAGTTGTGCTTAAGAGCACGAGTTTAAGAAGTATTTATAATAGAATAAAGATATGGTAATGTAGAGCGTGATATACAATATATACATATTTATAAGTTGACAAGTTAATAAATAAAGTTACCTAAAAATATTTAAAAGGTAAATATTTAAAAGTTATAAATAAGGTTACGTAAAAAAAATATTCCTTAGTTTTCCTGTTGAAAATAAAATAAGGTTATATATGTAAAGAGTATAGATGTTTAGAAATAGTACAGTGTGCTCGAGTGATATGTTTGGATGTCAAAAATTTAGCCAAAGAGTTTAGCGACACTAGACGAAGTGTTGTTTTAGAATTTAGGAAAGGTGTGAAAGAGATGGATGATACGAAAATTATATGAGAAAACAAAGAAGGATGAAAGTTTAAAATGAAAGAAAGAGAACTAGGAGAATTGAAAGAATTAGAGAAAAAGAGAGAGAGAGAGAGAGAATGAACTAATTTACGTTGGGCGCCAAAATGTCGTGTAGCGACAAGTAAAACTTAATTATAAAAGACAAGAGTGATGAAAAGAAAGAAAGGGAGGTAGAGAACAATTAAAGATATATTTATAAACAATAAAAAAATGGAGATGAACACAAGAGTGGTGAGTAGTAAGTGGAGGTGGGGTGTTATGATGATGATGAATGATAGGAGGCTGAGGTGGAGCAGTTGCTGGCAACAGATGCGGGTACAGAAGTCCGAGTACAGATGAGGGCAGGTGCGTGCGCGGCACGGGGGGCACCCGCAGGAGGGCCCACGCAGCAAGGTAGGTCGCCGCACGGCAGCAGGAGGAAGAGGCTCGGCGGGCGCTGACAGACCACCAGGTAAGGTGGCCCTCAGTAGTTGATGTGTGTGCGACACGGAGGGCACTCGTAGGAGGCCCACGCAGCTAGGCCGGTCGCAACACAGCAGCTGGAGGAAGAGGCACGGCGGCGCTGACAGCCCACCAGGTAAGGCGGCCCTCAGAAGTTGCGGCCCGACAGGTTCAGGTCCGTAGCCTTGAAGACGGAGCACGGAGGTGTAGAAAGGTGGCTCTGGAGCAGACAGGCGGCTCTGGAGTATCAGGCCTTAACCTTATTGTTCGCTTTAGAGGCGAAACTCGAACTGACCACTACATTGCGTGGATCAATAAGGAAAACTCGTAGAACAACATCATGTAGAAAATATGAATTTGAAATATGAATGCGAGCAGTATTATTTCTGTGGCTAAGTATGCATATGTTTAAACCTGGCAGTTAAGGATTTAAAAGCAAACGTTACCATGACGTTTCAAACATCAAATGCCAGAACTGTCATAAATATTATTAAAATACAATAAAATCTATAGTTATTATGTAATAAAAGTATAGTGTTTAAAGGAAAAATGATATGAATCAATGTGGACGAAATTACCAACCCATGGTTGACACTGAATCGTTGAAGTCATATGTTAAAGTTTGTCTGTGTACTAAATGTGGATAAAACGTGTCCTGGTGTCGTGAGAAATAATCAGATCAGCACCTAACGGTAAAGGAATGCTTATTCTGATCTGGAGGAATGAATGAAAGTAACTGTGAGTATGTACATTATGTTACAATTTTTCATATAAACTGTATCCCCGCTTTTCATTCCTACAGGGGTGGAATTTTAAAAAATCGCTTGGGATGTGTTTATAACTTGACTCAAAGATTATTTTTATACTAATTTTCAAATTCATCAAGCCAAGCATTATCATCCTCCCCTGTAAAATTAACCCTGATAAACAAATTATTATTTACTTTCGATCCTAGGTAAAATACCGAGTTTCGAGTAAATCGGACCTCGCGCTAAAATTCTTCCATACAACTTTTGAAACCCTCCAATCCCCTTTTAGGGGGTAGTTTAGTAAAACATAAAATGGCAAACTTCATAATTTACTTAGATTAGTATTCGTGCCAAGTTTCAAGTTTATTAACTCAAGGATTTTGCATACAAACAAAAACCCCCTATTTCACCCTCTTAGGGGTGGAATTTCGAAAAACCCTTTCTTAGTGGATACTTACTCTTCACTAAGAACACACCTTCCAAAGGAGATTGACCATTTTTGTATGGACGTTGGACCAAGTGCTGCCCAGCATTGAATCATAGTGCATAATGTTCCTTAGACTAATATTAGTCTGTAACCCAAAGCGCTTCAGAATCTATCCGAGGAGTTATGAGAAAAAAAATCTATTGTATAGGTTTTACATTGACGAAAAATCCCAACAGCTTATTTTTAAAATAAAAGACGGTATATTATAAAAAATGGTTTATATTATTATAACAACACAGTACGTTACATAGGTTTACAACATAATAACTTATCCTCTATGTTAGGCCCCATTTAAACATTAAAATACCTAATCAATCGTCATCCTCATTGTCGTCTATAATGATTGAATCTAAAAATAAAGCAGGGCGTCTCACAGAGTCTTGGTGCCTAGCCCATCCCAAAAACCAAACTAGGCAAACAACGTGGGCACAACTGCCGATCGTTCTTCGCCCAGTAAAACATTAGCAGCAATAATGCTGAACGGAATCGAGCCCATGATTGTTCTCGTCAATTAAAATGTAGCAATAGTACACTTTTGACGATGTATGTCTGCTCTTTATGTGCGCTCGAATTAGTTGCACATTGCTGGTGGGCATCGAAAAATCGGAGAGGTCGGTAAGGCGCCCGTTATATTTTTGGATAATAAATGTCTCCGTGGTGCGTATATGCTCGCTGTATAATAGCTAGGCGCAAGTTTGATTTGGTACGTTCCTACTGCAAAGATAGTCAATTCCTCCGGTGTTAACATGGGAAATGAAGCAACATTATCCCCATCCACTGAAATATTTTCGAAGTTGGCTCTGTTCCGGTTTAGTCTTCTTTCATCAACATACTCAGCTAAATGATTGGCAACATTTAGCCGCTCTCTGGCTATATTGATAAATTCACGTGCATGGGTATTGTCTATAATATCAACATGGAAGGCATTAGTTATTGCTGCAGCGATCCGAACGTCTGTATAAAAGTGGCTCATGGCCAGATTACAGTATTCATGTCGAAAAATCTTAAAATCCCGTTTCAGTCGTCCATTTACCACCTCAACAGGCCACCGGCAAATGGTGCACAACCGCGATTTATTGGCGTCGAGTGTGGTAAGTTGTGAGCCTCTTCTGGTCTGCGATCGTGGCATGATGCCGACATAGCCGTGGCTTTCTAAAGACGCAATAGAGTCGCGAAAACCTCGGTCTAATATAAAAATATCACCCGGATGTAACAACCAATGAATAACTCTACCCGGCCCATCTAGAAGGTTGTTTAAAATGGTTGCGTCATTTGTAGTCGCAGCATAGGGCCCACAAACCTCAATAATGTGTCCATCACATGTGACTAACAAAAATGGTTTTAGTAGGTTCCTGTACTTGTGCATGCTGTATGTGTCTTTTTGAAACGAGAAATTGGAACTCTTTTGTATGTACATGTAGGTACCATCACTAATAACAACAGCTTCCTGATTATTTGTAAACAATGCGTTAGGAACTGCTAGATTTCTTTCAACGATCTGCTCTCTAGAAATATGGTCGAATCCCAAGTGGCGAGGAACAAAATCACTATCCAGACATTCCCTAGCCATTTTCATTCTTCGTTCTAGATTTGGACGAGACATGTTGAAAAACGTGGCAAGGCGTTCATTGGATTCTCCAGTTCTAAGTTTGGCAAGTATTATACCTAATGCGGTTCGTGGATTATGACACCTTTGTGCTAAAAGTGGAGTTTGATTAAATAATCTTTCGAATTCATCTCGAGTGCGGCCTGTCCAATAATGCAATTCTTCATCATGCAACGCATTAAGGTTCTCAAAATCAATAATTCGACTTCTGGGTTCTTTTAGTAACTCTAACATTTCAAAAACTTGTTGGGGACTAAAATCAATACAACGATTTGGTGCCGTAAAAAGAACATCCCAGGTGTTGTCTTCTAAATGCTCCTGACACACACGTGCGTATGGTGGAACATAATAATTATTATTAATTAGTAACTGCACTTTCAAACTTTTTGGTATTCGCCGACGAGTATTATTTGTGCAATTGTGCACCATGCAAGCATTTGACGTATTCGGGGCTCGGCAGTAATTTCCGGGAAGGGCAATTGTTACGTTTTGTCCTAGAATGTCGTTCTCCGCGGGCTGATCTTCCACGGCAGGTGGATTACCCGCAGTAGGTGGATTTCGACCAATATTTCTCGTACTCGTAATTTAAAACGTTCAAAATCTAGTCGCAGTTTCATCTCGGCGAATGTCAAAACCTTGTCAAAAATGTAGGGAAATTAGAGGTATTTTCGACAGATTGAGATCAGACTGTGAACGTTCTTAAAATTACGAGAATTGTCCTTCAGATCAGAGCAATCTTTAATGCGCTAGCCAACCATTGTTTTCTTTTATGACGAGTGTTCCCGATTACCCTGAATCGTAGGTTCATTTAATTCCAAGATTCTATTTGCGTAATTTTATTTAAAAAAATGTGTGATACATTTTTTTTTTGTTGTAAAAAATGCTAATCGGCTACAACGACCAGCTCGTGGAAGATTTGAACCCCCGAACACCTTTGTGAAGAGGCACTGAACTAACAAGCCTTGGAGGAAACATCGAAATAGTGGTTCTATCCAAGAAAAACAGAGGACAACGTTGCATAATGAAATCTAGGACCAAGACTGTAAAGTCTAGATTTCAACGGCGCCATCTCTTAGTTCGTCTTGCACATGCGCTGAGGGTTCTTTTGTGCTTTGGGAAGGTTCATGCTTTCATATTATTTGTACATAGGTCATAGAATGCTCATGTATTTAATGTTGATATTTGGTGTTACCATAACAGTTTGTATGTGTATACACAATTAATATTAAACCTACATAATAGTAAAAGTAGTGAAACATCGATGTTTTGTCAAGTCCCTGGTATTGTAACTTTATTCGTGTTTCTAGCCCGTTTGCCTGACTGGTTATAATTATATTATTTGGAAGAGATGCTTTCCTTTATTTTGTGACATTACAAAGTCAAGATTTTTTTTTGTCGTGGTTGATTCATTTGGTAGAGGATTCGATTAGACGACCTTCAATCTGTCTAATGGATGAAAAGTATTTTATATCATACCTGTAAAGAACTGTTGAATGTTTTTTAATTTTTTAGTTAATTTTTTTAATCGACTTTTGATAAACCAGGCGTGTTGAGTATAAATATAGATGACCTGTAAAGAACTGTTGAATGTTTTTAATTTTTTAGTTAAATTTTTTAATCGACTTTTGACAAGGCAGGCGTGTTGAGTATAAATATAGATGTATAATTGTATTACATGTACAGATCTAGTATGTTAACCTTTTTTTTTAAACATTGCACTCATTAGTTTAACGAATAAATTTAATACCAATCGAAAGTGTAAAACTGGCATAGGATAAACAAATGATGACTGGTCTATTTTCCTGGCGTAACTATTAGGTTTGCAGATATAAACAGGTAAGTCGATACTAGTAATTTACACCCATCTGTTTAAATAAATAAATCGTATATTAAAATAAGCGCTATTTAATGGCGATGATAAAGACACTTTTTATGTGGTGTATTTTTATTTAGAAGAACATTATTTTATATACAGTTATATCACAAATAATATTAAATATGTATGCAGGGTCAAGTAAGTAAAACAAAAAAGAAATTAATTGGATGTTTATGTTTTGAGGGGTCATCGACCGCTGTTATTTTCTTGAAATTTCAGTTTAAAAAACATTTTTTTTTGGGTTTTCACAGATTTGATTGGTTTTGATATCTAAAAACGATAAAACACATTTTCTCAACTCACGCTACCAAGGATCGTTGACTCTTAAGAAAAAACATCAAATAATTTTTATTTTATCGTGTTTAGATGTTGATACCCATCACGTCTGCAGTTTCGCTAGCTAATTTAATTTGACCCTGTATATTTATTTAATTTATTAGATATTTATCATTTTTTTCTGAAGTCTAGTGCCAGTTGCTCCAAAATAATGCTCAGAATTTACTGGTCTATCGCTATCCTTCTCAATTGCATGAACAAATAGCTTGCGCACTGTTTTTCATATGAAAGACGCATCGCGCGCAGCTGCAATGCTGCGTCCTCTTCTATCGCATGGGATAGTTCGTTTAGACATCTTTATCGCACATTTTCATTCGCACCAAAATTTCGCTTTTCAAACCTCGCCAACCGTCATTCAAACCAGATTTTTTGCGGACAATCCTATATCATCGTGTTCGCCATTAAATAACACTTAGATATAAGATTTATTTATTAAACAGATGGGTATACTAGTATCGACTTACCTGTTTATTCCTGCCAACCCGATAGTTCGCCGGGAAAAAAATAGACCAGCCGACGATTGTACATACTTTCGATTGGTATTACATGTATTGGTGAAACAATGTTTAAAAAAAATCCTTTTTGAATTTTTGAATAATCATAATCTGGCCAGAAATTTTTATTCAACCGACTCGCGATATATTTTTTAACATTCTGATTGTTTCTAATCATATCTTAGACTGTCATAATTTGTTCTAATCTTCTTATCTCTCAATTACATTGAAAAGTTGAAAACTATAGTTTTGTGTAATTAAGAAGCTACAGCTAATTGAATTTTGTAAATGCCCACAGAAGCTCACAGAATGCTCGCAGAAGTGAAATAAAGCTTCCGTCAACACTTATTATTGAAATAATAAGCTCCATGGTACTGCATGATGCACAGCATGATGGAAATCAGTGGCGTAGCTCATCCTAATGGGGCCCTGTATCAAATTTTGTTGGGGGGCCCTTATTACCCAACTGTGAAGCTACAGAGGGTATTGTTTTTACAAAATAAAGAATATAGCATACTGACTTAGAAGGTGAGGGAGGGGCTCGTGGCCTAGTAATAACAGCCGCACGAGTCGATTGAAGGTACGGTAAGGTACGGTACCTACGCTTGCCGCGGTAGGTCCGTGGATGGGCGACCATCTTAACATACCGACACCCCTCCGTGCTTCGGAAAGCACGTTAAGCCGTTAGTCCCGGCTGTCATTCGTGGATCTTTGACAGTCGTTACGGGTCGTCAGAAGCCCAAAAGTCTGATACCCAGTATTACCAAGGGACATCGTATTACCCAGTAACTGGGTTGTGGCGGTCAGATAGCCAGTCACTCCGGAGTTAAAATACTGGCATTCAGCTGCATCGGGTTAGATTGGAAGCCGAGACCCAATAACACTTTGCTCGACCTCCTGGGAATCGAACCTAGGACCTCATGCTCAGCAGTAGTGCTTGTGACCACTAGACCAATGAGGTAGACACAGTTTTCTTCCATACTTCTTCTGTTAGTTAGTAGTCGTCATCTCGGTACTCACCCCCTTTTTAAACATATTTTTGAACCAATTCACAGAAATAAATATCATTTATCAACAAGAATATTTAGGTTCTGAATACATTTTTTTTGCTTGTACACGTCACGTCGTAGTCGTCATCTCGGTACTCACCCCTTTTTAAACATATTTTTGAACCAATTCACAGAAATAAATATCATTTATCAACAAGAATTTTAGGTTCTGGATAATTTTTTTTTTTTCTTGGACACGTTACGTCGGGGCCCCTGTAGTTCAGGGGCCCCGTATCGTTGATACGGCTGATGCAGCGGTAGCTACGCCCCTGATGGAAATACTAATGCTATTGAAAATGAAAAAATAACTAAATTAAACTATAGCACATTTTACTCATTCAAAAGGTTACAAAATTGAGCCGAAATAAAAGGAGGCCACAGATAAATAAATTGGTCAGGAATAATCAAATACACACATCAATAAAAATGATAAAAGTGAGATAAATACCAAATTTATCAAGCAATGAAAACACATGAAATCGGTAAAAAATAATTAGCTTTTATTTTAATGAAAACAAAACACAATCGAAAAGTTTCTATTTTCAAAATCGGACAGTATTTATGTATGTTTTCGAGAACAAAAAGATTGTATACCACTCTACTTTGTTAAAAAAAAAAAACATTTAATTAAACATGCAGTTTCTGTAAATGATGCGTGTTGCTGCTTGATGTGTGTAGTTTATAAATACTTAAAAACTGATAAAGGAGATATGCTTAAGTTTATAATAGGTGTAGGTTAGTCCAGTGACTTGGTTATGAGTCTTGAACTGAATTTGCCACAGTTATGAAATACTTTTTGACCTTGTCAGGCATTTGCAGGCAGTATAGTTTTTATTATATTTGTTGGTATATTGGCGTGGCTAGCTGACATATTATGGCAAATAATTAAATTTTATGTTCTGGTTTTGTAATGTTCATTACCGAACATAAGTACCTAGTATTGTATTCATTCGTATTTTTTTTAAATTGAACAGACAGCTGTGCTGCTGGGGAGTTTGTTGCGCCACTTCTTCTTCCCAGCGATAGCACTAGGAAGTGGTGAAGGGCGGGCGTTTTTGGGGGACTGTCTTTTGTAATTTTGACGTTCAAAAAGTGCTGATTCTCAGCCTAATTTGAATAAATGACTTTTGATTTTGATTTTTGATTTTGATTTTGACTCTCGGTTGACTGAAGCATTACTACCCATGATTCCGGGTCTTGTGATTTTAATGTTGTCTCAATTACATCGATCTGCTCACTCTTGTTCTCTGATTCGTTGTCGTCATCATCACAGAGCCATCGTCAGAGCCATTCGCTGCCAGGGCGGCTCCATCCTCAGTGTAAACTTTATTAACTTGGAAAGAGTGGCTAAAGGCATACGCTAGACACCCTGCATTGAGAAGAATGTTCATGGCTTGCCCGACTGATATGTGACGGGCATTCATGGATCTCGGTGACCTCAATATACAGTCCCTGTTAAGTGTACCCATTCAAAGAAGTATGGGTTTGAAGTGGCTGACTATGCAGTATGTCATGCGCATTCAAATGTCTCGCTGATGATGGTGCATGGGTTACGAGTACATCATTCTTTTTCATGCAAAATGGTTGAACTAAATGTTCCTGATCCATGCGTCAGTCAAGTTCGTGAACGGGCGCCGTCTGTTAAGACTGTCATCTCTTAACTGGCCTTCTTATATTTTAATTTGTTTTCCTTTTACATTGTTCTCACATGCAACAAGAGTAATGAAGCCACGATATTGTAAACAAGTACCTACGGATACATACCAAACAAAAATGTAACCTACCTTTACTGCTTATTTGTTACTTGGATGAATTGTGCACGGTTGTTATAATGATTTGTTATATTTTTTTTATAGTAATGTCTTGATTGAAAATGCCTTGGATTTCTTTGCCCATTCTTCTCAACGGGCAATAGGGATTTTATTTATGTTCTGTAACTTTTATGTACAATAAAGAGTATTCTATTTTATTATATTCTAGGGAAATAACTTCAACTTTCTGACTATCTGACAGAATCCTTGACAATTCAAAAGTTTGAGTTTAAGTTTGAAAACACAGATCACCGATGGGTATGTTATGTTTACGTCCACTTAACCAATAAGGAGCTATTTCATCATACTAACACAGTAAGCAACCCATCACGCAATGGGACATGTTATAGGTTTTCTACACGGTATATTTCAATATAATATATTGCTGTGTAACTTTTCATGACTTTAATATGATTACGTTGCAATTATACTAACCTACTTGGGTCTGGCCTTTGAGATTATTGTGAACTTATACAATATATAAAACATCGGGTATTCGACGAACTTTACAATGAAGGGTAAAGACTAAGTAACGTCCAAAGCATGCGCTGCTGAACATGGAAGATCGAATAGAATAGAAAGCCGAAAGTCGCCGAAATATCGAATAATAAACATAATATAGTACTTTTATCAGCGACACCAGAGCCATATACTAAATTCAAGGCAAAGTTTATTTAGGTGAGGCATGAACATGAGCGTGAGTGGGTGGCAATAACAAAGATGGTAGGGGAGAGGAACCGATTATCGGACACTTTTGTTTAATAAATAAAAAAAATAGTAAACAATGGCTCAGACCTTAAAAGTGGACATTTTCACTATCTGCATTTTATATTCTATACGAAACCAGTAACTATTTAACGCATTACATTTAATTTATTTAAATTATATTTATTTTACAAAAATCGGTAGAAATTGTGGTTTTTAAAAAGGTTGCCCTTAATCGGATATCCGATAATAGGGCCCAATTACCATATCTGGTATTAGGCGACTACTTTTTTAAATAAAACGAGGTGCTTAATGTTTAACATTGTATTCATTTATCAACAATCATCAGTCTTATTAATTATTAAAATGAGGATAACACCATTTTCTCTAGCTAGGTCTATCACATCTATGTTTCTTGCCTACCTTCTCTACCAATATGCCGCCGGAAGCTCCCATACAAAATACTGAAGTCACAAGAGCCCCTCCTCTGCAGAAGTGATTCCACCGACTTGCTTTTGCCCTTTCAAACAAATTACTTTTGCCATTTTCTTTTGTACAACAGTGACTCCCGTCTCATCCACAAATACGCATTGGATCATAATTTATTTTTTCCATCTCAGGACCCAAAATTTCATCGAAGAAGTGTGTCTCCTTCTCCATAGTAAAACCCCTTGCTCTTAAAGCTGTGGTAGCTTCAGGTTTTCTAAAAGCAAGTTGTGGGTGCCTATTCAAAAAACTAGCAAGCCACTTTTTTCCAGCCTGATCCTAGTGGGAGAACTGATGCGGAATGTTATTTTTTACAGCAAGTTCAAATGCAATGTGTTTTAATCATTTGCCCGAAGCCCTTAGTACTTTTTTAACAATCTCAAGGCAGTATTCAACTAATTCTCCTTCTATTCCCTTGTCAAATGTAGGTTTTCTGTCTAATTTAGTTGCCAAGAGCTCATCTATGTCCTTAGGACTCTTAACATAGTCTTCTAAAGTTCTTTTGGGAACACTATATAACTTCGAAGCCTTATGATACCCCATTTCTTTGTTTTTCACAGCTAGGTAGGCAATTTTCATGCATTTGCTATCCCATGTTTTCTATTTAATCTTGAAGACATGGTGAAACTGAAAGAAAATCATAAAACATTGTAATGACATGGACAACCAAAATTTTACAACATGTAAAAATGAGTCTCGTTATATCGGATATCCGATATTGGGCACGCGTAGGTATCCGATATTGAGATTTAACATGTCTGAATAAGAACAACAACAACTTTTAAAACATTGCTATTTTCTGCAATAAAATGCGTTTAAACAACAAAATAATTGCTACCCTTGATAAAACATAGCAATGACAAAAATAAATTGTACTTACTTCAATGAAAACGACACTTTTATACACAATAATATTTTTTTTACGTACGAGAAAAGTTGCGTCGGCTCGCTGTTCCACCATTTTTGTTTCTAGACCGTCACACTTTCTGCAGTGGCGCTGTTTGACGATTACCAATAAGTATATGAAATTAAAAATAGATGTCGCTTTATGAAAATTTCGAGATAGACGACTATCCGAATTTGCGCAACTATCCGATATACGGTGCCTTTCCCCTACTGATATTTTACAATGTCAATAGGTTGAAAAACTGATATACGAGAGGCTGGCGACTAAAGCGCATAAAAACATACGTGAGGAAAATTTTATTACAACTGAAAATAGATCGAACTTGAACGTGAATTTTACTAAAGAAATATTTTGTCTAAAAATTGTTTAATAAAGTCACACAGAAATCAGTCAGTCAATTTCTGATTAGGAAACCATTTCAATTTTAAAGACGTTTTAAATAAGGGGATGCATTTCAGTGGCTAGCCAGGCAAGTGAGTTTTAAATTATGTAGCTATGTTAGCTACATAGCGAGATATTTGGGTATGCCTGCCTTATCATAGTGCTTTGTTTCTTTCTCTCTTTTTTCTTTCTTTTCACACCTTGAGACCTGAGACGAATATACAAAATATTTGCCCCAGGCATGTTGTCCTTCAAGAGTATAGCTTTTGTTCTCTTCGTTGTGTAATCAGTCCAGTGCTTGTTTTTAAAACTTGTTGTTTGGACCGTAGGTATACACTTATTTGAACTGGACCGATCTGGAGGGTTTTTTTTAAATGTTTGTATTAGTTCAAATTAGTTTTTTATGGAAAAAAATGGAAAACTTGCCGGGAAATTTTTTGTGGATTTTCTATGGGAATTCTGTATGAATTATTCTTTGGGCAGGACTAAAGCATAAAGGGGAATGCCATTGGGCAGTAGCAACTTGCAGGGGAGCGGGTCGAACTCGGAACCAAATGTAGTTCATGAAACAGGAACTCATTTTAAAGGTCTTGGATATCTGAACATCTTTTACCAAGGCGACGACCGTCAAATTTATGGGTTTTAAGGGAAAACAATAAAATGTGGTCATAATATTTTGTATAGGTAGACAATGTTACTTTATTACATGACATAACATCTCTGCCTACACTTGCGGGGAATACAGGTGGCATTGCGGATGTTATTGATGTCTTGTAAAAAGTTTTAAATAGGTGGAAAATACATAGTCTTCTATACTCCGTTAGTTTAGGTAGTTTACTAAAGGCATACAAAAAAAAAACTACGCGATTCATGGATGCTAAACATTTTATTACAAATTTTAAAAACATTTTATTTATTGAACAGTGCTACAAGCATAAATACCGAAATTTCACCAAAGCCTATTCACACGCACTTTGAACGAACTTATTTTACAATATAATTAAGCATTTTAAATGAAGACGTCAAAAGTTTCACCGGCAATGTTTTATGTGAATTTATACTAAACAAAAGAAACTGACTTAACCTTCCACTTCAGTTGTCATCCTACGTCACAGTTGTACTCTACAATTTAGCAACGTCATCTAATTCGTTGTATTTGCTTAAAGGTGTAGAGAATCTGTGTTCTTTACAATAGACATCTTAAAAATTGTGCTCAAGTAGTTACATCTACGAAGAGTAATTTAAGAATAAACGATACATTAAAAGAGAAGGAAACTCGTAAAAATCGTAAATAAATTTAATTTGGTTATAACGTATTTTTTTAAGCAAGAAAGTGTCAGCTATAAACAAAACAGTAGCGAGCCTATAGTTAGATACATCCGACACATCCCCATTTCGTTTTTTACGATCGGAACTACCACCGTGTATATGAGATCATCAGGTAAGTAATTATGACTGACGCACAGATTAAACAGCATCGCCAGTACCCTCGGCAGATGAACACAAGGGAGCTTCAAGTGCTCGATGCTTAGGTCATCATGACCCGGAGACTTACCTCTAACCATCTTCTTAATAGTGACAGCTACATCCTTGGCTGTAAAGCTAATACTAACGTCTCCATGCTGACACTCAGCATCAAGCAACTGCGCCGCCGGCCCAAGCGGCGACTCCACCTTGAAATTGCGCTGGAAGAGGCTAGCAATGTCGCATGGTTCAATAGCGTCACATATGCGGATATGCGTTTCAGTGCCGAACTTACTTGTGACCCTTTAAAAAAGAATTCCCTTCCGTATTCAAGAAGAGATGTTGAAACCCAAGTCTCCTCCAACTTGAGGGTTATCCCAGCCTTGGTACATAAATGCGGAATATGCGTTTCAGTGCCGAAATTACTTGTGCCCCTTTAAAAAAGAATTCCCTTTCGTATTCAAGAAGAGATGTTGAAACCCAAGTCTCCTCCAACTTGAGGGTTATCCCAGCCTTGGTACATAAATTAAGTAAAGTATCTTGAAACCATGATACATACTGTTTCCGGGTCATTCGTAACCCTTCTAAGGTGGCACGATTAGGCAGTCTAAGTTATATTACTTGATTGTCCCCTTGTCCTGTCAATGTGGCGATGGTGCCACACTCCCAAGATGCTATAAGGATCAACAAAAGAACCGGAAGGCTCGACCCTGGGTTCAGTTTACTTGTCGACTTCCAAAATTTATTAAATTTCTTATCAGTGTGATGTTTTGCAATACTGTCCATTCTGATCTGATCCTCGTTGTTTTGACGGTATTTTAATTTTGATTTAAATAGTTTTCCAGTCCTACACATTTTATTATAAATATGTCTGGATTTAGGTTTACTCTGTGATAGCCACATCTGAAAACAAAGTCGAGCCTTCCTGTGGGCACTACTCACATGTTTGTTCCAGCCAGGTACATATGTATTGTATTTTCGTTTAGGTACACTATAACTTAGTTCCGCGCCCCTAGATAATATACCAACGATATCAACGTACATTTTGTTTAATAATAACTTATGGTCCTGATTATTACATAATGTATCTGCACAATTAACAAATTCCGATGGAAATTCTAGCTCTCTAAGATTTGAATTACAATAATCAAAACATTTTTCTATCTGCGTTTGATCCCTTTCCCCCCACTTTACCCGACTACAAACTTTACTAACATTGATACGCTTAGGCAAAATAACATTAAAATTACATTGAACTGATATAGGATACTGATCTGACCAGTAGGTGTCATATATGACGGACACATTAAGTACAGATGATCGCGCGGCGCTTGTAGTTAAACAGTGGTCTAGTCACGACTGTGTACCAGTCAACTGGCAAACGAAAGTATGTGAGTCACGCGGCAACAACTCCATATCTACACACGACCACGACTGTTCCGCACAGAAATGTAATAATTCCCTCGCAAACAAACCGCCAGGGTGCGAGTTGAAGTCACCAAGCAAAAATACCGATTCCACATTATTGCTTGTAGTGCCACAATCTCCGCCGAGAGGCAAAGTTTTCTCACGCATTAAACGTAAAATAACATTAAAGTAAAATAACATTCTAATACATGAAGTACCTAGTTAATTATAGAGTAAGGGTTTCTTGCTAGGGCACGTTTTCCTGATGCGACAGCCTCGTGTGACGGCACGTCTTGCCAATACACACATTATTTTCTTTGTGATTTTTCTGCCTCGTGGAAGTAAAAATATAACAATAATTCGCGCATACAAATTGTAACACAAACTGCGCTACGTTAATTACGCTTGGCTAGGTAAAGTTAGTGTTTGTTGCTGGTATATATATTATGGTATCGTATCCTTCATTATATGGTATCCTACCAGTCAATAACGGTTCATCTCCTCTTGCAGTGCCCAGCACCACGAAAACTGGCGCAACTGCAGTTTATAATGAAGTGGGTGTGTGTGTGGGTTTTTTAGTATGTACTTTACCATCAGAAGTCAACTATTTCTATCCGTTAAGAAAATTCCTAATCAGTAGTTCATTGAATACACATCTTTTCTCGATTGCAGTCTTGAGGGCAGCTCCAGTTAATAAATATGTATGTAAACGTTTCCAGAGCTCGTTGAAGGCGTGGATGGTTGTTGGTTTCTTCTGCAAATGATATCAAATATCCGTGTGTGTTAGTGTCCCAAGTTGTGTATTTGTTTTCCGGTTTATTGTATGTATGTGCTTGACACGCAATCTTGTGCCCGTAGGCGGAGTTTTATTGTATGTCATTGTAATTTGTAAGCTGTATAAGACATCAATGGGGATTTGTGGTAAATAAGTTCACAAATAACCATTAATTGGGATGGTCAATGGGGATTAATGGAATAACCCCTTAAAACCATGTAGCAATTTTAATTTTGCATGTAATGACAAGAGGGTAATTAATAATATAAGAAAAGTCAAGTACCAGTAAAAAATAATAAACTATTGTGCCAGCAGCATCCGAAAAAAGTTCCGTCGCTACACTACAAATCCACGTTCAGTCGCAGAATGTATCTTTCGCTGCCAATGTCGGATATGTGTTTATTTATAGAATTCCTGAGTCATCTAGTCAGGTAGCGACATAAGTCGTACTTGACTAATTGCACCACCTGTCAAGCACGACTTATGTCTTCCCATATCGCAGATGAAGCAAGAAGTGGCTGAGAGATGATACCTGTCCTCCAGATAAATAATCTCTCCCAAGAATCTGCATACTCCTAGGCCTTTATTAAGTCTTTGACGTGTTTACTAACAAAAGTAGGGAAGTGGCCTAATTGTGTTGTTACCTAAAGTCCTGTTGTGTAGAATGGAAGACAATATTGCATGCTTAAGTTGTCCTGTTGTGTAGAATAGAAGACAATATTGCATGCTTAAGTTGAACAGTCGTAGAACGTTTGTAACGCAGCTATCCTAATTTCACTTCTGAGCGTCTTGTATCTTTCTATCTCGCTCGAACTCTCAAACTGATTTGGTTAGGGTGAACTAAACTATTGTTGGAAGGATGCCAAAAAATACAATGATTAAACTTGACATTCATTTATTACATATCACATTGTATGTACCTACTGTACACACAATGGATATAAAATTATAGCCTTTTAAATGGGTTGGTAAATAATAATTATAACAAAAAACCGGTCAAGTGCGTGTCGGGCCACGCGCAGTGTAGGGTTCCGTAGTTTTTGTAACAGTCAAGTGCGGGTCGTATTCGCTGACTGAAAGCTTCGTACCATGCTCTAACTAAAAGTCAAACATGACTACCTACCTAATTTGACTTCCTATACAAATCTTCACCTGGTCCGACAATTTTGCACAGAAAGTTTAATTTTTTTTTTTTTTGAGATTTGGATAAGACTTGTCATAGCCGGTGTTTTGAATTTAAATACAGGACACAGAGCTACACTACTCATTCGTTACAAAAAAATTAAATTGAGGAATTCTATGGAGTTGTTCGAAATTTTCGAGTCAAATACGATTGGTCGACTATTACTCGTAAACTTGTTAAGCCCACTTAAGTGTGATAGTTTTCCTTTAAACTTCGTTATACATATATAGGTACGGTTGTAGTTAGAAATTCAAATGTCACGGCCTAAGCTTGATAAGTCACGAACGGTTTACTTATTCAAAAAACGGTCTTTCCAAACCCCTAATATTTTTGAAAGACCTATCCAACAATATCCGACACTATGGAAAGGACGAAAAAAAATATTTTCATCTCCACTTTACATGTAGGGGAGGTACCCTAAATAATTGTTTTTTTCAAAATTTTATTTTTCCACTTTTTCGGCGTCATTTACGTGTATACTCATGCCAAATTACAACTTTCTAATACCAATAGTTTTTGAGCTAAGCCGTGGACAGACAGACAGACAGACAGATGGACATGGTGAAACTATAAGGGTTCCTAGTTGACTACGGAACCCTAAAAAAAGAAAATGGGAGGCCTTCATCTTTTGCATAACAACAATCATCAAATTAAATATATTACTTCACCACGCAAGCAAAGTTTACCGTGAAATCAGCATTATACCGGATAAGTTTTCAAAGAAATCTACCGCCATACATTGTCATCCTACGAAAATGACTGCCACATAAAATAACTTTCTATGTTCTAGGCAATTACTATATTAAGACAGACCCGAGATTCGTAAATTATCCAAAATAATTTCTGATTATCAAGTTATAATAACAAACTCAAAGCATATTTATTTCAATTATGCCAGGCACTTTTGAATTATCAAGCAGAGTCGGTCAGTCAGATAGATGAATCTAGTTGCCTATTCCAAAGCGTATTGGTACCTATGGAGAAGAACGGGCAAGAAACTCCAGACGCTTTTAAACCAAAATATTGGTTACATCATTTGAGCTGAAATTATACGTGTGATAATGATGTAGAAAGACATGCACGTTAAAAGCGTCCAAAATAAACGACGAACAAAAATATACAGGGTTTTGAAACCGTATTATTTAATTAAAAAACTAAAATTTAATTTAGTTAATAGAACACGAACAGTTAATTTATCAAATTAAATTTCATTCGAAAACACATCCATCGGGTTATTATTAAACTTCAACTATATCCGACGAGGGTTCCATCTATCTGGC
The DNA here is from genome assembly GCA_949629185.1 of Apamea crenata. NCBI lineage: Eukaryota > Metazoa > Arthropoda > Insecta > Lepidoptera > Noctuidae > Apamea > Apamea crenata. The sequence continues at coordinate 13,551,194 of OX451351.1, read as the reverse complement.
AGAATCTTGATGCTCTGAAATTTATTTGGCATAACACACTTGGCATAATCTTCTTTAAAGGAATATTTTTAAGGAATAAAAATGATTTAATATAATTATTGTTTAGCCGAATGTTTATATGTCAGAATTTACAATGACATACTTTTAAGATCGCAGAATTTTATTTGGTATAATTACCTTTGGCAAAGTTAATATTCCGCATAATTTCGTTTAGCATAACGTTTATTAGAGCCAAAGTGAAATTGTACCAAATAATCGTATTTGGTACAATTTCACTTGGCATACTATGAAGATGGCAGAATTTCATTTGGAATAATTTTATTATGCATATTGGCATTTCTATAAAATAGCATTTTTAATCTTAAACACAAATAAAAATACTGTCTTAAAAAGTCAATATGTTGTGCTACAAAAGTTAGTGACAGAAACAAATCGCTGCAAAACCGGCTCCACGTTGTCTGCCCTACCCCTAGAGTGTAATTTATAACCGCGTAGACGCGGATGGGCGAGGCGGCCCGCGAGCTGAGGAGCAGGTGCTTTCAACGCTCGCCGCCGCGGCTTAGGCTGGCCGGCTAAGCCGGCTAGCAAGCCGAAGCTGCGGTGGTTAGCGAAACCATCTGCGACGATAAGCTCACTTGGGACTGCCGGAGCCGAGACAGAAACCATGCATGCTGCATGTTGCATGCTCGCTTGCATGCTGCATGCTTGCTTGCATGCTGCATGCTTGCTGTATGCATGGTGTATGCTAGTTTTCATGTTTGCAGGCTGTGCATGCTTGCTGTATGCATGGTGTATGCTAGTTTGCATGTTTGCAGGCTGCATGCTTGCTGCATGCATATGGTGTATGCATGTTTGAATGCTGCATGCTTGCTTGCATGCTGCATGCTTGCTGTATGCATGGTGTATGCTAGTTTGCTGCTGCATGCTTGCTGTATGCATGGTGTATGCTAGTTTGCATGTTTGCAGGCTGCATGCATGGTGTATGCTAGTTTGCATGCTGCATGCTTGCTGCATGCATGGTGTATGCTTTTTTGCATGCTTCTTACAGGGAAATAAAAACCACATATGTTCATAATCAACTGTTTTATTGAGTGATAATACACGCAGAAAGATAATTAGATTATGGATTAATCAACTTCTGAGTTTGACTCGAAATTTTAATATATAATTTTGATGACGCAATAGTAATACTAAGATCTACAATCTACTTGATTATCTTAAAACTATATTAAGTAGCCACATCTCTATTGGTTTATAGACCAGCTTTGCCCGGTCTCCTTTACACTTCTGCTATAGCTTGCTCCTTGAAATAGAACAAAGTCTAGTGAAAGTAACACTGTTTAAGGCATATTGCCAGAGCTTTTACACAGGGAATCATTAGTTTAACTATACCAATAGATCGCTGGATGGGGTCTACCCTTTATAGCAGAACTGTTTTAGTCATAATATTATTTTGCATAACAGCGCATGGCATAAACTTCATTGCGCAGGAAATCGTTTGGCAAACACACATTTATCATACATTCAAAACTCATAATTTTGCAAGTCAGAATCATCTTTAGGCATACATTTCATATCCATAATAATTAAAAAGTAAAACCATCATATCGCAGAAAGTTTACAGATAGAATCATCTTTTGGCATACATTTCATATCCATAATAATACATACATACATAGTTAGACGGCACGGTTGGCGCAGTGGTTAAGCGATTGACTGCTGCGCTGCGTGTCGCGGGTTCGATTCCCGCACGGAACAAATATTGTATGACCTACATGTATTTGTTCCGAGTCTGGGTGTTTTTCTATCTATAATATGTAAGTATTTACAAAAAACAAAAATTGTATATAAGTAGTTTATCAGCCATCTTGTTACCATAACACAAGCATTAATTTACTTAGCTTGGGACAAATGGTGCTGTGTGAAATTCCCAGGGATATTATATTATTATTATTATATTATAATGGGAAGACTCGTCTATCACATCACAGAAAATTCATTCATTCATTCATTCATCATGCATGCAGCATGCAAACAAGCATACAACATGCAAGTAGCAAGCACGCAGCATGCAAGCAAGCATGCAGCATGCAAGCAAGCATGCAGCATGCGAGCAAGCATACACCATCCGGTGCCACAAAAGTAGCATCTGGGAATGGAACTGTTGTTTAAAATTTGAATCTCAAGCAACCAACTTTTCCAACCTTCAATAAAGTTAGCCGGCAGAGTTTGATCCCAGTCAATACGTTAGGTATTGACTTTCCAAGTTTTCTGGAATAGTGTGCGGCCTTTCATGATAACGGGAGTTAAAAAACCTGAGGGATCGTGGATGGACATCAGCAGGGACAAGACTGTACGTTTTGTATACTTGGTAGCGACCTTTGGAAGAGTCTTGACGAAATGAAGCTTGTCCTCGCTAAAGTTCCACGTAAGACCTAAAACGCGAATTTGTGAGGGAGACGTCGGGCCTAAGCTCACTTCAGTAATAGCGTCGGTCGCATATAAGTCGGTAGGGATTAACGCTAAGGCTTCCTTGCAATTTGAAACCCAAGAACGCATCTCGAAGCAAGCCGCCTTATGTATGGACCATATTTCAAAGGCTCGCTGTGCTGCCTCGCTGATGCTGTCAAAACTCCCTAAGAAGTCGTCCATGTAATGGTCTTCGACGATAGACTGCACAGCGTCCGGATGTCGTGATTGAAATTGACTAGCGTTTTTGTTTTTCACCCATAGCGCAGTACACGGGCTGGACGCTGCGCCGAATATCATCGAGGACATACAGAATTCCTGAAGCGGCAAATCGGGACTATCTCTCCACAAAAAACGTTGGGAGTCTCTATCCTCGGGTCTGATTTTGATTTGCGGGAACATCTCCCTGATATCTCCCGCCAAGGCAACCGGGCCTTCCCTAAACCTCATGGCGATGCTAAGAAGCGGCTGGAGTAGATCAGGTCCAGTCAGCAGGAGCGAATTGAGGCTGACGCCTCCACACTTCGCCGCTGCATCGTGGACAACTCGCAGCTTCTTTTTGTGTGGGTGGATAACTCCAAAGTGTGGAAGATACCACGGAACCTGACCGGACGGCGGACTCGAACATAATTCAGCATATCCTTTGCTAATCATACCTTGAATACTTTTCTTGTAGGCATCGGCATACGCACCATCCTTAGCCATTTTGCGCTCGAGGTTAGCAAATCTAGATAAAGCCAGATCACGACTTTTAGGGACGCATGTGATATTATCGCGCCACAATAGACCTACTTCGTACCTACCAGAATCTAGGCGCTTGGTAGTTTCCTCTAGAATGTTTAAAGCACGTTGTTCGCTTGCACTACGATGGTCTACCTTTCTTATTCCTATAGAGTCTAGTCGAAAGTATTCCTTGATGAAGTTGTCCAGCCAAGAATCGTCGTCGACAGCGACGGATATATGGTTAATGGATGTTGCAGCGTTAGATCTGCCACAAATATGTCCGTAGAGGACCCACCCGAGCGCGGTGCGAGCGGCCGCGGTTGATTACGAGTACCATGGCGGACCGCAGAAGGGAGGGACACATGCCAATTATCCGCACCTATCAACAACATGGGCTTCGCATCATCGTAACATACGACGTCGACCAAGTCAGATAGATAATCGTACCTGGCGACATCAAATAAACGTGCGGACTGCCTATTGATGCCCAAGTTGTGAATGAATCGCGCTCTGATTTCGAAACTGTCCTCACTATGTAGACCCTTTACTTTGATGTTGACATAACTCACGTCAGCCTGCGTACTCAATCCGCCAATACAGTCAATATTCAGCCTACATCTAGGGCCCTCAGCTCCCACCGAGTCCGCCACGGATTGGTCTAACAGAGTCACGGAGCTCCCGTCGTCAAGTAGGGCATACGTGTTAACGCTTCCCAGGGGTCCAGAAATAGTAACTGCTATAACCTTTAAGAGTGGCTTGAGGCAAGATGAACTCAGTGGAGCGGAGTTGTGGGCCACGGTGACCGATCGCTGCTCGTCCTTTGACGCACTTGGCTTCTGCACCTTGGGGTTGGCGATTTCCGTGGGTGAGTGTACCTCTATATGGGCTGTCGTCACAGATTGGGTTCTATGTAAGAGGGTGTGGTGCCGCTTCTCAACCGGGCAGCCTTCGAACTCACACTTCTTCTTGCAGTGGCGATATTGGTGAGAGCCTTTTCTTAAACATCTACGGCAGATCTTGTTCTCCATCACCCACTGCCACCGATCGTCCAGAGACAAAGATTTAAAAATTTCACAGTCGCTTACCTCGTGTTTACCATCATGGCAGTACTGGCATGAGTAGGAACTTTTCAGCTTTGACGTGTTTGACGTTGACGCAATTGCATAAATCTTGTCTCTGAATGTTTTGACGGGTTGACAAGGACTTTTGACAAGTGTCGGCTCTGGCACTATGACATCGAATTTAATTTGTAATTTTGCCTCGATTTCGAGGAAATCGGCCAAAATTTCTAATTTAAACTTACCAGAGCCAACCCTCGGCGATGCAAAGTCTCTCCATTTGGACCTGAGGAGTGGAGTCAATTTACCTATGATGATGTTGAGGAGGTCCGGTGAAGCAAGGTGCTCTGGCAAATCCAACAAACGGATGATTTCGACGCAGTTTAACCGCTTTTTACCACAGATATCTGGTGTAGTACGATGACTTCCGGCTGAGCGAATCTGGTCTCTAGCGCCTCGACAATCTGCTCCGGGTCGTCAGCTGCTATCAGTCTGATGGAAACTGCCTCTCTGGCAGCTCCGTGCAGCGCCGCACCAAGTCGTGTGATGTTGTCGCTAGGGGAAAAGTGCACCTTGGATTGTTCGTATGACTTCTTGAAGTGGAACCAATCCGAGACGTGACCATCAAACTTAGTGATATCACAAACCTTTGTTGTCTTCTTCCCTGTGCCTGTAATTGCGTCGACCAGCTGATTAAATGATGTACCTAGATCTGGGCTAAGATTTTTATTTTTGTAGTAACAATTGTTATCTTTAACACGTGTGCCTAAACCTAGTGCATGTGGCGTGTGTTCAGCTGGCTCAGCTGATGAGTACGCGCCCACAGGGAGCGTACAGACACAGGGGACAGGGTGCGTCGATATACCAGCGGGGGCCGGATGCACCGGCAAGTGGGCAGGAGCCTGGCGGGGCGGCGCACAGGTGGGGACAGGGCGCGCCAAGGCACAGGGGACTGGGCATGACGGGGCACAGTCCAGAATGTCATGGACAGGATGTGTCACTGTCACTGGACCATCTCTATAGGCCGTGGCGGGCGTCGAACGCGGCAAGGCCAGCGGTACAACACTAGAAAACCTCGGCTCGTTTGCCTCCCTGTCGACAAATGAATGCGCTTTATTATCTCGCTTAGGAATCGTATTAAATGATTTAGCTAACCAGTTTTCGACTCTGTGTGAAGATCGGGAGCAGTGGGAGTTGCCCGAATGGCGGGATCCTCCATGTAACGAATTGGCCTGAATAGTGGCCAGCTTCGCATGCAGTTCCAATCCCAACTCCGCAACGGCGTTTTCACGCTCCGCTTGGGCATGGTCACGCTCCGCTTGGGCATTTGCGAGCCGACGAGCGTGCTCTGCCTTGGCGGTCAGTATTTGTGCTGTTAACGTGCTGCTAGAGCGGCCTGACCGTTCGCTCTGTGGTTCGATACTTGACGAGGTCCTGCTGGCGGATGGTAAGATCTCGTTAGGGTTGGCGCAGGGCGGGGCCGGCGCGATGGCGCCTTCGGTGGAGGCACCGCCCTCCTGAGGAGCACCTATTGGAACGATACCTGCTGTACCAGTCTTCGCCATGGCGGCCTGCGTCTGTGATCTTGTGGTGGGCATTTCCAAAGTAGCCGTTCACTTCTGACACCAATGTTGAGGATGGCTAAGAGAAATACGATCACGGCTTATCAAAACGTATATTTGAACCATTTTACTAAGAGTGACAGCGAAAGAACAAAAGAAGAAATTTATAGAAAAATAAATATAACAATATAAAAAAAGGTTGGTTGCTGGTCGTCAACATCTGAATTATAACACTAGAGCAAACCTGCTATTCACGATGGCAATTTCATTCACACCAACTAATTTGCGTATCTCCACGTTACGTATTCGATAGGAATGGATTACGCGAAGCGATTTACGCTGAGTTCCTATTATCATAACATTAATCTTATTCCTTTCCTTTTACTGGCTTTCCTCTTCATTCTCAAGGCCGATTGGGATTCTGCTTGTGGTACAGTTTTGGCTGATTTAGTCTTTACTCGCTTGCATTGTTAACCATAAAAACCAAAACCATAGCCAAGAATATAGCGTTTCACAGTCAGCCAGTCTTGCAAAAGCCTGATTCTATCCATATTATTCAGTTGTGGTAAACTGTATTTATTAGATCGCACACACATGGCTAATCTAATGCTAATCTATCAGTAACAGTTTGCCACATTGAGGGCAATGCCCTTATACAGGGTGGAAACTTTCAGCGAGGCAGGCAGTAAGGGGAAGTACCTTATCCATTGCAGCTACAAGAAAATGGTCTTAGGAGACTATCCATAATTTTTTATGGAATTTTGATCTCCATTTACAGATTTTCAAAAAAAAAAAAATACAGTTAGCAAGAAAATAGCCATTTTACATTACACAAAAACATTTTTTAATGCCAATCGATCCTGTTTCTAATATACTGATCAAAAACTTCTATGGGACCAACCATCGTTGGAGTACTCAAAAAGTCACAAATTGCAGAAAACTTTTCCCTTACATTTTGTAAAGAATTTGTGTAACTGAAATACAAAAAATAAAATAAAAGACAAATGATCACGTAGAATTTTACACATCAAAAAGAAGGCGTATTTATTTTCTTTTTTTATTAACTAACATAACTTGATGATGTTATTCTTGTTTAAAATCTTGCTGTTTCTTGCCCTACGATATCAAGTGCTCGAAGTGACCGCCATTTTGGCGAATACATAAATTGATTCGTTTCTGTACCGACCTAGTGGCGGCTGACAATTTATTTGTATGAATTCCATACAAAATTGTGGTTAGTGAGTCAAAGTTCTTGAACACTATCGTATTGCTTTTTGTAAACCTCAGTTTTCAGGTAGCCCCACAAAAAGAAATCTAGAGGTGTCAGATCTGGACTATGCGCTGGCCAAGTAATAGGACCATGTGTCCTGTCCATTGATCACCAAACTGTTGGTTCAAAGTCGAACGCGTACTGCGGCTGTTGTGAGGTGGAGCGCCATCTTGTTGAAAAAATATTCTTCTTGATTCCGACAGTGGTAAATCATCGACGAGGTTTTCAAGATTCTCTAATATTCTGTTGTTATAAATGTTGGAATTCAAGGTGCCTCCATAACATTCCACCATTATGGTTATAAATGTTACCGACAGGGGCGACTAGTTCAAGCTTTTTGAGTACTCCAACGATAACTTAATGGTAATGTGCCTGCATTTTTTTTTTGTGAAAATTATAGTATTTAATTTAATGTTAGTAATTTATGTTATACGTCTGTTCTTTATTATAGTATATTTTTATTGTAATTTTTTATATCTTTAACTAATGTAATTGGCCCAGGGCCGTTTTTATGTTAAAGTAAAAAATAAATAAATAAATAAACGATGGTTGGTCCCGTAGAAGTTTTTGATCAGTATTAGAAACAGGATCGATTGGCATCAAAAAATGTTTTTGTGTAAAATGGCTATTTTCTTGCTAACTGTAATTTTTTTTGAAAATCTGTGAATGGGGATCAAAATTCCATAAAAGATTATGGATAGCCTCCTAAGACCATTTTCGCGTAGCTGCAACGGATAAGGTACTTCCCCTTACTGCCCCGCTGAAAGTTTCCACCCTGTATAGTTAGGTATATGTTGAATATTCTCCTTCTCACAATACTCCTTCTCACAATACTCCTTAAAGTCATTGCTGGTAAACGCACTACCACGATCTGAAATCAACCGTATAGGACTCCCAAATGTTTGCTGATGAATCTTTGACTTGTCTATAGCCTCCCTACCTGGTAGTCCCTTTCACTGGAAACAACCACACAAACTTTGTAAATCCATCTACAACAGTTAAGATATAATTATACATCTTTCTCGTCTCTGAAAGAGGTCCGATATGATCGCAAACTTTGATTTGAAGAACGAACCACGTGGAAGACCGCCCACACAGGTGAATAACAATGAATTGAAAGAGATGGTGGAAGCCGATCCGAGCCAAACTACCCAGGAATTGGCGGCATGGTTTAACGTTACCTTACCAGCAATATTGACTTATTTGCGTCAAATCAATAAAATAACAAAATATGAGAAATGGGTGCCTCATGATTTGACTGATCTGCAGAAAGAAACGCGTTTTGAATTGCCTTGTTGAATCGATACAGAAATGAAGGAATATTGGATCGAATTGTGACATGTGATGAAAAATGGATTCTTTACGATAACCGTAAGCGAAAAATGCAATGGCTGACTCCAGGTCAAACGCCGCAACAGTGTCCTAAAACAAAGCTTACCAATAAAAAGGTAGTGGTAACTGTTTGGTGGTCTCAGCATGGTGTTATTCACTATAGCTTTCTCCGATCTAGTCAAGCAATATTGGCAGATGTCTATTGTGCCGAACTCCGAACAATGATAGCAAAACTAGCAGTGAAACAGCCCCGACTCGTGAGTCGATCTTCACCATTATTGCTCCACGATAACGCGAAACCAGGACGACAAACCGTCGCCATGGGATCTGGAGGCGATAGTCCTCGCGCGCCTGCATGATTGGCGCGCGGAGGCACTACGCCGGGGGGAAACTCTGCACCCGCGGCAAATCGCTGCGGAGCGGACGGACCTCCGGCGCGATCTCATGTCGGAATGGAAGGCGCGACTATCGCAACCCAGCGCAGGGCACGCCGCGACAGCGGCGATAAGACCCCTCTTTGAGGAGTGGCTAGAGAGGCGTCACGGCGTTCTCACCTTCCGCCTGACGCAGGTCCTCTCCGGACACGGATGTTTCGGTTCCTGCACATAATCAGGCGGGAGGAGACGCCCGGGTGTCACCACTGCCAGGATCGCCCAGAGGACACGGTGGAGCATACGGTGGCGGTCTGCCCTGCTTGGGCGGAGCCCCGCCGTGTCCTCGTAGAGGCGATCGGCAACGGCGGCGACCTCTCGCGTCCGGCCCTGGTGCAAGCCATGGTCCGGGGCGAGAGGGAGTGGGAGGCAGTCACCTCCTTCTGCGAAGCAGTCATGCTAGCGAAGGAGGTCGAGAACACCTCACGCCTCAGCCGCCGCGGGAGACGCTCCGGGCGTCGGGGGCCGCGTGACGACTCCCGGCCACCGTAGGCGCTGGCCTGCGGGCGGTGAGTAATGGGTAGCTCGCCGTCCGATCAGGACCAGGCCCGTGCCGGACTGTTAAGTTGTTTACTTTTTCCATCATTGCTGTGAGGTCACTGGAGAAAGGGTTCCATGTGTGGGATATGTGTTCAAGAGCTTCCAAATCCATGTTTTCTTGCTTCTTTTTCCTATCAGCAAGACAATATGTCTTGCTGATAAATCCGTCCCCACATTGGAAATATCAGTGATAGCGGTCATGGCGTTTTTAGAAATTGCTATTTGGTACACTCCTAGACTTGCTTTTACTGCCCACAGTAAAGGCTTAAAACCATCTGTTATTGACTCTATTAGGTTATCTATAATCTGACCTGCATCATCTCCAACTCTCCGCATGAGGCCTTTATATTTGTCAAGTAACTCGCCTCTGGTAACTTGGCCTAGATTGCTTGTTTCTATAATTTTGTTGACAATCCTCTCATTTAGGGGGTCATTTAGCTGGATCCAAAAGCTCTTCAACTACCCGAGAGGTTTTTTAAGATCTTGACTTGGGGCATTGCATACCTCTGAGCATTGTAACTGTTCCATGCTCAGAGATATGCAATGCCCAAATCTTTAATGCCTTTAGCTTCGGCAACTTGTCTTTTGACTCAAAGGCTAAGCGTTTTAAATTTTTCTGGTAAACTATATAGACAACAAATCATCGTTGATACGAGTATGCTCATTTCTGCTAGTTTATCAACAGCGTCGAAAAAGATTCAAATGATCTCGTACATAATCTGTGTAATGGTCTTAATAGGCTCAAAGTGAAAGAAAATGACAAAAACGAATAAACACACTTTAATAACAAAAATAGCAGAAAAAATAAAATACATTAAGTTTACAATGACGATGACAGACAAGTAAAAAAAGAGCAATCAATTTGACGGCTAAATAAACTGGAACATCTTTGAAGAAAGGCTTCCTCAATGGTTAACAGAGAATAATTATGTTGTTAGTAAATAACAGCAGAAGCAAAAAAAGATGATCAGTGAAACGCGGTACTTCTAAGCGCATCAACAATGATGAGTATAAGTTGGTACGCGAAGTAATTGCGCCAAAGATAGTTGAGGAGATATCTTATAAAGAGTTAGATAAGCACTTCGTGCCAAAGTAGTCAGCGCTAGCTGAAATATATATATTTCATACGGCGGCGCCAGACCCAGGCGAAGATTTGACGCAGTTGGTAGCCCGGGTGCGGCGCCTGGCAGTGGAATGCAAGTTTGGAACAGCTATGGACGAAATGTTGCGGGATCGGTTCATCATTGGGTTGCTGCCGGGGCCGGAACGCGACAAATTGTTAATGGACGAAAAAGCTTCATTGGTACATGAACAATTTGTCCTGTCATGGCATGTCATGGCACTATTTACAGCAACTGCAATTTTCAACGCCTGGTGCAAAACGGGCAGCGCCACAGTCATCCACGGCAGCAGCATTGACAGCGACCAGCACAGACGTGTTCAAGATAGCGACAAGACCGGGATAATCATTGGCAAAGTGTAGTGTGTGCGGCTATAACAATCATACAGCGGACAAGTGTCGGTTACATATAAGAGTAAAAAATGTGGTGTGAAAGATCATTTTTAAAAAATGTGGCCAAGTTAAATGCCTACAAGCGTTAAATGAGTATGTAAACCATACTCTGGTGAGAAATTAGACGTAGCTGGCCAAGCCCAAAAATAGGAACTGCAGTGCGATTCTGTAACCATCTCACCGTGAAAACATTTCAACTAATGCTAGGGATTGACACTATTGACACTATTGACAGCTCACTCTCAGCTCACTTCATCTAACTTTTCACGGTGAATTTTTACAGAATCGATCGGCTGATTCGATAAAATTCATCATAATATTTTTCAAACAGTTATAATAGATAATCAAAACTTTTATTTTTTAAGATTGCACTAAACTTCCAAGGAATTTTTTAAAAAATACGGCATTTGCCAGCATTCAATTTCCTACGTTGCACGGATTTCGAGAAAAACTTCTGGGACAGATGAACAAATAAGTTAATAAAAGTTTTATTCAAGTTAACATTAAAAACAAAAAAGTATTTTTTTCTAATTTAAACAAGCAATACTCACATAGTTAAGTCAACGGAATTCAATTTCACCTTTTCCTTTATCTATTCTTATAGGATGGGTCTCAGCACTCTCAGCCACAGAGAATGCGGCGCTGCTTGGCGCAAATCTCTTTACAATTGCATTTTTGCAGCGCCTTACATGATATCGCGTAGTAAGTTTTATACAGACATTCAAATATGGAACTTCAAATGAAACGATTTATTATTGATTCTGCCATAGTCTTTAGTCAGTGGTTGTCGTTTCTTGATCTATGTTGTGTATATTACATATTTTCCACTTCAGCTAATTTAGGTTGTTGCAAAGGTTGTGTAACAGGAACATTGATTATGTCTTCTGCGCGAGTTAAATTTACATGACATGGTGATAGGTTATTCTTCCATCAGTCTCAGATATATTTTAGGTTACTATTATTTCATTCCAACAACAACATTCATTATATTCATATTGTTAAATAACTATAAAATATTTAATTTACTCAGTCAATCAATCAACTCACCCTATCGCAGTCCACTGCTGGACATAGGATTTTCCCAGGCTGCGCCACAAGACCCTGTCCTCCGCCTTCCGCATCCAGTCTGTCCCAGCCACCCAGGCGAGCGTCTCACGCTACGCTTGCCGATACGCGATCTCCACTCCAGGACTCGTCTGCTCCACCGTTAATCGGTCCTTCGCCAAACATGGCCAGCCTACTGCCACTTCAATTTGCAGACTAAAAGCTATGTCGGTAACTCCGGTTCTTTTCCGGATAATTTCATTTCTAAAGCGCGCTGAGCGACCTTGAATTTGTGGACCAGCCTGACCGTCAGTGTCGACGTTTCGGCACCGTATGTCATGAGGGGCAGGATGCACTGGTCTTCAAATACTGCAGGATAGGTGATGAGAAGACTTGACGAAGTTTTCCCAATTTTGCCTAACCCAACTGGATCCTTATAACGGCTTCTTTCTCGAAAGGTATGTCTACCGATCTGGATGATTTGCCCTAGGTAGACATAATCCTCCACAACTTCGAGAAGCGAGCCTTATAAGAGGATTGGACTCGGCAAGACGTGCGAATTGTACATGACTTTTGTCTTGCCCAAATTCATGCAGAGGCCAACGCGCCGAGAGAGGCTCCATTTAGGCTGTGCAGAATTTGGTCTAGCTGTTCCAGTGTCTTTGCCATTATGATGATATCATCGAAAATAATAATTCGATGTAGCGCCCGTTAATTCGACTATATCATATTATATCATTCATATCTTCGTCAGTTTTCAAACTCTTGCCTTTATCAAGTCAGGAACACTTTTTGAAGAGACTTGCTTAGAAAATAATAATCTTCAAGGTGATTTAAAATTTTAATTTCGCGTTTAAGTACGTATTGAAATAATAAAATCAAAGCGCTCACGTGGTAAGTGGCTCTACAGGTTGGTATCTTTAGGTACGGTTTATGTTCCATTTGTTTACAATTTCATCAGATACTTTTGGAACAGACCATAGTGTCGACCTTTTAAATCTTCACAGCTGGCATGTGTTCAATCAGAAACTAGGCACGGAACAGCGACTTTTTAACACACGGGCTACAGAGGTAAAATATGTATATTGCACTATTTCAAGAGCACTCGCCTATCTCGTTCTATGTCATCTATAAGATTGTCGTGAGGATGTGGTAGTTACAGAAGTCTAAGCCGTCGTACAAGTTACAGCCCCCTCTGGTTATTCTGAAATATAACTAAGGACTGATAAACTAATTTATTACTAGCAGCACGCACCAGCTTTGCTCGTTATTTTACAACATCGAAATTGTATTCATGAACATCACAGTTAAAATAAAATATTGTTTGCCAATAACATATGTCTTGTAATAAGCCCGTAAATAATTTGCTCACGCGGCTTGAAGAAAATACTCACACTTATACCTACCTACTTATTATTTTTACAATTGCGAGTTAAGATCACGTTATATGATTAATGTGCCATTAACACGTAGATTTTTGTAATAATATTAGATTTTTCTTCAAGGTTTTCTTTTAATTGTGCTTTGGCGCGAATTCACTGGAAATTAATAATGATTATAAAGTAGAGTATAAAGTTTACTTTTTTACACAATATATAACACAAATAACTATTTACACCTAAATTAAATAAATGTCATTATGGTCCGGTGTCACCAGGCCACACGAGGTTCAAATCCGGACTAGTACCAATATGGCTTTGTCAATTCATAATATTGTAGTGAAAATAAATAGAAATCAGCACATTTAATATATAACTTATAATTTTGTAAATTAATTCCGCTCATGGTACGAATTTTAATTATTTCTGTGCCCGGTAGGGAGCTGTACAATATTTCATATACATCATTTACAGAGACGCTAGCGAGTTTTGGCTGTGTAAACTCATGGTAGAGCTACTGGTCGCAAAAACTTAGCGAGTTAACGGATAAAGGATGAGTTAGTGGGATAATATAAAGCAGTAATTAAATTGAAATCAAGCATTTTAAAAATATTTCAACAGTTTTCAAATTGTATCTTTGTCGACTATTATATGGGCGGCACCTCTAAATATTTTACAATATTTTATACTTTATTAGATAGGTGATTTAGGGCTGATTTTTCCAACGCCAGATAACTTTATCGGAGGAATAATTTTTAATTTTCTTCTACACAAAAACTCGTCGGAAGTCAATTTTATTCCACGAATAAAAATAATCGGTCGATTGAAAAATCAGCCCTTAAAGGAATAATTATTTTCCTATCATTTTTACGCTTAATAACTGCCTGTTTTTCAAGCCACTTTCAACGCCATGTTTTTTAAATAAAATTTGATGGAAACTATGTAGCAGTGAGTAGTGTCAAAGCAACGTTTGGTTTAACACTAACATCTTATTTTAATTTTTTATCATTAGCTACTCGTACTGTCGCACACACTACATTTGTGCGCGCGCTCCATTAAGTATTTTCCGTTCCTAGCAATAGAGGGCAATGTGTACAAAGGCCTTCAAACAAGTGCTATTTTTAAATCACTAAACCGTCCAGTTATTCTTCGAAGGCTGCAACTAAGAAGTTCTTTTTAAATTGTTTTCAAATATTTCCGTAGATGTCGCTGTTACTAACCGTAACTGACCAGTGCATTTTGCAGACCTTGTAGTGCAGTGCGTCATTATGCTTTCGTAGATTTTTATGTGTGCTTTCTTTCAGTATTTGCATGCAGAACATGAGATCTGGCACGTATTATAAAACATTCTCAATTTGTAAATAGTTTTCAACCAGAACCTTAGTTAGTATAATAAAATAGCGAGTGGTAAGCTTGCCGAGAAATCTGGGAATACAGATTAAGTACAGAGTAAAATAAATCTATGTTATGGATTTAAAGTGCATGTCACGTGTTTGACGTTTGGAGCCACTTGTGCAGGATTTCAGAAGAGTGCAGACTTCTTGCCCTTTAACTGTTGACTATGCGTCCTATATTTTATTGTATTTAAGACGCAAAAAAGGCATAGGATTTATGCAGTATCCGCTACTAAAAATGAAATATTTGATTGGAACTTTTTATTTTAATTCTATTAATGTCACTCTGGCATTTATGTACAGGCCATATTTTATCAAATAATTGAACAATTAGCACGACGGTGAACGTCTTGTAAACGTTGCAAATTGTGACAAGAATGCGTGGAGCCAAGCCCCCGCTTGGCTCCACGCATTCTTGTCACAATTTGGACTCACACACACATTAATAATCCTTGTAGCGGCTCGATCTCAGAATACCAGATTCGCAATATAACAGAAGTACAGTTAAATGAAAAATTGTTTCTGGTTCTTTTTCTTCTTCTTTTCGCGTCGATGGTACTCTTCTTCGATATTTTATATTTTTTGAGCCCAGTAGGTGGCCACGTTGATTGCGGCATCAGTGGCATTAATTAAGTCATCCAAGCTGCAGGTGAACGGGCACTTGGGTCATCCAGCAAGTGGGGCATGGTCTGATTAGAGGCACCGCACTCGCCCTGGGTATTGAATGGGTCAGTAATCCCCCATTTCGAAAAATTGTGTCTACAGCGCCTTACTTGGTTATGCAATCGATTAACAGCTTTTTATATAGGCCACTGCAGATCACGGCCAAGAGACAAATGTTCTTGGGTTTTGAACCGAACTCTGGAGGTAGTAGATGCTTTTCTTCCCACAATTTGCTTCTGTATTTGTTCTGGATGGCCTGCGTAGAGCGTAAGAAGCTCTTACGACTTTTAAAATAAAATAAATACCTAAATATTAGTTTCCCTGCGTGATCGAATCACCGACAAGATAACCGACATAGCCTAAAGAATTGCCAAACTTAAGAGGCAGTGGGCAGAGAGTGTACGACTAAACGCCGACAGACACTATGCCGACAGACTGAACACCGACAAGACTTGACTTCGACGGGACTCTTCGCCGACAGGACACTTCTCCGACAGGACTCTTCGCCGACAGGGCTCATCAGCGACGCAATTTATCTCCGATAATCAGATTCTTACTTTGGAAATTGATTGCTTATGCTTTTCTTGTAAGTATCAATTCATAAAAAATAAATATTTTGCATTGGTTATTAGTGTAGGTACATCTCTTCTTATACATATATACAATTCTCGTGTCACAATGTTAGTTACCATACTCCTCCGAAACGACCGATTTTTATGAAATTTGCATTCAGTAGGTCTGCGAATCGGCTTCTATCTATTTTTCATACCCCTAAGTGATAAGGGGGTAGGTAGGTAGGGTAGGGTAAAAAAAAGGTGCATTGCAACGTATGCCGGGCACAACTAGTATATAATGTATAATATCATTATGTAAAGATACCCATAAAAAACAAACAAAATTATATTTTTTTTTTAAAACGTCTTAGTAACAATAAACCTATCACAAAAATCACAAATCATTCTAATAACAACTCCTTTTTAATTAAATATTACTTTATGTTTTAAAATGAATAATATAGGATAAACCTTTTAAAAATTCGATCACATCTAAATTGTTTTTATTATTCAAATGTACCATCAACCTTTCGTTGATTTTATTTGTTTTATTCTTCCGTGGTTTTATTATGCCCGCTGATAGTCTCTCAATTTCAGATTTTGTATTTTTTTTTCCTTTTTAATTTCATCTATAGTTTTAAATATATTCCATTTTTTTCTATTTAGCAATATGTTCCACCTATTGTGCCAACTTTCGACAGCGTTTTGTGTTGTTGGTGTGCCTGCTTCAATAGAATCCGATATTGACCATGTCTCTGGTGGGAACGTGGGTGGCACTTTTGTAATCAATAATTTTAATGTGCTCGTATTGATTAGAGTATTTTTGGTTTTGTAAACATTGCTGTCAATATAATAGTTTTTAAACCATTCTATAACTTGGTGCGCTTTTGGTGGTAAAACTTTTTCAACTATTTCTTTAAAAGCTGATGGAATATCTACTGCAGGTAAAAATGCTAGTGCAGCCAAATGTCTCATTTTGAACGGAAAATCACAGTTTTCACCATACAACTTTGCCAATCCTGCTTGTTGTATGTGCCTCCATATACTTTGTATTAAATGAAAATAGCAACATTTATTCCTGCTTTCTGGGAATGCGCGTTTACAAGCATTAATTGCTGCTTTTTCAAAGTCAGTTATAATCGTTTTTGGATTTAGACGCAAATTAAATTTATTCAAAGTGTGCATTTTTATTATTTCTAACATGATTTAGTAGCAGTTCTCCGATTTATGAGAAAGGAATGCGTAAACTAAAGGAAAAATCGTCTTCTTATCGCTGCTAACATTTCCATGAATAGTGTACATCTGGCATAACGGCAGCGGACAGCATTTGAAAGTTCCATCTTGAATCCAGAAATCAGCTTTAAATAATAATCGTAGATTTTGCTCAGTTGCAAATATAATAACAGTTTCACCATTGTAATCGTAATGACCCACTAAAAACTGTTCCTTTTCAAAGTTTTGGTAATTATCTGGTATACTTATATCACTTAGTTTTTTATGAATACAAGGTTTATTTTTATTTCTCGTCCGATTTATCATTTTAGTCATTGCTTGCTTATTAGGCATACTTGGAGAACTTACATTTGGAACATCCTTCATACAACTTTGTATTATTTGTATAGGTGAATCCATACTGGAATGAGCTTTGTCTTTTATTTTAGCCTGGAATTTACGAACAACCAGTGATTCGGGATTCGGCATGTGACAATACTGCCTGATAGTTTTACTTACCAATTCATGTTTCCCGTCAGTAATTTTGGTTTTCACAAAAACGTAACAATTTTTTATTTTATTTTCGACACAACTCCAATAAAACACATCCCCACGAACTTTATTTCGACACTACAAATATCCTTCAATCACTAATTGTAAGTTACCGGTTTTTGATTTTATAAATTCACATGAACTCATTATAAAAGAAACAATAAAGTGGTAATTATAAGCGTGCTGTGTTCGTGCTGAACTGTAATGCAAAAGTGTCCGTAAGAATAACACTTCAACTAGTGAACTAAATATTTTATAAATACCTTCAAATCCGCATCTTAAAATAGTTAATGTTTTAAGATTAGGTAGGTACCATATTATACGTTACAATGTTGTAACGTCATTTATTTTGTATGAATTGTATAATTACAAGAAATGCATAAGTAATCGATTTCCAAAGTAAGTATCTGATTATCGGAGATAAATTGCGTCGCTGATGAGCCCTGTCGGCGAAGAGTCCTGTCGGAGAAGTGTCCTGTCGGCGAAGAGTCCCGTCGAAGTAAAGTCTTGTCGGTGTTCAGTCTGTCGGCATAGTGTCTGTCGGCGTTTAGTCGTACACTCGTGGGCAGAGCACATTGCGAGCAATGTGCCCTGCATAGTAAAATGGAATAGGCTACAAAGTAATACCCATTTACATACAATAAAAGAAAAGTAAACATAAAGCTGTTTCAATAAAAAATATAATACAAACGTCAATAGTTTGCATTTAGTGCCAAGCATTATGTTGTTTAGTCTGTCTCGATAATTCACTGCTTTTACTAGGTATGATGGAAGTGAAGAAAGAAAGAAAGAAGAAAGAAAAACGTTTATTTGGACACAGTTCGTGAAACACAAAATACAAAATTAATAAAATAACAAATAATGTTTCAGACGAAACATGTTGTTTGTTTGATGTTTCGTTATAGTGTGTGCCTCACGGCTGCGCCAAAAAGGTTCATTTCAGTATTAATGCCAGACAGATGCTGTCTGACGCTGGTTTTCTAATGAACCCTTAGGGAAAAGTGACGGGGAGTACACACAGTTTCAACAGACCCCAACCAGGCTTTAAAGTGCCTGCGTTCACCCATAGATGGCGTTATTTTAAGAATTTGGACAAGTTCAATCATTTAGTTCATTCATAATTAGTATATTTTCTAAATCATGCAGTAGGTATTTTTTTGCTTAATTAAATATTTATATCTTTTTAATAATTAGCTTTGGTGGTTTCCGGTCGCTTACCTACAAAAATAATTGGCAAAATGTAAAACTGAAAGTTCATGCCAGAAATAACTTGCTACGCCGCCTAATATGCGAACAACTAGAATGATGCTTTGTTTTTTGCGCTGCTGAATATACTTGTCCACAATGAAACCGCTCTGCTCGAGCTAACCTAGTGAATACAAGTGAATACTTGAAACGAGACGTGCCGGATTATTAGTGGTTGCTATAAACCGACCCCAGTACGTATACTGTATCCAGTGACTGGCTTTGTGCCTCCAAACATTCGTAATGGTTGTGGTCTTATAGCCAACTACTGAGTCACATCACCCAATGCACAAATACTATTTCAGTGTCCCAGAGGCTAAAAAGCTAGAAAATAATGCGTGTGTCCAGCGTAGTCCAGCCAATAGTAGGTAACGCCCCCACAGCAAAATTGATTTAAAAGTGTGCTTGGTGTTTCTTGCCCATTCTTCTCCGTAGAGACCTACGTTCTGGAAGGTCAATTAGTCAAAAAGTTGAAGCTGAAAAAAAGGATGATTTTTTTTTCGAAATTTTAAATGTTATTATTTTTTATATTCGGAAGCTGTGTAAACCCCCTGATCATTGTAACAGACCATCTGAGAGCCTGTAACATAATGTAGGTACATACTCACATTTATTTTCATTCATTCCTCTACGTCAGAACAAGCATTGCATTACTGTTAGGCACTGTTTTGATTGTATTTCACGACACCAGGCCACGTTATTTATCCACAAGCAGTACACAGCCCTCAACTTTAATACAAAGTTACGACGACTTAGTGACATCAAAGGGCTGGGAACTTCGCCTATATTAGTTGATATCACTTTTTCGTATAATCACCATACTATTAAACACAATATAACTTCGGTTTTATTGTATTTTATTAGCATATACTCGTATTATAATAAGATTATGACAGTTTTGACAACGCTGTTTACTACGTTGCCATGAAAACTTTTCTTTCAAATTATTGATGGCCGGTTATTTTTAGCTGATTATACGTTCATACGTCTTCAAAATTAAACATGGCCACTAAATCTCAAATTCATATTTTCGTCATGATATTATTTTACGAGTTTACATTATAAATTCACGCAATGCTAGGGTCAGTTCACGCTTCGTCACTAAAGCGAAAACGTAAAGTAGGCCTGATTCTCCAGAGCCACCTATGTTGGGAACACCCATCAGCGCACCTCGAAAGGCTTCCTGTACCTGACGGACCATCACAGCGCCTCATCTAAAGGCTTCCTGCTGTACCTGACGGACCATCACAGCGCCTCATCTAAAGGCTTCGTGTACCTGTCGGGCCACCAGCGCGCCTCATCTAAAGGACTCCTGTACCTGTCGGGCCATCGGCGCGCCTCATCCGAAGGCCGCCACACCTGTCGGGCCATCAGCGCGCCTCATCTGAAGGCGGCCACACCTGTCGGGCTAACAGCGTCCTGCAGAAAACCCGCCTTTCCTACCATCACCGGCCACCGTAGCCTGACTGCAGCCATGGTCCTGGTCCTGCTGCGTGGGTCCCTCCACGGGTACCCTCCGTGTCGCGGACGCGCTCTCGTCCGCGCGTAGCCGTCGAATCTACCTGCCTCTCGTCGGCCTTCACCTTCAACTCCACCTTCAGTTATCTCGACTCCACCTATCACGCATCATCATTCTTACCCCACCTACACATTCTACACACCACTACCATTCCATCTGCATCTTTTTATCTTAAATATATATTTAATTATCTTGAATTGATTTCAACTTCCATTTCTTTTAATTCCTTAGTTTAATTTAAAGTTAAAGTTAGGATTTTCTTGTCGCTAGACGACAAGTCTTCCACTTGAAAACGCGTTACCGATGCCGATTTGGAAATCTCTAAAAATTGATTTCGAACCCAAGTCGACCGGAGCAAAGGCAATCTCAACAGATGGGGGTTCATAAATGGCTCTCAAGTGCGTATGTGACATCTCCCAACAGACAATGGCACCGTCCATATTGCTCCGGATGCCTTATTTATTATTTATTTATTTATTTAAGGATTACCAACGAGATACATTACAATTATCTTAAACCATTATAAAACTTGTATTATTATACATTATCCTGTAATGCACACTCAATTACAGGTAACCACAGCTTACACATTATCGAGTACACATGCTCTGAATACATAATTAAATTATAAAATATATTTAAAAAAAAAGAAACAATAACAATAACGTGCTAATAAGTGATTTACATGCTTTAAAAGATTAAAGATTAAAACATTAAAAATTACATTTATAAAATACAAAAATACAATTATTATTTTTTAGATAGGAATAAAAAGCATACGTAGTTTAAAATTAAATAAGAATGATTTTTTTTAAATTATTAGAATGATAGATCAAATGTCCTCCAAACGAAAGTGCTTGTATAGTTTACGTTTAAAAGTGTTAAGACTGTCATGATTTATATCTATTTCAGCTTTGCGGCATATACAATTGTACAATTTGGTAGCCCTCGTAAGGGGAGAGTTGTCACCTAAATTGGTTTTGTGCAAAGGTCTTCTAAAAAGATTGTAGGTATGTGACCGTGGTAACCTGCGAGGAACATTAAAATATATTTTGGATAGTAATAGTTCAGTATCTATTTTAGATGTCACTACTTTGTGAAGGAAACAAAGATCTAGAACCTTTCTACGATTGGTGAGGCTTTGGAGTTTGAAGTGCTGAACACGCTCTTTATAGGAATTTAATTGTATCGCATTTTTGCTATGTAAGGTTAGATGATACAAGAATCTCTTTTGAACTCGTTCAATACGTTGCTTGTGAACGTTATAGTGGGGTGACCATACCTGTGAACAGTATTCCAAATTACTGCGAACCAACGTCTCATATAGAATAATTTTCGTTTTAGGCTTGTTAAATGGCTTTGAGGTCCTTAATACAAAACCTAGCATTTTATTTGCGTTTGATATTATTTTATCTATATGGGCATTGTAGGTCATTTTACTATCTATCAAGACACCCAGGTCCCGGATAGTACTAACTTCGTTGAGTGTCTCGCCAGAAATAGAGTATTTTGTATTAAAAACATTTTTATTGCGACAGAATTTTATATGTAAACATTTTTGTAAGTTTAAGCTCATCCTATTTTCCTGGCACCACTCATCTAATCTATCCAGGTCAGCCTGCAACAGGTAAGAATCCTCTATAGATTTTATAGGCAGGGTCAACTTAAGATCGTCTGCAAACAAATATGATTCTGCGTGATGGAAGCAGTGAATAATAGAATTAATAAAAATATTGAAGAGCAAGGGCCCTAAGTGGGAGCCTTGTGGTACCCCAGACGTCACGTGAAAATCCTCAGATCGGACTCCATTCAAAACAACGAACGATAAACGATCACTGAGGTATGACTGAAACCATAGCAACAGTGGGCCATAGATTCCGCAGCTCTCGAGTCTTTGTATTAAAAGTTGGTGGTCTACTTTGTCGAACGCTTTACTAAAATCGGTATACACTGCGTCAACCTGAATCCTTTTGTCCACAGATCCTATGACATTTTCTGAAAAAGCGACTAGATTAGAGTGAGTTGATCTGCCCTGAAAGAAACCATGTTGATTGCCTACTATGTGATTTTTCAAGTGGCTATACAGACAAGGATACAATAATGACTCAAAAACTTTAGGGATAATAGAGATAATCGATATAGGTCTATAATTTATTATATCGTTTTTGCGACCATTCTTAAAAATAGGGACTATTTTAGCTTTTTTCCACGCGGATGGGAAACAACCTGTTTCAAGTGATCGATTATAGAGCAATTTTAAAGGCACCGAGAATGACTTCGCGCACTTAGCAAGGAGAATTGGGGGAATCTCGTCAGGACCTGGTCCTTTGCGAATATCCAGACATTTCAATTTGCTAGCGACCATATCTTCTGTAAGCGATATGTGACTTAATACATTTAGGCTCACACAACGCAATGAACTGTTTGATGTATTTGTTAGCTGTGTGGGGTGGTTCTGATTATACACCGATGAAAAGTTTTTTGCGTATAGTTGACAGATATCAGTACTGTTGTTAGCTACTTCATCGTTTAAGTTCATTATTTCCGGGATTGTACTTTTATTTTTACGCTTATGTTTAATGTATGTCCAAAAGTATTTAGAATTGGTTTTTATTCTATGTTCAATTTTTTTAATATAGGTAATGTAAGATGATTTGTTTAATGACCGGCACCTCTCTCTTAGTACTGCTAAACTCATTTTATCCATAGCGTTGTTATATTTTTTTACTCTTATTCTAAGGTTGTATGTTTCCTTCAGTAATTTAGTGAGATCTTTCGTAAACCACGGCGGTAATTTATTGTAATTGGCTTTACATGAAAAAGGAACGTTGTTGCTAATAGCAGCCTTTACGTTTTCGTAGAAAATTTCAACCATTTCATCTATCGTCCCACAGTCTTGTAACGTTGTAGTCCAGTTTATAGAGTCAAGATGCTGTGTTATAGCTTGATAATCAGCTTTGTGGTAGTTACGCGTAGGCAACATACTGCAGTTCAGAGTTCTTTCAGGAAGTATATCTAAATGGACCAGTAAAGGAGGATGATGTGTGTCTACTTTAGATAGGGGATCATTGCATTCGTTCACTTTGACATTCATTATATTAGCCTTGTCACCTGTCATGTGCACTTGGTGATCTTATGATTGCGACAAAGAGCGGAGTTCGCGCTGCTGAATTTCGAGGCAAACATGTTAGTACTTGCTAAAAAGAACACAAAGGCCCACAAACTCTCAAATAAAACTACGATGATTAAACGCACAATATTTTTTAATAAATTATCTAATGATTATTACATTAATACATTTGATTGATTAAGCTAGAAATGTTGAAATGATCAAGTGCTTCTTAACTGCGTAACTCTGCACTTGCTAAATTTTGGTGATTAAAAAGATTTTACTATGCTCACCTACTAATGTCACAACGCACAACGTAGTCGACACAAACTCGAGTTAAAATTTATACAAAATATTTTGTCTAAATCAACAATTGATGATTATGTTAAAATAATAAATAGTACTTAATTAAGGGCTGATTTTTCGATCGCCAGATAACTTTTATAAGAAGAATAAATTTGACGCTTTTGTATGAAATAACTGTCAAAATTACGAAATTATTCCTCGAATAAAGTTATTAGATGATTGAAAAATCAGCCCTAATACAAATATCACTAGCGAACACTCAAAATAAATATCCCTTGAAATTTTAATCTATCTATCTCAAGGTGACAATGATTTGACAGATGTTCAAAACTACTTACCTACATAACATTTAGTACACAGATATGTTTGCTACTCAACTCAATGAGATAGTAAAATTCTACTGAATGTAATACTAGACTAGAAATTGAAATGCATAAAGCTCTGAACAAACTGAAACGAGCGAGCGAGCGGGATGCGGGACGTGACTGCGTGTCTCGGTTCATTTAAGGGGCAAGCGCCAGGGTAGATCGCGAAATTATTGTTTTTTAAAGGTTTTTTTGCAATTTTCAGGGCGATGTCATGTTGAATTTTGATCAAAATATAATCCGCGAGCGTAACAAATATAGCTTTACAGAATTATAACCATTAAAATTTCGGCAAATATGTCAACAACATCAGCTACGCTGACGATATGTTGTTGTTGGGCCCCTCCATAAGCGCCGTTCGAAAACACCTCGCTATATGTGTTGAGTACGCCGAGGCTCATGGGCTCAGGTATTCCGGGCTGCAGGCAGACTTTTGGTGTTCCAATCACCAGGTTATAAGGTCACCCATGTGCTACCCGTCCTAATAGACGGTGATTCCACGCAGAGTTTCGCGTTTCAAGTTATTTTGCTTTATGATTTTAATAAAATTCGGATTTTAATTTATATTCGTTATAATTAATTTAAGTATGTAAATGATTTTAAAGTTTTTAATGAATTTAAAGATGATTGCGATTTTGGATTTAATGAATTTATTTTACAATTTTATTT
Source organism: Apamea crenata (assembly GCA_949629185.1). NCBI lineage: Eukaryota > Metazoa > Arthropoda > Insecta > Lepidoptera > Noctuidae > Apamea > Apamea crenata. The sequence goes on along the minus strand of OX451351.1, from coordinate 13,526,285 downwards.
TATGTATTCTGGTTATTTAATTTTAGTTTTAGTTATAATAGTATTATTTTGGCATGTATTAATCTTTGGTTACTAACATAATTTTTAATATATATTATACTAACATGAATATGGATCACTGTGTCTGAATTAAATAAATAAATAAAATCATCAATACCACCTTCCCCGCGGGAAAAGAGTTCCTTGAAAGAGAGAAAAAGATACGAAGAAGACTTACAAAAAAAATAATACATGTCACGTTCGCGAATCATATTTTGTTCAACAAACAACCTGTCACTGACCTGCAAATTGCAAAAAACGTACTAAATTTTGAGAGAAAAAAAAATCTTAATGACTAGGAAGTCACAAGACTATTCGCGCCAGTTTGAACATCTCCATTCATGTTAGTTGACACAATTGGCGCTCGCTTTAGTTTGGCGTGCTTTCAACTCAGCCTATCGCAGTCCACTGCTGGACATAGGCCTCTCCCAGGCTGCGCCATAACACCCTGTCCTCCGCTTTCCGCTTAGAGCTTTATGAAACAGTTATTAATTAAAATAATATTTACTTTTATACTAAATTACTTCTAATAATAAAGGAACTAAATATGAAGGAACTGTGCAAAATACTCTTTGATGAAGTTACAAGTTTTTATTATTTCATAATAATTTAGTAGGTACATATTTATTGCTTATAAGTGCATTTGGCAGCGATTTTTTTATTATTTAATAATCAGTGCAATTTATTCTCTTATTGTATCTAAATAATTATTCTTGGTATTCATAATTAAATGTATGTACCTATTAGCTTTGGTGTCTCTGTTCATATTCGAAGGCTATTTCTAATAAAATCCCGCATCCGTATTTCTTGAAAAAAATATTCTTTGATGTACTTGCCTGCTTACTTCTTACATAATATTCTAATTAAGCGTATCGCATATTGCAGTAATTATACAACATCAAAAACCTTCGTATAAATAGTATCTCTATCTAAACCTCTAAGTGTAAATTACGAATCTAAAACTATGACCAGCTCAGGAATTAAACGTTTTCCTTATTTCTCGCATGTATTTTACGTTAAGTTTGGTCGCATATAGCCCAGTCAAATAAGCAGAACAATTTAGTGGACACTCGGAATGTAAGATAGCTGATTTTTTCATATTTTATTTACAATGTGTAACTGAATAGTGAATTGATGCACATTATGAAAGTAGGTTGTTCAGAATCGTTCTGAATTAATTTGTGTAACTTTTTTATCGCAATTACTCGTATAATTAAAACTACTTAAATTGCAGTCACACTTCCGCTGTACAGCTTCCGCTGTACGCTTCCGCTGTAAAGCATTACACATATTTTTAAAAAAGGAATACGCATTTATTATGCAGTTATGATTATTAAATAAAATTACGAAAACCGACGAACTTTGCTTTTCCGACAAAAAAATATTAGTCTAGGAATTTGCCGCGTTTTTGTTTTCTTCAAATACATAAACGTTAAGTTTATTTTTTCGCAAATGGTACGAAAAGTAGAGTAATTTCCTCGGTGATAAAGCTGTCTTAGTCTTGGGTGAACTTAAATCGCGAGCGTAACGAAGGACTCGAGGATTACTCCCAAGCGTAGCGAGGGTGTTAAAACCTTAAATCACGAGCGAAGCGAGGGATTTAAGACGAGTCCTGAGTGTAGCGAGGAAAGAAATCGTCACCCACGACAGAAGACACTGCTTTATCCCCTTGGTTAATAATCTACTAATTAATATGATTACTTAAATTCACGCACTGACATATTACTTGTTACTATTTTAGGAAAATTGTCTACTTTTACAATGTGTGTAAATATGTGAGCAACATGTATATATCACATAACTAATTTTCTGCCATCACTTCATTTAAAATTATTTTTACCTATTACGGTATAGTTATTTTATTCCAGGTAAATCGTTTTCACATATAATTATATAATTTACGTATACAAAATATTGTAAAACATTTTTAAAGAGTAACGAGTGGAGTTTTTTGCCCATTCTTCTCCATAAGAAACTACCTTTTGGAAGGGGCGACTAGAATCAATTCTAATTTCTCGTGAATTTTGACGTCCAAAAGTGTCTTTTATGTGCCTATTTAAAATAAATGATTTGACTTTGACCTTCAAAACTCTCTGTCACAAAACTCGAATACAATCTTTTAAAATACATTTTTTTTACAAATTACATGTAGAGCATTAAATTATCTATAATTTATGTCCATGTAATTACAATTTCTGTCATATTATCAAACATTCTCAGACAAGTCGCAGAGTGTCGCAGTCACATGCCTTAATACTACTTGTTGGCTCTTGTGATACAGTACATCCTAGTACAAAAGCCAGGGCTGCACTGATGTTTGTGTCTTGAAGTGAAAATAAATAAACTTTAAATAAATAAACTTTACTTAATAATGTTTACTAAGTAAATTATTCACTAAAAGCCTTCTGACTTTCAATAACTATTTTATTTTCTCATCAAGTATTGATTTAAATTATGCGGTGTATGGAATCTTCGCACACGACATCTTGTGAAATGCATCATATTTTAACAATTGAACCGATAGGTACTCTTATATCAAAAGTATTAAACAAAAGCTTCAAAAGCTAGTTTCGCTCTTGACGTGGTTGAATACTTATTTGACTGGGCTATTATACTTTTTACGCAGTAAACTGCTTTTTAATCATATTGCATATCTACGTAGCCGTAATACCTAAGTTTTTTTTTATTTTTATTTAATTCCACAGCTACATTTATGGTTCCTACGTACGTGCGAGTATGCTATGTAATATACCTACAAACTTATTGTATATTTCATTATTGATGTATCCGTGAGGCGAACATAAAAGATGATTGGGTCTACTATCTGTAATAACTGGGCAATGGGTAATGATTCATTATCTGCCTGGCCTTTACCCAACTATGTTGGGATCGGCTTCCAGTCTAACCGGATGCAGCTGAGTACCAGCATTTTACATGGAGCGACAGCCTATCTGACCTCGACAACCCAGTTACTGGGTAATACGAAACCCCTTGGTAAGACTGGTTGTCAGACTTTCGGGCTTCTGACGACCCGTAACGACTGTCAAAGATCCACGAATGTCAGCCAGGACCACCGGCTTAACGTGCTTTAAGAGGCACGGAGTGTTCTTGGTATGTAAAGATGGTCACCTATCCACGGATCAACTGCGGCAAGCGTAGCTTAACCTGATCGATCGACACGTGCGGCTGTTATTACTTAGACACAAGCCCACCAGGCAATGGATAATAATTAATGACTAGCATTTGGTGGTCACTAGTCGTCAACTACCGGTGACTATAGTCAGTTTGCTACTGTGGTGACACAAAATGTTGTAATTGCACTTCTCTTACTTATTTCCCCTCTCCTTGACGGACGTCATGGAATCGTGCAACTGGGCCCCAATTCTATATGGTAATTATTATTCTCCGAGAAATCTTAACATGTGTAAACCACGTCAATATCGTGTCTTGTAGAAAACCCTGTAACGGCAAGGGATCTAAATGACAACCGTACGGACAACATGTGTATTTTGACAGTTCAAACCACGCCAACGTCGCGATGATTTCGCGCGGTTTCGTTCATTGTATCATAGAGAACACGTTAATAGCAGATGTCGTGATTAACTAAGGAATTGACTTGGTTTCGAAGTAAGAAATAATTAATGGTCATAGTAAGAATAAGGGGCCCGCCCTAACGTAATGCAGTATCGAGTGGTATTGGTTCACTTAGATCAAACTCATCTGAAAGTGCATTGAACTATTACTTAATTATTATTAATAAAGGATAATTTGTTGTGTCAAATCATCTAATAATATTTTACTATTCTAGCGCTTTTTGCTAATTAACTACATAATAATATTTTTAATGCTATCCATCAAACCATATCGGTATTTTGTTTCATTTAGGTCCTGTTTCGGAAAGATTGATCAACTAAGTACAAGAAAAGATTTATGGACATTATATTTGACCCACAAATCATCATCACCCTTAACCCTCATTCTTTCTGGTTAAAGACATTTAATTCTCATAAAGCAATTTACATTTCACTTACATGAGAACAAATTTAAAGTAGTTATTTTTTAATTAATTAGTACATATTTGACTATATATTAACAACAAAACAAAATTATAGTAACATTAGTATTACAAATTACTTAGGTTCGTGGGTACTCCCAAAAATCCAACACTGTGACACTATGCGTAACTACCCTGCCTTGAGATAAGGAGTGGGGTCCCGCTGTCACCGTTGTTAACCTGTTGTTAACAGCTGCTATTATTATTTTTTTATTTATTATATTATTTTTCGTATTGGTTTTATGTTAAGTTTAGCATTAATCGCTTATGGTTCATTAATACTAATAGTTTGAAGAACATATTTTTTTTAGTTTGGTTTTAAAAATATTGATCGAAATCGCACCCATTTGGTAATTGATTGTAAAGTTGCACTCCCTCGTAACCAAGTGATCTTTTACCTTGAGTGGTTCGCACTCGAGGAAGTACTATGTGAATTTTCCAAAACTGCTACGGTTATGCAATTGATGTGTTTTGGTGAATGAAATTTGTATATGTATGGTTTTATTAAGTATTTTTTGAATGAGTACGCAGGTGCAGTATCCATGAAGTTGTTTAATGTTCAAGAGTTTCATGTTCTTATATATTTTAATTGTAGGTGTTAGGTAATCGTAATGAAAAAGCATTTTAATAATTTTGTTTTGTGCAATTTGTAGGTCTTTTAAGTTTGTTTTAGGTGCATATTGCCCCTGATTTCGATTAGGTTACACACATACTGTATGCGTGGCTTGTTAAAGCCACACATACAGTTGTATATTGTCTGGCGTACATTATATGGCAGACAGAGTGTACGATGTTTCGTAGTGAGCCCAATAAAGATGTAATTTTGGATCTGATGTAGTCAATTTGAACCTTCCAATTTAGATGGCAGTCTAGTCTTAGCCCAAGGTATTTCTCGTGTTGTTTGAGTTCGAGTATTTGGTTTTCAATTTGTAAGAGGTGGATGAGGTGGTATTTTCTTATTTTTGGCTTTAAATATGACGTAACTAGTCTTGGATGCATTGATTGTTCGAAGATTTTGTTGAAACCAGATGAACAATGAGTTTAGGTCTTCTTGGGCTTCATTTATCATGTCAGCTATAGAACCACCAAAATAAAACAGACAGGTATCGTCCGTATATAGCGAGATATGTCCGTGTATTGGAACCTTATGGATGGAGTTTATGTATATTAAGAAGAATAGTGGACCTAACAGTGATCCCTGAGGAACACCAAACGTGATATTGTGCGGTTTACTTTGGTATTCATCAACTTTAACCACCTGAAGCCTGTTATTTAAATATAATTCGAACATTTTATACGCTACACCTGATACGCCTATGGTTTTAGCTTTTGTAGTATTATAGGGTGGCTAACTGTATCAAAAGCCTTTTTAGGTCGATAAATAAGCCTAGCGCCATGTTTTTTTGATCAATGTTCATTCTTTATCCCAATTTATTTGGATTCAAAACTTTTGTTAATTACCTAGTGTGTTTGCTAATAAAATAACTTTCTATCTCAAAAACAAGCTCAACATAATAAATACATTTATCTAGAATTTAATATAAACAACTCATGTCAAGTCCTAAAGTTATTATTCTTTAAAAAACGGTGGAGGAAAACATCGTGAGGAAACCGGCATGTCTTAGAACTAAAAATTTGAAGACATGTGACATCTAGCAACCAGCAATGGGCCCGAGTGGTATTGTCTTGTGTTTGGCACATTTTGTGTATTTTCCATAAAACTGAACAGAAAAGTCTTAGTGAACGACCTCTTCTTAGATTTCTTTTTGGCACATTTTGACATCGTGATGAAAAAAGGATCGTTGGCCAATTTACGGCCAAAACATTGGCGCACTGTTATGGAATACCGGTTTTCGTGAATAGGAGCTATTTAAGCCGCCAAACACACGCCTGTAGTTTGCACAATGGCATATGTATTATGTTTGATGCGCAAAATGTTCTAGCGATATCAAAGTAGCGGGTATTTGGACTTTATCAGATTATACAGTAGGATCAATAAATATGTTTTAAAGTTGATAAAGGTCGACGCCGTTGTTAGGTATTTTTGTAGTTGTTGAAGACTGACGCACGTTGGCGCCGGTCTTCTCCGCGGATCACACGTGCGTGAAACTGGCGTGGACAGCATCTTCTTGGGAGATCTGGGTGCCGGAGGTGAAGTACTGAAACATAGAAAATACAGGTAGGCATTACTAGAAAAACAAAACGAGGATAATTGTTTTTTTTATTAACTCAATAAAACCTGCCTGACCTAGGGATCGAACCCACGACACGGCTTAGCGGTCACGTTTGCGGCCACTGTAAACAATCGAAGTAGGCGGCAAAAATAGTTATTGAAAGAATTTATTATCAAATAAATAGTTATCATATATATTATTACTATCACAACCACGTGGGTAGTGGATTTTAGAAGGGAAAAACATTCGTAAGCATTGGGTCGTGAGCCATGTGACACAAAAACATTATTGGGTTATAGTTAACGCACACAGTGAAGTAAAAAAGTGGAATAATTGGTTGGAACATGTAAGTTTTGGGTAATGTTCAGTGAGTAGTAGTTGGTAAAAGTTTCAAATGTTTGCTGTCTATAGTTGTTTAATTTACAATACAACGCGCAGCCTGTTCACCCAAACTAAACCTCCTCGCAGTACTTCATTAGGGTAATACTCAATCTACGAGTCACTTGAAGAACGCATTTGATGGCGTCATCAGACCGGGGTGCTCCAGCAGGCAGATGTGAATATATTAAGATTTATTCATTTTAAAATCACTACCTAACTTATTATTAGTTGGCTGTCTGTCGATAGGCACTATCACTGTTCCTATTGTACATGTTTTGCTGGGCTGCCTATGCCAACCGACCTCAATGAATATTTTCAAAGTATTATGAGAAGACAATTATTATTTCATATTTTGAATAGAGAAGATAAAGAGTCACCAATGGCTGGCATATTATTAATAATTAATTTTTCAACACATTTGCTCGAAAACAGGCTGTTATTGTACTGTTTTTAGGTTCACAATGCAGTGTATTGAACACGCGTGCCTTTTACTTTGCATCGCCGCTCTAGAGCTGGGAAGTAACCGATAACACTAGTCACAACTAGTCAAAACGTGCGATTTAAAGGAAAAATCTCAGCAAATAGCCTAGCTTTGTAAAGCCGAAAAAAAATCGCAAGTATACAGGGTGACAGGAAAACTCGACGTATTCCTTGAAAGGGGTTAAACTACAGGTTATTAGCCATAAATTTAGTCCAGTCAACTAGGGGTCAAAACTAGATGGTTAAAAAATTAAAAAAATGCTAAAGACCTTTTATTTCTGAGATTATGTAAGCGTTGCAAGCATTTATTTTTAAATGATCACTCTTTTTGGAGTGGAGTAGTTTTTTCTCATAATTTGTTTGTTTTGTTGTTGGTCAGAAAATTTCAAAAAAGTCGAAGAACCGACACAGCTCGGTAACCATCCAATTTCGAACCCTAGTTAACTGGACTAAATTTGTTTCTAATGACCTCTAGTACGCCTTAGTACCGCCTTTCAAGGAATACGTCGAGTTTCCCTGTCAACCTGTATAAACTGTTCCTATAAACAAAATATGAAAATGATGCATATGTTGCAGAAAACAGACAAATGGTCAGACGAATGGTCGAACGGTTCGGATCGGTTTTACAAAACGGCTCCGTTATGTAAAACAGCAGAATGACGTTTAGCAATTTTCCATAATTACTGAACTTTAACAAGCAGAATTGCATGAACTTTTTGCAGCGGGTCAAGGACTAGAGGTTTTGTAAAACAGCGTGAAAAGAAACGTCAGATGGTAGAATTTAGTTCTAAACTTTGACGCTCGAGTCTTTGTGTGTCATAACAACAATAATGGCGTCGCTTCAGTCGTTCGGCTCGCGGGAGGTTGGTCACAGTTCTAACCTAACCTAAACCAATTGGTCAGGATGTCGTAGATTAGTTACTGCTTACTATTTAGCATTAAAAGCCACACCAAATGCTTATTGTGACTCCAGATAAACCAATCTGCATAAAAAACGTCGGCAGCAGTTTTGTAAAACGTAACGCAATGGCAATCCAGCTGAACATTGTTCAGTGGTATTACATAACATCAAATTATTTACTTTTGTAAACAAATTAATATTATTTTCTGTTACAAAAATACACATACTCGTATCTACTCAATCTAGGGTTATTTTAGTTATTCATGTATTGAAAAGAAACTATTTAGAAAATCTTATAGTATACTAATATCAAAATGCGCAGCATTTTATACTATATCTTTTATAGTAGAAATAAAAAAAAACAATTAAAAAAGTACAAAAAAACGTACTTCGGTCATTTTAATAAAGAAATCAAATTCAATTAAACATTAAAAATCTGTAAAAGTACCTCGGATGTTAATTGCGATTATGTAGACCAAAATAAAACTTGTATTATAAAAAAAATACTATTATAATATATTTAATTCTAATATATTTTTATTCGACGCCGCTGGATTTTCTCATTGAGGTACAAAATGCCGAGCGATAGCCATCAAAATCAAAAGGAAAAAATATTTTGAAGTGGAAGTGTGGAAGAACAGCAAAAATGCGCAGTCATTTTTTGAGAATGTATTTTTGGCTAAGGTATTACAATGAACTGCCAAACAAATACATACAAAGCTTATTGTGCTGTGGAGTATCTAGTCCATGTTAAAAAGCATAGTTAGAACCAAAAATGGCATTGACATAAAGGAAGTAATTGTTTTCACTATTTGTTTCATCGTAAGTGTGTTGAAAGTCGTCGTTTTATACTCTAATGCATTGACACTCAAGGCGAGATTGCAACCCGGACCCTATAATACTAATCCTATGATAACATACAGTTGTTTGTGTTCCTGGGAACCGGGAGACTCCTGAAGTCTCCTACAGTATTATATATAAACAAGCTCTGGATGCGCGACGACATACTCACAGTGATGTGTTTATCTAAAGATCACCATCGTGTGTAAGTAATAAGCCACACTGTTCTTTGTTCATTAACCTATTTCCTCTAACTTTGAGTCTTACCACTAGGGCTTTATGAAAACAGCAGCCTATTCCTTAATTTTTCTTTCTGAGATTAAAAGAGGAGACCGCAAAGATTTGTTTGCAGTTCGATTTAAAATAGACACTGACAAAGAAACATCACAATAGTGGTTTCAAACTTACAATCGTAAAATATCTAATACTTATTTTATTTTTTGCATAATATAATATTAATATGTAAATCAGTACACAGGTTTGTTTGACATAATTAACCTTTCAGTAATAACAAATCGTAGCGCAAACACAGTTCAGTTATTTAATCATATTTACAGGCATGTTTCATGGTATGTAATTATTACTTTTAGGGCCCTCGCCCACTGGCGACTTTTTGTAGCGATGCAGTCGCGATGCTCTCGCGCGTAGCATCGATACAGACGCGAAGCAGTCGCTAGCTGTGTGCCCGCGCCCACGGGACCAGATTCAGTCGCGATGCAAACGCGATTCGGTCGCGATGCAAACGCGATTCGGTCGCGATGCAGTTACGATACAAAAATACCTTGGATCAATACAGTTGCAAGATGGACTCCGTTGAGGCAACATTGGTCACGTTGTCTTTGGTGCTGCTTTTACGTAAGCAGCCGAAGCGTAGGCAACGGAAGCAGCGTCAATATTGGATGCATCCATTTAATACCCAGAGATTACTTTGTGGACATCATGTAACAACATTCAAACAACTCAAAAATTATGATCTTAAATTCAAAAGTTGTTATAGAATGTCATATTCGACGTTTTGTGAATTGCTTTCCATTGTAAAACCAGAGTTGACACGCAGAAATACAATGATGAGACAATGTATATCAGCTGAAGAACGACTAACCATCGCGGGTCATAACGGTCGCGCGTTTGTATCGATACAATCGCGATGCAGTAGCGCGTTGCAAATGCGACTAACACGCGTTAGAAGTGATGCTGTCGCGCGTTTGCTTAACGCGCGACTGCATCGCTACAAAAAGTCGCCGTGGGCGAGGGCCCTTAGGGCTGATGTTTCAATCGACAGATAAGTTTTAGTCGTGGTATAAAATTGTCGTCTGACAGATTTCACATGGAAGAACTGTAAAAAGTCAAAATTATTCCTGGGATAAAATTATCTGGCGTTGGGAAAATCGCCCTAAAATTAATAACGTAATACACAATGCGGAAGGAACACAATTAAACATTTGAATCATGGATAATGATATTTGTAGGTACGGGGCAGTTGGCAAAAACACGTGGTGGTTACAAATAATAACTTACGTCGACATTCTGTTTAATAGATCTTGCGATGTATATTTCCCAACATTTCCCTTCCTAGTAGAAAGTCATTGTACTAAACATAAAAGAAAAACAAATTAATGTAACATCATTATCCTATTATGTTTATCAGCAAGACCAAGTACCTATACTAATATAACTGGTAGGTAATATTATTATTTTATAAATTTTAACGCGTAATTTTGCACACCAAATTATCCCGATTGCAATGATTTATGATTCATTATTGTCAATTGGATTATCCCTTTCATGCAAATAATAATTTTCCATTTGTGTGTTTTTATTAAGTATAGCAATTAACTTTTATCATCAACATCATTACTTTTTTACATATCAATTTATCTTCATCATCAACATCATTTCTACGAATATACATCTACAGCTGGACATCATAGACCTCTCACAAGCTTCACCCCACTAACGGTTCTGTGCTTCTCGTATTAAGCGGATTCCCACGGCCATCAATTTCCCATTCAAACGAACTAATAATATAATGGTTTCGTTACCACGCTGGATTTAATTAAATGTTCACTTAACCAATTTATTGCGATTATAGATTGATTAATCTTTCCGGTTTGCGACATATTGGTAGCTTTAGTCGCATTTAACTTGAAACTTTCACAGTGATCAAAGTGGGATACAAACCCTTAACACACGTGCGAAATACTTGTAACATTCATATTATTTTAATGACAAACATCAGGTAAATATTATAAGTCAACATCCGCAATGAAGTTTTAAATTTGCTATCCCCGCGTTTCATTTAAATCTCTTTTTCATTTAAATCGCATTTCATACCCATAACATTCTATTTGTAAATATTACTATACAGAAAATGTGGCAATATCGCTAAAGCGAGACTTAGCACAAATAATTGCTAGTTTTTGAAGCCTTGTTTAGATTCTCGATATCTCTCGATTTTCGATATCCTTATAATTCCAAAAGTGAAACTTCAACTCAGTGGCATACTTTTTGTCAACCTAAAGAACTCATCTGTCTGTTGAAAACCTTGTGTGATCGTTTGAAATATTGTCAAGATTAGACGGAACGAATTGTTATCCTTAGTATCTATATAGGTATTAAGAGTTAAGTGTCTCAAAGCCCAGCGGTCCCACAAACCACGCCGCTTAAAATAATTTTTTACCACTTCGCTAATCTGACGACGTTCGCTAGGTAATCTATATTCAAAGTGTTCTGCGGTAAACAGTGAGCCATTTATCAAATACTAACCCCTGCAAAAGCCGCTCCATTCCACCCGAGGCGTTCGTGATCACTTTGCGTGCGTTGCGGCGGGGTCTTGCGCTCGGAGCGAGAAGCGAGGCGAGCCTTGGCCCGAAGCGCGGCCCGCAGCGGCACATTGGCCCGCGCCGCCTCTGCGCGACCGTGCTGGCAGAACTCGACCAATGCGACTCCCAGAGCCAGAGCCAGACCTCCCACTAACACGTAGAATATACCCGCCACTTGGCTCAGCGTCATCTCTGTTATAGTTGCCTCCTTGAAATAAAAACAGGAATCACAAACAGTGCATTGAGAGAACTGAAAATAAAAAACAGAAATGGAATAAGTGTTCTAACTACCCAAATTCTTAATGTTGATGGTTACCTTTGTTGGGATCTTAATTATTGTTTTTAATGTCAAATTAAATTCTTTCTATTTTAGGTACCTACTCATTATCACCTAGAAAGCGCAATAAAAGACAAAGGCAATAAAGAATACACAATTTAATAAAAAAAGACAAAATTACGTGTATTTTAAATGTAAAATCTCACCTCGTCTTTGATCACTTCACAATCGGGTTTCTTGTTATAAGTAGCCCATTTGCGCCAAAGCTTAGTTATTACGTCGTCCTTTTTCAAATTTACTATCGCCAAGTTTATTGCTTCTCTGGAAAATAGTCCAAACTTTAGTCTAAAATATGCTAGAATAACCGTACGTTTACCCACTCCCAAATCTAAACTGACTTAACGATATTGACTAGCAATTCAATCAAATAAGAAAATAAAACAGACGATAAAAGAAAATGAGTACGATTTTCCTTTTTGGATATTTTTATTACTCGCTAGTAATAACCGAAGTTAAATATGAATCCGTATAACTGATTATTGAAATCTTAATAACTATGTTGGAAATTGATTGTATCAGTTGACAATGTCATGGAATTCATGCGAATAATATTGTGCCTCGTCATGACGAGGTAAAACTACAGAGCGTTGTAACAATCACGAATAATAAAGTTATTATTTTATGATGGTTAAAAGTTAGTTACTTAAGAGTTGGTACTCTACAGTAAGAGAAACAGCTTAAAGCCGCTTCGGAAAACGAATTCCCTTCGTTCAATAAACTCGGCCGGTATCTCCTCAATAGCGGCGCGCCATAAACCCGACGTATCATATAAAATGTAAATTTTAACTTGTTGTCAAAAATCACGTCCGCCAAATCGCATACCATAAAAATGGGTAGTATAAATTCGAAAAGCGGAGTGCACCGCCTTCCCAACTGACGGGGTACCATGTAAATTTACGACTTTTCAGTATTCCGCAGGGAATTACCGTATAGAGCTGAGATTTCAGATAGATAGTAGAAGCTCTTGTCTGTACGGAAATTTACACAGAGTTTGTGCTCATCCCCTGGCGTACGTATCATAGTGTCGTTTATATTTATTTTGCCGTCCAGACGTTGGAAGTGAACGCTCGGAAACGTATCGTTTATTTATATTGACATTTAAAAAGGTATCTTATAAGCGTCCCTGTTCAAATAAGTTGGTTTATTATTTCTTCGTAGTCAATTGAAGAGTATTTCATAATATTTTGAGGTAGAACCGACAATATCATTATTGTTAAGTGAGCCTATGAAAAATGTTTGTTCTTATTTTATGTTCAATATTTGATTGAACTGTATAAATATCTGAGAAGCTCATAATATATCTACTCACTCGTACATGTCTCAGTGACAAAGTTTTCAAATTACTTGTGAATTTCTAATATTCATATTATTTTGGTTATAGTAGGTACGAGTGCCTATCGAATTTAGAATGAAGGTGACAAATGGGCTTAATTTGAACAAATGTTGCACTTGTTGCTTGATATTGATCATCGAAGATGAAGATGCATATTATCAAGCAGATGTCCAGGTAGGACATCTACTTGTATTTGATAGGTCACCGTAGGTAACTAACCTATTGTAATGTAATAATTTAAAACCTTATAATGGTGTAGGTACGAGTAACACGTCGTTATATCTGTTTCATTATACCCATACCCAAAAACAAAACAACAAAGACTATCCCAATCATGTAATTTAATTAATATAACTGTACTACGATTTATTAACTATATATTATAATATATAACGATGTAGTTACATCGTATATGACTAGTAACTGGAACCCTGTGGGAATCTGTTGTTCTAAGGTTGAGGAAGACTATCCGCTCGTGATACTGTTTTATACTAGTACGAGGAGATAGGACAAATCAGTCCAAAGACAACCAAACCAATGTTACAATCTGCCTCTTCAAATTCTCCAACTGTCTTTTATAGTCAAAATAACTTTAAACGATTTTTGTATATCCTGGGTTTATTTTTAAGTTGCTCTGTATGGTTGTCTCATATTCATGAATAAATATTATTATTATTATTAATTTATCAAATCAATGGGTGCTTTGACACACTTCTCAACTCTCTTGCAAACGTGATATACCATGGTGGATATACCATGTAATTGGCATTTGCATAATTCGTATTTTGGGCACAAAACACATAGCGGCGTCTATTTAGTTAGGAGAAGCCACCGCGTGCCATAGCAACACCTTACTCCTTCAGATAAATCCTAAATATAGTAAGCTATAAAATCACTAGGTACCTATCCATATTATTTTAAAAGTACCGGAGTATTTACTATCTAGACTATTCATTTTATTATGAAACAACTTCAATTGTTGACGGGAATGCAGGCTGAAAACTGACAAAGCTAATCTCGAACCCCGACGATATTATAATTTTGATATAACCTGAAAATTAATCACGGTTATTGAAGATTGAATCAGATTGGATGCAAATGATCGGATTAATTGAAGTAACTATTCGATGTTTGAAAACCAGTCAACACTTTACAAATTTGAGACACTGATCGTAATTGGCTACTATCTATACTTATTAAAATCAATTTAGGGAAAGAAAATTGAGATAATACGTTACCTGAGAGGCGATCCCTTCGCTGTAGCAATAGCGAAGTTGACGTGTTTATATCGACAAACACGCGACGGGCCACACGCCTCGCCATCATCAGAATAAGCTGATATAGATTCCTCATTTAACACGGGATCCTTAACAAAATTATTCCGTAAGTTAAAATAATTGCTCTGAAATTAAAAAAAAAAACCGACGTAAGTGGGTGGCTCGTTTACAATGGTCCTGGACGTTATTTTGGAAGCATCTCGCCAAGGGCTTTCCGAAATACCCGCATGTATGCTCAGCGATGATTTATAGATTGTCTTAGCTCTAAGATAAACATTTTGTTTCACAAAGTTTCGTTTCTGATATTAGTCCCTAAAAATTGAATAATGTGATCGTGGCAAAGACTTTCCGGTAGTTTTAAAAACTCGTTATCTCTTAAAACTATAAATAATCGCTGAACATACATACTATATCTCTGAAAGCTCTTAGCGAAAGACTTCTAAAAATTATTTTGATTGGGCCATCCTGTACGTAAATCAAAGAGATGCAAATGTAAAAAGAAACCGAAAATAAAGTAGGTATGTATCAAAAGATTGAAATTGATTGATTTTAACTGTGTGGTTTAAAAATGACGAGATGCCTCGAACTCAAATATTCTTATACTTCCAAAGAAGGTAGATCATGTAGATACCATAAATGACCGCGAGCGAATCCCTAACATTAATTTAACTATATTATAAATAGAGAGGAAAATACCCATATTCGTTCAAATCATAACCGTCGGCCTTTTTGAAGTTGATTCAAAATGAATAAACATCACCATTATCATCCTCTTGTCGTTATCCCAATTTATTTCGGGTTGGCACAACATGTCCTTTCTTTCATACTTCTCTTTTAGTCGTCATTTCGGTAGTTCACCCCTTTCCAGCCATACCACAGTCTAACCATAGTTTCTTAAGTCTTGTCCTGATCTATGTAGCCACATTTATATTACGAAAAAAAACAACAAAATGAATAAACATTCTGCATAAAATAATGAGTCTAAATAAGATTTCTTCATCAACAGCAGTGATATTTTCTAGGCATTTAAAGATTTTTTGCTTTGACCAGACCATGTTTCATGTTTAAACTTAATTTTTTTCGGAACTTTATGGTCGACAGAACGAAATTAAATAAATAATGCTTCATGCGTTTCCTTTCTCAACTATACCTTAGGGGTACCCTTTAAGAGTAAGAGTCTGACACTCCCTTCTGCTCCACCCAGAGCGGGAGGGGTCATTTGATGATTTCCCATCCAGAAAAAAAAAAAAAGGGGTACCCTTTAAGCAAAATATTATTTTCTATGAATCGATTTCACCTTACGTATTAAGTAACAAGTAGTTTTCTATTACTTAAATTAATTTTCCGTTTATTCTATCAATCAATCACATTATGAAAATAATGTTAATACCTTAAAGCAAAAACCATTGAAGATGTTCAATTCGCATTCGCACTTTTCGCTCCGGCAGATGATTCACCTTACCAATTTCGGTTTGTTACCTGTATCTTGAAATAGAGCATGTGGTTCTTACTTCGGTATGAGCAACGTTTGGTGCATAGCTGACAGCTGAATTTGCAGGTTCTGCTATTCGCTCCACTATGAGATATGCTGCAAGATTTGCCGTGTAGGAGCAAACTAGGATGAGCGCAAAGAACCACCACACTGTTCCCACTATTCTTCCTGATAGAGACCTGATGGAAGTCATTTGGTTTAAAGTTTTCTAACACTGTACAGAATAAAAGCATATTTACTTTATAAGTAGCCTTTTAATATAACTTCAAAACTATTGATATTTACACGTATCAATAATATAATACGTGTGAATATCAATATATTATTATTATTTAAGTTCTTAGGGGTCTTACAAATGGCGCATTTTGTAAATTCAAGCTTATACCGATCTATTATTTGTTTAGAATGAAGAAAGCTCAAGCGCTCTTTGTCTGACCACTAATAAGTGGTCGCGTACAGAATAACGGTAAGTAATAATGTCGAAAGAAAATGGAGTATTCAACATCACAATTAGATTCAGCTTGTACTAAAAATCGTTATATATTCAGGAGCCTCGTAAACTACGATGTATGTTATGATAAAATTAATGCTGTAACTTTAATCTAGTACATTCGTACTGTCCTTAGTACGAATGTACTAGATTAAAGTAACAGCATTAATTTTGTTTGTTTGTGGCTTTATACTTGGGAACAAGAAATAGATAAGTAAATGATCGATAATCCGAGACACACATTACATTAACACGACGGCACGGTTGGCGCAGTGGTTAAGCGATTGACTGCTGCGCTGCGTGTCGCGGGTTGATTCCCGCACGGAACAAATATTTGTATGACCTACATGTATTTGTTCCGAGTCTGGGTGTTTTTCTATCTATAATATTAAAAAAAAAATGTATATAAGTAGTTTATCAGCCATCTTGTTACCATTACACAAGCATTAGGTTGCTTAGCTTGGGACAAATGGTGCTGTGTGAAATGTCCAGGGATATTTTTTATTTATTTATTAAGTTCAGAAAAACGAGTGTCCTTCAAGTAAGTAAGCAGCGCCGTATAGTTTCGGTAATCCGTTATGAATAGTATGCAATTAGATAAGCAATAATGTTTCTTTAATTTTTCAAGCAAAAAATACGCAAAACTGTAGATGCCATTTTTATTTTTGTGGTAACTGACCTAATGTCCACTGTTTTCAAATTGCTTTAGTTTTGAGTTCAAAATAATGCCACGAGAGAGAATTCGACGGCAGTTCGAAAAAAGTTTTTTATGAAATCGTACTGTTTTGCTTTATATCGCGAGCGTGTTTGAAAATTGTAATTAAATCCGGCGAAATGAGAAACAAAAAAATGAGCTTATGGGTTTTTGCAAATCGGCCCCTCATGTGGAAAACTGAGGTTAGTTTTTGGTGGAGGATTTTTACTCCATTGCTTGATTTATTAAAAAATGTAATAATAATCTTTCAAGACAATAGAGCACAGCAAACGGTGTTTCTAAAACCAACCCCTAACAGGGCAAAAAGGAGTAAGTTTTTAGAGAACGCTTTTAGGTATTGTGTGGCTTGATTTACTCAAAAATTTGTATAAATAATCTTTAAGTCAAACAATAGAAAAGTACCAAACGATGATTCAAAACTTATATAAATTAAGACCTTAATCTTAAATTTTCGAAAACTACCTTTTATTTGGGTTTTGTAGAAGTGGAAATTGTAGGAGAAAATTATACGAAATTCTTGTGAACGAAGTCGCGGGTGAAGTGTTAGGTATTAATCATTCATAATTTATGGCTTACAGTAAAGAAAAACGCGCCTTTAACCCTACCTTAACAGTGGTACCGAAACAAATTACATCGTTTAACCCAACATTTGGAGCATTGTATCTCGAGTACTACTTGTCTAAGGTGGATCTTGTGCAGTAGGTAGTTTTTTGAGTAGAATTTACTGAGGAATTAACTAAGCTAACATGAATTGTCATAAACTTTAAGAGATTTTTGCACTGAACTAATTTTTGTTTTTATCGTAATGGACTTTTCATATAGTATTTCTAGTGATTTTAATAAAAATAATAATCCCGTTGAGGATTCTTCACGAGGAGTTTTTTTCGTAAAAATATCGTATTTTCCTGAATTATAAAGGGCTCGATTCCACGCAATCGAATAAAGTGAACCGATCTTTTAAAAATTCCAAGGCTGGGCAGGGGTATTGGGACTTTAGGTTACTAAATTGATCAAACTGCAGCAGCTATCCATTAATTATTGGAAGGTTTTTGTTGTTTGTTTACTAGTAGGAAATTATTGCCGATATTTGGATAAATATACTGTGACAGACGGACGTAAAACAGATTAGATCGATTAATAAAAGGATACCGCGATTAATAAAATACTGTACGTAGAATCTCTAGATGTACTTACCCAGTTTGTAAGTAGTCGACACTATTTTTTTCAAAATTACATTATATCAAATTAATGAAGAAACATTGAAACCAAATGTTGTCTGTTTTGCGGCATATGTCCATTACCTAACTATGTAACTATCTGTGTACAACATTTTTAATTATCTGTTACGAAAACCTATGCGCAAAGCTTTGTCAGCTCCAGTTAGTTTTAGAAATATCACGTAACGAGGCTTCTTGATAATGTTGGTTTCCGTGGTTAATTCTGCATCTTGCTCGGTGTAATCTTGAATAATACTAATAATACTGCGGTAAATTATAATATTATGAGAACCCGAACTCTCCGATTAATTCAGGCTCTTTATTGAAATTAATGTAATTATATAGGCATAAAAGAGTCTGTAAAAGTCTGGAGATTCTAGAACAGTATTCAAGCATTTTATAACCTACCTTCTGCCCGCGACTTCGTCCGCGTGAGGTAACTTAATTTTTTTCCGTAAGAACCTTCTACAAAGTTTTAGAAATATTAAAAAAAAAGATGGATGATATAAATATCGGAAGTTGTTCTCAAGTTATGGCGTGTGACCAAGGGAAATAGGGATTAATTTTTATATAGAATCAAAATTTTCCTATACCTATAGAAATGATAAATAAACAAAGCTGGAGTATGTAACGTTAATTATAGAAAATAGAGGTCAAAACATAGGTTTTACTAGACTCTAGGTACAGAAAAAAAAAATATTTAAAGAATACACGATAGGTATAACTAACTAGGTACAGAAAAAAAAACGATTATTTAAAGAATACACGATAGGTATAAATTAATTTAGTTTTCTGTACCTACGTAATGGGGAATAGACATCTAAATATGGAATACCGAAAAGGGTGGGTACCCATCCAATTGAAAAACTCATAAAGGTGAATGCAATATACTAAATATTGCATTTACAGAAAAAACAAACTGATAGTATTGAACTTCCTTTTACCCAACGTATTCTTGTACACAACATACCTCCTATCTTATATCCAAAGTACGCGCAATTTAACACACGACATGGAATTTAATCTAGAATTCCATAGCCTGCTCGACTCTTTATATTGACCGCATTACTTTAAATGCTTGAGTATTGGCAAACGCCGTTGTTGTTCTCCATTTAGTTTTTTTATGTTGAATATTCCAGAATCGTTATGTGTAGTAGGACTTTATAACATACCTCGGCACCACATCGCTGCCCTGTTGCATAAAAGATCCGAGCGAAAACCAGAATGAATTCCAAATACTGAACTCGTTATGTAAGATTATCTAAAATAATTAAAAGTATTGTTAAGTCATGTTTCAATTAAGTTTTTATCCAGTCAAAGCATTAAAGTCTTACCTCACTGGTGCTACTCATTGCGTGGTCCAATTGTGTATCAGATATGGAGACAGATTTCCATTCATGAGGAGAGAATCTTGATACTAAGAAAAGTACAATGCTGACGGCGAAGAAGCTGAACAATACACAGAGCTGCAAACAAACGTAATTACTAGAATATACACTATCGCTGCGTGGAATTGAAAATAATAGATATAACGTGCACCCACATTTAGTGTCGGTCTCATAATGCTTACAAATGGTGGTTGTTTGTGGGGTCTCATGAATTCACGTACGAAATTCTAAGCTCCCTAGTTTGTATTATAACATGAACTGCAAGCACCGTTGTGTGAGCTATTCTATTTTACTTTATTGCTATTTACTATATTCAAATTTTCTTATAGTTTGACGCTGTTCTTTCATGCATAACTTGGACTATATTCTTAATTTATCTGACAAGGTTCATAATTTGAATTTTCCTCCTGAGTACAGCTAAATTACTGTAAATTATTACATATTAGTAGGAGGTACATACTATTTGAAATGTATAATAGTATCTAATGTTTTACATTCTAGATGGCGAAATGTTTGGATACGCTTGGGTGGGATGTGAAATCAGTTGTTATACAAGGTGTCGCTTTGCATCCTCGTCATATTCAAGGAGATAACTATGCTACTGTATCTCGACACAAATCAATAATAAAATAAGTAGGTATTTTTTTTCTAATTTTCGGAAATCGGCAAAAATGTGTGGGACACGCATTTTAAAACACGGCCTGTGTGAGACCGCACTGTAACAGCCCTTTTACACACACGTAAAAACGCGGCCGCTTATACGATACCTTAGCGCGATTCTGTTCCTTGAAAGTTGTGTATTCTGAAATACTGTCAAACTTCAATGACTAAAAAAACAAATACGAGTATGTACCAGGGATAGTAATTTTATTTGATCATTTATGTCTTCCCTATCAGCCTCCTGAAATTTGACGAGGATGCAAAACAACAGCTGGCATACGTGGAGCAGCTAACTTCCTGTATATTTCTATATTAACTTAAACGAAATATTATTTTGCATTCTTATTTTGAGTGGTTTATCTTTAGGCCTCTTACAAACATAACCTACCCTCATAATTAGAGACGTTACTTAAAGTGAAGTACGCGGTCGTAATTATTAAAGTCTACTTTTTTTGACCATTAAACGTCTCTTAATTTTAACAACGTTTATAAATAATTGACGTTAATAATAATTAAAAATAAATAAATATTTCCTAGAAACCGACGACGTGGGGATGCATCGAGATGTAGTTGCGGTGGACAAGGGCTTCACCCCACTTTCCTTGGGTAAAGAGAACTGGCGAAAGCCAGTAGTGTATGACACTAATGATCGCATGAAGGTATGACAGAGTAAGGAGTAAATTTACTAGCTTAGCGTTTCGGTGACCTCTTTGGAGAAACCGAAGGTTTTGTCTATCTGGAATTATGGATGAAGTTATGATGACGAACAATTACCGGAGATTTATTGTGAAAGACGGCACGGTTGACATCTGTCGGGCATGCCACCGACCGGGGGAATCAATCAGGCATATTATCTCCGGGTGATCTCGTCTAGCTAACGGAGAGAACTTGCATAGACACAACCTTGTAGCCAGGATAATCCATCAGCAACTTGCTCTGAAATACAGCCTTGTGGAATCGGAGGCGCCGTAGTACAGGTATTTGCCCGATCCAGTTCACGAAAATGGAAATACCTCATTGTACTGGGATCGATCTATCATCACTGACCGGACTATTCTTGCCAATAAGCCTGATATAGTGGTGATGGATCAATCAGAGTGGCGCGTAATGATTGTTGACATAACCATGAGAACCTTGTGAAAGCCGAGAAAGATAAACAAATCAAGTATCTTGACTTGACTCGCGAGGTTGTCGACGTGTGGGATGTGGACTCAGCAATCATTGTGCCGACAGTCGTGACCGCCAATGGGTTAATAGCCAAGAGCCTCGACCAAAACCTGAGGCTCTCGTTGGGCAACTGGATCAAGGGTTTGATTCAGAAAGACACGGCTCGCATTGTCAGGATGTTCACTCTGGAGTCCTGACGGCCGGTAACTTGGACTTGGTTGGGCTGGTTGAATTTTTAAATGTTTTTATATTTTTTTATATTCTAATATTTGTAAATTAAATATAATGGGCAAATTTTTCCATCGCCAGGTAAGTTTTATTCCGAGGAATTAAATTGACGTTTGACAGTTTTTGTATGAAATACGAACCGTCAAAATTTAAAAAAATATTCTTCGAATAAAGTTATCAGATGACTAGCTTCTGCCCGCGACTTCGTCCGCGTGAAATTTCGGCCGATTGCGCCCCATTCATCGCCCGTCCGTTTGTTTTCGCTTAGTGTTCTTTCTGAATTTTTTTTAAATTTCGTCGGCCCCTAAGGGTCGTAGCGTGATGTTATATAGCCTAGCATATAACCTTCCTCAAGAATTGGGCTATCAAAAATGCAATAAGATTTTTTTCAATCTGTCTGGTAGTTCCGGAGATTACCCCCTAGGTACATATGTACAAACAAATAAACAAACAAATTTTACCTCTTAATAATATTAGTACATACGAGTATATGTAGATAGAAAAAACAGCCCTTAGGGCTGATTTTTACCACGCCAGCTAATTTTATCCGATGAATAATTTTGAATTTTTGACAGTTCTTCGACGAATAAAAATTATCTGTCGATTGAAAAATCAGCCCATAAAGGATTAAAAATAAATACAGTTAAATAGTTACCTACAAGAAATTTGTTTTTTATTTCCGCTTGCAGAAATTAAGGAACTATAATACTGTATTAATTATTCTTTAAAATGCTTTTGTTTTTTCTACTTTTTCAAATTGCGTATAAATTATGTGACCTTTCAAATACCGTAGGGGTAGAGTATATTGATCTTGATCTCGTAATTACTTTACTAACCCATTTTGTACGTCAGGAAACCACAAGGTTTATTTGTCTATTAGCAGTTTCATAGTTTCAACTTGTTTTAATTTAGTTACTCTTTAGAAAAAGTTTTTCACACTATTCCAGAAGTACGAACCTACACATTTAGTTATTTGATCTTCTTGATTCACACACAATCCTAGATGAATTAAATTGAACTCACAATAACAAGAAAAAATCACAAATAAAACTAACACAAAACTGGCGACTCACCCATATTTCTTTTGATAATGGTCGAAGGAAACTGAATGTGTCCGATAACTGCTTCGGCGTCCTTGTGTAAGTGATCGGTGTGTCCATTGAGAGAAACGGCTCGCTGAAGTCCACTAATCGCTCACGTTCAGGTGTGACGGCTAAAGGGGCGACCGCTATGTCAGCCTCCTACAAAAAGTAATTATTTTAGTTTATTTCTATAAAATTCTCCTTCAACAAGAACTGGTCCTTAACAGAGAGAAGTGGAAAGAGAGTAGGGAGGCCTTTGCCCTGCAGTGGGACATTACAGGCTCTTAATGATAATAGTAATATTTCTATAAAAAAATACGATGGAGGAATCTGAACGTTTTGGCAAAATATCGAGAGGCCGCATTATTAAAAAATGTTAAGGTTTTTACCTACATAATAAAATTTCATTAATGATCATAAAAAACTAATAAGTAGAATTTGTTTTGGCATTAGCCAAGACTCATTTTACTTATTATTTTTTTAACTCTACAGCGTTTTGTTATACAGGGTGGGCAACTTGGAGGAATGCAATTTTTTTTTGCCGCCATTTTGTTTTGGCGGCAAATCTGACAGTTGTTTCATAAAAATTATTTTGTGTAGATACGGCAAATTTGTTATGGAGCGTTTGACGACTGAACAAAGTCTTTTAATTATTCAAACATTCTACTCAATCCAATCATGTATTGCGGAAACTTTAAGAAAATTGCAGCCAAATTTTGGTAGAAATCACTTACCTTCACGGCTAACAATAACTCGTTTAGTGATTAAATTTGAGCAGCATGGCATTGTAACAATTAAAGCAGTTTTCTTACATCAAGTGAATCAGTTGGGCTTAGGAAACATGTGGTTCCAACAAGACGGGGCCACATGTCATACGGCACGAGCCACAATCGAGACATTGGGAAGAACGTTTCCTGGTCGATTAATTTCGAGAAACTGTGACATTGATTGGCCCCCAAGATCCCCGGATTTAACAGCTCCTGCCTTTTTGTTGTGAAGCTATCTAAAGGGATGTGTCTATGCTAACAGGACAATGAACCTTCAAGAATTATAACAAAATATCTGAGACACAGTCGCTGAAATATCGCAGGAAATGTGTGAAAATGTCATGAAAAGTGCAGTGAAAAGGGTTCACATCTGCCATGCTGCTAGAGGTGGACATTTGTCTGAGATTATTTTCCATACTGAATTGCCGTCCCTAAATACTATATTTAAATAAAAATACTTAATAGTTTTTATATTTCATAGAATAAAATTTAAAAAATAAAGTGTATACCTCTTTATTTGCCCACCCTGTATTTATGCCAATAAATGTATTATTTTTCTTTCTTCAAGATAAATAACCAGGTGTTTTTATTATTTAAAACGTGTAGTTCCAGCAAAAAGACACCACTCATGCGCATCAAACGTATAGTGGGCGGCCGACTATACTGGGACTATACTTCATAAAATGTGGTGTCTTTTTGTTTGACCTATGAGTTTTATAAATAACCCGATAATAGGTCCCGCATACACCTCCACAAGTTAATTTAGACATGTAGGTGAGCGATAAAGGACTCGCATGGGACGAAAATAGATGTTATAATATTTACGAAATTAACGAGTCTACTTTTGAATAGAGAGACGATGCTTCACCGTAACGTATACTGAGGTAATTGTTAATTAAAAATAGCAATATCTATCAATGAAAGTAAATGTAAACCTTTTCCATGTCAAACTGCAACTTTAGATAATTTCGACATTTATGTTTGTTTGTTGGTTTTTTTTTGTTTTTTGTTTGTTTGTTTGTTTTTTGTTTTTTTCTATTCATGAACGTTTAAAAGTAAATAAGAACAATTTGACATTTTACAGTTTATGGGCCGTAACAATTGATCAGGCATTTTCTATGCCTATGATAATTGTTGAAGGCTGACCAGGAACTATATTATCAGAAATGTTAC
Organism: Apamea crenata; assembly: GCA_949629185.1. Taxonomy (NCBI): domain Eukaryota; kingdom Metazoa; phylum Arthropoda; class Insecta; order Lepidoptera; family Noctuidae; genus Apamea; species Apamea crenata. The sequence goes on along the minus strand of OX451351.1, from coordinate 13,501,268 downwards.
CTACTTAACGCCTTATAGTTGAATAAAGCTATACTATCACTTGCGTTACGCAAGTGTTGCGTATAGTCTTTTGGCACGGCCCTGTGCACTCTGTTTTACTAAATATAGTTGTATTACGCTTCCCTCAATGTACATAAAGTAACACCCGAGATAAGGGAAACTAACCCCCGCAAATATTTCATTAGACATTGAGACAAGCTATGAAATAACATAAAGCGCACACACGACCGACTCATATGGAGACAAAGAGCTTTAAGGGTGAACCTTCACTTGATATTAGATTTGCCGTCAAATTTCTTCGTCAACTTAAGGAGACTGAAACGAGAAAGGACCAGTAAATCGACATAACTACTATACGGGGTTATTTGTAAGACACCAACAACCTCTTAAGAGGTCATTGCACTCATCATTATGAACAACTTTTACTATAGGACCAAACCTGAAATCGCGAAAAAAAAATCAGCTGCTCCCTACATTTTGACGAGTTATGCGAACGTAAATGTAGGGAACAGCTGATTATTTTTTCGCGGTTTCAGTTTTGGTCCCATAGTAAAAGTTGTTCATAATGATGAGTACAATGGAGGTCATTAAGAGGTTGCTGGTGTTTTACAAATAACCCTGTATATGTCTCGAACTCGATAAAACAAAAATGTTTTATTACGAAACTCGGTATTTTGTTACGAAATCTTGGCTCAGGTACATTTCTATCTACTTATTCTAAAAAATCACAGCACACTGTTTGTTAAACAAAATAGTTCGCTACTGAAAATGTATCTCGAAGTGTGGTCATGGTGCGCAAAGCGCGTTTAAGTTACTGCTAGCTCCCCCAATGCGTTCCCCCCGTTATTCATTGCTGAAAGTAAAAAGTCACGAGTCCTGTGCGCCAAAATCGTGAATTTGGATAAATGTGCAACACTGGCGCGCTACATTTTTTCCGTCGCGAACGTCCATTCTCTCCGCACCGCGACAGCAAAAAAGAAACGAATAAAATTTTACTAGTCTACTGCGGGATAATATAGAGAGTCGTCTCCACGGGTCTCGGTCGCGGGATATTCATACTTCACTGAAATGGATATTGAGCAAAAAGTCTACAGCATCCGCTGACGGAAGACGTTGCTTCGTAAAGTATCAAAGTTTCAATAAACTGCCTTATTTATCTGGGCGTATAAATCCCTTAAACAAACTTCAGGCTTTGTAGTGCAGTGGTTAATGGAACTGAGATTTACTTTTTTCGTACGTGCTTCCATTTTAAAATAATCCCGTATTACTTTCGTCGTAGACGGTGTGTATGTGTGTGTTTTTTGTTTACAGCCGAAGCATTGGTCATAATGTAATACAGCCCACCGACAGTCGTAAAGTTTGCGACTTCCTCGCGTTATTATATTACCGGGGTGTATGTGTAATAATATTTCTATTAGCGAGACATCAACCGTCTCCTTTGTTTACCGTGTAAGTTAATATGATTTTGTCTTAAAGCTCTCCCGCACGAGTGCATAAATGCCGATAAGAAGATTCGTTCAGTGTATTTTTTGTAACCATTTATTTTATTTCATGTACCTAATAGATTCTTGGTAGCAGCATTCTTTAAAGCTAGTAAGCTACGTCTAGCACATTCGTTGATGAATAGTTTTATTTCTATAAGTTGGTATAAACAAACACTTTTACACATCAATAATATTTTAAAAACTAATTAGATGGGGTCGCTGTTTCCTATGAGGAGCTCAACGACTCGACGACAATACTGAAAAAAGGACATTTGGACGTGGACCACATAAAGTACTCAAACAGCCAAATATAAAACTTACTAAAGAGAAAAAAAATAACTCCCACGGATCATTGACTTCAAGTTGTTACTTACATATAAGTGTTAATAGAAAGTTTAGTGTTGCGCTATATGAGTTACAAAAGGAAGACGACCTAATCAAATCAATGAAACAATAAAACCTATCTATCTATACGTTGACAATGAACTCTAGGTCTGTGCCGGTAGAGTTTACTTTGCTTTTGACCAAGGAGAGATACATAAACCCGCAGGTCAGCATGTGGTGAGCTGTTGGGCAGAAGCGACCCCACGGGCCCGATCTCCCGGGAGAAGTTTTATTCCTCATCTCCTGCTTGCCACCAAAAATTCAAAAGACATGACTGTGACATCTACAAACACGTACTGGGGGGGGGGGGGGCTGTGTCTCAATAGTGGGAACGTCATAGGCTGCTTATGATATATATTATATAAATGATATAATACATACAAGTAACTGAATGATGCTTACGTGACCAAGTGAACTATGTAAGTTGTTTTGTAATGAAAACTGTCGGAACTCACCCTAAGTACACAATGTTAGTCACCTGTTTAACTTCTCAAGTTACTCGTATAAGTTGTTCTTAGTTCTTGTGTCTGTTTTTGGATAACGATACGAGAAGACGTCCTCGACAATCTTGTGTCCAATTTTCAGGCTGAGTCAGTCAATTTTTATAAACCGTCCACGAAACATTCAAAATGAACAATTCTAACCAAAAATAATATCCTTGTAATGCCTTGTAAATATCTATCTATAGTATAAAAATGAATCGCTGAATGTGTTGCTAAGCACATTAGACCAGGGTCGATAATTTTTAAAACTAAAAAAAATAATAGTAGGATGAAACCCATTAGAAAAGGAGGGGAATATCATAAAAATGAAAGGAAAAATAATTTACGGGCGATCTGAGGTCGGGAAGGGGATGGGGGTGAGCTTTTAAGGGTTAAAAACGGTTTTTCTCGATTTCCGGCAAAACTAAAAGTCCTATCGAAAAAAGTCAAATGGCAAAGTTGTAGGTAATAAAAAGATCTAAAACTTTTGTATTAACACTTTTTTCACATAACTTCAAAATTTATATGAAAAATTAAAAAAACCAAGTTTTTGGTTTTTTATTTTTATCTTTTACAAAAATCTTTTTTTTTTAACGAAATTTGGTGAAAACTTACCTTTTTATGTCCCAAATACGCTGTAATTTATTTGATTAAAAATATTTATTATTTCACCTTATTTTGAATTAATATCGAAAAAGCACCCTCATTTTCAATCGAAAATTCACCCGTCAAAATATCAGCTTTTTTCAAAAAGTTGGTATGTTTTCTGTTCGTTGAAATCTCTATTTTCCGATGGTGAAAAAAAAATATATGTTACTATAGTAAATCTTCTCAGAAAATGCAAAAAATCGAAAAAAACTCGAATTCGAAAACTGATAATCTGAAAAGACAAAATCGAATTATTAATGCCTTCACTATTTTATCGTGAGTATACACCCCCATGAAAAAAAAATATTAAAGAAATAAATGTCAAAATGTATAAAAAATATATTAAAAATCTATAATAAATGTATAAATATATAAAAATATGTATAGTAAATATATTTTTAATAACTAACTTTTGGCTGATTTTCATGTATATTTCATATATAATTTCAAATATATTTCAGATATATTCAAAATATATTTTTTTTATATTTTTAGCTATGTTTTTATGTCTTTTAAGATATATTTTGAATGTATCTAAAATATATGAAATATACATGAAAATCAGCCAAAAGTTAGTTATTAAAAATATATTTACTATACATATTTTTATATATTTATACATTTATTATAGATTTTTAATATATTTTTATACATTTGACATTTATTTCTTTAATATTTTTTTTTCATGGGGGTGTATACTCACGATAAAATAGTGAAGGCATTAATAATTCGATTTTGTCTTTTCAGATTATCAGTTTTCGAATTCGAGTTTTTTTCGTTTTATTGCATTTTCTGAGAAGATTTACTATAGTAACATATATTTTTTTTTCACCATCGGAAAATATAGATTTCAAGGAACAGAAAACATACCAACTTTTTGAAAAAAGCTGATATTTTGACGGGTGAATTTTCGATTGAAAATGAGGGTGTTTTTTCGATATTAATTCAAAATAAGGTGAAATAATAAATATTTTTAATCAAATAAATTACAGCGTATTTGGGACATAAAAAGGTAAGTTTTCACCAAATTTCGTTAAAAAAAAAAGATTTTTGTAAAAGATAAAAATAAAAAACCAAAAACTTGGTTTTTTTAATTTTTCATATAAATTTTGAGGTTATGTGAAAAAAGTGTTAATGCAAAAGTTTTAGATCTTTTTATTACCTACAACTTTGCCATTTGACTTTTTTCGATAGGACTTTTAGTTTTGCCGGAAATCGAGAAAAACCGTTTTTTACCCTTAAAAGCTCACCCCCATCCCCTTCCCGACCTCAGATCGCCCGTAAATTATTTTTCCTTTCATTTTTATAATATTCCCGTCCTTTTCTAATGGGTTTCATCCTACTATTATTTTTTTTCACTTTTTATTATTTTTAAAGGCTTCTACCCTGGTCTACATATCTCGAGAACAGCTGAACCGATTTCACTAATTCTTTTTTTAGAATATTCCTTGAACTACGAGGATGGTTCTTACGGTAAAAAACATGTAAGAAAGTAGCTTCACGCGGACGAAGTCGTGGGCAAAAGCTAGTGCTTAATAAATATGTACAATAAGTTGTAAATTTTTGGAGTGCGGTATCTCGGTAAGTATTAAACCTACAGAGCTGATTCTGATCTCAAATTGTAGCAATTTTAGTCTACTTTAAAAACATATATATTTTGTTTTATTTTTTAAAAACGCATAATATTGGACTGATATTGAGAGTACCAAAAAATGTTCGGAAATTTCGCGGTTTTTCAAGTGTTGCAAAGTTAGCACTGGTCTTTCGAAGCTGCAAACTTGGATGTACGCTACTAGTAGTGGTTCTAACAACATATTCAAAAATCAGAACTAGCCGTTAGTTTGCGATTTTTAGTATTAGATATGACTGGCCTATAAATAGATATAGGATAGAAAGAAGGAGATATGGCCCTGTAGTTGAAAATGTATCAGAACCGCACACACTTGCAATTCATAAATCAGAACGTACCACACAATCAATTATAAATCTTAACTCATCAAACACAGCGTGCATTTACCATGCACCGTACAACTTACTCACACAAAAACATCTATCGCTATCGTTGTGCTGTGCAAATGCGCTAGTAATTGACTAAATCGGAAAGTTATCGATTCTCCCATTTATTACTGTACTAAAAAAAATGGGGTTCGGAAAATGAAATAAATAAAAAACGATATGTCCAGAAAATACTATATTATAAATCGATAAAAAACTGCAAAAACAAATATTAGTAATTAAAAAATGTTAACATTATTTTACGTCTTCTCAAGGGTCTTCCAGTTGAGATCCCGAAGGTGGCCCGTACCGGGGCCCATGAAAGGACATGGCCTCGTCCGCTCCACCCAGAGCGGGAGGGGAAATTTGATGATTTCCCATCCACAACAAAAAAAAAAAAAAAAGGGTCTTCCAACCGGATTTCAACGTCATCTGTTTAGGTCTTCCAATCGGTTTAAAACGGTTGACAAGTTGTAAAATTAACTATACTATATATTCGTTGGGTAATCGACATTGTTGTCGATAGCCTACATTAGTGGATCTGCACAGCCGCAAGAAGCAGCGGCCGTACCATGCGATGCAGCGCATAAATAATGTACCTAGTCAGCAAAAATAGTACAGTCGCTGCGATATTTGAAAACAAAATTAACGCAGTAAAAGCAACAAATAATAATAATAAATAAATCCCTGGACATTTCACACAGCACCATTTGTCCCAAGCTAAGCAACCTAATGCTTGTGTTATGGTAACAAGATGGCTGATAAACTACTTATTTACAATTTTTTTTTTTGTAAATACATACATATTATAGATAGAAAAACACCCAGACTCGGAACAAATACATGTAGGTCATACAAATATTTGTTCCGTGCGGGAATCGAACCCGCGACACGCAGCGCAGCTGTCAATCGCTTAACCACTGCGCCAACCGTGCCGTCAAATATTTTACAATTTGTTGTTTTTCATGATTTTAAAGACAAATATAGTAAAATGCTTATATTTATATATGATAAGTGATTCCATGATTTAAAAAGTTTTGGTTGTGGCTTTGGTCACGGTCAAAAGCGCACTAGTTCGCGGAGACGGCCATTTGCCTAGACATGGTCATTTTGAACATGCCGCGACGACACAGACACGCCCCCTTGCCACTTCTCCTGTTTTTTACATTTCTATGGGCCTATAAGTAGCTTTAGGACCTATTATGATCATAGTATCGCGAATAGATATTTACAAAATATAATTTGAATTTTCGTCTAATCGGGCCTACTTCTATAATTTTTCTGCATCTTTTGTTTTGGTTTAAAAAGAATAATAAGTAAATAACACAATATTGTACCTAGTCTAGGATTTTGGCAATTATATTTCTTCTACTAAGTATACCAATTAGAAAATTTTATAATAGAAAAGTAAACAGGGCTCTGTTAATTTCTTAATAAACGTACAACGCCACCTTTGTTTCATCTGAAAAAAGTTAAGGCCAACACTCTCCATTAGCATTTTCTAATATTAGAAAGATATTAGAAAATAAAACAAACTCATTTGAATTGTCCACGATTATATTTGGCTCTTACTGACGGTCTATTAAATGTTTTCGTTGAAATGTCTCTCCACTTTAAAATTAAGTGTACAACAATTCATTTTAAAGACGTAACGAACTTGAATCTGTCTCAACCACGATTTCTATGAATTAGAACTATTATAATACCGTTAATGTGTAAATCATTTGTCAGAGACACTGAGAGTACCTATGTTAATATATTAATAAATATTTTAAAACTTTTAATATGGCAGGTAGCCGTATTAAAAGTTTTAATACGTACCTTTCTCATGATGTCGCCTACTATTATGATACCGTTAATGTGTAAATCATTTGTATGAGAGACTGAGAGTATGTTATTATATTAATAAATATTTTAAAAGTTTTAATACGGCATCTACCTGACCGTATAAAAAGTTTTAATACATACCTTTCTCATGATGTCGCCAACTACGCCGGTGTAGATATCTGGTGTAGCATCATTAGCGTACTTAGCATCCTTTGACAGCTTTATTTTGTCTAAAACAAAAGTTTAAATCAGAAGCATTTCATTTATCAACTAGTATTATTCTACTTTTTCATAAATAAATGAGATGATTCCTAGCAAATCTTTATCAAAGATTTACCATTTATTATATATATGTCACCGGAAAATAACAAAAACCGCAAATTTATAAACTTTCTAGGTTATAAACTTTCGTAGGATTCTAAACGAGAGATAAATTGTATTATTTTACGCCCACATTTTCGCAAATTGATAAACTTATCGAACTCACGCGTAAAATAATAAGTAAGCAATCACCAAACGCCATGTGCGATCTGATTGGTTGAATAAGTCACGTGTTCCTTCTCCTTCCTCTCCACCGCCATTTTTCGCCACGGAACATAAACCAAACCGGTTACTCGTGTGTTTTTGTAAAGTTTTTAATGCTGTAACTGTGTTGGCAACCTAGTTTTAAAGTAAAAATACTGTTAGATACGTAATTGAAACTGATAAATTTATAGTTTGGCAAGTCTGATTGTACTTAAGTCTATGGACACAAGCATTGCCACTGTCAACATCGACCAATCAGAGAGCAGTGTGCTATATGCCGTATTTTAAAAAAAGCGTAAAGTTATAAGCTCTTCTGTGATTGGTCGAACCGTTTAGAATCTTACGAATGATCCGTTAGTTTATAAATTTACCACGAGACGTCGCAAATTGATAAATTTGCGAAAATGTGAGCGTAAAATAATAAAATTTATCTCTCGTTTAGAATCCTACGAAAGTTTATAAATTTTCTAGGAAATTTATAAACTTTCGTAGGTTAAAAGTAAAGTTTATAAATTTCCTAAGGAAATTTATAAACTTGCAGATCTTTTTATCTTCCGGTGACATATACATATTTTAAATTAAAAGTTGTTATTCCGTGTGGCCGCGTTGTTCTTCTAAACTACGCAACAAATTATGATGTTATTTTCACCGTTACTTGAGAATTTCCGGAAGGTTTTTATGTGTAATACATTATTATCAGTAAATTTTTTTATAATAAAAAACTCCGATGTTTAAGTTAAACACGTTGCTTTTTTAGCAGTTTTACTGGGTGTATTGCATGTATATAAAACGTATAAATACTTGAGGTACTCGCTATGGTCGGCCACGTAATTGCTATAAAATGTTTGTCAATAATTCCCAAAACAAAAATTTCTTCCTATCCAATTGTCATATATACCGATAGACCTCGTCGTTTTATGATGTGTAAGTAAAATTCAACATAAGGGTGGTAAAGCAATTACGAGGTTGGCTATAGTAGGCTTGCATTTACATTTACTGAATTATAAAATTGACATTGTTATACCAGCGTAAAACCTACTCGGAGTCAGACTGAAAAGTTAAACCATCTGTAAAATCGGAATTCACTTTAATATTTCCAGAACTCAAATGAATGCGTTGATTACAAATAAAATTTATCGCAGTATCACAGAAGCTTAACAAGTAGGTATTATACATTGATAACATACACCTCCAATGCTGTGTCTTTTATTTTGTCATCGACATCAATGGAGGTTTGCTATTGACAGTACAAAGCTCTTCACTCTCATATTTCCATAAATTCTGCATCTTATGTGTTGTTTATTAATTATTATTTATATTAATTATCTATGAGAATCGCTTCAGGAGTCACATGCCTGAAAATCAACAGCTTTTGGCCAAAAACTGGTCTGATCTCAAAAAATCGGTATTACTCAGTAATTGAGTTGTAGAGGTCAAAGCTCAATGCTCCGTCTACCACAGATATTGATATTGCGCCGTATCTAACGGGTGGGCCATCTAGTGTTTTAAATTTGAAGTACCGATTACTTTGACTTTGAAAGGTAGAATGACATTCATTCTTTGACAGGAAGTTAGTTTTATGTTTGACATTTTCAAAATGGAACGCTATACGTGAGTCTTTAACGCAAACTGTAAGAAATTTACGTGGAAAATTTTCGGGAAATGATCTGCCTTCAGTTCAGTTTGTGCGTCAATTTTTGAAGCGAGTTCGTGAAAATGGATCGTTATTGGACAAAACAACCTATGTATGTTCTCGTCCAGTGCGTTCAACCGAAAACATTGCTGCTGTGGCTCAGAATGTGCAAGAACATCCATCAACATCAACTCGTCATCGTTCTCAGGAACTGAACATTTCCCGCACTTTTCTGAGAACGAAATTGAAGAGAACGACATGGATGACATTTGGTTTCAACAAGACGGGGCCACATGTCACACAGCCAACGTAACCATCGATCTTTTGCGCACTGTTTTTGAAAATCGAATAATCAGCCGAAATGCTGATATCAATTGGCCGCCTCAGAGCTGTGATTTGAGCCCTTTGGATTATTTTCTGTGGGGAACTGTTACGCAAACCATCCAGAGACAATTGAAGCGTTGAAACATGAAATCGAAGTTGCCATTGAAGAGATTCAAGCCGAAACAATCGAAAATGTACTGAAAAATTGGGTTGATCGGATGGGGTACTGCCGAGCCAGTCGTAGTAGTCATATGAATTATATTGTTTCATTCTTAAATGACAAAGTTCAACCTTTTCAATAAAACCAGAAATTTGAAAAAAATAATCAGTAGTTTTTTTTTATAGCGATTTAAATTTAAAATTTTAAATGTCCCACCCGTTACTTGGACTAAAGCCGATTCCTGGATATTCTCCTGAATCGTGACTGTATTTATAGACCCAAAAACGTGTCATGATCGTTATAAACTAGATACCTATACAATAATGTTTTTTTTTAATGCTTTCATAAAATAAACATATGTACACGCATCAACGACCCAGAGATAGTTAGGTACTCTTGGCAAATCGATCAATGTAGCAAATGGATGCTGTGGGACGAATAAGGAAAGTAAAGGTTTACAATTGAGGGTTTTTTTTACTGTGAAAGATAGATAACTAAGGAGACAAGAAAGAATAAAATATACATACATTTGATTCCCATTTGTTTCGCAATCAGCTCCATTAAGTCTTTACAAAATCCAAATAATTCTTCTTTTTGGCCGAACTCTGTTGGCTTCTGCATCAGGTACGGTTCTTCAATAGTGGAGGTCACAGAGTAGGTTTTATTGGTATCGTAAGTGGCAGGAGAACGAAGCTGAACATATCTTGGTGAAACCACTTGTAGCCCATGAGCATCGCTCCATGTAGCAACCTAACACAAAGAAATATAATTACGATATCGTACGACGAAACTGATGCAAGGGTTTTTAAACCAACTACTCTTTTCAATAAGTAATCTAAAGTATCCATTATTAAATGGATTTGCACCAATCGTTTAGAGTAAAACAGTTGTCTACAGAAACCAGTGGTCCACATAAAAACAGGGGTCCGACCAAAAACAAATTTTGAAAGTTTCAAGTGGTGACTGAAAGAATGGCTCCAAAACTTTGTACGCATTGATTTATGGACGCCGAGAAATCATTAGCGAGCTGTGGAACAGAAGTAGGGTGAAATAAAGTTAAAATTAACCTTTGCTGAAAGTACCTGCTAACGGATGTGCAAAGTTTATCGTAAATTTAATAACGCTCATAAAATGGATCTACATTGTTCACGTTCATACTGCCTGTTTGAATAATTCGATACGAGTTATAATAATGGTTAGGTACAAGTAATTTTTTTTCATGATACTTTAAAAAACCATAAAGGATATTTAAACTCTGTTTTAGAAGCTACAATTGTACCTTATATACCTTATGTACTTTATTATACCTTTAGCATTGCACTCTGTACAGTCATCTCGACCACATGCAGAGTAAAATTGTGGCGATGACCCTCCTCATTGAACGAAATATTTCCAGTAAGACCCTCTATATCCGTCTGAAACATACAGAATGTAAAATATGATACGCATAGAACTGTACATTAGATAGATATATAATTTTAGGTGTTGGTAATGGTGATATTTACTAAGCAAGTGTTGAATGTACTACACCTTAGATCCCTCTCTCCTCATCTGAAAGCTATAAGTATTTGGGTATGTCGGTTAATATAATTTACCTTCTTGATTAATCTAGAAATTTTGTCACCATGTTCAAATGGTACCACCCAGCTTTTACCAGGGTTACAATCAATGACTTTAGTAGAGTTCGCTTGTCCCGCAGCGCGTCGTAGGGCACTTCTGAACGCGTCTGGCTTCTTCCTCCATAGTCTCCCTAATGCATCCATCAGCACTTGTACACCGTCATACATGAGGGCTGTCTCCGCCTATTGGTAAATAAAATAAAATAAAAATTCGATCAAAGTGTAGGATGACATCAGTCAGTCATAATTGCGTCTACGATCTATAAAAATACTAACAGTTCCTAAACAATGAATTTTATTGTCAAAGTCAAAACTTTATTTTTTTGTATGTTAGCCTACACTACCCCACTGCTGAGCAAAGCCCTCCCCCCAAATCCTTCCAAGCATCCTTTTCCAGTTTAATTTCAATTACAAATAAGGAAGTTAACCGCTATACACGTAATACTGTGCTGTCCACAAATTCTACTTAAGTCTTGCATACCCGTTAAATTATCTAGATAATTTCCGTACGTTCAGGCAGCGTAGAAAACGTGTTAACAACTGTGATGAGTTAACTTTACTTCAGAGGAATCCTCCTGAGTATACGCCGCGGAGTCGAAAAACGCCTAAGTGTATTTACACTGAAAAGGGAGATCATATGGAATAATAATTTATGCAGGCGCGCCCCACTCACTGTTTCATTAGGGTGTACGTAAGTTAGTGAAATCTACATAAACGCGTTATTACTTCACGCCAAAATTTTCTTCGTGATACGCCAGTTACACCCCGTGTTCTTTATGTTCTACATCTGGATATCGTAAAATTTCCTTCATATTTTACATTAAAGTTTTAATAATGTCTAAAATGACGTACTGCGAGGCCTTTTATCCTTTAATCCTTAATTTGAAGTGTGGATTTTGCGGATACATGTTCATAAAAATCCGATACGCACTCAGGTATGAGGTTTATTTTCAATTTACCTCTACATTATCAGAAAGAATCCGGATTTTATTAAAATTTGGCCCGTTACTTCATCATATTATTATACACATACAAATCATCGCAATCACAGTTAATGTGATTATTGAATCGCTAAATTTCTTGTGAGGCACCCGTACCGAGTACTACAGATAGAAGGGCAATAAAAGTGCAGATACTTCTTTAGTTTTTCCCTGCAAATGACAGAGCAATTAAAAATGTGCTTTTAATTTTATTTATATTCTTTTTTCTCTTTGCTTTGTAATGTTGGTTAGTTCGCATATTATTGTATAAAGTTCTTCTAGCTTAAAACGCACAGATGTGTTGGTGAGGAAATTTTTTGCGCCACTTCTTATTCTAGCTAAATAATAAACTAGGATGTGGTCAAGGAGCGTTTTGCCGTAGTGTGTCACGATTTCCCGAAATTCAATAGTCAGAAGAACGTTTGCCCGAATAATTGCATGACCGAAGAACGGCCGTCCGAAAGAACGATCGCCCAAAGAACGTTCGTACGAAAGACCGATTGCCCGATGATCATTTGACCGATAAATAAGCTTGCTTTACATGAGAGCTCGGGACTCGGGAAAAAATAGTCACAACAGGGCTTGGCTTACATATTTTATTGCTTACATATTTTTTTGGATTGTATTTATTTTCTGACTGATGTTATATTGACGTTCTAAACGTGCTAATTCTCAGCCAAAGAATAAATCATTTGTTACATGGATTTTTTTATTTTGAATGCTCATTAACATGCATTTTAAGTTTCCATTTGACAGTTCAACGATGCAATGAATTATGATCATCCTAACATTACTACGTTGATAACGCAATAATATTCTTTTTTACGTTGCTTCTTTATATATAGCTTTTTTATATATATAGCTTTTTTGAACGACTTTTTGTGGTTGATGTTTTTTTTTATGTGAGCGACGCAGATGTCAACCCTGGGTGAAACCGGTTTCACGTCACGTATTTTGAAAGAATATCCCCACCGTGTGGTCAGGCATGCCAATTAAATGGTACACAAGTCTAGGTATACCTTGAAGCAGACAGACAGACAGTCTGGTGGGAAATTGCAAAAACGTGATTTTTCATGCTGACTGTTGCGTGAATCACACTAATATTATAAAGGCGAAAGTTTGTGAGTGTGTGTGTGTGTTTGTATATTTTACTTCTTCCTTATTAACACATAGGATACTTTTTATCCCGATATTCCCACGGGGTCGAATCTTATGCGGGTGAAACCGAGGTGCGCAGATAGTTTTAGAATAAACCTAACGTTGACCTAAGCGAGATCTAAATATTCAATTGCAGGTCATCATTATAATTACGTTTTGTTTTCAAACCCACAAACCATATGAAGCGAGATGGTAACAGTAACAGTTACAAAGTTCTCTGACGGATATTATCCTGGCTGCAAAATCAAAATCTGGTGATCTCTACAAAATGACATGTAGGTATTGTCATCAGAATTGCACGATTATAAATTACGGGTTAGTCCATGTTCAACCCCCACAATCTTTACCCCCGACCATGTTGAAACCCTGGCGGGTTGAACGTAGTTTTTAATACATTGGTCATCTTTTCTTGTCCATATTCAACCCATTGTTGTGAGGTAACTAATAATGACATTAAAGTAATACTGAGAGCAGAAGTGCATTTATTTTCTTTACAATTAATATTTTACAGGTATATTAGTAGCTGTTGGGTAACAAAAAAAGAAACATGGCTTTTTGGTAAACATTGATGATGATGAGCTACGTAGGGTTTATCATTTTTAACTCTAAAATCTATTTATGGGGCTACGTACCTGGGTGGATTGTATGCACTTGTCTGGGACGATAGGGCCACTAAAGAGGTGGTACGACGTACATTTCTTCCAAGTCAACGTTTAGCTTTGATATTCTATGTATTTATATATTATTACTTTAAGTATTTTATAGAAGGCTTTAAGAGTAAATTATTTTCTTTCAAGCTTGTTGCTTCGCCTTTGTGTCAATGTTCTACATTTGATTGTGAATACGAACAATCTGCACATCATATCTTGCGAGAGTGTATTCTTTGGCAGAATGAACGCAATATTATCCGTGGTTCTTGGCAATCTGGTCTTCTTCCAGTTGTGTGAAAAGTTTAAATAATAAATGGGCTCAATTTCTCCAGACAAAGATCTCTCGTTATTCACCACTGTCAACATGTTCTGATCTTCTTTCATTCTTTTTTTGACTTATGTATACTTTTTTGATAAATAGAATCCACTTCTAAAGTTTTTAAAAATTGAACTAGATTAGAGGATTTACCTAACGTCCTATTTAACATGGCGTGCCAACCTTCAAACTTGTTTGTGGTGCGATGCCTTTCAGAAAAACAACACCATTTATCTTTCATTAGTTTGCTCTCCAAAATAATTATTGTATTTAGTTACAGCTTCGTCAGTAGGACTATCTTCCATAATATAGAGAAATCCGTCGCTTACAGCCTCCGGAGGTGGATGAGGCAATACTGTCAGTAAAGCTACGTGTTTACGAGTAATTTTGTTTTTACATAGATCAAGTTCTTCTGCTTTCTTCCATATCGCTCTATTAAAATGATAATAGCATCCTTTTATTGATGCTTCAGGAAATTTCTTTTGGATTGTTGACATAACAGCGGCTTCGGAATCAACTGTGAATTTCGTTGGATTCCGTCTTGGGATATTTTGGGCCAATAGAGGAAAGACAAACTTTGTACACTTTGTACAAATGTACCTCATAGCAATAGGGTACATGAGAAAAACTTTTGTGTTTTACTGTCCATTGATGGTTGAACGTGGATTAAACACATTCAAAATAAAAGACCATGTTTAACCCCTGAGGGGGACAACATTTAGGGGTTGAACATGTGGTAAAGATTGTGGTGGTTGAACATGGACTAAACCTAAATTACAACTGGGTTTGCCAACGGGATATTGTGCTAAATTAGCTTGCAAGCTGTTTAGTTAAAATCATTATCCTAACTATATAACTTATAAATGCGAAGGTGAGTTTGTTTGTTTCTACGCTTTCACGATAAAACGGCTGAACGGATTTGGATGAAATTTCGCACATGGGCATTTTCCATTTCGCAAATTTCGACTACTTATGAGTTGAAAAAGAATATCAGCTACTTTTCATCCTGGATTGCAGATGAAGTCGCGGAAAAAAGCTAGTTGTTCAAGCAACCTGAGTAAACTGTATTACGACCCGATTATTTTATTCATAAGTATTTTTCAGGTGTTTTCCGGCAGGTGGAAAATCTATTCAAGCTGGCTCAACATCCACGCTCTTTGATCGTAGATGGCAAAACCTACAAATACCCGAACACTTAGTGGTGTGAGGTAATGAAAGCACTTACCGATATGGTCCCCTTGAACCGAGGGTCCATTCGCCGCAAACCGTCCATGAAATCGCGCACAATCTTGCGCGAGTGGTCGACGATGCGAAACCCAGTTATATTGACTGCGCCGTATTCTGTTACTTCGTTCTCCCAATGATCGTCCATAACCTGTTAATGGGCCAATTTAAGTTCTTGTTTCAAGTAATTGCGTTGTTCCGGTGCGAATAATAAAACCCGACACAATCTTCATTGTACCAATACACGTCAATTAGTTCGTTAACATTTTGCGAGCATGCAATCGTTCGTTTAATGACTTTATTTATGAACACTGTACTTTTACACACAATGTATTTTCGACCATCGGAATATGAAATTTATTCTCTTTAAGCTCATCCTGTTTTCACCTTCTGCTAAACATAATATTTCTATTTAACTTGGAATTGTGTTATTGCACTCGCTGGTATTTTTGTAAATACAGAGGCGACGAAAGAGAGAGTACAATTATCTATTTTTTGTTAGGTATACCAGTGTGTGGCGTACCAAAAAACTGTGGAGCTTAAATGTACTTTTCAGAGCAACGTAAAAATTGAAACTGGATTTGTAATCTAGGCCAGATGCCAGAACATGCAATACTCACCAGTCCGCTGAGCATGTAGTGATAGGTCCTGCGTCCCAATTGCACTTTCCGAACATGTTCGACCAATATGCTTTTGGCGTTTTTCGCATTGCAATCTAGTACTATTCGCTTGTTTCCCCAACGGTCATATTGTTCTAAAGCCAACAAGAATTCCATGGCGTCAGAAGCGTTATTAATTCTCTTCACGAGTGCGATGCGGAACGCGGTTCGGCCCGGCTGCATGGTCTGGTATAGTTGCTGAAGTCTGAGTAATCCTGTTGGTAAATGATATAACAGAATCTTAGAAGTGTCGTTGAATAGATATGTCGGGAAGGAAATAATGATTTAATTAATTTTACTTCGCAAAATAATCACACTCATTTCGCCTTCCACCTACAAATAATGATAAATAAAACAGTTTTAGACGGTGAAATATTATGATACGAGTATAATTAACTTTTTCAGAAATTCTTACCAAGAACTGCTGAATACATACATTTATTAATATATAATTACAATACACGTACATAGTATATAGGGGTACCACAGTCGCATTTCGTGTCAGTCTGTAAAACCGCTTAGGTCTTCTAAAATAAACAATTTTTTTTTAGAGGAGCCCATGTAACTTTACTTAAAGTCCATTGTCCCGGTTTCTGAGGAACTAGTGTCCGAATTTGATTTAGTACTACTTTTTTGACGTCGATGCTCCAGTTATTATAGTCAGGAAATATAAAACTGCTCTTCTGAAGAACTGTGCTAATTCAAGCAGGTCTAGATTCAAAAGGATGCTTAGAACCTTAGGTTTATTAACAAGAGCTGTTAAGGTGTTTTAAAGTTCCCTAATGTGTATGCGCAGGTCGATGACCCTGAATCCACTGAAGGAGACTCTCGCTTTTACAATACCCTTAGAAGTGGGCCAGGACATGGCTGCTTGATTGGAAATCAGGCAGCCTTTAGTAGCCCATAACAATGGCTTAAATCCGTCGGCCGGCATCAAGTTATAACAGCTGTTCCCATTGGTTGATTTAAATGCATTAGATTTGACGACAGACTCAATTGCACGCTGGGTATTTTGCATTTTATAGTGGGCATCTTCATAATTCAACCACGCTATTGGCTGGTTTTTTCGCCTTATGATACGTATATCAAATATTTACTGTATCCGTAATAATATCGAGATCAAACAAAAAAGAAAATTCCTCTTACTTTACAAAGTAAGCAAAAAAATAATTATACTCACTTTGACATCGGCAGGAGCATTTATATCCCAGTCTATTTCCCAGCTCTCCTAAACCAATTCGAGTCCACACGAATTTTATCGAATTAAACGCCCCATATAAAACAAGCGGAACGAAAAAGGGCAAAGCGTGCTCCGAAGAGGCAAAAAATAAAAACTCTTTTCCTCTGCGTGAGTGGGTGGCCCAGAAAGGTATACTTACAATAATATACATATCTATTGAAATGGTATAGTAGGTAGGTAAGCAAATAATATTATCAATAAGTCTTTGTTTATCACGACATTATTACCGATCGCAAACGGTCACATTGAAATAATAGTCTTATTAAAGAACCAGCGAAAAACATGGAGATTCCTTTTTTGTAAGTAAGTTTCATATTAAACGTTCCGGAATAATTTTTCTAATTATTTGATGGTGAAATCCGCAACAAATTTCGTTCGTAAGAAGAACAACACAGTTACGGCAAGAGTATAATCAATCGGCATAATGAATAGTCGCAAGTGGCTAGACAGGATATTAAGTTTTTTTTTACACCATTATTTAAGATAACCCTGTGTGTGTCGATTTAATGATAATCATAGCTTGAACACCATTACTATTTACACACGAGCTCTTCTTCACACACTTCACTGTAACATGGGTTTAGTTTTTCCAAAGTTATGTATATACATTTGCATGATCACATTCCAAGAGTATTATTAATTAGAAGACCCATTAATGTTTTAAGAATTGTCGAAACGGGCTTCAGTATCACTGGAGAAACAACTCTGCTATCACAAAATGACTTTTTAGTGCAGTAGTGCAGCTGAGATTGAGTTGTAATTATTTTAATGGAGTCTGAATTGGACGGGATGATACTTGATTCTTTGAAAATATACTTGAATCAACTGCTACTGGAGTAGGTCAGGAGAAGGTGTCTGCTGCAGTTTGGAGAAGGTATTTCTGTTCAGACTTTCCGTGAATGGGTGACCCATGACATATCGAGACCTCTCAGTGTCTCGGAAAGCACTTTACACCGTTGGTCCCGGCTGCCATCTGTAGAACTTTGACAGTTGTAATGGGTAATCAGAAACCCGTAAGTCTAATAACCACTCTTACCAAGCTATAATACAAGTTATTACAAAGGGTAACTGGGTTGTGGAGGTCAGGTAGGCAGTCGCTCGGTGTAAAATACTTGTGTTTAGGCTCCGGGTAGACTGGAAGCCGACCCCAATATAGTTGGGAAAAGTTTAGGCAGATGACAAACTATGAAGTAATTATCTTTTGCACATATTTTGTTCGACTAAACAAGAGACGAAAAAAACATGTGCAGTAAATTGCGACCTATTTAGGCCGTTCGGTGGCTAACGCGCAAAAGGATATCCAAAACTGTTTCGCTGTTAAGAGATAAATGTGCGGGGAGAGATGCGGTGAAAGTTTCGTCCGCACCCGGACTATTCTCACCATGTGTCGCGTCTGAACTCGTGACCCTTGAGGTTTTCCACTGTCGTCGGTCGACTAATGGCTTATGACGTCAGCTGCTTGAGCCGCCGTGTGCGCCCCAAAATCTATTATAAACTTGTCGAATGCGATGTGAGCCAGCCCCGCTGCCCCGAGCAGTTTTGCATATATGCCAAGGTGTAAAACAGAATATTACACTACTCAAAATATATACAAAGATTTATGACTACCTTCGCACCACGCTATTCATCGTTTCGCAAGTTACTTCTGACGTATCTGATTTATTACCACTGCTTTTCTCACCCCCAAAGTTCAGGCAATAATTGCAGTTTGAAATGGTAGAATTAAAACTTCTCTATTGTCACCCCGACAACGGTTCTGTGGCTTTGTTAACCTTTTGCCAGGATTGTTACAAAACTCTCGAGTCCTCGAACGCGACGATTATGAGCAATGCTAATAGTTAGCTGAACTTCTTAACTTCATAAGAAACTTTCCACTTTACCACTCAGGTATTGTACAAGATAACTTTCTGCAAAATTGCGCGTTTTAATATCGGCATAATTTGGGAGTGCAGGTTTGTCTTAGTAAGTACTTTCTAGTACATACAGTTTATACTTAGGTTGTTAGTGTCAGCTTTTGTCGTTTTAGCACAATCAAACTGACTATATCTACGCCTAATATGTACGATGAAATACAATAAATAATATACAATTAGTGAAGGAAAAACCCTTGTCGGTATGGCTCGTACGGAGCCAAGCTCGGGTTCGCATCCGCGGTTTGCGTTTCGTCGCCCCTATTGCGACACCAATTTTATTTGATAGGATATTTTTGTTCTTTTCGTTCTATTCCCCTATATTCCAATAACCTTGCTTATAGGTTACAAATTGGATTAAGAAGACGCGGTCTGGTGTTTCACCGAAATTGATTTTACGAGAAACATTTTATTTTGACGGAACTTAGATGTAGTATTTGTTACTGCCCGTTTTTTGCAACGCAGGAATTCTATTTGAAACAAAATAAGGTATCAAATTCCAATTACTTTTATTTTAATTAAAGGTAGGTATAGGTAATTTAGTCTAACGAAAACGAGGCGAAATATAGGAGTCTAATTCCTCAAAGCTACCAGAATACTACTATATAATGCATTCTAATGATGAATTCATTTTTTTTGTTAACTATATTGGTAAAACGATCTGTAAGAAGAAACCAAAGACTTCTTGGGGCTATATATTTTAACATAGGTTAACATGACGTTGTAGTATTTGTGTACAAGATAGAATAGATCGCTATCTATTCTAGCTTGTAAACAAATAACAATAAGTGTTGGTACCCATATTTATAAAAGCTGGCCGGCTCCATTGAAGCAAATATTGGCCGTTAAAAGAACTTTTATACATATTTCAAATGTACTCTACATACCATTAAAAATAAAATACGTTTTTAATTTGGTATCATGGAAGATTCTCAAGGCAACGACGCATAGGAATTCAATTTATTCAATAATGCCGCGAAGAAACGTGCAGATAGCCGGCTAGCAGAACGAAACCTAGTAAAACACAAATTCGGAGACTGACATTTTTGTCCAATGACACGGTAGGTAGGATTTACCTTCTAACAGCGATACTCACATGATAAATATTAAATTAATAGGCTCACAGACTTATTAATTAGGTATGTACTACAGCACAAAGCCGGCCATTTGATTTCAGGCATGTTACCAATACGAGTACATTTTTTTTAAAAACCCCGTACTCAGAAATTTGAGATAATTTCATTTAAATACAAACTGTAAGTAACTTTACTTTCTGAAGTTTCTTTACGTTCTGTCTGTGACCTGTACCAATGATCATGAAACCTAACAAATTATTCGATTCACTTTTTTATTCCATTCTTTACTTTATCTTCGCTGCCACATCTCAAGATACAGGAAAAGTACGTGAGTACTTAATATTAAAGCCTTTTTCGTTATTTAAAAACCCATTTCTTAAGTAGAAAGCGAAAAGTGAGTCTCCCGGTCTTCAAATAATATTTAGGTATTTACCCAGGAATCAAAAAGTTTACCCACACTTGACCGATTAAATAGTCAATTCATCAGCTTAAACTTTGGTTCTGATGGTGTCACATACCGACTTTCAACCTACAAGTGCCCAAGTAGGGTTGACTCCGTGCAGTTTACTAGTTTCCCGGTTTAGTTAGTAAAACCGCGGTACTCACACGTTGTAAGTACTTATGAGATTAATTTGAAATTCGTTGAAGCCGTCGTCATGATCAGGATCTGCAACGGGCACATGCTAATACAAATATACTCCTATTATAGAGCAGCACGTACCAGTTCGAAAGTTCTATAACAAGTTGATTGATGTCAATTCAATTTCAAGCTGACTGTGTGGTGAGTGGTGACAAGTGTAGGTTAGCAGAAAATTTCATACGTTTTTGGGTTATAGAGAGAGATTTTGGTCACTTTTTTTGTTGACTGAAAATCAATTGATTCTTTTTTAAATCGTTACGAGCCCCAGACACTTTTAATGTTACTATTTATTTTTCTAGTGTATGAATAATGAATTTAGTAACAAATTTTTATTTACTGGTAACAAGTACTTATCTCTTACGTCGATGTTTTCGGCTACGTAAAAACATTATAAAACGTAACCCCATTTTGAAACGGTAACCTTCAAATTCAAATAATTATTATGCTTAGCATAGTTAGTTCATGTACCTATTCAAGCTTTAAATATATTATATTTTAAAATAGTAGTGTCGGTTGGTCATTGCATAGTTACTGCCTCGTGCGAAACGAAATTCGCTTTACGTAATCGACTGTATCCACTTAGAAAAATGCTTAATTTAATTCACTTACTGACATACAACTACAACTCACAGCATAAAATAGAAGCATTAGATTTAGCACAAGAGTTCCTAATTTAACGAAGGTGACTATACCTGCGTAATTTTTGCCGATGTAAATGCCATCAGGCCTGATCGGGGAGCACACGACATGAATAACCGAAAAGTCGTCACTATCATATCGCTTGACTTTGAAGAACATAATATTATTGTAATAAGGGGTGGACCAGTAAAAACTTTGAATAACAATAATTAATAAAATGTTGGGTGAAGATCGATGACGAAGCGAGGAGAGTAGTAATACGAATTCTGTTATAATGTAATCAACTAAAGTTCATGATTCACTTAATAAAGACATCAAAAGACAAGGGAATTGCTCGCGGGGAGGCGCACTTTCCCAGTTTGTGACAGAGAGCCCGCTTAAAAGTCATCGTGGCAACTTGGAGAAGTTCCAATTAAATATTAACTTGCTCCATTATGTGCCCTCATCCACTACAAGTATCTTTACTAAAAACATTTGGTTGCAGCGCTTGCAATAAATAGGAAATATTGTATTTATTGTGCACTTGTCGTTGCATCGTAGTTTCCTTCATTGACTCAGAATCAGTTTAAATAAGATAAATGAATTACTGTAAGTAATTCATTTATCTTATTTAAACTGATTCTAAGGTAACGTTAAGAGTTTCGCCACAAGTGCTACAGTCCAGTGAATAGTTTAATAATTTAGAGGTTATGTATAAAACAATTTTAAGCTCGTTGCCTTACCACGACTTACTTCCTTTGACCTATTTGTGAACTACGAAACTAAGAGTGTTAATTTTCGTCTAATCGTAGAAAGTGAAAATTGATTCATCCGTGCACGACGGTTTGCTAATGAGGTTCATAGTATAAACTCATTGGGAATACTTCTTTAGAAGTTTAATGTCAAATTACTTGCCAAGTACAACATTAAAACTTCTTTGAAGTCGACATAATTAGCGGTTTTAAACTTTGTCAGTAGAGGTTATTCTCAGCTCTTTTAGGGATCTTAAGGCTCTTCTTTACTTAACATAAAAGCTTTGTTTAACTGTAGCAAAAATGTAATGGAAATAAGTAAATAATAATGATTGATTTGAGATCAGAGCACGTAGGCCTTATTATTTGCAAATTGGTGTTTTTGTCATGGTACAGGGGGTACCATGACAAAAACACCAATTTGCAAATCAGGGAGCAATATAAATATTAAACATTATTTACAGTTTTGCCTGAAGAACTACTTGCCATAATATTATGAACCATGGGTTTATATTTGTAAAATAAAATCTTATTGTGTTTAATTGTCGTACTATAAGTAGTTCATGTACATAATATAATTGCGCCTAAGCACTGTTGAACACAGTTGTTTTTTTTTACATTTAACATTATGTTAACGCTGAAAATCGCTAATAGAAGGTAATGTAGGCATTTGAATATAACTTAGCATTACTATGCACTGTTGCGGTCCGCAAACCCAATATGTTACATTTCTGTACATTGCAACTCGGCTGCGGGATCTTCACATTTTTCGCTAGAGCACAAGCAATATATAAAATTTTAACCGTATTTATTTAAAGTGAATGCAATATTGTGACCATTATTTTTTTTATTTTTTGTGTAGTATATTATGTTACGAATAATACTAGGAGAATGTATAAACCCTTTAATCTAGAAAGATGATGACGATTTCTGCGTTTTTTCATACACACCTAGGCTTGCCTAAAGCTGGCTGGATAATTTTTAGTGTTGAAACATTTTTGAGCACGTGACATGAGCGGCAGAGTGAGCGAAAACCAAGTCGGTCGCAGTAACTAGATTAAAACACCCTGTTCAGTTACATAGGTCACTCTGATAAATCTATGATTACCCGGCCAGAGTTGGGAAGATGTAGATAAACGCGGATAAACATCGAATTTGTTTTAATGATCATTCGGACTTTATGTACTCCATATAGAGCGGGGCTTGCGGCTAAGTAATAACAGCCGCACGGGTCGATCGATCAGGTCAAGCTACGCTTGCCGCGATTGGTACGTGGATGGGTGACCATATTCACATACCAAGACCCCTCCCTGGCTCGGAAAGCACATTAAGCCGTTTTTCCTAGCTGTCATTCGTCGATCTTTGACAGCCGTAACGACTGTCAAAGACTGTCAAGAGGTCATCAGAAGTCCGAAAGTCTGACAACCAGTCTTACCAAGGAGTATTGTATTACCCAGTAACTGGATTAAGGAGGTCAGGTGCAGTCGCTCCATGTCAAATACTGGTATTCAGCTGCATCCGGTTAGACTGGAAGCCGACCCTAATATAGATGGGAAAAGGCTAGGCAAGGACCTATGTACTCCACAATTTGCTGCTAGCTAAGCCAGGGTAAACCTAGATTTTCTATTGAGAACGTAACATAACTAAGCATAGGTACATGTTTTTGGTCACTTAAAACGAAATTAACTTGTCTGGTAATGGGGCCCAAGTGCACGTCACCTTTTTAAAGAATTTTCTCGCCGGCTGATCGACACTTCACCTGACCAGAGGGCTGGTAATTCTTTGGCCAAAGAATTAGCATAGCCATTCAACGTGTTGAAAATGCTACGCTACGAGTCTTCTGGGCACGTTTCAGGATGACAGCGATGCTGACGAGTAGGTACTTCCGACCCCTAAATATCCTTTTTTTGTTATATTTATTTATATAATTAGTTAGTTTTTTAATTTTGTAGTTTAGTTTAGTGTAAATAGTTACTTGAAACCATATTGCTTATCACAATTAACTAGAAATTGGTAATGTATAAAATTAAACATGAAAAACTAAAGATACCTGCGGAGTATGAACCGCTGTAATTTTTAACCTCATTTCACTAGGGATAGTGAAATGAGGTTAAAAATCGATCTGACTCCGAATAAAAGTATAAAGACTTAGAAAAGGTATTATGAACCACTTTTACGAAAAGATTAAAGTTTAACATTGAATTAGGTTGTTATTCGAAAAAAGTAAGAACATTGCCTTTTTTTGCCTTTTCGGCTATTGCGACATAAATTGGCCGCCCTGAACATATTCGCACATTAATGTAGGTATGACACTTCTTAACCGTCGTATTACTTTGAAAGTTGATAATCTGTGATAAACGCGTGTGTACACGAAGTGTTTGAAACCTGATCGTGTGATAGAATAACAAGAACAAAGCTTTCTAACTGCGAGATCAAAGGATTCGATGGGCGGACTAAAAGGCTTCAGTCGGCCATTTTATTCCCCTTTTCCTGCGTACTAGTGTTTTATCCTCCAGCTTAGTAGCCCTTTGATTGACGCCTAAACACAATATATATTGTAATATCACTTCCATATTGTTTATTGACACAAAATGGCATTGATGTTGAATGAGGCAGAGATTAGAACTACGGTTGGCCATAAATAACCACCCAGTGTTTAATCCACAGAACTGAGTATTCTTATGATGTGCATGCTGTTTAATTTTGTATCTTCTTATCTAGAAAAAAAGAGATAAAAAATTCCCTTTAATAATTATTTGATTTCATGAACATAGGTACATATAAGGTATTGTTTTTTTAGATACATATTTGTCTTTTGTTTTGTTTGAAAGCCTACTTACGATAAGCAAAGTTTCAATAATAATGAATACTTGGGCTATCAATATTGGTATTTTGAAGGTTACGTACCTGTTTCATCGAATCGTTGAGCCATTGAAAAAATTTATGTGCGTATGAAATTTATGTTATAATGTTTATTTTATACATAATGGGATAACACGATTGGAAAGTTTAATATAAATCAATTAGGATAGGACGCTTGGCCACGAAAATTCATCACGTGATGTTTAAAAGTTCGTGCTTGTTTAAAAAAGTTCAGTCTTAAGAATTAAGTTCAAGTTCATTTTCAAGCGAACAGTAAACGCCATTAATATTCATTATTGTTTATGAGTTAAAATTAATACAACTTCTTCGATAGCCCTTAGCGAAGGCGAATCCTTAAAAAGCCTTGAGGCAGTAGCCTCAACCAGTAGGTTGAGACCTTAATAACTCAAAGTAAATAATGTTCTATCAGATCCATGACTTGTGGAATTAATTACAAACCCCGACGACATAAAAACAATGGCATTCGACTGATAGCCTCTAATAGAGTAACTATGCTATTATATAATTAGGGTTCTATATCCCAGCGGGGATGGAACGATTCTCATTTGATCTCGGTAACTGCCCAGTAAATTTTACATTTTCAGCTACATTAAGTTCCTTCCTAAGCCTTGCAGGCACTCGTCATAGGTGAAAAAAAGGATGAATTTGGGCAGAACTTTTAATTTTATTGCTTACTAGGTTCTGCCCGCAACTTCGTCCGCGTGAGATTTCTTGTCATCCCGACCCACCCATCGCATCATCTGCCTACGCTATCACTTTTGCTCTTTCCTAAGTGTCATAGCGTGATGTAAAATGGCCTATAGGCTCATAAATTAGGCTATCAAATGCAAAAAGTATTTAAAAAATCCGATTGGTAGTTCCAGAGATTACCCCCTACATACAAACAAACAATGTTTACCTCTTTATAATAATATTAGTACATACATAGATATAGATAAAATCGACGATTTTTTTCCAACTCTAATCTTTAATTAATTCTAATTGTATTACCTACTCTAGTTATATAATCATAATAGAACAAACTCCTAAATGAAGGCTACTTTAAAAGCAGTCTTAGTAAAGTTTAACACTTTTATCTACGAGCCTCTACTTTCTTCTTGACCTATAATTTTGAGAGTTTAAAAATAAATTTAATTAAAACACAGTAGAACGGCAAGTGTCCGTTCCCAAGTGTACCGGGCGGTCATAATCTAGAGGTGGCCTGTAAAGCCAGTTAACTAGACTAACACCGCGCCCTCTTATTTATTTAAGGGCACGTTGGGAACTCAGGTGAAGGTTTCTTTCCCTCGGAACAATTTACGACAGTGCATAAATATCAATTTGCCTGTTACTTGCAATAAATTCACATTTTGATATTGTGGGCTTCGGTTTGAACGAGGTGCGCCCCTCGACATAATGTTTATTTTTAAACCTTATCAGTTATATCTCACAATAATTTGATTATGAGCGCAAAAATGAGAGTGGCACTTACGGTGTGAGCACTTATATGTAAAATTATGTATGAAAAATTATTGTTGAAAGCCTTTATTTACCTTTGTTTTCTTGTTTTCTCAAGAGCTTTCACTAGTTATAAATACATGATGTCTTTTTTGAGATGGACGATTGTAGCTGACATATTACCTAAGAAGAAAATTCTGGAAAATATGGCAAATGAACACGTTTTTCTCTTTTTTTTCTTCATATAATGTAAAAGTTACCTAGTCACTACCTACTAGCCTAGTAGGGTATAGATTAGTGTTCTCGTATTGATCGAAGTATTACGCAAAAAACTTAAAAAAAAACTCCCAGGAAGTTTAGGTACCTAGTACCTAGGCAACTTGTTCTCTTTTTGAGAACCAAATTACTACACTGTCTACTAGTGCCACAGTTGTTCTGTAGTTGGTTGTTGAATGTTCAGAATTTGGTGTGTATTTGTTAGTGACAAGGCCCGGAAGGCTTGTACGGACTGCCTGAATAAATTGAATACTGATTTAATCTCGCTGTCGGTTCATTCGATTCGTGTAGATTTTGATCTTTGGCATTCTGAATATTAAATGTTGTTCGATTTTGATCAGTCGTATTCGTATACGCGTTGTATTCACCTCCTAGACACATGCAGTTGGATTTTTTTTTATTTTGGTCAGTTTTGTCGCGGAGAAAATGTAGATACCGCATAGACTCGCAATGATGAATGATGATGATGATGATAGATACGCAATGTGCACGCTTTTGGAAATTTCAAGATAGTTAGAATGAATGCAAAATCACCTATTTAGTTTTCTCACTTAAAGCGGCAGCGTGCCTAAATACATAAAGATGTCTCGAAAAATAAACAGCGATTTACCTTGCAAAAGTTAAAGGTTTTGTTTACCTTTAAAAGGCAATCTAAGCGCCCATCTTATACACGTTGGCGAAGAAAATTTCTTATATTTTTCGCCAAACCCCCGAACGGAGGGCGGGTTCAGTGTTGTGAATGATTTTACGCAATATTCGCCGGCCACGTCGCGATCTTTAGGCACTCGCAAAGTAAACTCAATTCAGGAAAAAGGCCAAGGAGCTAGGGTCCGTTTGGCCTTCACTACTTTACTATAAATGCAATAAGAGTAAGGCAAATCTTTACTTTATTACCCGGAAAAGATGTCTTATTATAATAAAATGGTATTAACGAAAATCGCTTAATGACTAGTGCTTACGTGAACTGTTGTAAAATGTACACGTTTATATTAAACTCATTAAATATTATTTTATTCATACAGAAGACAACAAACGGTATTCTGATGATACTTACAAAAACTTTTATAATATTGACAATTATTTTTGTAAAGTTGTTGGTTTTCATTTTAACATTCAATTTTACTGCATAGAGCACATTCACACAATGTGAAGAGAAAATGGTTGTTCATAAGATGATATAAAAATAACAATCTTGTAATAAAATGTATAATTCTACATTGATATACTCGTACCATACATAGTATTTGGTCAATGGTAAACGCGATGAGCTATAATTTCAGAATAGGCATGAGCAGAGAGGACCTCTTTACTAACATCAATAATTGCATAATGCAAATTAATAAGTACCTATGTAGATTCAGTTAACATTTTTTCATTATTTACACCAGTAAAATGGTAACGTTACACTCTCAGAATTAACGTAAAAAATCTCAGCACTTTTCTTGAGAGAATAATTTTATCATGAATATCATCAAATTGCGTCTCCAGGCGAGTATAATTAAAATGGATACAAAATTCAGAGCCTTCATAATTCAGCTCTTACCTACTGAGGTAGACGTAACAGATAAAAGTACATATTAAGAAAAATGCGTTTAGTTTTTAAGACTGTTCGAGGTGAATAAATAACTGCCTATGTAAAAAAGTACATAGTGTTTATTTAAAAAATTATAATAGTTATCGTAATAATCGATATTTTCTTGTTTTAATATACCTACTAATATTTATTGTTAGAATTGTAGCGTGCGTAATATCTGTGCGCAGATTTGTGGCGATATGTATAAGGAAAAATTTTAATCTTCTCAGTAAAAGAGGTGACAGACACACATATAGAACTAGAAATAGGGACCAATTAGTTCAACCAGGTTTCAGACTGCCTAATGTAGACTCTTCCTGCATGGGGTAACTGTTTCAAATGTTACAATAAAATACCCCCCCCCCCCATACTCCATCTCAATGAAACGAAATTCAAATCTTACATAAAACGCACACTATGCAGCCAAGCATATTATAAGTTAATGTATATTAACTTTAATTTTAGTTTTTTTTTTAGTTAAATAAGTTAATGTATATAGTAAATGAGAAAAAAACTAAATGCATTAGATTCGCTTTACCGAATGTTAGAAGTAGTTTATGTCACGTTGTATTGAATAAGGAGATACTTGAATTCGCCGAAAATACGGTTTTCTTGGGGATCACGCTTGACTCAAAGCTGCAGTGGGGTCCTCACCTAACATCACTTGCAGGGCGGCTAAGTTCAGCCGCATACGCTGTTTGGAAAATCCGTCAATTAACAGACGTGGATACCGCGAGACTGGTCTATTTTAGTTACTTCCATAGCATCATGTCTTACGGTATTTTGCTGTGGGGACGAGCTGCAGATATTGATTCTATCTTCATTCTGCAAAAGAGGGCTGTCAGAGCCATCTACAATCTCAGCAGACGCGAAACTCTAAGAGAGCTGTTTAAAAAAATTAACATCATGACGGTTCCTTGTCAATATATATTCGAAAACATTATGTACGTTCGAAAAAATCTATATCTTTTTAGTAAGATAAGCGACAGGCATAATTTTAACACTAGGAATAGGAACAAACTAGATCAACCGCGCTTCAGATTGTCTAAAGTAAAAACTTCTTTTAAATAATAAAATACCACTCGATATTCTTCAACTAAATGAGAAGAAATTTAAAACATGCATTAAACGCACACTATGTAGACAAGCATATTATAAGTTGGATGAGTATATACTAGATAAAAATGCTTGGCTTAATGCTGGTCCTGCTCCACAGGCACTTGGGCTCACTGGTTGATCACAATTTCTATATTTTGGAGGAGATGCTTCCCCTTTTTATTTTTGTTTTTTTTTTTTAATGTTTCTGACATTATGAATTTAATGTTTATTTTATTCAATCAAGATTAATTTTGAATACTTCAATATTAAATACCTCTTCCAGATTGGTAGTAACTTTTTATATATATTTTTTTTCTTATCTGTTATGAAAGTTGCAAACTATAGTTTTGTATAATTTAGAAGCATTTTTAAAATTTTGCAAATGTAAGAACCATGGATTCGTTTTTTATGATATTTTGATGTTGACTTGAAAGAGCATGGCAGCTGAGAATATGTCATGCTCACTTAAATGTCTCACTGATGGTGGCGCGTGTGTTGGATCATTCGGTTCCCTACAAAATGGTTGAGCTGGGTGGTGCTGATCCACGCGTCATGTTCGTGAACGGGCGCCGTTGGTTGAGACTGGTCATCTCTTAACTGCCAGGGCTTATTTGTAATGTTATATTTTAAATTGTTTCTTTTTTTACATTGTTCTCACATATAGAAGCAATAAGAATAATGTACCCAGGATTTTGTAATAATATCTTGATTTAAAAGAGTGTCCGTAGAGTTTCTTGCCCGTTCTTCTCCATAGAGATCTACGTCTTTGGAATGGGCGACTAGCTTCAACTTTCTGACTAACTGACTGACTATTTAATTTTGACAATTCAAAAGTGCCTGTAAATGGTTTAATTGAAATAAATGATTTGAGTTTGAGTTTGGGGGATTACATCGCTGACAAAAATGCTTGGCTAAACGCTGGTCCTGCTCCACAGGACGCATAAATAAATTGATTAGCATTTGAAAATACTTCACACACGCCTACCCTACCTACATACCTACTGTTGGAGCTGCTGAAGATTTTAAAATACAATTTTTGCATTATATAAATTCAATCTCATAATATTATATAATTGCATAGCACATATGTGAGTACTACGTACATATGTACTATAAAGCTACCATTTACTGAGTACGTCTTTCATTGGCTTGAATGTGCTTTGGCGGCTGAGAGTATGTCATGCTCACTCTAATGTCTCGCTGATGGTGGCGCATGTGTTGGATCATTTAACTCCCTTCAAAATGGTTGAGCTGAATGGTGCTAATCTGTGCACCATGTTCGTGAACGGGCGCCGTCAGTAGGGACTGGTCAACTCTTTGCTGCCATGGCTTATTTTGATTTAATTTAATATTTGAATTGTTTTTTTTAATCTTTTCATTACGGACGCTTTTAACGTTCTGCATCGTTCTCACATGCATAATTTCTAACATGAGAGATGTAACCAATACTTTGTAACCATATTATTTTGATTTAAAAGAGTGTCCATGGAGTTTCTTGCCTGTTCTTCTCCATACATAGGTACCTACTACGCTTTGGAATGGGCAACTAGCTTCATCTTTTTGACTGACCGACCCTTGACAATTCAAAAGTGCCTGTAATTGGTTTACTTGAAATAAATAGTGAGTTTGATATTCGTATAGCAATTTTGTGGCGTTATGTTTGCGTAGTGCAGATTAAATAAACGTTGATTTTTCTGAGATTCGATGAATGTAGTACCCTAAGTAGGGATTATTTTTTTAATTTTAATTGAGTTGGATAAATTTTATTTACAAAAACGCATAATTGCGAAAAGTAGGTGACATCTCGATCTCGAAAATCTCTTAAACGAGATCTCGCCAAAATCAAAATCAAAAGTTATTTATTCATATTTGGTTGAGAATCGGCACTTTTCGAACGTCAAACTTACAAAAGACAGTCCCCCAAAAACGCCCGCCCTTCACCACTTCCTAGTGCTATCGCTGGGAAGAAAAAGTGGCGCAATAAACTCCCCAGCAGCACAGCTGCCTGTTCAATTAGAAAATACTTGATTGTATACAATAATTAATAGAATAATTAATTAATTGTCTTGTAATGTTTAACACACAAACATCAAATTAAATTATTTGCCATATATGTCAGCTACCCACGCCAATATACCAACAGATATAATAAAAACTGTACATGCTCAAGCTAAAAAATAATTAATTAAAATTAAAATCTAAATATAAACTTACAACCTAAATAAAAGCCCTAAATAAAAGCCTCCAGGCACAAAGGGCGTGACAGCTTACATGTTTATGCATTGTTGTGACTTTAAGTGACAGCTATGCGAACAGAACGCATAGCTGTCACTTGAAGTCACAAATGATAAACTAGGACCATCGAAGTAAAATAAATAAATAAGTTAATACTAATAACAACAATAAAACCATGGTCAGCAAGACGACCAGTTACCACAAGCAGCACCCGTTCACGAGCATAACGCAAAGATCATTACCCCCCCTCGCCATATTTGAGGGAAGGAGGCAACCCACCCCCGACGCTACCACAAGCAGTGACATCTAAGGGAGTATGACGAATTTGCTGCCGGTTTTTCAGGCAAGAATAACATGATCAATCGTCGTGGTCACTAGCTAACCATATATTGCAAAAACTCCAAAAACTCATTAAAACAACATTAAAATGAGTAAATTGTGTCAATAATACATTAAAATTAAATTAAACTTCAGTCAAAATTATACAGTCGCCAGATTGCCGGGCGAGATCTCGAATGGCGAATCTCCACACCATACTGTAGTGTAGCACATGAAATCTCGAGCTGTCCATGTTGACTCGAGATTAAATTCTCTAGTTGAGAGTAAGAAAACTACGTTATGACTTTTGTTTTGTAGAACACAAGATAATACCGTAAAAATAAAATCATTGGTGATGTGAAATTGAAGGCGATCAAGCTCGAGACGCCACTTATTCCAGACGTCTATGTTTCAAATTGTAAATAGAAACAAACTTTATCCGTCAGGCATAACATTACTTTTGCATTACAACCTTTAGCGTAAGAAAAGAATAGTATTGAAAGGAACAATACGATTGTTCTCACACATTTGTGTCGCTATTAATAGTGTTTATAAATTTTTATCTCATGATGTTTGGAACGTCTGGTATAAAGACGTTCCAAACATCATTAGATGAAAATTAACAACATTTTTCTTATAAGTAAATAATTTTACTCTACCTTTCTCTCTAAAAAATGGCACAATTTTTCAAATACACTAATAATTGTCGACTTATTGGTACGATCGCTGAACTTTAAACTTGGTACCATACCTAGAATATTTAAGAAAATATGAGCCGAAAGCTATTGAAAAATTCGGTGAAAATAGCTACTATATGACATACGGAGTAAACGTAAGCGTAAAGTCCACTTCGAGGAAGTCGAGGAAAATGAGACCGAACTCTCTGGCAGGGACAGAACCAGAGTTACCATTTTTAACGTTATTATAGACTGGCCGATTGCAGAACTACGGAGACACGGCTTCAGGAAAGTTAAGGATGAAAAGTTAAGTATGAAAAGTTAAGTTTTCTTACGAAACTACATCGTGTGGAATCTAAAGACACCCTTGAAAGAGCCAGCATTTCCCTGGACTTTGGAAAACGAGTGTCTGCACCTGCCAGCTCATTTGTCGTCGGATAATGATGAGGTTATAGAACTATTGTCACTGAAGTTATGCAAATACTTATTAGAAAAAGGCTTTTTGGACGTTTATCCAAGCGTGCGAATGCTGTTGTGTCAACCTGCCCGACAGAACGGTTGTTTTCAGCGCAAAAGCGGGTAAAGAATTAGGAAGTACCAATCTGGTAAATCTGAATGCCTGTTCTCTTGTATTACCATACAAGAGAACTAAATCCACTCTTTATACAGGGAAAAACACCAATAACCTCTTAAGAGGTCATTGTACTCGTCATTATGAACAACTTTTACTATGGGACCAAACCTGAAATCGCGAAAAAAAAATTAGCTGTTCTCTACATTTATGTTCGATTAACTCGTCTGTTTCTGCGTTCCTACCTTAGTAAGAGATTCTTCCTAGTGAAGCGAAAATCTACGTGCGATCCACGACGGAGTACCTTAGGGCACTGTCCTGGGTCACAACCTGTACCTGTTATTTACTACCGACTTGCCGTTAGATAGAAATGTCATATCAGACACTTTTGTCGATGATGCGGCCATACTAATGCCTGGCAGAGAGAGGCCTCTGCAAAACAGCCTCAAGCTGATCTCCGACTGGCTTAAAGATTTTCCACTCATAAACTTTGACGTAACCTAATTCCCGTCACTTTCAAAACACATTACACAGGACATGTAGCTGTTGGTTGTTTAATACAAACAAGTAAGTTTTATTATTAAAAAAATCATATTTAAGCTTTGACTATCAACCCTTATGAAGGTACTGATTACAATATTACAGGGAGTTATAATTATATCTGAGATTTATCTACAGCTATTCTGCAAGTTTACAACATTTATTTCACTGTAAACCAAAATTCAAAGTCAAGCACGGATAGTCCCTATGAAAGCCGAAGTTATGAACTTAATTTCAAATAACGACCTTGAAGTTTTAAACAACTTTAATACTGTATAAATCAAGTTAAAGTTTCGGTAAACGATTTCAACGGTCCAGTGCGAACTATTATCAATTTTGATTAACGTGTAGCAATTTCCTTTGTGATTCCGATTAACGGTTAACGAGCAAAGCAAACCAGTGCAATGAGAAAGAAATACTCAGTAATATCATTAGGTGCAGCTCTACTACAGTGGTTCCGCAATCCTACGAGAGGACGTAAAACTTTACGGTCAACCCGACAAACGCGCTGTGATAATCGAATGAAATTCCGCCGTATGTACTCGAACTGGCGGCCGCCATAAAATGTCATGACGAATATTTTCAAATGGCCCACGTAAATGGCGGTTATGGATTCAATTTTAAAACGTTTTGGTAACAGCTTTTTGTTAGTCATGCTTTAATAGTTACCTTAACAGTTTCGGGAAATTAGAAATCACTTAAAAACTCTGTTTTTTACCGTGGTTTATTAATGACGAGTTTTTATGAGAATATTCAAACATTTCGTATACCTAATGATGATACTTATTGAAATGACGCCGCAAACTTTCCTCCAATATACATATAATATGAGTAGGCACTCCCATCGTCAACCGGATACTATAATGGGTTTGTAATCTGTAACGTTATGTGCAGTATTGCGGCAAAACTGCTATAATACCGCAGTTTCGGTGTCGATAAAATGAAAATTCTTCAAGAGGAAAATTTCTCGAGGTATATAACCTGCGCAAAAGTTGATCGTTTCGTGATACATGTTTAGTTGTTAGCTAACTCTTTGCTTATAAATCCGGGAAAGTTTCATAACTCGACGGTAGGGCGGCCCCGAATGAGGTGTTAGGCTCCTGTACTATAAATATTATTTATTACCTTCTACGAAAGCTCGGGGAATTCGAAATACGACGAAAATATTCCAAGAGATAACGTTTCGTCTATATTCATGTTGACTTAAGCAGCTTAAAGTTGTAAGTAGCAGAACTGAAACTTGGAAATGGATCAAATTATTTACTATCGCTTCTTTAAATTACGTTGTAAAATTCTAGTATAACAAGTCGTTACAAATAGCTGCACGCTGTACGTTGTGCAATTTAACTCTTTTATTTCGGCCCAATCACACACCTAACGAGTACCAGTAAAGCAATTTTGTTCAGTGAATACAGATCACATTTGGAATAATAGGGGCCGAAACTGGAACCATTCCAATCTCTTTGGATGTGATCTGTAGTTTAGCGCCATTTTGGGATCTGCCATTTGTACGACGTGAATGTCATCTTGTGACACAACCTTGACCGCCTCCGCTTACCGACGAGATATGAGGAACATAATAGGATTTTATTATCATGTTTCCTACTTCAGAGCATATAATAGCAATTTCTAGCTAATGCATTCCTATTTATCTGTATTAGTAAGTCGGATTTGTCTTAATTTTTTTATTAAACTTTTGACCATCCAAATTAGTTTTCCCTTTTTCACAATGAAAAAGTTATTTTAAAAGCCATTCTATTCAATAGTCCTTCTAAACGAATTAGTAGCAAAGATTGGCGCATTTCCATTGGTGATAGGCACCCCATTAAAGAGACTGCAGTGACTATTAGCCCCGACCAGCGTTTTCCCCGCAATCTCTTTCGTGTCGACATTTTATTATCGGTAGAGTCAGCTCTGTTGTAATCCCCGGCAAGCGGTACAATTTACGATTTATAAAACCGCCATTTTCTGTTGTAAAGCAAAACGATAAAGAGAATAGTAAGGCTCGACTTGGCGATGCTCACCTCGTTCTTCGTCACCCTTTTATCTTAATATTCACTGATATTAAAAAGTTAATCCGAAACAACAGCATGGATAGAGTCGCTTTAAGCTGTATCTTTGTGCTGGTAGCACTGAATTTGCTTACCATTTATTATTACGGGGTTGAATAACAGACGATGAAGTAGAGGCGATATTTTAACTGACTTATACTTTTAAATGTTGAAATTAAATAGTGCCTTAATAGTGCATTTTATGTGCCTATTTGAAATAAATGATTTTTTTTTTGCGGATTGGAAATCATCAAATGACCCCTCCCGCTCTGGGTGGAGAGGAAGGGAGTGTCAGACTCTTACAGGCTTCGGCCCTATTGGGCCCCTTCATTTATGCTGAAATCTCTTTGAGGCGCGCGTGGAACACATAAGCGCCGTCCGGCACGGGCCTGGTCCTGATCGGACGGTGAGTTACCCATTACTCTCCGCCCGCAGGCCTGCGCCTACGGTGGCCGGGAGTCGTCACGCGGCTCCCGACGCCCGGAGCGTCTCCCGCGGCGGTTGAGGCTTGAGGTTCTCTCCCTCAGCCATCCCGCCACCTCCTTCGCTAGCATGACTGCTTCGCAGAAGGAGGTGACTGCCTCCCTCTCCCTCTCGCCCCGGACCATGGCTTGAACCAGGGCCGGACGCGAGAGGTTACCGCCGTTGCTGATCGCCTCTACGAGGACACGGTGGTGCTCCGCCCAAGCGGGGCAGACCTCCACCGTGTCCTCTGGGCGATCCTCGCAGTGACACTCGGGCGTCTCCTCCCGCCTGATGATGTGCAGGAACCTCCCGAAACATCCGTCTCCGGAGAGGACCTGCGTCAGGCGGTAGGTGAGAACGCCGTGACGCCTCTCTAGCCACTCCTCAAAGAGGGGTCTTATCGCCACTATCGTGGCGTGCCCTGCGCTGGGTTGTTAACATTACCTAATTACAGCTTCATAATATGCATTAAATAACATTTGAAGATTTCATAGACTGAAATTGAAAACCAAGCATATTCACCAAGCCCCATCAATACAAGGTAAGCTTACACTATAGTAGTGTAAGCTTACCTTGCAATGTATGGGATTTTTATACAATGAGAATTTTGTCTATAGCTACTGTCGTCGCATACAAATAGGTATTCGTACGCGCATAGGAACGAACCTACACCTACGAACATATTTTAGCTTCTTCATAAAATTATCTAACGACAGTCCTCCACAAGCTGATCGACCTAAAATCTTTGAAATGCTGTTAGATAATTATGAACTCAAACTCAAACCCTTTCACTCTCAACTTCGTAATCACATTGAATACGGTGAAGCACGTTAACTACACGACTATAGTCACGTAAGTCGGCATCCATAGGTTAAAGACAAATGGAAATATCAACAGCTAAATTTGATAAGTATTTCGAAACTATTCCTCATTAGTTCCCGGTACCTTTATGAATAACTCGATGTAAACCCTCAATGGTATTATGAAACTATAATGTGAGGGAGATTTATTCCAATTACAGATATGAACACTGTCTAAAATAAAGTATTTGCAAGTATCCGGATCAATGAACACACGATAAGTCGAAAATACCTACGGGGTAGTGGGAAATATTAAATACTTTAAATTCTAAATGAATAAATGAATTGGAATTTGAATCTTCTAATAGGTATTGACTGCTACGAGTATAGCTGCTTCCCGAAACTTGTTTTACACAAAGAAACCTAAAGCAATTAGTTAAGAAAATAATAAGACTGCCTGGAGGCGACAATTTTTAATTGTGCAAGAATGAATAAAATTGTAAAAGTAGAATTTCATATAATTTAATCAGGTCAATCCATAAGTACTGAGAAGTAATCAGTTTTCAGATTCGTGTTCTATTTCAAAATCGGATATCAAAGTACGAAACTAAAATGTGGCCGTAGTCATTTTCCATTAATTTAATTAGGAAGAAGCCGGTCTAAAAATCTCTAAATATGTTTTTGACCAGGCCAGTAACCTTTACACTGGTCAGTATACTTTAAGCTGGCCAAAAGTTTAAGTTATTTGTGAAATCGCGAATTAATGTGCGATGTTTTAATTAAATCGTTACAACATAATTATTTTGTTGCAAAACGTTTATCACCTACTTTATTATGAAATTGCGGGAAATACTCATACCTGAAAATTGGTAATGCAAAATTAAATTATTTAGATACTTTAAGGAGGTAGGTTCCGAACATTTATCGAAACCTTTTTAATCTCACTTTCATGTCCGTATGTCACAGAGATTTTTGTCGCGATCTTTGAAACTGGAATTTAAATATTGTAGTCTTTTTTTAGTCAAAGACCAAATATATATTTTTTTTAGATTTATTTGCGGGACAGTGCGTTATTATTAAAAAAAATATATATTTAGTTGACAAGAGGGGTTAGGTATCTTAAATAGCTTACTTTAAGGATTCCAAATATTATAAGAACAAATTTTTTCTTATAATGTTTGGTTTAGCGGTCTTGAAGATACAACCCAAAATTTGCAAAAACTTACGCCCCCCCCCCCCCCCCCCAATCTCCTAAGTTTATAACACTACAATATTGATTGAGTTATTATTAGATATTGATCTATGTATATTGTACAGGAAAATTATAGCGGTTTGTGATACTGCTATAGTTGAATTTAAAACAAGTAGCAACAATAGTTGCTTACTTACGAAGGCCTTTTAACCTATGTTTTATTTATTTTTTATCAAATATTTTTTTTTACTTAGTTGAACTATATAGAGGAGTATGGAAGAAAAATACATGTTGCGCCCCCAAATAAATTGGGATGAGGACAGGAGAACGATGAGATAGTTGAACTATATAGTGCAGATCGTTGTTTTCCTTGATACTAAGTTATTTAAAATGTATAGTTTAGGAGCTGGCCAGCGACGTTCCAAAAACTGCTAAGTAGGTACTGTTTGGTTCGGAACCTTAATTGTGTGGCGCCCGACTCGTTCTTAGCCGATTTTTTTTAAATTTATTTGCCTTGTAAGCCGTTACACAGAAATGCTGCTTTATAGCAAAAACAGATGTGATGTAAAAATTTTCTAATACTCCCTAAACAGACTTCCTAATGAGCTGAACCACGACCCTAAATAACAAAACATAAAATTCGAAAAAAAGTAGTTACGATTCCATGTATTCCTAATTAGGTATGACGTATTATAATTCTGAATTTTATTTGCCCCACCCGAGGAAAGTGATTACGGTCAGATAAACGTATACGCAAGTCGACTTAAACATAGTATTCTATAGAATTGAGTGCGGGTGACAGCTCATCTATTGACTGTGAGATTCACAATGGCTCCGGTATGGTACCTCCATTAGTAAGTCATTCATACAATACGAAATGATTCTGTACTCTTGTTTTAACATGATAGGTGAAGTGTATGTATGAAGTGGCATACTAAATTGAGAAATTTCACTTTTAAATGCTGCTTAGGGGATCAACGAGGTACGAGGTATTACGATATCAACATCTCAAGATCATGGCTAATTCATAGACACATGAATACAATGTCTCAGTTACCAAGATCCTCCTCAAGGTGCTGTACTTGAGGGCTTGATCTCGAGAACGATACGTCACATGGCCGAAGTTTTGAACAATCTTTCATAACATTCATCATATTCCATTATTGCTATGTCGTAAGATTTAATTAAATACTTGTAAATATTTGTTATGCTACCCCCATCAAATCTCATGAATGTTTATTAATTAGGAGAGTTGGATAAAAATATCATATGTTAACGCCATTATATCTTTCATATTTAGCGCGCAAGTTTAATAATTTACCTTGTATAAATTAAACTTTGTAAATACGATAATCGCCATTTTGATGAGAGCGATGGTCGAGGTTAAAAAACATAAAAATTGGGTATTTCGAACATCCTAACTATGCCACACTTTTGATGTGTATACCTTGAACTATGGATGAATTCGTCTAATAAATAAATGATGTATTATTCACTGCCCCTGTTTGGAGTTTAGAGTTTAGTTTAGTAAGATTTTGTCGTATTTTTTATGTAGTTAGTGTATGTAAAATGGTAAAAGTAAGAATGGAGACAGAATGATAATATCTTTATTTTTCTTTTTGCATAGTTTCATCAAGAGAGTA
This sequence comes from Apamea crenata, assembly GCA_949629185.1. Taxonomy (NCBI): domain Eukaryota; kingdom Metazoa; phylum Arthropoda; class Insecta; order Lepidoptera; family Noctuidae; genus Apamea; species Apamea crenata. The sequence continues at coordinate 13,461,205 of OX451351.1, read as the reverse complement.
GGTTGTTTATGTACATATTTTCAGCGAATTGAAGTGGTCTACTTTTTGGGTAGGTGTAGTAATACCTATTTTATACAACTTTCGCAGTTAGTAGACTAACGCAGTTTGGCCGACCCCAACATATAAATTATAGATTTTTCGTAAACGATATCGCAAAGACCATCAAATACACACACACAGTACTCTATTTCATCGTAATAATCAATTTCATCGAAAATATTTTCCAACTCCATGTTTCGCGCCACTAATCACGACCTAAAGACTGCCTACACTCAGGTTTAAGCATCTCAAGTACACACACCTATTGTATACTCAAGTGTTGAGTTGCGTTTATTAATCAATCCATCACTCGGCTGATATCGTAAGCCCAAACCGTAACTTGAGTACATCAATTATTATGCCTAGTAATACGATCAAGACCTCAAAATCGATAATAAGTGCGAGTATTTGGGTTAAAGAAAAATTATCGATATAAAAGTGCGCGTATAGCCGTAGCACGTCACAAGTACATGTTACACACGACGAGGTTGGTATCAAGCTCTTCATCATCGAAATCTACCTCTAGGTGTGGCTTGTAACGTTAGCCTTTATTGCTTCTGAAAGCTCTTTTATTGCCATGATTTACTCATGTCTAAGATATCTGGCAATCAATGCATTATAGGAGCTTGCAATGGTGGCTGATATTCTCAAATTGTCTCCTATTAGTTATTTTTCTTAGCATGCAATACAGCTATGAAGAGGTGCTGTTTTATAGTTTAGGCTCCTCTACCCGCGAGTAGGCGAAATAATTTCCCTTTGCTTGATTGAGTTTAATTTTGCAGCCAATGAATGGCCTGATCTAAAAAAGCCTAGACCTTTAGTGCTCGGCTTGTAGTGGCTATCAATTTGGCCGTATAGTTCAGTGCATTGTAACTTGCATTTTCCCACACAAATTATTTTGAGTCATGGTAGCTAAATCTGATCCTATACTGGGTGAGTAAGAGAAAACCTGTTTGGTAAATCCAGCTCGGATAGCTGGCCGGTATTGGATACAGTTTTGAGAATATATCGTACATACGTACACCTAATTATGCAGCTCCATACTCAACCCATCTTCTGCCCTACTCAAACAAGCAAGTAAAGCCGACTATCTCATGGGGATGGCTCTGGCCATCATTACCATTCTTTACCTAGTTACATTAGCAATGTCACCCCATGACAGGCTTTTATTTGGCTTTTCTGGACAACTGTCATGATAACAGCACCGGCTATTACTACACTGGTAACCGCAGTTAATGCGACATTTTTTATGCCTCTAGCCAGCCATATAGCGGCTGACACTAGAAGGAGTAGATAATAGTGGCAGAGCTAATCGAGTGATACCATCACCTCCCATTTTTTTTTAAGCGTTGCCCCACTCTAGGAATTACTCCTGTATCGTGGGTGCGTTCACAAACATTTAAACTCACATACACAAACAGCCAGACCCGGAACAACTACCTGTAGGCAATACAAATATTTGTTCCGTGCGGGAAACGAACCCGCGACACGCAGCGCAGCAGTTGATCGGCTCAGTCACTGCGCCAACCGTCGTCATTGGTGGAAGTATTTCTATTTTCCCTACATATTCCAGTCAGAGATATTACAGATTGAGACGAGAAATGGACTGTTGAAGTATTTGTATCAAAATCGATATAATAATATTTTTTACGTTCGAAACAACATTGCAATTTCACCTTAATGAAGTAAGAAGACAATTTCTGATACTCATTATGATGTTTAAAAATGTGTATATTTTATGAATAAACAAGTTATAATCTAGTGTTGTCTTCGACATGCATTGATTATGTATGTAAGCTATTCTCGACAACATTAGCATGTACCTGGAATACCAGCGAATTCTAGATACTTACCGTCATGCGAGTCGTACATGTAAATGATTTCCTTCCATCCATAATACAGGATTGTATCCACGATGGCTTTATGGTAATCCGGTCGCATGCTCACGGCGTGGTCGATTAGACCGGACGATGGCGGGATGACCTGTGAAACAGAATACGAGTAGCTTAAGTAGATATTTGTGTAAGTACCTAGTACAAAATAGTCCTTCTATATAGTGATTCTTCAACTTCTACACTCACCAACACTCAATCTGCTAATTAAATATACAATCCAGATAAATACAACATCTACATTTCGTAAGTCCCTTTCCATTTTGCTAAATTAGGTCAGAGTACAAGAAGCATACAAACTTTGTTATACCTACGGAGTAATAAGAAACTATGGGTTGAATAAATCAATTCTAGAACTGAATCATTTATTAGAATTCTCTCATATATCAAAGCGAATACGTGCGGTTTCTGTCAGTATTATAAAGATAAAAATTGAATCAGAGTGGGTTTGTCAGCAAAATCCTTCAGGCACTCGTTGAAAACAGCAGAGTTTGCCATACTCAGACCATTTATATTCATCAAACTAGCAGTGGATTGAGTCAGTCAGTTTTAGTGGGATGTAAGAAAAAAGTTTGACATTCTCAGCTTCACTAAGCGCCAGCAGTTATCTTTTTCTCGCTTAAAATTTAGTTTTTGCGGTAGATATACGATTAAGTAGGTATGTGGGGGAATAATGTCAAGTATGTTTCGTTCTTAAACAACTCTTAAGAGGTTTTTTTTCCACCTTTACGCTTATCGGCCTTTTTATAAACTTACTGTCTAATGAATCGATTGCGACAAACTCTTTCTAAACCTGCATTCGATGAATATACTTATTTTAAACACGCTCAGTTAAAAGCGCAAATAAAACAGTGCCATAGATAACCATGACACAAATTAAGATTTCTAAGTAATACAATTTACAGTTTAGTCACTAATTACCTTCATAAGACAACTCTGAAACACATTTAACTTTTATTTTAAATCACCAAAAAGAAAAAAAAATAGATCCCATATCAGACAGGCATATTCAAGTTGACAACGAATAAGTGAACGATACAAATTTTAATGTAAAAATGTACAAGGGCGCCTAAAGTCGGTAGCTGTTCTGATAACAAAGCCGTATATTTTAAATGCTCTGGTTATGATGTTTTCTTTATGTAAATCCAAGTGCAATTTACTGTCAAATAGTATTTCTAGGTCTCTAAGGTTCGTCACTCTGTTTAGTATAGTACTGCATAAGGTATAATCATATTTTATTATAGTTTTGTTTTTAGTAAAGCTGATGAAATGGCATTTGGGTATACTTTAGTTTAACTCATTAATTGTACAATATTCAGAGAGTCGGTTATGATCGCTCTGAAGTTCTGCGCAGTCATTAATATTTTCTATGGTTTTATATAATTTTAAATCGTCAGCATATAAAAGAAAATTTGTGTATTGAAGCATAGCATGTATTTATGTCGTTTATGAATATAAACAACAGAAGAGGACCTAATACAGAACCCTGAGGAATACCGGAAGACATTTAACACTTCCCGACTTGTACCCGTTAATCACGACTATCAGGCTGCGGTTAGTAATATACGAGCAAAACCACCGCAAAAGATTGCCCCTAATTCCATTGAACGCTATTTTACTGAGAAGGATTTCATGATCCACTCTATCAAATTCCTTCTGAAAATCTGTATATACAGCGTCCACCTGAATTCCCTTGTCAATACTATGGAAGAGGAAATTAGAGTAGATTGCTAAGTTCGTCATAGTGGATTTTTGTTTTACAAAACCGTGTTGTTCAGGTATGATATAGTAATGCACTTGTTAAATACAATGTGTAATGGTTCACATATTGATTCAGCAGTTTTCTTGAGAAACACTGCAGGTAGTCCATCTGGTCCTGGACCTTTGGAGGGGTCCAGTTTTTTTAATTCACTTTTAATAACAATTACATCAAAATAGATATGGTGTAATAAATCACACTGATCCGAATAATTATTTGGTGGTGACCATTGGGGAGTTAATGTAGACGGCTGATAAACAGACTGGAAAAATGAGGAAAACAAGTTACAGATAGTTTCGGGATCTTGCGAAGTTCGGTTTTCGTATGACATACCTGCCTTGGTTTTTTTATTAGATACCTATATAAGACCAGAAGTATTTAGTGGTTTTAGGGATAGAATCCTCTACAGAATTAATATATTTATTGTATACCTACTGGTTAAACTAAAACTTACCTTATTATCTGTTATCAGCAAACCCGATTATTAGTAACGTAATATCATATAATACGTTATTAATAAAGACAAACTGACACTACAGCTACGCTGCAATAGGTACGTACATAGCAATGAATCTCGTAGTAGACATTCACGAGCATATTCATATTTTAAAATCTAGTAATAAAAGTTATTTCATACCTTTTCAGGGAACCACGGAGTGACAAAAGGCATTTGGAACGTGTTGGTGTACGAGTGTAGAGTGTCAAAGGATTCCGGCGTCACCGCACCAAGCATAGCGAACACGCCCCGCGCGAACTGGTTGCATACTGTTGGCAAATAATTAAATACCTGAGTAAAGTTTTCAGTTTTACATTAAAATAGAAGCGAGATAAATGCTTATGTAGTTATGTCGTTTATGGCTTCGGTTTATATCTAAATGACAATAGTTATTTCATATTTTAAGCGACTACTCATCTGGCAAAAATTACGCGGCGGATATTCGACGTGACTACGCCGACAATGCTTTTTAGATTACCTATGGGACATCATGTTAAAATTACGTCTCTTTAACATTATGAATTAAGCACGTCGAATTTGCGTCACGTTATTTTTGCCAGATTTTACCGGGTGGCGGGCCGGGTATTGCCCATATATAGCTTAAGGCTTCATTAAGCTATATATGGGCAACACCCGGCCTGTGGGCCAGATGCGGCCCGATCAGGCCCTCAATTCACGCCAACAAGAAAGAAAGCCTGGCATTCTTCCAGGTACATTCAAACCTAACGCGACAAAACTGATACTTTCATCATAGACGTTGTCCACTGCTTGTTTTGCGAGCCATTTTTGTATAAGATTGCGGTAAAAACGTATTTATTTTCCCAACTCGTCTATTATTTACCCTTTATATGTATGTACAGTAACGGCCAAAAGTTGAGTGGCATTGTCACAATGGATGCCCAATGCGTCCAATTTAATGGATGCCCAACTACCACGCGGAAACAGTGCGTACTGGTAATGTCACATGTCTTCAAAGTATTGGTTCTCAGACATGCCGGTTTCCCCACGGTGTTTCCCTTCATCGTTGATGAACAGTGGTGATGAGTGAAAATATACAAAATGCCTGCCTGGTTTCGAACCCACGGCCTTAGTCGGGCTAGACCACCACCACTGTTGTGCTAAAATGAAATGCTATAATTCTGTGTATGCGCGTATAAGACACGGTGAGTGGCCTGTTCCCACTGCTGTTTTTATAGGTGGTACACCCTGAGTTCACACAACCTAACTTGTTTGGTAAACAATAGTATTATTTAGATATTTTTCGACACAACATCAAATTCACGTGGGGCCAATGACACCGCGCAGAGTGCATGCAAGTGTTCTCATTCTTTTCTTATAAACCTGAATTAAAATATACAAAAACTTCTAATTACTCAGTTGATTACAACTTCCCAACATTACTAAAGGGCTTCCCATGTTTCGATATAACTGGGTACTATATTAACTGTGTTTTCCAGTACTAAGTTATCTATAAGCATCCGCGTATTTTTGTGGTTATTCTTCCTTTCTTTAATTTTTTTTTTCAACACTACAGGCATGATAGCCTAGCGGTTATCATACGTCGGTAAGCACGCTCATGCGTAGCGAGCCGTGGGTTCGGATCTCACGTGCAGTGATAATGTTTTAAAATGTTTTTAAAATTACCTACTCGAATAAACACGCTATTGAATATAGTTCCGTATCATGTTCGCCTTGTTCACATAATTCGTTAAACTTTATGATTATACCCACAGAAATCTAAATAAATAAATTATAAGGTAGACATATCAGGGTGGGACAGTTCCTTATATTTGGCTTGAATCAAAAGATGATGACTCCATCTACATTTTGTTTCTAAAACTTTAGGTTCAGTTAATATAACATCTCAACAGATGTCACTATAATAAAAAATCATTATTTTAAATTTTATGACATATTTACCGCAAAAATATTTATTTTACATCTTATTATTTATTTAAGCATAATTTTAATATTTATACAGATGAATATAAGACATTGTTTATATACTGTTATTTTTTAACTGGTAACTATCAAAAGATGTACTGAAGAATTGTCAATTCCGTCCGCAAATGTACTAGCTACTCTCTGCCTATGCGCATTTTTGTAGATCTTTTCCATTTTTCGTTTGTATTTCGGTTGTGAAATCTTCCAGAAATTGCGTCGAGTTGAGCTTTAATGTGTACTAATTGATTACTCCAAAGAGCCCGATGCTGGTCAAAGAAATTATGTATGTGGTTGAGTCCTGAATAAGTGTTCATAAAATGTTGTGAAATCGTGTAAACATTGCCGACAAATATCTTTTAGTTAGGAATAATGAAAATATTAATAATAATAGTTTTATAAAAGCTAAAGAATATAAAATAATAAAACATGGTTATGTTATCCAAATGAGCTATTGCAAAATTATTTCCATGACCTGCAAAATATGACAGAATCTTTAATTAAAAAAAGATCTATAACATTAGACTTTCATTTCACGTCCTTTCTATGAAAAACTAGCCTGCATGTGTACCTATGTCAACCGCATAACAATGGTATCAAAACTAGTAGAAGCAGATCTTGTCCTCTGTAAAACCGTTTGAAATGGTTTTATTACTTTTGATATGCGCTTGCACCAACGAATATTCATTGCCGTTTTAATTAAAAAGGGCACAACTAACATTTTTTATGAAATTGAGTTATATATATATATATATCCGGAATCAGGAAAAAAGGCCTATCCGGATATATACATAACTCAATTTCATGAAAAATGTTAGTTGTGCCCCTTTTTAATTACACTATATCACTATTTATAGCTAGCTATAGGCTGGTTAGTTTGGATACAAATTGTAGATGGCGCCACTGCGCTGGATTGCATAAAAATGGCGTAAGACGGGGCACTCTTGGGCAATCTTTACCCGATATCTTATAGTACTCTTTGAGACATATTATGCATTTAACTTACGACTCATTCACCACGACTAATTAGAACGTTATTTGTTTTGGTTGGTTGTTATATTTGTTATTGTAGATTAGTGACGTGTGTTTAATCTATTAGCGGTGTTGTAGTTCATTTTGAAATGCAGAGAAATTTAAGTATTGAGATGAAAGCAGATATATTATCGCGCTGTGTAAAAGTGGACTTAAATTATATCACAGAAATTTGATGAAACCGGACTGAGTGTGAGTATTATGATTTAATTATTTTATCGATTGTTTTTCTAATTAAAGTATAACTGCTGATCCTTTTATTTATTTTTTAAGCGTTTTATATTTATCATAAAGCCTAAATAGAAGAAAAGAAAATTAATGATTTATATAAAATTTAACATTAAGTATAATAATAATATATATGATAATATGTAACATTTCTATTTTCAAAATAATTTGGTTTCAAATTGGTAATATTCGTATTTTGCTAGTAGCTTAACAGTACTCTTTTTTTGTTTTAGAGAAATACCCCCCCTATATTGTGAGTCGGAGGGTCAAAAGTTAACAGGAAAAGCCTTGCCAGTCGAAAGCGAAGTGGAAGGCCCCAGCTAGTCAGTGAATATGAAACAAGTGGTTTCATACCAACGGGATATTTTGCCGAATTATTCGACACATCTTTATGAACCGTTCGCCGTGCAAATGCCCATATTTGATTGAAAAACAAAAACAAGAACGTTTTTATTTTGCGCTACGGCGATGGGAAGCACGGAATGAGAGATCTGATGAGCAGTTGAAGTTGCATTGCATGGAAATAATATGGGAAAATTTAAGAGGAACAGATATGTTTCAATATTGTTGGATTCATGCGCTAGCGTTTACTTGATAGCATTAATAATAATGGGGGTTATACAAAGTATTAAGTTATAAATTACAAATTGATTTTTAGTAATATTAAAATAATATTGTGTCATATCCGTAATAAGGATAATTTTGAGGTTTAGTTTCAACCTTCTTTTCACAATGAAAATAAATACCTACTTAAGCTATAATCGCATTATGTCCTAATAAATACGATTTGTTAACTTTGACGTTTGAGATAGGCAACTAAAGTTAATACGAACTCATTGGCAGTAAACAAAAAGTACTTACTACCTACTACTGAGTAATTTAATTGTATTGTGACAAGGAGTTCACACTTTTTTTTATTTACGTGGGTAGATTTGCTAGCTGTGATTTCTTAGAGTACCCCCCACACACATTAGTAGTTAAAGCACAATATTATTATATTTCTAAGATACAATATTTTAAGTCTAAGGGTCGTAGTTCACTGATTGACTGCTTTACTTCAATAAATAAATTGTTCTTTATGAGAAAATAAACTGTTTTGACTAGAAGTTTATTTATTTCTAGTTAAAAGAATTATAACGAATAAACATTTTAAAATCACTTTTAAAACATTTTTATTTTTAACCCCGTATTACAATAACAATATAATAATGAAAATGAAATAATTATTACATTATTATTCTTGTTTAATAAACATCTATAAAAAACGAATAACAAGTTCGATAATCCAATACGTAAGACTATCAGCTATCGGTACTTGATGTAACGATTTCAATTTTAGCAATGGTATGAACCAACCAATGTCATACGTAATTAGTAATTACGTAGCCTGTGTGCAAAAGCGACGGTATGTCTTTTGTTTCGTTCGACGCCAGCCAATGTGCGAATTATGAGGTGAGCATTCTGTGTTGAATGTTGATACATCACTTATGCACACAGACGTAGGTACGGTCGTTACCGCGCGTTCACAGCAATACAGTCCTTAAGGTGATTATGAATTAATGACCCCCTACTGTACCTATGGCCCGTGACTTCATTAGTATTCTAAGGTTTGGCCCGCAACTTTTCAAAGGTTGCCCATCCCTGCCTTTAGCTACGAGTTTTGGTAGAAACTGTCATCTGCGAATCTCTTTTCGAAGGAAGAAGAGAAGGCGATGTCTGCCTCGGTGCCTAGACGTTCTGTCCCAGATTTCTATTTACCACAGATTTATATTGAAGTCATGCAGACCTTCCGCTCCAGGAAATTTCCAATTCTGCCTTTAGCTACGAGTTTTGGTAGAAACTGTCATCTGCAAATCTCTTTTCCAAGGAAGAAGAGAAGGTGATGTCCGCCTCGGTGCCTAGACGGTCTGTCCCAGATTTCTATTTACCACAGATTTCTATTGAAGTCATTCAGACCGTCCGCCCCAGGAAATTTCCTATTTGGTGACGGGCAAGCTGCACTGACTTCATCTTGAGGATTGATAGTTCGCACAACTATTTCCGGGTTTGGTTAGCGTTAGCACGTCCTCTCGATTTCCCGTCTCATCTTTGTCGTATGTACTATCGACTGCAGATGCCGCTTAGGTTTACAGGGCGTCCCACGGCTATGCCACATGTAGGGAAAGTACCTTGAATATTGTAGGTTCCATCTACAATATTCAAGGTACTTTCCCTACGTGTAGTAAATTTTTCCATCTACAATATTCAAGGTAGTTTCCCTCCATGTGGCATAGCCGTGGGACGCCCGTATACTCGTATGTATATGCGTCATTTTTGTTTTATACTCTTTTGAACTGATTAGCCAAAGATCTTGTTGCCATGTATATCAAATAATTGCTAGTACCAACACAAATAAAATGTGTATTGTCTTGATTTAGCATTATTGTCCCTGCTTATTTTTTATATAACTGCAACAAAAATATGTAGCATTTTATACTATGTATGTTTAGGGATTATTATAATGTGATGTCTCAGTAGACTTTATTTAAACGTACATTATTTATTCAAAAATGTTTAGATACAAAGTTTTACTAGACGACTCTGTCGATAACACTTATTTTCAAAACGGCTCCCTAAAGATTCCAGTACAAAGTACGTCGTTCAAATACGCCGTCAACGGGCGAATAAAAAATTAAAGAAGGCGAAAACGGATTAAATAAGACAATTCACTTTATTTTCAAGTTCATTAAATTTAGCTTCTCTGACAGGCTTTTAAAGTAATTGAGTTAGGGTGCAATTACAATGGTAGAAGGTGCGCCAGCCTGCTGAGTGTCTATTAATAATAATAATCTGGTAACTCTAGATAATTTTGTTTTTATTTTGTGTCCTTTTGACAGATGTTTTGTTTACTGGGGTTAGAATTAACAATAAAAGAAGAATATAAATTTATATGTTTTTTTGTTTCAGTAAAGTACTCAATAAAAGTATGTTTAAAATGAAAAAGCATCACTCTAAAGGTCGATAATCATCATTAGACTATAAATAACTTTACTATGTATTACTTATAATAATAATGAACATTATAAACACAGGATTCAACGTGTTCTCTTTGTCAAATGCACAAACCGTCATTTAAGTGATACTATGTAATTAACCGAATAGCAAAGTTTTACTACGGGTAAGTCGCTTTTGCCTGGACATCACAACACAAATATAACAATAATATGATACTCATGATATGAAACATAGCTTTGAGGGGCATTATACAGCAAAATCGCATTAACTCGACGTTCAACACGTAAAGCAAGCAAGAACATTATAATTGCAATATTATGAAGAGATTCAACATTGCTGCGGATTTCCCTCTAATCTAATATTCATTATAATGGTTGTCGTGTAGCGACAAGTAAAACTATCTTTAGAGGACAGGGGTGATGAAATGAAAGAAAGGGAGGTAGAGAACAATTAAAGTTATATTTATAGAAAATTAAAAAGATGAAGATGGACTGAAAAGTGGTGGGTGGGTAGTAAGTGGAGGTGGGGTGTAATGATGATGATAGGTGGGTTGAGGAGTCCGAGATGAAGATCCAGTTGCTGGCAACAGATGCGGGTACAGAAGTCCAGGTACAGGGTCCAAGTGCAGATGCAGGTACAGGTGAGGGCAGTTACTGGCGCGTGCGCGGCACGGAGGGCACTCGTAGGTGGGCCCACGCAGCAAGATAGGTCGCCGCACGGCAGCAGGAGGAAGAGGCACGGCGAGGACGCTGACAGCCCACCAGGTAAAGTGGCCTTCAGAAGCTGATGAGTGTGCTGCACGGAGGGCACTCGTAGGAGGACCCACGCAGCAAGGCAGGTCGCAGCACAGCAGCAGGAGGAAGACCACGGCGAGGACGCTGTCAGCCCACCAGGTAAGGCGGGCCTCAGATGAGAAGCGGCCCGATAGGTTCCGGTAAGTGGCCTTTACGGAGGACGGAGGTGTAGTTAGGTGGCTCTGGAGCAGATAGGCGGCTCTGGAGTATCAGGCCTTATCTTTAGTGTTCGCCTTAGAGGCGAAACTCGAACTGACCACTGCTTTGCGTGGATCAATAAGGAAAGCTCGTAGAACAACATCATGTAGAAAATATGAATTTGAGATATGATAGTGACCAGTGTTATTTTTTTTTTGGCTAAGTATGCATGTGTTTATAACTGGCAGTTAAGCATTTGATACTGGCAGCTAAGGATTTGAAAGTAAACGTTACCATGACGTTTTAAACATCAAATATCAGAAATGTCATAATAAAATAAATATTATTAAAATACAATAAAATCTATAGTTATTTTGTGATAAAAGTATAGTGTTTATAGGAAAAATGATATGAATCAATGTGGACGAAATTACCAACCCATGGTTGACACTGAATCGTTGAAGTCATATGTTAAAGTTTGTCTGTGTACTAAATGTGGATAAAACGTGTCCTGCTGTCGTGAGAAATAATCAGATCAGCACCTAACGGTAAAGGAATGCTTATTCTGACCTGGAGGAATGAATGAAAGTAACTGTGAGTATGTACATTATGTTACAAGGTGGACTCAATAAGAGTGCACTATTTCATTTAAAAATAAAAACACGTATTTTTTGAGCGAGTTGTGATATTTTTATTTCATTGTAAAGTAGTCGTGTTTCGATTAAGTATGGAATACAATATCCGAAAAATGTATTCTTCTAATGTCTTCAACATGGAAATGGGACCCCGCTGCGCTCAATCGTCATATTACATGGTGTTTCTCTGGTCGAGACGTAGGTAATAGATAAAAATAATAACAAAAAACTATTTTCACCAATAATAATATAATAGTATACGTAAATAAAATTTTATGATCCTTGTATTCAGTATTGTACAATGAACGGTATAATTGTATGTTCTGGTTACACTTTATAAACAATACCTATACGTCCATAAAGATACTAGGTACCTGCTACTTCCTGTTTCGTCACTTTCCTGATTCACCACCCAAACAACAGTGGCGTTATGTAACATTTTTGATTTTCATACGTTCAAGAAAAAAATTGCAGGCAGGAGTAAAATAATAAAAGAAACATATCAAATGACATTATGCACTCCAAAACTTGAAAAAGAAAACTTGGTTTGAATTAAGTTAATCTTGCAATAGAATAATGTAAAAAAAAGTGGGACCTTTTCGAAGCTACAAAAGATGCGGGGTATGAATTTAATAAAGACTTGCCCAAAGGAAATGGATAACCAGCCTATACAAGCTCGGCATAGAAAACAGACACATAAAACAATTTGTATTATGAAGCAATAATAATATTTCATAGCCCTGTATATTTTTGCTGTCATAAAACTGTGTGAAGAGACATAAGACCCTTCCGCAATCTGATGACTTGAATAAATAAATGCAAACCTGCCGATCGCGGATCTACAATCTACCAACGGATTGAATTTCACTCAAATCTATCGACTGTATCCTGAAATGATTCATTTGCTAAGCCATAGTTTATAACACGTTGGATCTTCGTTGGAAACCAGGCTAAAAGAGTCGTCCGAGATGTGAGTGGTAGCTGTGGTAAGAACGAAGATCCATAGTTCAAGAATGGCGAAGTCACTCACTCCTCATAACTTAAGAAATGTTCGTATCTTCTTTGCGTATGAAAACTTCAGGAGCAATGCAAAGTCATTTTTCCAACTATACTCGTACCTACGTAATACATGGCGAAATAGAAAGTACGACAAAAGCCCCAAAAAAAAGCGCACTTGCTGGTGGGCCACGCCGCATCTCAGCGCGCGCATTGACAAATCCTCCTGCATCACTAGTACATTTTGCTGACTACAGACTGGCCGCACTGGGCCGAAGAACAACGCACTGGCGGATCTTTGCAATGCGTTGCGTTGCGGCGCGGCCCGCCCAAATATGCGCGAGCCTTATTACATTGGAGAGGAAACAGTTCAAATCGTTCGAATTTAGGTAAGTTACGTTTACTCCACACGTTTGCGCTGGGCCCATAGGTAAATACTTTATTTAATTAAACTCTAGTTTAAGAAGATTATTTCGCATGCTTTTTAAAGGGCATGACATGTATTTAAATGGACCTATAATAATTCCCATTTTGCGCTCCTAAAAATATTATCCAACACTCCTGATCGACCAATAATAAAATTGCTCCTCTTTCAACTGTGAACCTCTAAAAATTCCACTTTGGGGTTGTAAAAATAATAATAGCCCAATAACTACGACCAGCTTGGATGTAGCACTCGCTGTTTGCTCCCCTACGCTGCTTGTTTCGCTCACTCGGCTCGCGCGCGTTTAATCACAGTTCTAACCTAACCTATTCCATTTACACCAACTGTGAGAAAAGGCCAGAAAGTTAAACAAGAAGCTCAATAATTAAAAAAGCGCCCATCATTAGGTCTCAGTTTTTAGAGCACCAAATAAATAAAAGCGAAGCAACCTGTATAGGAATTTCTTTACGTTGACTAGAAACGATCTTCTATGAGCGGCCCAGTAGCGAGCAGCTCAGATTCAAAACATTAGGTACAAGTGACTCACGTACTTACTGATAGATGTTTACGGCGTAAATAGTTACGTGTAATATTATTCGTGTACCTACATTATTTGCTTATACGAGTATAATGTAAAAAAATGGTGTTAGGTACATGAATGATATATAATAAGTAAATATAAGTTATGCTTACTGCTATCATACCTACCATTTCTGGTTTAATGGTACAAAACAAACATAAACCTGTATTAACACTGTATGCATAAATATATAATAATACTTAAATATTTCTCTGTTTAAAGAAGATAACTTTAAAAAGGAAAATATTTTACTAGCAACTTTAACTAAACATTTACAACATGCATGTCAAAATTCGGCACTAAAAATATTTATAAAATATAAATCCTAAAAGTCATGTAGGTTTGACACAGAACCAACAACGGCTTTAGCAATTTGAGTTTTTTCCATAAGCCTCAATTCACTTGTTGTATATCACAACCGCCACCTTTTCATAGAAAGTTAATAAGTTTATAACCCACAGTTTATTAGCGGTAACTTTATTAAAACATGGCGCGTCTCCGTTGTTTCATATTTTCAGTTAAATTTTATCGCGACACCGTCCATTAAGGTTAAGACATTGATTGCTTATAATATCTTTCGCCACAAAGACGTCCAAGTAAAACCATTAGGAATTATTTGATTATATTTTAGCACAGTAAGTTGATAAGTAAAATAAAACACACAGTTACGCAGTCTTCAGTGCGAGATTCTAGTCTGTTTGTACTTTAATCATATCTTTAAAAAATAGATAGGACGAAGCCTTCACCTTTCTAACACAAATGTATTTGTCACGTTTGCAGATTTTGAATATTGACGGCATTTCTAGAACGTATCGACTAACATTTCAAGTTAAAAGACATGACACGTGAAAGGATTTTGTGAAGCGGTTGTTTTGCCATTGTTCTGGTTCTGAGAGAACTCAATTAAACCCTTCAATAATTGGATCTAACTGGATTTGTAGCTTCACTTGTTCGGTATTATAAATTGAATTGTGGGACATATGTGTATGAGAATGTATCTCAGACGAACTAGACTGAAATTGCTTCGTCAGTTCCCACAAACACTATATGGGGCCCAATTTACTTATTTCTCCGACGAGCTGCCATACATACTTATTGCTTGAGACATCACTTTCAGGGCTTCTCAAGGATGACTAACCGCTTCTAAATTAAGAGAATTAATTGAAATACGGTATGATGTGAAAAAATTTCGTTTCCTACCTCCATAGAACAGTATTTTGAATGAGCTCAAATTTTTTAATTTGGAATGTGACTGAACTAATTTTTCCAAAAACTTTGTTTCGTTTTTTATATTTATACTAATTTTCGAGTTAATCAATCCACGCTGTAAAATCCTCCCCTGTAAAATTGACTACCTCTTTTCAGCCCGTCAGGGGTGGAATTTCGAAAAACCCTTTCTTAGTGGATACCTACTCTTCACGAAGAATACTACCCTCTAAATTTCATGTCTCTACGACCAGCGGTTTAGGTTGTTCGTTGATGTATCAGTCAGTCTGTCAGTCAGGACTTTGAATTTTATATATGTCGGAGTCATTCGTTTGACTATTCGGAACGTCAGCGCCATCTCGTGGCGCTGGACAGAGTCTAGCCTGAGTTCGTGGTGGGACGAGAGCAACAGCTACAAAGGCGGTGTGAGCAGAGCTCTCGAGATCATCTAAACATTGGACATCGTACGGACAACATGTGCTGGAAACTGTCTCGCCTTCCGTATCGTTAAGTGAGTACCTACAGTGCGTGATTTACTAGTGTGACTAACTTGTTCGTAAATTATAATCGGATTTGAACTGCAAACCGTTTTTCTATTGTGCTATAACCAACACTACCCATAGTACGCCCACAGTAATTAAAATATGCCTGATGTTAACGAGAGACACATACCATCTCCGACATATATATAGAAGATTGAAGCAGTCTTAAATATGAAGTTATTTATTTTGATAAGGATTAATACCAAGATACAAATAAAGAGAAGGCTCTTTTTCTTTCTTTCTTTTATTTAAAAAAAATAATTGAAATGCCGCCGCTAGAAAAGGTTCTAGCGGCGGCATTTCAATTAAATTTTTAAAATAAAAGAACACTTTTTGTGGCATAACTATAATAGTTAATAAAGTAATGATGTGTTCTGCAAAGTCGTAGTATATATTATTTTATTCTATCATCAATAGTTTTCGCAGCGCACGCGATGTAAAGAATATTTTAGGTAATTTTTTTTACCTTGGTCACATTATTGGAGTTTTAGTAAGGATCCCTAATGTTTTTTGAAAATATAATATAGCCTATGTCACCCGGGGATAGTGTAGCTTCCCAACAGTGAAAGAATTTTTCAAATTGGTTCAGTAGTTTCGGAGCCTATTCAATGCAAACAAACAAACAAACAATCAAATCTTTCCTCTACATAATATTTGTTTAGATTAGATAATGCACCAGAAGGCCAATTCTCGTAATTTAAAATGTTCAAAATCTAGTCGCAGTCTCATCTCGGCGACAAACAAATGTCAAAAACTTGTCAAAATGTAGGGAAATTTGAGGTATTTTTGACAGATTGAGACAGATCAGACTGTGAACGTTCTTAAAATTACGAGAATTGCCCCTCTGATGTCTTCGATAATGTAATTCCAATATATGAAACTATGCAAACCGCAACCTGGCTTTTAAAGGAGTAAAGTTGTCAAAACATAAAAGGCCCGTTTTGACATTTGAGAATGCGTTCTTGACACCTGTCAGTTTCATCCAAACGTGTTTTGCGAATTTGATCTTTATTAACTACTAGAACTGTCAATGTCAAAACGGACCTTTTATTTTTTGACAACTTTAGTAGTACAGTCAACAGCAAAAGTAGATGATCAAAATCAGAAATTCAATACTAATTAACGGAGTTCGCGTCAGAACTGTGTGGCGTCGAAGTGATTCAAAAATATGACACTGAGTCTGACATACTTTTGAATCACTTCGACGCCACACAGTTCTGCCGCAAACTCCGTTCATTAGTATTACATTTCTGATTTTGATCATCTACTTTTGCTGTTGACTGTACAACTCAAAACGCAGCTCGCTGTACTTCAACCAATACCAACTGTTATTATGCTCCTCTAGAACTCAAGTGGTGTGGTTATTGACCCATAATTTATGCAAAATAGATTTCAAGGGTGTATACCTACATACATACCTAGCAGAGCCCACCCAGAGATCGAGCTACGCACAACGAATCGTAGAGCGCAATACTGACACTATACAAATCTCATACAATTTTAGAATTGTATCACACTCTAAACTTTTTTCAGAAACTCTAATGGCGTGGTCAGGAATAAATTAATAGATAAATATGAGCTTGTTTTAATTAGTAATTGGTAATACGATCACTAGTTTTAAGCAACGGTTAATTCCGTTGGAAAAATCATAGTCCGATGAGAAGGCAATGCTTTCATAGCCACGAGGGTATCTCAGCACCAACTTCTAAACTCCGGGCTGCTACTGCGAAATTCCTGATGGAAATACCCAATAACACTTTGCCCGACCTGGGAATCGAACCCAGGACCCCACGCACAGCAGTTGCGCTTGCGACCAAGAGACCAACGGAGCAGTCATCACAGGGTGATCGACCGTAACAACAAAATGGCTATTAGATTCTTTCAAGCATAGTTGCTTTTTAAAACTCTGACAACAATTTGCATATATAAACACTAATATATTCAAACAGCATTCAACATAACTTATGTAAGCAATTTGTTATATGATGGAGTCTTGATTTAATTCATGCCAGGCCAACCAATCACACGCATACACAGACAGACGGGAGACATAGTGGAATCAAGATATCCCATGATCTCTATGTAACGTGTAAATCAGTTGGATAATCTGCTAAAGCTAAAGCGATCACCAGTTAATTCAATGTATAAACATAATACAATTCAAACTAGAAACCACTGGGCGTCGAAAATTTTATTTTTTGTCAAAAGGCGATAAGAATCCAACCGAATAATATACGTTAATAATATCTTATAATGAAATGTATTTAGCACATCAGGTTGTTGACATGTGGAATGTGAGCTCGACTGTCATTGTGCTGATTATCGTATCGGCCAATGGCTTAATGATCGAGCAGTACTCCACAATACAGCTCGCATCGTGAGGAGGTTCCTGTCCTTGGAGCCCTAACCACCGGCAGCTTGGACCCTACTCCCGATACCGGCGGACTACTATTTTTTATATTTTTATTTATAAAAATATTTAAAAATGTATTAATAAGTTAATAATTAAACATAAAATTACATTGAATGAGTCCTTTCTTACACCAGTACTAGGTGCTGCGAGGTACGAAATTATAAAGAAAGCAAAATAGAACGACTAAATTTAAAGTTTCATAAGAATGAGAACGTTGTCCTGGTCGGGCTATGGTTGTTAACGAGAATAACTCTCAAAATAAATCATAACGAAACCGACAAGTATCACGAGTATAATTATACCTACATATTATATTGGCTATACACTTGTACTACACAGGTGTACACTGTACAATAGGTAGGAATTTAATTGAAAGACTCATTACCCTCTAAGAAAGCTCTACTGCCTCCGGCATCGGTACGGTTTTACTTTTAATAGGTTTATTTTTACACAGATATGTATATTTGCTGAAACGTGTGCATTTAGAGACACAATTATTTTTACATATAACACAGTTGAAGTGTTAAAATCATCAATTTTCGTGAAATGTGCCGCGATGAGTTGGAGAGTAAAAAATGTATCCCCATTAACAATTAATTGTAAGGTAAGATAATTGAAACGAAGTTCTTTAACGCGGCTTGCAGTAGGAGTAAACTGGTCAAAATCGTCACGTCGACTTTATCTCTCTCTTTCTATTATATATATGTAGTTTTCATGGTTTTCGAGGGTGCTGAAGTCAATTGTGGCTCAAAATTAAAAATCAAGGTGGCGGCTGAAAAAACTTTCAATTTTTTCATTATGGGCGTCGTTTTCGAAGTTTTCGAGGGTGCTAAAGCCGATAGTGAGGTATATGAAAATTCAAAATGGCGATAACTTTATGAACTAAAAACTTCGGTTCTAAAAACTTTTAGTAGATGACTCTGTATTGTAAGTGCGTATTAAATACACACTTTCTCTCTCTGTCTATTACATACGAGTGTGTTTGCTTGCGAGTATCGCGTAAGGATCTTCGTTCCCCGACCGCACACGTTTTTTTATTTATTTCAATGCAAGCGCACACAATATAATTACAACACTGTACGTAGTTGTTGTTACTCATTTTAGCTAATCTATGAGCTTAGCCTGTTCCGTGATTGATGGACTGGGTATATAGTCTTCACATTGAGTTGTCGTTTTTGTTTGATTTCAAAATGTGCAGAGTCGCATCAGACTGGCGCCTCGCCTTTACGGAAGTGTTTGTCGTTAGAGGAAATAGGCCTGGGGTGTCTTTGGCCGCTCTTTCCCTTTCACGGCTAATTTGCCTTTGTTTCTCTTTTTTTAATTTCCGCGTCAGTATTTTTGTATTGTTCCCTTTTTTACGAAACAACAAAATATGTTGTTATTGTTATCTATTGTAATTTTTTGCCTCTAAAAGTGACAATAAGATGACCGCTGAGCCACCTGATTGTTGTTCAGGCGACATGATAACGTCAAAAGTCGTTTCTTTCTGACGTTTCGGGAATATGTCGTTACCCAACCTTAGCCCGTTTTATTGTTTCCAGCTTTGATGTTTGGAGACTTTATTAGATTATTTTTTTGTTGTGCTGTTCTCAGGATTGTTTTGTTATATTTATATTTAAGCTACTATCTTTATTTATTATGATTGGTAAATAAAGATAGTGGCTTAAAGCGAGGACAGGATTATCAATACGTATGAAACGAAGTCATGTATGCAAATCATAATACGTTGAAAACTTTTTTGTTCGTTGAACATGACAATCATTTCATCTAAAATCGTAATTTATATTATTATCCATCGCGGCGGAGCTCGATCTTCTGACGCCCGCGTTGCGGCGTGTATCGCGGGCGCGTGTCTTTCGAAAGCTGCATGGAGCGAATGATTACTTGAGTCAACGTAATGAGTTAGCTTAATTACATTGGCAATCCGCAAAAGCTTTCACAGCATCTAAGTCATAGATGCCTGCATCTCTGCGGGACTCCGTCATCGTTTCGCTGTATCTTGTCTTGCATGCAGCGAAGTGTCCTTATGGTAGGCATGCAGGTTGACCTGACGGCTACAGCGTGGGTTTGGCTCCTGCGATGGCATCAGTCGAGGACACGTGTGAGAAGCCGTTCAAAAGTCTCGGCTTGCGCCTGCGGGAGTGAAGCCATCATGGCGACAAATCTGTTGCTGTGACGCCTCTGTCGCGAGTGCGCTGCGCACCACTAACTTTGGCGTCCCCATGTGTTCTTGTTTCGATACCACGTTACAAGGGTTCGTTTGCCGATGTTTGCTACGCGTTGTCGTACGTGGCGTGGATACAAAACGTGAATCGCAAGGTTTTTTTGCCTTCGGTCCCACGTCGGGTATTTAACACTCAGTATGGAAATGAAAATGTTATTTAGTATTTTTATTTAAATATAGTATTTGTTTATAGTATTTGTAGTGTTTGCGTGAATGTGACGCATGTTTACCCCCTACTTTTTACTTTTTTTGTGTGTTTGTTCTTTTTTTATGCGTCATGTTTGCCGCAAATAAATGTATTTTCTTTCTTTCTTTCTATTTAGGGGCCGGCAATTCAGTATGAAAAATAATCTCAGACAAATGTCCACCTCTAGCCGCATGGCAGATATGAACCCTTTTCTCTGCGTTTTTCATGACATTTTCACACATTTCCTGCGATATTTCAGTTTTAGATAGCCCTGCAAAAAAAAGACAGGAGCTGTTAAATCCGGGGATCTTGGGGACCAATCAATGTCACCGTTTCTCGAAATTAATCAACCCGGAAACGTTCTTTTCAATGTCTCGATTGTGGCTCGTGCTGTATAACACGTGGCCCCGTTTTGTTGGAACCACACGTTTACTAAGCCCAACTGATTCACTTGATGTAAGAAAACTGCTTTATCTGTTGCAATGCCATGCTGCTTAAATTGCCCGGGTGTCACCACTGCCAGGATCGCCCAGAGGACACGGTGGAGCATACGGTGGCGGTCTGCCCTGCTTGGGCGGAGCCCCGCCGTGTCCTCGTAGAGGCGATCGGCAACGGCGGCGACCTCTCGCGTCCGGCCCTGGTGCAAGCCATGGTCCGGGGCGAGAGGGAGTGGGAGGCAGTCACCTCCTTCTGCGAAGCAGTCATGCTAGCGAAGGAGGTGGCGGGGAGGCTGAGGGAGAACACCTCACGCCTCAGCCGCCGCGGGAGACGCTCCGGGCGTCGGGAGCCGCGTGACGACTCCCGGCCACCGTAGGCGCGATCAGGACCAGGCCCGTGCCGGACGGCGCGTTGTGTTCCACGCGCGCCTCAAAGAGATGTCAGCAGAGGACGGGGCCCCACACGGGGCCGAAGCCTGCCGGGGCGGTGGGATTTTCCGAAAGGTTAACCGCTGCCCTGGAACAGAAAGGGCTAAGGAAGGAACACGGGTGGGTTTTAGTCAGTAAAAGTCTGACACTCCCTTCCGCTCCACCCAGAGCGGGAGGGGTCATTTGATGATTTCCCATCCACAAAAAAAAAAAAAAAAAAATGCTGCTTAAATTTAATCACTTAACGAGTTATTGTTAGCCGCGAAGATAAGTGATTTCTACCAAAAATTTGCCGCAATTTTCTTAGTTTCCGCAATACATGATTGGGTTGAGTAGAATGTTTTAATAATAAAAACACTTTTTTCAGTCATAAAACGGTCCATAACAAATTTGCCGTATCTACACAAAATAATTTTCATGAAACAACTGTCATATTTGCCGCCAAAACAAAATGGCGACTAAAAAAAAGTTGTATACCTCCCAAGTTGCCCACCTTGTACATTATTGTTTTAACACTCTTGTACACAGGTTCTGTATCGGGGCTAAGGTAAAACGTCGCATTACGGCGCGTGTCGCGTATTAATAAAATTACCCACGAGCGCGTCTAAGAGAAACACTCTTTAATTAAAAAAGATCTTACCAATAACAAAAAAATATGGAACCGATCAACTTATGTGGTCAGTTCTGCTGCAGAATCTAGTTTCATTGTTTAACTTGCTTTTGATCGCGGCTTCGCCCGGGTAGGATGTCGGAAAATTATTACACGGAAACGTACTACCCTATAAATTAAAAATATACCCGGATTTAAAGTAACCCTATGAGTTCTGTGTGTGTCCCAGGTTATCGACCATTTGTGTGTCAAACATTCAAATCACCAATCCGGAAACATTTATCCTGAAAAACTGACAAAAATTCTAAAAACTTTATTTTCCTCTTGAGACTCGTACTCTTATGTAGAGAAATTATTCATATATTGTGGAATCCATAAATACAAACAGTTAGTACTGTTTGTTTTAAATTGACTCCTCAATTATATCAATAAAGGTTCTCAATAATCTTAGGCTTTGGCACAATTTATTGCAAATTATTAGTACAGAGTAACAAAATAGGTACGAAATTCCGTGCAAGTAAACTACTTTAGAACAACGCATCCTACCAATCTCCTAGGGAAGACTATCGATCAAGTCCTGCGCCAGCCAACGGCGACACTGTTAGCAGTATTCTGATCACGTGACGTGCTGATGACACTTCTCTTAAATACCCCCAAGCCTGCGACAATGGCTCACAGTCTTGCAGCGTTAATTTTATTTCAAAGACAAAGACAATATTTGAATACGGGAAAATTATATTCGTATCACGTTGCTGCGAATGCTCCTACGACGAGCATAAAGGAATTGAAGAGTGAAAGCCAAATAAGAAATATTATATTTCATTATTTGACTTGATTACTGCTGTTTCATGACCAGAGTGATAATTATAAGTTTAACTTAGACCCGTTGTACAGCCAAGAGCATAAGTATGTACCTACACACCTTTTAGGCTTTATTCAAAAGCGATTTACTCCGTTATTTTTTAATGATATTTTGTTGCTAACATAGTATTTTCGAACCCTTAGGTTTTTGCAAAATGTCGTATTGCATTGTTGTTTTCACGCAAAAATAGCTATTGAAAGTTTCCAAGTGTTGACATATTAGTGCTCGTGACTGTACACACAGGTTTTTTTAACGTGAAAAACTGCGGTTGATTCGCCGTGTGTAGGCACGGTTCTTAGTCTTGTATAGATCACTGTGGAAGTTTAAAACACGGCGGCACTACAAGCCGTTGCCGTGGCCGCATACCATACAACCGGTAGTTTGCTGTGTCATATACTCTTACAAGCTTACACGATTATTCTGCGGTGCTGCAAGTACGCCGTACCGTAAAGAAACCACGCCTTGTACAACGGGCCTTACAGCCCGGGCATCTATGTAAATAGTGAAAAACAAAGTTGCTTTTCGTTTCTGTCTGCAGCACAGCCCACGAAATCGCTGCTCCCAGCGAGCTTTCCAGAGACGGCAGTACCTACCTAGTAATAAAATTGTGTGGTGCTGAAAGAGCTTTGAGCGCAAAACTTCTGCCACGGACCGCCGTCGCTGTCAGCTCCTATATGTCATCGGTGTCATAGTGCGATTGAACGGTATCAAGCTTGGGTTATAAAAACCAATTGACAATACTACCTCTAACAGCGGCCGCCGATGCGTCTGAGTGCTTTGTGGTCTGCAGTGTGTGCGTTTACTTCTTCAATATAACTCAACACGATTTTGGTGCGGTTTTCACCATGAGTAAGATAATTATAATATTTAACTTAGACATGGCACAGATATCTCGATATTTTGACATGTCGAATGCACGAGTACCAAGCAGGGACGGGTCCTTAGTTAAAATAATTTCTACAATAGGTAGACTAGCATGGCGCAATAAGTAGACTCACTGAGATAATTAAAAAAAAAATCGGCCTCAAAAAATAAAAATAATCCGTTCTACAACTTCTTTTAATAAGTACCTACAGGCAATTGGCTTATTAAAACTCTCAATAAATGTTTCAAAGAGTGTTTCAATAAAATCCTTTTCAAATTGTTAGACTTACAAACGATAATGATTTGCAGTAATTACTTACGTCAAAAACAGCTCATAGCGACGGTTTTAAAGTTTAAGCATCTTGGAGAACTCGATTGCTACCTACTTATTATTTAAAGCGGATTTACTTGTTGAGCCGTTTGATTAATTATATATAGTAAGTCATGAAAAAATAGCCAAAACTAGGACAAAAAAGGTATAAACGTGAAACCCTATAAAAAGATAAAAATAACCTTGAAATTATGACCCTACGTAAGTAGGTACGTATGAATTTTTTTGATAAAATGTGGTCGCGTCGTGGGTCCACTCTAATTATTAGCCTAACGTTCTGTTAAAGTTTAAAATAGTAGCGGTCTCCACCCGGTCGGTCGAAAGTGGCGGTTAATTTTTTTAAACGGATGTTTAAATGTTTGCTTCTCAATCAAATTGTTTGCCTAAAAAAATATCGGGATTTGATTTACAAGAATTGGTTCCATTCATTGCCCCCTTTTCGTCACAAAGGCAATAAACTTCATGCAACGTCGGCGTCTGCGTCCAGACCGATAATGTCTTGCTAGCGCGAAAATAATCTAAGGCAGATAAATCACAAGCAACAGTAGTAGCATGGCGTAATACTCGCACTATAAACTGCCACAGTTTGTGGTTTTTAGTTTTCTGCCTTAATAATTATAGTATTATAAACTTTTGCTTTTGCTCATAGATCGTTTTACTTAAATGTCATTCCGATGCGAAAGGGTTTTATTTATGAAAATGAAAAATATTGTAACTATGTAGGGTATGCAAAAATTTTAAGCATAAAAAGGCTTTCTGGCAATTGGCAGTGATAAAAAAAACGCATAACTCTGACATGAAAAAATGAGAATTTTAGGACATCAAAATAGGAATTATTTGAGGCACACAATAAGAGGCAATATTAATATTTTTAGGATAACAAAATGGGAATTAGTTGGGGTATGAGTAAATACATGCCTTTTTGTATTAAGGAACCATAAAGTACCAAAAGGCAAAAGAAAAAAAATATATTCCTTAAAACACAACAGATATTTGCCGTAAAGGCAAATGATTTTGCGGCAGACATCATATAAGATGACGACACGAGCTGAAAAATACTAACTCATGGTCAACATTAGCCCTGGACCCGAAGAACTGGAATTCATTGGCCTTTGCCGCCGTTACTCGGCTGACGTAGACGTAGTTTTTTGGTGTACACCTTTCTACCAAAATAAATAGTTATTTTAGAATTCGGTAAAAAAATAGATAATACTTACTGAGTCGAGAAAGCTTGAAAGCGTCTGCCGTGTTGATGACATCGACGTATGCCTGCAGTTCCAGACGACGGCTACTTATGTTCTGGTTGTGGATTGTCATCGCATACTTGAAGACATTCTGGATCTCTTCCGTGTTCTGGTCGAATATCGCACCTATAATAAAAATAAAAATATTTGTATAGCTGCTCTAATACTCGTACTGTTTACCTATAAATTAGTTTCAAATGCATGGTTGCGAATCCCTGAACTATATTGATAGTCAGGTAAAATAAAAAATAAAAACAATTGATTTTGCGTAAGAATAACAATTAGCATTCGAGCCAGTTTTAGTTTTAAAAGGTTGCTACATCATTAAGCCAGCTTTGCTATAATAGTTACAAATAATTAGGAGGACACATTAAAGCACCATCTTAATGTTATCACAATTTATTATTAATCGAAGTTTCATTCTACAGGTAAATGTATTCACAGCACTTTGTAACATGTTTACAAGAACGCGTTAAAAAAATACATAAATCGTCCATGTGTACCTAAGGGTTCGAAGCCGAAACTTTATGGCAACCGTGGCAGGTGTGCTATCTATAGCTATTCCCAGAGTATTATACGCGTTTGATTCTAATACGAACGTTTCATGCTAGCATAAGCTCGTCCCCTATTGTGTGGGACTTACAACGTAACTAGTGAAATATATAGGTATGCCTTAGGCACCTTTGCCTACACCTTTAAGGAATAAAAACACCAAGCATGTTATGAACTACGTGTAATTTGTTGATCGTTTATAGCGCTAGGAGGAAAAAAGACCTACGGCCGAGACTTGTTCATTATTACTTGCAACATAGCAAAGTTCACTTGTAAGTCATAAACCATCCATACGAAGTCACAGCTGCTATCAAAGAGCAAATATATTTGGAATCGCGTCGGTTATAAATCGCTTGCCAATGAAAATCTCCACAAACAAGAGGCGGAACACTTCATTGGACATCTTTATCGGTCGTACAGTGAAAAAGCGAGAACACCCGTATTCTGAAAGCGTCATCCGTTTGATATATGGCTGCTGACCGAAACGTTTATCTGAATCACTGAAGCCACAGCTCTCTAGCTCCTTTAATACCGTTGGAACACGCAAACCCGCCTTGCTTTACGTACCCGCATACTATCACTATGTCTTTTTTCGCTCCCAGTGGTCGAACATTATGCCCTAAGAGCCATTTTGAGGTTCCATCTCTGGCAATATTTCTTCTATTTGCAACGTCATTTCTTTCTATATTACGTTGGAATGTTTCAAGAGGGAGCTTAAGGAGCTACAATCTCTTGCCAAATCGTCTCTGTAGAGTGAAAAATTCTTAAATGCAGGTATATTGTAAAAAAATCCTTGAAATATCTTGACGAGACACTAACAACATATATTTCTACCTACATAGCTGCCATAGGAATTTTTAAAAGCTTACCGAGTAAACGAGTAAATAAAATCACTTTCGACAAAGCTTGACAAATTATAGGTAACCATTCAGAATACAATAGTGACCCACCCTGGCTAAGGGTCAACAGAATTAATCGTAAAAGTTTTCACTGCATACAGTACCTAACTACATCTTGGCAGACGAATGTGCTAGGGACGTTGTGTTATGACCTTTTGCCCAGATGGCGTGGTGGTCATGAACGACCAAAATATTAAATTTGTCGTTCATCTAATTTCGCTTACCTACTCTATGATGGTTGAAACAAAAGCATAGTAAACTGCGTGAACGTTATTGATGTCGAAGAAAACCATATTAACACTGATGGCCATATGTGTTCCTGCATCATAACATTTACAATAGAACAAAAAGAAATGCAATGCAATCAAAATGAGCAAGCTATATCTCGAGGATTTAAGTACGCCAAGCCTTTAACAAACTTGGTACCTAGTAAGAAGAGTAATTCAATAAAATATTATATAACAAATTTTAAATTGTACAATAAACAACAGCAATACTTTTTCTGAGAACTTTTTGCTTCGTTTTTTACGAAATAGGATTTGTTTGTACTTGAAAAGTGTCTTCTTACCTGGTTGTGGGACTATAACTTCATTATAAGAAGATTACAACAAACTTTTTCCCGCTGTAAAAGTGTTCTATATGTTATACCACGGGCGGGCTCCAGTGTCGGGGATTTTATGAAACGATAATAGCGCGGTACAATATTACCAGCATGGTAATGTTCTTATTATTTATGCAGTTAAAAATCTCCAGTGAATGCACCGTGCTATCGTACCTTCATTAGATTTAATGGAAAGAAGACTGTTGACTATCCACAGAACGTCCTGTGATTCTAAGTTTTTTTACGCGTTTGTTAGATTTAGAATTATTTGTGAAAGTTATTTGATTTTATACCCTAATTATTACTTATGGGTAAGTTGTTATGTATTGCTATGTTATTGCCAATATTGTGTCTAATGTGTTAAATTTAATAATGTTTGGAGGTATGAGGAACAGGGTGTAAATAAGTTCACTCATCCTCCATAGAAAAGGGAGGATCCTCCAACCAGACGGGTGTTGTGTCTGGCGGGCAATTGCCCAACGATTGATGATGGGAAATGGTATCTATGCTAATTGCGTGGTAAACTCTGCTTGCGAGATGCAGGATTTGCGTGACGTCAGTATGACGCGTTGTTCGCATGATAGATACCGCTACAAATGGAATATTCGTGTTATTTTTCTATCATCTGCCTAGCCTTTTCAAAATGACTGTGAAACTTCCACGAATGACAGCGAGAATAAACGGCGTAACGTACTTTCCGAGGCCCGGAAGTGTCTTAGTATGTAAAGATGGGCACCCATCTACGGACCAACTGCTTAACCTGATCAATCGACTCCAAAGTGGCTCGACCGATTGGGACGGAACTTTGGTAAGTTAATGTGTGCGCGTCGGAGAAAATTTCTAACAAAAAAATAATTAAAAAGGCATTGCTTTGGTCCTTTGCTAATAATTATTAATTAATTAGATAAATATAAATAAATTACAATAAAAAAAAACTGTTTTCTGTATCGGTCAAGTCGAAAATTATTGAATAATGTGCATAATTATTGTGTTGTTTGTACATTATCTGAAGCGGTAATGACAGCATGTCATAGCAACAGCTGATCGGTTGCAGTGGCGCGTAGCCCCGCGTAAGTGTGCATACACACGAGAGGCACGCGTCAATGCCAGAGGCAACCGTCGACACTCGTCAACGCAATGCGGCGGCCGTTGATGGCGTCGTCGACGTGTCTCGCTCGTGTATTTGAGCACCGTATTCAAATACACGAGCGGTACGGCCATAGCGTAATGTAATTTATCCTGTTCAGAAGTCAAAACATGATACGTTCTTAAAGAACCATGCTTGAACTGAAATTAGAGCTTAAAATGATGATACAAAACTAGTTGGTATAATCGGGATTCGGACTATTAAAAAGCTTTCCACATGCATAAATGTCTTTATGGTTTATTCAATGTTAGCGCTTTCATTTGCAGCCTTTGTGCCGATGCATAACTTTGGAGGATTCAGATAACCAGAATCCTACTACTACTGGATGGTATTATTGAGATTATAGCCTATATTTAGTGCTTACATGCAATCTCCGCGAGTCTTTTAAAAGTGAATGGCAAGAAATACTAGACAAACATTAATTTAGCTTAAGATTAGAAGACAGTTGTAGGCGTCAGATTTGGCTGAGAAGCTTAAGGAAGAAAATATTTTTTGAAATTAACTTAAAGATTTTAATAATTACGCTATATAAAGGGTGGTTAAATTTTAAGGGCCGATGTTGATTTTGAATAAAACACAAATCATTTGGGAAATTATTGTCATTTCTTTTTATTATGATAATATGGTATAGTTCAATTACGTATGGAACAAAATATCGGCCAAATGGCCGCCGCGACCTCGGCGGCACACCTCCATCCGATAGTACAAATTTTCGGTGACGCTGAGGCATAATTGAGGTTCTATGCCGTTAATGTGCCGAATTATCTCATCCTTTAGCTCTTGAATTGTTGCTGGCTTATTGACGTACACCTTTTCTTTCAAATAACCCCATAGAAATAAGTCCAACGGTGTCAAATCACATGATCTTGGCGGCCAATTGACATGGCCACCACGTGAGATAACACGGCCATTGAATTTGTCGCGCAGTGTGTCCAATTCGGGCCATAAAAAGTTCGTTATCATCTCAGGATAGCGAACGCCATGAAGATGATTTTCTTCGAAAATTGATCATCCAATGTTGCCATTTCTTGCCACCATTCTGACCATTGACGACGTTTGGAATGGTCAAGAGGCTTTAGTTCATGAGTCAATTGCACCTTGTAAGCGTGTAAATGCAAGTCTTTATGCATAATGTTCATCAACGACGAGCGTCAGAGGTGCAATTGTTGGGCACGACGACGAGTTGAGGTGGACGGCTCTTCAGCCACACTATCGCGAACAGCAGCAATATTTTCTGCAGTACGAGCTGTACGAGCATGCACTGGTGTTGTCACATCTCCTACAGACCCGGTTTGCTCAAATTTTTGCACGATTTTTCCTATTGTACGCACATTTGGACGAATAAATTGACCGAAAAAATGACGAAGTGCACGATATACATTTTGATTTGAACGCCCATTTTCATAATAAGCCTGAAAATTTTTAACGCGTTGCTCGGTTGTGTATCTTTCCATGGTTCAAATTGAGTTAGTCTGAAATTGAGAAATGTCAAATGAAATGCAGAAAAAAACTTAACGTGTACGTGTGGTACACATTCAACATCGGCCCTTAAAATTTAACCACCCGTTACAAGTAAAAAGTATTTTACATCCTGGTACAGTTAGCATTCCCCCGATGCTAACAGTACATTCAGTCGTTTGTGTTTTTATCTGGAACCTTCGTACTGTTGCATAACTTAGTTGGATTCATACTACGCATTTCCGTTACACAGCAGTCCTATCCTTTATAATTTGTGTGAATTTCCGAATGACAATAACTTGTGCCGAATTCCCTTCATTTAACTTAACATTTCATGGTTGTTTCTACCTATGGCCCATTATATGATTTGTAATGTAAATGTGAAGTATTATCAAATACTTAGGATCTTTTCGTTGCAAAGGATTTTCCATTATTGAGTTTCCTATCAAAAACTTTTAAGAAAACAGTTGTAATTTATTCGCACGGTCAAACCAGCGGGTAAGGCTCAATCGCAGACATTTTAAGATTAGCCACCACTCATAAATGCGATGGGTTTCAATAGGGTACGTATAATAATATGGAAAAATACATTGGACTCGTAAATCACACTGAAGTTGAAGGCTTTCATGTTGATTGCATTCACAAAGTATGTTCCCACTGTTGCGGGTGCCAGGTCAGCCATCTCTTTCGCTCTTCTGTGCTCTTAATTTAATGGAAAAACGGTAATACGATGTAATACAACTAAGCGATATTTTGATAGACAGTGATTTAAGGAAGGGCAACAAAGTATATTTGGTCAAGATCCAACAGTTTGTTGAATTAGGATGATTTCAAATGATTGATTAATCATCCATTTCATTAATGTCAGTACTACTAAAATTTGCAGTAATAGTAACCTACCCACTGTGTTTGAAATGCGCTACAGCATTTGGAGCGATTTTCCCACAAACATTGATTTGGAGCAATTTTCCCACAAACATTGAAATAGCAGCGGTTTACAGCGGCGGCGCGTAGAACTCAAATAATGTCAATGGTAAATAGATGGAATAGCTCCGTTTAGCAAACCAATAGGCTAATGATTTTGTTTTAACCCAATCACTTAAAATGGCTAATTGGTCGATTCCCACCAATTTACTCGGAAACAGGCGAATCAGCATTTCTGTAGGCGATTCGCATGAAGGTAATTTATTTGTGGGCAAATCGACAACTTCAGAAATACGTATTAGGCAATTGGCACGGTTTGAATTTATGCAGTAAAGGTAAGAAAAAGTACACTAGCACACTTAAGTGATAAGAGTAAAATCGGGTGTAAAAATACACTTAACGAAGCCAACAGTCACTTGTATTCCCCGTCATTGTAATATTTTTTGTACTAAACCACACCTTTTGGTTACGGAGATATTGAAGGTCAAAATTCCAACATTTACTGACGTGTTTTTAAGAAAAGTTTTAATGTTATAACACGACTTTAAGTACCCCTACCCCATACCGTTGCATGCACCCATAAGTACGATGTTTTGCGTGTGTTACTTTGCGCACTACCGCAAATAGCACATTTTCACACCAAAAATAAAACTCGTTTCCCAGCAATTTTTTTGGCAATGTTACTTAAGCTGATGTACAGAATGCGTTGTGGACGGCTATGTGATGGGTCTTCTTACACCCCATATTTTGAAATAATTAGTAAGAAAGAAAGAAAATACGTTTATTTAGCGCATACTAAAAGACACACAATACACCAGATACATAATGTACATCAGATAGCAACAAATAAAAAACAAATAGAAAGTATAAGGACCGACGATGTAAGAAAACAGCAGGAAAGTAGTAGTAGCCAATTTTTTGTATCTCAAAATAAACACTTAATTACTTAATTTGTATTTATTTAATACAGAGCAATAATACCTGACATGGTGATGTTAAGAAAGAGAGAGTGCAAGAGGGGGTGAGTGGATAAGATGATCTTATGGATACGTTCCATATCTCATACTCTCTCGCACTTATAACATAAGTTTTACTTTTGATACAACAAAATTATCTTAACAAGTATCTAGAGACTGTGAGCATGTTACAATTTGGTTAACATGACGTTTCCATCTTGTACCTTCTACATCAACTATATAAGTAACTCCTGGTATAGACTCTTCAAGAATGATTCCTAAAGCCCATGGCCTTCTGCCTTTTCTGTAGTCTCTAACCATAACCTTTTGACCTATATCCCATTTAATTTCCCTTTTTCCTTCATATCTTTTATCTACTACTTCCTGGGCAGTATCAGTCAATGAAGGTGGACATAATAAACTGAACCTGTTTTTGATTTCTCTCCCTTCTTTTATTTTAGTGACCCTGACCGCTGATTTAAAATTTTCCACAAACCTCTCTGCCGCACCATTAGTGGCAGGGTGGTAAGTAAAGTGGAGTGGAAGTATGTTTAATTTGGCATGTCTTACAAAAATCTTCGAATTCGGAACTTATAAATATGTTCGACCGTTATCAGTCACTAAATGCGCTGGATAACCACATCGAGTAAATAAAATTTTAAAAACTCCAATAGTACGAGTAGGTACTGGTAATGATTGACATTTTGAAAGCTTCAGGCCATTTTGAATAACTATCAACAATTATTAAATGCCTACATTTTATTGTAAAACGGTCCAAGAAAATCTGCAGGAATTCTGTTTCTGAATTTTAGCAGGAGTCTTACTATTTTGTAAACACACTATACACCATTTCGTAACATTATCAATGTCCGAGTCTAGATTAGGCCACCAGATATATGAACGTACTATTTCTTTCATACGAACTATTCCAAAATGACTTTTTTGCAATTCAGACAAGACAGCTTCTCTAATTACTAGAGGAATTACTATACGATATCCCCAAAATATGCAACCCCTGTCTACCGTTATTTCATTTTTACGGTTATAATATGGCAATATATCTATTGATAACTTCTTTTTTTCAGGTCAGCCTTCTGTAATGTATCTTAAGACTTTTGATAATATCAAATCTGTTTTCGATTATTTTTTTATATTTCTGCAATATATTGTTTCTAATTTTGAATCATTTAAAATAGTACGAAAAATGTATAAATTATTCTTTAGATTAAAGGTAGGATAATTTTCTTGAAACTGTGAAAATAATGTACCTACGTAAGTAATACAAGCCGTGTGCCCGATGGAATTTCCAATCGGCAAAAAGGACGAACTTTCATACATACTTTCATCCCCTTTGTGTAGGTTTGCTCACTTTTGCTAAGTTTAGTTTTTGTGAAAATTACTTATTTTATTGCTGACTGTACAGTTTATTTAAAATCTGTGAATGGGATCAAAGTTCCTCAAAAAGTTAAAGATTCTGTCTCCTAAGACCTTGTTAAGGTTACTGCCCCGTCTCAAAATTCCAACCAGTATAAGGAACTCTTGAGCTAAATTTTATGAAAAAGAACAAAAAAAGCCGGCCACGCATAGAATAGGGTTCCGTAGTCACCCATAATGGCACTTTACAAATTAGGCCCCTAAGCCATTATAGTTTTCCTTTCGTCCATTAAGTTCATCACATGGACTCCATCATGAATTTTTTCAGATTTTTAGAGCCAGCCGTTTAGCTTTTAGAGGGCGCTCTATTTTGACAAAAAAATGCGCTTTAAAGTTGAATAACTCGCAAACGAATCCCTAAATCAAAAAATCGTCTTAGAAACCTGTGGTTTTAAAAGACCTATCTAATGAGACCCCACATAATAGGGTAGACGACGTAAGAAAAAAAATCATCCCCACTACGTGTAGGGGAGGTACCCCAAAAACAATATTTTTCGTGATTTTATTTTAACACTTTGTCGACGTGGTAAGTAGACCACGTCGACAAAGTGCTAAAATAAAAACATATCCACGCAAAGTTTCATCTTTCTAGCACTAACCGTTTGGAAGGTAAGCCGAGGTCGGACGGACGGACATGATGAAACTGTAAGGGTTCCGAGACGTGTAATACGGAACCCTAAAAAGGGAAATTATTAAAAATGTAATAATGTATATTAAATATTTTAATAACTATTTCATGCTTTTAGACCCAGCGGTTTAGTGAGTGAGAATGATTTTAAGATTTTTGGATTTCTCGCTTACTTGTACGGTGAGACAAAACTTATTAAAAAAAACATGATGAAGCACCGTACCCTATATATGACATAATACAGAGAACAAAGGTCATGAAGTTCATCTCTTGTTCAGTAGGTACTCTTGTTTTGCGAGACAGAGCACTCAAGATAAAAAAAAAACAAATGTTGTTTTTAGGGTTCCGTACCCAAAGGGTAAAAACGGGACCCTATTACTAAGACTTCGCTGCCTGTCCGTCCGTCTGTCTGTCACCAGGCTGTATCTCAAGAACCGCGATAGCTAGACAGTTGAAATTTTCACAAATTATGTATTTATGTTGCCGCTATAACAAAAAATACTAAAAACGAAATAAAATACATATGTAAGGGGGGATCCCATAAGACAAACACGATTTTTTTGCCCTTGTTTGCTCGATATCAAAAATGGCAACAGGTAGGCAGTTGAAATATTCACAAAATACTCAGTTGTAGTTTTACTTTAATAATAAATAATAAAATTAAATAAATATTTAAGGGAGGGCTCCCATACAACAGACGTAATTTTTATAGTAGGTACGGACCCCTAGTGCGCGAGTCCGACTCGCACTTGGCCGGTTTTTTATTTATTTGCTTGTTACCTATGTGTTATGCTGTTTGTCTGATTCATTTCATAGGATCGTGGTCGATCTGAGTAGACCTAGGTCTACATCTGGCAGAGCTATGCTATTAGACAGTGAAGGCCCTTGTTCTGTTTACCGTTGCGGGATCGAAACAGGCAACTGCTTGCGGTATAACGCACTAATTATAAGAGTCGTGGTCGAATTTGTATTTATCTATCCACAAAATTGTTGGTAAATAAATATTCGAGATCTTCAGCATCTGCCTTCTTCCTTTTTCTTCTAGACAGCGTGTCCTATTCACGGGGGGTCGGCCTTCCATGTTCGTTTTTTCCACTTAGCACGGTTTTGTGCAGTGTCAGCGTTTGAGTCTTTCAGGTGGCGAGTGGTCGTATTCCACGAACACATTTCGTCGTTGGCAAGTATAGGGCAAGCTTCACCATGTGGTCATCTGGGCGCCGCATCGTACGGCCATACCACTGACTGTGTCTTTTAAATTTTATTAATTATATCGGGGCTACTTATAGCTCCCTCAGTGTGACAACCGCTGACATCTTCAGCATCAGTGTTTAACATAAATCGGCAGAAATCCATTCGTCTAACTGAATCTCCTTCTTCTATGGTATGCACTGGCGTGTAATGCTGCGAACGTAAGGTAAACCAAACCTTACACTGTGACAAGCCTAGATGCCCGGCCTGGTCTCTCTCTCTCTCAGCTCTTGAGTTATCTGAACCAGGTCTCTCTTCAGAATTGTCCGTAGAGAAGTCCTCTTAATTCGAAGTGGTTAAGAACATCGCCTGGTAGATAATGTGGGTTCTTCGGCTACACTTCGACGAACAGTTTCAATATTCTGTTCCGTACGAGCCCTCCTTGCTAGCAGTTCTTCTTCGTGTCGGACAAGGAACTGCTTTATCTGTTACAATGCCATGCTGCTCAAATTTATTCACTAAACGAGTTTTTGTTAGCCGCGAAGGTAGGTGGTAGGTGATTTCTACCAAAACTTGGCCGCAATTTTCTTAGTTTCCGCAAACATGATTGGGTTAAGTAGAATGTTTTAATAATTAAAACAAGTTGTTCAGTCGTAAAACGCTCCATAATAAACTTGAAGTATCTACACAAAATAATTTTCATGAAACAATTCAACTGTCATATTTGTCGCCAAAACAAAATGGCGGCAAGAAAAAGTTGTTTACCTCCAAGTTGCCTACCCTGTTTTTATACATTTGATAAATATTTTATGTTTTACCAGGATTTATAGTTAGCAGATTGCATTGGGACTGGATAGCTCTTTTATCATTCTATATAGAATTACTACCGAAATACAACAGATAATTAATATCGTTGAAATACGGTGAAATATCTCCATTAAAACCGATTTCATTAATATTGTTGAGGATTAATAAAGCCTAGTATGTATAGAACCTTGTGCAGCAGTACCACAGATAATAAGTTGCACCAGATACTCTCGCGTTTAATAAACGGCGGTTCGGATTTTTCCATCGCCAAATAACTTTTATTCGAGGAATAAAATTGACATTTCACAGTTTTTGTATGAAAAAATTGTCAAAATTTCAACATTATTCCTCGCAAGTAATAAAAAACATGATGATTGAAAAATCAGCCCTAAATACAAGTACGCATAGCCTCTTTCAAGGAAAGCACCAAATTGACAATTATCATAATTATATAATTTCATTTATTGTACACGCTTTTAGCCTTTATAGCCTAAGTACTTGCTTTATGGAGAACCGTGCTTACAAACGTGCTCAAACAACAAGGCTAAGGCGTAGAGTTACTTCATACATATAATATGAGAAAAGTCAGATACCTAGTTTGAAGGATCATGCATTCATCCGAATAACATAAGCCACAGCTCTCTCGTACTAATAATTATCTCAGCTATTATATTATATTATCCTTCAAGCGAGTTCCCTTCGAAATTAGCGCGCCTTTTAAAATGTTATCAGTATTTTTCATTCAAGTTGTTTGTTTATTCTATGATGAATGTTGTTGAAGGACAAGCAAAATTATTAGAAAACGATTTACAGTGATTAGATCTGTCTGCGGATATAATTTTATTATTATTTTCTGTAATTGTAAGACAAGTGACATCCACCAATTCGCAATAATAGGCCCGCGCGGTGCTCCTTCTTCCAGAGTGAAGGTTTGTGTTCCAGCAGTGTGGACGTTATATGCTGATTATGCTTATGCTTTTAAGTACATTTTTAGTCTTTTTACCTTCACCCAAGTATATCCAGGTACGGTCTTGGTCGGTTTAAATTGCAAATGGGGCTTCGTTTGCAACTTAAACCTACCAAGTCATCATGAGAAAGAAGCCTTAGCAGGAGGGTTCACTACAGACTGGTACCGCAAAGGCTAACGTTTCCATATAACCTATGTAGAAAGCATAAACTGATAGAAACATTATTCTTTTAGACCGCAAAATGCGAATATGGCAGTGAGTTTACAAAATTGGACCTAACTAAGCAACTGTAAATATCAGAAAATACCGAAAACTGAATCTGAATTTATTTATATGCTTGAAATAGCTATTTTAGCTGGAAATCGAAACCGATTTTTTGGAGACGTTGTACCGATCTATGATATTTGCTGCAAGTCAAATACTACAAAGCAATGTTATGTGCTTAGCAAAGAATACCAATGATAAATATGAAAAATTGATTGCAATAAAAATTAATATTAGTAATATGTCATTTTTTTTAATTTATTACATTGAGAGGAGTCACGGCTCTGATAAAATGTTCAATAGAAAGGCCAAACATAATATATTTCGAGTGCCCACGTAGTGTAAAGCCGTTTCCAAACCGCTCATGCGGTATGAAAGTCCCAGCATAAACATTTTATCTGTGTTAACTGGAAGCTTGCCACAGCTGTGCACTGAAGTGTGAAGTATTGATAGATGCACGTGCATCAGCTGTTCCCACTTACATTATATTGCACTCAGTGTTCTAGGCGCAGTACCAACTCTATGCCCCAGTTGAGCTTTTAAAGACTAAATCACAATTGGCAGCTGGCAGTTAACTCTGTAGCGAGCAAGCCGTCCGAGCATTCGTTTCAATACTCATTATCAGCTATTAAACAATGCCGGCTTGGTAGAGTGATTACTGTCCATAAAATAAGTTTTATGACTGAAAACCTACTTCGGTTTTGCAAAACCTACATCAGAGAACTCAGTTTGGTTTACTTTAATTTTAAATATTAAAAATGAAACGAAATGAATCAACAAAATTATGCTTAGTATAAAATGTTTATAGGCATTTACTAAGTAACTCCCAACGCTTATTCATAAACCGGGAGTAAAGTTACCCGTAACTATCAACTTCGGTTAAGCCATACATTTTCGAAGTTAAAATTTGGCCAACGTCGTGATGGCCATGGTTAAAGCTTCGCCTCTCATTTAAGAGGTTGTGGGCGAGTACCAATCTAGGCAAGTACCAATGTGACTTTTGCAGTTCATATGTACTTTCTGAGTTTAACTTAGAAATCACGGATATCGATGGAAGAAAAACATCTTGAGGAAACATGGACGTATCCTACTATCCTACTACTATTACAAATGTGACAGTTTGTATGTTAAGATGTTTGTTACTCGGTCACGCAAAAACGGCTGAAAGGATTTGGATGAAATTTGGCACACAGATAGTAATTTATAACCTGGATTAACACACATAGGATACTTTTTACCCCGATATTCCTACGGGATCGTGATTTATAATAGTTAATAAAAGTCTGAAATAGGCCAACCCATTTTGAGCAAGCGTGATGATCAATGCTCCAATGCTCATGCCTTCTCTATTTGAGAAGAGGCCTTTGCCCTAAAGTGGGGCAATACGAGTATTAGGCTAGTATTATTAATCAAATTTGGCATAACAGGTTTATTCATAAGGGTTCCCAGTGTTTTATGAAAGTGTAAAAAAGTGGCAAAAAATAATAAAACATGCATCAATTTTTATAGCACGTACCCAATATTCTCTATAGAAGGAGAGGCGCAAAAAATGACCCAGTAAAAAAGTCTTGCGGCTATTTCAACGAGTGCCTATTATCAGGTTTCCAACAGGCCAGTTTTGATTTACATCGAGCAAGATTTATTTGGTCATCGGTTCCTGACTTAGTAAGGATTCTTGTGGTACAGACGCCAGCAGGTCAAGCTACCCGAAATTGTCAAATTTTCCCAATTAACCTTGAACCTTAATACTTTAGCGATAAAGTTGAAAATCTATTAAAGAAATTTGACAGATTGTAGTAGCTTGATGTGCTGGCGTCTGTACAATTTTGTAACCAGCTCAGAGTTATAGTTTAATTTTTTAGCAATTGTAAGATTTCGTTCTTGAGTGCTCTTTGAACGATTGGATATTTGACGTTATAATTTTAATAAAGACTTCATGTATTTAGGTTGCCTCGTTGGTCACTAGACCAACCACTAGGTCGCAAGCGCTACTGCTCAATTTGAGGTCCTGGGTTCGATTCTCGGGCCAAGTAAAGTGTTATTGGGTTTATTCATCAGGAGTTTCTCAGTAGCAGCCCGCGGAGTCTGAATATGTGCCCGATTTATGGCAATAGATTCACCTCCTATTGCATAGAATTTAACCTTAACTGGTGAAACGTGAGTGACATCCAGGCGTAAACTTATAGTATGTTACTCTATATTCAAATTTTATTTATGTTTCGAATTGACGTTATTTCAAGTTAAACAAATATCAACTTTATTTTACTGGTGATTAAGTTGATTTCAGATTGCACTATTGAAAAAGTTATAAAAATGTTTGAAGTTGTAGCGTAAACTGAACTTTATTGTGTAGGAATTAAAGTTATTTTTTTACTCGCAAGGTAAATGAAAACTTGTAAATACTTGTTGGCATCTTTGAGTGAACAAAAAACGGAAAAAGCTTCTTCGATGCAACTGTCAACACAAGTTTTCATCACTACACGTTTTTGACAAATCTATTACAAGTTTTGTTGAAAACTTGTATCACGACTTGTATGTGGATGTAAACACGGGGTAATACGGTCTAGGTTGCTACCAAAATCCCAGAAAATTCCTGCCTTAACTTTACTTTTCCTCAGGGCTTCAATGTTTCTAATAAACAAAATTAAATCATAAACATGTTGTTCAGTAATGCAGCTTTATTAGGGCGCGGATAATTTTAAAACTTCTATAGAGTTGGTGCCGCTTCGCGAAACCTGGACTGGAGCCAGCGGCTTATATGGGAATTCTTCATGTAATTACATTATAGATGTCATATTAAATAAGTTTGAAGTTAAATGCTAGACCCTCACCTACAAGTGCTATTATGTTGTACCTTCATGTTAAAATTGTTTTTTATTCTGGCTTCGTATTTAAAAAGGTACCTCTCATAAATTAAAAATGTAATATTCAAGCTCGTATTTTTTTTACGTGGACCCTGGATACGTGAGGCACCTCTACTACTGATAGTTACAATAATGGTTCCGACATTTTTGGATTGAAATACCTGTTACTGGGAATAATTAAACCTTTATCTATAAATGAGAATGAATGTGCCTGATTTTTTCGACGTTTACCTATATTACACGAGGCCAATTCTCGTAATTTAAAACGTTCAAAATCTCGTCGCAGTCTCATCTCAGCGACAAACAAATGTCAAAAAGTTGTCAAAATATAGGGAAATTTGACGAATTTTTGACAGATTGAGACTGAGATCAGACTGTGAACGTTCTTAAATTTACCAGAATTGCCCCTCAGGTACTTTGTAGTTCAACAGGCTGTATAAGTAAGACAACTAATAAAATAACAGTTTATATTTTTTAAATTGGTCTGGACCGGTCGCGTGCACCTTTATAAATGAAAAAATAGTACCTACATTTCGTCCTGTCTTACTGTCGTTTTTAACCTGACTATATGGGAAACTGGGTGAATGAAATTCCTCTATGTGGTAAATAATTCTAGGTTCCTTGAATGAGATCCCATTTATTCAGATTACACTGTATTCAATCAACAGGTTTAGAAATGCGTTTGCGTATGCGTTGATGATTGGTTGACTGTAAAATTAAAAATAAGTAAAACCAACAAATAAGACAAACAATTTGGATATCTTATACGGATTCTATACTAATAATTATGAATTAATATTATTATTTGTCTTTGACATATCCCGGGCCCGGACCTTTGAAAGGCGTACTAGGGGCTGAAGCCAACTCGCAGAGGCCCTTTACACAATTTTAAATGATGAGGAGGCACCGACCGACGATTATCCCTGTATGCACCATGCAAGTGCACCCAAGGACAACCCCGTTTGGTGCAGGGCTATTGCAGAAAATGGAAACAAAATATACTAAGCTATGGGTTTAGGTGGCTATAGTGGATCGGTTACCTTGAACTATGGAAGGTCTATGTCCCCTGCCTGACCAATGATAATATAATAAATATAAAAATAATAAATAAATAATAATATTCACAGATGAAAATGATGATGATGGGCCCCCGAAACCGGTCGCTAGCACACAGTGTCGTAGCAACAAGGGGGCAACAAGTCCTGCTTCTGAGGAGTGGAGAGGTATTCTACGTCTATCAAGATAATCCCGGAAGTAAGGTCAAGATCTCTACCAGCATCTTACTGAAATACTTCCTTCCTCCGAGCACGTTTGTTCTTGCGAATCTCCACTCAAGCCAGCCAATAAAGGCAAGAATAAGGTGGGAGCTCTATTCCTCGTCAGTGTTCACTCCAGCCGGCCAATAAAGGCAAGCCAGAGGTGAGGAACAATATTTCTCCCGGTCTGTGGGGTCGCTACTGCCCAACAGCTCGCCACATGCTGCCCTGCGGGTTCCTGTATCTCTCTTGGTCTGGCTTCTGACCCTAGGGTGAGGTGCGGTGAGCCAGAGTCAGGTCTAGAACTGATCCGGCAAAGTAAACTCTTCCTTCACATACCTAGATTTTAGAGCGCGCAAGCCCCACCACGACGTTAACGTAGAGATACGGCGGAGATACTTATAATAATAATATTAGCGGCTCGCATTGTGAGGAGGTTCCTGTCTCTAGAGCCCTAACCACCGGTAGCTTGGACCCTGCTCCCGACATCGGTGGATCACATTTTTTTTTATATTTTTTAATATTTTGAAAAAATATATTTGCATTGATTGATAGCCCAATTCTTGAGAAAGACTATTTAACATCACGCTACGACTTTTCGAAGCCGAGCAGAAACAAAAAATGTGCGGCAGAGGAAAGAACGCTAAGCGAAAACGAAGTAATAGCGCGGGCAGGCGACGCTTTGCGACGGGTCGGGTCGGAAGAACCAAAAACTCCACGCGGACGAAGTCTCGGGCAGAAGCTGGTTGTTATATATAGCCTACATAATAATCCCGTAAAAAATTAAAAACTTATTAAATACGTAAAAAACTGGCCAAGTGCGTGTCGGAACACGCACAATGAAGGGTTCCGTTAGTTGGAATGAATTTATCCCAAGAACAAACTTAAAATTGTAGTTGAAAATCATGTTGTCCCATTCATTGCAACTTGCAACTGGAAATGTAAGTTGGATATTTATCCAACTTCTTAAATAATAACAGGTCATAATTATCATATAACCCACGGAAAAGTCTCAATTCGCCTTTCCTTTTCAGGATCGCCTTAACAACATATATAGCAGAGCATTCTGGTAAATTGTCCAATGTTCTCTTAAGCTTTGCTTCTGAAAATCCTTGAGTTTACTCGTAAAAGCCTCCTTAGTTGTGATAGTTTTCCTTTTAACTTCGTTACATATACTACTGCCGTGAATTTTTTCACATACCCATTAAGCCGGCAGGGGGGGGGGGGGCGCTTGACTAACATAATATTGCACTTTACAGCTTAATATTTCACAAACGGATGAATGAAATCGAATAAGACCTATAGAGGTTTGAGAAACATGGTGTAAAGTTCACTCATCCTCCCACCAGACGGGTATTTGTCTGGTGGGCAACCGCCCGTACGGATTTGACAACCCTCACCGAACACGCAGCATGGAACCGATAACACTAAGCGTCATAGCATCATGTCCGGGTATTTATTGCGTAAGTTTTGCAAGGCGTCGAAGCGTCGCAATACTCTCCCTTTTTCGGAGAATAATCTTAATTCCCCCCCCCCCCCCCCCACTTTGTCAAATGGGATCCAAGGTTTAGATGGGTATTGAAATGACACGTTACAAAGTTGCTCCGAGGAAGCCACGAAAATTCATTAAATCTTTCTGCCAACGTCTAGCCGACAGGTCAATGACGAATTCGTCTAGATCTGAGTCCTGCATCATAAGCTCGAGTTTCTCTTCATCGTTCGCGCTGAAGTTCTCCATTTCGGCATGGACATGTCTTATGTCTTGGAGTATGGAGGGTAAATCGGTCAATCGTAATAGAATTGAGCTAAGTTCGGCCTTATGTGAACTCCAGAGTGGTGAGCTTGCTTTGGTCGTGGTCCCTCAGCTCGAGATAGAGTGTTTCTACAATGGCCTTGTGTGACGTAATCTCTGGCGCAAGAATCTGCACGTAGCTTCGTTATGGATTCGCGCCACAGTTGGAAGTTGGTGCGTCCGCCCATGCCGGAAGTCAACCATCTAACAGGATCAAGGGATTCATTAATAAGCAAACAGCACTCTATTCCCAAAACCCACTCAATTTTACTGTGCCATATTTCGTTTGAAGCGCGCTCCAGACCCTCTTTCTTTAATCCGTGATGCCTAAGCATGGTATAGAAGGTGGATGCCTATGGATCCTTCTGCATTGGAGTGAAAGAGCTTTTGACGTAACTGCGCTTTACGTTTCGGAAATTGTTTAAGATCTTTTGTGCAAGCATAGCGATCGAGACGTTTCCTTCCATGAATTCGATCGTCATGCGCAATGCGTGCCCAGAAGGCAAGACTAAGCCGTCATTTATGGAGAAGGCTAATGTACATTTAGGGAAACACAGGTTCTGCTCGAGGCGCACCTCTTGCTTCACGTCATCATA
Organism: Apamea crenata; assembly: GCA_949629185.1. Taxonomy (NCBI): domain Eukaryota; kingdom Metazoa; phylum Arthropoda; class Insecta; order Lepidoptera; family Noctuidae; genus Apamea; species Apamea crenata. The sequence continues at coordinate 13,417,574 of OX451351.1, read as the reverse complement.
GGCTGGAGTACCGGATCTGCTTGTCATATCTTACTCGGTGCGGCGGATTCTGTACGTTTCAGAAGTAAATTCTTTCTCATTTATCAGTGTAATGAGTGCGTCAGACAGGAGGAAGTACAGCCCCTTGCTCTTTGCCGAGATCAAGCTTCTTGAGTCGATCAACGTGCCTAGTTTGGGTAGGATAGCCGTGCCTTCTGGGAATTCGTAAGGATCGCTTTCTACGGTGGATCCGTGGTAGTCGATTTGCCTGTTTTTCAAGTCGCTGAGATAAGCGATGACATTGATCGGAGGGTTATGATTAATCCTACTTCCTACTAATATTATAAACGTGAAAGTTTGTATGGATGGATGTTTGTTACTCTTTCACGCAAAAGCTGAACGGATTTGGATGAAATTTGGCACACAGATGGTTTATAACCAGGATAAACATATAGGATACTATTTATCCCGATATTCAGACGGGATCGAAACTAGATATTTGATAGCTTACATATATCACAGCAAGTAACAAAAGTTTCAAACAATTAGTGAGCTTATTATTAGAGTAAAAATAAATACAAAAAACGATTAAAAAGTAAAAGTATGTTGGGAGGTTTTTATAAATATAAGTTTGTGTCTTTGTGTGTGTGTGTGTGTTTGAAAGAGTGTATGTGGATGAGTCTGATTAGACTAATACGTCAAAGAGAGCTTCTGTGGCAGTATATGTTTGGCTTTGAAGCCAGGCTTGTAGGGCGATTTTAAAATTATGTTTGTTCAAAGACTGTCGGGAAAGAATTCGGTTTAATTTATTGTAAAAATAGGGTCCAAGGAAAATAAAGAATCTATGACTGAAAGAAGTTTTGAGAGGAGTAGCTAAGGCAACTATATGGTTACGGCGATTGGTTTGCTGAGAATAGTTGGAAATAGTATGTTGTTTAATAGCAGTGGCCAGTACAAACAATTACCTAACCGTAAGGACTTGGCAATATTCATAGAGCTTGGCTTGAAACAGCACACCTTAAGAACCATCACTCTCTGTGCACGTTCGATCTGAATATAGTGAGATTTCGTTGCCCACCCTTTGCCTACGTCTATTATACCAGACGCAGCATGGTGTTCCAAATGTTGTCCTGTCTTTTTACACCTGGGATGCTGCGCTCCATCGCTCTTTGGCAAACGCCAAGGCAGAACTTTTGCGGCTCTGTAAGCGACCAGGTCTGAGCACCATAGGTTAGGACGACCATACTTTTATTAGGTTTCTAATGTTTGGTCATAAAGGAAACCCAAGTACTTACATATTTTTCTATTTTTAACGTCATCATCATTGATTAGCTGAAAGACGTCCACTGTTGGAAATGGGCCCCCAAGTACCGCCACAACTACCGACCACGTGCCTTACGTTTCCAGCAAATTTCTTACAATTTTATTTCAGTTACAGAGTTCTTGCAAATTATGAAGTTTTACGAAGGTATTTCAATTTATCCTCATCACAAGGCTCGCAAAATGTAAATTTTCATGTTTATAATTAGTCTAACTTGTTCTTCGACCAGAACGGCGCGTTTGGTAGGTTTCGCATAAGTTCTTATATTGTTTTATTTACCCCTCAACGTGACCATGTACCTACTTCTTGAGGCTTTGGCTTCAGTTATTATTTTTGCTACTTATAAATTAGTCTAACTTGTTCTTCGACCAGAATGGCGCATTTGGTAGGTTTCGCATAAATTCTTATATTGTTTTATTTACCCCTCAACGTGACCATGTACCTACTTCTTGAGGCTTTGGCTTCAGTTATTATTTTTGCTACTTATAAATTAGTCTTACTTAACAGAATGGCGCGTTTGGTAGGTTTCGCAAAAGTTCTTGTATTGTTTTATTTACCCCTCAACGTGACCATGTACCTACCTCTTGAGGCTTTGGCTTCAGTTATTATTTTTGCTACTTATAATATTGGACTGAAATTATTTGCAATTTAATTCGCGCTTACGTATCTGCATGGGACTTAAAGGCTAAATGTCACCCAAAGGGCAATGGAGACGGCTATGCTTGGAGTTTCCCTAAGTGGTCGAATCAGAAATGAAGGTCCGCATGCGGATCGCATTAAGAATTTTATTTAGGATCGTTATCTCCTCTTGTATAAGAGCGTCTCTCTCTTCTTCGCAAGAGCAATCGCCCTTCACGTTCCAGATCAAAATGCAATCTTCCCATTCTGAAAGCTTAGAATATAGATCCTCAGGGGTGAGCACCGTGCATCGGTGATGCGTGAGTCGTGGATCGTCGCATTCTGCGAGTTCTCTCGGATCAATGGATACTACGCGTATGATATTCGGGTGGGACGATAACGCACTGATCCATCCGATGCCAGGACCAGGCGTGGATACTACGTAAATAACTGAGGTGTTCGCAAGCACAATGGAGTGAAAAAGTACGGTAAGCTCTTTCTGCCAGTCCAGGCCTTCAACATGCTGGAGCACGTCACACGAATAGTTGGTCGCCATAATTACTGGATATGCACCAGCAAACACGCCATTATGATCTATAAATCTGCCTAGCTTAGCAAGCCCATTGATTTTACAAGCGTTCCTGATTATAAACCCATTGAATTCGGATTCCAATTCGGCTCCGCATCATCTGATGTCAGTTATTTTCGCAAAAACGTTGCGGATCTCATTTCATAAGTGTACGCGCTTGGAGCGCGAGTTCAACTTTATCGTAAAATCAAAGAAGCTCGAGGTGTATCGCATTTCAGACATGCTGCGTAAATCAACAAGCATACCGGCCCTCACTAGCATGTCCTCGGCGTCGGTATTCCTCGATACGAGAGGGTTGCATCGGAATAACCGCACAAAAACCAAAGCCGCTCTCTCGTCTGCTCATCGTTGTTCGTGGAGTTGATCACGAGCTGGTTCTCAATGGTATATCCGGGAACAATGTAGAGCTTGGGTAAATAATTTAATCATCACTACTCTCAAAAAGGTGAAAGAAAACATCGTGAGGAAACCGGCATGTCCTCGAACCAAAAATTCGAAGACATGTGACATCTACCAACCCGCACTGGGCCCGCATGGTAGATTATAGCCCACTCCCTCTCGAAGAGAGGAGGCTTATGTCCCAGCAGTAGCAACATTACAGGCTGATTATGAATATATTTTCTAGTACTAAGAGTCTCTGAGCTAAGCTACGGACAGACGGAATTGAAGAAACTATAAGGGTTTCTTGTTGACTACGGAATCCTAAAAATGAAATGCTGCTCGTTGGTAAGCGCATCACTTGAGAACTTGAGATAATTTTTGTTTTAGAATGTTTGTAATGTATTGAAGTTTTGTAGGAGACAGTTGATAATAGTTTGATGGTCTGTACCAACCCTTCAATATGACCGCACCTTTCCGATACATGTTGTATAGCAGTCATCATTAGAACGAATGGTCTCAATATGTGTCTCATTAAAACGTAACCTTAGGTTACAATGTTACCAACTCATCATGTCAACTTTGATAATAATGAGTGGGTATTTACCTTATAGCAAAGTACTTTTAATAAGAGTTGTTGCATTTGCCTCAATGTTTATGTAGTCGCGGAAATGTACAAAATCTATTCATTATCTTCTCTATAATATAAAAATGAATCGTTGAATGTGTTGCTAAGCGCAAATCTCGAGAACAGCTGAACCGATTTCGCTAATTCCTTTTTTAGAATATTCCTTGAAGTACGAGGATGGTTCTTACGAAAAAAAAAAGGAAGAAAGTTTCTTCACGCGGTCGAAGTCGCGGGCAAAAGATAGTTACAAATAAAAATCGCTTTTCGTGTCTTATTGTGTGATCGCGTTCTTCTTCTAAACTACGCAACGGATTTTGATGCGATTTTACCCATCATTTAAAGACTTTATTCCTGACGGTTTTTGTGTATAATACATTATTTAATAATAAACTTAAATATAATAAAAACATCTCGATGTTTTTGTGAAGTAGTGAAAACCGTGCAAAGCAGGGGTGGGTCGCTAAGTAGATAATATTTTTAAGTAGGTAGATACATAGCTAAAGTGATCGGACAATTCAATAGATAACTCCAACAATTAACCTTAAAAGTTACCATTAGGCACAATGAAAGCTTTTTGTCCCAAATCATTAGCCATTTTATCGGCGAAGATGAAAATATTAACTAACATAATTTACTTTACCTCGGTGCCGCTATTTTACCCCATTGGAGACTAGTAAACAATTTGTTAAACATGAATAAATTAATTCAATGAGGCGGGATCGAGATCAGGAGCAGCCGCATTTCGCAATAAAAAAATAACGTAATGCTCTTACTACTAAGATGAAAGTAATAATCTTCTGTGAAGTGATGATTTAAGTAAAATTCTTCTTCCCTTGTGTCGTCACGTGGTAGCCAAACGAGAATCATGCCACCACCAGTCTGTAGGTCAGATATCTTAGTACCTAAGTTCGTCCAAGGTGTTATGAAACAAAATTTTCCCCATATCCAATTTTTTTTAAATCTGACTACAACAAAAATTTACAAAATTATCCCTCGACAAACTGGATGTGCGTTGTTGACCCGCCCTTTAAACGTAAATTCATTCAGCTACTGACAGACAAACTGACAAATATATAAAAACTGCTTAATAATTTGTTACATTAGACAATAATACTGCTGTTGTAAATGTATGGTTGAGTTTTCACGATTCCAGGCTTGATCCCACTGTCCATAATCATAGTGAGAACCATGACCCCTTTTCAGATTTAAGGTAAACCAACATTAATAAGCTTGTATATTTTTTTATGATGAAAATACGAATGTTCATCAACCTCGATAGACCGCGCATTCCAACAGGTAAATTCAGTTTAGCTTTTGGCTAATCAAAGTAATGTTAAACTGCAAACGAGATTTACGAGGTAATATTTGTTTTATGTAGGCGAGCTAGTGCAGGAGCTAGACACTTGAGCCAATATCCATAGTATTCATATATTTGTATACTGAAACTTTGCAAACAACTCGGTAGGATACAAATTCAAAGACATCATTATGGCTCGACACTATTACAGGCTATACACGGCTGTGACCGTGAATGCGACACTTAAATGGTCAATTAACCAGTCGAACGTGCATGTGTTGAGTGAAATGACCCATTTTCTTTAGCTCACATCCCCCCTATGCGATGAAGAAAAAATACACCACGGTTTTATAAATATTAACACTCTACGTCTAACAGAATAAGAGTAACCAGTATTTCACAAGCCACAACAAATCGGAGAGCATTGCTACACTGTCATTCTGTTGATGATCAAGTTCATGGACTATCATTGTATTCATGTGAATACAATGAAAGTCCATGAATTACGCAACAGAAAAACCTGCATATGTATGCAGGTTTTTCTGTTGCACTTCTTACAAGTTTAGGGGATTGAATTATTACAACCTCCCTACCAATTTCGGTAACGGAGATTGGCTAGGTACGCATATAGTGCAAAAGTATGTGCGTAAACACAGGTGCACTCTTTGTTCCTTTACTCTCATAGTCCGATGGGACGGCAATCCGACCCGACTGGAGAGAGATCAGGCGCAGGACCAATGGCTTTACGTGCTTTCCGAGTCAGGGGTGGGTTTTAAGCCGCCAACTTCCAAAATTCGGGCTGTTACTGAGAAATTCCTTATGGAAAACCCATTAACTTTTGCTCGACTTGGAAATCGAACCCCAGAATGCTCAGCAGTCGCGCTTGCAACCACGAGATCCAACGGAGCAGTCAAATTATTACTACTCGTAGCATCACTAAACATTTATTTTACGTAGGTGCCGTTTCGGGGACTGAAAATAATATTGATAAACTGTTCACGTGCCGTTGAAATCAGTGCTTTGAGTGGAATATTTCGTTTTAAAGGGCGGTCACTGTTTATGATTGAAAAAAAAACCTAAAATAAATCGATTGTTTCATTTACTTATAACAAAATTACAGACATTACCTACTTATTATTCATATAACTTAAAATCAATAATGTTATGCTATTTCACAGTTGACATGATAAACCAAAACTGCGCAATACAATATCTATGAAGTCAATATTTTTTTCAAAGAATATATTATAATGCTTTTAGTAAACACATGGGCAATGCGTTTCACTGTAACATAATTATCTAATCAAATTAAGTCATTAGGTATTTGTAGATTTTTACAATTTAAAATCTAGTGTGGCCTCCATTCGCCTCAATCACGCTCTGATGTCGTTCACGCCTGCCTCTAAATTTATTTATTTATTTAAACTTTTCGCACAAAAAGGTACAAAGGCGGACTTAATGCCTTAGGCATTCTAAATGACCTCAACAACCACCCAACATGTTTGTCAATCTATTTAGATCGTGATGCATTTAGTTCCAAAATCTAGCTCTTGAGATCCCATAAATTTTAGATGGGTTTTAAATATAAGTTTTTTATATCGTTTGCGTAATGAAACCTTGTTTGACATTTTCTGGCTTTGTTAAAAGAGCAATGATCGTGGATACAGTTAATAAGGATATAGCAATGAATTTTTGCTGTTGGAAGCAGTGTATCTTCGAACATTTCCATGGACCGGGTACTTCTATTACCGTACTGGGAATCAAGGCGCTCATCCATCCCCAAAACTCCCGACCGCTTGCTTGATCGATTAGTGGATATATTATCCTTCTTCATTTAGTTTCCAAAATGACGTGCGACCATCTTATCAAAATTTAAATACCTTTCGGCATTCCATTTTAAGCTGAGCCATTACAAGTTTTGTTTAAGTACTAGCAGGCACTCGGTTTTAGTAACCATCTCATACGTTGAAGTTGCTCGCGATGATCGACTCGTGATTACAACCACCTTTGAGCAATTTCTCTCTCTTCCTCACGGTTTTGTCTCGGTCTACCTGTACCTTTTGCTTCCTGATTCCGAGCGTCCCGTTCACGAATAAACGCATAAACGGTATACCAAAAATAATGCCTTCACCGTATTGTGTGGCTCAGAGTGGTTTAGCGCTAAATATTAGGGGTTAAAGTATGACATTGCCGATTTGTACTGAAAAATTGAAATTGTTTTTTTTTTAAATTGAACATATTTATTTAATCAAAATAATTACCATTATTATCTATACATTTCTGCCATCTAATAGGAAGGTCATTTATGCCTTAGTGATAGAACTCTCGTGATCTAGATTCGACAAACTGTGTGAAAGCATTTTGTGCTGCCTCCTGAGAAGAATTTTTTTTATCACGTAGAAAATTGTCCAAATCACGAAAAAAATGGTAGTCCGTTGGAGCAAGGTCTGGCGAATACGGAGAGTGACGAATGTTTTCTAATTGCAGTTCCTGTAGAGTTAAAACGGTTTCTCAAACCATGAGGCACCGATTTCTCATATTTTTTTATTTTATTGATTTGACGCAAATGAGTCAATATTGTTGGTAAGGTAACGTTAAACCATGCCGCTAATTCCTGGGTAGTTTGGCTCGGATCGGCTTCCACCATCTCTTTCAATTCATTGTTATTCACCTGTGTCTTCCACGTGGTTCGTTCTTCAAATCAAAGTTTTCATCACGAAAGCGTTTAAACCAAAATCGCACGGTGCGTTCATTAGCAGAGCTGTTTCTGCCGCGTTAGTTCCGCGTCGGAACTCTTATTCAAAAATAACTCGAGTTTTCGAAGTATACATCTTTCTTGTCTAAGCTGAATTAAAAAAAAAAACAACTGAAAGTCGGTTATCAAATGTTGCACATTTTTTTAAAGAAGAACCTTATAGGTACCATGTGAAAAAAGTTTCACTCAAAAATCTCAAAACATGAAGGTTCTATGTTAATTTGAAGTACCTACCTATTACAATAAAAGTGCAATTTCATATTTTAACCCCTATTATTTACATCTGTCTCACACTGTTTGTAATAAACAATTGCATAACTGAATCAGTTTGTGTTTATCTTTGTTTAATTAGTTCGTACACTTGTTTAGTGTGCATTAGAAGTTATGTCGGACATGATATGAACTAAAGTTTGATTCTGCGCAGCGCATATTTAACGTATGCCGTGTGTATTTTACCTTAACTATTTTCAGTGCTTTTACCACATGAAGGTAATTAAATTCATACTTCACTGGATTAACCATTTCAATGCCTCTATTCATTTCATATGTTAATATCCGTCATTATTTAGGTTGAAATAAATGCGCCTAAATAGTTCTCATCTGACAACTATTTAGGTGCATTCACTCAATGCCTCTATTCATTTCATATGTTAATATCCGTCATTATTTAGGTTGAAATAAATGCGCCTAAATAGTTCTCATCTGACAACTATTTAGGTGCATTTCAGTAACATAATACGTAGGTTTGCGGCCAAGCCTTAAGAACACTTACGAGTACGTAGATGTATGTTTTCTTAACATACATTTAACTAAGACGGTCTTATTTGATTTTTCTTCAAAGTGACGTGGCTATACATAATATAAAAATACTGAACTAACCGATTTCTTAGTGATCTCGATTAAAAATAAATCGGTATGACCACGCATCATTTCAGATTATTAGCGTCATAAATGTTGACACATACCTACAGACTACGAAATATTATAGCTACTACGAAAATTTTACTTGTATAATTATTAATCAATAAACAGCATATCCCAGATATCGACGTCAAGCCGGAATCGGGTAATAGGCCAAGTCATAAATGTCATCAGAAAAAAAAAATCTATGTTGTGTATTTTAAAAATTATTGGCATTCGAAAAATAAATCGAGAATATTTGCTCCTTATGACAGTCTTTTCACTCGTGTGGCTACAAATCATTTTTTTTTATTCTATCCTGAATAATGTTTCTGTAAACTCTTGGCTTTTTTTTTTTTTTTAAACTCTTGGCTTAAAATGTAAAGTCAACTGCTCCAGCTTGGAAGAAAATGTCACTTTTTGCCCAACCAAATATTCAAAATACTTCGCCCAACTTTGAATGACTGTACTGAAAAAAAATGTACTATGCGAGTTTGGTAAGTAGGTAAGTAGTACCAGATTTTTTTTTCTGTTATCTATTATGACTTGGCCTATTACCTGATACCGGCTTGACGTCGACTTCTGGGACACGTCCCTGTATATCAAATAATTAATCAATCTATCTATTCTAATTGTCGTGCACTGTGTCCATTATGAAACATAGGATCTTTAATTGAAATATAGGTAAGTAAATAGTTTAATTTTTCTGATAATTTTTATAGTGAATTACAAAGGAGTGCCTCCTAACCGAGCATTCTTCACGAAATTGTTTAGCAGACTCGAAGTATTAAATACCCACTCATAAAATATTACTATGTATATTATAAAATTTGTATTATGTAGATACTATGTTATATAAGTTTGTTATTAAATAGATTTCTCCCAGATTTTAACATGTTAAAAAAACGATAATAAGCAATAGTTTGACCATTTAAAATATACAGCATAAAATTATATCCTACTCACAAGGGAAGACTATGAAATTGTGTCCGGTCCGGCACTGGCTATAAATCTATACTGTATAGTAATTCGAAACAACAGCAACGCCGGTTTTCATGCGCCGCGCTCTGGAAAATGCTCGGTTACTATCCCCTTTATCTGCGTCCAAAGCAGTGACTGCAACAACGCAGGTGCAGCCCAGTCTACGGGAGCATGAAACGAACTATTCCAGTCAGGTAATTACGGCAAGTTCCTATCCAAATATTGCGTCAGTTTAAAGTGGACTTGTCGAAATAGTAGTTCCACTTTATTTTGAAAGTTACAAATATTTTTTAAAGAAAATATTTGTGATTTTTGGTTTTATTTAAATACATTTTCTTTTGTCTGCTTCTTTATGTTCATTTTTTGTCTGCTGTATTTCCCGAATCAAAGTGTTTAACATAGGTAATAAGTACATAATGAAAACATAATTATGTAGGTTAACTACATCTAGGCATAATATAAAGGTCAATTTCCAAATTCCTTACGAGAAATATTTAATCCAAAATCATGTTCCGAGTGGTTTGTTTTATATTGAGGTAATATAGAGAGTGTTTTAGTTAGTTTTATCTTATAAAAATGTAACAAATTAACATTAGGCGCTGGTCAAACAACACAGTTACTAAATTGCCGTTTTACTATAAACCTATAACGACTTGCGTATTGAAAAAGTTCCAACATAACACAAAGGTGCTCTTTTCCACTGAGTTTTGAAGCAAAGGCTTCGACGTGTCACTAAGTATATCCAATCAAAACGAAGTTATTTTAAAAACGCGCCTGAAAATGTTTCACCCCTACCAAACGCCGCATCTGCTTCGTGCGAGCGAGAGCATCGCGGCGCGTTAGAAAGAGAAAATCGATTTACGTACATGGTGATTACATGAAAAACACTACGCGTCGAAGTGAGACGAGAGCAAAACAGACAATACAATATTTCAAATAATAAAGAATATACTAACACAATTTTTATTTACACAGTGCTTAAATACGCGGTATAAAAAGAAATTTGAAATTGTTTATGCTCTGATAATAATATGGGTAACATAAAGCTATTATTGTGAAACATGATTTAAACTGTGCACGTGGTATATTAAAACTCACCGACGGCTATTTTCTCTACTGCGAAGGGTTGTGCTGACAATATCACTGCGTTTAACAACAACAAGCCGGTATATCGCGTAGCGTAGTAACTATTAAACACCATTTTTGGATACGAACTGTCTGTGATCAGCAGATTCGTTATTTAATAAATAACATGTTAATGTTTACGTGATTTAAAAGGCTTTAGTTATAATACTGTGAGAAATATAAGGCGATAAAGTGTCGGGATGCTGTGTGCAAACCTGAGACTTAGGGGCGACTGATGGCGAACGAGTGTGGCATGGGACGCGGGGGCCCCTCCCACTCCGCCGCGCGCTCTCACTTACTCACTTAACGCGTATCCCGAATTCCCGATAAAAACTGGATTATCTGGAAATATTCTTACGTCTACTATTACTACATACATAGATTGCAATACAATTTGCTCTTATTTTTGCGTAGTTTAGGATTGTGGCTAATATAATATATTAAAAATACAAAATTCACGCAATGGTGAAAATATACCAGCAATGATTTTTGCATGACTTAAAAATATTAAAAGAGTTATTACTTCTTTTGCTTTCATTGTTATTAAAACTTGAGAATATTTTTTGAATAGATGGTGCGCGCGTCGTTCTCCACAGAGATAAGGGTCGCTCCCCTCTGCCTCCTACCCTCATCCTTGGAGCGTGATCTCCTCCCTTTCGCATTAGCCACAATTTCCAACATTGCTATTACACCACACGTCGCCCATAGGTTTTAAAAATATCGTAAATACAAAATAGTGTGCCTATGAAGGTATGTTTTGTACCTACTTCATGTAGGTAGGAAGTAACTATAGGTAAGTATGTATAATAGTATAGTGTTAAACCTATTTTACCACGACATGAGCATTATTTTATATTTATATAGTAGTTTTAGTATGCATATATTGGAGTCATTTAGATTCTAAACCATAATAGCTATACCTAATCAAGAACTCTTAAAAAAATCACTTCATATCATAAATATACATTTTTATTTAAGTAAAGCGGTCAAAAGTGTGCCCAGAAAATAGTTACATTACAGTTTACTGAATAATTCATACAGTTGGGGGCAGCTTACAGCGCGGCGGCGTACGTAAAGCATGTTATGCCAGTGACTAGCAATGCAATGAAAAAACATTTTTGGAATTCTAAGCAGATTGTAAATCTATATCTAAGGATTGCGTAGCTTAGTAACGAGATTCACCCTATAGGAAAACTAATTTCTTTCAGTTTTGTAAAAGCGAAAGAGGGTTATTTATTTGATTTAAGATTTCGTCCTTGGGTACAGTAACCTTTTGCTTTATGCGAAAGGTTTGGCATAAATGTTCAAAAGAAAAACTAACGAAAACTTTGTATTTTACAGCGAGCAGATTTTTTTTATTGGATCTTTTGCATACCCTTACAGCATTTGTTATTATGAAAATGATCCATTTATGTTTGGTCAGTACCAACCATATGATTTCCTCTTAGCACGTTTGACGTATAAATTAACCTTAAGAACGCCTCAATACCTAAAAGATTTATATCAGAGTAAGAAAATAAAAAATATATTTAAAATCTCCCTTAAAACAAGTTTAAGGCAATGACTAGGAAGTTTAATATCCTTAAGCAGTTGACGACCCGGGTCCCTTTAAACCTTGAAAGCTCAAAGGGAAAATAAAAACTTATTTCCATTGCAAATTTGAACAAGTTTGATTTTGATCACTACTTCGGGAGAAAGCCGATGAGAAACAAGGTCGAGTAAAGTCCTAATCCCAGACTTTTGAAAACATTTCTTTGTTTAAATTTAACAAATTCCGACCTTTTCTAAACATTGTATGTAAAAGTAAGACGCCAATATCTCATCCTATCGAATGTTAGGGTTCGGAAGTTCCGGATGTGGATTCAGATCTAGTTTAGAACATTCAAATTGTTTTTTTTTGGGAAACTCGAAATGGACGTAGGATCAAGCTCCTTTACACAGATTTCTTGTTATTATTATTATGTTATTATCGGCTATCTGCATAATCCGGTATTCTATAGAATACCGAGGCATTATATAGAATACCATATGGTTCAGGCAAAGTATGTAATATAATTTATTCCATACTTTGTCTAGGCATTATAAACATTACCAAATGTTCAATCGGCATTGTGTGAAATATGTACGTGGGCATTGAACGCGTTGCATCTTATTTTTACTTTGCTTTTGTTTACCAAGTGTCGCGTATAATTTAATTACGTGCATACGTTATACAGTAGCGTGGCGTCTTGACGCCACGCTACTGTATAACGTGTGTTAATTAAATTAATTAAATTAACGCTAGTTCACCCTTGGGTGAACTAGCGCATCCGATTAGCGAATCACTCTGATGAATGAAAGGTTTTACGAAGAACTGCGTATTAAAAGAGGATCCGCGAATACTGAAAATCGCGTTTTCATTGAAGACCAACGTTCTGAAGTCTTTTGTGCGGAAATGAATACAGTAAAATCAGCCAAGAAGAAATGTGCACGGGATTATTGGTTACTGCAGCATTATGATTGCAAAACCACGGGAACGTGCTACCGGGACAAAAAGTATTATACCTATGTCATTCCCCGAGATGCCATCTATCTCCTTGTCAAATTTTATCGAAATCCGTTCAGGATATACATATTTAGGGTGACTGGTAATTAGTGACGAATACTTAGAGTATAGAAAAAACTTTCCCAAAGAAACATTTTTTTAATTTACCAACTGCATGACCGCAGTCACCCCAATGACTTAGTTACTTCTTATAACATCAGCAATCTGCCAATGTTGTTACCCCCGTGCCTCGGGAAGCACGTAAAGCCGTTGGTCGTGCGGCCTGATCTCTCTCCGGTCATGTTGGATTGCCGTCCCATCAGACTATGAGAGTAAAAGAACAGAGAGTGCACCTGTGTTTACGCACACACTTCTGCACTATGATAATATCTCCTGCGTACCTGGCTAATCTCAGTTGAGATATTGGAAATGGCTAATAATTTAAATTCAATTTTATTGATTATTGGCCACCGTGACCGAAATCGGTCGAGAGGCTATTATGCTTTACAATGCCTGAATTATATGCTTTGGCGGTAACATATACACATTTCTTGTTCTAGATTGTAATACAAAGTTTCTCAGTAGTAGAATACCTGTTTCTTCATAAAAACCTAAATCCAACTTACCTTTTCTATATTTATATACTAATATTGTGCATAATACTTGTAAACATAAGAATTTATTAAACATGGTAATTGATATTGTTAAACACGCAATTCAATATTTTTTTAACACAGACCACAGGTTTATCTTGAACACTGTCAAAGTAACCGAATATTTCAAAGTATTGTAGAGTAGTAGTTAAGAAAATAACAATCCAGCTAATAAATACTGCAGTCCAATGTACAGTCGGTCGAAATTGCATAAGCACGTTAAGAATCGTATTGGCATATATATACAGGCCGTACCTACATCTGTGTGTATGTATCAACATAGAACGCACACCTCATATTTTGCACACTGGCTAGCGTCGAACGAAATAAAAAACATACCGTCGCTTTTTCACACAGGGTACGTACGTATCGTATGACCTTGGTTGGTTCATACGATTGCTAAAATTCACATCTTCATAGCATGTGCCGGTAGTGGGTAGCGTTACGTATTGTATTAGTAAACGCTCAGGTTTTTATTATTATATTGTTATTGAAATATAGGGTTCAAAATATGTAAAAATAATTTATAAGTGAATTCTAAATGTTTATTCGTTATAATTTTATAAACTAGAAATAAATAAACTTTTATTTTCTCAGAAAGAACAATTTATTAAATAAAGCAGTCATCAGTGAACTATGACCATTAGACTTAAGATGTTGTATCTTAGTAATATAATAATATTGTGCTTGAATTACTACTTTGTGCGGCTACTCTAACAAACCACAACTAGCAAATCTACGTATGTTAATAAAAAAAAGTGCGGACTCCTTGTCACAATACAACTAAATCAGTGTGTAGCGAAATAATAAAAAATATTCATTTGTACACGTTTAATTTTGTAAAATAAAAAATATTGTAAATAAACTTAATGAAGTACACAGCACGGTTTGTGATATTTAAAAATATTAAATTATAACTCTGACGCGACGTCCTTGGTGTTAGAACCATATAATAAATTTCTCTATTACGCGAAGGTTACGATACGTTTGCAAACGTTCCTATAACTTCCGCAATAAATAAATATATAGTAATCCTAATTGTGTAACTATTCACCAAGTCAATCGGTTATCAGGTAGCGGGGCAACAATTTATATGACTGTTTTAAATAAAATATGACAATAGTAACTACTCATCATCTTCCTGCCCTTATCCCATGTTACTTGGGGTCGGTGCAACACGTCTTCTTCTTCAATTCTCCCCTGTCTACCGTCACGCTATCATTCACTCCCTTCTCTTTCATATCATTCCTCACACAGTCCATCCATCTTTTCTTCGGCCTTCCTCTCCCTCTCCACCCATCAACATGTATATTCATCACTCTTTTAGTGACATGCGTTTCGTCCCTTCTCATCACATGCCTATACCAAGCCAAACGATTTCCTTTCAACTTTTCTGTCACTGGCGCTACTTTCAAACTTCCCCTTATATACTCATTTCTTACTTTATCCATTCGCGTCACTCCACACATCCATCTCAACATTCTCATCTCCGCTGCATGCAATCTTTTTTCATCCGTCTTCTTCACAGCCCAGCATTCAGATCCATAAAGTACGACAGGCCTTATCACGGACTTATAAATTTTCCCCTTTAACTTGAGGGGTATCCGTGGGTCGCAAGTTGTTCCTGTGACCTGTCGCCATTTCATCCATCCTGAGTTGATCCGGTGCGATACGTCTCGTTCTACTTCGCCATCTCCTTGGACAAGCGACCCGAGGTACGGAAAGTCGGAGCAGATCGATAAGGGTATTCCGGCTAGAGTTATGGGCCTAGGTCTGGAGAGACCGCCAAAATCACAAAACAGATACTCAGTTTTGGTCCGACTTACTCTCAGGCCAACGGTCTCGAGTCTTTTCCACCACCCCTCTAATCTGCTCTAGACCTCTGAGCCGCTCTCGGCAACCAGCACAATGTCATCGGCGAACAGCATACACCAGGGAGCATGGATGCTCTTACATCGGACATCCAAGAGGAGGCTCTTGGATGTCCGATGTAAGAGCATCCATTATCAGCACGAAGAGGTACCGACTGAGTGGTGAACCCTAGTGCAAGCCGACAGCCACATCGAAGCTGCCAGTAGTGCCCACTGTAGACCGTACTTGGGTACTACATCGACTGTACATCGCTCCAATCAACCTCACATACTTCCCTGCCACGCCTTCAACGCCCACCACAAAACTTCACGAGGCACTCAGCTGTCCTCCTGTCTGTGTGTGCCTTTTCGAGGTCAACAAATACCATGTGCAAGTTCTTATGCGCACTTTCACGTAAGTTCTATTTTGAGAGATAAGAGTATAGTATTTTTTTTTGCCATGTATGTAGACGTGCCCTAAAACTCCGCTTGTCATACATACCGACAATAGTAACTACTAAAAAAATAAAATAAACACTAAATATACGCAAATCCGGTCATAGACTCCAGGCTGGCAGTCGGTAGGCTCCTCCCTGGCTGGTATAAGAATCCACCAGCTTTAGTTCGAATCCCAATAGGAGCTTGCAGTCGTCTGATCCCAGGCTAGCGCTGGGGGTGAATTCAAGATCCGCCTACAGTCTTAGGACAAAACTACAGAAAATAACGAAAAATGATAATCCGAAACGCAGGCAGAATCTTTTATAACAAAAGGGCTGAAGAAAAGTTAAATTACATACCAAGTCTGAATTAAGAAACCTGACTCGCCTCGAGACAAGTTTTTAACGCTGTGTGTACGTGATACGTTTATTTACGGGAACACTACCTATTACAAAGAGAAGAATGGAATAAAATTTATGAAACGATAAGAACTTTTGAATAATCAATAGCAAGTCAAACATACCCTTCGATAAAGTCGAACAACGAACGAACTCGGTCGTTCAAACCGTTATATCGATACCTTTAATATCGTGGCAAATTATTACATGGTCAAAGCGGAAAAAAAATAAAATAATGGACTTCCGTCCTGTGTCCAAAAAAACTTCAAATAAAAAATCTCGGTAAGAGAAAAAACATGACACTTTTAGATTCAAAATTTCAAAACCAATAACAAGAAAAAAACCTTTCTGGTTACAATATTTGAGGTTGGATTTGTTATAAAAGAAGGTCGTTCGTGACAAAATTATAATGTAGCATTTGCCAATGCTACAAGTGGTAGTACTTTTTGTTTACTGCCAATGGGTTCGTTTTAACTTTAGTTGCCTATCTTAAACGTCAAAGATAACAAATCGTATATTGCGGCTTATAGCTTAATGTTGGGAATCTAACCCAACACAACATCTTGCGCGCGGCATGCACGTGCAGGCACTTCAAAAATTATCACCGCGCGTGAGATGAGATTCGAACCCACGGCTCGTTACGCATGAATGCGCTTACCGACCGCTATGTATGTATGATAACCGCTAAGCATCATGCCATTATACCCTCATGGTTGAATTGATGAAATACAATCAGTTGCCAACGAATGCGATTGTGTGTGTCTATAGTATAGAAATTACTCAACCAAAGAAGGTCGTAAGTTAAACCAAAGTGTCAATCTATTGCTTTGTGAAATTGCTACTCCACTTATGACTGCTACTGAACATACAAAATGTATGTCTAGAATGGATCAGAGGGGTAATTCTCGTAATTTTAAGAACGTTCACAGTCTGATCTCAGTCTCAATCTGTCAAAAAACACTTCTAATTTCCCTACATTTTGACATTTGTTTGTCGCCGAGATGAGACTGCGACTAGATTTTGAACGTTTTAAATTACGAGAATTGGTCTTCAGATTGAACTGACCAAATTCAAGACCTTAGAAATGGGAGGTAAATTAATGTGAATACAGTAATTAAGTACCGTGCCACATTGCCCAATTGTTAAAATCGGTTGAACCTATCGAAAAAAGGAACGACGTAACGAATGACTTAGATATGACCTCCGTATTCTGTATTCTGTCCGGGCTGGAGCATTCCAATTAGGCAACGAATGAGTGGTTCCAGTGTGACATATGGCGCTGACCAGATTATGGCGTTTGAGCGCTGACACATAACGTCATCAGCCTGTCCACACACCACACTATTATGGTTCGATCGCTTTGGAAAATGCGATTCTGTGAAACCTTTCCACTCGCCGCTTATACCTGGAACTTGACCATGATGTCGAAATGAATCTTTGCCTTTTTTGAAGTCGATACGTTCGCTTCAAACAGTCAGAAGGGGTTTACAGGTCACAGCTCCTT
Organism: Apamea crenata; assembly: GCA_949629185.1. Classification (NCBI taxonomy): domain Eukaryota; kingdom Metazoa; phylum Arthropoda; class Insecta; order Lepidoptera; family Noctuidae; genus Apamea; species Apamea crenata. The sequence goes on along the minus strand of OX451351.1, from coordinate 13,399,636 downwards.
CAGTTATATCAACCTCCAACAACGTCCGCCCTCACTAAGTGCATCAGTCGTGGGCGGTGTATTGCTCTTCCTCAATTCCCGCCTCTTCCTAGAGCAGATTAATTTACCGATAAGTGCTTCGGCCCCGTCAGACGTTCAATCCTGCACTGGTTAGCTGGCGGCCTCGTTGGTCTGTCATTATTAGCAACTTGACGGGAACTACACGGCGAGCCGCTACAGCACATGATTGAATGGGCACAGCTAGAAAATAATTTAATTTGATCACAATATCTGGAAGTTAATATGGCACATCGACATTTGGAAAGAGACTGCACATGGGTATGGTTGACAGGTATAAAACAAACAAAATTATATACAAATACAAAATTAATTACATCATTAAAATAAAAAACATTAACATTCAACGCAATCATTAAAATAAAAATTAAAACATTAAAACAGTTTTAAATACCAAAACTCCGAAAATCTTTAGAAACATGAAACACTGAAAATGAGGATGCGTTTTCTTGTAATGAGGGTTAAAATTGCGCTTCCTGGGAAACATAATGGGGATCATGATTTTAATAACAAACCACGTCATTGTACAGTAGGTAAGTCGGCTGAGGAGATAGATTGACGGCCGCGTAGTGTACGTAAAATGCCTGATCCGACGATACTTTGCATGCGCATATGTTCTTTCGGTTAATGGTGTATGACAATCACATAAGCGCACTTCAGCTAGGAGCGTGGAGCTTGGTAGAAGCCAGTAGGCCTTGTAAGCTAGCCGTAGCTGGGTCGAGGGTCCGCTTCGTCACCGGCGACATACAACTGAAGAGCGCCCAGATTGTCATCACTCATCGTTATCTAGCAGGTGCGATAAACACCATGTTACCTTTAAGTAGGTACCTATTGAGATAAAAAACACACATACTCCATTAAAGAAGTCAGTTAGCAACGATAGAAATAAACCCAAACTGCATATCTAGATACATATATATCGTTTCCAACTGTCTTCTGTAATTAGAAGTGTGTTTTATAAAGGATGACTAATTTGACGTATTCATTCCAGGACGTAATGCATGACCCATTTACAACAATTAAGCGCCCCATAAAGCCTAGGCAAAAATTCATGGGATTCGAGAAAACTCTAAATTATGTATTTTTTTTAAATTTAGTAGAATTCATCACTAAATATCACTTTTCCCTAAACTCTCGAATTTAGTGGCCCTCGTTGCTATTCCATTGGATACCTGATACTTTAACAAATCTTTTAATGTAACCAAATGTTCTAAAACATCAAACAATTAAAAGTTAAAGGAAGAAGTTTATTAACCATTTCCAAAAATCATCTACGTAGAACTTTGACACCAGTTATCTCAAAATTTTAGTATGGCATTAAGCGAACAAATTACGGGGAGACATTTCCATTTAATCAGCTATCTAACGAGATACAAATATTCAAAAAGTATTTAGAGTTGCTGATGAAACAGTCAGGTCGAATTTGCGAATTGTTGAAATATTTAAAAATTAAGTGTTAATCGAATTAATTAACTGGTTTATTATTAATTAATTATTTCATTTATTTATCAGACATCAAAGGTCCATGGGTTAGTTACAGAACACTTATTAACTATGTTAGTAAAACACACATGGAATAGAATAATAAAATCTTAACATTATTCTTGCCTCACCAGTATTCGCATACAATGCTGCAGAAAAGGTGAGTCAAGTTTATTTGTTAACATTCTCAGAATGCCATTTGAGACCGACCGTGCCCTTTGCAAAAGTGAGGCTGTCTTTAGTCTCATCATAGCATAAAAGTCATGTGTGTGAGCCTGCGCGAGCATGCCCGAGGCACTACAGAAACGCGGCAAGCCCAAAGGCATTCTGAAGCTGTTATTGTACTGGATTCGCAGCTTATCCAATACTCCACGCGTATAATTGACCCACAGGCTACTCGTGTAGAAAGTTTGGCAATACGCTTTAAACAAGGTTAGTTTTACCTCTGTGCTACAACGAGCAAATCTGCGGGCCAACATATTCAGCTCACACAGCGACAGCTGCGGGCCAACATATTCAGCTCACACAGCGACAGCTGCGGGCCAACATATTCAGCTCACACAGCGACAGCTGCGGGCCAACATATTCAGCTCACACAGCGACAGCTGCGGGCCAACATATTCAGCTCACACAGCGACAGCTGCGGGCCAACATATTCAGCTCACACAGCGACAGCTGCGGGCCAACATATTCAGCTCACACAGAGACAGCTGCGGGCCAACATATTCAGCTCACACAGCGACAGCTGCGGGCCAACATATTCAGCTCACACAGCGACAGCTGCGGGCCAACATATTCAGCTCACACAGCGACAGCTGCGGGCCAACATATTCAGCTCACACAGCGACAGCTGCGGGCCAACATATTCAGCTCACACAGCGACAGCTGCGGGCCAACATATTCAGCTCACACAGCGACAGCTCTGCGTTCCCGCTCAATTTCTGCATGATCCCTAACGTCGTCCGTTACACAGTGTCCCAAGTACTTAAATTGTGTTACTCTATGCATTACCTGTCCATTGAGTATAATGACTGGCTCAAGAGATAATTTTTTGCCGACGGCCTTAAAGATCATGTAGACATTCTTTTACAGTTATGGTATCTTTTTACCTTCTCACCGCCCAGTAATACTTGTTAAGTTATGTAGCCAGGTTGTCGCGAATGCAACCAAAGGTTTGTATATTGAGATGCCACTTTTTAGTAGTTAGTATTACTCGGTTGATGCGCTAATCACTGATCACTTGTCACTTAGTTCGCGTGTCTTTAACCTCAGTAGCTTACACGTATAAAATCTTAATTGAATGGAAGTGCTTAATTGTTGCAAATGGGTCACACTACCACGTCCTGAAAGAAATACGTCAAATGAAAAGTCACCCTGTATAAATAGGCACAGGCAACAGAAAAAACGCAAACTGACGTGAACAAAAAGAAAACGTGTCTACATAGACTCCAAAACCAAAAAAGTATTTTGAGATAAATGGTTTGAAATGAAATTGCTTGTTCTATAAATATCGGATATCGGAATCACTGTTACACGTCATCAATCCATCAGCCTAGCCTTTTCCCAACTATGTTGGGTTTGGCAGCCTCCAGTCTAACCGGATGCTGCTGAATACTAGTATTTTACATGTAGCGACTGCCTATTTGACCTCCACAACCCAGTTACTGGGTAATATTTTTACACGTCATATTGAAAATAAGAAATAAGCTAGATGGAGTCTACGTTTCCTATCTGACTATCCCTGAGAATGCCGAAACAAACATAGGGGTCAAAATCTCAGTCCAGACAAATAGGCTTGGTCATGTTAGGACCATGTAGTTACATTAGTGTCTGCAATGGTCTTTTGACGAAAGAACCACACAGATTTGAGTGGACCAGTACAGTCAGAGCAAGCATTTGTCAGTAAACGTGTAACTTTCGAGTTGAGCTACATGATTACTGACAAAATAAATGCCTGCTCTCACGCTGCTCGCTCGAGGTAGATGATCGTGAATATCATTAATTACATTTTTGTTTCAGAACATTTGGTTACGTCGAAAGCCTTGATAAAGTATTGTCTCTCAATAATATTCCAATAATATTGATGGACATTCAATTTGAGAGGTCAGATATTTTTTTATTTAATGAAGAATTTTGGGTAAGTTTCAGAAACACTCAAACCTTGGGTTTCCCTCGAATACCATGGATTATCGTCTAGGCTAATATTGTAAAGGGATCACACTATCACGTCCTGGAAAGGATACGTCGAATTACAAGTCACCCTGTACCTATAATAAAAAGAAAGATGAACACACCGTGGTAAAAAGTGCGTCAAATTAAGTTTACAAGTACGCAAAACGTGCTTATATTTTTGAGTATATAGGTGTTGTTGAGCAACATTTAGCAAGTCGTCTTTCTTGAGCTCGTAAAATATAAAAGCAATAAATGTCAAGCACAAACAGCTAAGTTCCACAACATAAAACTTTGTGAGCGGTCTTGGAGGTGGCCTCCGAGACCAAGTGGCTATTCAGCATTTTTCTATATCACTGTTCCGAAATAAGAATAATTCCACATTGAATGACAACAATTTGACGGCATACATTAATTGGAAATCCAAGGCTAGGGCCGTGAAAGCTGCTTTTTACACGCATCATCTATTAACACTAACTATACAATCTATTAACACCAAATCACATCACATGTCATAACGTATAGAGAATAAAAAACCTAAAGCATTTAAAACGAATGAATAGACTTGCAAAAGAAACCTCACTTTTATTGTTTGTATTATTTTGTTCTTAGATTTCATTATGAGTTACAGAGCCGGCATGAATTTTGACAGTATTTGAACCAACAAACAATGCTTTGGAAAATGGAAAACTATTTTATACGGGTTCTGGCGCGAGTAGCTACTGGAATAAAATGGAATCACCATTTAATTTTCCAGTTTTAATTCACAACTGCTTTGCATTAAGCGTTCTTTCTCTCGGAGCTATCCACGAGTGTGTACAAAGAATCCAACTCTATTACTCTAATCTACGTTTTTTCTAGATACGCGTACAGTAAGGGCTTATTCCTTTTTTCCTCAAGAATTTAAAAGCATTTGCATTACACCCGACCTATTTACCATGTTAAATTATTGTTTTAGAATAGTAAAAGTAGTAAGGTTTCTTATTATGATACTGCTTAGTTTCTGAGAAGTGGTTTATGGGCAAATTTTTCAATCAACCGAAAAAATTTATTCGGGGAATAAAATTGACGTCTGACAATTTTTGTATGGAAGAACTGTCAAAAATTTAAAATGATTCCTGATAAAATTATCTGGCGTAGGAAAAATCAGCCCTAAGTGAAAGATCTGATAAAAATAAATAGTGATAATAATTTAATTATTGGTTTTATATTTTGGAGAAATAAAAAAAAGTAGCGACCACACGAAGTCGTCTTAAACTAACTACTCGTCAAGGCAATTCGTGCTTGGCAAGACTTGGTCGGTGTGTGATTTTACGACGGTGTACAATTTAGCCATTAACGTTTAATTGTAACATCACCTGTGATGTGGGTTTACTTTAGCTAGAGTATTCACAAAAATAACGTATGTTTCAAATATGTACTAATAACAAAGCTGAAGGGTTTGTTTGTTTCTTGAACGCGGCTTAAGGAAGGCTTAACATAACGCTTGGACCCGTAGGAGCCGATCAAAACCGTCGGAAAGTAATAGCGCTGGCAGTCGATGCGATGCGACGAGGTGGGTCAGCAGAAGCTAGTTATTTATAATATGTACGTGTTATTTATAGTATTTATGTACCTACCTAAATAATGTCCGGAATTTCTTACTTGAATGCGTTTTGTTAATTATCATAGATAATTATCAGCAATTAATTAATTATATTATACTGCCCATAACATCAAACACCCATTAGAGTTAATTACTTCATTTAATTATTATTCTTGAATCTAATTAATTTCTTGAATACGTACGTACTACACTGCTGAAATCACATTTTGCACCACTAAAGATGGCTTGGTTTAAAATAACAAACATCGCGCTTAGAATTCAACGCGGTTGAAAAATTGTTGTCGGGCTGGGTCAGGTGCGTTGAAAGGCGCTGCTTCACGAGAAAAACTTTAATTATCTTTGCCACATTAACGTTTTTCAGAAAACTCAGTTATGATACCTCGCCTACACTTACTTTACTACACCGGGAAGTTAGCTGTAGTAGACCCCATGACCCCGCTTCGGCAGCAAAATTTAATTACCTGATTTGATGTCTGTGGCGTTGACGTACGCAATTCACGTTAGAGGTAGTGGAAACTCAGCGTAGAATTATCGGAGAGTGGTAAGCAATGCTGTAAGCGTTTCTAAGTACTAGTTAATGGTATTGTACTCAGTTGTTCAGACTCTTCGAGATTGGAATAGTCCAGTCTGCAATGATTCGCGGTATGCTCAACAACAAAAGCTTAACCAAAAACAAAATAGCAGCAGTTCCTCTCGGTCAGCAAAGAAAGCTAAAAAGAACGAGTTGCGAGAGAAAAATGAATAAATTCGCAGTTGCTTTATTCCATGTTTTCCATTACCTTGGATCAGTGAGGAAGAGAAAACCCACGTAGGTATCATTACTGTGATAATGTATTTGGCAATTGTATTAAGAACAGTTGTAAACAGCAATTAGTATGTAGTGTGGTGTGGTAATGTGTGTTTTCGATGCATAAACTGTTCCCCACGTACCGTTGAGCACCGAATTTTGTCACTGTGATAAACGAACCCAGGCAAATGAAAATAGGTCTTTGATAACTCCAATTTAAATTTTCTGTTGCTGTTCAATGTAGTTATTATAGTATATAACTGTATTAATATTATAAACGTTATTATATAGGTCGCTGATAAAAATTCGACTGTGTTTTTTGTCCGCATGCATGATACTCGCCAATTTTTATTTGAACACACTTGCACTTAAAGTAATTCTTATTGCACCGCTTTTAGCGTCAGAATGCAGGGAATGGAACACGCATTCTTTTTACTTTGTATTCCCGCGCTAGTATGAGAAAGTAACGTAACGTAACGAAGTAAAAAGTAACAGATAACGAGTGTAAATCATAGTTGGGAAGCTCATTACTGCGATTTACGTTACTACGAAAGTTTACTGTCGCGACGTTCGTCAGCGCGAAAGTTCATTACCGCGATGTACGTTACTGCGAAAGTTTACCATTGCGACGTGCATTGTCGCGAAAGTTCTTTACAGCAATGATTGCAGTTTCGATAACACGCTGTTGTCAAGTAGGTCCTGTTGCTGATATTAGTGATACTTAGTGGTAATATTATATTGTTGGACATGACTAATAAATGAACAAAAATTGTAAGCTTTGATTATAATTGGACCAAAAGATAATAATAATAAAATCAACATAAACAAAATTCATGTACCTATCTAATTAGACTTGTAATTGGAATAAAAACAAAATTCATGTACCTAGGTACCTATCTAAGTATATCGCACACTAGGTACCTAATCTACATAAATAACATATAAAAAACCGCATAAGTGTTAATAATGTTTTTTTTTTATGTAACATAGGTACGCAAATTCACCAAAATAAGTGACTTTTCAGTAATTTGTTGTGCTTCGTTTTCGCTTTTAAATTTCAACTTTTACTCTTTCTCCTCATAATCTGTGTTGTTTTGTTCCTTGATCAATTCTTCGAATGTTTTATATATGTTACTGTTTTTCGGTTCAGAAGATTTTTCAGGAGGATATCTAGGCGGACTTCATTACAATTTGTTTTCTGTTTGTTCTCTTGATGTGACACTCGTTGGTAGGTTCCGTTAATGTAATATTTAAAAAACCAGTCGGCTACGGGACCAGCTTTTTCAGGAAGGACGTTGTCCCGAATAATCTCGAAGGCACCTGGTATTTCCGTTGGATCTAAATATGCAAGGGCCGCTAAGTGGCGCATCTTATGTGCAAAGTCACTGTTGTTAATATAGAGTTTCACCAACCCGAACCGAACCAACCAAAAAATGTTCTCGATCAGTAGATTTATTTATTTATTTATCCTCACACTGGAACGCCATACAGCAATTACACCAATAGAGCAAAATATCACTTCATGTGCTGCTTTCCAATTCCATCCATTCTGTGCGCAGTGGACATCGAACGAGTGACGATGGATCACGCACGCTCACGTCACGTGTAAGTGCAGCATTTCTCCATAGCTCCTCACCACTCCTTCTATATTGCGCACATTCATTGCCAATTTTTGAAACATAATGATTTTTCAAAGTTGAAAACTAAATTTTAAATTGAAAAAACAGAAAATTTTGAGGCGTCATCCTGCCTGACAGATGACGTAGATATTATCATATTATCTACTGATCGAGAACATTTTTTAATTATGTAGGAGAATTCCGTTTTAATGACTTGGTATCGAGATCGGAAGTGGAAGAAAAGCTTTTCGACGATTGTTATTACTCTATTTCAAAACTGCATTAATATGCTATAATTGGACGCAAGTGTTACAGTTTTGTTAAGAAATAAAACTTTTATTCGTTTTAAATACTCATTTATTGATTTTCTTAATTTTCAATGTCTTCTCTTATAAACATTGTCGAGAAACTGAGTAGGTGGCGATACATAATTTTGATGCTGAGCCCATCCAAGATACCAGAAAATTGTCATCAAAAAACAATTCACTTAAAAACTAAACAAAAATTACGAGACTGTACTAACATACATACAACTAAACATACATAAATACATCTAAAATAAATATTACTAGAATGATAATAACATCATACTCAAAATTTTAGTGCGATCAAGTAAAGACTTTAATGACTTATGCAAGCAGTTCTCTTTTGACTTGTTTTCAACGAAAGGCTCAAACGTACGCAATAGGCTGAACCTTGATTTCTTCAAAATTTATTCTTTGTCTAAATTTTATGCTAGATTATTCCTTATGTTTGGAGGTACCGATTTGATGGTTGGTGCGCTTATGTTCTTGACAATTTGTCGTGTATAAGATCTCTTACTGTATTATTTAGCCGTGAAAACCTATAATTGGCTTCATGTTTCTTATTCCAGTATATTTATAGGATTTATGTAAATAAATTACTAATAGTGGCGTGACTTTATTTGTCCTCTGACCAAAGCTGTCCCCTGTGATGACGAAATGCCTGAAATGTTTAATAATTCTAAATCTAACATGTCCAAGGTGGGGAACATATTGGAGTAGTTGTAATTTATGGAAGATATTTGCACTACTAGAATGAAAAGCTGGAGTATTTTTATAATATTAGAATATAATTATTACACTCCTAAAGGGACATACAATGTAACAAGTGAGAAGTGACAGTTTATATTTATAACAAAATACACATTTGTCTAATAAGAAGCAAATATACTTTTATTGAATTAACAGCCCCGGTATTTGAGCATTTATCTGGACGAAACTGGTTCGGCGTCTATTAAGCTGATGCCCAATCACATGGTCAGCTAAATTTGCTATGTTCATTTAGCTGCAATCATCGCAGTAAAGAACTTTCGCGACAATGTACGTCGCAATGGTAAACTTTCGCAGTAACGTACATCGCGGTAATGACCTTTCGCGACAACGAACGTCGCGTTAATAAAATTTCGAAGTAACGTAATGAACTTCGTAACTATGATTTACACTCCGTTTGTGAAACTAGCCAAAGATGTGGGTTTTATATATTATTCTCATCAAAGAAATAAATTAACATTCATTAGTGTTCTAAAAATAAAAACAATTCGACGATATAGTTCAGGCACCAAGAAAACATAGGCGAACCTATCTGACATCTGTTACAAATAATATTATGTTTATGATTTTGTTTTCCTTTGCAAGTGTGTTGAAAATCATAGTTAGAGACGCGTAAGCATTTGTCATTGCACTCGCGGTTCCATTTAGCAAACTCGAGAGCAATAACCACCTTTGCATAGTTACATCGAGACGTAGCGTTTGTAATTTTCGTAAAAACTCCAAATGATAAACCTGCAGAAGGATGCAGATATATTAAGAGAAGAAGATGTATTTACTAAATCAAATAGAAAAAAGCCATCTACTCAATTGCAATATGCTAAGCGAAATAGAACATTAGGTAGCAAAAAAGTATTATACTTTTATTTTTCATTTTTGACGTTGTTTTTTTTTGTATTTAGGTACATTTAAACTATGTTTCTACAATGTGATATTACACCATTTTAAACACTGTACATGTAAATACTTAAGCACAAATGAATGCATGTTCCGACATAAAAAAAAACTGCACTATGTTCGGTGTCTAACTTTATTTTATATTAAAGTCAACGATTACTAATATCACCATTTTTTTTTAAATTCTCTTAGAATTTACAACAAAGACATGCTAGCATGACTTGAATGAGCTAATCTTTGAGAAAGTCTTCATATCAAAGTAAAAGTGTGAATGCCAAGTTTCCGGGGCCATTCGCTTACATGCGAATTTGAAGCTTATTCAAAGAACTGATTTCAAGTTTCTCGCAATGAAAGCCGAAACACTTAATTGCACAGGAGAAGCCGCTGTCGTCGTAGACTGAGGCGCACTCAAATTATTTGAGTCGAGGAAGTTAGTAGCTGTTGAGGTGAAGAAGTTCATTAGATATTCAGAGTCCCATTATTTGTGTGCTACCGACTGCCTCCACAAGGAAAACTTAGTTTTAGATTGATTTTAGCGACAATCTTCCGACTTTAATAGTTCCCTTTTAAGTTTATGTTTGAATAAAATATCGAAGCGAATGGATGAATGAGGTCCGCTAGGAAACCGTCTACTATTTTAAAATCAAATTCCGAATTAAAAAAAAATAGGTTAACACAGTATGGAGGAGACGGTCTAATGTCAACTACCTTGTTTATGTCCATACATATTATGTATTTCTGTTTCTAACGACGTGTACATAGTGCTTTATTAATTGGGTACCCCTCACAATATAAACGCATAAGTACCTACATTAGGCAAAGGAATTGCGAGGTATCCTTACTACGTTAATTATTTTTGTAGTGATCGTTATATTTTTTTTACAATGTTAACTGTAATAAAGTAATATATTTGTTCATCACGAATTTGGGTATTAATCTAAATATTTAAAATATTCCTTGGATGTTGAAATTTAAAAAAAGCTGCCGTTATCAATTTTATTGTAATACCAAGGTACATAATAAAGTGCGAAAGAAAAAATAAGGCATGCACCTATTTAACGTTCCCCATAAAAATCCATTTCGTTGTGCTAAAATACTAAATAGCCAAATAACTGCGACCAACAGCTTGGATGTAGCGCTTGCCGGCCGCTACCGCTTGCTTGCGGCACGGCTTGCTTGCGGCACCGTTTGCTTTTCTCGCTCGGCTCGCACGCGTTTGATCACAGTTCTAACCTAATCTAGCCCATTTGGTCAGGATGCCCTACCTCACTGCGACCAACTTTGAGAAAAGTAAAAAAGCCGCATATTTAGTTAAAAAATCGTAAATCATCAGAATCATAAAAAGTTTTAACAGACACATTTATTTAAAAAATAGACCTGATGATGTTTATGTGAAGGTCAATAAGTTTTTAGATAAAAATTAAATATTTCCCTTAAAACAATGAACATCTTTCGATGAAAATGGGGTGTTAGTGGCTGTAAATAACAATGACTCAAGGCGTAACCTTTGCTTTTCATCAAAGAATCAAATGCCAGTCGACCGTGATGTGACCGCTACTCACCTCCTTTGAGCAATAGGACCCACTGGAATCTCGCTCATTCAACTAATTAATTAAGATTGCTTCATTTACTTACCCTATAAACTATTTATGGACGTGCTTAGAAAGTTTTTAGTCCCTATATCTAATAGCAGTTTAAACGTGTTTGAAGATAATGTCGCTTCAGTTTCATGCTATTAAAAAAGCTAAATAAAAAAGGTTTTTAATGTTAGCTTGATTGTGATAAGTAATGTTTTTTAAAACAAATTTGGTTGACAGTCGTTACAGGTAGTCAGAAGCCCGAAAGTCTGACAACCAGTGTTACCAAGGGATATCGTAACTGGGTTGGGAGGTCAGATAGGCAGTCGCTCCATGTAAAATACTGGTATTCTGTGGTAATACTGGTAGCCTTAAGCAATTGTGCTTGTAAAGCTACAGACGATTTTTTGGGTAGCAAATGTATGCGAATATCTTCTACCATACTTTCTACATCTGCGTAATTAGTTTTAAGTCGCAATTTTGCACTAGGCTAGAGACGCGTTTTTAACACAAACTGTATTAATTGACTTTTACTGGCATCATTGATGCGCGAACTATAAAGCAAGATACCATCTATAAGCTGATTTGTCACCTGCTCCTGGCCATTCATCACCGGCAACAGGGAAATTGCAGTTTTAATATCGAATGCGTCTGCCATTTTTGTAACACAATCAGAACATTCTACAAAATCCTTAGAACTAGTTTGACTACTACTATCTACTAAAGAAAGTAAACCCTTTATTTTCTGACAATTCGATTGTATCTCCTGTACTTATTAATGTTTGGAAAACCTCACAAGTTCTTTTGTCTAACTTGCGATCTTTAACTTCTTGGTTCAACTGAGTCAAAATACAATCCAGTTTACTATATTCTTTTTCTGCGTCTACTAGTTTCTTATAAGCTAAATCTTGTCTACGGACTGGACTTAGTTTCACTAAATATTCTCTTAAATATAATTATTAATGAAGTAAGTATCTAAATTAGATAGACACCGTTTACTGCATAAGTTATTTTTTGTACTCGAGGCTATTATGTCACAGCGCTTTTATGAATTAACAACTTAATTTTTAGAGACGCCAAACAAAAGAGGTTTTCGTATACCTCCACGCCTGTACATTTAGTTCAAAATGAGCGGGCGCTCGAGTAACAGAACTGAAACATCCCGGCTACCGGTGAGCGCCATACACTCACAAAATTTATGTCCACACAAATTGCTTAATTGAGGAAAAGGCTTTTGTTTGTTCTCCTTTTTGCGCACGAAGGGTCAGTGGGCTAAAATAACTACTGCTACTCGTGTTACTGCACGTGGCCCCTACAAACATGACAGGTTTATAATTAACCCTGGGAAAATACCTAGTAATGCTATCTTGAAGCCTTAATTGAGGCATACGAAACAAAGGTAAATACCGTTTTACAACGCATCACAAATTTTATTACACGATTTGTGACGTTTTTTTTTCTTGCAATAAAAAAAAAAAACACATTTGATATTAATATTGGGTGGTGAATAGGCATCATCATCAGGGCCTGTATCCACGAACTCTTCAGGTAAAGAAGGAAGGCCTCTTTCTGTAATTGATTGAAGGGATCGATATATAAATCAAGTATGTTGGTAAATGCAACTGTGAACCTCCTTTGAATGAGCTTTTCAGCAAGGACGTTACTCCGCTCTACGGAGGCGAATTTCTTGAATATAATGAGTATTGCCAGAAAGGAGCCTGATCAATAGTCAGCAGATCTGATGTAAACTCTGGCAGGAGCTGACTAAGCCCCGAGACAAGTATATCGAACCATCTGGGCTTTCCACGTGGGCACGCGTTACACTGGCTGATTTGGAAATCTCTAAATAGGCTTCGAACCTAATTTGCCTGAAGCAAAGACAATCTCCTCCTTCATGGATGGCCGCTTTTCCATTCCTCTTCTTTGTTCCTGGCTTACAACTGTAAGTCTGTTACTATGCCTCCTAGATCTTTCACAACTGCTTTAGAATTCTTGGAGAGTATATTTTAGAGTAAGTGTTTAGAGTCGCTAGGATAGAGAAGTAGGAGGGTACCCAATTACCTTTTTCACTTGCCAAAATGAGTGTCAAAGAAAATGTGGACTGAGATACTGTCAGTTGGACAGTATCTCAGTCCACATTTTCTCTGACTATATTATTATTTTTATTTATTTATGTGTGGACTATTTATTACCTTAAGTACACTGTTGATATTACGATATATAAGGCCGCAAGTAACAGTCACATAACCTAATACTAGTTGATACTGTATTTCAATGTAAGTAGAGTTCAACAATCTTGTTTGCTCATCCCAGGGGGTGGTGAAGATCGCTATCTACTCGATCTTCGAAGGTCTTCGAAGGTCTCTTGTTCCACGTCATACCCCAAGGGCGGGCAAGGAAAGGTTTGGATCCCTGAATCCCTGAAGTCCTGAAGATGATCTTTGGAAAGGTAAGTTCCAGATTTGTATTGCGTAAATTATTCATTGAGATATATTTGGATTCAGTTGTCAGTAATTGATCTACTAACGAATTCAGCTTAGACTTATTACCATTTCTTTCTGCACTTTTTTCGAGACTCACGGTGCGAAAACTAACTATCTGCAAACAAAAAGGGAATTCAGGTGGTCCCTGTCATGTATAGGAGTTAAAAGAATATACTACCCATACTTAAATTATTAATGCAAAAGTAACTCTTGGCTGTCTATCGGTCTGTATGACCTGGAAAATATAGGATACTTTTTACCCTGTACGTCCCCATAGGATAATTCCGACCTCCACATGGGCGAAGCCGCGGGCAATAACTAGTTTGTCTATAAAATAAATGTACTACTTTTATAACATAATAGAGGTCTTAGATAGATTGAGTAGGTATACTTTACCGTCGCAACATTACTAAAGCAATTGCCCTAGGGCAATTCCGAAATAATCTAATGTTGAGAATTTGAATAACCCCGTATTCAAATTCTTAACATTTTGTTTTACACATGCTGGCGTGATGCCAGTAATGGTGCGTTTTCACCAAAACTGTACGAGAAAACTGAGTGGTGCGAGGATGCGTGGCGGACTGTGCTGTACAAGGAAGCGGGCTTACGAGTAGTGGAGCCGAGATCTTGTACATACAAAACGAGGAAGAAACGTATAGGTCGCATTCCTCGCACACGTTCCTCACACGCGACCCTCACACACATTTTTACAACGTTTGTGTACAAGATTTTGCCTCCGCTTTTCACTAGAGCTACGCTGTTGCTAGGCTAGGAGAATGAGGTTATCCTATTGGTTGGTGGATATCGCACACATTCCTCACTCCCTCACAGATCCCTGGTGGAAACGCACCCTCGACGAACCCGCTCGGCTGTCTAACTTCTATGTTATGATTCAGTACAATCTCGTCATCCGCAGCATTTACAGGAATGCGTCTAGTTGCACTTAAAATTACAATAGGTCTCTTTGATAATTTCTCATAATAACATAAAGGTTAAACATTGAGTATGTATGATTGAGTCAACTTTGCCAGGCATCGCAAAAGACAAGGTAAATTTGAAAACAAGGGAGATTTGGAAGGAAAAAGCCTTTGCCCAGCACACACAATATAGGCTAACAAAAAAATGAATGAAGGTAAGTCTTCATGATTACATGTCATTTATGGCACTTAAAACAAGCTATTAAAACATACTACTAGACTAGGTTTGGGTACATTTGGTAAGATTTCCTATGACAATTGGAATATGTGTAACAAATCCATTCATGTCACGACAATTTCTTTTTAACTTATTGCATTTTACTGTGGAAAGCTCAGTGTGCAATCATTCTGTTACGACGAGAGCCGTCGTAAAGAGACTTGTTGCGAAACTTTACAGCTTTGCTACGTTCTCCAACTGTTAGAATTGTCAATGGCGAAAAAAGTTAATATTAAAGTAGCTTATGTATACAAAACTGTGTGGAATGATACGAATGAAAATAGTTATAAAATTTTATAAAGTCAATTTTTAACATTCTGGTTATAAAACGCTCTACTTCAAAGTGGGCCTATTATATTTTGACAAACAAGCCGTGAGCCCGATGGGATTTCCTATCGGTACAAATGACGAACTTCTTCACCACCCTTGGTTGACTGGTAGAGAGTGCCAAAGGCATTAAGTCCGCCATTGTACCTTTTTGTGCGAAAAGTTTAAATAAATAAATAATAAATAAACTTCCATACAAACTTTTACCATACAATTTTTTATTTAAATTGGTCCTTAGCGCTCACTTTTGCCATAATATAAGGAATTTTTCAAAAATATGCTCCTAGACCCAGCGCCTTAGGTTGTGCGTTGTCTACCAGTCAATAAATTAATTTTATTAAGATTTTTACTTAGTAGAAGATACGCAGGATTTCTCGTCGAATCAAAATAAACAGTGCAGTTTTAGTTCAGTTAAGTAGTGTAATAGTTGACCATAAAAGTTTTACAGCATGACTTTTTGACTCTGTAACCCATCATCCAATAAAGCAGGTATGTGTTTTCTTGTTATCTTGTTATGAAAAGGTTGATCACAAAAGTTGCCTGTCGTTTTCAGCTGCTGTAACTGCATACATAAACTTTCCGAAGTTCCACTACTGCAGTCGATACAGCGAAGAGTTGCTTTTTTTAACTGTTGTTGCCGCTTACATTTATAGCCATGATCTTTTTGATAAAACTATCTTTGGTTTCAAAAACCATGTATTGCTAAAAGGTTTTGAAAGAGCTTTAATTTAAAATGTAAATCAATCGGGTTTTTGTGAGCACTATAAAACAGCATTATTTTCTAGGTCTATGATTGACAATATGCAAACAATACAAACGCATTATGTGTCCATTGCATTTTAGTTTAGTCCTTTTTTTTTGGGTGGGAAGTCATCAAATGACCTACTCTCGCTCTGGGCTGAGCGGAAGGGCGTGTCAGACTTTTCCTGACTAAAACCCACCCGTGTTCCTTTACTTGCCTGGTACCAGGGGCCACGGTATCTTTTTCGAACAACCCGCGGCCCTGGCAGGCATCGGCCCTAGCGGACCCCGTCAGTTTGTGCTGACAACTCATTGAGGCGCGCGTGGAACACAATGCGCCGTCGACCCGGGCTTTGTCCTTACCGGGCGGCGAGCTGCACATTGCTCGCCGCCCGCAAGCCCGGGCCTACGGTGGCCGGGAGTCGGCTGTTGACTCCCGTCCAGGGCGTCTCCTGCGGCGAATAGGGGCGTGAGGGCGCAGTGATTGCCTTTCCCTCACGCGTTCCTCCTCCTCCTTCGCGAGCATTACTGCTTCGCAGAAGGAGGTGACTGCCTCCCATGCACTCTCGCTCCATACCATGGCCTGGACCAGGCCCGGACGCAAGAGATCGCCGCCGCCGATCGCCGCCACGAGGACGCGGTGGTGCTCTGCCCAAGCCAGGCAGACCTCCACCGTATGCTCCACCGTGTCCTCCGGGCGATCCACATAGTGGTGACACCCTGGCGTTTCCTCCCGCTTTATCCTGAACAGGAACCTCCCGAAACAACCGTGTCCGGTGAGGACCTGTGTCAGGCGGAAGGTGAGGGCGCCGTGGCGCTCTAGCCACTCCTCAAAGAGGGGACTTATTGCTGCAATTATGGCATGCCCGTTTAGTTCAGTCCTTAGTTAGGTATCTAACAGTCGCTATGTGATTAAAATAAAAAAGTAGGGTGAGTTATGTCAAGTCCTAGTTGAAAACAAAGCCATACAACATTTGACGATTGAAAAGTGTTGGGTTTCCAATACCTCGACAACTTAACTCTTCGTGAGAGGGGTATTGTCTGAACCAGGTTAGTGTATTATATGAGCTTTATATCGAGAAAACCTGTCTAAAATATTGAGCCTAACAGGGGCGTTACGTCGAATTGTGAGATGCTTCCCTCTTAAGGTCCGCCACACTATTTATAATTCATTGGTGAAACCGCACATAGAATATTTTATAGAACTGTGGGGTTCAGCAGCTAAAACCAACCTAGATAAGCTGCAAAGAGCGCAAACAGAATTATAAAAGTCCTATTTCACTACCACTACCTAACCCCCACACCCACAATTTACAAAGAAACCAAGCTATTTAACATATCTTATATTTATATAACACATGTATTTTAGTTCGTAAAATTCTTTCCAAGGACTTACACACACAAATAACATTTAAA
This sequence comes from Apamea crenata, assembly GCA_949629185.1. Classification (NCBI taxonomy): domain Eukaryota; kingdom Metazoa; phylum Arthropoda; class Insecta; order Lepidoptera; family Noctuidae; genus Apamea; species Apamea crenata. Next base: position 13,382,211 of record OX451351.1, on the reverse strand, counting down.
AAAATATACAGGTACAAAAACGTATTCTGAGGCGCGCACAAGACTTACATATACCTAGTACTAGAACTAATTATGGAAAAATATGGGAGCAAAACTTTATAACTCACTACCAAAAGATATAAAAAATACACAATCATTATTATTGTTTAAAAAACTACTAAAATGTCACATCATAAAGGGTCATAAAATAAAGTAACTAATTTAACACAAAACTCAACTAATATAATTAATTTCTTCTAGTGTAAACGAGTCTTTATGTTTCAAACGCAAAACAAAGATAACGAGTCACTCACCGCACGAAGACCGCATAACGCGCCGTACGGCGGTAGACAACACAAAACTTTTAAAAACTCGTAACAATTACCTTCTAATATTTGTAATGTTAACACTACAAGCTCCTACTACTCCTGGACAACAAAAATGTAATAGATTAAGTAATTTTTAGTATTTATTTCAGTACAAGTGTATTTGTAATCTTAAGAAATAAATGAATTCAAACCGTTATATGTCGCGCGCTGTAAAATATAACTCAACTCCCTTCATGTTGAAATAGTACTCGTTACTTGCTCAATTAAATTCACTTAATCGTGAAGTTTACTAAGAATGTTTAAATGGAGGTTTAGGAAATGTTTGCACGTGGGTATTGCGATAAAAAAATTACACCTATATAACATTAAAACTGTTGGTTCATTGAGTTTTAAATGTAATGTTGGCAATTTTCATTTTCGCACCCATTACATAAATTAAGGCATGGAACTCTTTTTGTAACGTACCTTGTTATTTTGAATGGGTTTATTTTATTTTTTCTGTCCCGAATCAAATTCGGAAGCCGTGGTCAAAGGAACATAACGGGAAAAATCTCGGAGCGCCGTCCGGAGCTCAGTGCCAGCTGAGATCATTTTAAATCCGTGACTTCTTGGGGCATATTAAATCACCTCGGATTTTTGGATAAGTTACGGACTCCGGCGGGACCAATTGTAATCGTGGGCTTAGATTTCATTCGGGCGACGGTGCTACCAACGAGAAAGAAGATATGGGAAAGTGTTGTGAGATTTAAGCCCACTCGGTTATAAAGTCGGTCGTTATTACGTCGGAGGGGTGAAGTTAGGTCGGGGGAGGCACGGGCGCGATATGTAGTCCCGAGGGCCGACAGCGATAACTTTTCTAGAAAGCAGAAAATTCGCCGTGAAGTACTGCCAAGGTAAAGTTTTATGTACCTGGATACTGATATAGGTAAATGATTTCAGATAGAAAGGTATCCTAGACAGGTAAATCACCGCTCTTACCATACAGGTTTATTTTATGAAGGTATAGTTAAAGCGTATTCTTTATTAATGTAAAATATCGTCATACAGTTAAAACATTGTTTTTGATACTTCAAAAATGTGAAAACAACATTTTGATAGGAATCGAGTCACGCAACACACGCACCACCAACAGTAGGAACTTTGATCGAGCATAACTTGATTACACCTGCCGATTACAGATAAGTTTAACACTTTATAAACAAGTTTAAATTACCGTGTATGCATGTATTCTTTTGCAGATTAATCCCGGTATTGTTTCGTTTTTCTCTTTATCTTTTAAGATTTTTCGATAATTCTAAATCTGATTTAAATTCCTATTGCTGACGTCAGAAACAGGCCAAGTGCAAATCGTATTGGTATGCGATTTACACTTGGTCTTATTTTTGTCAATAACTTCCATTATTTCCTTTATTGGTGCCATTTTCTCAAGACTTCACAATTTATTTATTTTGGCGACGCTACTAGTGAATTTTCCGTAGTGCTTTTCGATCGTAAACGTCTTTTTCGATAAGTATATTTAACTCTCTTTCATGCTTCTGCAATTTTCCACTACTATGTTCTGTACACTTAGCTTAGGACGCTACCACTAAAATTACTGTGATCTATGAACGTACGAGTATTCTATGAAATATTAACATGGCTTACTAAATTAAATTACTTTGGATCCGATGCATATTAGTTATTTATGTATATGACATAACTAGATGGCATATAAAATTGTTTATTTACTTTTAATACAGTATTCTTAAAAGTAAATTACATTATTTCTGTAAGTTGATTTATACAAACAGTCTCTTTTAAAGTCCAGACATAATCATGTTCGGATTGTATAAAGACCTTGTAGATTAATAATAATCTTTTGAGGAAAGAATAACACATATTTGAGTAAGACCTGTCCAGGCAGTGCACGCATTTGTCAGTACTCGACGAACAATACCAGAAAAAAGACATTTGGGTAGGCCGCAGAAAGTACTCTAACTGCCGGAAAAAAATGGCCCGCATAGCCAGCCCTTACATTCACATAATGGTATAATAATTTATTAGAAGTAAGTCCTCACCATGTGATTGCTCACTGTGTTTTAGTAGTTAGCAAATGTTACATTAATTTTTTTAGGTAAAGCTTATTTAAGACAACATTAAGGCAGCAAATTACATGGAGGTAAAGAGGTACAATATCTAATCCAAGACGACCTAGCTAAAAGCAGGTTTCGAGTTTGGGCTGGGAGAAACCGACGACGATACGACGACGCATTTGTAATTCTCTTTCTTTATTTACTCATGTCAACTTATTTGCTAGAGGAAGTTGTCGCAGGCGACGGCTGAACAAAATATATGCTGGCTGATAGGCGATTATACAGAATTACAAGATCTCGCGTAATAACATAATAGGTACCTATAATTCCATAAACCCAGCGCTATTAGTGATTAAATAATTCTACTGCCGAGTCATATCGTAAAGGTTCTACCGATCCATGCGCTTCTGCTGTTTTGCGAAATGCAATGGAATTTGAATGTCATCCGGTATCAAGGCGCCTACAATCTGCACACTACGCCATGGCACCGTTCCTGTACATGGGAATGCCGCCAGGTCATAATGTAGAAGACGCGAAGCATAATTTATATAATTATAAGCACAACAATGTATCTTCACATTGCAATCAAAACATCGGGTAGTTTGTTTCTTATAATTCAGCCACAGCTGCGGTTTTTGTAAGAAGATTCATTAGTTATTCAACGTCATGCGCGATGTCTGCAAGCTACGTTCGTCTTTTGCCTCTCGCCACTTCATTATCACATTTAAACACCCAGATTTGAGTCGTATTATATGTTCCCGCTCAAGTAAAGGATTTGAACAATCCAGCAACAGAATGCGCGGCCGCGGTATTAATTGCCTTTTCACATTGAGTGCTTACACTCGACGCCGCTGCCGCCATTTTGAGTATGTCTGCCCCAGGCAAAACAAACTACAATTTTGCACACAAATTCTGCGTTTTTCAATGTATTTTTTTTAATTCTAAGAATTATTTTTTTGAAGAAACATATTTCTTTATTACCTGTTTAAAAGGTGTCATTAACTTAGCCACATGCCGCGGCTATGTAGCAGTCGCACCGCGTCTGGCCACTGTATACCTCATTGCAGCTATTAGAGAATCACTTTTCTTCTCGGAATATGTTTTTCTTTAAAATTATATAAAAATACAAATAAGAGTTGGTAGGTCCTCAGTTCATAGTTTCCTCTTCGCCCTAAGGAGACCACTTAATCAGAGACACTTTATCAAGTGTCAGTCGTTGTGATGCATGCCTGGCACTCGATGGATTTCCTGCGGGCTTTACTCCTAAAGGCACGCTACCAAACTCTATTCTAAATCCATCTATATACCATCACCTTTTGCCTTCTCAAATTATCATTTACCTTCATTGTTTGCATAATTTATTTATATAGCATGAATAAATGATACACGTTTAAGTTTATATGTTGTTACTTGTAAAGTTTAAACCTGCCGCTTAGTAGCTTTACCTACGGCGCCAATGCCACAAACAGGATTGCAGTAGCAGTTTGTAAGTGGGCACGTACTCGTATTTCTTTCTATATGGCTGAGACCATTATGTAAATGAATATAGTATGGAGTTGTGTAGGTATACAGTATCTATATACCAATAATTATTTGATTTTTGGTATCTGCAAGGTTTTAAATTTTCCTTACGTTATTGTTATCACTTACTTACGTCAAAGTCCGCCTACGGCTTAACAAAAACACCCGACGTGTGACAACTGACGGGGCAGTTAACGTTCTACATAATTCGTGTGCGATAACTCAAATATAATTGAGCTAAAGCTTGTTGGTATGATACCGAATCCCATGTGCGGTTAATACGCCGCCATGTCCCATGGGCAGCAAGCAAGAGTTGACGTGGACAGGTCCTGAGTAGGTATAGACTGTCAAGCTTGTGCAAACATGTAACGTACCGCTCTCTCGGAAGATATTGATTTTTCTTGAATGCCGCCTCGCGCGAGATCGTGCGGTAGCCCCGGATCAGCCTTATGGCTACCACCTTTTGGGGCGCGTTCAGATAGTGTGCGGCTCGAAGCCGCAGTGAACGCGCCCACACTGGGCCCCATATAGGGCCATGGACCGCACGACCCCCGCGTAAAGCTTCCGGCAGGAGGCGTTTGGCCCCCTCAGGTTGGGCAGGAGCCGCTTTAATGCGGCCCCGGCCCGTTCTAGTTTGGGGGCCAAACGGCGGAAATGCTCGACGAAGTTCTACCGGCTGTCAAGGACGAGACCCAGGTATTTCATCGTTGTCTCAACGCCGATGTGAACCCCTCCTACCATCAGTTGGGATCCCGAAGGAGGCCCGTACCGGGGCCCATGAAAGGACATGGTCTCGGACTTGTGCAATGCCACCTCGAGACCCAACCGCCGGATCCTTTCCACCCAACCGCCGGATCCTTTCCACGTCCGTATACGGTCTTAAGCAATCATTTAGATGTTGGAATGAGAAATTTTGCCCTTTTCTATCCACTTATGGTTTCAAACCATGCCCATGCCCATCTGATAATTGTATATTTGTAGGATATTTTAAAGATGTCAAAGTAACATTTATTCTTTATGTTGATGATGGATTACTATTGTCCGAAAGTCAGTCATAACAATATTCGTTGCAGACATTGTTAAATGCTGCAATTATAGACAATTTTTTTTTTAAAGAATACTAATAGTTCTAGTTTTTCTCTTTGATCTAATAATTTGTTGCAATTTATTTTCAAAGTGCATTTTTTTCTTCTTTGGGGTCATTGGGACATTAGCTAATATTATTTCTATGTTCTGTGTTGTTACTAATTTCTTTCATTTTCATTAATTCTCTAAACATTATAATTTTCTCTCTCTCTCATAATTTTCTTTCATTAATTCTCTAAACATTATATTTAAATTCCATTTTTTACCATTCAATAGTGAGTTCCACCTTCTGTGCCAGGATTCTACATCATTTTGTGTGCGTGGCATGTTGATAAGGGAATTATCAAAAAACACTATAGTTGGTGAGCAAACAAAGGCTTGGGACTTGTGCATGTTTACTGATGTTGCTCCCGTACTTTTACTTTTTAATCTGTCATTAATTATGTAATAACAATCAAACCACTCCAAAAGATCAGGAGCTCTCTCAGGAATTACAGTTTTCAATTTGTCGAAAGCTGGTGGTATTAGATCAGGTGGTAGAAACGCTAACGCAAATATATGCCGAAGTTGCAGTGCGAACTCGCTATTTTGACCATATTCTTCGGCTAATCCAAAGTTTTGGATTTGTTTCCACACATTTTGTGTGTAATGAAAATAGCAACCTTTGTGGATACTTCCATTAAAAACACGATTACAGGCATTTGTAACTGCCATCTCGAAGTCAGTCATAAATTCCAGACACAATTCCAAATTGTATGTTTCACCACATTTTATGAGAACATCGAACATAACATTCTTCAGTCTTATACGGAAGTAAGCCGTATATAAGAGGAACTGATTGCTGTGAATCGCCTGTAACCTCTAGTGCATGTACAGAAAACAACTGAAGAAAAGGGTTAGAAGTACGCCTGAAGGTTCCGTCCATTATCAAGATCCTAATTCTTTGGCAAAGAAACAGGCCAACCCTCTGGTCACGTGAAGAGTTGACTAACCGCTTGGGGATATCTCGAAAAACCAAGTGGGCACTCGGATCCCATGGTCCTAGTGCTTCAACCCCATACGGCTCAAACATAATTACTCCCAAACAGGTTGGAATATATTTTCCGTTTGAGATTTTCTGCAGCAGCAGCCGCTCCAGCACAGCCCACCGTGCTAGGCTGCAGCAGCAGCCGGTCCAGCACAGCCCACCGTGCTAGGAAGATGGGATGGCGCAAGGGTGTCGACACATGTTGCATCTCACACCAAAGGTTGGCCTAACTTCCGAATTCCGACGACGGATGAGGTCATTAATGCTGGCGTGCCGTGCTATCCGACCTGCGCTCCTACTGCAGGATAGGCCATGGATTCCGAGGCAGTCGACAGCTTCACCGCACTGACACCGATGCAGAGCCCCACAAGGAGCGCCCAAACGCAGATAGGTAGTGAGCCGGAAGGTGGTGTCACCCAGCATAGTGCCTATGTTGTGTGACGGGAGTGCTTGAAGCCAGAGCCCCGACTCCCACTCACCTACAGCCAGCATGCGGGCACGCTCAGCAGTATTGGTGGACTTATTGATAAGATTATTCCGTACCAACCTGCAGCGCTCTGCAGGTTGGTTCGGAATAATCTTACCAATTATGAATTTCCCAGAGACAGCGGGATAAATTCAAATTTTCCTATTGTTTAATTATAAATGCAATTTGTGTAATGCAATGCAAAGTGTTGATCAAGTGATCAAATTACGTTATAAATCAGTGATATTCAGATTCGTGGATCATCTAAAGTGTTAATATTTTGAACTATTTATGTTATAAATCAATGTTATTCACATTCGTTGCTCATCTGAAGTGTCGACATTTTGAACCGTTTATGTTTTAAGCTAATGTTATTCTGATTCATTGAAAAATTAAACTGTTGATTATTATGGTGTTGATATTTTGATTGTTGATGTTTTGGTTTTTGAAGTTGAGTATCCCACCCCTAAGTAAAATATCGTGATTATAAAGAATTCTAACAAGAGTTTCATTGAAATATTGCCTAATTCCAATACGTTCGACCAAGACTTTTTCGCTCATTAACGTACTTAACTTATTTGATTGCGGTCAGACATACGTAAGCTCGGTGACTGCTCGTTGCTGTATAGTGTATTACAAAAAGAATCCGGAACTGCTCGAGTTCAAGCGATGCTATTCACATAGTCCTATATTCTTACTCGGGATTAATCTCAGCGAGATTCGCTGGATTCGTTAGACAACTGAATGATGTAAATCAGAGGTAAAGATTTGCCTTTACCTCGGATTTACATCATTCTGTTGTCTAACGTCAGTTTACCAATTTTTATTTATTACTTCCAGACGCATATTTCATAAAACCGACCGGCGACAATTCGACAATTGTTCAAGTAATTTTTTTCATAGTTTTAGTAATAATAATAATAAGTATTTATTAGCACAATACAAGTTTGACACATATTAAAATACACATAGTAGTAACAAGGGTACAGAGAAAGAAACAAATAGGAATAGTGTACAGAAGATGGGAAAAGTACAGTCAATACAGAATTTGAGCCCTGCCTCCTAAACTAGGAAGATCCTGTATCTTAGAAGGCAGTGTCTTCGCATTTAGTGTTTTCTTAAACAGTGAAAATGGGTCATTTTTATGCCTTATAAGAATAAATTCTTAAACCTACCTAACCCTGGTCTTAAAACTTGTGTTCTCGTACAAAGGTAACGTATGAATAAGTATTTGATTTTCAAAGGTGCTACTAAAATTGTAAAACATATTGTTATAAAAGGATATGAATACTTCATTAGTGATTCAGGAGCTCGCCGTCAATGTTATTTTTCATATTAAAATTCTTTTTGGAATTCAAAATTAAATTTTTGCTTGCGTATCACGCATAGTATTGTAAACAAGCTGATGGTACATTATCCTTTGATGATTTATACCATCTGGCATACTACCGCCGCTATGTAGGGTTGCCAGATTGTATAAATCATTACGTAAAATGAATTAAACAAAACAAGTAACAGAAAAGGACGTTCTAAAAGTAATATGAATATAAATTATGTCTTCACATTACAGTTTGATTAACTTATATCATGTATAAGTATCGACAGTCAATAGTAAAATATTACGTCGGAAGGATCTAAAAAAAAATGATGCCGTCGGGCAGCCCTAACATTTGGCCATAACGTACATCACTGTGAAACAAGTTGGGCAATGAAATGGCCCTGTTAAATTAACGTGATTGGTCAGGAAGTGTGTGGGTTTAATGCCCTATTACTCTGATCCGCTAGACTCGGAGAATTTTACATTATAACAAAGGTGCGTCCAAAATTTTAAGCCAATTCTTTATCCCTTTTTTGTGCTACTTATTTTAGTAGATACGCAGTTACGTAACAAAAATGGCGGCACAAGGGGAGCCTGCAATACGTATACAGGGTTTCCCAAAACTCAAAGATAACCTGGTACCGGGCGAGAGGCCAAGGTATACCAGTTATGAAACAAAAAGGAAAAAAAAACCATGTCACTTAGTCAAGCGATAATAGACATAGACATTTTTCGAAAAAGTTGAAGATTTGACACCCTTGGTCGCATTTTTAAGTACTGTGATCACATTTTTTTATAATTTTACAGTGATTTTTTTAATAATGTAATCTCAAATAACAGTGCAACCACAAATCAAAGTAATAAACATTGTTAACTAAGTAAAATAAATTAAGTTTTGATGAGTTATGGTTTACAAAATTATTGTCAGTTCACTTTGACACTCTCATAAAACGACAAGGGTAGCGCAGTTTTTTTGTTATAGAAAAATTGAACGACGATCAAAACAATATTCTAGGATTTTCTTTGTTCCGTGCGGGAATCGAACCCCATGTTGGAAAAAAAACGTTTTTTTTTCTTATATTTTTCATTACTCGTATACCTCGGCCTCTCGCCCGGTACCAGGTTATCGTTGAGTTTCGGGACACCCTGTATATGCCTGGCTACGTCGAAACTCAAATCTTGCTACTTCGGAGATGAATTCATGCTACGGCGTAGCTTGAATTGCGCTACGGTGTAGTTCATACTTTGCTACGCCGCAGTTCGAACTGTGCTACGCCGTAGCTCGAACAGTGCTACGATTTCATCTGGATATAATTATTTTGTGCTATGCGTGATGTCCATATATATGGTAACTGGTAATTAGTGATCGATATTTAACCCTTTATTGGTCGCGTAGGGAGTGACACACCCCACTGCATCTTTGATGGTTTAAAACTCTCAAAATTTTGAATTTTCTGGGCTGTTTTTCCCGGTAGCTTCGTAAAACCGCATAACCTTTATGATCAAGCAGTACTAGGCCCTATCAGAATACTAGCGCTGCGATATTTATTTTTTAAATGTCGCAGCATCATGCTGAGATAGGAGCCTCTTGGCCTAGTATAGGACTTTCTGTTTCATATTTTTGTAACTTTTTTTATATAACTACGTTTTTTTTTATTTTTGACTGTGTTTAGCTTAGGTCGTGATCTTCCTGTACGAGTCGCTATAAATACTTTTTCTTTCTTTCTTTCACTCGCTCGTCTATAGTTGAGTCAGGAGAGCACCTTTGGGGTGTTAAACACCTCACGCAACTATTTAAATGGTTCAAATTTCGGGTTTGTATATATTTTTATTTTTTATTTTTATGCATTAAAGTAGTTTAAAACTAAACTTTGGGTGTTATAATGACTATTTATTATATTTATTACAGCGTGTTGATTGTTTTTGGTCATAAATTTAATATTAGTGGTATCAACTCTTATGCCAAATACTAGGCCAAAGTTGAATCTACAATATCGCGAAAGGGTATTTCTGAAGCTGTTAGCGGACAAACCATAGCAAAAAGTGAGATCTAGCATACCAACACTACCTCGACCTTTGCAAAAGCGTCTGAAACGGTACATTGAAGTTGAGGACCAAGAATCATCTTCTGGAGCTGGCTGAGCGCCTTCATATAAAAGATGTCATGTACAGTGGGGGTTAGAAGACGAGGGACATTGTCACGAAGAAATAGATTGACACTTTTGTTTAAATTACGACCTTCTTCTAATGAGTAATTTCTATACTCTATAGTATAAGTCACACACACTGTCGTGTAGCGACAAGTAAAACTTAACTTTAAAAGTCAGGGGTGATGAAATGAAAGAAAGGGAGGTAGAAAACAATTAAAGTTATATTTATAAACAGTTAAAAGATGGAGATGGACTGAAGAGTGGTGTGTAGTATGTGGAGGTGGGGTGTATTGATGACGATGAGAGATAGGAGGGTTGAGGAGGCTGAGATGGAGCAGTTGCTGGCAACAGATGCGGGAACAGGTGAGGGCAGATGCTGATGCGTGTGCGGCACGGAGGGCACCCGTAGGAGGGCCCACGCAGCAAGGCAGGTCGCAGCACGGCAGCAGGAGGAAGCGGCACGGTGGGGTCGCTGTCAGCCCACCAGGTAAGGCGGCCCTCAATTGCCAATGCGTGTGCGGCACGGAGAGCACCCGTAGGAGGGCCTACGCAGCAAGGCAGGTCACAGCACGGCAGCAGAAGGAAGAGGCACGGCGAGGACGCTGTCAGCCCACCAGGTAAGGCTGGCCTCAGATGAGATGAGGCCCGACAGGTTCAGGTACGTGGCCTTTACGGAGGACGGAGGACGGAGGCGTAGGTAGGGTCCGTCAGATATCGGAGCTGATAGGTGGCCCTGGAGTATCAGGCCTTATTTATAGTGTTCGCATTAGAGGCGAAACTGGAACTGACCGCAGCATTGCGTGGATCTATAATGTAAGCTCGTAGAACAATATCATGTAGAAAATATGAATTTGAGATATGATTGTGGCCAGGGTTATCTTTTGGCTAAGTATGTATGTATATTTAGCTGGCAGTTATGGATTTGAAACTGGCAGCTAAGGATTTGAAAGTAAACGTTACCATGACGACGTTTTAAACATCAAATGTCAGAACTGTCATAATAAAACATATATATATAAAATACAATAAAATCTATAGTTATTTTGTAATAAAAGTATGTTTATAGGAAAAATGATATGAATCAATGTGGACGAAATTACCAACCCATGGTTGTCACTAAATCGTTGTAGTCATATGTTAAAGTTTGTCTGTGTACTAATTGTGGATAAAACGTGTCCTGGTGTCGTGAGAAATAATCAGATCAGCGCCTAACGGTAAAGGAATGCTTATTCTGACCTGGAGGAATGAATGAAAGTAACTGTGAGTATGTGCATTATGTTACAACACACTCTATACACACATTCTCACATTCGTTTGCAATTACTTTGAATAATCACGCTATTGACTACAGTTCCTTGTCATGTTCACTTATTCGTAATATTTTATGATTATACCCACAGAAATCTAAATAAATAAATTATAAGGTAGACGGATGCAGATAACTTACGAGTCATTCACCGCGACTAACTAAGAACGTTATTTGTTTTTGGTTGGTTGTTATACTTGTTAAAGTAGATTAGTGACGTGACGTGTGTTTATTATTGGCGGTGTTGTAGTTCATTTTGAAATGCAAGGAAATTTAAGTGTTTAGATGAAAGCAGATATATTATCGCGCTGCGTCAAAGTAGACTTAAATTATATCACAGAAATTTGATGAAACCGGACTGAGTGTGAGTATTATGATTTAATTATTTTATCGATTGTTTTTCTAATTAAAGTATAACTGCTGATCCTTTAAATATTTCTTTTTAACGTTTTATATTTATCATAAAGCCTAAATAGAAGAAAATAAAATTAATGATGAATATAAAATATAACATTAGGTATAATAATAATAGATATATTATGTAACATTTCTATTTTCAAAATAATTTGGTTTCAAATTGGTAATATTCGTATTTTGCTAGTAGCCTAACAGTACTCTTTTTTTTGTTTTAGAGACATACCTACTGTGAGTCGGAGGGTCAAAAGATATCAGGAAAAGCCTTGCCAGTCGAAAGCGAAGTGGAAGGCCTCAGCTAGTCAGTGAATATGAAACAATTTCATACCAACGAGATATTTTGCCAAATTATTCGACACATCTTTACGAACCGATCGCCGTGCAAACCGTTCGCCATATTTGATTGAAAAACATAAACAAGACGTTAATATTTTGCGATAAAGTGATGAGAAGCACGGATTGAGAGATCTGATGAGCAGTTGAAGTTGCATTGCATGGAAATATGGGAACATCTAAGAGGAACAGATACATGTATGTTTCAATATTGTTGGATTCATGTGCCAGTGTTTACTTGATAGCATTGATAATAATATAAATAATAAAGAAATAGTCGCTACAGTAATTAGTAAACCCATAAGTTACTGCGTTAATTTGTGTATTGAGAAGGGTATATTTCCAGATAAATTAAAAGTATCAGTCATAAAGCCAATTTTTAAAAAGGGGATAAATAAACGTCAGTAATTATAGGCCTTTAGCTATTATACCTATATTTGCTAAGATTTTTGAAAAGGTTATATTTAACTCCCTGTATAATAATAATACAATAATAATATCCCTGGACATTTCACACAGCACCATTTGTCCCAAGCTAAGCAACCTACTGCTTGTGTTATGGTAACAAGATGGCTGATAAACTACTTATATACATATTTTTTTTTGTAAATACATACATATTATAGATAGAAAAACACTCAGACTCGGAACAAATACATGTAGGTCATACAAATATTTGTTCCGTGCGGGAATCGAACCCGCGACACGCAGCGCAGCAGTCAATCGCTTAACCACTGCGCCAACCGTGCCGTCAAATGTATAGGTTCTTTGAGAGCCACAATATATTTACACCCGCGCAATATGGCTTTAGGAAAAATAAATCAATAAATGTGGCCATATATAACTTTTTATACGAAATTATGACTAACCTGGACAAAGGACTCCCTGCTGTAGCTCTATACATGGATATTTCTAAAGCCTTTGACCGCGTGGATCACGACATCCTCCTAAGCAAAATGTATGCATATGGAGTAAGAGGTAATGTTTATGATCTCATTAAATCATACCTCACAAACAGGAAAAAGTTCACTGAAATAAAAAAGCTAAATCTTGCAACAAAAACTGAAGAAGTCTATGTTTCAGAAACAGGAACTGTTTGACTGGGTATTCCACAAGGCACTATTGTAGGCCCGTTATTCTTCCTCGTTTTTATAAATGATAAGCATTCCGTGTTAGACCATGAAACCATACTTTTTGCAGGCGACAGCACTGTTTTATTCACAAATAACAATTCCAATAACCTGGAAAACGACATTAATTTGACTTTGACTTCCATAATGAATTGGATGAATAAAAATAATCTTAGGTTAAATATTGATAAGACAACAGTTATGAATTTCCGAATAAGAACCAGCCGTACCCCCCCCCCCCTTTAAATATTAGATATGTACAGAAAAACATAGCAGAAACCGAAGTGACAAAGTTTTTAGGATTAAATATTGATAATACAATTAATTGGAAAATACATATTGATAAATTATGCAAAAGACTGAGTCAATACTCATATGCACTCTACAGATTAAGAAAGGTGGTCAATAGGGCAGTGTTATTAACAGCGTATCACGGATATGTAAGTTCCACTCTCAGATATGGCTTAATATTTTGGGGGAACAGCAAGGAACAACAAGGAAACAACAAGGAAAGAGCATTCAAGGCTCAAAAGCGTTGTATCAGGTCTATGTTTAATCTGCATCAGGCTGATTCTTGTCGGCCATTTTTCATAAGCCTTAGAATACTACCATTACCATGTTTGTACATATTGGAATGCGCGGTATTTGTAAAGAGCAATATTCACTTATTTGAATACCGTAGCCGAATACGCCATCGGGATAAATTGTGCACAATCGCGAGCAAGACACGCTTTCTGCAGCAAAGTGTATTGTGGGTTGCTCCAACAATATTTAATAAAATTCCAAAACATATTAGAAGCATCCCGGAAATTAAATTATTTAAAAAGAAACTTCATGACTAGTTAGTCGATAAATGCTATTACTGTTTAAAAGACTTTATGTCAGACAAGTCCCTTTAAATTAAGTTTCGACCAAGACCGTGGTGCAGTCAGTGCTGCTTACTATTAATTTTAAGATCTTTAACTGACCTTAATTTGGGTTTTATTTTTTGCTGTATTATTAGATTGTAACTACTCACCTAACTAGTTAATTTGATTGTTCCTTAAATTGCAATAGTAATGTTACCTATATTTTTTTTTTCTTTGTTTCTTTGTTAATTTATTAAAATAGTAATGTTAATGTCATAAATAATAATGTTAACAATTTGTATTGTATGCCCAAAAGGCAGGACATCAATATCACTGTAATTCTTAACACCTGTATCTATTTCTGTACCTATGATCCACAATAAACATGATTGATTGATTGAATAATGGGGGTTATACAAAGTATTAAGTTATAAATTACAAATGGATTTTAGTAATTTAATTAAAATAATATTGTGTCCTATCCGTAATAAGGATTATTTTGAGGTTTAGCTTCAATCTTTTTTTCATAATGAAAATGAATACTTAAGCTATAACCGCACTATGTCCTAATAAATACGATTTGTTAACTTTGACGTCTGAGATAGGCAACTAAAGATAAAACGAACGAACTGGCAGTAAAAGTAGTACTTCTGAGTAATTTAATTGTATTGTGACAAGGAGTCCGCACTTTTTTTTATTTACGTGGGTAGATTTGCTAGCTGTTGATTGTTAGAGTACCTGCTTTACTTCAATAAATTGTTCTTTATGAGAAAAAAACGGTTTTAACTAGAAGTTTATTTATTTCTAGTTTATAAAATTATAACGAATAAACAGTTTGAAATCATTTATAAATCATTTTTATTTTTAACCCCCTATTACAATAATAATAATAATAATAGCCTTTATTAACAATCTTACAATCTAGTTACATAATTATAATAATTAGTTAGAAAAGAAAATATCTTCCTCTCTTTTATCTCCTCTTCAGACATCGGTTTCCGAAGATTGTTTTGCATTAGCATAGGCCTCCCCCATATTCTTCCATAGTTCCCGGTCCTGGGTTTCCCTCTTCCACATTGGCCCAGCTGTCACCTTAAGGTCGTCATCCCACCTACGTATATTATTACAATTACAATATAATAATAAAAATATAATAATTTATTATTTTAGGTTGTTGGAAAAGAAAAATAAAAGTCACATCTCGAGATTGGAACCCAGACCTATGCGTTCATTGATCCAACACGTAAGACTATTAGCTATCGGTACTTGATATAACGATTTGAATTTTAGCAATGGTATGAACCAACCAAGGTCATGCGTAATTACGTATCGACGCTGGAAAGGAAAAATTATCCAAGCGACATTTTTGGCCATTTGAGTTATATACATTGTTGGAATCGCCTGATTTTTCTGCGTCGTTTGATGTCGCTTCGACATTTTGAAGTTCGCGAGAGTTCACTTTTTTTTCCTTACTAACCTACAAAAATGCTCTAAAATTTTATATTCCATATTCTTCCATAGTTCCCGGTCCTGGGTTTCCCTCTTCCACATTGGCCCAGCTGTCACCTTAAGGTCGTCATCCCACCTACGTATATTATTACAATAACTATATAATAATAAAAATATAATAATTTATTATTTTCATTTATTAATCTATCGAATAATAAAAAAAACTGATAAAGGATATTGTTGGAAAAGAAAAATAAAAGTCACATCTCGAGATTGGAACCCAGACCTATGCGTTCATTGATCCAACACGTAAGACTATTAGCTATCGGTACTTGATATAACGATTTGAATTTTAGCAATAGTATGAAACAACCAAGGTCATGCTTAATTACGTAATGATTTTGGTTTCGTTCGACGCCAGCCAGTGTGCGAATTCTGAGGTGTGCGTTCTGTGTTGATATGTCACATATGTATAATACACACAGACGTAGGTACGGCCTTTACCGCGTGTTCACAGCAGTACAGTCCTTAAGCTGCTAATGAATTAATGACCGTTGACTGAACATGTCAGAGTGCAACGCCCACATGACTACTCGTATTATCTGCTAAACATGTGCGGAAGAAAACTAATATATACATAATTGTTCTTGTTTCAAAGATATGATTTGATTGTGTTTAAAAGTTAAAATATTTGTACTAATATAATAATTAACTTTTAAACATAATTTTAAAGAGAATCAATAAAAAATGATTATGTATTATAAATGATTAATAAATGTATTTTTTTTGGATATTTTTTTTTATGTATATGATCAAATTTAGGGTGTCACACGCCCCACGCGACCGTTTAGGTAACTTTTTAAGCGCGCCCAACATGACATAATTGGGGTCCTGCGCTTGGTAAATTAAAAAAAAGTTTCTTTGGGAAAGTTCTTTGTTAGATGAGAACAATCATATGTGTAAGTATTAGTCACTAATTACCAGTCACCCCAAGTCCCCCCAGTCTATATACAAAGATATTACTAAGCCATACATCGGGTAGTCGTCAACAAGGCATCAACACAACGCAAGAACGTAACCGGATCAGTTCGACACCTCCAAGGCATCGCCGCGCTTGCGGCTGGTCGTCGCCTCGCTTACGGCAGGGTGAAGCGGGTCGTTAGTACGCTGTAGGTTCGGTGACTCCTGCTTACTATCTGATCTAGAGCCGAGGCGACGCTGTTACGATGCTTATAAGTGTACGTTGCAGTATAGAGTTGCATAGAAAGAATCATAAACGGGTCGAGCTGAGGCGATGCTGATCCCGTGCAGTGCTGATAAGTATTCGTTGATTTTTAAACGGGTCACCCATACTGCATAATGATGATACGTTGCATTCAGTTTCATGCACTTTCTACCTGCTGATTACAGAAAACTACCAAATAATCTCCAACGATTTAAGATCTCTCAGTAAAACCAACGTCATAATTGAGTAGAAATCTGTGTATTTAAAGATTTCGTCATGTTTACTTATTTTATTAATTAAAAACTACTTGAGCAAATAATTGTACGAATCGTACGAGGTACTTTCGTTATGTCACTAACGAAATTGAAATCATGAAACGAGAATTAAATCTCACACAGAACACAGAGCACAGTTTTCAAAAATTAAAAAGATTTTGAAGTAAACCAGAATATTAAAATAAAATAGTGACATAATTATTAGGGTGAAAGCCTCGAACAAAAAAACCCAGTTAGGATGTCATTGTGCCAAACTGAATGCAAAAGCATGCATCTGGTAGACACTATGTTATGTACAAAAAAAAATTTTCCTTCATCTTTTTGCAGTTTAAGTTTACTTGTTTAGCAACTGCTGAGCAGAATATTATAAAATAGAATGTATATCATTTGTCCGTTCGTTTATACGATTTTATTGGAAATGTATTATATTGGTTATTATTTCGTTCGTTTTTTTTAAATGTTATATTTGGTTTTACCTCAGTTAAGTGAAAAGACAAAATAAGGTTTTTTTTGGTTGTTTCTAGCTACACACTAGTCCAACTCTCTGGAGTTGTGCAGCACTCACTTTTATATAATAACGTGAAAAACGTTGTTACTGTGCGCATCCGCGAACAATCCAGACGCACTGCAGCACCGCGTTAATCCCAGCAACGTTCTGAATGTATTGACTTATAGATGTTTTCTACTGTAGGTACTTAATCCGTTTGAATAGCTAAATCTAAATGAACACACGACAACAGACATCTTTAGTGCCACTTACATATTGATTTGAATCAATTATATGAATCTTTAAATACTAATTATAATTCACCATAAGGAGGTTTTTGATATGTGAATATAGCTTATTTTATGAATTAATTTATCACCTTGTTTAATTAACAAGATTGACGCTTACTTGATGACATAATTTAAACATGGCATCCGCAATCCGCAAAAGAAAACTTTTATAGCCAGAAATAAATAAAGTTCTGAAAGCGCGACTGCGTCTTATTATGATGATGAGAAATATTTTTGTAAGTCCTCACTGGTGGTGCTTTTATAATTCCATCGTGCATCGTTACTAAAATTCGGTTCGTGTTATAACTGGCATCTATTCGTTACAAAAGGGCCCGCTTTTCAACTGCTTGTAACTTTAGAAAAGCAAAAGAGATTCAAATTATTTTCTGACATTAAGAATGTATTTAATATTGAACTATGTACGGAAGAACCACGAAGGATATTCCGTTTTAATAAAACTTTTGGCTTTTGTTTCCTTAATTGAAATGAAATTTCAAGAATGACACAGCTGCTACATTGGATCCCAAACTTTATTCAAAATTAGTTTTTTTCTCTAATTTACATAGCTTTATGATAATTAGTCATAATTCTTTTTAAATAATAAAGTTATTGGAATGAATTGTTTTGAGATTTATCGTAAGAACATTTTATTAATAAAGAGCTTGAAAATCACTCAATCACATAAACATATTTAAAACCGCTTAAATGAAAGCGTATACGGCGGTGGAGCGCGTTTTAAAAATAGAGGCACTTACAGCGTTCTGTTCCGTTGATCTCTTTCCCTAGCGATCCAACGCGTTTGACTCGGTTGTAAGTATATGCAAGGGTGTTAACGTCGTTTTACTAATAAGCACGACGAAGTAGAAGATACTTCGCAGCATGCTTTACCGTAAATCCTCAGAATGTTCCAACAAACGCCGACGCGCAACAATCCCGCTACGACATGATCTTAGGTCGACTAAGGCGTACATGAAACACTCGTTTATTTTTCAATCAATTCCATCAATCATAAATTATGAATGACTGACGGAATCATCGCTACATAGATGCAAACATCTATCATCACATAAGATGGTAAAACAAATCTGTTAATTTTGAGTCAATCACAGCAGTGACTCTGGCAAATCTGACAACAAAACCTACCATCTAATACACCCCTAAGATCGTATAAAAATAACATGTTCCGTCTTTTGTTACGGTAACAAACATAAACATAATTTAAAGGGGCAACATGAGCTTGTTTCCTTCGTGGTAGGAGTTCGTAAGGATTCCTGCGGCCACAATGCTAAGCTACTTACTTTGAAAGCTTGCATGTTTTTTTCAAATGCTGAATAAGCTTATTTTGCCTTATAATGGTTAGTTGGAAAACAATGTAGAAATAGTGGACAGGCTGGACATGGCCTCTCCAATTGCACGCCATTCAGCTCGATTCTAGAGAACTCTCGTCCAGCTGCTATGCCCCAACCTGCGAAGATCGTCGGTCCACCTAGCCTGAGGCCATCCTACCTTACCGGTTGTACGGATAATATGGCCGACCCATTGCCAGTTCAGCTTGTTTTACTATGTGAGCGATGTCGACAACTTTGGTTCTCTGCCGGATCATCTCGTTCTGGATTCTATCCCTCAGAGAAACTCCAACCATAGCACAGCTTTTGATTTTAGCAAAACATAATTGTACTCTGTTTGTTAGCTTGTAGCCTTGGAGGCAAATAATAACGCAGTACTGATTGTGTATCAATGGAACTGGCTGGATGGATCAAAGTACGATAAATACGCCTAAGGCTCACATTAGTTTTGTGGCCTGTCGACCGTATTAGGGAACGTTTAGAGCACTATATGTGCCTGTAGCGTTTGAAGCACCTGTGTGTTTTATAAACAGACAAGCCAGTCCTTTGTGGAGAGTTACATACGGTCTAAAGTCCCAAAACAGCTTTAAATGGTTTGTTGTGGGTATATATGTATTTGCTCTGATGTTTGAGCAATGCAGTTTGCTCGTTTATATCATTCAGCCCTAATTGTTCCCTAGAACAAAGTTGAAGCTATGTGTGCGTGTGTACGTACAAGTGGACGAGCATGCAATAGTCAGATAACTAATTGTATCAAAGGAATACAAACTCGAAACAAACTGTCAAAAGCCTGTATTCTTTTGACAGTTTCGGTTGGTTCGAATTCATCGTCTACCTAAAAATAAAATGAATTTTCGAGTACAGAGATGTAACAAAAATTTAATGAAAAAGCCTTCGCAAAGCTATTGTTTTTCCTAAAACACAAACAATGTTTTGGTCGGTTTTTATTGAACTTTATCAATAGTAACGCTATTGTTTCTCTTACTACTACAACCTAAGTATTACTACTATAAAATGTCTATACACCTGAAAGAGGAAGCATTTTCTATAATGCAAATATTACAGTTTTTGCATCAAAAAGAATTAGAATTTAAGTTGAGGGGATTATACCCCTACCCGAGAACGTTGCTAGGATGGGCACTGGTCCCGAAAACTTTCACTCTGTGATCACAATTTCAATTTAAAAGTTTAACAACTTTGTTTATGTTAAACAATAATCAAGGAGTGAGTAAAATGCCATATGGGAGGGACATAAGTAAACACATAAATTAATATGAAATTGTATTGAATAAGTCATAATAAAATGTTCAGAAATAATTCTACCTACATAATTGCTAAACGTGTTACGGTACTCTCATACATCTTGTTATACATAGATTAGTTTGCCCGTCATAATAATTATGATTATCTCTCATGTAAATTAATTGAAGAACAAAAATAAGCACTTTAGATACTTACTGAACAACTGGTTCTCCGCTTTCGTAAGCGTTCATTAATTATTTCTGGCTACAAATGTTACGACAAGCAAGAAGTGAGAATGGCCATGGTTTGTAACTCAATACCACATTTACAATTTAAAATGGATCTGGAAAACCTCACCTTAGCAAGTTTGGTTTTTGCCTCGCCCGACGTGAGCTCGGAGTCGGTTTGAGGACTTCCCGGTAGGCATCGGCGACACTGTGCGCGGAGAGTAGTTCCTCGAAATATGTATAGAACAAAATATCTGGGAATTTGACACAGTAGGTATACAAAGTGCGTAACAATAGGCTGGTTGATAGTAAGAAAAATACCTCATGAAGTTTGTATTGTAGAATGGTTTGAGCTAAAAATACCAAATATTAACTTTGTAGCGTTCTGAAGTTTCTGCCTACTCCCATGGACTCTAAACTCCTTATGAGTGAGTATGTATCAACTTAATACTGTAAATATTTTTGATTACTTAATATTTTTGAGAAATAATTGCATAAAATAAAGCCACGAGACATTGAACGCGAGTCAGAGCGCGGCACGACGACAGTTTCAAGTTGTAAATAGCAAAGTTTTTACGTCAGTTATAAAGTTTCTTTTGCATTACCAATAGACGTACGAAAATAATGATGTTAGAACGAAAATCATCTACAAAATTAGTAGTATGCAGTCATATTTTGTGTAGACGCATTAAAAAATTGGGAATGGAAATCTCTACGGCTATTGAAGTAAACATTAACACAAATCATTATTTATCTGCTTTGAATATTATTTTTTATCATATTTAAAAACGTTGTTAATGAAGATTAGCTACCGAATATTATAATATTTCGTCAATAGTAATAAATAAAGAGTCAAGTTTGTGTGCGAGCAACACAAAAAAACTCACAGATTTGAAAGAATGAAAGAATTCAAGTCACTCAAGCCGCCATGGCAGAATGCCCCGTTTTGACAATTAAAAACTTAATTACGTTATTAATACGAAAAATAAATCTGTTAATGTTAATATTTCGCAGACATATTTATATTTTCATTTAAATATACCACAAGGAGGACTAATTGGTTTCTCAAAAACTGTCAACTAGCTTATTACTCCAGTGAACTTAATCGAAGTTACTTTGCGAGTTTGAAGAAAAGTATAGGTTTTTAAATACCCTCTTAACTACTTACTAGAGAAAATTTACTTTCTCATAATATCTCAACTTCTATTGAAGTTCTTTAGGGTTTCAAAAGTTTGTTCACACTGGTTATCTATTCAATTCGAATATATCGAAGGTCGAATGATTCACTGGGCTGCAGGGAATGAACATAGCGGATAGTTACAGATTTTACCTTTTAAAAGATTATAATAACGCAATCACTTTTCAGTCAATCATGGCATATGTAAGAATTACTATTTTAATCAACTTTCACCAAAGCCAAAGCTCAGCGCTTCGACGACTTCTTTGCAAACCTGGTTGTAAGTTCGATTCTCAACTATTGATATATTTGTGATTCTTTTTTATACATTTTGTTGTACTATTATAATATGACAGTTCGTAGAACGTACACAAAAACATAAAGTTTAGGCCTCTTCTGTCATCTATGGTTGCAACGAAAATTAATATATATGGTTAGGTGACTGTTAGTGAGAAATTCTGTGTGTTCACAATCTACTGTTATATTAATTTGGTAATAGCCGTTCGTCAAGAATAATTTATAAGAATGTATCAGTCTGTTTATCAGTGTTGTGCCAATAGATAGTATATGCAGGAATTTAGGCGTTTATTATTCATTATAAACGAAAACTTCACAAGCAATGGGAAATTGCTACTGAAGGCATCCCGGGATAGACACCCGCAGTTCTACCTCAGGACAAGCTGCTTCTCACACGGAAACCTCTACGTCTCTGGCTCCCGCGTTACCAGTCCTGTCTTGACTGATTTTAGCTGCTGAGACCAAAACTATAAAAGTAGTACACAGGGAAGTTTTATAAAAACGTGGCAGTTATTTTAGTTTATTGTGCGAACGAAATCGCGGACAGAAGCTTGTTAACCTGAACGCAGATTTTTTCAAATGAATTTTAACATTAAATGCTTATAGAATATGTCATATAAAATATTGTTAAGGATAATTACTCTAAGTAATATACACATCGTCTTTAAAACAGGAGCACTTTCACTAAACTAAACTAACATAACAGTAAACTTTGGATGAGGTAACTACTGTTTAGAATATAATAATATGTGTCCTCTCTTTGTCTCCTCTCGGTAGCTGTGGTAGGTACTGTTGTCTATCGATCCGTAAAATGTCACCGAACAAAGTAGAAAGAGGCGGAAAAGCGGTAAGCCGTATAGACCGGAAAACGTAAAAAAGAAAATGCGAGGATAACAATATATCGAAAGAAATTCGTGTGTACTAAACTTACAAACTCTATACACCTGTATACACTCTCAGAAAAGCCTCGAAGAAGTTCTAGCTGCGACATATCAGCCCTCATAAACAACTTCCAGTATAACTTAACACATAATGTACCTAAATAACGCGTTGTAATAGATTTTGCCGTAATGCGTCAAACAGTAATAATTTATGGGCAGATATTTGGCAAGCATCGCGGTCCAGAAAAGCGTGATAATTTCTAGTGAGTGGGTGCACCGTTTAAGGCGGTCGACGCATGTTTCATTGCAATCGTGACATATTTTTCGATATCTAACACGTTTTCTAGTTAGGTCTATTTGTCGCTTACAATTGGGATTGCAAATATACTGATTTGGGTGTTAGGTACTGAACTAGGCAATACGATAACGTTGGATCGAGACTTTAAATGATGTTTTACCTCAGATCTTAAATTTTCTGTCTTAATTCGACCACCTTCCACTGTACGCAGTATGTGCATGGAGAGGGTTGCCACGTTTGGTGTTAACCAGCCACGTATTCGTGCGTAGCATGACCGCGAGTCGCAGTGGACGATCTGCCGTGTAAAGATAGTTTTGTGGTAGCACGTATAAAGTAGTTCCTTACGTATAGCGTTACATAATATATCAAACTTTCGATTACATTTAGAATATACTGAACAACACTACAAGAATATACATCAAAGATTTCAATCGAATTGAGAACCTCCTCCTTTTTTGAAGTCGGTTAAAAAGTAAGGTTTTTTTTTATCAAAACAATGAATTTTTTTTTTTTTTTCAATCAATTTTATCTTTATCAATCGTGTTTGGCCTATTTTTAACCGACGTAAAAAGGAGGAGGTTCTCAAGTCGACTCGTAGGTAAGTATATTTTTTTTCTGCAAGCGTGGACCCGCTTAACTTTTTCAGGAGTACTCCGATTTTGGAAAAACGGAACCCTTATAGATATGATGACTGACGGACGACGGACAACGCTATCACTTCGTTGTGCGTCTAGCTGTCTGTCTGTCAATCTGTCAAGACCCTTTCTTTCAGGAACACGTGTTGTCTTTGTGGAGGTAACGAGTTCAAATTAATATCGTAAACGTAATAGAGGGAGATAAAGCCGCATGGAGGCAAAACGTTTTTTCGTTACGTGACGATTTCTACCAGTTTACCCATACCGCAAGCCGTGTTAAAGAACGTCGTTCTAAAAAAAAATTGTGATTACAAACTTACATTTGCAGTTGCAGAATTGACCCGGGACGGTATATCAATGAGTGGGGGCACATGTTTTTCAACTATAAAGTTAAGTTTGTTTTTGGGACGAATTCATCCCAACTATAGAACCCTTCATTGTGCGTGGTCCGACACGCAATGCCGGTTTTTTTTTTATTGTATTGGAAAGTCGAAGTTTAAATGGAAAGATAAAATCGACAGCCAAGAGTAGAAAAATGAGAGTTCATTGGTTTTCCATCTAATGCATTTTTGTAGCACGCAAAAATGCATTAGATGAAAACATTTATGGCACACATTTGTAGTTCAGATGACACTATCACAAAATATAGACCTAGAGTTGATCTGATGAAGGAGACGGAAGACAGTCGAGAAAACTCGTCAACAGTCTACAGCAGCTACATCTTGTCTGGGCTCATTTCATTAATCTTGGTGAGAATTTTAGACCTAGCATGGATAATGAAAGTGGAGGTCTAAACTTTTAGACAACGCGCCAAGTAACATGATGAAGTGAAAAGCTTAGCCGAGGGCCGCTGTAGAGCCTTTAGTTTAATTTGTATAATTTCAAATGAATTATTTAAGTATAGTTATTGTTTTTAATACCACTGTTATTTAAAGTCTATCCTGGCGTAACGTATCTTGAAGAGGACTTAGTTCGAAGTGATTCGTCGGCCTGCGCTTTACCTTTCGCGGTATGCGCTTAATATCTAGCATTCTCCTCATTATGGTTTACTAGTGGACCCAGTAGACATCGTCCTGCCCGACCGAGTCCAAAATAAAAAGATCTTTTCTTCTTTTAATATCCTTGTACATAAACCTTTTCCAGAAAATAACTAACACAAAAAAAATATTTATACAATTTGGTGCAGTCGATCGGAAGTTATGCGCGTACATACATTTCGTCGATTCATTTTTATTTATGTAGTTAAAGGGCTGATTGTTGCAACGCCAGATAATTTTATTCGAGGAATAATTTTAAAATTTTGTCAGTTATTTCACACAAATGTCAAATGTCATATTACAAATGTCCCTACAAAATCCCTAACTATGCTAAATAAAAGTAGGCATCTAGGAGTCCAGTGGCTTTATCGCAATACCGAGGTATTATTTGATATCACGAACTTTCGATCACCAGTCAATACCAATGTTGAAACGCTCGCTACGAGTATTTGAACTAAAATAACCTTTTTCTGTTGGGTACGTTCTGCATACACAAAAATTCGAACTAAGTACAGCTATGTAATGCTAAGGTACCAAGAAATGTATTCACAGGTTCCTACATGTTATTCTAAACCAAAAGCGGTTTACCTTCTGTACCGAATTTCTTGAGTTTCATCTTAAACCGATTTTTTCATGTACCTACCTATTAAAAATATTTTCATGCAGTTCTTTTATTACACGGTAAGCAGCTTAAAATAATTTTTCATTTTCTATTAGTATTTTGTAAAATTTTACTTAGGCTTGATTTTTCAATCATCTGATAACTTTATTCGAGGAATAATTTTGAAATTTTTACATTTATTTCATAGAAAAACTTTTATTCGATTTGACAATCGAATAAAAGTTATCTGGCGATGGAAAAATCAGCTCTTAGTTTAACCTACTTTTACGGGATATAGCCAAGCGGTTGATAAACTTTACACGTGACCAGAGGGCTGGCCTATTTTTTGGCCAAAGAATCAGCATCTCCATACAACGTGGCAATGCTGCCAGACTTCTGGGCACTTTTTCTGCTGATAGCGATGCGGACGAATTTTTGATGCCCCATGATTATTTACCCTTGTCTTGGTTTATATACATGTACATATTATTAAGTCTTTAAGTTTATATATTATGTAAATATTAACTTAGGAACAACAAATTACATCTTAAACCTTCTAGTCCTAGAAGATATAAGATTTAATTTGTTGTTCCTGGCTTTGAACGCATTAACTGGAATGATTACATTAAACATTGATTGACATTGACAAATGACTTGTAAATTATAGTTAAAAGCATATGTGTAAAGCGCGCGATTAGATTATAATGTAATTGCCAAATAATCAATATATGTAATTATGGCCACATCCCGTCAGTACCTCGGGACCATCGTGTCGCGGAACACGTGGACAACCTATCGCAGTTATGTACATCGGTACCATACGCACATACATAATCAGACTATAATGTTCCCACTGCTGGGACACAGACCTCCTCTCGGTGAGAGGGAGCGGCCCATAATCCACCACGCGGGCCCAGTGCAGGGTTTGTAGATGTCACATGTCTTCGAATTTTTACCATACGCACATGCACGGAATTTATTTCCACACGATTTTGCACGGCAAATTTACAGATATTTTTTTTTCTCTCAAACTATTTGACGTACGTCACACAAAAGCAAGCATGTAGGAAGGAAGGAATATGTATAGGAAGTAGGGTAGTAAAATAGAATTTCGTTCTGCGAATGTAACGGTCTGTGTGCTAATATAAAAAATGGATAATTTCAGTAGACATTGGATCAAATGAAAGTTCTTTGGTGAAAACTTTGACACTGCACTTTTTAAAAACAGTCGAAGTTGTCCGATAAAAATGAAGACATAATATATATGTACATATAAAATCATGTCTAGCCTTTTCCCAACAACGTCGGGGTCGGCTTCTAATCTAACCAGATGCAGCTATGCAGCGACTGCCTATCTGACGTTTACAACCCAGTTACTGGGCAGCACACGATACCCCTTGATAGGACTGGTTGTCCGACTTTTGGGCGTGACTACCAAAGACCTACGAATGACAGCCAAGATCAACGGTTTAACGTGCAATACCAGAGGGGTCTCGATATCTAATGGATGGTCACCCATCCACGAACCGACCGCGGCAAGTGTGGCTTAGCCTTCGATCGATCCGTGCGGCTGTTATACATATTATTATTTAACTACGAGCACATCCGAATCCGTCGGTATGGTCTGCAACAATACTCGAGCGCGTAAAAAGGGAAGAACATTTTCTGAAGCGGCCAACACGAACATTTAGTTATTTTTGCAGTTACAGTGGTGGCGGGGAATACGCTGGCTATTCTAGGCATCGTTATCACCCATGATAATAAGGAAGATCCACTTTCATTGCGTGTGTCATCTATTTCATATTTTGCCTTTAACATTGACAGAATATCTTCTACACCTCCCCTAGCTTTACGGATGATGTTATCCATGTGATTGTTCCTTGAGAGGAAAACTGTAATGATAAAGTTCATGTCCCTTGGAAATTGTTTCCTTGTTGGTAAACCTGTTCAGCAATGTGTCGACGTGGACTTTTAGGTCATCACCGAAATTGCTGATATCCCAAGTAAGATTAGCTGGGTTATCTGCTAGATAAATGATCCCTGTTTGCTAAGAGTTGAGTCATTATGACCCTTGGGTCGACACCCTAATATTCGAGCGCAGAGCGAACCATTTTCACCCAGTTGACATTTAAGTTAAAGGTCTCCTCGAAATCAGCTTGTAGTTTTGCAGCAATTGTGGGCGCCACCCACAATTGCTCGCATAAAATAGTCAATGATCCTGGGCAGGTTCCAGATGAATGATGGTTCTCTAGGGCCCTGAGCCTGACCAGATCCAGCTCTTGACGTAGTAGACATCGTAAAGAGTTTTATAGTAATCTGTGGAAACAATCTGAAAGAATGTGCCTACAAATATAAAATTATATGTATACCCGACTATGTGTGAAATAAAAAAATAATTATTAGGTAGGTACGTAGTAGTACATTCGATGCTACTGTTTTACATGCAGTTAAGTGAGTGTAAAATAAAGACATTAAATTATTCAAACACTACCAGCAACATTTAAATTGTAGAATCAATCACTGCTATTTGCAGCAGCAAACATATGTAACCAAACTCAGCCAATTGACTTTCACGTTACATAGCAACAACTATACAGAATGTTTTTTTGTCACCATACAAATTTTTGTAAGCATTCAAAGAAGCATTTATAAAGTGTTATAGGTAAAAATTTTACAGTAAAATATTTTTTTCCGTAAGTATTATTAATTCAGCGTGGTTACTAAGTCAAACGTTGAATAATATGCTTGCTAAAGGCAAAGTGCGGGATGAGTATCCGCGGTTGGTATCCATAAACGTTGACTTTTATTTTAAAACGTTGTGATGGTAAAAGAAAAACACGAATTTTATTATTTTTACCAAAAATATTATGGGCATATTATATTTGGAAACCTACCCAAAATTTCCACCCATAGGTTTAAAGGTATGTTTAGATAACAACAGCAGTAACTGGTAGGTAGGTACTTTGGTATACTATTTTTACTAGATGATTCTTATAAAGAGAGAAAAAAAACTTATAAAGTTTCTGGCATTGTCCTGTAAAACATGATTGTTTCCTAAGGAAGCAATTATCCATCCAGAAGTAAATGTTTTCAAAACGTAGGATCATTCCCCGCGGGACATCTATTGAAAATATAACATTCTTTCTTATAATATGTTTTCTCAAAACAAACCCTGTGGGAATATTTGGAAGCGTTAAAGACTGATAAAGTAAAAATTAATGCCTGGTTTCTAATCTTCGATAGATTAGAAATCAGGCATTAATTCTTACTTTTACATAACAAAGTTTAAAGTACGTAAACATTAACTGTTGGGGTTGTCTTTCAAGAGGCTTTTAAAGTTTTCCATAATCTACGCGCAATTTTAAATTTTACTCTCCTCTCTGGATAACAAAGTAATCACGTTATTGCAAATATAAGTTATAATTTTATAGTAATTAAAGTTCTTTGAATAAACTACAATTTCTTAACAAATACCATTATAATCTATTAACAGTGTAAAAGAGCAAACCGCAGTGGCAACGCAAACCAAACATTGACCGAGGCGGGACGCCTACGTGGCGAAACGACACTGAGAAAGTTATCGTAAACGCGAGTAACATTCGAAAAGGAAATTTAAGAAGTTTCATCGAGCAACGAAATAGACCATTAAGCAAGATTATTAAAGAAAAATAAAAGTAATAAAACAAGTCATGCGTATCGTGTAGAAAAGAGGATGTAGAGGCCCCTCTGGAGGGAGGGTAGGGAAGGGCGGGCAGCCATCCGTTTGCCCAGCCAGTCGCTAGTCGACGACGCTCGCGTTGTGACGCTGCTCCCGCACTAGTCGACGCTCTCAGAACTTTACCCCAGCCGAACTCTAGTTTCCTCTGGCCGCGCGAACCTTCAAACTAAGTGCGCGCGTGAATATGTGATTCCGGTTTTTTTTTAAAACGTTAAATTTTTTAAATACCATGGCTTTCAAAGTTTTTTTTAAAGTATTCAAATATATTCTGCTGACATTTTGGGTTATGTACTATAATATCCATGTGTTGAGCAGCCAGCAAGTCCCGCCTGCTGATAAAATTCCAATCGGTAAGTTTTTAAAAGTTTTTTAATTTTATGCACTTAGTTAGGTATATATTATCCTACTAATATTATAAACGCGAAAGTTTGTATGGATGGATGTATGCATGTTTGTTACTCTTTCACGCAAAAACTACTGCACGGATTTAGATAAAATCGGGCAGACAGATAGTTTATAACCAGGATTAACACATAGGATACTTTTATATCCCCATATTCCCACGGGGTCGAAACGTATGCGGGTGAAACCGCGAGGTGCAGGTAGTAAGTAATAAATTTAAGTAGGTACATTCAACATCTCCTGGACAGCGAACTTCATTTTTAATGGTACGTAAGAGGTTCTTTTTCAAATCAGCGTTTAGTAAAAAAAATAATACTAAATATAAAATCGTGTTAATAAGTAATTCGTGTTCTCGTTACTTCGAGCAAAATTCTGGATAATTTGAACTTGCTAAGTAGGCTAACAAGAAACTGGAGAAATAAAACTTCTCTCTGTTTTTGATCAAATATTCAATCGGACCACCCATTTCTATTAATTTTGAGCTGATAAATATAGTTTCTGAATGAAGTAGTTAAGATGGTAAAAAAACGGAGCTGTACAGTGTACGGCTTAGTCGGATCGTTCACTAAAACTGATGTGTGAATAACTAACAAATTTGGTACACAAACAACTGTAGTGTGCAATAATATGCCTCATGGGCTTTATCTGGCCTTTTTCCACCCGTGGTTTGATTGCTGAAGTGAAAAGCGTACGCATAAATGTTTAAATTATATCTAAAATATCACGTGACTCTCTCAATCGTAATTTTTCATATAGTTTTGTTCTCGTACAATTTGGAACTCACTGATAAGGAAGCAGTTGTGTTGAAACCCAAATGGAAAGTATTAAAGTTATCATAAACTTACTTAGGTATTACGTTGCTTAGACACATAATAGGTAGACTGATACCAGAATATGAAATGTCCACAACAGGAGACTTCAGGAGTTTAAAAGCAATCTTATACCGCGACAAGAATTATTTTTAAGCATGAATTCACTTTAACAAATTTCAATAATTTCAGATCTTCTACTTGATAGAAATCTTAAATTCATTCATTCGTCGTCAGACAACGCCATAGCCTAAACCAATGAGTCTAAAAGCTTGAAATTTTGTATAAAACTACCAAAAGGGAGCGTTAAGAAAGGATTTTTGAAAATTCATCTCCCAAAGGGGTCAAATAAGGGGTGAAAGTTTGTAATCCTTTCACTGATAGACAACGCACAGGCTAAACCGCTGGGTATAAAATATGAAAATTTGCTCAATAGTTCCTTAAATAACGATGGTGAGAACTACAAAAAGATTTTTGAAAATTCATCCCAAAAGAGATTAAATGGGGATACGAGTTTGTATGGAAAATTTATAATTTTTGACGATTAGGAATACCATCGACCAATACGACTTGAACTAACATACTTCATTCGTATTTGAAGTTAGCGTATTATAAAATACATTATCTTATTTTACCTGGTTGTAAAAGAAAATTGTGCTTATTTTCGAAGTAATAAAAAGAATCTCGAAGAGGTTTGATATTGAGCGCTTGTACAGGTTTTGTAAGTTTTTACGACTCGGCTCGCAGTATTTATAAATAACTTGTATCTATTTTTTACTTGGACTGATCCCAATTTTAATTAATACCTAAAAGTACATAAACAGTTATGTATAAACATGTCTTGTTTAAATTGCTCCAACAACATAATGACCTATAGATCGCCGCTGTAGATCATAAACGTTTCTTAATAAATAAACCTCCATAACATGAATAACCGTCAAAAATTATTGATATTACCAGCAGGCTTGGAAAACAAGTGGCCGGAGAGTGTTTTTATTAGTACATATGGATTACGCCTGCACCATCTTTTCGACATAATCTCTTGCCCGCCTCTTACGACTCCTAAAAGATGAGAAGATAGCCCACTCCTTGCCGGTAACAACACAGCAATGTATTTTTTTTTAAATGTGTTACATTATGGGAAAGCCGTATAAAGGGCAAGTTGAGCCTAACACTCAAGGGAAATTCCAAAGCTAGTTCTAAATTTCGAAGTGATTGAATTTCTCGGGTTCGATTATCCTGGAATCTTATTAGGCCATCTTATCTCATTTGCTAACTCAACTGCTTTGTCAGGCGCCCTGGCCCGTTCTTAGGGAAAATAAAGACAAAGATATTCTAGGAATACACACCATATTCAATGTTTTGAGGTTCTGTTGATGGTGTTTAAACTATGTAGTTGAATTGGGAAAATATAGAGTTCTACATAGGTTATTTAAGAGAGCAGTAGTGGCCTAATGATAACGGCCCCAACTTACGAAATGTGGGTCGTAGGTTCGAACCCAAGCAGGCGCTTTACTTTGTGTAAATTATTTCATCACCACTGCTCACAAAACGGTGAAGGAAAACATCGTGAGGAAACCGGCATGTCCTAGAACCGAAAAACTCGAAGATATGTGACATCTAACAACCCGCACTGGGCCGGCGTGGTGGCCCACTACGTGGTGGCGTGGGTGGAGCCACTTCCTCTCACATATAGAGGAGGCCTGTGTCCCAGCAGTGGGAACATTATAGGCTGATTATGCTTATGCCATGCGATGGAAGTATTACATAATTAAGTTACAACCTGTAACAATCAGGGTTTAACAAAAATATGGTAGGCAGGTATGCTACCATATTTTGTTGCAGATATAATTAAATAGAAATATGTGAAATAACATCATTCATTAGGTATCTACTTCCTTAAAATATTTTTTTTGTTTCTCATTTGCAAGTATGAACAAAACTATGCATACAGACATTTTTTTAAATCTATATATAGTTCAGTACCTAGCCAGAAATGGTAGACTTGTTAATTTACGCGTAAATAGAATTAAAGACAACACACGGCACTGTTCATGGGGTGTGTCTGAAATCAGTCGGCTAGAGAGTTGTTGATTAGAGCTTCAAGTCCAAACAAACTGCATGTTGGGATGCCCCCGGTGGGTGCAATGTTAACCATCACAAATAGCATCAAGTATATATTCTTCCTAGAATTAGTCGACAAAGGTCCGATGGAATTTTCATTTCCGCATAAATAACTGGAAAATGTATGAAAAACCAGGAAAAAGTATTGCTGTTAAAAAGGTTTAATTAACCAGAAGGTCGAGGGTGGAGTGATAAGTCTGGTAAAAATTAAACAAAAACAAATTAACCGGGAGTAGGTACTGGCTGAAAATTTTAATTTAGTCCTTCAACATAGTTGTGAATAAGGAGGTTCCATGCAATTTGCGATCATTTTATTCCAAAATAGATTTTTACCAGACTTATCATTCCGCCCTCGTATGTTAAGGTATTTGTTAGACTGCGCTTTTCTCAAAGATATTTCTTTTCTTTTTACTATCATAATTATTTATTCTACATATTTATTTAGCAAGTAAATTAATTACAATGCTAAACTAAGTTACTTACTAGCTCGCAGTTACAGTTAGTTCAAGTTAACTCAATGAAAGTTAACTTAAAGACAGCCAGTCAAATACGAAATTTTCTTCAATCCTTAAAAGTTTCTAAGTTGTAGAACGATGTGTAAAATGTAAAGTTTGTGTTTCAGTTGAAAAGACTTTACATACTCATTGACGTGAGTGCGGTTGAATGGGAGCTTACACACGTTCACTACTTTTAGACGTAAAGCCAATAGGAACGAAGTTGTACAAGATATGTTATGTTTTCGGGAATATCTTTTTCCGACTGTACAGTCTACATTCAACTTAAGTACAACATTGCCGTGGCTCTCCCATCTTGACCAGTCGCAATGTTGTAACGTTCAAGACTAGTTACATACGCGTAAGTTTGTAATTAGTAGTAAACGTCAGTATAGTCAGTTTGACGTGTTACTTTTGCAACGGTAGTGTGCCTTAATATCACGCCACTATAACCAACAATCACTATTACCAACCCTCCTTTACTCTCTACAAGTTTATAATACGAAATTAAAATTCTACACAAGCTTGAAGGCAGGCAGGTTAGACTACCTCGCCGGATTTCTTTAATACCAGGATTTCTTTTACATCGTAGGATGCGTTTTCAGAATGAATCAAAACTCAATCATTTATTTATTTAGCATTTATGTACACACATAAATACAAACAGACAATTAAAAACAGAACAGAAAAAATAGGTACAGAGGTGATGCTTATTTCATAAGAAATCTCTTCCAGCATACCTGAGATAGGAAAATAGATACAGAGATGTAGACAGCGTGTGACAGAGCAAAGGAGACAAAAAATAATACATAGAATCAAAAAAACAACTCGCTTAAAAACTAAACAAAAATTACGAGAATATACTAACATACATACAAATAAACATACATAAATACTAGAATGATAATAATTATATCATACTCAAAATAATAAATACACACACAACTATGATGAATTAAACAGCTGATAGTGTTCTTTCACTCTTCTTTTAAAAACTGCAACGGTTTGGCAGTAATATTTATATTTATTAGTAATATTAATATTTATTTATATTCATCTACTTGCAAGAATTATTATTATTATTTATTCACAAAAGACTCATACTAATTATTAGGCATCATAATAATTGCATTAAAAAAAATTGCGGGCTCCATCATAATTTTGCTCTGAGCATCTCGGATATTCTTTGATTGTATAAATTCAATTTGGGTGAAAGGGTGGAAGAAAACAAACAGTTTAGCGGGCCAAAGCGAAAGATTTATTTCTAAGAAAGTATTATACGGTTTTGACAGGCGTTGTAATCAGCTGGTTCGCTTGCCGTACACTAACTGCGACACGTGCAATCGATTAATGAGTGGTGAAAGATTAATGATGCCGAATAAGTTCGGTGCTCGGTTATTTCTCGGCTATCCAGTAGATTCTATTTGCACAACAAGTTTTAGTAGTTGCTTGTGCAAATAGAATTGCGGACGTTTTCATCAAAAACGGCACGTTCCATGACAGTATTAAAAGCAACTTGTGATAATATTACGACAATTCAAAAATACTTGTATACCTTAGCGATTTTTAGACCATTACTTGTGTACGGGTCTAATAATATTTCACAAAAGAATTTTTTGAACATCAAAACCACCTTTGTGTTATTAAAGCACTTCTTTAAATTTTTTGAGCCTTTTAGAACCTATCTGTACTTTTAAAATTGGTCAGCGGAAAGTTCCCATTGTGATCTTTTTATTACAAAATGCTATTAATCTAATTGATATTTTTGTAGACCGTGTACGCTTCTTTTAAACTTTTTTACCCATTTATATATCTAATCTGCCTTCTTAAATATATCTTCTCATAAATGCAATGGTCCACGGCTAGATATGGTATGCAAAACTATTT
Source organism: Apamea crenata (assembly GCA_949629185.1). Taxonomy (NCBI): domain Eukaryota; kingdom Metazoa; phylum Arthropoda; class Insecta; order Lepidoptera; family Noctuidae; genus Apamea; species Apamea crenata. The sequence continues at coordinate 13,347,331 of OX451351.1, read as the reverse complement.
AGTAACTATAATATCTTGTGTTTTACCACATTTAAATTAGAATGGGGGTATTTTATAATTTTCGTCATGGGAATAATTTTTATGGTTCGTAGCAGCCATCTTGGATTTTTATTTGACCCCATCGAGCCCTAGACCTATATTGATCCATAAAAATAATCTTACTAATATTATAAACGTGAAATTTTGTTTTGATGATATAGGTAGATGGGCGTTTGTTACTCTTTCACGCAAAAACTATTGAACGGATTTGTATGAAATTTGGCACACAGATGGTTTATAACCAGAAATAACATATAGGATACTTTTTATCCCGATATTCTCACGGCATCGAAACTTATGCGGGTAAAACCGCGGGGCGCAGCTAGTCAACAATAAGCTATTTGTTAAGAAAAACGGGGCCCCGTCGTCACCCCGTTTTTCTTAACAAATAGCTTAATGTTGATTATTCTTATGTATTACTATAGGTTTAGAGTTTACCCAACTCCATTTGATCAGTTATACAGCTGTCAAAAGTGGTTAAAATAAAGATGATTTTTTGACGTTCACAAGAAGGGGTGCAAATATGTATAATATTAAGTAGGTGCATAACCATTTTAAGGTCATTAAAATGGGAATGATCAGGGGGTCGATCGAAACACATTCCGTATTAAAACAGTTGTTGACTAACTGTTTGCGGATATTTTGCTGGCGAGGAAAGCGCACTTCTTACGTTTTCCTCGCCAGTAAAATATCCACACTGCCGCGCTACAATGGCTCAAATATTTCTTTCATGCGACACTATCTGCTAGTATGCTAATTTATGCTGAATCTGAAAACCATTTGATATTGACGCGATTCATTCCGTCAAAGCGATTTCTATCATCTCAAATATACTTTCTAAAAACCACCCAACTGGCTCTTTTATAAAATTTCACTGCTTGACAAAATTAAAAAGCGATTTGATTGACGTAATCACATTCGCCTTCAATTTCAGTCAAAATATGAATAAAGATCATATACATATTTTGTATTATTTTACTACGCCTCCCGAGTAAAGCAAAAGCCCAGAAAAATATTATCTCGTTGATAAGGATTATAATTAATTCAAAAGCTTGAACCCTTCGGCGAGTTGTTAATTCGCGCGTTTGACCTTTTTTATTTTATTTACATTCAGCTGGTTTTTAATGAAAATTGTATTCTTTTAAACCTAACTTAAAATCGTGGTCATAATTATTAGTCTCGATTCTAATATTATTCAATGATAAAGTGCCTTGGTATTAGGAATAGAATTAGTGCTTAGGTATGCATTTCAAAATTGTGCCGGTAAGCACATACTAAAGAAAAATGTACCCAACAATTACTATGTCCTCTGAGCTAATTTATTTGTAAGTAGGTAAGGCCATATTAAGCTGGTCATTAACAATCAACACGGTAGGTGTTGCTTCCGACCAAAGCTCCCACAAAATTACTCTATAAATTAAAATGGTGTGGGTCGTAATCCCCCGCCTCGAATATACACGAAAAAAAAAATAGCAAAACTATATTATCGTAGTTTTATCAGATTGTAAAAAAAAATGTAAGTGAAGTGAACTTATGAATGATAATATAATTTGGTCCATTTTAATAACGTTGATAGTTTGTTTGCCATAATTTTATTAAATACGGAAAGATCAAATACTTTTTTTTTTTTTTTGTGGATGGGAAATCATCAAATCGGAAGGGAGTGTCAGACTTTTACTGACTAAAACCCACCCGTGTTCCTTCCTTAGCCCTTTCTGTTCCTGGGCAGCGGTTAACCTTCCGGATGATCCCGCCGCCCTGGCAGGCTTCGGCCCTATCGGGCCCCGTCCTCTGCTGACATCTCTTTGAGGCGCGCGTGGAACACAACGCGCCGTCCGGCACGGGCCTGGTCCTGATCGGACGGTAAGCTACCCATTACTCACCGCCCGCAGGCCAAGATCAAATACTTACTTAGTTTTTATAAAACTATTACTATCATCAGAAAAAGCCTTTTTTATTTAAAAACTGAATCTAGCACTGATGTAAGAACATCCATCACCAGGTCGGGAGTCACGTGTTTTTCCGTCTTTACGATATTTTTTTTTGTACTGGAGCTTACCCAGTAACGGTATTGTTATGGAGATACTTACTGATGGGCAAAAAGTCAGATTTTTGTTAAGGTATTGTTTTGCCTGCGAGACATTGTACGTTCATCATCTGCCTAGCCTTTTCCGAAATATGTTCTAGTCTAACCGGATGCAGCTGTACCAATATTTTACATGGAGCGACTGCCTATCTGACCTCCACCACCCAGTTACTGGGTAATATTATACCCCTTTGTAGGACTGGTTGTCAGTCTTTCGGGAGTCTTTAGAATGTCAAAGATCCACGAATTAAAACCGTGACCAACAGTTTAACGTGCTTTCCGAGACACGGCGGCGCGGAGGCGTCTTGGTATATAAAGATGCATACCTCGTTCCCCTGTTTATATAAAATAAACGCAGTGTTTAATAATGGACAGAGACAGAGTACAGCTATCAATAACAATTTGTATCTCAAGCACTTATGAAAATCCGATAGTGCCTACAGTTTGCAAATTTGATTTCAACAAGCACCAGGAATGCGTGCGAGTGATCAAACAGTTTGCAGCAGAAGCCACACAGATAAATAGTAATACTGGATTCATGTTGACGATCTTTAACTAACCGGATCTCAAAAAGCAGCCTGTTAGTTTTGGGTAGGTACTTACTTATGTACCTAGGTCTCATGGAATTTTACAAAACTGTAAAAATAACGACTTCCTAAAGTTAGAAATCAATTATTTATTTACGGTTAAAATTGCAGTTGAGAGTATGAATCTTATTTTAACATAATAAGACGATTATGGTCAGTCAGTTTAGTACTATTTTCTTACATTAACTTAAATAGAATAGGTAGTACCTAATATTATACAATTCTGCTTGCTTTTTTAATTTGATGCTGCCGCCAAAAATATAACGACAATGATACAGGGCGGTATTAAACGATATAATAAATTATATTAAACGATACTCATGTAAAATTGAGTACCTCTCTGAAACAAGACGAGTGCGAAAGCAATAAGTTTAGGTATTAAAATATAGATCCTGATAGTCTCAAGACATAAACAAAAACTTAGGCAAGCTTCAAATACACAAGTATCTTAAATTTCGCATTGGTAATCGCTTGCATTCAAGTAAAAAAAAAACAATCTTTTGAAATTAGGAGAACTTTGACATTCTGTTATTTTAATCAAAGCGAGGTCCGCTATGAAAATTGCTGTCCCAAAAATGTATGGAAGAATTTTTATTGTACATATATAACAAAATATTCACGGAATTATCAATAATACCGTGTATATTGTTTGTCTATTCGAAAGAGATATTAGCGCGGAAGAATGTGGACTTGGGGAGAAAATTGCCGTGACACGTTACGTCACGCTTTTCTACAATGGAAAAGTCTACGTCATATAGTGTGTCATGTGTGTTACACCTCACTCATATCAAACTACGTATGTTGCTAAGACAGTCAAAAGCATCAAATGTTATATTATTAATTTCTATTATTTTTCAACGGTCACCTTAATGGCGTATCCGCATCGTGTAGAAATTACTGTACATTTCTAATTTTCAAAATAGCTTGCACGTGTGGCGGTATATTTTAAAGAGGACACGAGCTATATTTTTTTAATAGTCGTGCCGACACGAGTGACGTAGGCAAGTTTGATAAAATGAAATGAAATTGGAAAAAAAAACGTTTGCGGTCGGGCGACTCTCGCGTCAGGAACGAAGTTCCTTACACGATGTTCGCACGCACACACACTCTTATATAATAGATAGAGAGAGAGACAAAGTCGCATGGAGAAGGCATAACGTTTTTTCCTTACGTGACGATTTCTTCCTATGCCGCTAGCCGCTTTAAGGAACTTTGTTCCAAAAAGTGCCTACGTAAATAAAATATTAATCTTCAGATTTATGAACTGGCTCATTAATGTTACTTTAATTATGTAAATTCATACTGGCACCTGTAGCTTTCCTTAGTTAAACAACGAAAAGCGTCTAAGACAATTCTTGTAAGAGAAAACCCGAGGAATCTTAATCAGAAGTCAATTCCATCAAAGTGCTGCGATCTCGACACAGTTGAGCACAATGCAGTGGAAGCATTTGGGAGTGATTTTCCGACAAACAGGCCCGGAAAATGTTTCTCTTATGTATTAGTGAGGATAGACCCCTATTACATAGCTGTGGCTATTAAGATCTCGTGCTGCCCCGATAATCCTATCCACTCACAGAGTCTGAAACCCTCTTCGATTTTACGTAGGATCTGTCCCACAGGGCAGATATAGAGTGTGTAACAAAATACCGTTTACAACCTGCGACGTTCCTAATCAGTATCGGATTAAGAGTTGTTTATTTTTGGTACATTCTGACAAGCCATTACTTTGAATGTGTCATTTATATTAATATGACAAATGATGATTGAAGAGGCGCAGCTATAAAAAGCGTATTTTTTCAATACACAATGAGCAGCAAGCTAATGCGTTAAGAGAGAGAATAAGAAACTCTGTAAGCCTGTCTATATAAAATTGTTACTGTAATACAATACTTTTGCACGAGAAAAACTTAATTGTTCATGCATTTATCGTTCCAAGCGGCAGTTTAACTGTCACCGCAACACTTGCAACAATTCGCGCGGACCGTCCAATTAATTCACTGTGGCCATTTCAATATAATTATCATTTTATTTTATTATTACTTAGGGTACGCATAAGGTCAGGTAATAGTGGTGCTATTCAAGATAAAAAATCTCATTCTCGAGTATCACACAATATTAGCAAATGCAGATTATTTTGTGAAGTCATGGAAGTAATCTATGAGTTTTTACAGATTATTTCCTTGACATTTTCTAATTACACTACAATTCACATTATCAAGCGCTGAGGTTAAATGTGTCATGGTTTAATTTTGACAACGAAAATCCAAACCAAAAAGAAACAATGATTTTCTTTTCCCACAAAAAATATGTGCGCGTAGTTTAAACATTCACTTCACGCTGAACAGCTTTTAGAGCATAATAAAGTCGTTAAAATATGCGATCGAAACTTGACTTTATACTAACTCGATAGCTTAGATTAAGTTCTCGATCCGTAATAACGAGATGATTATGGGTGCGACCCAGTGCTATCGGCGCCTGCAAGATTTTTACACCAATTTTCCACAATTTCAAACTTAATAACGTAGATGCTTCGAGTCGACACCAGAATATTTTGTAACCGAGTCACATAATACGAGCAAATAAGTCACATACGCTGTGTCTATTGACAAGCGGTAGGTCTTAACGATAAAATACCGCGTTATTATACCGTGAGACGTGTAACCGTCACACACCATTATTCTGTTGCCTCCCGACATAATATTTTTCTGTCATAATATTTTTTAGTCAGTAATACGCGAATTGGTATTCAGAAAGCAGGGAGTTTAATTTTGATTAAAATATGTGTTTCATCAGATCCTTTTCTAACAGACTATAGCTCAATCTCACTGTTCCTGTCTATTTACTTCATTAGTTTTGTATGTAAATTATGGTTGACTAGCTGCGCCCCGCGGTTTCACCCGCATAAGTTTCGATCCCGTGGGAATATCAGGACAAAAAGTATCCTTTGTGTTAATCCTGGTTATAAACTATCTGTGTGCCAAATTCCATCCAAATTCGTTCAGTATTTTTGGCTAGAAAGAATAACAAACATCTATACATCCATACAAACTTTCGCGTTTATAATATTAGTAGAAAGTGCAAGATATGGCTGGGTTCGACTCGAAAATATGATGCTCAGGTACTTAAGACATATTTGGTTTTAGACGGAACGTTTCAATACTTAATGCTTCCTAATTTCAGCAGTGCACAACGTGAACTCAATATTAAGCCACGCATAAAACATCTTCAGCATTAAGTTATCAGTAAAGAATAACTCGAAGTGTCTACTACGCACCTGATGTTTGATTTTTAGTGGTTATATAGATAGTTTGATTTTTACTGTTCCTTTGGGAATACCGTGAGCCGCACACATAGTATTATTATACACGTGAAAAGTATAACGTAGAAGTACTGTACAGATGTTTTATTTCAGGGTATTGCACAAACCACAAACGCTCGCCCCGTCGATATTTTTCCAGTTTTCACAAATAATACTTTAAGCTGCTTTTACTTCGAATAAGATCTCGCATAAAATGTTACGCCTTTCCGGGGGATATTACAGCATGGTTCTCGGTTTGCCATGCGTAATACACTAACATTAGATATTCGCAATTTATTCAACCAAAGCACAAAATTTAAAAACAGTAGCAATGGAAGTTCATGAATTATAAACAACTAAAAAAAAAATAACAATTGATTAGTATTGTGGTCATGCATGGTTAGCAGAATCGTCTCCTGATCAGTACACGTGCGCGTCAAATTGCATCATCATATCATCTGCCTAACCTTTTCTCAACTATGTTGGGGTCGGCTTCCAGTCTAATCAAGTCTTCAAATTGTATAAATTACGTAATTTTCTTTAATTCTTTTGCAATTTATTCGATCTAAGTAGGCAAGCTTACTCGATAATCCAACAAAATTTAAGAAAAGTAGATTAAGTAATTTATTTGTATTCTTGTTTCTTTCTTCTGTGATTTTGTGAAGTGTAATTAACAGGAATTGCTATGTCTGTGTGGATGGATAAATTGCATTAGGTAAAGGTGCAATAACAACGCGAAAACTCTTTTAATCAATTAATTTTGTTGTTAAAATAAAATAAAAACAAAAAACTGTTTCATTCGATGGAATTTTGACACCGAGTCTAAGACTTAAAACGGTAAAAATCTTAGTGTATGTATTTCGCAATATTATGCTTGTCTCTTGTCTTATACTACATAATTTGTGAAAACTTGATCAATCTCAGGGTGGCATATTCTGGAATATGTGAGTGAACTTAAACTACAGTGCAAGTGCTGACTATTATACAGAACACGTGGAACAAGTGTCTTCCCCTTAATACTTGATAAGAAAGATGTTATCGGACGATCTCTTTATATTATAGTTACTTAGTAGTTTAAGGGCTAATTTTTCCAACGTCAGATAATTTTATCGGAGGAATAATTTTGAATTTTTGACAGTTCTTCCATACAAAAACTGTCAGACGTCAATTTTATTCCACGAATAAAAATTATCTGTCGATTGAAAATCCAGCCCTAAGTTATATTTACATTACTTACAAGCTAATAGGCTTTAGGATTAGGATTGTAGTGTGAATAAAGTATCCCCGAGTGTTATAATTTATAATAAAGAAAAAAAAAATCTGGAATTAATGGCCGTGATTTCTTCTAGTCGGAATCGGATACCCAAATCGCAATAAGTCTATAACACTTTTTTAAGTAACTTTTTGCTTAATTAGTTACTTGCCTGTATGATTTAAGAACTCTCTAAGTCTCATTGTACATAAACTTCATAATTCACAACAAGGAAACTGATGCAAACTCTTTCAACCTTCGTGAGTACTACTAGTAGTACTACCACTTAAGTGAGTACAATAATAAAATTATGGGTGAGTTGCATCAAAAGCTCCGTTATAGTTACGTCAAAGTTAATTTTAATTTTAACAATAAGTATGACCATAGAATCTGTTGTTGCACCATCATGTAAAATGTAAAAAGTTAAAGTTAAAAGGGTGACACGCCGAGTGATAAGACGTCTTATTTCCCCAAAATGTTCGTGGATATTTTTTTTGACAGGAACAACACTTCAAGTTTATAACCAAGGTCAAACTTATTTTTTCGGTGAGATTATTCATTAAACGCAATGCGTTTTCAAATATGAAAACATATTATCATACATATATAAGTCACAGTCTGAGGTGGTAACCAAAATTGTTTTTATTAAGTAATAAAATAAATAATAGTAGTACTATAATCTATCCATATTCATAATAAATGTTTTTTTTTTTAATTGTTAGCCTATGCTGTCCCACTGCTGGGCAAAGACCTCCCCCAAATCCTTCCAGGAATTCTTTTCGATAAGGTTGCGTAATTTTTTTGACAAGGGCAACACTTCAAGCTTATTGTCATCTCCCTTCTTTTGTTGGCTCTAGTGATGTTACTCAGTCATAAATGACTCGATTGTCTCGATTATGTAATTGGAAAACTCAATTCAAGTTGATTGTAGGTACTAGAGAGAGGTTCGCGTACGTTTGAAAAACAAATTTTAAGAAAATAATCATAGCAAGATCCAAAATACACTAACCTTTCTATATCGTTACGTCGTTGTGACATTCGGCTAAGATTGTCTTTGTTCAATTTTCTAAAGAGCGTTGGGTTTTACTCAGATTCCACTGATTATCAGTTTGATCTGATAATCAATGACGATTTTAATGACAAAATATTACACTTTATCAACTGACAACACTAGCCCACAGAACATGTATTTTCTCTTATTAAAACTCTGTGACTGTACATCACAGAATTTTGACGGTCACACGAGATATATCTATTCCCTGTTTTATTATCCAAGAATGACAATGAACTAGTGTGGCAGGGTTGGTGATATTTATCTAATCGCGACATCGAGTGGCACCTTGAGAGAAAATGGACTTTTATTTACTCGAGTAACGAGTTAAATAAAATCGAGCCGAATCACTATCTGATACTGTCAGAAAGACAAGACGTGTCAAGTGACAATAATATTCATTTTATTTTTCCGTTTCTTTCGAATTGCATGAAATTGATATTTCTGTTTTCCTGTATGTAATTGAAGGATGAATGATTGGAAGATGCATTATAGCATTAGAACATTTACCTACTCCAGAAAGATGTTGTGTTAATTGTTCAGTAAGATTTCAACGCAATTTGCAAAGACATTGCCCGAGACTGTTGCAGATGTGCGGCAACTGTTTGGTGGGCAGACGTTGGTACTGTTGGCTGTTGTGCACATGTAATGTGGAGCGTGCGGTATTACTTTGTGAAAATTATTTCATCACCACTGCTCTCAAAACGGTGAAGGAAAATATTGTGAGGAAACCGGCATGTCGTAGAGCTAAAAATCGAAGAAATGTGATATCTACCAACCCGCACAGGGTCCGCGTGGTGGATTACGTTACGGCCCACTCCCTCCCGTCGAGAGGAAGCCTGTGTCCCAACAGTGGAAACATTATAGGCTGATTGTTTTTAGCAACGTAGAAGTTACGAGATTACAAACATTTGCAGAAAAACGCAGTTTTGATGTGCAAAGACGAGCGGCCTCAGTTGACTAAAGAGCCGAACAGACTTGATTAGCACAAAACAACAAAAAAAAAAACAAGCATGGGACAACACTGAAAAGGAATTCAATACCAAACTCCAAAAAAATGATGACACTAACCGTAACTATAGCCCTTAACCGCCCGAAGTTGGGCGATTAAATTGTGACAATAATTGTTAAAATGATGCAACCCGAATTTCGCTTAACCGGAGATTTGACGGATGTCAAAGCATTGATTAGTAGTTATTTATGACGTCATTATAACTATTGTCAAAAAAAAATACAAACACTCGAATTGAGAACCTCCTCCTTTTTTTAGAAGTCGGTTAATGATGCTACCCGAATTTCGCTTAACCGGAGATTTTACGGCTGTCAAAACCTTGGTTATCGCTATAGTTAGTTGCAACTCACTCTTAAAGTATAAATTAATAAATGTCATTCAAAGAGTGATGTGGTGTGGTTTATTTTTTAGTTCTCTGCCAATTAAAGCGTGTTGTGTTTTAGCTATATGTAGGTACCTACATATAGCTCTGACGGCACGGTTGGCGCAGTGGTTAAGCGATTGACTGCTGCGCTGCGTGTCGCGGGTTCGATTCCCGCACGGAACAAATATTTGTATGACCTACATGTATTTGTTCCGAGTCTGGGTGTTTTTCTATCTATAATATGTATGTACTTACAAAAAAAAAAATTGTATATAAGTAGTTTATCAGCCATCTTGTTACCATAACACAAGCATTAGGTTGCTTAGCTTGGGACAAATGGTGCTGTGTGAAATGGTCCAGGGATATTATTATTATTATAGCTAAAACACAATACGCTTTGGTGGCTGGGGAGTTTGTTGCGCCACTTCTTCTTCCCAGCGATAGCACTAGGAAGTGGTGAAGGGCGGGCGTTTTTGGGGGACTGTCTTTTGTAATTTTGACGTTCAAAAAGTGCTGATTCTCAGCCTAATTTGAATAAATGACTTGATTTTTTGTTGTTTGTTGACATCTTATGTTCTGCGACAGATTCAAACGAAATTATGGTTTCCGTTAAAAATTAACAGGGAGCTAATAATTTACTGAGTGTCGGCTTCGCATATAAAATAAATAAGTCGAATAAATGTGGCTCCTCACTATGGCGGTGTGTCAACAGAAAAATATTTACGGTGCATCTTGAAAATTAAATGTTATTGTGAAAGGAAGAGAACACACATGCACTCTGAATCACGAGAAAAATGCCATTTCTGTTATCTATTGTATTATATAACTGAAGAGTTTGTTTGTTTATTTGTTTGAACGCACTAATCTTGGAAAGTACCAGTCGGATTTGAAAAAAACTTTTTGCATCTAATAGCCCAATCAGATTTGAGGAAGGCTATTGGTTACTTAATATCACGCTAGGACGCACTTTTTCAATCTTCATCTAGATGTGTTGACTAAAACAAGCTAAAAATCCATGCGTACACAAGTAACCGCACATCTGCAGCAGTCTCGGAAAATGTCGTCGCTCGTTGGAGGAAATCTTACTGCACAATTAACACGACATCCTTCTGGTGTAAAGGCTATACCATCTTACAAATTCCATATTCATTGTAATCCTTCAATTTACACACAGGAAAACAGAAATATCAAGTTCATGCATTTTGAAATAAACTGAAAAAATATAATGAATGAAGTGTTGTTATCACTTGAAATTTGTCTTTCTGACAGTGTCAGATAGTGATACGAAGAAATAAAATAAATGCTCAAATCCATTTTCTCTCGAGGTGCTACTTGATATAGCCGCGATTAGATAAATATCACCAATACTGCCACACCACATCATCATGTGTCATTCTTTATTCATTCAATACGAAAGTAGTTAATAAACCAGGTACTATTTCCTGGTTTATTAACTACGTATTGAATTGAACGTCATATGTCATCATCTGAATGACATGTGACTAGCTAGGTATAGAGTTTTAATAGAGGTAAAAATTCACATTCCTTCGGTTAGTGCTGTCTGTTGATCACGTGTAATTTGGCATTAAAATCATCATCGTATCTTCATTGATTCATTACTTATCAGATTGATAGTGGAATGTGAGTAGGAGAAGGCGCTCTTTGCAAAGTCGAACAGGGTCAATTTTAGCCGAATGTCACTGACTTAAACCTCAGTCTACCAATATACAGCTGTGCTGCGTGTCGCGGGTTCGATTCCCGCACGGAACAAATATTTGTATGACCAACAAGTAGTGGTTCCGGGTCTGGCTGTTTGTGTATGTGAGTTTAATGTTTTGTTTGTAAACGCACCCACGATACAGGAGAAATTCGTAGTGTGGGGCAAAGCTTAATAAAAAACTGGAGTCAAACTGACAAACAACGCAAAGTTACAATCCGTTTCACGTTGATTTTTAAGCCACTTTATGCTAGATTAAGCTAACTTAAAAATTCAATTAAACGCAGGAGGACCTGCTGCAGCGTCAATGGGTACATTTTTTTACTATGTATTTTTTTATCAATTGTTAGTTTATCTAATGGTCACGAATGGCTATTTTTTTAACTAATAGTTAATTATTTGACCATTAGCAATGATATTATATCATTAGATAAACTAAAAATGGATCAAAAAACTAGGGCCGAACTTTTGCCAATATTTAACCATTAGTTACTATTTTTAACAATTGGTTGACTTAACTACGGATCAAAAAAACGGTGCTAAATAAAGTGCCTGTCTGGATTTGAACCAGCGATCTACAACTCGTAAGTCGCAGCCACTACGCAACCACTCTTCTCTTTTCAACTGATTAGAGAGTATTTTACTAACTTTAAAATCAGACATTTTAAAAGTTATTATTTAATTGCAGAATGCAGGGGTTAAGTGTTGTATTTCCAGGTATAGAAATATAAATAACAACCAGTTTGATTTGGCAATATACCAAAGCAATACAAAAAAAATGCCAACAAACTAGGCGTTTTAACCACAACCAAAAGCAATATACCTATTAACTAAATGTGCCAAACTACCATTACCGCACCGCACCGCAATATGGCAATCAATTACGCAATTGGATCCTGATCTAAATTCGGAAGTAATGAACAAATTAGCAAGCTTTATGGCGAAGCAGTGGCAAAGTCAAATTCCCGAACTTATTAGGTACTTGTGCAAATTAAGTACATAGAGCTAATAATAGTTGAGAAGGATGGCACAGACGATTAAATTCTCGAATGATGGCAAAGCATGTAACGTAGGCATATTATTTGAAGGCAATGCGAGAGTAAAAGTTAGATGTACCTACCTACTGTTTAATTGAAAATGAAAAAAAGAACTGGAAAAGTTAAACAATAAAGACATTTTGACTTCCTATTTCTTAATTATAAGATCTGCAAAATTAATAGAGGAATTGGGTAAACTATAATAAAAACAAACTACGGAACCTTCGGTGCACGAGTTCGACTTACACTATATGTTTAAGGGCTGATTTTTCCAACTCCAGTCATTTTATTCGAGGAATAATTTTAAATTTTTGACAGTTATTTCATACAAAAACTGTCAAACGTCAATTTTATTCCACGAATAAAAGTTATCTGTCGATGGAAAAACTAGCCCTAATAGTAACATTTTGTTTTCCCTAAAATAAATAAATAAATAATTAGATAATAATACAACATGATTTAAGGCCGTTCGTAAATAAGTAATTATATAAGTTCATTTAGGGCTGATTTTTCAATTATCTGATAAATTTATTCGAGGAATAATTTTGAAATTTTGACAGTTATTTCATACAAAAACTGTCAAACGTCAATTTTATTCCTAGAATAAAAGTTATCTAGCGGTGGTAAAATCAGCCCTTACTATAATATACCTAAACCATAAAATAGTTTTATTCAATGGTTGGTAATATTTGCTCTAAAAATGAACTGCCTACCTAAATGGAATAACCAACGTGAAACTTTTTCTAAAGATTAGGCAATATGTGGTTTAGACTTGATACGAATTAGCCCTAATGCGCTTTGGACTGAATGCATTTTAGTCCAACAATAAAGTACCCATCATAAAAAAATTGGCAGTTTGCGATTTAGAGTTTGTGCGTGTTATCCTGCATAGCCAATCGGCCAGATGCGTGTATGTAGACAGAGATCAAAGTAAATCTACCTAGTGCCTACTTAATCTAACGGACGCTCTAGTGTAATTTTTTTTTTTATTAGAATTGTAAAGCTCGCGAATTGATCCCACAACACATGCATATCAAAAGAAAACAATAAACTAAATCCCAACCACGACAGAAACTCCAACTCAAAATACGGCGAGTAATTTGATAGTTATGATTAAGTAGATGCTGACATACACTATGTATATCAGCATCTGCTTAATCATAACTACAGTCGGAACAACAGAAAAACCAAAATAATGTTTTGATTTAAACAACGTATGCTGTTTAGATCAAAATTTTATTTTGGTTTTTCTGTAGTAGGGTAAAAATAGGCCTGTTTCTAGGTGTTTCGACTTTATTGAGCCCCTGATAGCAGTACCTTATCCCTCCCCCTTATCTCCCCCTCTTTATCTCTTTAGGTATTGGTCGAAGCTCTTGCCTATTAGACAGACCATTGATCGTTGTGACTGTACATAATCAGCCTCTCTGTTAGAGGGAGTGGGCCACCACGCGGCCCAGTGCGAGTTGGTGGGAGTCACAAATTTTCGAATTTTTGGTTCCGTTTTGAGAGCAGTGGTGATAAAATTAAATACACAAAATAAAGTGCCTCTCTGGGTTTGAACTCATGACCCGTAAGTCAGGGCCGACAGCACTTGGCCACCACAGCTCTCAATAGGACCTCCTACTGATGAATCCTCATGTGCTTTAGTCAAGTACTTGATTTCTTTATTTTCACTTCAGCCATTTTAGACTCCCCTATTTTAAATTGGTTTAAAATACCTAAAAAGTTGCGTAGAATTCCATTGTCAGCATATTCTTGTAACAATATTCTCTTCATACATCTTAAAATTGGTCTTAGGTACAGATAATCACGAAATAATCATCTCACTGAATTTTCAAAACAAGGTTTCAACTCTTACATGTACACTTAAAATAAGGCAATGAGACTGAGTAAATATAACAGAGCCGTTCATCTAAGCAAATTCACACCTAAGCAATGTACGCCCCGTCCAGTTTGGCTAGGTGATCAGTTGTATTAAAGTTGACTCAGTTAAGCTACGCTCTAACAAAATGAAAGTTGTTTTAAGAAAGAACTAACAGGAGCACTATCATGTAAACTAAATGGAAACCTTGCTACGTAGTTCTGCGAACTTCCTACAAATATTTTACTTAGGTCTATTGATTAACTATGGAACTTAGAATCAATTACAAGGCTTATAATCCTAGGGCGGCGGGATCGTCCGAAAGGGTTACCGCTGCCCTGGAACAGAAAGGGCTAAGGAAGGAACACGGGTGGGCTTTAGTCAGTAAGAGTCTGATACTCCCTTCCGCTCCACCCAGAGCGGGAAATCATCAAATGACCCCTTCATTCGATGATTTCCCATCCAAAAAAAAAAAAAAGGCTTATAATCCTGTTAAATCCATTAAATAAAAACATGCGACCATGAGCCTCAAAATTTAAATTATTTTTCATTGATGGCTTAAGGTAACAGGTACTTAGCTTAAGCCGGCACTTTGTTATTAATACTCAACTTTAAGTTCTTTCATTCATTAACATATTAATTACATATGTATTTTTAATTTCCATAAAATACCGACGTGAGAAACAGGCCCCAGCTAACTCAACACCTAGATTGAGTTAGCTGGCGCCTGTTTCTCACGTCGGTATTTTAAAGATCTCCAGAGGCAGGGTTTGGTCTAACAGCACATCATCCTGGACAATTGTTTGTGTATGACATTTTATTAATTATTATAAATTTTAGTTGTCTGAGTACTTCGAATTGGAACTAGGAGCTTGTGCTTCAAAGAGAGCTTTGTCTTAAACGATCTAGCAGAAAATCCGAATATTTTTCGTTTGAAAAGAAGGCAGGTAGTTATAACTTCAGTTAAACAGGCGTAGGTACCTATAGATAAAATGACAGCGCCATTTGACAGGAACACACCTTGATGATCAGACTTGGTGGGATTTTTAAGCGGACTCATAATTAGCCTATAATGTTCCCACTGATGCGACAGGCCTCCTCTCGATCAGAGGGAGTGGGCCGTAATCCACCACGCGGACTCAGGGCGGGTTGGTAGATGTCACATGTCTTCGAGTTTTTGGTTCTAGGACATGCTGGTTTCCTCACGATGTTTTCCTTCACCGTTTTGAGAGCAGTGGTGATGAAATAATTTACGCAAAGTAAGCGCCAAGCGCCTGTCGGGGTTCGAACCTCAGAACCTTAAGCTGACTCCCGGCACCGAACTACAGATATCTAAACACTACGCAGTATAAGCCGTTTATAAACGCGTTATCGCTAGTCTGGCGGGACTAAGGGAAAACCATTTATTTAAATACTTGAAATTGGCTTTTACACCTGTTACCGTACTTATGAATTTTGTAAGAGAACTCCGCCCATTAACATATCGATACCGTGTACCAACATCCTTAATTAAATTTAACGACACCGAATACTGCAATGTGTGGGAGAAACCGTTTACAATACACGTAATCTGTAGGCTTGAGCTAGAACGAGACCCGTATGCCATTATTGTGATTTAGAATGCGGCTGTTCTCAGAATGTGAGCCAATAAATTAGATCTCAATCAGGCCGTAACCGCCATTTGTTATTCGTACTTCACATACGTGTAGGAGAGACAGTCCGAGACATTTTTATATCGCACGTCAATACATGAAATTGTACGCGTTTATATTGTATTACATTGAAAACGATTTGTGAAATATCGCTGTTGACTTTACCTTACTTAAATGTTTTTTCGTGTCAAGGTGCGTCGTCCACATCGCAATTAACGCATTCAAGCTTAATGAGCCGTTGACTCTTAAACATGTAAGCAGGTAAACAAAGCTCTCCCGAAATTGAGAAGTTTCGAATCACGATGAAATAACTTGCAATTGGAATGATGTGCTCGCAATGGAACCTTGTAGCACAGGCAGATAAACATCCAACCTTAGAATGATTGATAAGCTAGTGTGCAAGAGTATTATTCGAACAACATCGCTCGAATCCTGGGGGTCTACACCGAAGTAGTATCGGCCGAATGTTCGGCCGTTCCCTGCTACGAAGTTACTATTAGGTTCGGTCGGTCCCGATCCTACACTCCTACACTCTTTCGAATATTAACTATGGTCCCGACCCAACTAAGCCGAACCTAACTTTTTTCGCATTTTTCAATAATATTCGGTTCGGCCATGTGTCGGTCCGATCCGAACATTCGCACTTTGCACTTCAGAGCCCCCTCCCCCCCTGTACACCCCAATGTACCCCTGTACAGACCAACAAGCGGACTGTGTTTTGAAATAGCAAATAATGATATAACAAAATAATACCAGAACTGTTTTTCAAATATTACTTCACACGTATAAAATATGAAAACTCCATAAAAAATCAGTCTCTCATTTGAAACGAAACAACAAGTGTGAAAATAGAGTTCAATATCACTTTTCCTCGGTTATATTTTACTGAAAATCATGAATGGGTGTCGTCCTCGCGAGCGAAGGAGCCAGGCTAGGAGATGGCGCCCATTGTTTATGCATGAAGTTATTATTTACGAGCAAACACCGCTTCGACCCTACATCGGCGGCGGGGATGCCCGAGCCAGCCACTGGCGACATTCACACTATTTGAATACTAATTTTCAACTTTTTATATTTAAATATTATAGAGACCTGTTTATTAGGATTTCCTATGTTAAAGGTCCAATGAATAATTAGACAATGGATCACTGTATATTAGACACATACACGGATATGGGCGCCGTATGATATGCGGCTTAATCACCAAAAGGAATGTAGATATACATCATCATTATCATTATTAGACCGTCATTGGTTTCCTGTCATAATAGTCCAGGGCCAAACATATTTAAGAGAATAAAATTTTCTTGGCAGTATGTGGTTGGTCGGAAAATTTAGTATAAATTATAAGTAAATGAAAAAAATTGGAGAGAACTTGGTGAAAGCTCGGAAGACCGTGTCTTTTACCGAATTGTGTATTCAAAAACATTTTTCCTTTAGTCAATAACGTTGGTAAAGGATATTGCAGAGGTTTCGGTTTACCTACTTCGCTTCGGACATGGATGTCAAAATGATGTTGAATTCCTTACTGACTGTTGTTAGAATCTGAATCATGAAAGTTTAATTAAAATTTATGAAACGAAAGTGCCATTACAAAGAAAGTCAAAGTTTTATTTGTTAAACATAGGTGTTATAAATATAATAGGTACAGAGATCTCTATGCTTTGCCATTAATGGCGTACAAATATCAAGTAGAAATAGGCATACGAAATTGCAATTGAATTTTGTTAAAAATAAAATAACAAGCTAAATGCAATCAGAGCTAAACTATACCTAATATCCTAAAACAATCTTAACAATATTGCAAAGAAAATTAGATATAGGTAAGTACAATTTTTTAAGATACAATGTTCAGCAGTGCGATTCTGTAACCATCTCACCGTGAAAACTTAGGTGAAGTGTGCGTGGATTGAGCTGTCATTCCCAACTAATGCTAGGGATTGACACTATTGACAACTCACTCTAAGCTCACTTCACCTAACTTTTTACGGTGAGATTTTTACAAAATCGATCGGCTGTTTCGGTCGTTGCCCGAACCAGCAAACGGTATCTTTTGCCATTGTATCTGGGTTAGAACGTGAAATATGTAATGCGGTTAGCTTGCACTTAGCAAGCAATAACTTCGGTACATTGTATTCTGCCCCATTGTGAGGCGTTGATGCAGTCAGTTAAATTTGAGTCTATCTATGTGCATTCAACCATGAATGGTAAGGCTCAACAAAGCAATATTTGACTCGATAAAACCAGGTACCAAAGCAACCAAAAGTGTACGCACGACGATATATCAATACATTTCCAGTATAAGCTGACTTCTGATTGTACGAAAATCCTATACAATGCGAGGTCAGCTAAAACTGTATAGCTTGATGTGTAGTCAGGGACGAAAGTCCATTAGCACTTCAGTTTTAAATCTTTATTATTGAGCTAAATTTTTAATTAAAATCGGAACAGAAATAAACTTAAAAGAAAATTAACTCTTAACTATAACAAAAAATGTACAATGTACCGAATAATTGTGTGTCAATTTAGATTATATTATGAATTATGTAAAAGTAGCAGTGTTAATCGACTTTTAATTATTATTATTATTTTGTCGCTGACCGTACGTTTTATTGCTACGTATATTGGCACTCATGTGATTCGATTTTTGTTAACCGTTTATCATTTCAAATCTTTTTGTAAATTCGACAGGTGTATGTTACAACACTTAAGCACCTAAAGTATTGAGAGCTTCACCAAGCTATTTATAAGCATAAAACAAAACTCATAAATATGGTTCGAGGTGGCGCGGGAAAGGTGTTCCTGGAAGGTCTTGGGGGAGGCCTTTTCCCAGTGGCATAGTATAGGCTAAACAAAAAAATATACCTATCTGTTTTCCATTTATGTCTACTTCACTTTATGGTTGCACGGGTATGGTAGTTTCTCCTCTGTACAGTAGGTATGTGATTTCGACATGGATGCATTTATCTTTATGCAGTTTTGATGAGTTTAAAAGGTGCCCAATGGATTAGGTCCATCTTTCACAGAATATCTGCCAATTAAGATAAAGCGAATGTTACCATGATATATAATACTTAAAGGTAAGAAATTTAAAACAAATAAATTATTTTTTGTGGTAGTACGCATATTTACCTAGAAAAAGGTACCAGTTTTAGAATTCTTAATTGCTGTATCTACATGTAAAATAATATTTCTACAGCCGATTTATTCTCTAAAAATCTCACCGTGAAAACTTAGGTGAAGTGAACTGTCATTCCATCTGGATTGACACTGTGGACAGTTCACTTCAAGCTCACTGCACCTAAGTATAGATCCTAGATCGGCTGGTATACGGTCGCGATGCTAGGTAATACCGTATCACAACATGTATTTAGTAAGATTTATTTTTGTACCTACCCTACCTTCTGCCCGTGACTTTGTCCACGTGAAATTTCTTCTCCACCCACCCTGTCGCATCCATCCCCTGCCCGCTCTATTGCCACGTTGGCGCTCAGCGATCTTTCTGACTATCTTTTTGCTTGGATCCTAAAGGTCCTACCGTAAAGTTAGGTACTCTTCAGGTTTCTTAAGAATTGGGCTATCAAATGCATAAGTAATGTTTCAAATTCGACTGCTGGCAGTTCCAGAGATTAGCGCGTTCAAACAAACAAACTCTTCAGCTTTATTATTAGTAGGTATATTTTTCAAATCTAACTGGTAGTTCTAGACATGAGCGGGTTCAAATAAACTAACAGACTCTTCAGCTTTATTCTTATTATAGTTATAGATAAGATAAATGAAACGCGTGATGTTATGTTTATTATGAAATACCCAAGTGAGAAGCGTACACCCGACTTGAGTATTTCATTATATTATCATACGAACCTGTCCAATCCATAAGGCATATTTTCCTATGTCAAATAGCATCTTTGCCTCTAGGTCCACTTTAATTAATGAATAACGCGCAGCATACTTCTAAAATATCTGAGTGTCGGGAATAAGGTTCAGTGAATTTTTAATTACTTTAATTTGTTTATTTACTTGTGCTGTAGGTATAGATATGCTCATGAGAGCGAGTGATGGGTGAGCTTTATGAAGAAATATCTGCGCGGTATCATTAAAAATCATAGGTACGTTATCGTAGTATTGAGAAAATAATAAGCAACAACGCCGATACCAGGATTATAAAATATCTTCTACTTAATAAAAATCTTAAGTTCATTCATTCACTGACATACAATGCTACAGTAACTGGGTTGTGAAAGTTAGAATGGCAATTCTCGTAATTTTAAAAACGTTCACAGACTGATCTCAGTCTGAATCTGTCAAAAATACGTCTTGTTTTCCTACATTTTTGAAATTGATTGCCGCTGAGATGAGATTGCGACTAGATTTTGAACGTTTTTAATTACCGCAATCGGCCTTCTGATAGGCAGTCGCTCCATGTAAAATTCTGATATTCCGCTGCATCCGGTTAGGCTGGAAACTGGGCTAAGGCAGATTGATTGATTTTGACTGACAGACAGCTCACAGCCTAAACAGCTGGGTCTAGAAGCAAGAAATTTTACACAAGATACAAAGACGAGTGACCACGTGAGTGACTTTTACATAACGAAGGTTACGTAACTAAGAACGGATTTTTGAAAAGGATGACAGTTTCAATAGAACTTCGTCATTTTTAACCGACTTCAAAAACGGAGGTTCTGTATTAGACCCGTATGCATGTATGTATGTTTCTAATTCCGCGATTTTCTCAAAAACTACTGATCCGATTTGTATAGAGTTTTCGTTATTGAAGTTAGAAACGTGGAAATTGGTACTTTGACTTCTGTTTGTAAGTAAAAGTTTTTTTTATAATTTTGAGAAACATGTGCATAATGGAAATAGATGCTGGCATTTTGTATGGGAGTTCGTCATTTTTGAATTCAGAAACGTGGAAGCTGGCACTTACACTTCTTTTTATAAACAAATATTAGCAGAATCATCATTTTTGAAAACTTATCCCCTAAAGCTGTTGCTAACGGGATGCCATCGTGCACACGGTTTGTAATAATAGGCACGTACTTAATCCAACCTGAAACAATTCCCATTTTGATTTCCTAAAAATATTATTTAACACGCTAGTACAATGAATGCGCCTCTTTTTATGAAACTCAAATCATTCTTACTTTCAGTGCATACAAATACTATATAGCCAAGTAACTGCGAACAAACTGGATAAAGCGCTCAACGTGCTGCGCGGCACCGCTCGCTTCGCTCGCTAAGCTCGTGCGCGGTTTGTCACAGTTGTAACCTAACCTAACCCATTTGCCCCATGTGCCCTAGCTTAGTTACCGCGAACAACTGTAAAAAAGAACCAGAAAGTTAAAACGAGAAGACAATTTTTTTTTAAGTGTGCGTCATAAAATCTCAAAGTTTTTAGAGGTTTATTAATTTTAAAAAGCGTACATCATTAGAAGGTCAATAAGTTTTTTGAGGATCAGACAAATACAGTAAATATAATTAAATCTTTTAATATTCCTTTCAATAGAAGTAGATACTTTAGTAATGTAAGAATGCGAAGTTGTAAAAAAATCCAGTCATTTTCAATTACTCGCACCTATGAAACAATGAAAGTATTGCGGATCCATTTTATTTCGTAGCTGAAAAATCATTGTAGTGGAAGCAATCACTAAATTGGGTACACCCCTTGCATCATTAAATTAAGTGGGTATGTTTCGCCACAGACGCTAAAGGCTTACGTTGTCTCACTTCATGTAGTCAAAGCCACACTTACCAATCAACTATTGTGAGACGCGTAGGGTGAAGAAGTGATCAGCCAACCGTAGCATGAATTGTGTTTAGTGAGCACGGAGTCTTCCGAGCGATACGGTCTTGGCATACGTTATGTATTTTACTCAACTATGATACTATACTAGGTGTTTTGTATTTGGTGCTCGAAGATGTAATGAAAATTAACTTGAACTTACCCGCCACCTAACTTACAAGCACTAAGAGATACAAATTAATACAAACACAACACAATTTGTTAGTAGAAACTATGTATTATTGTTATGAGCGAATGACTTCTAGGCTATATACTGCATTTTCTATATGACGGAGATGGTATGTGTGTCTCTCGTTAACATCAGGCATATTTTAATTACTGTGGGCGTACTATGGGTAGTGTTGGTTATAGCACAATAGAAAAACGGTTTGCAGTTCAAATCAGATTATAATTTACGAACAAGTTAGTCACACTAGCGAATCACACATTGTAGGTTTCACACACACATTCAACGATACGGAACGCTGACAGTTTCTGAGCACATGTTGTTCGTACGATGTCCAATGTTTCAATCACCCCGAGAGCTCTGCTCACACCGCTTTTGTAGCTGCTGCTCTCGACCCCCTCACGAACTCAGGCTAGACTCTGTCTACCGCCAGGAGATGGCGCTAGCGTTCCGAATAGTCAAACGGATGACTCCGACATATACATACAAATTAAAAAAAAATGTGTCTGTTTGTAATGAAACAATAACAGCTTTATAACCCTTTACACCCGACGGTATACGATAGTGTAAATGCATAATTAAAAGAGTATACGGTACTTATATTTTTTTTACAAATGTTCTCTGTCTGTTGTTTCGGTTAATCTCCGAAACGGCTTTTGACGGAACTTTCACTGACAGATAGCTGATTGACATCAGCTAAGGAGTAACATAGTCTACTTTTGGTCAAGGTAGCACGTTCCCCTGGGATAATTTTCAACATCCAGCCGCGGCCGGTAGCCAGTTTATAATAAAATAGAATCCGAAATTTTTCATATTATGTTATGACTTCAAACATCACGAGCCAGTAACTCGTAACTGCCTTCTCCTTTAAGACGTAATGTTTTAAAGGAGAAGGCAGCGATATACGCGCACATTATACCAGTTATTTTTTAGTCTCATGTAGGTAATATTTGCCTTTGAGAGGAGCCTATTGCCAAATCCAGACTCTGGGCTGAGTAAGGAATTTCCCATAGCTAAACGCAATAACACCTTGCCAGAACTGGGGATAAGGTCTGGATCTATGCCTTGTTGACGGTAATTCGCTCGCCCCCTACCACATGTGACTGTTCTGAAACCTAACCCTAACGCCTATAATCCAAACGTGATGTTATGTTATATTTCAAAACTTTTGCTGTACACAAATAGGTTTTATCCTGCGGATCATCTTCCTAGCCTTTTCTCAACTATGTTGGGGTCGGCTTCAGTCTTACCGGAAGCAGCAACCAGTATTTAATATGAAGCGACTGCCTATCTGACCTCTAGAACCCAGTTACTGGGTAATACGATACCCCTTGGTGAGATTGGTTGTCAGACTTTCGGTCTTCTGACGACCTGTAACAAATACGAAAGATCCACGAATGACAGAGGTACTTAATCTTGATATGTAAAGATAGTCACCCATCTACGGACCTACCGCGACAAGCGTAGCTTAACCTGGCCGATCGACCCGTGCAGACGTTATTACTTAGCCACAAGCCCCTCTCAAGGTTTTATCCTACGTAAGTAGGTAATTTGACTACGTCGACGCAGGTCCTCTCCGGACACGGATGTTTCGGGAGGTTCCTGCACATAATCAGGCGGGAGGAGACGCCCGGGTGTCACCACTGCCAGGATCGCCCGGAGGACACGGTGGAGCATACGGTGGCGGTCTGCCCTGCTTGGGCGGAGCCCCGCCGTGTCCTCGTAGAGGCGATCGGCAACAGCGGCGACCTCTCGCGTCCGGCCCTGGTGCAAGCCATGGTCCGGGGCGAGAGGGAGTGGGAGGCAGTCACCTCCTTCTGCGAAGCAGTCATGCTAGCGAAGGAGGTGGCTGAGAGGCTGAGGGAAAGAACCTCACGCCTCAGCCGCCGCGGGAGACGCTCCGGGCGTCGGGAGCCGCGTGACGACTCCCGGCCACCGTAGGCGCGGGCTTGCGGGCGGTGAGTAATGGGTAGCTCACCGTCCGATCAGGACCAGGCCCGTGCCGGACGGCGCGTTGTGTTCCACGCGCGCCTCAAAGAGATGTCAGCAGAGGACGGGGCCCCATAGGGCCGAAGCCTGCCGGGGCGGCGGGATTTTCCGAAAGGTTAACCGCTGCCCTGGAACAGAAAGGGCTAAGGAAGGAACACGGGTGGGTTTTAGTCAGTAAAAGTCTGACACTCCCTTCCGCTCCACCCAGAGCGGGAGGGGTCATTTGATGATTACCCATCCACAAAAAAAAAAAAACCCATTTATAATGAAGATTTTCAAGAAAACGTTTTTATATTTAATGATTTATTTGTTCAGGGCTGATTTTCACAACGCCAGATAATTTTATCGGAGGAATAATTTTTAATTTTTGACAGTTCTTTCTATCAAAAACTGTCAAACGTCGATTTTATTCCACAAACAAAAAATATAATTCGATTGAAAAATCGGCCCTAAGACTGTTCTAGTAAGTACCTACTAAGTCTAGTAGGGATTAGGCCGTGTTTTTCAAATTACTCGTATGTTAAGTTTTGTTCCCGACCTATATCGTGTACAGTTAACAAAAGAAATAAGTATGCAGGGTCGTCGGATATCGTTGGAAGTTTAGTAAGAAACCGATGGATGTTTTCGAATGAAATTTAGTTTGATAAATGACTTGTTTGTTTTCTATTATTCAAATAAAATTTTATCCTAAAACATACAAAATACAAAAAATGTTTTATTCAAGAAATTTGTTACAACAATGGGTGGTTGTGTTTGGGGACTCCTTTTAAGCAATTTTTTGCCTGTGGTAGGAGACCCCGCTCTTCCATAGCAAAATAATTTACAACAGTAACAAATACATATGTGGGTAAATAAACTTAAAGTAAGTTACTTAATTCTATTAATAATATAATTATCTATAATTAAAAAACAAGATTTAAAAAATAAAAGAAATAAAAAAAAAACTGTACTAGTGTGTGTGTGAGAGTGCTTGTGTGATGAGTGCGGGTGGGGGTGTGTGCGAGGGTATATGTGTGTATGAGTGTGATCGTAAGTATGTGTGTGTTTCTATTAAATTTGTAAGTACCAGTTCTTGTGAGATTGTGAGTATGACAATAGAGTAACATATTGTTATTATCTATTTAATGTACTGTAGAAGTGCTTCAGTCTCTTCATACGTGAGTTTTTTGATCCAATCTGTTATGGTTTTCTTACAATTATATGTACTTTTGTTGTATATGAATATTTTTTTGTTTACCTTATTGTATAGTTCGGCTGAGCGTTTATTGAATTGTCTGCATGCAAACACGGTTTTAGTGTGGGGTACTGGTGCCAGTAAGTATTTCCTTCTTTTGGTTAATTTTTCTGAATCAACTTTTAGAGTTTTATGTCTCTTCAAGACGGTTTGGATTATGTACAACTTTCTTATCGACATTAAATTGCTGATAGTATAAAGGCTATTTGTAGGGTATAATATGTTTTTGAAGTACATAATCTTAATAAGAGCACGCTGGGCTCGCTCTAAGTGTATAAGCTTGGTTTTAGTTGCTCCTCCCCAAGCCGTGATACAATACAGTAAAACCGATTGCACTAGAGCCAAGTATACCTCATTTAGGATGTTTCTAGAAGATTCATGTTTACTGATTATATCTTTTGGGGCAATGTGACGCAGTGATTTAAATATCCAGCTCAATCTCCTAACTCTATTTGTAACCTGCTCCAGATGTTGGTGCCATGATAAACGTTGGTCAACTACGACTCCTAGGTACTTAGTCTGCGAAATTTTGGAAATACATAAACAGGCACAACATTTATTTAGTGGATCTCCGCAAACATGAATTTTTATGTTAAACTCGCTACTAGGTTGTGTCCTATTACTCACGCTAAAGCATACGTAATTCGTCTTGGATGTGTTAAGCGTGAGCAGGTTATTATTGAGCCAGTTGGCAACTTGGGCCATGCCCATCTCTGTTTTTAGTTTTACGTCGAGCTATGAGTTCCCAGTGAAAACGACAGAGGTGTCATCGGCGTACGAGAAGACTTTTGCATTTTCAATGTTCATGTTGCATAGGTCATTGATGTACAAGAGAAAGAGGGTAGGACCCAGTATGCTTCCCTGTGGGACACCATATGTCACCTCCTCATCCTCACTGACATATTCATCCATCTTGACCCTCTGCCTCCTTCTTGAGAGGTAGTCCCTGAATAATTTCAGAGGAATATCTCTCACTCCAACATTTTCGAGTTTGTTCACAAGGTTTGGAACAGAGACGGTGTCAAATGCCTTTTTAAGGTCTAGAAAAACCGCTAAGCATTTATTCCCAGCATCAAGGTGCTCAGTAATCAGGGAACTTAGGGCTGAGACCGCATCCTCCGTAGATAATCCCTGCCTGAAACCAAACTGTTGGTTCGAAAGTAAGCTGAATTTATTTAAGTATGTGGTTAATCTAACATTAAGAAGTTTTTCAATTATTTTGGATATTGACGGAAGGATAGATATCGGTCTGTAGTTATTGACATCGTCTCTGTCCCCCCCCTTATGTACTGGAGTGATAATTGATTGCTTGAGTAGCTCAGGGAAAATGCCTTTTTGAAAGCAGAGGTTCGCCAGATGGGTTATTATAGGAACGATATCAAATCGAGCAGACTTTAGAAATTTAGTCGAGACCTTGTCCCATCCCGGGGCACTATCAGATCTTAAACCCATCAATATTTGATCTACTTCACTAGGATCAGTGTCTAAAAGTACAAAGGTATTACTTTGTGCAGGTTTGTTGACAGCTTGTGTATTATTAGTACTTGGCACTATTTGCTGAGCTAACTGTTTACCAACGTTGGCGAAGTGTTTATTGACGAAGTTTACTGATTCTAGAGGCGATGTCCTAATATTTAGCAATTCGGTGTTACGATCTTTAATTTTATTAGAGTAAGTTAGGTTCTTTATATTTTTCCAAAGAAGCTTATTATTACCAACAGATTTTACTAGTAGGTCCCTTTCATATTTACGTTTTAATTTTTTTATAAGTGAGTTACAATAGTTTCTATATCTAGTATAGGTTATTTTTAGAGTTTCGTTGTGTGGGTCAAGCCTGGATTGTTTCTGTAACTTGTTACGATTTCTTATGCAACGCAAAATGCCTGTGGAGACCCACGGCTTTATTATTTGTTTGCTGTTTGGGATTTTACGAGAGATAGTGTTTCTTTCTATGGTGTTAGCAAGTATGTTTATGAGTAGGCAGGTTAGTTGATTTGGATCATCACAAAGGAGGAGCTCCGCTAAATTTTGTTGCTGTAGATCTTTTAGTGCTTGTACATAATTTATGATAGTCGTAGTTTTATTTGAAGGTAAAGTGTTTTTAATTTTAGATAAAGACAGAAATGTCGTATAAGGGTCAGTTATTGTCGTATGTAATATGGCAATAAATGGAGATACTTTCTTTTTATTAACTTTTAGCATGAAGTGGTCTAAACAGTTACTTTCCCTCGTAGGTAGTGTATGACCTGTGAGTATTCCATGCAATGACAACATATTCTGATAGTGATTTCTATTTTTATGTTCATGAGATGACTCTGTATCTTTAGCTCTAATGTTAATGTTTATGTCTCCTGCAATGATAATGTTTTTGCTTGACTTCAGTTTATCTAAGTGAGTACTAAGGGAATTCACGAAACTATCTATATTTGAATTTGAAGGGGAACGATAAATACATAATATTATATTATTGAGTATTTCCAGTTGGAGACAAGACGCTTGTGATATTTCAATTTCTTGAACTTTAGGATTTATGGATTGCTTCACGTATACAGTTACCCCATCATTTTGGTTTAATTGGCGAGTAGTAAAGAAAGTTAGATAATTATTAAGTTGGGGCACTGGTTTATTGGGACTAAGTCTACATTCTGTCAAAATTATAACGTCTGTTTCGAATTTAAGATTAGATAGGTTGAGAATAAAGTCGTCAAAGTTACAGTAAATACTCCTTATATTTTGGGAAATAATAGTGAGGTCGTTTTTGTTAATATATACATGCTTATCTAGATCTGAGCTATTGCATTCGACTGTACGAGCCACCTCGAAATTGTCTATTTCAGTAATGGTAGGTAATGTGTCAGTCATTAAGGTTTTTAAAAATAGAATATACGTTATAGGTTAGGTAAGTGTTTTGGATAGGTCTAGTTGCTTTAGGAAGTTTATAAATTGTATGAAGGTTTATGGGATTTCTAGTCTTTATACCTGACAAGAGACTTGATGATGTACAATAGCTGTGAGAATAGTAAAAGTAATGTTGGTGTGAGTATATTTGAATTTTTTTCTGATTGTGTGTGAGTGAGTGTCTGTGATTAAGTAAAATTAGGTAATTCAAGTTTAGGTCTATCGTGCTGTAGTTAGTTGTCGTAGATGTGCACAGTCTTACAATGCATGAAATTGATATCAGTTTACTAGGATAGATTGACAATAAAATTTGTATACGAAAAAACCAGGTGTACATGCGCTTACTGGTCGACAGTCATTGTTTCAGTATGAGTTTATGAATTTGTTCTTCGCAAGTAATGGTTATTGTGGGCGCTTGTTCATCCTTCTTTATATAGACTTTACCGTACGCTGTCCAACAGAATTTGTAGGCTCCTGACCTCGTTAAGTCTCTTGCAAGGAAGTGTAGTCGTGATCCTTTCGGGGTTAGGTGCTCCGATAGAAAGACAGGGGTATCCTCTTGGGATTTAAAGCCCAAATGCTTACAGCATAATTTGGTCTTGTTTTTTAGATTATAGGCCTTACCCATCTTAAGTATCTCGGTCCTCAGTAGAGCAGATCCAGTTTCAACAATGATTGGGGTGTTTTGCGAATCAGTGTTTTTACCGCGTACTCTATATATGTCTCTAATGTCATATTTACCAATATTGCAGGTTAAGATACGAGCAAGACTCAAAACCATTTCTATTAGGTCTTCTTTGCTTTCATTGCTCCTTTTTGGCACGTTCTTTATGACAAAGTTTGTTTTCCGACCACCCATTTGAAGATCCTCTATCTTATTTTCTAAGAAAGTTATTTGCTTTTTGTCTTCTTTGGTCGAAACTCCATTTCTAGAATTTTCTTTTTTAGATCTTCGTTTTGTGCAGTTAAATCCGTGATCGAGCTCTCTATGTTAAGGTTCGACTGCTGAATTTCCGTTAGTGTTGTGGTAATTTTTTTTATCTCCTCGCTATGTTGTACAGAGAAAAGTGTAATCATCTTACTGATTTCCGACTTAAAATCATCCAGTTGGTTACTCAGAGATTCATCAATTTCTTCTCTGGTTCTCTTTACACGTTGAAAAACGTAATTTGGCGGAGTACTCAGTACTTTCCCCACTAGGTTTACTTCCGAATCAGATAGTGATTTGTCCATGGACTTATCCATTTTTGTGGAATATTAATGTGAATGTTAATGTGTAAAAATTAAATATAGCAATCTGCAATGTAAAGTCACCTGCGTGAAGCGAAAGTCTTCGATGCTCTAGTTCTTGACTTGGTAGTTTACTGGAACGCTTTCGGACAGATGACACACGATGGTTGACAATGACAGATGACACTGACAGCTGATACTGACAGATGACACTGACAGATGACACAGAATGACAGGTGAGAGGGACAGAGAGACATTCACTCACTCGTTGTCGCCGATGCCCGCTGGCGTAGTGGGGATGGTTGTAAGGTCCGCGGATGTGTGAGTAGATTAACGCACACCGCGCCGCACGTTCACCGCCACTCGTTTCTGCGCTTCTGGTACTTCCACCGAATTATTTGAATTTTATTTTTGATTTAAAATACGTTTATTTAATTTTTGGTTTACTAATTATACGTCCACACTGCTTAGGATCCGAGAGGGGAGAGGACATCAATCCGTTTCTTACTAAACTTCAACTGTATCCGAAGACCCTGCATAATTATCTCTTTTGTTGACTGTACCTAGAGACGGTCTTAAGCTTTTTATTCTAGCAACAAGCAAAAGGTCGCTGGCAAAAGCTTACGTTATATAAACATAAGGTTTGTATTCTGGCTTATAAATAAATAATGTACATACGTTACGCCAAAGAGAGACCAGAACTTTATTAAAGCTCTGTTTAGTTCTGTATCATGTAATATTACGCAGTAGTATGTATAAGTTATTTCAAACAACAAAAATATGTTAGAAGAACGACACTATCAAAATCAGCCTAATGGTTATGACACACCAATCATTATAATGATTAATCCGTGCGCAAAATACGCGCTTTGACGTGGAGTTATGCACACCAGCCCTTATTACCTTTACCTTTAGTCTGTCTCATATAATAAAACAATATTAATTTATGAATAAAGTCCGTTGTGAAGTGACGTTTATTGTAATTTGAGTAGAACTACTTATAGTCGGAAAAGGATCCAATTACTGTGGCCCTACTGTAATATTCAAATTTATGACTAAACACAGCACACAACAACATTTTTTAATAATTCGATTTCACGCAAAATAAAAATTACAATACTTGGAAGGAAACAAACAACATCGGGGCAATTCTCGTGATTTTAAAGCGTTCACAGTCTGATCTAAGTCTCAATCTGCCAAAAATACCTCTAATTTCCCTACATTTTTGACAATTTTTCGATCTCGATTGGCGCTGAAATGAGATTGCGACTTGATTTTGAACGTTTTAAATTACGGGAATCGCCTTCAGATACAAATTAAGAACAATTCAATATTAGAATAAAATTGAGCTAATATCGGTTTATTGCCTCTCAGTTCCCTGTATACAGGGTGGCAGGGACATCGACGCGCAAACTGTAACCATGAATTCAGCACATGATTACTCCCTAGCGTAGAAATTTTACGTTGGTTACCATAAAAAATCTGCTGCTTCATACAACAGTTCAATAGCTACGCGGTCTAATTTTACTGAACAGCTAATTATTTTTTTATACCCGAAGAAAACTTTTAACGCAAGGGGTTCAGATTCATGTACTGAATCCATGGTAACAGGTTGTGCGTCCCTATCAACTTGTACATGCAATGAATACCTACATATTAAATGCACAATAAATCACCTAAGACTTCCACATTACAATAGTATCAAAACGTTTGAATATATTTTGCCAACAAAGACTTGCTCTGCATCTCCAGCAAGTCCGTCGGCGATAGTCAATAAATAAACGAATTCATTCAAAGTTTCCGTTTCGCATGTCGGTATTATATTGTATTTCACGATATTCGTAAACGGTTTGAATCAAAACATCTACTATTTGTTGTTCGATATTGCATGATTAACTTACATAAAGTAAATTCCGTTGTTTCAGTACTGTAAAGGTTGTCCGCTAAAGTCAAGAACAGCTAGAGCTAGGACATTTGGGTTTTTCGTAAAGTATTTTTTGAAACCCTGTATAGATAGAAGTATATAGATATTTTGTGTAGAGATATATTTAAAATATATACATAAGTTTCGTTTATAAATTGTTACAAGAGTTGTCTCAGTTCACTACTACAGTCATCCAAATCTATTACTACAGACTCTAAACCTATAGCTCTGTGGTACAGATCATGTCCATTGTTTTAGCCCAACCCAGATAATACATAACACACTCAACTTCGACCGGTTCTGTACTTCCTGCATCCAATGGAGCAGGTGGCTATTTGTATAGACATTGACAATAGGCCCACCGCGACACCACCATTTAGTACTAGCAATAATAACCAGTGCCTAATAATTTGCTGGGGCGTGCATAATAATCAATTTGCCAGCAAATTGGCTCTCTAATTTCCACGTTGATTAACTCCACACCGAAGAGCATATTGTATTAACTTGTGAACAAATCACACGATAATAATGTCCACCACAATAAATAATAATAATAATATCCCTGGACATTTCACACAGCACCATTTGTCCCAAGCTAAAGCAACCTAATGCTTGTGTTATGGTAACAAGATGGCTGATAAACTACTTATGTAGGTACAATTTTAAATAAATATCACAACTGATTAGGATTACATATTGTAGTGAAATCAAAGAGGGACAAACTTGTTAAAACAATTAAAACGTGTTCAATCTTCGCGTTAATTTTTTTAATTTTTGAACACGTTTTAATTTTTGTAAGTAAAATAAGATAGTAATAAAAACTTAGCAAAAGACACAGAACGAATATTATTATTATTAAAAAAAACGGTCAAGTGCGAGTCAGACTCGCGCACCGAGGGTTCCGTACAAAGTAGGCATGTAACTACAAAACGGTTCTTTTTATTTTTATATTTGAGCTGATTGAATGAAAGGTAAATTGCGGTTTACGATTTATGACGTATTAAAAAAAAACTTCTTACTAGATCTCGTTCAAACCAATTTTCGGTGGAAGTTTACATGGTAATGTACATCATATATTTTTTTTAGTTTTATCATTCTCTTATTTTAGAAGTTACAGGGGGACACATTTTACCACTTTGGAAGCGTCTCTCGCGCAGCCTATTCAGTTTAGAAAAAAAATATATTAGAAACTTCAATGACATTTTTGAAGACCTATCCATAGATAGCACACATATCGCAAAAAAAAAAATTAAAAAAAAAAAAAAAAAAAAAAAAAAAAAAATTGTATATAAGTAGTTTATCAGCCATCTTGTTACCATAACACAAGCATTAGGTTGCTTGGCTTGGGACAAATGGTGCTGTGTGAAATGTCCAGGGATATTATTATATTATTATTATTATTATATGGGTTTGATGAAAAAAACCCCCAAAATTTATTGTTTTTTTTTTTCTATTTTTGTGTGAGAATCTTAATGCGGTTCACAGAATAGGTACATCTACTTACCAAGTTTCAACAGTATAGTTCTTATAGTTTCGGAAAAAAGTGGCTGTAACATACGGACGGACAGACAAACAAGCAAGACGAATCCATAAGGGTTCCGTTTTTTGCCATTTGGCTACGGAACCCTATAAAAGATTACGTCGTGACGCCGACGTGACGTCTTTGGTGTTCGAGCCCTATAATAAATTGTGTGTATTCTTGTTACGCGTCGATTAAGATACGTTTGCAAACGTTCCTAAACTTACGTAACTAAATTAATACAAGGACGTCCTAAATGGGTAATTGGCTCCAAGTCAATTCGTTATTAGGAGGCAAGATAATAATTTAAATTACCGCTTGATCAAAATTGTAACAATGATAATATACGGCTAATTGGGGGTATATTAAGTAATAGGCTCTACTGAAACTAAGCTACAAAATATATGAATATCTGGTCCTAGGCTCCACGCTGTCAATCGGAAGGCATCACGCTGATAATCCGAAGGCGCCTCGCTGACCAGAATCAGAATATACCTATTAGACTTCCATCCTGTGTCCAAAAAATCCTTCAAATGTACGGAAAAGATATGACACTTTTAGATTCAAAATTCAAAACCAATATGAAGAAAAATCCTTTCTGGTTAAAAATAAGGTTGGATTTGTTATAAAAGAAGGTCGTCCGTGATAAAATTATAATGTAGCATTTGCCAATGCTGCAATATGTGGTATTGCGGACACCAACTCGTATATAGACTAAACAGGTATACTCGAATAATCCAGGTATACCTACCGGGATTATTCTTGTATATTTATTTATTTTTATAATCTTTTTGTTATGTTTGAATCCTTATGATAAACCCTTTATCAACGGTGTTTGTTTTTTCAAAGAAACAATTTTATTATTTAACTTTTTGATGTTATTTAAATTTCCTTATTTGAAAATTCACAGGTAATCATTGAAATCGATTAGATTGAACTTTTTCCAATACTTGTTTCCCCAGTTGTAGTTACTTTGATAAATTTGGGATGAACTGTTTTTCGGAGAATTCATTACTTCAAAAACTATTTATCGAATGTGTTTGTTCTAAATTCTGTAATTATGAATGAAGTAAATCTTCTTGTTTCAAGGAAAATCTCGAATTACAGCCGCACCCTTTACATTAGTCCGCGAAAGCGAAAGCCGTGGGTAAACTCTACAGAAATTGGATGCTTGACCGAAAATAATCGTCACCTACTAACTAGTAAGATTCCTAGTGTTATTAACACTACTAATCCATACCTGCACAGTTACTCGAACCCGGAACAATACATTAGTCCTATGTTTTGTTATTCTAGCGTATGTCACTCAGCTGAAACTTAGCGTCAGGTGGCACACCTTTGCCTTATAATATCTGCAAATAACAGAACCAATACTTTAAGGAGTGGAACGTACTTATGATTTTATAATGACTGTGCGATATGAAAGCGGATGAATCGAAAATTAGCTCACTCTTGGTTTAGATTTTAGGTCTAACGAAATCTATTATTACATACGAGTATAAAACAGGTAAGAGTGAAAGTTACGACAGTAGCAATTACATTCCGTATGTTACGTACGTTAGAACGTATTTGTATTGTGTGCTTTTATAGTAAAAATAAATAATGGCGCGAAGCTCGCGACGTTGCAAATCATAACCTCCCTTTTTCTTGAAGTCGGTTGATGTTGATTGCGTAGTCCGACAACAACACCAAAAATAGCGGATTACGCAATATCGATCATGTATTGACGAGTTTCAGTTTGCTACAAAACCCCGAGCTGTGCGCATGTGCACAACGTCATGGATTCGCGCCGGTTCCCTATCCATTTGCATAAAATGGTAAGACCTAATATAACTTAAATTATATATAACTTAAATTGACGGCACGGTTGGCGCAGTGGTTAAGCGATTGACTGCTGCGCTGCGTGTCGCGGGTTCGATTCCCGCACGGAACAAATATTTGTATGACCTACATGTATTTGTTACGAGTCTGGGTGTTTTTCTATCTATAATATGTATCTATTTACAAAAAAAATTGTATATAAGTAGTTTATCAGCCATCTTGTTACCATAACACAAGCATTAGGTTGCTTAGCTTGGGACAAATGGTGCTGTGTGAAATGTCCAGGGATTTATTTATTATTATAACTTGGCATACTTTTGTTTCTCCTAATTATATTTTCGCGTAAATTAGGTATTTACGCATAACAGCAAACGCATAATTTTTTTAAGCATAATTTCTTTAGTCATAATAATGATTAAGCATAACTTTCTAAAGCATAAATTTATTTACGCATAGTGATATTAAAACATATTTTTAATAGGCATAACAAATAACCATAATCATTAACTCCTAAAATATTAGACACTAATACACATTTTTATACAATACTGCTCTAATATAATTCGTAGGCACTTTACATTGTAGGTACAATAAATCATTCTTTTATTTTTCCAAGTGGACGGTGGTGTCATAAAACTATTGCGTCACTAGGTGTATTTTTGCAAAGTTGTAATCTTATCCTTTAAAAAAATCAAAATTCTGTAATGAGTAAGTAAATATCAGGAAACATCATACTGTTATAACCTCATCTAACCCAATCTACAACCCACAACACCAACAAATAGAGGGGATCTGGGCCTCGGTGGCCGCTGCCGCGGCACGCTCGCTTCGCTCGCTCGCCTTTTCACGTTAATGGTCACTGTTCTAACCTAACCTAACCCATATGATTTAATAACAGTAGTAAATATCAAGTACCATTATACTGTAATAACCTCATCTAACCCAAATGATTCATCAACAATAGAGGGGATCTGGCGTTTTGGTCACTGTTTTAACCTAACCTAACCCATATGATTCAATAACAGTAGTAAATATCAGGAAACATCATACCTAATAATTGTATGCCTAAATACTATTATGGTAATAGTCAGTAGGCCTAGTAATATTAAGCGAATTAAATTTATTCCA
The DNA here is from genome assembly GCA_949629185.1 of Apamea crenata. NCBI lineage: Eukaryota > Metazoa > Arthropoda > Insecta > Lepidoptera > Noctuidae > Apamea > Apamea crenata. The sequence goes on along the minus strand of OX451351.1, from coordinate 13,311,660 downwards.
AAACAAACTAGCCTTCAAGATAATTATGCCAACATAATCTGTATGCCATAAAAAATATGGCAAAGTATTATTATGGCAAAACAAATTATACCAAAATCGTTATGCCAAAGTATATTAGGAAAAATAATATTATGCGAAAATAAGGGATCCCATTCGCGCCACTCGTAAACACTGTGAGACTGTCTTTCTTTTATTGAAACTCCCGCCAAAGCGTACTGTACGGGAAATTAAGCTGTTCCTTTCGAGCTTGGTCTCGGATCTCGACCCGTATGCATTTTTTGGCGGACTAAAACCTGTGTTGCAGGATGTCGCTGCTTCGCACACCCCCGAAGGGTGTTGGTGTAAAAAAACGTAGTCAAACACCTGCTTCGGAGCCGTTGACTACTAAAATTGAACAGTCAATGGTGAAATCGGTTAAAAGTGGTAACACCACATGTTCATCGGCAGCGGCCCGCAAGTTGGAGTTTGAAGCAGCTCAAAGGCAAGCTCAAATCGACCTCGATTTAGCTGAAAAAAGCGCTCAAATAGAGAAGGAATTGCTTCAGAAAAAACTGGAAGTCGATTTAGCCGACTTGGAAGACGATCGCGGTTCGATATCGAAAAGTTCAGAAATAGTCGAATCGTGGTTCGAGAAATAAGATGGCGTCGCATCATGTCCCCGAAGTGATCGCGCAGAAGATGTCGGCTATCCTCCATACTCGATACCGGAAAATAATCATCGTCCATATGACTCGTACACCAAATCCGGGAACCATACCAAACAGCTACCGGACTTCGTCAGCGAGCGCCCACCGCATAGGGACGGCATCACACAGTTGACGGAGGCGTTGCACCAGGTGCTTAATAGAAGTAACTATCGTGATAATAATAAAGTACCTACTTCTTACACGCCTAGCAACGTGGCAACATCCAAAGATTTACCAGTATTCGACGGTGATGCTATGCAGTGGTTGTAATTCAAGCTGCAATTGCTCTGAAATACAGCCTTCTGGAATCTGAGGTGCCGTACTAAAGGTATGTGCACGACCCTATTCTCGAAAATGGAAATATCACATTGTACTGGGATCAATCCCTCATCACTGACAGGACAGTTGTTGCCAATAAGCCTGATATTGCGCAATGATTGTTGACATAACCGTCCCGCATGATGAGAACCTCGTGAAAGCTGAGAAAGATAAACAAATCAAGTATCTTGACTTGGCTCGCGAGGTGGTCGACATGTGGCATGTGGAGTCAGCAATCATTGTGCCGATAGTTGTGACAGCCAATGGGTTAATATCCAAGAGCCTCGACCAACACTTGAGGAGGCTCTCGTTGGGCAGCAGGATCAAGGGCTTGATTCAGAAAGTGGTACTTGTGGACACAGCTCGCATTGTCAGGAAGTTCCTCTCTCTGGAGCATACCTTGGATTCTGTTCCCGATACCCGTGGGCTACTATTTTTTATATGTTTTATTTTTATTTTTATCTTTTTGTTTATAAAAATATTTAAAAATGTAATTTGTAAGTATTTAAGTGAAATAAAGGATATAAATATATATTATTATTATATTATCAACTAGCTTCTGCCCGCGACTTCGTCCGCATGAAATTTCTTGTACCTCCGACCCACCCCGAAACAAAATTTGTATTCGTTTGTATGGGAGTATAGAAAAGTGTTGTTTTTAGACTTTTTCAGGCAATTTTTTAATTTTTTCTCTACGTAAGAACCATCCTCGTACTTCAAGGAATATTATAAAAAAAGAATAAACGAAATCGGTTCAGCTGTTTTCGATATTTGCGCTTAGCAACACATTCAGCGATTCATTTTTATATTATAGATATATTATCATTGGTCAGGCAGGGGACATAGATACTTAGACCTTCCATAGTTCAAGGTAACCACCTCGCTGATCAGAAGGGACTTCACGGTAAGATAATTACCATGCGCGCCCGCTGTGCATAGGACTCCGGTGAAATTGTGTGCCAAGCAGAAAACGTAAGTTTTGACATTTCTAATAAAACAGGTGATCGTTTTAATTTATGTGCTCGTAAAATGAAAGAACTTAATTTACCTACTCACCGTTTTCCGTGTATGTACTTTAGTAATTATTCGGACTATACTAACTACGACTTGTACAAATGTGACGCACAACCTTAATTATTAATCGGACAGGATAATTACGATCTCATAGCTCCTATCTAAATGTGACGCACAACCTAAATTATTAATCGGACAGGATAATTAAGATCTCATAGCTCCTATCTTGTTTTTAAAAGGGAATAGGAAAAATGAACCTTATGTCACAAAGACACCACTAGGGTGGTGTGTACACGGCATTGTAAATAACATAACTATGGCAAACATGTCAGCAGATCGCACCACTAGTGATGACAGCGCTCAACATTGTTGTGATTCCGAGTTGAACGAAATTGTAAAGAAATCATTTGCGTTAGAGTCAATAGATGTATCAAAACAACCGCGACGGAATGCGGATGAGTGGCGTGCTATCACCATACTAAATAACGCATATGAATTAGTTGACAATCGATGGCATGTGGAACTGCTTTGGAAACACGATAACTTTTTTATGCCCAATTCTTATCAAAATGTCCACAATCGATTAAAATCAGTCGAAAGGAAAATGTTAGGCGAAGTCACTTACTCGTTTCGTTACCGTGAACGTATGCAGCATTTATTTTCGAATAACTAGCCTGACCGAGGGGGAGTTTGGCGACCACGTTTGGTACCACATTTCTGGGTCGATAACCCCAATAAGTAGAAATTACGTTTAGTGTTCGACGCGGCCGCAAAAACACGGATATTCTCTTAATGACTATTTATTGACAGGCCCGGACTTGTTACAATCTTTATTCGGAATCATGTTTAGGTTTAGAGAGAATCAAATTGGAGTTATCGCGTATATTAAAGATATGTTGTTTCGAATAAAAATCAAAGAAAAGGCGAAGCTACTAAGGACGTAAATAGGTACATATGTTATGACTTCATTAATATTTGGCGCGAACTGCTCGCCTTTTATCGCTCAACATATTAAAAGCAAAAATGCATTGCGTTTTAAGGATACTTATCCGATGGCTGTCGACGCTATATGTAAGCAGTTTACCCGAAGTTGATCCCACAAAGCAAATGATTCAAAAAGTCTCTTTTATTTACCAACAGGGTGGATTCGAAATACGCAACTGGGCTAGCGCCCCCCGGTCTACTTCTTGATATGCAATCGTCGCTGTAGCACCATGAACATGAGGCTACAGGAGCTAGTGTGAATCTTGGGGTTCATTCGATTAATCGAGTCTGGTTAAAACACGCTGGGATCGGTGCTATTCATTCATTCATTCATAGTGATAAGAGCGCGAGTAACGAAAACTAAGAACTGCACGTATTTTTGCGATGCATCGCCGAGGGCCTACGCGATCGTTGCGTAGGTACTGGCGTAAAGAAACAAGCAATGGACGTATCATTCTAACGTTTATCGCAAGTAAATCTAAAGTTACACCTACGAAATCGATTTCTGTACCGCGGCTAGAACTACAGGTTGCTTTATTAGGGTGTAAATTGACAAATAATATTAAAATGGAACATCGTTTGAAACCAAGCTCAGTTTATTATTGGACAGATTCGACTACTGTTTTACATTGGATCAGAAATAATCGAAGATCATATAAAGTTTTTATCGCTAATCGTCTAGGAGAAATCGTCGAACTAAGTAAGACTGTGGCACTATGTGCCGACACACATCAACGTGGCGGATCTTGGCACTAAAAGTACCGATTACGAACTTAGCAGCGATTCAACTTGGTTTCCCGGTCCGTCGTTTTTACATCAGCCACGCTCTTGCTGGCCTGGACAACCTGACGATAAAATAAAAATTAACGAAAAGATATTAAAATAAATAAATATAGTAAATGAAATTTGATTTACCTGTTCCGGAGCCGACGCGTTTCTCCAGTTGGCTACAATTGCTTCGAACAACTGCGACTGTTTTGTTGCTTATAGACAAATGCAAGAAGATAAAATCGAATGGACTTAACAATGAATTAATGAAACGAGCTGAGAAATTATTACTTACACACTCGCAAAACACAACTATCCTCAATGAAATTTTGTTGTTGAAACAAAATAAAGAATTAAAACGCGATAGTAGACTTCGCGATTTGACACCCGTAATGAATGACACTGGATTACTACTTGACTGCTGCGCTGCGTGTCGCGGGTTCGATTCCCGCACGGAACAAATATTTGTATGACCTACATGTATTTGTTCCGAGTCTGGGTGTTTTTCTATCTATAATATGTATGTATTTACAAAAAAAAAAATTGTATATAAGTAGTTTATCAGCCATCTTGTTACCATAACACAAGCATTAGGTTGCTTAGCTTGGGACAAATGGTGCTGTGTGAAATGTCCAGGGATATTATTATTATTATGTCGTTTATTTATTTAAAGGTCTTATTTTATTACATTTTTAAATATTAGTATAAAAAAAAAAATAACATTTAAAAATATAAAAAAATAGTGATCCACCGGTGGCGGGAGCAGGGTCCAAGCTACCGGTGGTTAGGGCTCCAGAGACAGAAACCTCCTCACAATGCGAGCCGTATCGAGGAGTACTGCCTTCTGAATCAGGCCCTTGATCCAACCGCCTAACGAGAGCCTCGATAGATGTTGATCGAGGCTTTCGGCCATCAGGCCATTGGCCGATACGACAATCGGCACAATGATAGTCGAGCTCACATTCCACATGTCAACAACCTCGTGTGCTAAGTCAAGATATTTGATTTGTTTATCTTTCTCAGCTTTCACGAGGTTCCCGTCATGTGGAATGGTAACATCGACAATCATTGCGCGGCGCACTAATCGATCTATCACCACTATATCAGGTTTGTTGGCGACAACAGTCCTGTCAGTGATGATAGACCGATCCCAGTACAACGTGACATGGTCATTTTCGAGAACTGGGTCGGGCACATACTTGTAATATGGTACCTCAGAGTCGACAAGTTTATATTTCAAAGCAAGTTGCTGGTGAATAATCCTGGCGACTTGGTTATGCCTGTGCAAGTACTCGCTGTTAGCCAGACGAGAACAACCAGAGATAATATGTCTGATGGACTCACCCGGACGGTGGCATGCCCGACACACGTCAACCGTCCCGTCCTTCATAATATATCTCCGGTAGTTATTCGTCAAGATAACTTCGTCCATAATTGCACAGACAAAACCTTCAGTTTCCCCGAAGAGGTCACCAAAACGTAGCCAGGATACGGACGCTAAGAAATCTACATCGGGCTCATGAAGAGCCCGATAGAAGCGCCCGTGAAGCTCCTTGCTTTGCCATACCTTCTTGCGGTCATCGGTAGTAAGTACTACAGGTTTGCGCCAGTTCTCTTTCGCCATGGAGAGCGGGGTGAGTCCCTTGTCCACTGCGACTACATCACGGTGCATACCCACTTCGGTTTTTAGAAAATATTCCCTGAGACTGCACACCTCGCGGTTGTGGAGGGTCTTCGCATTTAAAAAGCCTCGACCCCCACATTTTCGCGGGATATACAGTCTCATCACCGATGATCGTGGGTGATGCATCCGGTTTGCGGTCAGCAGTGTACGGACCCTTCTATCCAGGGCATCGAGTTCAGTCTGAGTCCATTTGAGTATGCCGAAAGAGTACATCAAAACCGGCATGACCCAACCATTGAAGGCGCGCACCTTATTTCCGCCCGAAAGAAGACTAATTAATACCTTCTTCAGGCGACAAAAGAAGCGCTCCTTCAATGATTGCTTCATGTCAGCATCGTTGATGCCTAACGCTTCCGACATACCCAAATACTTATAGCTTTCGGATGAGGAAAGGGATCTAAGGTGTATGGAATCCGAAAGTGGAATTCCCTCGGATTCCATAATCTCCCCCCCCCCTTTACATGCATGACTGCACATTTCTCCACACCAAATTCCATCCTGATGGCACTACTGAAAGTTTCAGTTACCTTCAGTAGCTCCATCAGATGCAATTTGTTGGAGGCAAAGAGTTTCAAATCATCCATGTAGAGGAGGTGAGATATGACCTGACCACCTCTCCTCAACCGGTAGCCTAGACCTGAGTCCTCCAGCAGTGTGCTTAGAGGATTCAGGGCTAAGCAGAACCAAAATGGACTCAAACTGTCGCCCTGAAATATTCCCCGCTTAATCCATACAGGCTCATCATTCCCCTGGATCTGTCGACACCCTGGATAGCGAAGGACCGTCTTCCATTGCCCCATACACGACTCAAGGAAGGTGCGTAGAGTTGCATCTATCTTGTACAACTCCAGCACCCTCATGAGCCATGTATGTGGTACCGAGTCGTAGGCCTTCTTATAATCTATCCAACATGTCGACATATCCTTGCGGGATCGGCGAACCTGTTGGCTAATGGCCATGTCTATGAGGAGAAGCTCCTTAGTACCGCGGGACCCATTCCTACATCCATTTTGAGAGGCAGACATAATCGAGTTACTGTCAATGTGTAAGTTAATTTTCGCTCTCAAAATGGATGTAAGAAGTTTGTAAACCGTCGACAAACACGTGATCGGTCTATAATTCTTGGGTTCCGCGGGACTACCTGACTTATGGAGCAGGTGGGTAACGCCAGTTGTTAGAAACTGTGGTAGCGACCCAGACTCTAAGGATGACTGGAACTGAGATGCCAGGCAAGTGTGTGAACTAATTAGCCATTTTAACCAAAAGTTATGCAGTCCGTCCGGTCCCGGTGATTTCCAATTCGGTAACGGACGGACTGCTCTGGCTACGTCTAATGGCGTAATTACGATTTTTTCCATTTCTGGTATAGTTCCACACACTCGCTCGATATTCCGCATCCAGCCACCCTCAGCGTGACAGACGGGCACCGACCAGATGCTGCGCCAGAATGCACTCGTGGTGGCATCATCCGGGCGGCACACGTCCGTCACGTTTTGTTCAGGTCGCTCCCAAGCTCTATATACCCACCTCTCATCGCTCTGGAACATGCGATTCTGCGTGTACCGATCAACCCGCCGCTTATACCGCCGAATACGACTCGCCCATGCACAAACTTTCTGCTTCAGGAAGTCGATGCGCTCTGTGACATTGGACATGTATTCCCGAGGGCTGATTCCAGTCCCCGAAAATGCCTGTCTCACAAAGCGCATCACTCGTGGTCGTGTATTGCCCTCCCTGAAGCAGTATAGTTTGCCGATGAGTACCCTGGCCCCATCGATACGACGCTCGATCCTGCATTGCCAGGCTGGTACGGCTGGTTTTGGTCGAGTAGCTGCGTCACAATTGGGAAACTTGACGTTAGCTAAACGACATGCCGCCACAGCCGCGCAATACAGGATTGAGTGTGTATCAACGAGATCCTCGCTGCTCTCGAAGAAATTCTTGAGCTGCGAGTCCAAGGCACACACCAGCGCCCTATTTTTTTTGTGCATAGGTAGCCGTGGTATTCGGGGTCTAAGTTCGGTTGGAGTAGACCTATACTCGCGAAACGCATCCTCCAGTGCGCTCCTCAGTCGGACGTTGCACTGGCTACTTACTGTGTCAACCCTATCATCATCTTCTTCAACATGATTGGACCGCGGCAGGATGGCATCAGTAGTTGACGTTTGTGCCGCGGTTTGTGCCAGAGTCGAGACGATTTGGTTGCTCAGTACCTCTGAGCGCAGCCTATCAAGTGCGATGTCGTCCAACCTGTGATTGCGTTGGATGACCCGCACCTGATCCGACAGTCGTTGGGCTGAGACGTTGACAGTTGGTTCTAGTTCCTGGAACAGAGACAGCAACCTATCACGGTACGCAGTGAGGTTAGTTCCCCCCTCTGTAGACCCGTAGTATGCGCGCATGACGTTCTCGTTCATAGACTGAGTCCATCTCATGCGCTGCACACAACCACCGGCAGCGGGGACCCGGCTCGGGGCCGGATGGCCCCTAAGTCCCAAGCTCCTCGGTGGCCGGCCTCTCCCCTGCCGACGTACAGGTGTTGGCGACGTCGGCGGGGAAAAATAGTCGTCGCTCGAGCTCGACGCAACTGCTACGGCCGGTGTCACAGCACTCTCGATGGGGCTGGATTCCGGCAGCGGCGGGGCGGGGCTGAGCGACGACTCCGGAGGTGGTAGGCGTGCGCGGCGAGCTGCTAATCTCGTCAACATCTTCTTCAATCCGTTTTTGTCGTCATTTTTCACGTTTTTATCTATGAGGTGACATCTGTCATGTCACCTCCGGTTCGCTAGTTTTTGATGCTGTAAGTCTATGTTGTTCATTGTATAATTATTTAAAATTAATAATTTTGGTTTTCCTGATATGGTTTCATGTATCGAATATAAAAACTGCTTCTAAAAATTATCTATTATAAAATTGTGAAGAGACAACAAAAGAGACGTTGACGTTGACGTTGGTGTTGCTATTATTATTATTATTATTATTACTACGTGTTGGTGGAAGAATTGGAGTAGCCAGAGATGTCGCGATGGATACAAAATCAACCGTGATCCTGGACGGACATGACCATGTAGCTCGACTTATTGTCAAGTATTATCACATCCGCGCTAGTCATGGATGTAACGAGCTGGTAGTCAATGAACTGCGTCAAAAATTATGGTTATTACGTTTGCGTCCTACGGTCCGAACAGTTGCGTCGCAGTGTTTATTCTGTAGCATCAGGAAAACTCATCGAGCCTCCATGAATCTAGTCAGACAATGAGACCAATGGGCGCAAAATTTGAACTAAAGAAGGCCTACGAAGCTGTAGACAAAAGTACCGCGGTGAACGAAGCCCTGAATAATGGTGTCTCTTGGAGTTTCATACCACCAGCTAGCCCGCACATGGGAGGATCGTGGGAGCGACTCGTACGCAGCGTTAAGACCACTTTAAAGGTGGTTCTGAGAATATTATTAATAGCCGGCTCCTCGGACACGTTTCAGTAGACCCTAGGAACGACGAGACCTTGACGCCGAACCACTTTCTCATCGGATCGTCGTCTAACTTGCCCAGCGCAGGAGTATTTACGGACAGAGATCTATGTTAACGTAAACAATGGCGTATTTCACAGCGTCTAACCGACCAATTTTGAGCCAGATGGGTGAAGGAGATACTTCCTGATCTAGTGCCGCGCCGAAAATGGAGAGAAGAAGGCGCACAATTGAAGATCGATATGGTAGTAGTAGTTGACCCTAACTCCCCCCGTAATTGCTGGCCTAAAGGTATCGTACAATCCGTGTACCCGGTGCTGACGTAAGGGTTGTCGACGTTAGCACCAAAAATGGGCTACTTAAACGACCTGTAGCTAGACTAGCGATGTTTTAGTTCCTACCATGTAACTTCATTATAAGTACGTGTGTTTGTGATAGACCATAAACATATTTGTAGGTATGTCTGTTCCTATATGGCGTCGTATGTCTCGGGTACTATGGACCCTAAGGGACGATTATTTTGCAGAGTAGGCCGGGCATGCTGACAACCCTTAATTAGATTTGTTTTATTTAAAAATGTATTTATTAATGTAAAATCGGGCTGAAGCAATAGTACCTTTGATATAATGCTGTGTTATCGCACTGAAAAGTAGCTTGTGAGTCTCGAGAAGAGACATCTATCAAAATATTTTTTTTTTTTTTATTAGTAATAAATAATTAATTCATATAAATTCATACACATTTTTGAGCAACGTATTGTAGCTATAGTAACTTAAAACAAATTTGTATATTTATAGTAAATTATTACCGATTTGAGTGTCGTAATAACGACACTGAGGGGGAGAATGTTACGTACGGAAGAACGTATTTGTATTGTGTGTTCAACGACGTTCGACAAAACATAACTTCCCGTTTCCTTGAAGTCGGTTGATGTTGTCAAATGAAGTCAAATGTCAGCGGAAACAGCTGCGACCGAGCCAGGGTCAAGCCCGACTTGCCCTTTTCCAGCTCTTTCTCTCTCAATATCCTTTTTATGGTTTTTTACTTACTTTACCAAAAAAATGGTCTAAGTCGGTTTTAAAGTCTTCGCAAGTGCAGTTATTCTAATAAACAGTAATTTTAGTAAATTGTTACGACTTCGACGCGAACGAATACGTGGGCAGAAGTTAGTATTCTATATTAGTTCTACTCGATATCAGTCAAACGTCTAATTTGCTCGTATCGTATATTATAATATATATTAAATAAGACTAAGGGCGAATTCCACCAAAATTTTACATTTCGAATAAGTCTTATCCTGCGAATAAATGTTGGTTTTTAACGTCAATTTTATTCCACGGATAAAAGATATCTGATTGGTGTAATCAGCCCTTAATAAGATTACCACTGTAACTGAGATTAGATCAAACTTTATCTTGAATCAATGTTTCCAATTAGCTCACTAAAAACAAACCACGATAAACAGACTTGAAAGTGTTTCTACAATAATAGTATTGCGAACACGGATAAAGTTGCTAAAAAAGGTTTTCGATTTTGAAAACAGAAATGGTGGCGACGATTTAGGCAGATTAATGAACTATACCGGCTGACAGTTTTTGTGACAGTTTTTTTTTCACAAAAAATAAAATAACACTTTTTTACATTTTGCTACGAATTCGTTGATCCTTTCCGCGCGTAGAGGTCTTTAGGTTATTTTTTTTTATATTATTTGTGGAATTACTTATTAGTTTTTTTTTTGTGAAAAAAGATATATCTGTACCATAGGCTTCTACTCCGTTCACCTTTTATACCCTGCTTTTGTCCAGACGGTAAAAACATCTGCGGTATTTGCACATTTAATTGGTTTATTAGATAGATAAAAATGTAAAGGATCATCGCAACGCACATTAAAAATACAAGCTGCCACGAGTATTATTACAACTATAGAATATAATTGCTGCCAACCTAAGCCAGTTAAAAGCAGCAATAATAATTATGCATTATACTCTCGGCGTACTCTCCACTGTCATCTGCATTTATGAAGATTTATCGTAACTACAAACTTATTGTAGCCGAAATGGCAACCGTCGGCTCCTTAACTTTAATACGAAATAATGTTCCTGATAAAATAACTTTAAACTAAGTAAAATATTGCACAAGTTTAAGACACATTCTGCTTATTTTGTTACAAAGATAGAAATATATTTGCTACACCTATTATCTTGGAATTTTAGAAGCATTCCTTAACCATAAGTACCTTCTATTAACAAAGACAGAAACGGGTCAATGATGTTAGGTTTTTGAGGGCCTCGTGGCTAAATGATAGTAGCCACAGTCCACATGGGTCGATCGAAGGTTAAGCAACGCATACCACGGTTGATTCGTAGATGGGTGACCTTTTATTACATATCGAGACACCTCTGTGCCTTGGAAAGCACGTTAAGTCATTGGTCCCTGCTGTCTTTAATTTTTGACAGTATTATTAAATAAATAAATAGTCATAAGCCCTTAAATCTGGCAACCAGTCTTACCAAGGGTATTGTGTTACCCAGTAACTGGGTTGTAGAGATCAAATAGGCAGTCGCTCTATGTAAAACACTGATATTCAGCTTAATTCGGTTAGAATGGAAGCTGACCCAAATATAGTTGGCAGAACGCTAGTCAGTTTATTGTATTGTTTATAACTTCAACGGTTGTAAATTGACGCGTTGATACCATCTTCTAATATTTTCTAGGCAGCTTTACATGATAGAAAACAAAAAGTTCAAGTAAATGGTGTCAATTCACTTGGTTTACAAGTAAAAATGGGTGTTCCACAAGGCTCGATATTAGGTCCTTTCCTCTTTTTAGTATATATAAATGACCTACCCCATTTATTAAAAAACCAACCTCAAATGGTGTTATTTGCTGACGATACTTCCTTAATTTTTAAGATAAATAGACGTGCATCAAATCTTGACGACGTAAATAACGCCCTACTGCAAGTGCAAAATTGGTTCACTGCTAATAATTTAGTATTAAATGGGAAAAAAACTAAATGCATAAGATTTGCTTTACCGAATGTTAAAAGTAGTGATTGTGACATAGTATTGAATAAGGAGAAACTAGAATTCGTCGATAAAACTGTTTTCCTGGGGATAACGCTCGACTCAAGGCTGCAATGGGGTCCTCATATAACATCTCTTGCAGGACGGCTAAGCTCAGCAGCATATGCTGTAAGAACAATCCGTCAATTTACTAATGTAGATACCGCGAGGCTAGTCTATTTCAGTTACTTTCATAGTATCATGTCTTACGGTATTTTACTATGGGGACGGGCTGCAGATATCGAGTCTATTTTTATTCTGCAGAAAAGAGCCATCAGAGCAATATATGGCCTCCGCAGGCGCGATTCTCTAAGGGACCTGTTTAAAGATATTAATATCATGACGGTACCTTGTCAATATATCTATGAAAACATCATGTACGTAAGGAAAAATTTAAATCTTTTCAGTAAAAGAGGTGACAGACACACATATAGAACTAGAAATAGGGACCAATTAGTTCAACCAGGTTTCAGACTGGCTAAAGTTGACTCTTCCTTCATGGGGTACTGTTTAAAATGTTACAATAAAATACCTCCCCACATACTCCAACTCAATGAAACGAAATTCAAATCTTACATAAAACGCACACTATGTAGCCAAACATATTATAAGTTGGGGGATTACATCGCTGACAAAAATGCTTGGTTAAACGCTGGTCCTGCTCCACAGGACGCATAAATAAATTAATTAGCATTTGGAAATACTTCACACACGCCTAACCTACCTACATACTGTTGGAGCTGATGAAGATTTTAAAATACTATTTTTGCATTATATAAATTCAATCTCCTAGTATTGTATAATTGCATAGCTGCACATAAATGTGAGTACTATGTACATACTATAAAGCTACCATTTACTGGGTACGTCTTTCATTGACTTGAATGTGGCTTGGCGGCTGAGAGTATGTCATGCTCACTCTAATGTCTCGCTGATGGTGGCGCGTGTGTTGGATCATTTAGCTCCCTTCAAAATGGTTGAGCTGAATGGTGCTAATCTATGCGTCATGTTCGTGAACGGGCGCCGTCAGTAGGGACTGGTCAACTCTTTGCTGCCATGGCTTATTTTTTATTTAATTTTATATTTGAATTGTTTTTTTTATCTGTTCATTACGGACACTTTTAATGTTCTGCATCGTTCTCACATGCATAATTTCTAACATGAATGATGTAACCAATACTTTGTAACCATATTATTATTCTGATTTAAAAGAGTGTCCATGGAGTTTCTTGCCCGTTCTTCTCCATAGGTACCTACGCTTTGGAATGGGCAACTAGCTTCATTTTTCTGAATGACCGACCCCTTGACAATTCAAAAGTACCTTTAATTGGTTTAATTGAAATAAATACTTTGAGTTTGAGTTTGAGTTTGAGTTTGCAGGTATTGAATTTGCTTATCGCTTTTGGTTACTGGGCTCCACCTCTTGTATAGGTGTAATGTCTCCTTTGCTTTTTGTGCTTTTATATAATGTCTAATACATAAATATGTGTGTCTTCGAATCGGTAATGATAAATGACCTTACTATGTACACAGCACAATATAGTAGATTTTTCCTAAACAATAGATCTTAAATATCTTTAACTAAAAAATAAAGGTATTAACTTTGGACCTTATTACGATACTTTTTTGACCATATGTACTCATTGGTCAATTTTGCGCTTGGTTGTATTATGATTATGAAAGAGAATTGCATCTAAGTCGTTTTTAATTTTTATTTGTTATACTTTTACTTACTTCGTGTTTTCTATTTGTCACCATAATTATTGCTTGGCATAATGTTTATATCGAACATTTTGATAACTGCAAAAGTGGATGTTATTGAGCGATATAGCAACTTTGATCTACCTACGCGAAAACCTACACTTGTTTCAAGCCCGTATAAAATAAACAATATTTTTCGATGAGGTTATAAAGTTATAAGAAACAATGAAATGCATTCAAATTATTCGCCTATATAACACTAGCGCAAATATATAATTATTTTCCTTTCAATTACGTTCCGTTCTCATTCGGAAAACAAAAATCATACGTAACATTTTGGAAATGGGTTTTTAAGTGAATACCCGTGTTTTCGCTTATTATATTTGTGGTACGTTTCCGTTAAAATAATGTAACAAAACCAGCAAATCCCAGTCTTTAAGCTTTTGTAGCTGGCTACATTAATATTTATTAGCACGTAGTGCCAGATTATCGTGTCAACAAAATCCATTACAATGTCTGCGACGGTTTTTAGTGAGAGTACGTAGGACCAAAGACAGGCCAGTTACACATTGTTACTGTCTGCCTCGAGATTTATGGGCGAACGTTCTAACCGACCCGTAGAGCAGTTTTCGACCCTTGCAAAAGTTAAAGACAGTTAAACTCAACCCCCTGTAAGGTCTTTTCCATTTGGAGTGTTTTTATTTCAATAAAAGATGCGAATGCTCTCTCGAAAGGGATTCTAGGTAGGCACTTATTATCTCTTTCTGTGTTATAAAATGTTTGCAGTATCTTCATCTTCGTTAAAAATATTTTTTTACCAAAAGTTATTTACCTAGCCAATGAAATGATTGAGACCATCTTGGCAGATCTTCGATAAAATAAATGCTTCTAGCAAATCAATCAAAATCTATTTGAAGCCTTGATAACCATTAGTGTTGTCTGACTTTCATCAATTAACTATTAATTTAGACGGCACAAAAGATTCTGTAACAGTTTATCTTATCGTGTTATTTTTGAAGCAATGTGAAAACGAGATTAGGTCCTTTTCAAGTGAAAGTCTGGTTCATTTGCATAAGCATGTTTGTAATAAATCTGTTCAGCTATTCCACACAGATTTAATCTTAACTAGCGGGGGTACTTTGTACATATGGATAGTTTTAAAACGTGAGCTCGGTCCATTAGTTTCACGCCGCCGAGGCGTCGACCACACTATCGATCGTAGCTAATGTTCCCTGCTTTTTACTGTATTACGAAAAAGTATTTGGAAAAAATTAGAACACGATGTAAAAGGACTAAAATTTAAGCATTTCTACGTTAAAAAAATAAGACCTCTCATAATATTTTTATCTATAATATAGTATGGTATTATTATATGTTTTAGTCATTTATATGAGTACCCCTCCTATAAGTGTATCAAAAAAGCCTTAAATCTGTGAAGAGTTCTAAAGAGTTCAGGGTGATGTGGTAAAAAAGTAGCTCGTATTTACACTTTGTCTGCCTAAACACTTCTTTAGCATAACATCCGTGGAAGAGCTGGCATGAAGAAGCATTCGTAAACACGTTTACCTACGTATAAACATAACGCATTCCCTTCTTCGCCTCAATACAGCACAATAGGTACTTCTTTAGCACAACCCCGTGCAAGTGTTGGCATGAAGAAGCACGCATCTGTGGACCTGTGTTGGCAGGCTTAGCAGGGAAAGAGAGAGGGCTTATAATTATCAAATAGGGATACAGGTGGAAATTTAAACTATTTATGTAAAAGTAAAAACAATAGTTTTTTTTTGTATTTGTTTGACACCGGACAAAATTCAACCCAACAAGCAAATTCAAAATTATATAAATGAGGTCGTCAACCTCATTTATGTGTGCTATGTAACTATTTATGAATAGAAAAACTTTGTTTTCGAGGAATGAATTTAGGTAGGATTGCCAATTGCCAATTTGAAAACCCTAGATCTTAAACTATTCACGTGTAGGTATATTATATTATTCATATAGCCTAATAACAGGATAGTTTTATCACATAACTATGTGTCCTATGTGTCAATTCTGGTTATAAACTATCTGTATGCCAAATTCCATCCAAATCCATTCAGTTGTTTTTGCGAGTAACAAATATCCATTCATCCTCACAAACTTTTGCGTTTATAATAGGTAGTTGAATAGGAAGTACACCCACCTATTTTCAAAAATAAAAATGCCTAAGTTAGATATGTAACCTAGGGCGGCGGGATCTTCCGAAAGGGTTACCGCTGCCCTGGAACAGAAAGGGCTAAGGAAGGAACACGGGTGGGTTTTAGTCAGTAAGAGTCTGACACTCCCTTCCGCTCCACCCAGAGCGGGAGGGGTCATTTGATGACTTCCCATCCTCAAAAAAAAAAAAGATATGTAACCTAAACCAATGTTTAAATGTAAATTAATAAGTGAAATTTAGGACGCTAGTGACTACAAATGAACCAATAGTAAGAAAAGACGTATAATTAACGAATATTTCCATATTGGGATGGGCAGATTTGCTGATTACCCTTGCCAATGATAATAATGCGATGCATTGATGACTTTATATCTGAATCTGAAATTGAACACTTAAAGCAATAAAAATAATTCGATGTCGAAAGAGCTTAATCGGCGCTCGCATCGCGCGCAGTCCTCGGCTTCTTGTTGTCCCGGCCCGCCCGAGCGGCAACCGCATCTGCGGGATTCTTATGCAAAATCGATGTTTTTATTGCTCTTTTATGGTCCCCACAGTCTTTCAGCCAAATTGAGAGCAAGAAGAGGCGTGAGAGAATTCATTCTCAAACTAAAGCGTTTCTTTAATTAAGCAGAGTCCTTTTTTTCCACTTAACGACCAGTGTCCTTGGTTTCGTTTTCTTGTTTTACTATTAACATTTTAATAATATTGTATAGTATCCTAACGCATCAATTACTAATGTCTATTGGCATTACCATTGAAGGGTAGGTAATGGATGAACCAGGCAGTGGCTAAATGTTGTTTTGCTCTTTTTTATGTTGTACCAGCTTGCCTACGCTTTCGATTGGGTGGAGGGTGGAAATGATCCCACGGGAACGTACTACCGCGATAAAAAGTTCCAAACTCGGAGAAGTTTAATTTTTATTTCTTATTTATTTATTTATTAGATTTATTTTGTAAACTTAACAGGTCAACCCAAGGCGTCCACAAACAAGTTACATTTAGCAATATACGCGTACAGTTGTTTTTAACATAGGTTGATGGATTTGTTTATTTTGGGCCAGTTTTACGTTGTAGCAGTGAGTCTATCCATCATACATCCGATTGGCAACAAATTTTTTTTTTTGAAAATTGCCCATTTTCTTGCTGACTGTACATTTTTTTCAAAATCTGTGAATGCAGATCAAAATTTCTTAAAAGTTTTTTTTTTTAACTTTGTCCTACACCAGGAATTTCTCCTGTATCGTGGGTGCGTTTACAAACATTTAAAGTCACATATATAGGTACACAAACAGTCAGACCCGGAACAACTAGGTACTTGTAGGTCGTACAAATATTTGTTCCGTGCGGGAATCGAACCCGCGACACGCAGCCAGCAGTCAATCGTATAACCACTGCGCCACCCGTGCCATCATATGTGATTAAGGGTAATCATCTGTAGGTTCAAAAAAACCAAGCCTAAAACAAAAACACGAAAAATACCCTGTACAGGTATGTCGCCGCGAAAGCCTCTAAAGATTAAAACATTATCTCATATGTATTTATTACAACTATTATAGACCTAGTAAAGTCCATGATCCTGCCCTCTATGGGGTACTGCTACAACCATTTCCATGCATCTGTAAATTAAGAATTAACTGATACCTAAGCATTTTAGCATTGTTTGTAAGTTTTATTAAATTAACTAAGTAATAAGATTCTGAACTTGAATACGCGGTAGGTCCGTCCGCCCACATTTGAGAGACTCACGTTTGTGATCACGATGAAAGTTGTGTAAAAAAAGACTGAAATTGTAGTGGTCGAACAAGAAACCTCTGTAACATAATGTTTTGATTTAAAAAAGTGTCCATGGAGTTTCTTGCCCGTTCTTCTCCATATGAAACCTACTTTTTGGAAGGGGCGACTAGAATCGATTCTATTTTAGTGTAATTGTTGACGTTCAAAAGTGAATTTTATGTGCCTATCTATTATCTATATATATATAAAATTCAAAGTCCTGACTGACTGACTGAGACATCAACGCACAGCCTAAACCGCTGGTCCTAGAGACATGAAATTTGGAGGATGTATTCTTCGTGAAGAGTAGGTATCCACTAAGAAAGGGTTTTTCGAAATTCCACCCGTAACAGGGTGAAATGGGGGGATTTTGTTTGTATGAAAAATCTTATTCCTTGAGTCAATAAACTTGAAACTTGGCACGAATACTTATTAACTTTGAGAAAAAATATACAGAAAAAATATACTGCATTGATATATAAATGCAGATACATGATACTTTCAATAAAATTCAACATACAAATACAAATGAAAGCTTACTAATTTTAACCTAAAATATTAAACACTTTGATACATGATACTTTCAATAAAATTCAACATACAAATACAAATGAAAGCTAACTAATTTTTACCTAAAATATTAAACACTTTGTTCGACGTTGTGCCAACTGATAGTAGACTATAACACACCAAGTTTTCCAAATCTTTATGGTAATGAAAAGGACTAAAGAAACTAAATTTTCTTTTTTTCTTTTTTCACTTTTGTGATCTGTCAGTCAGGTCTGTTTTGCATAGGGCATCCTATGCAAAACAGAGCTGACTTGACGCAAAGAGTAAGACATATCAATATCTAAACTGGGTGAGCGTGACAGGCGACTAAATTGAACCTGCAATTGCCAATTTCCCATTGCTTGCGAAGTTTTCCGTTTTTAGTGAATGAACGCCTGCGTTCCTGCATATACTACATAATGGTACAACACAGATTATGTCATGATTGACTGATTGGCTCCTTAAAGGTACCTATAGCGGAAATATAATAATTTAAAAGGTTAAACTATATGTAATTATTTGCTTTGTTGGTTCCCTATTCAGCCCAGGGAAATAATGGAATAATACAACTGTTCATACACAGTGGCCGATTTGTTAAACATTCAAAATTTTTATATGTTGTTGAACACTCTGTAAAACCTGTAAATATTGAGATTTCACAGTGACTTGTAATTCGGCGGTATCATCGAAAAAAAACTTTTTTTCCACAGCCGTGGCTGTACCTACGCTATGAAATCTGATGTAAAGAATTTTAATCGAACCATATTTTTTAATATCACCATCAGGAGAAAGTAGGAATTTACGGCGAGAAAAATTAATTTTTGCTTGAGTGACAAATTGCCGGTGCCAGAGTATTATTAACAAGTGCTGCTAACAAAAAAAGTTTTTTTTTTTTTGTAGAGCAATAAATGAATTCAGCAAAATGAACAGTTTTTTTACATTCATAAATTATTTGACTGTTTCGTTGGTCTGGTATGGTAGTCGCAAGCGCTACGGCCGAGCATGAGGCCCTGGGTTCGGTTCCTAGCTCGGGAAAGTGTTATTGGATTTTCATATGAGGAATTTCCCGGAAGTGGGTCATATGATTCTGGATTTGTGTCCGGTTGATAAATTAGCGTCCTCTGCCCAACCCTTCAGGGACTACAGGCATGACGTTATCTTAATAAATAATAATTTTGGTTTTCTTTTAAATAAGGGTTTAAATTTTTTGTTCAGACGAAGCAAGCACAGTGTCTTTTCTTTCCAGTACTCAAACAATTTGAAACGACTTACCTAAAATATAACTAGGTTTTTATTCACATTTGGTAAAGGTGTAATGACGCTCGATTGATCTAGAAACACAAAATTTGTGAAATGTAATATAAATTATGTACAGCCGAATGAAAAAAAAAATGACCTACATAGTGGGTACATGAAACAATTTACAGCTCCCACTGCTACGTTCTCCCCATTAACAGATGTGTGCGAACTCGGCGTTGATGAGTTACTCTGTCATTCATAACGTAGTGCTCAAATTAGGTACCCACTGATTCGTGCATATGTATATGAGACAAATTAGTCCAGTCCTACCGCGCGGTGATAAATAGTCAGGATTTAAGCTAAATGCATTACTGCGCTGACCTGTGAATTAAACATATTTTCACGCTAATCCGTAAATTAAAGAGTTAATAAACATGTCTACGTCTCTACATACATATCACTACTTTTCATGCAACATTTAATGACGATGCGACGCGATTTTTATTCAAGCCGCAAGTATGTTTTTCCTTAATGTACCTAATGTGTAGGCCGGTACTGGGAAGTTGCGAAGAACGAAAAAGAGGAAGTTGTGTCTTTCTTCAGCCAAGTCTACTCGATACGTCAACCGTAATAATTGTAAGATGCACCTGCCGTTACGGATACGTTTCCAAGACGGCAACGGTCCAGATGATCGACGAGTTCAGGGTGGCTTATCATACTTAGTAACTCACACCACGTTCAGTTAAAAACCACACCACCATACCTACTTTAATTTGCCTGCTTCTATTATTTCATCTCTACTCTTTCTGATGTAGCAACGCCAAGTGATAAGCATCTTCTTCAAGGAATACCCTAGTTGACAGTAATTAAAATACCTTATGAATTTTGTAATGTTGAATGGTTGTGAGCTAAGAATGTCAAATATCTACTTTATTTTGTAAATGATTCATTAATCCAGAATCAGCATTTACTGTTCCCCCTCTGCTTGGACACTGGCCTGCTCTCTTGGAGAAGGAGTGGTCTACCGCGCTTCCCCGTGCGGGTTAGTAGATGTCACATGTCTTCGAATGTTTGGTTCTAGGGCATGCTGGTTTCCTCACGATGTTCGCCTTCACCGTTTTGAGAGCAGCGGTAATTAAATTTTATTTATCTATACAAAGTAAAGCGCCTGTCTGAGAGATTAATAACCAGCAACACTGCTCATTAATCTACTAAATTAGAAGTAAGTATTCACAGACATTTGTGAAGGTACTCATTAAAAATTAGGAATTGATTGTTAAAGTAGATATTAACATTATGATACATACTTTTATGTCTGCTTTGAATATTATTTTAATATAAAAAACGTTGTATAATAAGATTATCGATTATTATAATATTCTTACAGAGGTAATGAATGAAGTTTGTGTGCATGCAACACTGTTAAAATCATTGGACTATGTGTAGCAGAACTCACAGATTTGACGGAATGGTAGGTAATACTGATGACGTCACTCGAGTCGCCATGACGGTATGCCCCGTTTTAACAATAATAAAACATTTGGTTGCATTATAGAAATAAAAAAATAGTGTCGTTAATGTAAGTAATATGATGAATTAAATATATTTCGACACAAATAGCATAATCAGCCTATAACGTTCCCACTGCTGGGACACAGGCCTACTCTCTGTGAGAAGGAGTGGGCCGTAGAAGGAGTGGGTTCGAACCCACGACATACAACTCGTAAGTCGCGGCCTCTACTGGGCCATCACTGCTCGACACAAATAGACCAGAAGGAAAATTGTTTAATCGGTTTCCCAAATGGCCCACTAGCCTAGTATCTAGTAGATATTCGTTAGTTAGACAAATGCAGTAAGTTTAATTTCCGCGGAACTTTTGAATCAAATTCAGTAGTCCAAAAGATCTCCTTTGAGATTCGCACAGTTACGATTGCGGGTACTGACCATAAAACAAAGTGCATTTGGTTCTTCAATAAAATAGTTTGTTGTTCAAGTAAACACTTCCACTTCCACTTCCAGGCCTCTAGCCTTCTAAAAATCTGTAAGATAATGAGCATGTTAGGGCTTAGACCTTATTTTTTTTTAAATAACCGTGATTTAGGTCCATCATAAAGGAGATTTGACAATGAAATGACATCAACTTCGAAATATTAGGTACCTACAGTTACTACTATGAAATCTATCAGTCTCGAGATTCAAGCTCGACCATCGTTCTAGAATACATATTCTAGAGAGCGCCAAAACAAGGCACAATCCAAATCTGATTGGTTTCGATAAGCTCTGAAACAACGGTTTTTTCACTAATACTCATCCACTACTCGTATAGAAATATGAGTAACGCTCGCGTGTTTGAAAATTGAGCCAGGCCCACTGCGAGTCGCTTAAGTTTTTTCCGATGGAAAATTAAGGGTCGCCTTGTAGTCGATAATAAGATTTTCGACTACTTCCTGGCCCTCCGTTTCCTTTCGTGAGATAAACGCGAGCAATTTTCTGTTTTATAATACAGGTTGGCGTCTTCGGTGAAATTGGTGTCAAAAGATATGATAGGTAATAGAATAACTCTAGATTTCAAGTCTATCTTGAAACTAAAGAATTTTGGTTCATAAGAACAACGTCTTAATGATGTTAACGTCACATATCACTCACGAATGCACAAGTTCTCGATAAATTGTTCTTGGGTAATAAGAAGGGAACCTATTTAAGTACCAACTGCAGCACTCCTAACTTAGCCTGCCTAAGGAGTTGTAAGTTGGGATAATCTATCTTTAAAAGATGCATAACCTAGGCTACACGCTGAGAAAAGAAATAGACAAGACAAAGCGCTTTTGTAAACACGCTTCTTTAGATGTTGGTATGTTACTTCATTATCTTCTGTTTTGCTTCGAATTTGTCCTTACCTTAGATAGACAAAGAAAACCAAAGCTTTTTATGTTTTCATATTGATGTTAAAAAGTCGGTACTTACTTACTTACTTTACCAACGTAATTATAGTCATTATTCTTTGACGAGGTACTAAAGATTCTCACCATTATTTTTTGTTAGTTACTGTAAAATACCAAATACCCTACCTATATTCAAATTTTATTTATGTTTCAAATTGACGTCATTTCGAGTTAAACAAATATCAACTTTACTTTAATTTTTATTAAGTTGATTTCGGAGTTACTAGCACGTCGAAAAAGATATAAAAATGTTTGAATTTGTAGCGTAAACTGAATTTTGTTATGTAAGAATTAAAGTTATTTTTCAATAAACTAATATTTGTTTACATGTTTATTTGTTTTGGCGAATATGTCGCGATATTATATTAGGTACCTATCTATAATAATAATTATTAAATACTATAGGCCAACTTTATGACGGAATCTGAAACTATCTAAAACAGAACAGTGGTTCAATGTCATAAGAAAAGCACAATTTTTAGTCAGTGTCCAAACCCAAACATTTTTTTTAAAACACCAACCTACCAATGAATAAGGGTCTTGCACATTAACACCAAATCCAGCAAAGAATATGAATGTTATGTATTAAAGCAGTACCACCAACAACTAAATAAATATTTAATATTTCATGTAAAGTAAGTTGCCAAGACTTACAGATTAGACTTAGATCTAATGTACAGCCAAGCTCTACAAACCTCACATCTTGGTTAACATGTACGGCATGGCGGTTTCACGGACGTTGAACAAATACTACTATAGGCTTATGTTACAAATTAAGCCACTGACCTTTGACGTTGTGTCACGCCATAATTCGAATAGTTCAATGGAACGGCCAAGCCATACATTTTCCATTGTCCAGTGAATACGAGGCTTTGTCACTGACGATACAATATGTCAGTTAGCTTAGTGGGAGAACTGTCAGCCGTGACATCGTCAAGGCGGATTGTTCAATAGTCATAATATATTTCTATTATGGATTACGCAGAAATGAAACATTTGTTCTAAATTCTAATCTCGAAACAACTTGGTCGAATAACTGAGTAGCCGGCGCGAGCGACATGCCATTGTCGTCAGCATCACCATCGTATGGTGATGCTGACGACAATGGCTCTCTAGAATCTGTATCTGATTGTTCAATAGTCATATATTTCTATTATGGATTACGCAAAAATGAAACATTTGTTCTAAATTCTAATCTCAAAACAACTTAATCGAATAACTGAGTAGCCGGCGCGAGCGACATGCCATTGTCGTCAGCATCACCATAAGGTACTCATCATACATACTAGCGTCAATTATTATCTGCAGCATTGCTTTAGACTAGATCGTCTCTGCACACCTGAATTACGTACTATCCTCGAACTCAGACTACGTTTAATAGTTCAAAAGACAAATAAAACTAGCAATCAAAACAATTCACAGCTATTCACAAAAACACAACAAGATAGAGTAGTGACATTAAAATGTGACAATTATGACATTAGCGATTTGACGGAAGGCAACAATAGCTTTTAAGTTGCCATGTAGACTAAATTCTTCAAACAACGTATAAATAGTGGATTCATTTAATTTATGCTACATAATACATATTGATCAATATAAAAAAATGTTGCAAATACAAATAGGCACTGGCTTAAAACCTAAAAAATATTATTTTGTGTTTCAAGGCTTTGGAGTCTGCTTCTCCAAAACGTCTTAAGATTTGATGGAACAGAACCGAGTTAACGCAGCAAAATGAACGTCTTGTCCTGTAATAACTCCTCTACAAAAATGAGGCAGTAAAAGTCACTTAATAGCTTAAACGATGAAACCACTCCCACCAAAATCCTTCTAATTAGCATAGTTTTAGAAGTAGAAATACCATATGGGTGAACATGGTAGCTCCGTCTCTGGTTCTGCGTTTGGATATTGCAAATAATTGCGTTTTATTAATCAGATTTAATAAAATATATGTTTTTTCGCTTGCACAGCTTACTAAAAAAAAACTAAAGCCTAAAAAAACAGATAAATATCTGTTTCATATAATGTACGAATTTTAATAAACGCTTCTAAAATTAAGCGACGCCAAATCTGCCTTTTTTCTTTCAGCTTTTTGGGACTACGGGAAGTGCCGATTGTATAAATCGACGTATATTAGGTAGTATAAAACTTAGGGCGGCGCATTCCACCAAACTTTTAAACACAGAATAAGTCTTATAAGTACTGATTTTTTTTTTTTAATTTTTGACAGTTATTCCATACAAAATCTGTCAGATGTCAATTTTATTCTACGAATTAAAATTATCTGTCGATTGAAAAATCAGCCCTTAGTGATATAACTACATCTTATCCTGAGAATTTGATCTCTATCCAGGCCGAAGCCGTGAGGGTTTTGGAAATATGACGAAACGCTTCGAGAAAAGGTAGGCAAAGGTCACTGCCTATCTTTTCTCGAAGCGTTTCGTCGTATTTGCTTTCTGTTTTTGGCCTGTCTTGGCGGATAAATAGCTTGAGCTCGGTTTGAACTCTCACGAATAATAGATTTACCAGTTTCCCTCGGTTGAGTTAAAATTAACAAAGCGTCAAAAGTGCTGTAGTCAATTTTGCCGATAAAGTAATCTAGAAATTGCTATCTGACGTCGTTGAGCTATTATGAGAAATGAACTTCACGAGGTCTAATCTTATTAACTTGTTGGAAAGGTTGGTGAAATGTATTAGTTACGTCAATCATATTTCTTGTGTCGATTAATGAAAAAACAAAACCATCCGGAGTACCTAAAGCGTTTCTAAATTAAATACTTAATTAAAAACATTACAGAAAGTGAAAATGGTTATTAAAGTTAGTTAAAGTTTTACTAAGTCCCTAAACTTCGCTTCAAGAGGTCTGTCTACCCCGTATGGGGAAGGGCGACTAACGCGATCCGTTGTGATATATTATTACGTGAACGTTTTGGCGGCAAACGTATCCGTATTTATTCAGCGTGGGCGTTGCAACTGGCGGCCACTTGAGCCCACTCGTCTTGTAGTCTCCCCACATCCACTGAAAGCGTGTTTTTACCGAGCCACAGTTTTTACCTTACAATAATTGTTTGTTTATTTTCCGCGTGGATTATTAATGTTTTGTATTTAATTTTGAAGGTGTATTTTTAACATTCCATTCGTCGGCCCTATGTCTGTTATTACAACATTTCCATAAATTGCCCTGAAACAGGAAGATAAGAGTTCGTACACATTTTGACATGAGCGAAGCTATCATCTGTTTACGGCCCGCTAGGTAGATTGACCGCTCATCGTAGCGGTCTAGTGTGGCACAACGACGGTGGATTGTGAACACGCTAAATACAGTTTCACAATGGTCGGTGCAGTGATAGCATCCATTTGGCTACAGAACCCTAAACCCAATGTCCTAGTTATAAACGCGTCCTATTCCAGTACCGGATTATACGGAATTACGATGAGTTCCGTGTCTAGGTGTACATACGGGCTTAGTGGTGTGCACGCCGCTTTTCCCGTTGAGAGGTGGTTTGCTAGTGTTGAGGTGGGATGAATTTCAGACAGTCCTCCTACTTAATCCGCTTCACCGCACTTGGTTAAGATGCATTGCAAGAATCACCTAACGTAGTTACTAATAAATACGAATTTGTGTAGGTATGTATTAGTAGGAAGAATAGCTCCAAAATAGCGCTAAAATATGTAGCATAATCACAGATTTTATAATGTGAGTTAGCGACTGACATGTTGTTTATGAGACGCCAAAAAAATTCTTGTACCATCATTTTTCTACAACCGGCATCGCACCTCGTGCCTTATATTTGAGACTAGCAACCAAAATGTACCTAGGTACTATTGCATATTCAATAACCTATAGAGAAGCAGATTAAAATCTATATTTATCTTAATGTAGCAGAGTATTGTTTTTGGCAATGGGTCGCGCTGCATCAACGGACCGGAATAACCACGTCTAAAACACAATATCGGCCTTACATTATGTTTACACCACACTGAGCTAACATAGGACACATTCATTACAAAACCTCATCATGTGAGTTAGTGTAGTTAGATAGTGATTTGTAGCCCTGGGGGGCACATAGGCTTTCGTAACTACCCTCTCGATCTCGAATGCTAACGCTATTTTTACAGTCGGTTTGTTTGTTAATGCCTCTGTTTAAAGTAATGGTAGCAATTAATAATTTTCGCTTAAGTGATTATTGATTATTGCCTGCCTCGTTGGTGTAGTGGTGGTAAGCGCTGCTGCTGAGCATGAGGTCCTGGGTTTGATTTCCAGGTCGGGCAAAGTGTTATTTTTTTTTCCATTAGAAATTTCCCAATAGCAGCCAAAAGTAATAATCTGTAAGTAATAGTCTGGATTAGTGCCCAGTTGATGGCTATAGACTTAAACATAACTGGCGAAATGTGGGTGTACTATAAGTACACCCCTGCCTTACCCTTCGGGGATTACAGGCGTCATGTTATGTTATGATAATTGATTATTCCTACATCGACACGGTACGAACTGCCCACCACTTAAGTATTATAAATATGTATATAGGTACACTTGTTCGATATTGGTTTTTCTTACAACACCGTCTGTAATAGTTGCACATTATTTGTACCTACAGCCTACACCCATCACAATAAGAAAATCTACAAAAATGCCCATCGTAAGTAATTTGAAGTCTGTAAAATAAGCTAGCCATTATATTAGATAATTCATTAATTAAAACAGTGTTGTATCTTTTAACTGTTTCATATGGTTACGTCAAAAGTTTTTTTTGCGGTGCAAATTAAATGGCATTGATGGCCATTCAACTTGAGACTTGAGAAAAAATATATTTTATGTCGAAAGAAGAATGGCAGGACTCCATATAATCTGGGTGTTGCATTTAGACTTCGCGTACATTCGTGCAAATACTCTCAAAAGATAGATCTCGGTCAAATTAAGATAAATGATAATCATAGGTAGTATATATTTTTTTACATTGGGTTTCGCCAGGAAAACCTTAATGTTTAAAGAACAAGGGTGGCTCACTTTATACTGACCCCATGCCACCTGTGTGTGAAATGTGCTGTAAAGAGTACGACATTAAAAGATGGCGGAAATTAATAGTTCCAATAATTACAACAAAAGAGAAAACTAGCAGTAGTAGTCGAGTTTGTATAATAAGTAGTAGTAATAAGCCTCCTACTCGTACACATTCGTCGTCGTGTTCCATCACGCTCTATGCACTTTTTTACAAAGCAGCCATAATTATGACGTGTTTCTTGATGATCCACAATTTTTTTTTTCAATAATGAATTATGATATTTTACGTACGCAATGTAAAGCATGGCAAATTTAAAAATACGGCTTACATGAACTATGCACAAGGTTATATCTGTAACTATCTGCAGTTTTCTAACCTTTAGGCTTATCTTTTGAATTTTCATGTTGACCTCACTTTTGCTTCAGCGCCCTTGAAAACCATGAAAACGACGCCCATGGCGAACATTTAAAAAAATTTCGTAGCCGCCATCTTGGATTTACATTTTGCCTCACTATTTATGGAGGGCATATATCGGTTTATCGTTACGTGACGATTTCTACCACTGTACTCCTACCGCAATCCCCGTTAAAGAACCCCGTTCCAAAAATTAGAAGAGAATTAGAATCGTTCCCTCCAAACCTCAACGCAATTATTAATATTTTTTAAATATTCAATGTACAGTTTTGCCTTCTCGCTTTATCTTCAAGTATATATAGATTATGTAGACGATGATTATGGTGCAAAGCGTTTAATCTAATATATAAAGTCCAATGAGTTTATGTTTGCATCAGCTAAAATGTAAATGTATAGTTCATCAACAAGGTATCAGCGCAAATAACTACAACAAACATTAAATGTTAATTCACCTTCATATTCATACAGATAACCAATAAGATATATAGTATATTTGCGTATTTATCAAAGTTTCATAAAGTAGATTTTCATTCATGGAAACGCCAGCACGGGTTTCATCAACTGATAGAAACTGTAGCCATATGTGGCGTCTCATAAACACGCGATAAATAGTCGTCAACAACTACCGTCTTAGTTGTCGACGACTATTTATGGCGTCACTCTTTGTTTGCAAACGATCTATAGGTAATGGTACGTGCCTGCCTACTAAATTCCAACCCGAATAAATAAAAACCGATTTCAGACTAGCTTACGCAAACGCACGGCTTAAAAGTAGGAATATTAATTATTATTCATTTATACACTTTCCGAAATGCGGAACGTTACGGATAAAACATGAGAGCTTTGGTTCTGTCGCAGATAGTATGCAAACCTCACGTGCGACCGTGCTTGGCTTAGTAGAAACAAAATACAGCTCCGTACGAAACTAAAGAATCAATAGCCCATTGTAAAGGATCAGAAATACTCATAAAAAAAGTAATAATACATTTTAAAAACAATGTTTATTGCATATATAGTATCATTATCTGCGATAACAGGTTTAAAACTGGTTCCACTTTGTCTTTCTTTAATTTCATTAAAAGCTCTATTAATTTGTCGTAATCACCTGATTTTCTTAATTCTCTAATTACATGTTCCTTTAATTTCGCGTCATACCCGTGATATACTTTTGTCCAAAGCGTTTTTAAAATCATTCCATCTAATGTTTTACGATCGTATTTTTCCGCGTTGACCTGTAATAATAATAAATTGATTACTTTCAATGAATATCTTAAGGTTTTTAAATAAAGCAATGTTGAGTAAGTGAAATAGGTACACAAAATGCAAATAAAGTTTGTTTCACATCTCTTATCCGAAAAGGAGAAGAGCGACGTAGGGACCATACTTTTAATTTTACCCCAAACAGCTTTCTTTTACAATTTGAAACGATAAATATACACAAGCAGTAGAATAACCCACTGCTCACAAACACAGGCTTTTCTCTGTGAGAGGGAGTGGGCCGTAATTCACAACACGGGTCCAGTGTCGATTGGTGGATGTCTTCGAATTTTTTATTTTTAGGTCTTCACGTTTGTTTTCCTTCACTGATTTAAGAGCAGTGGTGATAAAATAATTTACACAAAGTAAAGGGGTGGGTTGGAACCTAAGACCTATGTACAACTCATAAGTTGCGGCCGTTTTCGCTAGGGCTAATTTGCTCTAACAGAAGAATGCAATCGGTAAATTCGACTTCACATAACGGAGCCCCTGTGGCCTAATGGATAAGGCATCGGCCTCCTAAGCCGGGGATTGTGGGTTCGAGTCCCACCAGGGGTGCACGCGAAATGTTGTATAAGCATACCACGTTTCGCATTTTGTTTTCAATCTCTTTTTTATATATTTAAGATCAGTTCTGCTAATATTATTTAATATATCAATTTCGTGAGCGAGAAGTAGTACTGCATACTAAATATCGCTGTTTTGTTATATTGTCAAAATAAAAATGATCGAAATCATCAAACTAGATGATTTCGATTATTTTAGTGAATATTGTTTTATTTATTTATCAATTTCTGGTGAATGTTTTAAACACGATGACGATTACTGGCCTATGGCAGCCAGTAAATATATAATTTAAACAACTTGTTTTAAAGCTATCATGGACTTGAAAGTTAATTCAGAACATTATTGAAATTATTGTTTCATTTCACTTCAAACCTATAAAAGTGTAAACTTATTTTTTTTTTCGTTATTCTTTGACCTATTATTTGAACTAAAATGATGAATTGGTCCCACAGAATTTAGAAGCCATAATAACTTCATTTTGAAACGAATAAATGAAAGACGATAATATTTTATTATTTTTACTTCAATATTATCAGACAAACGCGGACTAAAATTGAACATCATTTAGCCGCGCTATGAATACAGCGGGTGTGCGGCACATTGCATTCGCAGCTGGGATACGTGTGTATAAAGCAAACAGTAACAAATTGTTTTTAAATAAACGTTTTGCTGTTATGTCAACCCCCATCTTGTCCGTAAAATACATTTTTGCGGTGTACTCACCAAAACTATGTGAAGGAGCACTGATAACAAAAGAATGAAATTCGTGCTATGAGCCATATCGAGTTACTTACACTACGAAGGTTTGTACGTTACTGACACTGGATGACAAAAAGAAAAGAATGAAATTTCAAGAATGGACTAAACATCCTTTACGTAATGGCATCCATTTCTCTCAATACGTATGGGGTTTCATGCAACAATGATCCAAGCAGATTTTACAATTAACAATTTTGACTGCAAAGTATAATAATTTAGTTTTAACATATCAGTTACCGGTAAAACGAACAGGAGAGGTGACTTTGAAAACCTTGGACGACTTTTTATTAATAACTCTTTATAAAAATGTTTTACTTTTCAACTTTACTTGTAAAATTAACGTAGCCGATTATTTTATTCATCTATTGGGAACATAAGTCCTCAGGCTATATTTTTGCTACTCGTTAGCTATTTTGAGTACGAGTCTTTTTGACTATGTGTATCTTAAGTCTTTTTTCTTATTTTTTTTTTAATATTATTATTTTTTAGTTGTGATTGTGCGTTTTGTTTGTGCAGAATAAAATATTTTTCTTTCTTTCTTCTTTCTATTCCTGGGTAAATAAAACAATAATGCAAAGACTAACTGTTTTTTTTTTGTCAAAATGCGTGACTCTAAACGGCAATGAAAAAATTTGATGCTTTAAGAGCAGCCTCATTTTCCTTACCTATTAATTTAATGAACAGGTTTTCAATTTTTTTCTTCGACTTTGCTAGGCGCTAACCTAGTTTGTAATTTCAAAATAACATATTTTTACTAAATGCATATGAAAGTATATACGTACCTACTAATAACAAAAGTAACATAATATTTTTTTAATTGTTGTCTTTCGTCTAATCTCGGAAACGGCTGGACCGATTTTGACGGGACATTCACTGGCCTATAACTGATGTTAGTAGGAGACGGAGTAACTTGGCTACTTTCCGATATACATACGCGTGAAGCCGTGGGCAGAAGCTAGTCAAACATAAATACATTTTGCGCATGAAAACAAACAGAAATTCTCCAAGAGACGAAAATAAAATTTATTTGCAATAAGTGAGCTTCGTCC
Source organism: Apamea crenata (assembly GCA_949629185.1). NCBI lineage: Eukaryota > Metazoa > Arthropoda > Insecta > Lepidoptera > Noctuidae > Apamea > Apamea crenata. The sequence continues at coordinate 13,280,223 of OX451351.1, read as the reverse complement.
TCTACCTTTCAAGACTTATCCAACTTAATCGAGCTTAGCAACAGTAACAAACGTTTTATTTCTTATTCTTCGTCTAGCGTTTCCCCAATTGTTTTACTACGCCTTTACGAGTCGGTCCTAAGGAATTACTTAAGGTTTTGGCAGTGGGTATAATTTTACGAGCGACTACCGAAGCTATAAGTATCTTTTGCGATTGTATACTCAGATAGGTAGGTACAATCTCGTTTAAAATAAAGTCAAAGTTGTAATTTGCATGGTTCAGTTCAGTTGATCGTCATACTCATTGTCTAAGATAATTTGAATCTCAGTGCGCGCACGTATAATTTTACTAGGAAAACCAATACTAAGATTTACGCGTCATCGGTGTTATTAAAATGAGGCGAAAACATTGGTGTTTGTAAGAAGTTGTTATTCACATAGGATTTCCTTAATAACCGCTGAGGGAAATATTTGAATGCGCGTCAAATTATTTTTTAAACTTCGAACGATACGGACCTCTTTTAATTATTGCGCTTCTATAAAATTGTTGGTGTTTTTAAAAATTATCTGAAGGTTGGTCAGCGGTAAATTCCCATTTTGATCTTTTTCGCGGTGCTATTAATCTGATTGATTTTTCTGATTTTCAAAAAGAAAGGAAATTTTTATTAGACAAGAAGCTCATTGTTGACTTTTTCATTGATCAAAATAGCTTTAAAATGTTACACATTTCGTATTTCCATTGAACCAAAATAGGTTTTGCCTGTACCAAATTTCATTTAATATCAGTTAGCTTCTGATTATCTATAGTACACCTGAAGACAATTCAAATTACTTATACAGTATATCAAGAGGGATTAAACCAAGATGATTTTGTTTTTTTTTTGACGTTCAAAAAAATAAGCGTTCAAACCACCGTTTACGTATTTAATAAGTTCAATACTTACAATTTCCTTAAGAAATTTGACATAAACTAACAGTTTAAACACATAACAGGTCTATTGGACAGAGCCAGCTAGCGAAACTGATGACCGATGATGGCAGGGTCGTATACGCCAAACCTGAGCTGTTGAGGGAGATCGAGAGGATTTATGGACATTTAAACACGTCAATCAGTAACCCTGTTACAAATCTGGCAAACGACCCAAGAACTAGATCAACGGAAGCCATCTAGAACGTTGGCTTGTAAGCGATTATGATTGCTCTGAAACAACTTCAAAGTAACGAGGCGTAGAAGTTGTTCGATTCCGTCATACTCGAGGGTTAAAGGCTAAAGGCATGAAACAGAGGTGGTGGTACTTTTTTTCTAAAAAAGGGTGGCCATCCTTCTTATGAATCACCATCTGCCATCACACTTCTGAGCCATGTCTACAAGCTATTTTACAGAGTCATCGAGAACCGTCTCGCGAGATTTGATGACTTTCAGCCTCACGAATAGGTAGGATTCCGTAAAGACTTTAGCACTGTGGACCACATAAAAACGCTACGGCAGGTTATACAGAAGACCGAACAGTATAGCGTACCTCTCTGCTCAGCGTTTGTGGACTACAAGAAACCCTTTGATTCGGTCGAGACTTGGGATGTACTGCAATCTCTCCAACAGTGCAGACTATCAATACATTTAGGTGCTGAAGTGTCTATACGAAAACGTTACTATGCCAGGCTTTCTTATTAACACTTCAAGACTAGACCAAGAAACCTATCCTTCTGCAGCGAGGTGTTAGACTGGGAGACGTTATCTCGGCACAGAATGGGAATTATTATGGGGATTATTCATTGTAACGGTTAACACACAGTCAAAAATACCAAGACAAAGATACTTAAGTAGGAAAGGTGGTTGTCCAACATATTCTTAGAGATACAGCCCTATGACAGTCCGACAGAAGCAGGCTTGTTATAGCGTCCCGTTGCGTCAGAATCATGTCTGCGCCAGACAAGATTTTTGTTTTGTGCAGCGCCGACGCAGTGTACACTAGTCGTGTGTAGAAACGACACGAATTCTTGCATAGACCCGGCGATTTTTCTTGCCTTGGACACGCGGCCTAAAGGTCTTGGAAGTCTTTGTTTGATTTATTAATACTGAGACAATGACATGAATATGAGGAGAATTAACTATAATTAATATAGAAACAGAATAAGACTTGCCTAATAAACACCACATTCAATTAAGTAAATGAAAAAAAAAACTTATCTGCAATGTGCAGTTTGAAAAAATACCTACATAAATTCATTAACTTATTTACACGGAAAGCTATAACGACAAAGCGAATACAAAGCTTAATGTCTGTCTCATGACAATGTGATAATAAGAAGAATTAAATTTGAACAAAAATTTGTTTTGTGTCATATTTCAATATTTGGATTTCTTCGCGACTCTTCAATGAGTATCATAAAATGTTTGATCCCATTTAAATTAATTTGATTGAATAAATATAACAAACGATAGAAACAAGTGAGCAGCAGCAGAGTAGAAAAAGTTATACTAATAGAGCTAGAGATAAACTAGAGCTTATCTTTGCTCATGCATGAAGTGTTACTTGAAAAAAGGCAATTGCTTTTGACTACATATTTGCCGAAATCCTTTCTTCAGAAAAATCTACTTGATCAAGTTTATTGTCACTGTTAATTTAATTATGTCACATGGTTATGATCATAGATTTCATGTAATCTATATAATATATATAAAATTCAAAGTCCTGACTGACTGACTGACTGAGACATCAACGCACAGCCTAAACCGCTGGTCCTAGAGACATGAAATTTGGAGGGTGTATTCTTCGTGAAGAGTAGGTATCCACTAAGAAAGGGTTTTTCGAAATTCCACCCCTAAGAGGGTGAAATGGGGGGATTTCGTTTGTATGAAAAATCTTATCCCTTGAGTTAATAAACTTGAAACTTGGCACGAATACTTATCTAAGTAAATTATGAAGTTGGGCATTTTTTGTTTTTATAAACTACCCCCTAAAAGGGGATTAGGGGGTTTCAAAGTTTGTATGGAAGAATTTTAGCGCGAGGTCCGATTTAATCGAAACTCAGTATTTATACCTAAAATTGAAAGGAAAGGATAATGTGTATCAGGGTTTTTCGAAAATCTACCCCGGACGGCCTGAAAAGGGGTAGTCATTTTTACAGGGGAGGATTTTACAACGTGGCTTGATTAACTCGAAAATTGGTATAAATAATCCTTGAGTCAAGTTATGAACACATCCCAAATGATTTTTTCAGAATTCCACCCCTGTGGGGGTGAAAAGCGGGGTTACAGTTTATATGAAAAATCTTATTCGTTAGGTTAATAATCTTGAAAATTGGCATGAATACTCGCCTAAGTAAGCAATAAAGTTTATCATTATTAGTTTTTCAAAACTACCCCTCAAAGAGGATATAGGGGTGCTAAAGTTTGTGTGGAAGAATTTGAACACGCGGTCCGATTAACTCGAAACTAAGTGTTTATACTTAAGACCAAAAATAAAGAATAAATGTATCAGGGTTTTTCGAAAATCTTTCCCTAACGGGTTGTAAAGGGGAAGTTAATTTTACACGGGAGGATGATGATGCTTGGCTTGATGAATTCGAAAATTAGTATAAATAATCTTTGAGTCAAGTTATGAATACAACCCAAACGAATTTTTTAAATTCCACCCCTGTAGGGGTGAAAAGCGGGGATACAGTTTATATGAAAAATCTTATTCATTTAGTTAATAAACTTGAAACTTGGCAAGAATACTTGCCTAAGTAAGTAATAAAGTTTATCATTATAAGTTTTTCAAAACTACCCCTCAAAGGGGGATATAGGGGTGTTGAAGTTTGTGTGGAAGAAATCGAATGCGCGGTCCGATTAACTTAAAACTCAGTATTGATACTTTTGACGGAAAATAATTAATAATAATATGTGTAAGTAAATGTACTTATGTAAAGTTGTCGAAAATTGACCCCTGACGGGGCAAAAAGGGGTAATTCGGTTTTTTAGGGCGGATTTGTACTTGAAACTGTATGTAACATTTTCACGCCTAAACCACTGAACTTCTGATTTGGTAAAGAGATAGATGGCATCCTGGGGAAGCACATACTTTTTGTCCTGGCAGCACGTTCCCGTGGGATAATTTCCGACATCCACGCGGGCGAAGCCGCGGGCAGAAGCTAGTCAAAATATAAATTAATCTACATTCTATTAATGCTTTCGAACGTGGATCCACGCGAGACGCTAATTACGCGTAATTACGGCATTCAACTGGTTAATAGCTGTGATTTTCGTCAATACCAATATATTTAACATACTGTAATCAAAAAGCGATTACATTTAGCCTAAGCTGGTAGAAATGCTTTCCAGCAATTTCACAACAACCGTTACTTGCTAAGTATAAGCCCTTATCTCTCTCAATTTTATTTTGTTTACTTTTAATATCAGCCGATCATAAGCCTCTTCTGTAAACTAAGTTAAAAGGTTCCCAGTAAAGTTTTGTGACTGAATGCGAGGACAACGTAACGTGATGAGACAAGACACGGCTAAAACCAAATTCAATATATCAGTTGTTGTTGATATTTTGGTTACATACACAGACAAACGACACACCCTATACGCGTACCCGTTAAAAGTATTTTTGCTTTTATCCTTTCATGGAAGAATTCCAATCATGTGTGGTTAAAACCATTCAAGCCTTTAGGGCTGCATAAAAGGTAGGTTGAAGAATGTCTTCATACGAATTCACTTAACACTATTTTTGCAAACTGCTTCGATTTATTCGTTATATAGACTAAATATATATATATATATTTATATATATTTATGTAGTTATACAGAGTATGACTAAATATATATATATATATATTTAGTCATATTCTGAAATAAAATGTGTACCAGGTAAAGAATGGCGTAACTGTGTGGCATGATTGTATGATTGATTGATTGAAGACTCCTTTCCCAAATTATCTATTACCTACAATTAATTTGAAATGTTCAAAATAATTGTAGGTAGCAGATAATTTCAGTCTCAGTCAGCCAGTCCAATCTGGTTCCAATTGAACCGAATATTTTAGAATTTGAGTAAAAATATTACGGCAAAGTGCCTTTATAATAAAAAATAAACATTCCGGCACTTAATTTTATCGTAGCCTTTTTTCCGTTCTTTATATTACTCCTCTTTAATTAATGGTATTTACCAAATGAAAAGTCGTAGGCACAGGCTAGTCACCCGTGCAATTTGTTTCGTTTTTTGTCGAGTTTATGTTTAAAATCTAAGATATAAGGAATACTGACTATCCGTCGATTTTAAACCATTTTGTTACATTGACAATATAAGGAATAACGAAACGCCCTAATCGTTTTTTTTATGTTCCAACTTCTAAGTTGGAATATAAATACAACACCTAATACACCTTAATAATACGCATTGCTTATGTATATCGACACAAATAAACACTATAACATTACGTAATACATCTTTAATCAGTATGAAGAGTTATTTAAACGTCCTCAGTGCGGCATTTCATCAATCCAGTACATACGCAGTTTTTCTTCTAACCAAACTAAACTCTCTTATCTGAAATAGCTCTTCAAGCTCAGCTGGACTGTTTATTTCAATTTTCTTTGCCCCGCCAAACACAGAACCTTACTTTGTTTATATTATACACTCTTGTACCGTGTAATCTTTTTGTGACTTTTATCTGGTTAACTGGTGGAAATGCGGTAAATCGATACAAAGGTCAGACTTGTTTGTTAACAATATTTGTTTAATGCAGGCATCAGTATACGGTTACTATTGTTTTACCGGGACTTTTAATTATCTAATTAAGGAAACTGTGTGGAAGTAACCAGTGCCTAAGTACATCGCAGACATTTAAACATAAACTACGTTCATTTTCGGTGCAATTAAAGTCCATTAACATTCAGTCTTTCAGGAAATTGAGAAAGTAAAAGAGCAATTCAATTAACTCACCCAGCTAATATTGAGTATATTATTTGACGTCCACAAAGTATATTTTTAAGGGCAAACTTTGTGAGAACAGTATTTCGTTGGGATACATGCTCGCACAAGGCTCGGCTCAACTGTAAGGACTTTAGGTAGGTAATATAAATATTACAAAAAAAGGGTAAAAATATGTGCTGCCTAGATGGCTAGATTGTCTACCTACATGTAAAGGGAAGGTGATTATGTTAATGACCGCGTGGTGGCTATAAACAATGTGATCGTAGGGGGTTCTGGCTGGATATTCGCGATTCAATCATTGTATATTTTTTTTACATTGTTATAAGATACGTTTAATAAACTCGTGTGTGATGGTTTTATAAATAACTTAACTTCTCAATTCAGTTCCAAGATATAGGTAAGTAATATAAACTCGCCTTTGTTAAAATTCTCTGTTTAGCTGTTCAAGTAAATTTAATGAGCTTGACAGTTGAGTTTGCACCTAGAAGAAAACACGAAACCCATTACATATACCTATACATGTCAATAAGCTTTTTTTATACTAACGAACTGTGAGCAAGCATACCTATTATCGTTCATTGTAAACCATAACCACTGGTCCTCTTGTTTGGGTCAAAAACACGATCATAAAATATAAGCGTAGTTCTTTGCTTTTCGCTTTAGTTTCATTTTAGATAAATCCAATCGAAACAAAGCTTAACTTTATCCGAATTTTATTTTAAATTTACTATCCATATTTTAATGTAATTGATATGAAGAGTAGATTACCTATCACTACACATAATGGTTAAAACTTTGTTGTTATAATCTAAACTAAAGTAAATGGAAACAGTTGTATGAATAGGGGTGATGACATGTTTGATTTTAACTTTAAACAATATTGTTTGCAAACAATACGAGTATTATAAAAAAAGTAAAAGCTTCGATAATCTCATTTTACAATGCCTTCTTTGTAATTACATTATTTGTTCGAACATTTCTAATACTAGCCCTATTGCAGTGGGATAAAATTTACGTTAGCGATTGGCAAACTCTAGCTCAAGCTTGTGGGTAGACGCGTGGATGCGGGTGTGGGCGAAATTAACGAGGAACGTTAAAGATAAGGAAGCTTGAAGGGGAGAGGCTACGAGACTAACGGGGGGGGGGGGTCTCGGCTAGACCATGGCGTGAAACCGGGTGAAAAGTGACGCTGGCATCGGATGAAATGTGACTATACAAATGGCGCGGCCGAGACACGCGATGAAAATCACAAAGCGAAATAAATTACGAGTTGAACTCAAAAGTGCTTCGCATGCCATTGTCGCGGAAATCGGACTTATCCTCGCTCGTAACGTTTTATAACTTTTTGAAAAACATTAATGTTGTTCAGTCGCTAGGACGGGACTGTCGTTATTTTATTTTTGATTGCAATAGCTGTGTTACACGCTCGAGTTTTATGCTAAAATGCTTCTGCGTTTGACATAGTGGGTTCACAATTTTGCCCAAATTGGCCAATTTGATTATTTCAACTATTTGAATTATCCTTAAATTTCTATTTGATTGCGTTTGAGTGAAATTGTGGAGAATATAAAAAGTAGGCACTTTTAATATATTACCCGATAGTTTCCTTAAATCAAAAGTAACTGATTTCACATAATAGTACATTTCAGCTCGAACCGAAGGTGTGGCTCATCGGAGTTGAGAATGCAATGACAAAATATTGTATATAGGCACCCACGACACAGGCGAAATTCCTAGTGCGGGGCAAAAAAAAAAAAAAAAATAGTAGTTCGTTCCTATTTAGCTATATAAAATCTGCTCCAATACATTCAAGCATTCAACATGGAATGTTTTTATTCGATAAGTTTATAAGTAAGTAGTATAAATATGTCTTAAGTATATAGTCTTCGAAAAAAATCCTAGTATTTTTAAAGCATAACGCCGCTAGAGAGGTTATCATACGATTTTTACGGTCGGTTCCAAAGAAAAACATTTCGGAGGCCGTTACCTTTTTGAGATATTTGTGTTATGCACATTGTATTGATTGCGATATTGGAATCTTTGTCCCATATTCTGTCAATTAATGGCGATAAATTTGTGATTTTGACAGACTCCAAAAGCTCACTGCGACACTTGGCTCGGCTCACATGCGAGGTATTTCGACAGCCCTCGTGATATATGAATTGCTCTTAAAGCTTCAGTCTAATTCTAAAACGGTATGTCTTCAATGGATTCCGTCGCATTGTCAGGTAGAAGAAAATTATAAGTTTGTTGTGCTCGCCAAACAAGCGTGTGCCATTGGCGTTCCCATGAATACTACTCCACTGTATTTGGACTATTTGGGTAAGGTTAAAGAAAGTATTTGGGTCTTTGGCAGGAGTATTTTGATGAAAGATCAAAAGGAAACGGGATATGGTATCGAACTATCCAGCCAGAGATTTATCGGGTTCCGTGGATTGATTGTGACCTCAACAAAAACCTAGTTAGCTTTAAGACTTCGTTCCGAACATATTCCTTCAAATAAGGTTTATCTTCTATAATATAAAAATGAATCGCTGAATGTTTTGCTAAGCGCAAATCTCGAGAACAGCTAACCGATTTCGCTAATTCTTTTTTTAGAATATTCCTTAAAGTACTTACGAGGATGGCTCTTACGGGAAAAAAATGTAAGAAAGTTGCTTCACGCGGACGAAGTCGCGGGCAAAAGCTAGTTAATTAATAAAGAAAGCTTTGTCTGTAAATTATGATGACTGTGGGTGAACTGGTTGATGATGTCTTTCATATTCTGATGGAGTGTATTCGGAATGAAAACACTGGAACTCATGTTTTAGGATGATATAAAAGGTATGAAGGCTATATTGAAGGCATCACACAGCCTTGGCATGTTGTAATGCCATCCTTGCTTTTCCAGTGTCTTGTAAGGCTACACAATTGTATACAAAAGCATAATTTACAAAAAAGTTCGTACGTCTCTGACTTATTATACAATAAAACCCGCTTAATACGATTTCCCACATAATACACCAATTTACGTCAATCCCTGCAACTTGAGGCATGTTTCCATACACTTTATCACATTTATCACGGTTCGTTATCCCGTTTAATACGTCATCAGAACAAGATGTCGATACACGGATTGCAACACTTCCTGCGTTGTTGCAAAATTATGAACCGAGAAACATTTTTACGGCAGACGAATTCGGTTAATTTTTTAAATTGATGCCAGATAAATCTTATGTTTTCAAGGGAGAAACTTGCCAAAGTGGTGGCAAAGTAAAGAGAGACTGACTGTCCTGGTCTGGGCCAATTCTTATGAATCGGAAAAGTTACGCTTGCTAATGATTGATAAGGCGAAAAATCCACGTTGCTTCAAAAACGTAAGATCCGCTCCCTGTAAAATTCTGTTAATTGATAACGCAAGTGCTCACCCTAAATATGTTGAGCTAAGAAATATCAAGTTCACAGTCTTAGCTCAGTCTCAATCTGTCAAAAATACGTCTAATTTCCCAACATTTTGACAAGTTTTTGACGTTCGTTGTCGCCGAGATGAGACCACGACTAGATATTGAAAGTTTTAAATTACGAGAATTGGCCTTCTGGTTGACGACAGCGATCGACTGCTGCGTTGCGTGTCGCGGGTTTGATTCCCGCATGGAACAAATATTTGTATTGCCTAGTTGTTCCGGGTCTGGCTGTTTGTGTAGGTATGTGAGTTTAAATGTTTGTAAACGCACCCCCGATATAGGAGTAATTCCTAGTGCGGGGCAACGTTTTAAAAAAAAAAAACAAAAAATCTAAAAGATGTGCAATAAAAGCCACTTTTCATACAAATGCGATAAAAAAACTTTTTTGGGGTGTACTAATAACTAGCTAATCTCGTATTTACAGTAAGATACCGCAGTGTTTGTGAGACGAGATCTGAGGTTAGTTCCGCTATCAAATATGACCGCTAGTGCGACACATGACCGACATCAATTCCCTCGTGCACCTGTCCACTTCAAACGGGGCTGCATAATATATACTCACTAAGAGACACACCGAATGCCTTGTTACTTAACATGCTATGCTATTAGCAACATATCGATCCTAATGCAATTGTACATATAGGATGCTTCGTCCCAATAACCAGTAATATGTATTTTCTATTTGAGTCTCTGTTAATGAATAGGTACTTCCATGAAACAATATGATGTTTTAAGAATCGTGTCCTTTCGTTTGACGTTATTCCACGCGAACAATCCAACGATCTATCGGAAATCAAACAATGTGAACTTATGCTCGAACAATCCAGATGATTATTCCAGGTCCTTATAGTCAACGGTCCGTTTTTCATTTCGAAATATCGGTCGAAGGTCTGTTTTACCGCTTCAAATAAATATTTGTTCTCGCAGCGGCTGGCAGAGCACGCGCGAGCTGTGCTTTTGCGACCGACACCGAGAGCAAACCTAGCATAACTATTGAATGGTGTTTTGACTATACAAATGCCGATGGATACAAAAGCCCATATAATTTTACTTGTATTAAATACAGGACGTATTTAATTCAAGTAAAATTATATGGGCTTTATTGTCAATTGTTATAGGATCGAGTCCTACAAAGTTTCAACTTAATTGAGTGTGTAATGCATAATTAGCCTATAATGTTACCAGTGCTGGGACACAGGCCTCCTCTCTATGAGACGGAGTGGGCTATAATCTACCACGCGGGCCCAGTGCGGGTTAATAAATGTCACATGTCTTCGAAATCTTTGGTTCTAAGACTAGCTGGTTTCCTCACGATGTTTTCCTTCACCGTTTTGAGAGCAGTGGTGATGAAATTATCTACAAGTAAAGCGCCTGTCTGGGTTCGAACCCACGACCTACAACTCGTAAGTCGGGGCCGTTACCACAGCGCACTGGGCCGCCATTGCTCAACGAGTGAGTTGGGAGTAAGTGTATTCATACAATGTTTGCCAAGGAAAAACTGAATAAAAACTTGTAACAATAAGATCTTATTTAGGGCGAATTTCACCAAAAATTTTATACCTAGGTATATTCAAATTTTGTTTGTTTCAAATTGACGTTATTTCAAGTTAAACAAATATAAACTTTATTCAAATGGTAATTTAGTTGATTTCAGAGTGACTAGCACTATTGAAAAAGTTATAAAAATGTTTGAAGTTGTGGCGTAAACTGAACTTTATTGTGTAGGAATTAAAGTTATTTTTCCATAAAGTCATATTTGTTTACATTTTTTGGCGTATATGTCGCAATTTCGTTATAGAATAAGTCTTATTCTGAGATTGAATTTTGAATTTCTGTCATTTTTTCAAACTCAAACTTTTTTGTTATTTTTTCCATACTAGAACGGTCAGACGTCAATTTTATGCCATGAGTAAAAGATATCTGACTTTGGTAAAATCAGTCCTTAAACGCACATTATCATCCATCAAAATAGGTCCGGACAATGTGTTATAAATATTCGTCTATTGATATGATAAACAAACACCTCGTCCATATTCTGCCCTGAGTTGTATTCACGTTATGCCAATAGTTCTCCTCCGAAGTTACATAGTACTTAACTATCGCCATTCTAAGGGTATTTATTGCATAAGTTTATAACTTATTTATAAACTTGTATTGTAGCTGATGGTAACCTTAAGCTGGTCGCAAAATAAAAGTATTTAGCTTGCTTAGAACATGCTGATTATTAGTACTTAGTGTAACAAGCAATGTTCAGTCCTACCAGTACCTATGTACTCATAGGTACATAGGTATAGGTCTAATAGGTATTTGAACAACATCATGATACCCAGTTACTGTTTCTTGTTTTGCATGTTAGACATAACCGGCACGAGATTCGTTGCCCGGAATGTTACCACATAATTATATTTCATGATTTTTTTTAACGTATGTTTATTTTATTTTATTTCTTGTTTTGATTGTTGTTTTATTTATTTATGTATAATTGCATGCTGCTCTGGTTGCCGTCATCACGTCAACGCCGGCTGCCGCTGGAAACCAGTCCTGGGGCTCTGTCTCGTATAGGGTCTTAGCATTATGCTGAGCGATGGCCGTTTTGCGTGAATGTGACACATGTTTACCCCCAACTTGTTATTTTTTTGTGTTTGTTCTTTTTTATGCGTCATGTTTGCCGCAAATAAATGTATTTTCTTTCTTTCTTTTTCCTAACTATGGAAATGCTACATTTACAGTTAGGCTTAGTAAGTTCCAATAATATGTACACAATCAGTATAGCTACCTACCTACATCGCGAACAGTGTTGATTTGCAGAGATTAACGCTTACAAGTTAGTATTTCTGAGCGCTCATTTAACGATTGCAAGTTAGTACTTCTGAGCGCTGATTTGAATGATTAAAAATAAATTGGGCAAACTAAAACGAAGAATATTGAACACACCGGCAGCGACTTCAAAAACTCTTACGTCATCGTCACGAACAAGATTTCCCGGAAGACTTTCGTACAATCTCTTCAAATACAATAAAAACGTTTTAATATCGTGTTTAAATCATCGCGATGAAGATTAATTAAATTCATAACCACCCTCGTTCGTGTGTAAAGATGTGGGTGACGCTTTAAGCGTTCAGCACCGTAAGGCTGGTGATATGTATAGTTAAGTGAAAGGATACTGTGTCGAGAGCTTATTTCAATGTAGACGTATCCTGTTAAAAGTTTCAATGGACTGCTTTCGTAAATGGGGACATGTGGACAACTGAGCTATAAAAAGGCTGAATGCGCTGCGAGTCTGTGGAGTTCGAATTGCGAGCCATAATGAAAATGAAAACATATACATAAGTGCAAATCGAATCACATATTTACGGTCTCTGCAACAAATATGTGCCGTGTGAATATTATTAAGAAATGCCTGCTCTACTGGTTGTTTTTTTTTTCAATTCAGATGTATTATGCAGTGATATTGAAAAGTAATAACTACGCAGTTATCGTCATTAATACGAAAAAGATGGTGAATATTACTGATTAATTTAACCGGATTATTTGAGCGGTAACGATAATAGAGATTTTAATTCAATTTTGTTATGACGTATGGCAGTCTTAGTATTTTTAAAGTAATGTTCATAAACCTATTAAAAGACTTTAAAACCGATTACAGACTAGGGAAGCAGCGTATTCGCCTGTCTCTAAAACCAGCGTAAGGAGCAAAGTTTAATGGAATGTGACCGTAGCCCGAAATAATGGCCACCTCTACCAGAGACGAGATTGTATCCTCTAAGACAATATTGCCACCATATTGGATGCATGTGGTTATTATCCTACTAATATTATAAACGTGAAAGTTTGGATGGATGTATGGATGTTAGTTACTCTTTCACGCAAAAACTACTGAACGGATTTGGATGAAATTTGGCACACAGATAGTTTATAACTAGGATTAACACATAGGGTATATTTTATCCCGATATTCCCACGGGATCGAAACTTATGCTGGTGAAACCGCGGGTCGCTATTAGTACATAAATAACTGTAAGATTAATAATAACAGCAACATATTTATTGATCTGTTTTGCCCAATAACAGTTTATAACAGGGCAAAAGAGTGTCAAAATGAGACAGATCGTCGACCTGAAGAAGTCGTAGATTTAGAATAGTTGCACGTTTTCGTATACTCTTGTGGATATCTTGATCCAGTAGATAGGTAGGTAGATGTTGGCCCGCTTTTCCCTGCGGAGCTATAATGCGGCGTACAGTCAAAAACCAATTGTTACTATAGAAATCATATAATATCATGTCAATGTGCTTTGGTGCGTGTCGGTTCGTCAGCTGTGATTATTGCAACAGAAGTTGTAGAACCAAGTACAATCATAATAGGTATTTTTTTTTTTTTATAATAATAAATCCCTGGACATTTCACACAGCACCATTTGTCCCAAGCTAAGCAACCTAATGCTTGTGTTATGGTAACAAGATGGCTGATAAACTACTTATATACATTTTTTTTTGTAAATACATACATATTATAGATAGAAAAACACCCAGACTCGGAACAAATACATGTAGGTCATACAAATATTTGTTCCGTGCGGGAATCGAACCCGCGACACGCAGCGCAGCAGTCAATCACTTAACCACTGCGCCAACTGTGCCGTCAAAGCCGCCGGTAATAATTATTACTACTTAAAACTTGACATAATTTCCATTTAAACTGGAATTACATGAACATAAATCTGATAGTTTATACATTATGAAGTATATTAAGTAAATATATTATCACGTTTCTATAGCTTAGTTTGGTTAATAAGACCCACCACCAAAACTATTACGGCAGAATAAATGATTATCATACCTCAGAAGTTTCTGATAAACTGCCGTAAGCAATGAAGACAACTTAATCTTCACGATATTTGTAGCATGTCCATCAATGAACCAGTATTACTTTTTCCCAGCTACATACTACCACCTACTTACCAACTGAAGCTATGTAAATCGCCAATCAGAATTGTATTCTTAAACAATCATAGCCTTTACCAGGAATTTGTGCTGAGCTGAGAATTGTATTCCAATTCAAGAATTCAAATAAAAACTTAAATAAACTTAAAAGATTTATTATTAGATATATATTTGAGACCCTAACAACAAGCTCTTTCATTAGATATGTCACACGGTACAGTTTGCAGTTAAATTTTAGTTTAATTTTCTGATTTGCCCCACAAAAGTTCATATTCAAAATTCATCACACATGTTTGCGTCATATAAATTCATAATTATGTGCACCAAATTTCAACTTAATCGGTCCAGTAAATTCGCTGTGACAGACGGTCAGATAGAAACACGAGTGATCCTATGAAGGTTCCGTGTTTTCATACGCACGTACGGAACTCTGAATAGTGTAAGTCTAGTACGTTAGAAAAATGCAATCGTGCACGGCATTATTTTTATTGAATACCTGTTAGTCAATTTGTTCGAACGGCCACTTTAATAACAATAGGCTCTTTAAAAAAAAGAGAATCGGCTACGAGAGCGTAGCCCGCGTAGAATAGACGTGTGACTTGTCTCGGCTACGCCGTAGCACAGTTCGTAGCAGCTACGGAATGTTTTTTGTAAAATGAAAGTATCTCAATTAAGGCATTTACGAACAAAAAATTATTGAGGCATTGCATGTCTCAACTCTGATAATTATTAATGTATGTTTTAAATAAGATTTATAAGTAAGGTGATCTATACACTTAGGTTTTTATCTTATCGTAATGCACAAAACCGATCCTCACAATTTCTAACAATACTTTAGAAATAAATCGTCGTTGAATGTCTCTTAAGTTCATATATCATTTTTTGTGTGACTTGAACTATGTGAGAATATTGCGAACTACAGAAAACAAGAAACTTCACAGCCAAACTATACGGAGTCAAGTAATTATATACACTACTAATAATAATAGTAACTACTAATACACTACTAATAGAAGTAATAATATATATACTTAATTAAACTACACATTTTAGTTATAAATCATACTAAATATACAATCGTAACGTCTTTAATTAATGCTACGAAATAAGCCCCAAAATTAATTCAGCGCTGTTCATTAAACTAGAGTTAGTAATATGCTCGGTTGCAAAACTTCCCGTTAAACCAAGTACCTTCCGCCAAAGAAAATGGAAAGACGAATACAGATATTTCCTTTTATGGGCACTATAAAGAAACTAGAATAAGCATGAGGTACTCTCAAGACGTGAGATAGCTCAGACAAACTCGTAATAGAAGCGAGTTGAAGACAAGTGGAAAGTTTATGATACCACATGGAATCTGTGATGAAAATCTCAAAGTTTTCTGTGTGGCTTACACAAGGTTAAATGAACAGTACGATATCGTTTATGTATCAAAATGAACAATTGCATTGTCTCATTATGATAATGTATTCATGTAATCGTAATTGAAGCGCATGAAAATAATAAAATTATGGCAAAATAGTACCTATTAACATTCGCATTCTCAGAGTATAGGTATGTTTTCCTCTACGAAATAAATGTATTCTCATTGAAACGGATCGCGTACATAAAGTTTCAGCTTTACAGGCCGAGAGGAAGTTATCTAAAATTAACTTGCAAGAACCCATTCAAGTGAAAAAAGAAGTAAAAGTTTTTTGAAAAACACGTGATTGGTTTTCTTTTCATTGATCACGTGTATATTTTTCTTTCGTATTTGACCAACCATTTTAATTTGAACAGATGATGACGTAATATTATTTTGATATTCTGAGTTAGGTACTACATATCTTTTCTATAAGTATATTGACTTTAAAATATACTCATAACGTCGGATACACATAATGTCGGAATTTCTTGTATGTTCTTTTTTGCTAAATATAAATAAAAGAGAACCTACTTACTACTTTTTATACTCTTTAGATTTTATAGTATGTAGCTTTTTTAATGTCTATTTTTTTTTTCTCACCATTTTTAATATAACACAAGCTGAAAAGAAAAATAATATTACATTGTACCTTGTCCCTAAGCCAATTTGAGCATTATACGGTATATACAAAGACTGGCACTCACTAATGTCTCGGCGTGATCGGGCAATGTCGATTTTTATCGGACAGTAGTGTTGCATTTAAATGGTACAATTCTCGGAAGGGGAATAGAACGGTGGCGGCGATATAAAGTGCTTCAGGAAATAGATATTTTGGTGTTTATTTGCGCTGCATAAAGTGGTTGCAGTCAACATTTTTCAATTTTAAAATAAACTTGCAGATAATCTATCTAAAAACTAAATATAATAATAATAATATCCCTGGACATTTCACACAGCACCATTTGTCCCAAGCTAAGCAACCTAATGCTTGTGTTATGGAAACAAGATGGCTGATAAACTACTTATATACATTTTTTTTTTTGTAAATAAAAATAAATAAATATTATAGATAGAAAAACACCCAGACTCGGAACAAATACATGTAGGTCATACAAATATTTGTTCCGTGCGGGAATCGAACCCGCGACACGCAGCGCAGCAGTCAATCGCTTAACCACTGCGCCAACCGTGCCGTCATCGTGCCGTGCCGCCATATGTATTTGGCAAAGCCCTATTCATGACATATTGAGCAATACACTAACACCCTTATTCATAAACGTTGCTTAAAGTTAAGCAGTGATTAGCGACTGTTTAACCATACATTTTTAACGTTTAAACGTTACTTAACTTTAGTCACCGTTTATGAATAAACCCCTAAGTGGCTATGTCTAATCATTCAACTAATTAAACTCTAATTAATACTCAGACCTCACAGGGGAATAAGACCGTCATAATAATGAAGATAAGTCCTGTACAAACTTAGTAGCAATAGAAATGACGGTTGACAGGTCCTCCGTAATGACCGTAATGTCTATTGATTGTTCGTAACTGGGTACCTCGCTATCCAATCCATATATACTCTCTCTATTTCGTTGGAGTTACCCGGCCGCGCTTTTATCCATTAACGCTTTATTCGACCCAATATCTAATCATGTTTGTTATTTGAACGTAATAATAGTTCAAATGAACACAAACATGATCGTTTTCACTCAGTGCGATAGGTATATTTTAAATGTTTTTTCAACACACTTGCTCGAAAAGGGGCTCGTATTGTACCGGTTTTAGGTTAACAGGCGTGTTTTTTACTGGGTAGCTAGTCGCTAGTCAAAATGGCGGTTAAAAAAAAATCTCAACAAAGGCTTTTCATGCCTTTTTTGCCTAAATATTTTGTAAACTGTGTAAATATAATAAATAAACATTATATTTCATCACATGAATTTTTGTGAACAAATAAACTAAAAAAACTAGTGTTCTATACATAAAAGTACTGTTTGGCGGCTTTGAGCCTCCTTCAAAACGCGAAGGCGTACGGCGTACGTAAAATATCCGCGACCCATTTTGCACAAATATTCATGACAAAATATAATGTTTATCAAATTGTTTTTATTGTTTCCTTGCAAGTGTGTTGAAAAACGTCGTTCGAAACGCGTGAGAATTGTTATTGAACTCTCGGCTCCATTACACTGCAGTCCCGCCACGAGTGCAATGACAAACTTTGCAAACTTGCATCAAACTAGTAGTACCTATTGTGTCATTCATATAACGAAGGACATTTTCCTATAAATTTAGTACATTGAAACTTAAAACAAACGATAGGATATAATTCATCATTTCCCACAGTTTCCGCTATTATCTCGTCATCGCGTAATTATTTAGCAAAAAATTCTGATAAAACTTCCATCTGAAATTAAGACAATAAAATTTACTTAACCCTCGTGATTTTTTAGTGTAGGTACAGATATGACGGTAAAAGTTAATCAAGAGTTTGACAATCTGAAAAAAAAAAATGGCTAAAATAACGGATTTCTAGCCTTTGTCATGAAAACTGTAGTGGGTTCCATGAAAATGTTGGCGGCGCTGTTCTAGGAAATCGTAGCTTTACAAAGCAAACCCATCGTGACAGCCAGGCTGTGCATAGTTTGGGACCCGCTGTTAAATCAGTCAAGTCTTCTGTTGGTTAGAACTGCATGTTAATACTTGTATGTTTGTGAACTATATGTAAGTTGTAATAAATAAATTTGAATTTGAATTTGAGTACTTTAGCTTGATTGAAGAACTTTATAGCGATACGCGCTACGTCTAGTGGTAGGTCAAAGTCAAAGTATTTATTAGTGCGATTTTTGGTGATATAACAGGTCTTACAGATATTTTATAGAAACTCAAAAACCTACCCTTTACACACTATTAATAGGCGCCTGCTAGGAGTGCGATTAATTTTACAATACAAATTATATCGTTTAGGCATTGACACCGAACATAAAGTAGCACAACATTGTAGTTTTATTCAGCCAACAGTAGTGTTTCCTCGTCAGAATCGAAATCTATTTAGTTCATGATTGTGTCTAAACTAATGGCACTCGTAGAGTGTGTCAACGCCTCCGCCTGCGATCAGCGGGAAGACATAGTTACTCTAAACTTTTAGTGGCTCGGCAACAAGAGGGAATTGGGAATTAAAATCATAACATGATATAACAAAAACCCTAGAAACTATTCATATGTTGGAACTAATTTGATAACGATATTAATCATAAGTGGGGGACCTCAGAGCAAGTTTATTGCGTTGGGCAAACTTGTATAACCCATGTATCCAATAGAGCTTAATTTAAATTGCTTAGCTGAATGCCTTGGGATATTGAGGGTAGCTATTATGTTCCCGATCGTAAAGATTTAGTGATATTTTTGATCCGATCCCAAAAAGACTACGACCAAGTAGGTAATGCTGAAACATTTAACGCGTAGTTAAATTGCATGCTTTGATTTCAGAGTTAGCAAACACAACCATGATGTGTAATCGAAGTGGCCAGACCGTTATCCATCAGGGGTTTGAAACAAATATCAATGCGTATTTGTATGAAATCGTATAGACTACCTACTCACGTGTGTGAGCTTCAATTAATATGAAAAATGGCTACCACGTTCCTTTTGCAGCATGGATGTGTGTAGTTAGTCCTTTAAAGGGCGAATCATATTAGCTAGTAGTCATTCGTAAAACGTGGGAATTGAGTTATGATTGCAGGATGTTGTAATTTGCATATTATACAGGTTCAAGCTTATATAGGATCAAATTAAATTAGCTACCCATTACTTCTGCAGAGTTTCGCTAGCTTATTTAATTTGAGCCTATATAAGCTTGTATGCACAATGTTCCCGCACCAACTGTGCTCTGCGCATCTTCTTTGTCGCGATGTCCGTCTTCATGTTAATATAAACATCTTTTGCATCTATATTTTGCGTCAGAAAAATTTAATGTTTCCTAGTTTTGAGCACGGCCAAATAACGTACCGTAACTAATACGTCCACCAGTTTGTTATTATAACTGAGAACCCAAATGATTAAGGATAGCAAAATCAACTGTCCCTTTAACATCAATACAGCTCTATTGTTTGACTGAAGGGTTCGCTTACCTCCTTTAGTTTAATCGGTTACTCACGTCACAGATTGATAGCTACTTGAAGGGTTTTTGATACCTGTACGGCCCATTGGCTCTATTCATTAGGCGCTTATCTTTCTGAATAGCCCAAGCTTCAAACAAGAAATCTGAGAATAGAAAGCAAGGTTCAATATGACCGTTTGCTGCAAATGGTTCTGTAAACTGCAAACCATTGATTGATTTTTGAGCTGGCATTAAACGAAGCGAATTCTGTATATGCCAGTCGTTTTGTTGGTAAACTACGATGTCAGTACAGCACAGCAAACCCTTTGTGTCGGCTACCACGCTACCACACCGCGATTTGACTGTGTCTTCACTATGCCATTATACTATGCCGTGTTTATGTTCAAACCTTCCGCCGTCATTGAAAACTTTAATTTTTGTTTTGATACGTAAGGGTCGCTAAAATACCCGCTTTATCTTACTCATACGACTTTTTTAGACTAGCAACATAATAATACGAGTAGGTAATCGGGTAGTTCAACTCATCTAATAGCAGTCTAACTTACGAGTTGTAGATCGTGAGTTCGAACCCAAAAAGGGCACTTTACTTTGTGTAATTA
Organism: Apamea crenata; assembly: GCA_949629185.1. Taxonomy (NCBI): domain Eukaryota; kingdom Metazoa; phylum Arthropoda; class Insecta; order Lepidoptera; family Noctuidae; genus Apamea; species Apamea crenata. Next base: position 13,259,821 of record OX451351.1, on the reverse strand, counting down.
ATTTCATCACCACTGTTCCCAAAACGGTAAGGGAAAACATCATGAGGGAACCGGCATGTCTTAGAATAAATAATTCGAAGTCATCTTTTATTTATTTATTAATAACCAACTTACATTAACAGTTTGCACCACACATACAAGTTCATCATCATCATCTGCCTAGCCTTTTCCCAACTATGTTGGGGTCGGCTTCCAGTCTAACCGGATGCAGCTGAATACCAGTATTTTACATGAAGCGACTGCCTATCTGACCTCCACAACCCAGTTACTGGGTAATACGATACCCCTTGGTAAGAAATAATAATAACAAGAAACTGTTTTATTTAATTTATCTACTCCTAGGAGATTGTACTGGGAGTGGCAATGGACTCCAGGTATCGAGTAGCAGTGTGCAAGAATACCAGCTGTGCGATTCTGTAACCATCTCACCGTGAAAACTTAGATGAAGTGAGCTGTCAGTCCAAATAATGCTAGGGATTGAAACTACTGACAACTCACATCAAGCTCACTTGAGTTTTCACGGTGAGATTTTTACAGAATCAACCGGCAGTTCAGTACTCGCGAAGACATCTGAGGACTCATCATATAACAGAATGTTGTTGATATGGGCGAGGGCTCATCTAACATTCGCCAACCCGCAGTGGGCCCTTGTGGTGGATTATAGAAACTTCCACTCACATAGAGGACGCCTATGTCCTAGCAGTGGAAATATTATACCTATAGGCTGATTATGTACAGTTACAACGATCAATGATCTACTATGCAAGAGTTTCGACCAACACCTAAAGAGACACGTATTTGATGATGACGTGATTATAACACGTAATTATGCTAAGGCTGCAAGAGTTATGAAGATCACTGCAGTTAATGACCTTGCTTTTATAAAACCGAGTCATTTATTAAACTGTCAACAAAAAACAATAACTATTTTAAGACGCGAGAAGATTCGGTAATAATATTCTTTTAGGTCATATAGATTGTATATAAATTATATATAGAAACTATTCTATACACCGTTGATAAAATCTAAATACTAGTTGTAACAAAAGATTTATAGTGAGTACTAGGCATGGCAATTTCAGTATGTCTGTAAAAGATATCCACAGCTTTTCTAAACTTTCTAAACTAAGTAGAGATTTTGAAAGTCGATCCTGGTAGACTTCTCAAACTTAATACGGAACCATGTTATCCGCATATACTAAACACACACATCTTGAGTAATATTCTACATACTGTAGGCTTGAAGAATGAGTTCTTAATGAACTGATGTAATCATCCTTCTCATTTGGAGCTACTTAACTGAAACAAATTACTAATTAGTCAAGACGAATCACGAAGATGTTTTTGTGTTCTGGCTGCTCCGTTTATAAAATTGGAACAAGATTAAATGAGCACCAATAGGAAGACGGTTCACTCAAAACATATTTGAACGTAGCTCATAATAATTATTTAGTCACCCTGTAACTTTACTTAGAACTGAAAATTACACAAACAAGAATTGTTGTACTTACTCGACGCTGTATTTGACTTCGCACCATACCCAACAGCGTATTCTATTGAGCTTATATATATATATATGTTTCATATTTATCTAGTGAATGAGGTTTAGGAGTTCATAGGAATTGGATTTGTATCTTAATTGTTTGAAGTTTCAAATGATTACTTTTCTTATTAATAGGCACTTTGATACAGGGTGCAAAAGAGCCTCCAAGAGTGACGAAGCTTATACTCGTATAAGTCGCGCTACTTGGGCAGTCAGTTTCACTACCAACTTTGCTGATTAACACTGCAACTATTTTTGCTTAGCCGTTCATAACACTAACAATATAAGGGTAAGGGTACCCTATCACTGTTGCTTACTTTGAAAGTTAATGTTTCGCCCGGTTGGTAGGCTGTATGGCTTGCATGTTGTTTGTTCGATTAATCAGGTCGAAAACATCTAGAAAAGCTTCAAGTAGTAGTTTAAAAAAAAGCGAATTATAGTTTATGTTCCATTTAATTCGGTCCACAACGCGTCCCACGCTAAACGTTCCAAGGCAAACATTTCCAAAAAAAAATTGTTTACTGTCTGTTGCAGAGTACACAGCACTGTATTTTTTTAAATAGTTGGTAGTTAGTAGGTAGTCAATGTGCATACATCCTTGTCCAGGTTTGCTTTTTTACTCCGATATATAAATATTTTTATCGTTTTAAAATGCCCGAATAGCGAATACAAATAAATCAGTGTCAGTTATGAAATATTCGGTATGTAGTCATAGTTTAAATGGTTAACCAGTTAAAGGGTGATCAAAAATAGCGTTTACCTAGTTGAAGCTTCCGTCAAGTTACACGCAGAATATTATTTGCCGATAAAGGCCATATATGGTGCCGTCGGCCCGAGCAATACTTTAAGTTCGCAAACTGTTACTTGTATTTATCTAACGCCATACTTACCTAAAGATTCTATTTCATACGGTTATAAAAACAAGTTATATCATCATCACCTGGTTAATGTGTATAGCTTAGGGAGCAATTTTCACGTTATCTTGGAAGTAATGGTAAGCTAGCAGAGAACGTAGTTATTATTTAATTTATTGGCAAAAAAGTGGACTGGTAACCGCGCGCGGCGCAGTGGTTAGTGCCCAAGGCATTACGGCTCTATTATTTGTGGCAACACAAACAAGGCGCGCATGTGTCGCCTGGAGTCGCCTGTGTGCAGCGAGAGCAAGGATCGTGTTATGATTATACGCCGCCGTGAAGCTTAACGTTAACGTGTGCAACACGTGCTCCAGCCAACGAATAGACTCGCTAACGCCGAGCCACGCGACAATCTGTTTCGGAACGGTTGATCGGTGTCGATCCGCTAAACTTTTATATCGACATGTTAAGTACGGTCTCCGGCACAATTGCAACATCTGTCACGTTCCGACGGTGTTTTTCGTTGCTGTAATATACTTTACGAGTGAGTATAGAGTAATATTTATGAGTTTTCATACATTTGACTTATGCCCAAAAAGGCTTTTATTCTGTAGTAGCTGGCCGTTCGGTATTTAACATTGGGACAGTTAACGTTCAAAAATGTATTCTTAAACACTAAATCAGAGATGACGACGCACACGAATAATCATGGAAGCCACCTGCAACGTCTTAGATAATTGAGAGCTCTAGAGCAACTCGACGCATTCTCATATCCTACTTCAATTGAAGGATTTACTTTCGTAACTTGCGCTACATACATTAATGACGGCTGTGCATTGAGCATGGAACATAAACGGTATAACTGAGCTATTTGTATATTCAGTTTAAAATTGGCGGAGTGCGGCGCGCACCGAGCAGTCCGAGGCGACACGTGTGATAATATTACTGGCCGATAGCACAAAATAATCTCCTTAATGCGTAAAATAAACGCTAGCTGCATTGACAGCGACTGATTAAATTAATTACACTGTGAATTAATCGCGCATGTAAAGCGGTAGCTGAAAATGTTTATTTTAAAATTGTATTCGTGTCACTTGGTCCAATTGTTGTTAATGTGTCGTGTGTTGTTACGATTGATCACATCGCAGAATAAACCAACGGTTTTGTGCATTGAATAAAGTATTTTTAGTGCAAAGTTTTCATAACCCCATACGTGGCACATTGCGGTAAAATAAATACACTATAATTTTTGTGCCTAACCGTTGAAATATATCCTGCTCCAAAGCACCCCACGGCTAAGCTACTCACGTGCACTTAGCTTTGCTCTGTATGAAAATGTAGGAAAGATCGTTGGCAAACAAATGAACCGAGCATCAGCTAATGTGGCAAACCTGTCACGGATGTGCACGGGGGCACATCCTATCTTGCAGTGAATTACCGAATCTCCTAAAGAAGGCATTCGATAACCAGCACCCCAATCAATGAAACAGAGTCCGAAGTATTTTGAAAAAAAAAATTTAATCCATTGCATCATAAGTTTGAAAAATCCGTCTACTCTACAACGTAAATAAAGCAATCAATGTTGTGGAGCTGTTAAAATAAGAGGCATTGCCATTGTAAGTGTGTTACGCAATTACCCCGCAGCCATGCGCCCATGGACGTAGAAATATAAATGTTATGAATCACGTGATTAATCCCGGGATTATTTGTAATGCCCGGGCAATAATAATGACAAATTGAATAGTGATTGCGCCATTGGATTTGTCATAAATATATATGTATGTAAAGATTTTTGACGTCTTAATTTATCACTGGGTTAGTTCATTATGACATTAAGGGCTAATTTTTCCAACGCCAGATAACTTTTATTCGAGGAATAAAATTAACGTTTGACAGTTTTTGTATGAAATAACTGTCAAAATTTCAAAATTATTCCTCGAATAAAGTTATCAGAATCGGCCCTAAATGCAAGAAGTTGTTGTGCATTTTGATAATGTAGATGGTAAACCTTTCGTACTTTAAAATTTGGTCTAACAAGTCCTGTGATCCGGTCATCTCAAAATTATGATTACTAAAGTAAGCGAGGACACGTGCGTGACGTCAGACGGGCAGTGCATTCAAGTACGCATGGCGAATGCACAGACTTTATCTGAGGACGTCATAAAATAACTTAGTAATCATAAAAATTAAAAATAGTAGCTATGTAGATGCCAGTTACCTCCTTTAAACCTCAATACATTTTCTTTCTATCGAAAATATCGGATACTTTAGAAACCGCTTGCGCACTGTTGCAAATTGCTGACTAACAAGCAGACACCTCGAGTCGCTATCTCTTTGAATTCTCCATTTCCCTCTCGGAAAATATGAAAACTACCTGTAGGTACTTACCTACTAACATTGGTTTGATACATTATTGTTGGGACTAGAGTTTCGTGTACTTTTTTATTTATTTTAATGTTTTCGTGCTTGTCAAACTTATTGTACCTACCTAGATAATAAATGGTCCTACAATTAGAAGTGCACACTTGTTTTTATTCCTGTTTATGTTAGCACATATGTAATTGTGTAGCCTCTGTTGGCGATCCAAGAAATCCTACTATCCTACTTCCTACTAATATTATAAACGCGAAAGTTTGTGAGGCTGGATGGAACTCTTTCACGCAAAAACTACTGAACGGATTCGAAAAAACAAAAATCAAATGAAATGAAATGGCACACAGATTGTTTATAACCGGGATTAAAACACAGGATACTTTTTATCCCAATATTCCCACGTGATCGAGACTTATGCTGGTGAAATCGCGGGGCGCTGCTAGTTAACCCCCGACAAAAACAGAGGGGTGTTATATAACACAGTTAACACAGCATAATCAGCCTACAATGTTCCGATGCTGAGACACACCCTCCACTCAGACACACGGTAAGGGAGAGTGGGCACTAATCCACCAGGCGGGTTAGTGGGCCTAGTGCCTAGTTCACAAACTCAGTTTCATAGTTTAAAATTATTATTTATGTCCAACACTATTATTTGGTGGAAACCTAAAACTCTAAAAGGACATTTCGAAATAGCGATTATTTAGTCGAAAATTCAAAAGTAATCATTTTGTATCACAAAACTCGTATAAGAAACTCTGTTCAAAAAAAAATGTCAAACGATTGGCTGCAATCTTAGCCGCAGGAGCACTAACTAAAAACATTTTTGACCGCACGGCCATTCGTTTGTCCAGTTTTATTCGAGATTGTGGCCAGTCGTGTGACAAGTCATAGTTGCGGCCGCGTAGGGCGCGTATCACTGACTTATTTAAGTCAGTCTCATTGATCGTAATTGTCATTTTTGTAGTCAGCATACAGGACGTAATCAATATCGATAGTATTACAAACGAAAATAAGTTGATATTCCCACAATTACACGCTTAGCAATTTTGTATGAAAAATACCACCCGCCAAATTTCCAAGATTTGCTGGTTTAAAATGCGAGAGCTTTTCGTCGTATTTTCACTAAATTTTAATTCCACAGAAAAAAGTCTGGACCTGTCGAATCTAGTGAAATCGGGTGTCAATTAATGTCAACATTACCTAGAATTTATTCTTTCGGAAACATTTCTCTCAAATTTTCAAGTTTGTTTCGTGCTGCATAGCTTCAAGCTAAAAAGCTAGTGAAAATTTTGTTTATTCACAAATCCTCTATGATCAAAATGGGATAAGTCACTCGTACTGATTTGGTTAAATGAAATTCTCAATCCATTAAAGAAGTTTGGGATATAGTTAATGAAGTTAATGCGGTGTCTTATTAATGGCGCGTAAGGAATAAGCCACATTTTAACTAAATAGTGTATATATAAGAACCGTAAAATTCGGCACCAAATGAAAATGATAACAAAAAAAGTTGTGTACTTTGGAATTTTCACCCTGTACTACTTTCGTTAACTTTTATTTACATCCATAAATGCAACTACCTGTAACGTCCATAAAATAATATGCTTTCCAAAAATCTTTCTTGAATTCTAATTTTAATAATAAACTTAAACACATCATTTTCTTGAGTGTTAAAAACAGTATCATATTCTTAGCGTGAGTGGTTGTTTGAAACACATCTCGACGCATAATTTTCAATTTTCTAGGTGGATTTACTGGCGTCTATTACACGAGATGATGAAGGCTTTGTTCCTGTTTTAGGGGTAAAGAATAATTTGGCAAGCGTTACGCGTCGTACACGAGTATATTCTCCAATCTGTTGAGAACGGGCGCTTCCGGTGAGATGAGGCAAACGCTCCGCCTCGTCGCCGCCGTAGTCGCGCTGACATACACCCCACATTTATTTACACGACGCAGATTAATTCCACGTCATCCTACACATATCCACTGTAAGACCCAGCCATTCTCAATCATATCGCCATACAAAACACCGAGACAGATCTCTGGTGGCGACTAGCCTTGCTTCCCTAATCAACGTCTAATGAGCACTTATCTAAATGCACTCTTTTGTTTTATGACATTTCTTAGTACAATAAGACTTCATTGTGTTGTGTATTATACGGTTTTGTAATAATCTTTGAAAAAGGTCATTTAAAAATAGATGGAATCACAAAATGTTTAAATAAGCACTTTAAAAAAGTCACAAGATTATATGTGTTGCGTTTGTGGTTCTGGCGAAAGTTATGGCATTTTTCTTTATCCCGACTAAAGAATTGCACTATGCTACGATCTTGCAGAAATACTTTGAATGATCGCAGTGATTTATAGTAATTATGGCCATATTCCGTACTGTTTTTGCCGCCATGTGGTTCAATTCATTAACACTTAACTTGGTCTACTCTGACTTATTGCTCTGGCTAATACAGTTGTGCACAGTAGGGTAGTTGTCTGGGTAAAAAAAATATTATTATATTGATACAAATTAATATTTGTGGCCTCTTACGGCAAGCTAACATAAGCCCAAAGGACAGGTGGTTTGGTATCGATATATAAGGAAACAACAAACTACCTCAAACACCGTATATTTATGTTATTTATATATTTATAAAAATAAATCTAAAGCAATAAAAGGTGAACCTTAAAAAACGAATTTACCTTATCATTAACAAATTAGGTAGGTATCTATAGCTATGTCTTAATATTGCCAGCCAGCCAAAACTTCAGCAATAAGAGCTAGGGTCGTGGGGAGTTGGAGATAAACCCAGTAGGTACTGTTCCGTTTTAAACGTTTAAATTAAATAATATCAATTTCAAATTTAAGGTATAATCTTCCAGTTATTTGAATGTTATTTATTAGTAAATGGGCGCCAGGGACTTTGAGAGTCCCGGATCCCGGAGCCGACGAAGGTGTTCAATATACTTCAAATAGGCCATGCAATAGGCAATATATTTGAAGGCCATGTTAACCGGCTAATGTTTTAGCCTTCTAGATTTGAAAGTTCGGTCTTCCTTTTCTTTTGTCAACCAAACAAAAAATGACAAAGATAAAGCGCGTCAAAATTTGGGAGTGGGGGTCGTGACGTCACTGGCTTGCAAAAGTATCGCAAGTAAGTGACGTCACGCGGAACTTTAACGGGCGATATCTTCATCATTTTTTATATAATTGACAAAAGAATACGGGTTCAATATTTTTTGACTCTAATAAATCTAACTGACGGACTAATTAGATTTTTTTAGGAAAATAGCCTATTAAATTTTGTCATTGTGCTTCGTACATGGATTAATAAATACAAAGCACACACTCAGAAAGCTCTACTGCAAGAAATTTCTTAAAAAGTATGCTTATTTATTAAGAAATTTCTCATACATACGAGTATACTCGTAACATTTAACATTTGAGTAAAAAGGTACTGCTGTACCTTCGCACTTAAATGTTATATGTATGTCGTATCTTTATCTATTTTACTGTGTGTACATACATAAATAAATAAATAAATAATTAAAAAAAAATATAAGTATTTGATATATATAGCGGCTTTTCAAGATCAATTTTTACGAGTAATAAAAACTGTTAAACCAATTCAGACTTATACATATTAACTACTAGCTTCTGCCCGCGACTTCGTCCGCGTGAAATTTCGGCCCCTGACGGACCGCGTCGCACCTCATCGCCCGCCCGCGCTATTATTACTTCGTTTTAGCTTAGCGTTCTTTATTTCTTTTCTCGCTGCTCCTAAGGGTATAGCATGATGTTATGAATAGCTTCCCTCAAGAGTTGAGTTATCAAATGTAATATGAATTTTTGAACTGGTAGTTCCAGAGATGAGCGCGTTCAAAAAAAAAAACTAACAAACTTTTCAGTTTTATTATTAGTATATAGATACCTAGATCAGTACAGGACATGGTGTCAACGTGAACGGCGAGTACATCTCACATCTTTTATTTGCCGATGACATCGTCATAATTGCAGAGACGCTGAAACAGCTAGACCAAATGCTGCACAGCCTAAGTACTAGTGTCGGCCTCGGCATGAATTTGGACAAGACAAAAGTCATGTACAATTTGCACATCTAGCCGGGTCCAATCCACATCCGAGGGTCGCTTCTGAAAGTTGTGAAGGATTATGTCTACCTAGGGCAAGTCATCCAGCTCGGTAGACACAAATTTGAGGAAGAAGCCGACGGAAGGATTCAGTTGGTTTGGGCAGCAATTGGAAAACTTCGTCAAGTCTTCTCGTCGCCTATCCCGCAGTGTTTGAATACTAAGGTATTCAATCAGTGCGTCTTGCCTGTTATGACATACGGTGCCGAAACGTGGACACTGACGGTCGGGCTGGTCCACAAATTCAAGGTATTCTCGGAGTCTCTGAAGGAAAGAAATGAAATTCATTCATTTGAATGAGGATCAGGAATGAAATTATCGGGAAAAGAACCGGAGCTACCGATATAGCTTGCAGAGTACGCAAACTGAAGTGGCAGTGGGCTGACCATTTTTGGCGAAGGACCGATTGCAGGTGGAGCAGACGAGTCCTGGAGTGGAAACCGCATATCGGCAAGCGTAGTGTGGGACGCCCCCCAGCTAGATGGACGGACGACCTAAAGAAGGTGGCTGGGACATACTGGATGCGGAAGGTGGAGGACAGGATGCAGGAAGCATAAGGGCTGATTTTTCAATCGATAGATAATTTTTATTCGTGGAATAAAATTACCGTTTGAAGGATTTTGTACAGAAGAACTGTCAAAAATTCAAAATTATAACTCGAATAAAATTATCTGGCGTTGGAAAAATCAGCCCTAAATGTGTGGGATTGATCCAGGTATAATTACGGGAATAATGAAAAATACGTTGCTTGATGTGAACGTGTCAATTTTGTAGATGTAGGTAGCCGGACGACAAACGTTAAAAAATAAAAACGTATGAGAATCACTAAGAATCTTCAAACTCCGGATATATAGGCAACGGACAAATCTTGCTTAATGGTCTGCGTAACAGACCACTAGAAGTCTTGACGTCAGCAACTTTGACTACGCCGTCTGTCCCTGGATACGTAGCGACGATCCGACCCATTTTCCACTTGAGTAGGGGGAGGTTGTCTTCTTCTAACATGACCAAAGAATTCAGGACCAAAAATGTCCGGGTGTGAGCGGCGTCAGATCCTCGGGGTTTGATGATAACGGCGTCAGTGGTCTGGAGTTCAAAATGGCTTCAACCTGAACCATCATGGTGTACAGCTCTTCGTACGTAAGGTTACAAAAGCCCAGCTCTCTGACTAAGTCACGCTTGGTTGATTAAACACCAGCTTCCGCAAGGCCAGCGAAATGAGGAGAATATGCAGGAATAAAGTGAAAGTTAATTCCTTCCTTAGCCACCTCCTCGGACAGCGAATCGCAATTCGCCTTAAGAAACCTAGAAAGGTCATAAGATGCACTACCAAATGAAGTGCCATTATCCGAGTAGATATTTCTCGGCTTTCTTCTACGTGAGACGAACCTCTTTAATGCCATAGTCGGTGATTTAACAAGCAATACTTTCAGTATTGCTTGTTAAATCACCGACTAGTTCTAGATGAATTGATTTCGACGTGACGTAGAAAAACAAACGAAAATAGCTTTATAAACTTTTACTGATATACAGCCACGACCTTGACGAACAGCTGACTGAAAAGGACCTATGTACATAGTCCAAGCCTACATATTCAAAAGGAAAACCTGCTAGAAGTCGCTGCTGTGGTAAATCTCCCATAATATGGCTTACAGTTTCACCTCTAAATCGGGAACAACGAACACATTGTTTACAGCACATCCTAGCTAAATGGCAACCTCGAATAGGCCAGTACGTATCTCGCATGGACGCCAACAATAACTAGGGTCCAGCGTGAGACAATCTTTTATGCTCTTATTTAAAAAGTGACTTAGAAAAATAATGACTAGATTGCATAAGAATCGGGTGCCTTTTATTATAAGGAAAGTCTGAATGTTGTAATCTACCTCGAATCCGCATTATCTTATTCTCGTCTAGAAAAACGTTAAACTTATTTAATTCACTTTTCTTGGGTAACGGTTTATTGTTGAATAGTAATTTATAGTCTTTAAAAGATTGACCTTGAGATGAATATTTAATAAAGTTTAAAGCCCTTTCTAGTTTATGTACAGAAAGAGGACCGCGAATATATTGTTTTCTACTTACGTCAATAAAACATAAAACAAAGGCGACTGTTCGCTGAATCCTTAAAAAATTAGAAACCGTGTAAAATTAATCAACTCATCAAATTCATTTCAGGCAAAATTTCGTTATTAAAATTCATTAATTTATAAGGCCAATACGACATTTACTTCATTTAAAAAAACAAGTAACAGTGTAGGGTTCCGTAGTTTTTATAACAGCCAAGTGCGGGTCGTATTCACTGACTGATAGTTTCGTATCATGCTCTAACTAAGAGCCAAAAATGACTACCTACCTAATTTGACTTCCTATACAAAGCCTCACCTGATCCGACAAATTTGCATGGAAAGTAAGTATTTTTTTTTTTTTTGAGATTTGGATAACACTTGTTTGGTCGACTATTACTCGTAAACTTGTAAAGCCCACTTAAGTGTGATAGTTTTCCTTTAAACTTCCTTATACGTGTATATAGGTACTACTGCCGTGACATTTGAATTTCTAACTGCAACCGTTTAGTTGGTAGAGGGGGGGGACACTTGACTCTAACGAAAATTGGTACTTTAAAGCTTGATAAGTCACGAACGGTTTACTTAATCAAAAAACGGTCTTCACGAACCCGTAATATTTTCGAAAGACCTATCCAACGATATCCCATACTATGGGAAGGACGAAAAAAAAATTATCATCCCCACTTAACATGTACCCTAAATAATTGGTTTTTTTTTTTCAAAATTTTATTTTCCCACTTTTTGTCGTCATTAACGTGTATACTCATGCCAAATTACAACTTTCTAGTACCAATACTTTATGAGCTAAACCGCGGACAGACAGACAGACAGACGGGCATGGCGACTATAAGGGTTCCTTGTTGACTACGGAACCCTAAAAACTAGGACCGGTCCACCTATCATCTAAACTAGGTAATAAATTAATGTCTAATCCACGAGACAAATAATCAGCTGGGTTCTGGTCAGTTGGAACATGTCTCCACTGACAGCCACCAACTTATCTAAAATCTCGACAACCCTGCTACGAAGGAACGGCTGTAATTTATTTGGCAACATTTTTAGCCATCCTAAAACAATAGTGGAGTCAGCCCAAAAGAAAGTGCGCCGCGCGCTGACTCGTAATGCTGCCACAACCTTTTCAAAGATGCGAACACCTACAAGAGCACCGCATAGCTCATGTCTGGGTATGGTCGTCGGCTTGAGTAGCGCAACTCTGCCTTTGGCTAACAATAAACGCACTAAAACCTGTCCCTGCTTATCAACGCTTCGTACATACAGACAAGCGCCGTAGGCACGTTCAGACGCATCAGTAAATATGTGAAATTCTAAAAACTCATAACAACCAATTCAAACTCGACGTGGGATATGAATTTCATTCAATTTAGGTAAATTAATAATCATTTCATTCCAAAGCTTACTAATGTCCCGTAATAGCCGTTTATTTGCTCAACATCACCAGCTAGGATGTACTTATGTTGCCTAAAACGCAACAGGATCGATAAAAGATCGTCCTGTACCGCGGATATTATTAATAGAAATACCAGTATGAGTTAAACTACTTGCATTAAAAACCACCCTTAACTTAGTGGTGGAGCTGCTTTCGCGCAGAACTCCGTGATGCGGAATGTAAAACCCTTGATCATCAATAGTTTTACATCTAGACATATGACCTAAAGTTTCATATTCCATCATGAACTCTTTGTACATATTACAAAATTGAGTTTTACATTTAAATCTACGCTCCAGAGAAGCAAAACAATGTTTGGCTCTTGACAAAGATTCGCCGAAATTGTCCGGGGAACATATTTTTAAAGGAATCCTAACACAAAATTGACCATTTAAAATGCTCCTCCCATAGCTTCTCCTCTGACGAAAACGGAGAAGAATTACACACTTCTTTAAGTTGCCAAAACTTTGTGAGTCGTTAATCAACATTCAAATTTAATTCAGCATCATAGTCTGAACGCACCTTTATGAAATTACATTTTAAAACTTTAGAAGAAATATAACTGTTAATTGGGCCGGAGACCAACCAACTTGGAATTGGTTGCCCATCACCTAACTTAATTCGTTGAGATTCCAATAAATCCCAAAAGATGTCAGCACCCAGCAACATATCGACTTGTGAGTAAAAGTTGGGATCTGCGAGACAAACATCAGACGGAACTTAAATTTTTAATAAGTTAACATGTTTACTTGGAATCTTATCTGTGATGGATGGGAGAATAAAACAATTAATATCCACACTAAAATTATTATTTAAAGATTTGATTGATACATAACACATTTTATTGACAAATGTAACGAGTTGTTAATGCCTATAATATAATAAAATTGTTTACAGTCTTGGTAGTCAAACCTAGCTGGTGGTATAACCTCTCAGTCATGAGACAGGACGCGCTGCCACTGTCAAGCACAGCACGAACAACATGCTGCTGACCATTAATACTCATGACCTTGACGAGTGCAGTGGACAATAACACGTCACCGGGTTGAACACTCGTGGACAGCGATACACTGGTACCTATACCTATATCTACATATATTAGTGGGCTGAGTGGAGACAGTCGCACTGCCGTTCGTGTCAACAACAACACTGCTAGCAGAAGCACCGCTTGCGTCTGACTTTAAGTATTTATCAACGAGAACAATAGTGTTATGTTTGCGACGGCATATTTTACAACCTAGCTTTTTTGCAGTTGTTTTCATAATGTCCCAGATTAATACAGTTGAACCAAACTTTGTATTTAGGTAATAACTGCAAACGAGCTTCATTGATCAATGGTAAAAACGGAGGACAACAGACTACTTAACTTATGATCGCCGTTACACATAACACAATTCTTAGGCTTAATTGAAACACCATCATCCTGTTTCCTTGAACTTTCACCTGAATTATTTTTATTAGAATTCTGTACCAACGTTGACCTAACTTTGTTTGAATGTTTACCTGTGTGTGAGTGTTAAGTATTCGTAGAAGCTTCCAATTCGGACGTTTCTAATATCTCAGCACGGTTTTTAATAAAAGTAATGAATACTGCAAACGTAACTTTAGAATTCTGGCCTTATACTCACCCCATTCACGATAAGTTTTGCTATCTAATTTGTGTGTGACAATATAAATGAGTAAAGTATCCCAATGATTAACAGGTTCATCTAAGGATTCTAGGGCACGTATGTTTTTATTAACAACATCAAGGAAACCTTTTAAATTAACTGACTACCTACTCCTTTTGAAGGGTGTCGATTTGAAAGAATGCAGAAACATGATGTTAGATAAACAGGTGTTTGTTATCAAACCCCTCGCAGAAAAGATTCCACGCTACCGATTAATTTGCAGAAGAAAACTGAATGGAGTTGATCACCACAGCAGCAGACCCTTCTATGGATGACCTCAAATAGTGAAATTAATTTCTTTCGTTCATATCATCGTTTGAATGGATGAGACTAACAAATGTTTCGTGAAACTCTAACCAGTTTGTATAAGAACCACTGAATTTTGGCAACTGAACAGTCGGTAATTTCACAAACTTTGATTGCTAGAACGCGACATTATGTCACAGGTATCATCAGAATCGCCTTTCCTATTATCATCCAACATTTGTTGAACTTTAGATAGGGTTTTGTAATAAAGAGATTCAAACTCTGCACGTTCCGACATCTGACCATTCAAGTCATCAGTAGGTACTACACTCACAACAATAATTGCACCTCATCATATTGGGCATACAATGCCTCGAGTCTAGTAAAACGTAATTGCAACTCGCTTACCGCAGTAGGGCTCAAAGAAGAGGAATTCAAAGAATTTAGATGGTTTGAGAACAATGTCACCTTTCCTTTGCAACTCGCTCGTTCCCTAACGAGATATTTATTGTCCTTGTTTTAATTTCTTATCCCCTTGCACTGCGTAAGCTGGTGTGATCAACCTGGAATGTCCTACTAATATTATAAATGCGAAAGTTTGTATGGATGTATGGATGTTTGTTACTCTTTCACGCCAAAAGTACTGAACGGATTTGGATGAAATTTGGCACACAGATAGTTTATAACCAGGAATAACACATAGGATACTTTTTATCCCGATATTCCCACGGGATCGAAACTTATGCGGGTGAAACCGCGGGGCGCAGCTAGTATCTAAATAAAGTTATAGCAACATTTAAATTACTATTACATATTACGCAGCCTAAAATAGGTACGTACAAGATTAAAATACACCAAGAGTGAATTTACATAAATAATTATTTAGAACTCATCATAAACTATACGTACGAGGGCGACACTGAAAGTTTTTAGAACTGACCACGTCTTGTAAACGATATAATAAAAAAATAAGTTCAAATTTTGAAAATGGAACTCTGCCAATATTATTGTGTACCTATGTATTTTATTCATTTGTCATTTGTTTACGATTTGGCGGCAAATTGAAAATTGTCTGCGTCACGTCAGCATGAATTTTACGCGAGAAAATTTTCATGCAATGATTTTTTATGACTTTCCATGTCATTTAAGTCACCAAGAAAGTTATGATAGACTTCGATTGGCCTTTCACGATGAAGCCCCATCTCGTGCACTAATCTCACCGATGATCTGCGTGAGGGACGGCCTTCTACGGCGACGACTAAAGATAACATCACTGTTGTGTGGCGTATGATAGAGACTGACAAAAGAGTGACTTATCAGCAGATTCGGACAAGCTTAGGCATCGATATGAGTCAAGTGCACAAAATCCTCCATGAACATTGAGCGGTCAGGAGGCTTTGTGCCCGGTGGATACCTCATAATTTGACAGAGGCCCAAAAGCTTCGTCGTGTTGATTGGTGTCGTGAAAAGGTTCAAAGATTTAACGGGGGTGACTCAAATGCTGTGTTCGACATACTTATGGGTGGCGAAAGCTGAATCTATTGTTATGATCCTGAAACTAAGAGACAGTCTCTGCGGTCTGGGTGTTTCCTTCCGAGGAGTTGCCAACTAAAGTGAAGAGAGGTCAAAGCGTGGGAATAAATTTGGTGGCCTCGTTCTTCGGAAGGACAGGTCATTACGCAACAATTGTTTTGGAGGATCGAAAAACAGTTACTGCAAAGTGGTACACTAACAACTGTTTGCCGTTGTCTTGGAAAAAGTTTGGGAGAAACGACCTCGCAGTAGGATCCTCCTTCACCACAACAACGCCTCGTCACACACCGCCAAGCAAACAATCGACTACTTGGCGACGTCAGACGTGGAATTACTGGGTCACCCGCCCTTTAGCCCCGACCTCGCACCTTGCTATTTTCATTTATTTCCGAAAATAAAAGAAAAACTTCGAGATAAACGTTTTATGGACGCCGAGGAAGCAGTGGCTGCGTTTCGAAATGCAGTCGAAGAGACCCCTAAGGAAGAGTGGGCAAAGTGCTTTTCTCAGTGGTTCCATCGGATGCCACGATGTATCAAACGACAAATGGACACTATTTTGTAAAGATATAATAAAACTAATAACTTGCTATTGTGCAAACTATTGTCTATCTGTGCAAACTAATGTGATTACCTAACTGTCTCAATAACTGTAAAATTATTACACCTTAAAGCAAAATAATGCAGTTACTACAAAGAACTAATTTTTAACAATGTGTAAATAATAAAATGAACAATAATTACTGATCAGTTAATAATTGTATTACAATTTGTAACCACTCACAGAACAAAGAAAAATGACAGTAGGTATTTCGTACTAACCTGGCTATTAACGGCTGACTTACACTAATTACACCTGTTAGATAAAGTGCTGGGTACACAATTTTAATAATAAATACGCCTTTTCTCAGCTATTAAGTATTCAGACCACGTTAATTCCAATAATATTCTGAATGACGAAGCAGAATTTACCGGTCACACCGGGCGTCGACTATGATTTTTGATGTCCACCGATTCTCTTCGTTCTGAGTAAATATTCTTCAAGTCTCCAAATCCGGCTCGAAGCACCATGTGCGGGATTGATCCAGGTATAATTACCGGAATAATGAAAAAATACGTTGCTTGATGTCAACGTGCAAATTTTATTGTGTTAATTTTGTAGATGTAAGTAGCCGGACGACAAACGTTAAAAAATAAAAACGATTAGCCATAATCTATGTAGCCTTGACATTAAACAGTATGCGAGTTTTTGTAGGCGCTTGCGAAAACACTAAGGGATGATTTTTCAATGATCTGATAACTTTATTCGAGGAATAATTTTGAAATTTTGGCAGATAATTCATACAAAACCTGTCAAACGTCAATTTTATTCCTCGAGTAAAAGTTAATTACTGATGGAAAAATCGGCCCCTAATCATTTAAATATCTACATCAATTGTTTTTTTGCGTTTGAGAAAAAGAAACGTTATTTATGTACTTACCTACTTTCGCTCTACATACAATACAAGGGTGATAGCGCACTGTATTACTAACTAAAATTAGGTAGTAAATATGTAGAATACTTCAATTACCAAGGCGCTGAGTTAATTAATCCGGAAGAAACAAGAACGGAATTAAGCCGGATGAGTGCCATATTATCAATTAGATATTGTTTGCTTTAGGTAAATTCAATAGAACCTAAAACACGATTAATTATAAATAGTTATAAAACAAACTGAGCTATTTAGTAAATAGGTTAGTAGGTACCAAAATGTATCAACATACAAAAGGTACATAAGATCAGAGATAAGTATACGGTAAGAGACAAAATTTTGTCTCTTAGTTAATGATTTAGACTGTAAAACTCACGTAACCCATACATAATCAGCGTATAATGTTCCCATTGCTGGGACACAGGCCTCTCTGTGAGAGGGAGTGGGCCGTAATCCACCACGCGATCCCGGCGCGGGTAAATAAAACCTAGTAAATAAATATTGCAATATAAAATTACATATACTTATCTAGGTAGTATTCTTTTCTATATATTCTTTTTTCAAGAAAAATGTTTATCCCGTTTAGTATTTAGGATTCCGGAAAATATTGTTCTTTCCTTCTAAGACAATCCCGGCCTCAGATTTATGGACTTATCAATCAAAAGTTTGCCCATTGTTTTCCGCAAACTTATTGCCAGGTCACGGGATATCTAATATATTTATGACAATACAAAAGAAATGAATTTCGAAGTTCTCATTTCAGTAGATGTGCTTAATATTTCGTCGTCGTCTTTGGAGGCCGATTAATTTAATCCTTTTAGCTATAAAACGCCTCCATTTCCCTGCCCTAATTATTATATAAAGCAGCGATAAAATCACCCGAATAACTCTTCATTAACTGCATTGAAATTATGGGTATCAAAAATGTTATTTGCAAATTTATTAAGGAAAGTTAGGGTTAAGGAATAACAAGTGAGTATCCTTTCGTGACTTCATTAATTAGTTTGCAAATGAATACGTATTTAAAAGGTAATGATGGAACAGTTAATTTATTACTTTTTGTAAGCTATGAAGTTATTTTTAGGGCTCTGTACGTCTAAATTAAAAACGGAACCGTTATATGATCACTCGTGTCTTTCTGTCCGACTGTCACAGCCAATTTACTCCCGAGTCTACTAGACCAATTAAGTTGATATTTGGTATACATTTTAATTTCTGTGACCCAAACACGGTTGTTTAACCTAAATAAATTAATTTGTAATATGGCAGTCATTTGTAGAAAGTCAAAGAGGAAAATTAAAAAATAAAAGTTTTACAAACTGTAGGTACCGTGTGCCATATCAAATGAACGGGCTAGTTGTGCTGCTCTCAAATATTTTTTTTATTAAATACTTTAAAAAAAATTACCCTTCCCTTTATTTTGCATGAGTGTTGCAATATTGTTTGGATAAATGAATACCGCGATTAATAAACATAAAACAAGATGTTTTTTTTAACAAAAGCAAATTGTTGGGCGTTTCATGGCCAAAAATGGGCATTTCCCGTTGCATAGATATTCCTGGTCAGTATGTAGGCTGCTAATTATCACCCTATTTGTTATGGAGGATGAGCAATATTGCATTAAATTAACAAAGCAAATAGATTAGTCGTTCGAGGACTGTTTTGGCAAACCTGTATTTCTAAGTTCGATGCCCAACTATTGATATATTTTGTGTAGGTATTTTTATTTTGTACCATATTCGAAGAACGTACACAGAAAAAAGCAGAGTGGTAATGTTCCCATTGCTGGGACACGGGTCTCCTCTCTTCGAGAGGAAGTAGGCTATAATCTACAACGCGGGCTCAGTGCGGGTTGGTAGATGTCACATGTCTTCGAATTTTTGGTTCTAGGACATGCCGGTTTCCTCACGATGTTTCCCTTCACCGTTTTGAGAGCAGTGATGATGAAATTATTTATACAAAGTAAAGCACCTGCCTGGTTTCGAACCCACGACCTATACTCGTAAGTCAGGGCCGTTACCACTGGACCAGCACTGCTCTCTCCCTATGAATCACAACCCCCATGAATATTTTCAAATATTCAAATTGTAATTTAAATCGTGTACAATAAAGAGTATTCCGTCTTTAAGTTGCTATTTTAATACAATTTTGACCGTTTTTGTGTTCTATTACAACATTGTTATCACTTATTTTTCGAAGGTCATAAACAAACTGAACCATCAAGGACATCTGGCGGGCCAACGTAAAAGAAAGTTCCCTTTGACCCGCGCTTATTTTCGTTACAATAAAAACTAAGCCGTCATATTTCCTTCGTCAGAACCTTTTACACACTGAAATAAAAGTCGAAACAACTAACCAGTGAATTTAAGGATTATTTCGCAAACCCGAGTATAAGTTAGTCGTTTTTGAAGGCCTTAACGTTGAGATATATTAAGAACCATCGCTATTCTATGACGAAACGCTTCAAAACTACCCTTTACGTGACTGCTTTGAAGCAACTAACAATGGTGGATAAAATTTTCACATGCGCCGTCTGAATTGAATTGACTGTCCCGTACCAAACACCATCGAATACTATAGTTAAACCGAACACTACAGCGTACCTTTAATAAATATCATTACTTACCCGAACGTCAACTGCATAAAATCGAATGACGTTTTTAATGGGCTGGGCGTAAGCAGCGGTGATAATTATAAATAGGACAAATAATTTACATTTATTTGCTCTCCGTATAATATGTAATAGCTTTATGTACCTCTGTATGTACCCCTGACACGATGCTTAATATAGAAACGAGTTTCGATGGGCTGCCTACGTATGACATCGCATTTATGGAAGATAAATCGCGCTATCAATTCAGACACATTCATATGTCAAGTTGACATAACCTTGATGTCGATATTTTTTCAGTTTCAATTACGAACATAAGGTTGTACAGCTGTTGTTCAAAAGTGAATAGTGGTTACTCAATAGCAGATACCCTGTCCATTAGGTAAACCGTTTTTTGACAGATGGAACTAGTGATTGCAGCAACACAATACATAGATTGATACACGTACGGTATTATAATGTCTGTAAGAATCCACAAATACCATAATTCAATAAGATAAGGCAATTTACATATTTATTTTATTTCGCATTTTAAAGTTAACTTTTACATAATCTGGAATATGTACGTTCTAAGACAGCTGTCAAAAAATTGTTAACCTAATGGACAGGGTATAACTAGATTTTATAGATTTTCGTACACTTAGGGAATATTTTAAAATTGGGTGCAATTGCCGTCGGGATATAAAGGCGCTAAAATTTGTTTCCGCTAATTCGGTTCAAAAGTTACTAAAATATATGCTATTTAAAACGTTGAAACAAAACGTGACTTTTCATTCATTTTGGGAATGAAGCCACATTACATCATAAAAAAACCCTTATCAATAATTGCCACTTAAAAAGAATTAGCATCAAAGTTTCCTTGTTACCTTGTAATTAAAATTTCGACAACATTTTTCTTTTTCACTTAACTTTCGCTTTACTGTTAAAAATGGTTATCAAACAAAGCTCGGAATTAGGTTTTAAATGGAACCTATTTTTTTAAATCTTTTGTGGGTAAGGTTTTTTAAAACTCGTCTAGTTAAAAAAATGATGTTAGGTTTTTAAGGGCAGAAAAAAAAACGGTAATTAATAATAAATATCTAACACAACAAAAACTATGAGACTATTACTATTTATTTTTTAACATGGTGGTAAACTTAGAACTGACCATGTTTACCAGTAAAATTTACATTTGGTAATTCTATGACATCCGTCGATGTTAATTTTGTTGATTAGAATAAAAAACTTAAAACATCACTTTGAAACCTTGAAAATATCTGAAAAAAAAACCGTTTCTTAATATTTCAAATGGTTTTCAGTCTCTATAAAACTCAGTTCATCTAACAAATCTCTGGGAACCTGTGCATATAAACAGCTACCTAACTCATCTCATGTACAAGGTAGGTTGAAAGCAAAGGTACTCATTCGAATAATTAACTTAACTCACACATCAAATCCTTAATATGAAAATGTAAGACAGCATAGACTACAAAGGCTTGATATTAATAGTTGTGGAAGTTGACAAGGTAACGTTTCATCACAAATAAATAGCTTAAATTCTGAACAGTTCAGTTTAGACGTGCATTTAAGATTAGTCTAAGCTCATAATAATAAAAACCGAAATGCACATTGTCTATACTATACTCGACCGAATTTTGTTACTTTTACCACGAAATCTAACTTAATTTTGATATAGGTTGTATTAGTAATATTCATACTCGTCGATTATTCTGCGTTCGTTAGCAGACTCATTATAATACATAATAGGTATTACCTACAAAGTAGTAAACTTTGTTTTGTTTACATTATTTCCAGCTTCTCGTGTCGCTTACCTTATCAAGTTGTATTGTGCTAGTGACTAATTGACAGTCTTAGTTGGCAAAACAACAAGGTGCCGAGAATATTTTCACAAGGTAAGTCGGTTACAGATGTCATCTTGCGCAATAAAACAGGCTGATTATTTACTTAAACGTTAATATAAATGTGCGCTTAAGGCTTTAGTACAGATTTGACAACATAGTAAAATATTATGCCTAAACACATGAAGATGACGTGTAATCTAAACCAAATCCAGTTTATTTGTTTAAAATATAACCTATTTAAGTATATAATAACTATATAACCTATTTAAGATTTTTAGGTTGTTTTACCGATGTTGGTGCGTAAACTATGTACTTTTTCTTTTATTTCCTTACAGGTTGCACATAATAATAACTATATGTATAACCTATTTAAGATTTTTAGGTTGTTTTACCTATTTATTTATTTAAATACATTCAGGGGAGTAAAACGATGCTGGTGCGTAAACTACTTTTTCTTTTATTTCCTTACAGGTTGCACACAAACTCCACCGAAAGTTATCAGTACTAACGAGTTTTCTTAATAAAAACAATAATATAAAATAATAATTAATAATAAGTACTTACCTCTATTTTAACACGTCATCACACCCATAAACCTATGTTTACATTTTATCGAGTATGGAATATCAGATCCCTAAAAGCAATAACGATTTGTTGCAAAGCTCGACCAATAAATCCATATTTTTCTCCAGCCAGACTAAAGCTATAAATTTCATACCGGAATACTATACCCGCGTATGCTTTCAAAACAATAAATTGCGAACGCCGGCCGCACTCTCTAGTCATATTCATAAACCAATGAACGACTAAAGGTTTTATTTAATCATTATCATTTCCGACTGTGATGCGTCTATTTTATTGCTCTTTAATTATAGCGACATTATAATGCGCTGCGCTGAATTTGAATTTGTCATTAACTCTCATTATGTTAAAAACAAGCTTTAGTTAATACATAATAAGCCTCTGACATCAATACCAACAAGATTAATTTAAAAGCTGCGCCTCGCGGTTTCACCCGCATAAGTTTCGATCCCGTGGAAATATCGGGATAAAAAGTATCCTATATGTTAATCCTGGTTATAAACCATAATGTGTGCCAAAATGTCATCCAAATCCGCTCTGTAGTTTTTGCATGAAAGAGTAACAAACATCCATCCATCCATCTATCCATACAAACTTTCACGTTTATAATATTAGTAGGATATTAGGATTTTGCTTATTAGTATCGTCGCTAGATTTTAATAAAAAATTCAATTATAAATTTAAAAAACCCCCGACACAAAATAATAATAAAATAGTATGAATGTAAAAAGCCTAAAACAATTTAAAAAAAACTATTGAAAAAATAGCCCCAAATAGAACAAAAAAGGTATAAACGTGAAACCCCTAAAAAAATGTATTATTTTGTGTCGGGGGTTTTTTTTAATTTTTTTCATGCTTTCTGTAGTCCATGGAGTCCATATGTCCATTAGACGTCCTTATTATTTTATTTTTTTTATTTTCTTGCGTTTTAAGATTCAGGTAATTTGGTGTTTAGTCAGGTTTTTTGTAATTCGCCATTTTGTGGTGGCGGCCATCTTGGATTTGAAATTTATCATAGTGTATAGTAT
This sequence comes from Apamea crenata, assembly GCA_949629185.1. NCBI lineage: Eukaryota > Metazoa > Arthropoda > Insecta > Lepidoptera > Noctuidae > Apamea > Apamea crenata. The sequence goes on along the minus strand of OX451351.1, from coordinate 13,236,412 downwards.
TCTACTAGTCAAGCCCTTTCATTTGATACCTATATTGAGGGAGTTGTGAAAAATTGTAATCCGCCATTTTGTGGCGGCGGCCATCTTGGGCCAATTTTCATCAAACATAAAGCACACTCCCGAAAAATTCACCTTTCAAACAAAAAAAACAAAATCAAAATCGGTTCATCCGTTCGGGAGCTACGATGCCACAGACAAACATACACACACACACACACACACACACGCACAGACACGTCAAACTTATAACACCCCGTCGTTTTTGCGTCGGGGATTAAAAAGGGATTTATTTATTATTAGGCTTTAAACAATGAGTACCTGCACTGTTACTTTACAATTTGTACATTGCAAACTTCAATCTAAGTGCCTCATTTCTTATAGAAAAGCACATATAATATAATCCGCATTGGGATTAGCAAGGAATCTAAAACATTGTCTAGACAGTCATCATTTCTGAAATAGGTTCTGAATTCTTGAATTATTATCCAGCTCTAACCGGCAGTGGGTTAAAATGTGTCAGTACCTACCTAATATTTTACAGCATAATTAACTGCAACGTCGGAATTTGTGGGGCAACATAATAATAATTAAAAATGGCATGGAAGCTCTACTAGTAACGGTACCCATTATGAAGCTTGGGAGGTTTTTAGTCCTAAATAAATAATCATCATCATAATATAATTATTTCTTCTAACTAATGTCAAAGATAAAAATGAATGAGAATCCAGAAAAAAAAAACAAATTTAAAACACTAGATGACCCACCCGTTAATAGTCCTTCGAACACTGAAGGACTATTAACGGGACTTTGAAAGGTAGAAGGACATTCATTTTTTGACAGGAAGTTAGTTTTAAGTTTGACATTTGCAAAATGGGACGTTATACGCTCGAAAAATTGGGAAATATTAAAAACTTACTTCCAAAGTAGTGAATTTTTAACGCAAACTGTAAGAAACGTGATAAAGAAGTCACTGTTTGGTGTGGATTTTGGTCTGGCGGCATCATTGGGCCATTTTTCTTCGAAAATGAGCAAGGAGTCGCCGTTACCGTCAAAGGTGAGCGTTACCGTGCCATGATCTACGAATTTTTGTTTCCAAAAATTTAAGAGAATGACATGGACGACATTTGGTTTCAACAAGACGGGGCCACATGTCACACAGCCAACGTAACCATCGATCTTTTGCGCACTGTTTTTGAAAATCGAATAATCAGCCGAAATGCTGATGTCAATTGGCTGCTTCGGAGCAGTGATTTGAGCCCTTTGGATTCTTTTCTGTGGACCATTAAGGATAAATGTTACGCAAACCATCCAGAGACAATTGAAGTGTTGAAACATGAAATTCGAAGTTGACATTGAAGAGATTCAAGCCGAAACAATCGAAAATGTAGGTACTGAATAATTGGGTTGATCGGATGGGGTACTGAGCCGAGCTAGTCGTGGTAGTCTTATGAATGATATTGTGTTCCATTCTTAAATGACAAAGTTCAACCTTTCCATTAAAACCAGAAATTTGAAAAAATAATCAGTAGTTTTCTTTATAGCCGATTCAAATTTAAATTTAAAATGGCCCACCCGTTAAAATTCTTTTCACACCATCTGCTCGATAATCCTACTAATATAATAAATGTGAAACTGTGTATGTTTGGATGTTTGTTACTCAATCACGTTAAAACAGCTGAACGGATTTAGATTTGGCACACAGATTTCATGACCGGGATTAATATATAGAATAAAGGCTGATAATCATGATGATTATTAACGATTATATATTGACTAGCTGCGCCCGGCGGTTTCACCTGCATAAGTTTCGATCCCGTGAGAATATCGGGATGAAAAGTATCCTATAGGTATGTTAATCCTGATCCAAACCATCTGTGTGCCTTTCATCCAAATCCGTTACGAAGTTTTTGCGTGAAAGAGTAACAAATATCCATCCATCCATAAAAAACTTTCACGTTTATAATATTACTAGCTGCGCCCCGCGGTTTCACCCGCATAAGTTTCGATCCTGTGGGAATATCGAGTAAAAATTATCCTGCCGGTCTATTCTGTAAAAATCGCACAGTGAAAAGTTAGGTGAAGGGAGCTTAGAGTGAGCTGTCATTCCAAGTAATGCTTGGGATTGACACTATTGACAGCTCACTCTAAGCTCCCTTCACCTAACTTTTCACGGTGAGATGGTTACAGAATCGCACTGCAGGTTATAAACCATCTGCGTGCTCAATTTCATCCAAATCCGTTCAGTAATTTTGCGTGAAAGAGTAACAAACATCCATCCATCCATCCATCCATCCGTACAAACTTTCACGTTTATAATATTAGTAGGATAGTAAGATTTGCAAAAATAAATCTTTAGATAGGTGTGTTCGTTAGAAAACTTTTTTTGGACTTCGAACTTGTACCCTGGAGCTTACCTAACATAGATATGTTAGCTAGAAATAGCTTTATTTTTTTTTATTAATTTACTTAAAATTCCCTGTAAAGGGGGTAGGAGGTGTTGAAGATCGTAGGTGAAAAAACTAAATTAGGGCGGACGAAGTCGCGAGCGAAGTGCAAGTGTAACAATATAGTTATGTCATGTATACTGAACCTAAAGTTAGCCATTATAACCCTAGACTCTAGACGCGCAGTATTCATAATCGAACAATCAAATCTACCTAGCTTTTTCCTAACTATGTTGCTTCCAGATTGATGAGATTCCAGATTGGCTTCCAGTCTAATCGCGCAGTATTATTGTACTGAACTTCATTCTAACCCTGGACAATAATGTATTTGAATTCAATATAGCGCCAAGACACTGCCTTGTCCCCTTGGTGAATAATCTAATATCATAATTAACGTTCGTATTTTGTTCTTTTTGCAGGCGTGGTGTTCGATCAGAACACTGACGAGATACAGAATGCCTTCAAGTTTGCCATGCTTCAACATTCAAATGCGAACAAGTCCAGCATCGATTTTCAGCTTTACGTGGATATCATCAACACAGCCGATGCCTTCAAATTATCAAGACTTAGTAAGTGCAATTTCCTCATTTAGATAATAAGATACGCCAGATAAAATTGCAATCACTTAGTTGGGCTTAGGGAATTTTTTTTATCTAGGGAATTTGATTATAAATGGTTCACAGGAATTATTCCTCAGTGCCGTTTAAAAAATCTTTCTAACAAAGGCACAAAATATTTTAGAACAACAAAGATAAATCAGCGGGGTAATTACGTAAGACTCTATCAGTATCAATGGGCTTCATTTTGACGGCTCAACAACATTCATTGTCCTATTTACGTGGTTGAACAGACAACGTTTTTGAACATATGAAGCAATGGATTAGCAATATCCTTCAAAATGATTCAAATTGTGATTGATAGTGAGTTACGCAATTAGGGTGCAGTTTATTAGGTACCCCGGATCTTATGGGTTGCCTATTATCACTGCTACATCTGCTGCGCTGCGTGTCGCGGGTTCGATTCCCGCACGGAACAAATATTTGTATTACCTACATGTATTTGTTCCGAGTCTGGGTGTTTTTCTATCTAGAATATGTATGTATTTACAAAAAAAAAATTGTATATAAGTAGTTTATCAGCCATCTTGTTACCATAACACAAGCATTAGGTTGCTTAGCTTGGGACAAATGGTGCTGTGTGAAATGTCCAGGGATATTATTATATTATATTATTATTGGCAATTGGATTAATCCGTTCGCAAATAGTTCTTAGTTTATTTAATATGTAGTTATTGTTGGCGATTTCAGGCTTACATTAGCTATAGAAGTCCAGGTTTCCTCACGATGTTTTTCTTTACCAATGTCAGTGATGTCCAAGATACACTAAAAAAGTACATAATTATGAATGAAGAAGTCAAATTGATGCTTGCACGGATTTGAATCTAAAACCTCATCCTTAACATCATCTTAGGTAGATCTTAGCTAATTACCTTACCTATTTCTTGCAATATTGGCGAAATAAGTCATTAAGAATAATATCAAAACATGATTAAGTAGCGAACGAAGAAGACACATAAAACCAAGTACACCCAAAGTTTTGGAGTGCAATAATTGAATATTTCGCAGAAAGCCACTCTTCTTTTACTAGACTTCGAAAAGTTTCAGAAGTTAGTTCAAAACAACTGCGGGAACCGTCAATACTCGTTATAACTAATAGGTATACAGAAATGTTTTCTTCACCCGAGTGAGTGTGGCGGGTCATGCCATGTTCAAAAAAATATCTTTACACTTAAATATATTTATACATATAGGACTAGGTAGGTACGGATATTCACAGAGCGTTTGCAGAAGCCATACAATCGCTGGCTGAATTCGTAGGAAATAATTAAACGGTACAGATCAAATGAATCGACGCACACATCATACCAAAAAATTAAAAACAAAAAATCTGTCGGATTGTATGACCTACAAAAAGTATGCAATGTGCGAGCGCGCTAAAAATTGAACAGCAGTTTAATTTAATTCATGTAGGAACTAACTAGTTAACCTTATGTAGAATCTACCTTACTTTATCTTTTATATAGGTGACAAATACCAAAAGGAAAAAAAACCTTTAATAGCAAGACAAAATGACGAGGTATTTTAGGATAATATAATTTAAAAAAACATTGACTTTTAGTTACCCTTTTGGTTATTTTAATCTACGGCTCTTACACGAGCGTCATTCTCTGAATATTTAAGTAAATAATATTTTTTTCTACGTATAACGGGAAGAGTTTATAGTACCTACCAATATTATTACAACTTTTTGCTATCCAAAGAAACCAAAACATTCTATTTAGGCAGCAACCAACGGAAAATACAAAGATAAACAGCGAGTTTCGTCTGTGGTAAGGTCAAGAAAATTAAGTTTGTATTTCGTGGTGTCCTCCTTGACACAGAACTCTCATTTGAATGCAAGACCTTTCTCTCTTTTTATTTCGCCTCGTCACGCGAGGCTGATCAAAACACTTTTGAGCGGCGCCGCGTGAATTTTGAAACAACCGTTTGTACAACACATTTTAGAGGTAAAACTAGAATTCGGCTCTCTAAAAGATTTGATCTAGCAGTTCAATTCGATTTCGTGTAGATTAAATGTATAGGAGGTACCTCATGTTATATTCTTTACAATGTTCTACGTATCTGCCGAGACTTCTTACCAAAATAATGTCAAGGTAAAAGCTTCGGATGAATAATGTCAGCGAGGAAGGCGCTAGTGAAAATGGTTCTTTAATAATGTGTTAAGTAGATACCTGTTCAAAATTATGCGCATACATTATTTTTGGGTCAAAGAATATACAATGTACCTACGTCGTGAACGGTAAAGATTCATACAAAAACATGTGAAACTACGTACCCTGTTTTTATATTTCCACGATTTGTTTACATTGAGGAACGTTGCGTAAAAAACGTCAAACGACGTGTTTTATTGATGCAAGGATCGCAACATTTTAATTAACACAAACGACTTATTATAACGACAACGTTATTGATTTTATTCAGTATTTTATTGCTACGTAATACCTAGGTAGGTATATAACTTTTCAATTTCTATGATTGTATCTTACAAAGATTTAAAGTAATTCATTTTATTTATTATCTATACATCAAACCAATAGATATAACTTTTTCACAATAAGTAAAATATTGATAACCATACTTTATTTAGGTAAAGCGGTCATTCTTCTTCCCAATATTAAAAACCAACCACAAGCCATTGCCTGCGGTTGGTTTTGTGGCCAAAAAAATTTACGCCTTCCTCACAATCGGATTTTTGATACAAAGCCATCGCGGCGCGGGCGCGCATAAAGATATGTGTGTAGTTGCTCGTGGTTATGTCATAACACTCACTGCAGATCATATTTTTATTGTTTTATGTTTGTTTTGTTTCTATTTTAAATTCGGGATAAGTACGGAGTCTACTATTAATTACTGATGGAGGGTGTTACGTAAATATATATTGCTTTTCATACATTCAATTATTATTTTACATAGAATGTCACATAGACGTTTTTTACTCTTTTCTATCCACAAGTCTCCAAAGAGTATTGTGAACAAGAAGTCTGGATATACATATATCAGTAATCCGCCACCATTCTTGGATCTGGCGCTCGAAAAGCAGGTAGGATCTGGTCAAGGTGTCTCTTCCATACCATACCATCATCAGTTTGTACCACGCAAAATTTTACGACGGATCTATCTCCTCCACTAAGGAGACCGATCCATCGTAAAATTTTGCCAAATTTCCATTTCTTATGTGGATCTGAATAATTTCTGGGTTGCACTCAGTTTCCAATAGCGAAGTTTCTTAATGTTTTAGTTGGGGTTTCAGGTTTAGGTTTACACCGGTCCTCTGAGAACATTACATGTCAATGGGTTCTCACTTCTCTTCCAAACATTAATTGATAAGGCGTAATTTCTATATAGTCTATTTTTGATGATTATCAGTTTCTCATTTAAGCAGCCACTCTCCCCCTCCATTACGTGTAGAGCTCTCTTTATAGTTTGAACAAAGTGTTCTGCCTGTCCATTAGTCACGGGGTGGTAAGGGGCGGATGTCCTGTGTGCAACTCCAATTTCTTTAAGAAAACTTTCAAATTCCTGCGCAGTAAACTGTCGCCCAATATCAGACACCAAAATAATAGGTATTCCAAAGGTACAGAATATCTCCTTTAGCTTCTGTATGCACCAATTACTTGTAATGACCTCTACCCACTTTGTAAAAGAATCCACTAGAATAAATAAGTATTGTCCTGAAATAGGGCCGGCGAAATCGATATAGATTCTTTGCCATTGACCTGTTGGTTCTTCCCAATGATGTAAGGGTGCCTTTGGTGGTTCGTTCTGTTGTAGACGACATGCTCTACATGATTTTACTCTATCCTCAATATCTTTGTCAATATTTTTCCAGAAAACATAACTACGGGCTAATAATTTAATTTTCAGAATCCACATGCCCTGCATGTTCATCTAACACGCGCGTGCGTAAGCTCTGCGGAATCATAATTCGGGTTCCTTTCAGTATACATACATTCGTCTTAAAGAGTTAATTCATTGTCATTAAAACCAAGTTCTCGTTCTCGTTCTCTTATGATCTGCCAGTTTGCAAGTGTTGTAACAATTGCTATAGTTCAGGATGCTTTTTTGTTTCCTGAGCTATTATTTTAGGACGGACTATGTTGATGTTGGTGAATATGTTGATCTGCTGTATTTGAAATGCACAATGATGGCCAATGGAACTTTCTTTGTTGTTTATTGGCTTTTATTGTTGGAATTTCAACAGAAAATCCTAAAGAATCTTGAAAGGTAATCTGCATTGGAATGGTTCAAAGAACTTCTATATTCAATTACATAATCAAATCCGGATAGAAAATGAGCATAATGGAACAACCGCATTGTACTAAGCACTGGCAAAGTCTGCTTGGGATGAAAAATTGATGTGCGTGGTTTGTGATCACTAGGGTGAATCTACGGCCATAATAATAGTGAAAGAATTTTTTAATGCCCCAATAAATCGATGTAGCTTCCTTGTCAATTTTGGCTGTACTTCTTTTAACTGTTCGTCAAAGATCTTGATGCAAACTCAACAGAAGTTCTGATCCGTCTGGAAATCTATGTGATAAAAAAGCCCCGAGCCCTGTAGGTGATGCGTCTGTTGCCAGGTTGAAGGTTTTTGATGCGTCGAAGTGTGTTAGCACTCTTTCGCTAAGAATCTCTTCCTTCACTTTGTTGAAGCTTTCCTTACATTTAGATGACAATATAAATTCATTCCCTTTTTTAACACTTCAATGTGCTAGTAACTGAAGCAAGTTTAGGTATAATTTATTGTAGTAATTTGATACTTACGTAGTACTTAGATTACTTTTTTTTAATTTTTGTAACACCTGTCTTAATGTATAAGTAGTTCTTTTTCTGAAGACCCTTGTAGAATAATATCGCCGAAGAAACATTTCACGCCTTCTATTCCTTGTAAAAATTCATGCTTCAAACCCACCGGTGTTCCTTCAGTTGCCTATGCCAGGAGCCACGGTATCTCTTTCGAACAACCCGCGGCCCTGGCAGGCATCGGCCCTAGTGGACCCCGTCAGTTCGTGCTGACATCTCTTACCGGGTGGCGAGCTGCCCATTGCTCGCCGCCCGCAAGCCCGCGCCTACGGTGGCCGGGAGTCGGTTGCTGACTCCCGGCGTGAGGGCGCAGAGATTGCCTCTCCCTCACGCGCTCCACCTCCCCCTTCGCGAGCATTACTGCTTCGCAGAAGGAGGTGATGGCTTCCCATGCACTCTCGCTCCGTACCATGGCCTGGACCAGGGCCGGACGCGAGATATTGCCGCCGCCGATCGCCGCCACGAGGACGTGGCGATGTACTGCCCAAGCCGGGCAGAGCTCCATCGTATGCTCCACCGTGTCCTCCGGGCGATCCACACAGTGGTGACACACTAGCGTTTCCTCCCGCCTTATCCTGAACAGGAACCTCCCGAAACAACCGTGTCCAGTGAGGACCAGCGTCAGGCGGAAGGTGAAGACGCCGTGACGCCAGTCCAGCTACTCCACAAAGAGGGGACTTATCGCCGAAATTGTAGCTTGCCCAGCACTGGGTTGCGACAATCGCACTCTTCATGTCGCCATGAGATCCCGCCGGAGCTCTGTCCGCTGTACCGTGATTTCTCTCGGCAGCGGAGTTACATTTTGCCTCCTCTCGCTACTCCCATATGTGGGCGAGGACGTTTGCCTCCGTCTCTCGTCCTCTCGTCAACTCGACGCCAATGTGAACCCCTCCTACCGTTATCTGGGAACCCGACGGTGGCGCGTCCCGAGGACCATAAAAACACATGGCCTCGAACTTGTGCAGGGCCACCTCGAGTCCCAATTGCCGGATCCTCTCGACGATTGTCGCTACTCCGCGTGTCGCTACTTCAGCCGCCGCCTGTTACTTCAGTAATTTTATTCTTGTTCCTAAACGGATTGAAAAATGAACCATTTTTTTTTTATCAAATCAGTATGGGCTAACTATTCTCATTTTGATTACATAAACACAAAAACACTTCGATCAGTTCGGACAGTTTGATCCACTATAATGTTTTCGAGATAGCGTGATATGGATGACAGTTCCAAGTTGACAGATTTATAGTAATGCTACCTTCATCTACCAAGACTTCCTCTTAAAATGAGAATTTTATCAGAAGGTCAATTCCCGTAAATAAAAATGTTCAAAATCTAGTCGCAGTCTCATCTCGGCGAGAAACAAATGTCAAAAACTTGTCAAAATGTAGGGAAATTAGAGGTAATTTTGACAGTTTGAGACTGAGATCAGACTGTGAACGTTCTTAAAATTGCGAGAGTTGATCTCAGTGTCAATCTGCGACTAGATTTTGAACATTTTAAATTACGAGAATTGGCCTTCAGACATGTGAACGTTCTTAAAATTACGAGAATTACCCCTCAGGTATGTATTTCCTTTCATGTTTGATGTCTGGTATCATTACGCAAATATTATATCAATATGCGAGTTTTCCTATTTATGCTCATACCAACATACCATTTTAAGCATCTATACCTAAATAAAATAAAACAAAGTCGCTTTTCGTGTCTGTTTGTGTGACCGTCTAGATCTTCTAAGCCACACAATGGGCTTTGATATGAGTTTTACCATCATTTGGAGCATTTATTCTACGGAAAATGCTCCCGATGCTGAAGATTCGATGATGAGATTTCTGTTTTAACATAACGCTATTGCACCCCTGCTAAGCAGCGGCAAGTCGCTAGTATTAGGTAAATTAATACAAGTAGGTATCAGCATTGAAGCATAGTGGATACAGACGGCAAAAAGTAATTAAATGAGTGATTTTATTATCAGATGCATTTCGCAGTGAAGTCTGTTGAACACCTGTTTTTTAAGTAAAAAAAAAGAACTTTCTCTCTTGAAACTGATTCTGCATTGAAATATTTTCCGCAAATGTAAAATCAGGTGAATTTCATCAGTAGGTTATATCTAGAAATGAATAATGAACTGGTTTTTGCTTCAGGCCCGTCAAAATATTGTACAAACGGAAGGTAGTGGTAGATGTGAAAACATTCGGAACGCACTGTATCGCCACGCCGCAATGTAGATACTAAAGATAATTATGCTTGCGACGGTAATTAATAGCTGATCTCACAAACTAGACTACAGTGCGGTTTTTTGTGTCGGGGCAGTAAGGGTTAACCAAAAAAGTAATTTGGAGTCTTGTTTACTACGAAAGGTACCTATGTGAACAGTTTTTTTATCCTTATAAAAAACAGAGTTTATTTGTGATTTCTGACTACTCTAGTACTCAGGTGGTCCGATAGTTTTTCTTTTATCCATAAAAAACAAGAGTTAAATGGAATCTTATCTACTTATCAGTCTATAGTAAGATAAGTACGAACGTATTTATATCTTGTGGTTATCTTTTGTTTTCATATCTATTTTTTTTTTATTTATCTTTTTTTCCTTGATCTGTTTGTATTAACTGTAATTTATCCCCTCCCATTATTTAAATAAATAAATCAATAATAAGAAATAGAGAAATTTTATTATTTCATAGGGGAATAAAAGTGTATGATTGTCTATCTACACAACATTAACTATCTACTTGGTTTCATAGTTTGCAGTATAATATTAGTCTAATGTTATGACACCGTTTTGAGCAGTAATGGATATGTAGATGGATGAATCGTTGTGCTAAGTACCTACGTGTGCTCGTCATTATCGGTGTTGGTATTTTTTTTTTTTGTAATACCATGTTTATTTAAGTTTTTTTTAGTAAATCAACACTAAAGCGTATTTTTTTACCCGGTTACAATCTCACTCAAGTAAATTAACATCTTATAATAAAGTTTTTCTGTCTTCAGTCTTTTTTTAAGTCTCTGTTCGTATCATTAAATCCTGCTTGAAAGCTATTGCATGTTCCTGCTGAGTATAGCGCTTAGCAACGGGCTCAAACCGAGAGCTTAATGTATAGGCCTCAGAAAATCGCTCGACTGTTCTGGGTAAATTAATATTTTCCCAGGGTACCATCCCACATACTTTCTCAACAAAGATTGCTGGATTGGTTACATACTAATTAAGGTTAAATTAATGATAATATTCATCTACTCATTATTTTAATGGCAAACTTTTCCTTGTTTATATAGCCTGATTACTTATAGTAAAATGAACTAGTAAACCGTAAACTTGTCCTAGACCCAAAATTCGAAGACATGTGACATCTACCAACTTGCACTGGGTGCCGCGTGGAGGATTACAGCTCAGTCTATCTCACAGAGAGGAGGCCGGTGTCCCAGCAGTGGGAACATTATAGGCTGATTGCAATATCAGCCTATAATGTTCCCACTGCTGAGCGATTGTTGGTATATTGGCGTGGCTAGCTGACATATTATGGCAAATAATTAAATTTTATGTTCTGGTTTTGTAATGTTAATTACCGAACATAAGTACCTAGTATTGTATACATTCAAGTATTTTTTTAAATTGAACAGACAGCTGTGCTGCTGGGGAGTTTGTTGCGCCACTTCTTCTTCCCAGCAATAGCACTAGGAAGTGGTGAAGGGCGGGCGTTTTTGGGGGACTGTCTTTTGTAATTTTGACGTTCAAAAAGTGCTGATTCTCAGCCTAATTTGAATAAATGACTTTTGATTTTGATTTTTGATTTTGAGCCTATAATGAGTGTGTGTGTGAGTGTATACAATAAAATAAAACCCACATCGGTTTTATTTTCTCAATCTTTATCTTATAGTCCAAATATTGTCTCTTACCGTATACTTATCTCGGATCTTATGTACATACCTAATGTTTTAGGTAGTAATATCGTAACCCTAGTAGCTTATAGTTTTTACACACACATCGACATTTAACTCACAGCTGAACAAAAGCCTACAAAAAATAGAAAAAGTTCTGGCTTGTAGAGCGTCGTCTCTGATTCTCTGGTTACCTGTGTGACAGCCTCTTTTTAAGGCTCGATGTGTCATATTTGCCTCGAGTCTTTCTACATACAGTACAGTGACAGCAGTAACCGAATTCCAACCTTATTGCAACGAAAATAAAGATCACTTTGGTTTTTGACAGTGATGCAAAATAAGAAATAAAATAATAGTGAAAGAACTTTGCTTACAATTACATACAGATATTTATAGATAGTGAAATATTTTAGTGGCTTTATCTATGACTGACCACCTTGATAGTAAAAAGCATCTTACGCTTTTAAGTGATGAACTGTAAAGGTTGTCTGCCGAGGGCGACCTCATATAATGCAGGCTGGCTATATTTATGCGCGGGTTCCATTCGAACATTCAAGCAGGTGTCATATTTTCTTATTAGGGTTATTGATTAGTTCAGTCAGTGCCAGGTTAGTGAACAAAATGTAAAGACGTTTCTAGAATATAATTTATAAGGATTCATAAAAGTTGTTTGATTCCTCCTGGTAGTCAGAGGACTCTTCTAGACCTCTACAGTACCTACTAGATGTGTTGTTTTGAGCGGCTACAAGGCGATACGATAAAACTAAAGAATATAAGGAGGACGTCTGAAGCAGAAGGTCCACTCCGAAGTGTAAAGTGCGAATGTTCGGATCGGACCGACACATGGCCGAACCGAATATTATTGAAAAGTGCGAAAAAAGTTAGGATCGGCTGATTTTGATCGGGACCATAGTCAATATTCGAAAGAGTGTAGGATCGGAACCGACCGAACCAAATAGTAACTTCGTAGCAGTAAACGGCCGAACATTCGGCCGATACTACTTCGGAGTAGACCCCCTGATCACAGACTAACATACTGACTTTCTGACTGACTTACTAACACAAAATCATTATCGAAACTACAATATTTTTACACTACATTGTAAGTCACTTGTGAGTGTTAAATGGAACTGAATGTAATGTATGGAATCAACCTATAATGTTCCCACTGCTGGGACACTGGCCTCCTTTTTCTGTGAGAGGGAGTGGGCCATAATCCACCACGCGGGCCCGTTGCGGGTTGGTGGATGCCACATGTCTTCGAATTTTTGGTTCTAGGACATGCCGGTTTCCTCACGATGTTTTCCTTGGCCGTCTCGTCGTCGTTTAAGAGCAGTGACGATGAAATTATTTTCACGTAAAGTAAAGTCAGGCGTTTTACTTTGGTATCTGGGTTCGAGCCCACGACATACTAACTCGTAAGTCGGGGTAGTTACCATTGAACCACCATTGCTCCTTAGTTACTGTAACTTAGAGTATTCATTTTTTTATTCGTACTTGCTGTTTACAACACGCTTTATTAAAATTACAATATTTTTACACTATCATGTTGTAAGTCACTAGTGAGTGTTATAGGTGCCTTGATATTATTATTGCTGATGAATATAACAAAATGCAATGCGCTAAGACATGGTTATTATTATGTCTTGCATGCTACCGAAAACTAATAGACGAAGTTAGCTCGGGCTGACTAAGTTTCGCACACTTGTGTACGGCAAGCCTTAACGAGCGAGTCACTCAGCGTTTTAGGCGGGTTCTGATTTATTTACCACTAGCACCATCTGTTACATGACACGAGTGTCTAAATGATACTTTGAAGTTGTCAAATTATCGCGTACTTACTTTGGGAAAATTGGGATTGCGCTCGCAAGTTTCAGTCGCAAATTACTGCGCGCCCTTCGTTCGGGTCGCGAGGCAGTTATACCTATTACACATATAAGTTAAGTTCTCAAAATACTGTTACACATTAATTAAGCCTATTAATACGCAAATGTATTAAAGACGTAATCTGTCAGTATATTACATTATAGCTATATGTATAAATAAACAATGACTTAGTTAGCAACGTATGATAGACCCTTGTAGTTTATTTTGAAATACCCAGTGAGGCATAGTCAGCGATACCTTATGTTGTAAAAGAGCTGATGAAAAAGTTAGGACAGGTCATATTTCATGTACCTAGCTACTGCGTGTCCCAGTAGACTGCAAAGTGCGTTGGGGATTTATTAATTCATTATGGCGGTGAGAAGTTGGAAGATGTTCAGCGAAGTGCGCACGATAAGGATTTAATTCCATGAGTAGATCGGGGAGTGGTGAGCATGGAGCGGGGCAGCGGGCTACGGGAGAAGTGACCACAACGGAACGCGCAGTACAAAGATTAAATTGAATCTGGCAACTTGCCAGATTCGCCGTACCTAAAATTACAAAATATTATGCTGATTTTATAGCTTGACTAAAGAACTGGTTATAGTCTTGCTCCGAAGCGGTCGGGTGAATTATTACGCAGCAATAAAAATGTATACCTGCATATTATGGTAAGCTGTTGCGGTTTTACCACTGTGCTCTTTAACTGATTGCATGGTTTAATGGAATAGTTTTAGTATATTATCATCGTACGTTGTTCGATAGTATTAAGGTTAAGCGAGGTACGTAAAAGCCTATTATTGAACCGAGGTCGCAAAGGGTTTTCATAGACGGTTCACGTATACACTGACAATATAAATAAACTTGCCTGGAATTTTTCTTCTTTTGTGAAGGTAGGTTAACAAGCACATAGAGTTATTTGAACTCAGCATTTGTGTACGTCAATTTTTAATTAGTGTTTAGTTGATGTCTACTGTGGACTTGCGGTGCATATACTTATTTAATCAATATTTGATATTATACATTTCGTAGTATTATAATAGTACCATTCAGAGGTTATATACCGATTTAGAGGTTATATGCTATGCCAAAATACTTTTGACTGGATTCAGTCAAAACCCTTATTTAGTTTATTCGCCTTTTATTAAAAACTATCTTCTGCCCGCGACTTCGTTCGCAGTGTCATAATTAAATAAAATCTGTTAGGTATTTTTTAGTTTATCCATTACAAACAGTAACACGTCTTTTTTTCTCTCTTTAAAATATTAGTTTAGATTAAAAACCATATTTTACGTACCTAACGCTTTTATTGCCTAGAATCACTACCAGCAATAAAATTGTATTTAAAAGGGTCAAAACTGCCGCCCCAATAGGGTTTTAAATAAAAGTTGCCTAAGGGTTTTAGACTGATTTCTGCAGTCAAAAGTAATTTTAAATGCTTAAGACTTTTGTAAGTGCCTCATACAATTCCTTAGAATATTTATACATGACCTAGCAAATGTATGTAATAAAACTTATGAGTTGGAATTTCTCAAATTGACGTCAAAAATGCCTTTCATTCTAGGAAATGTGTATATGTGACGTATAGGTACAATGTGTAAAAAAACCCATCACAGAGTCGTCACCTATATATTCTGTACATTAAACTAAGTAACATTATACATAAATAATTGCTGGGAAATGGGTTCTATTTAACGCGTGAAAAATCACTGTTTACGGTAGCGCGAAAAAATTATCACAATGACGGGAAAAACAAGTGACATAAACTGAGACAGAATAAACTGCTCTATAATATGAAAACTCATGGTATACCATTTCAGCCACATATGATAAAAACCGGTTAAGTGCGAATTGGGATCTCGCAATTGGGGATCAACCAAACGTCAGTCAGCAGAAAAATATATTATGTTTTATAAACTTATCTATAATAATATTATAAAGAGGTAAGATTTGTTTGTATGTAGGAGTAATTTCTAAAACTACCGGCAGTCGGATTTGAAAAAATCTTTGATACATATGATAGTCCAAATAAAAAAAAATGAGGAACCCTTTTTAATATCACGCTATGACCCTGAAAAATTAACATTGAAGTTAGGTACTAGGCGTAAACATTCGCCCTACTAACTAGCTAACGGCACGTCAAGTAGGTAGCTATCGAGAAAAACATCTGTGACAGACAGTCACACGAATAATCTTAAAATGATTTATTTTTTCCATTTTAGTTACGAAACTCTAAAAATATAGATAATAGAGGTAAATCGACTGTCGAATCGGATATTTGAGATGAATGTGTTAGAGGTTCTGGAAAAAAAGCGCGGTACCATTCTGTGAAAAAATATGGTAATTTATTTTTACTGGTTTTTCATTACTTTTGTAATTATATCTCATGTTATAGCATAACTATGTGTTAAAATAGTTACCTACTGGTTTACTTGGCCTATTTATATTATTATGACTTCACAACAGAAGGTATTCAAGCTTGTGAAGTGGCAACCGCGTACCGGGGGGCGCAGCATTGGTAGGCCTACCACAATGTGAACCCATGACCTTATGGAGGTCGCGGGAATTCGCTGGATACGAGAAGCACAAGACCGGTCGATGCGACCACGCTAGGTCTACGTCCAGTGTTGGATACTTTGCGATCGAAATGATCACGATGATGATGATGGTTCATGTTTTTGTACTTATAAATACATGCACCACTTTATTACTCACTTACCACATCTCATTTAACTTTGCCCAGTGTCCAAATTATTATGAATTTGACGAGTAAATACATTATACTTTTATCACATAGAATAGATAATAAACGCAGAAACTTAATACTAGTTAGAACTTAAGTATTCTTCTTAAACATTTTGTTGAATAGTTAAATTAAAGCTATGAACATTCACAATATACCTTACACCAGCGATGGCGTTTTCTTTGTATTTTAATAACATCAAAAAAGGGAAAGCAAAACATAAAATCCCTTCAGTACCTACACAGTTTAGACGTTTAAACTTTTTATAGCGGCCTTTAGAGTGAAAATTCAACGGATATCTTTGAACAAATAGTAGTCCCTGAAGAACGGAAACTGCCATAAAAATTCGCGCCGTCGTCATTAGTCTCAGACGTGTTTTGATCAGGGACCGTACTATGAAGTGTTAGAGCCATCATTGTTCCGTTGCGAGAAAGGGATGGTGCTTCTCTTCCTGTATAGCTTCATCCCTCTCGGTCGTACACGATAATAACCCCAATGACACTTTGTAGGAAAGCGTCCTGACGCAGTCCCGCCTCTTTTTATCTGCCTACTGAGGCCTCGTGAATAGATTTTGCCTTAGAGAGTACTCGATTTTAAATCCCAGCGAGAAATATTTTTTTTAATGTCACATGCAATATCTAGATATTGAACCTAGATCCTAGGTTCTTATGATGACATCGAACACAATGTCAATTCTCTAACCTGGTTGGACTGGTAAGGACAAAAGTCTGTAGCCAATTGCGCACTAACAATCCGAGTAGACAAAATACATTTCAACAATATTTACTGCGGTATTTACATTGTCGAGCAAGAGAATTTTTCAAAAATTTATAAAGTAATGTATTATATTAGGTATATCTTCAAATTTAAGGGTACCTGTTGTAATTGTGTGAAGAATTAGGGTGCTTGGGAAAACGAAAAATGACAAAAGTAACTTAACTTCAATCTCAGATAATTTGAAAACCATCGCCACTTGACACACATCGACACTCTATCTACTTACCTATTTTTTTTTTACTATCAATATTTATCTACTTTAAAGTTGATTTTTTAGGGACAATGCAGTAGTAATACAAAGGTCCTGAAAGTTTTTTTGGTTGTAATGACATTAGAACTTTATTATGTATTTTGAGTTAGTTGTTCCAAAACTTGATAATTATCTCAGAATCCGAATTAAAATATATGACGTTTTAAGAATCACAATAAACAACATTTAATAATTTATAAGCCTTGATAACAACAATACGTTTTCTTGATTTTTCTATCCTGTGTACTTACTTACTTACTGTAATTGTACATTATGGAAACGATTTGATTTGATTTGATTTGAATATATTATTTTCTAGCATTTTTTACTGATTACCGGTATTATAATAATAATACTAACAAAAACGAGCTATGACGTCACTGATACGGACGGCTCTCACTCCATAGTACCTAATAAGGCATTATGGCAACGGTTGGAAAACTGAGTCGGAATGATGTACATGACGTAACGTATGCTGTACAAAATAAAGAGTATGCTATTCTATGCCTGACGTCAGGACGATGGTTCGTCCATTGTAAAGTTCGTTCCATTGTAAACGCGAAAACATATAAAATATTTTGGCGTTTACAATGGAACGAATTTTTCTTTTTATTGAAAAAAAAAATAATTGCATTATATTTTCTACTAGCTTCTGCTCGTGACATCGTCCGTGTGAAATTTCTTGCTCCCCCGACCCACCCCTCGCTAGCGCGATGTTAAGATGCCTAAAGCCTTCCTCAAGAATTGGGCTATCAAATGCCGAATTTGAACCCACAACTTCGTGCATGAAAGGCGAGGCTTTCACCACATCACGACTTTTTATGACGACGATAGTTATAATATTAAAAAGCACAAAATTATTACACATTTACACCAGCTTAAACTATTTATTTAACTTGTTTGTAAGACACAACACGACTGCAATATCGTATTTTTTTAAACAGTTGGCATATCCGGTAGTTAAGTCAGTTGAATTTTGCACAAATAGCTATAACGCTTCATTACTAATCAAGTAAAACCAGCGCATTTACGTGTTTGTCCCGCATTTACGTGGATGTTACGCATATTTTCCCCCAACTTGCTCTTTTTTGCGTTCTTTCTCTGATGCTTCATATTTTCTCAAGTGAACTTGTTTTCTTTAAGTATATCGAAAGTTCGAAATCTTCCCCTGCCACATTAATTAGGCATTATTATAACAGTCAAAACAAAAACGAAAGTATTCCTGAGACACCCTATTTAAACTAATTGGGGAGGTAAGGCATTATTTTGAGCGGCAAAAATAGCTGGGTGGCTGCTCGATTGCCGAGCTTCCCGGTGGACCCAGAGAATTAGAAGAGTACTTAAAAACTTTGAAAGAATATTTAAATTCTATTATTGTATTTGCTTTAAAATACCCTTCTTAAACAAAACTTTAATTATTTCAAAAAGAAACCTTTCCATCTCAAGTTGAGATTAATTTACATGATTGTAAAAAAAAATTGAATTGTTGATTGTATTCTGTAAAACATTGTTATTTACAGCGACATCGTACTGCATTATTTTTGTCAATCGTTTCGGGTTTTATTATAATATTATAAACCATGTGCCCGATGGGATTTCCCACAATGTGACGAACTTCCATACAATAATTTATCTGTGTTTCGTTTTAATTTTATTTTATCCCTTTGGAGGATGACTATTTAAAACGCTAAAAGTCAACTAAAGGAATAAGGCTATATTTTGATGTTCCCTACGTGATCGAATCTGAAATGCAGAAATCCGAGGAAGAACCAAGGTAACCGACATAGCCCGAAGAATTACCGAACCTAAGTGGCATTGGGCAGGGCGCATTGCTCACAGCACAGATAGCCGATGGGGCCGAAAGGTTCTGGGAAGGCGACCGCGTAAGATGTAGAGTTAGAAGAAATTGAGCACTCCATTATATGTACTACTGGCGAAATCACTAGGTAATGTTAAATCTGAAACATATTATATTAATAAATCAATCCCACAAAGTAGCGTTCTCGGATGCATAATATCTGTTGTCGACATCAACGGCCTCTCCAAAATTATAGATGCTGTAAGCGTTTTATTCGCAAATTACATACGATTTTTCTTTCCATGAAAAAATACCCTGATTCTTAACAATGACATCCATCGAATTCTATCCAACATATCTACTTGGTTAACCGAACACAACCTGGATCTAAATATCATTATATCAAAAATGACCTCTCAAAATAAATTTTACTTACAACAATAATAAATTAAACTCCGTTGATAATTATTTAAATTCTTGGGCTTTAATATCGATACAAATCTAAATTGGAAATCTCATATAGCACACATAAGAACCGGAATTTATAGAATCTCTTATGCTTTATCAGAATTGCAAAGATTAAATCTGCCAAAGCAGCTTATAGCGCATACGCGCACTCTTGGCTCCGTTACGGCATAATGCTTTGGATGCGAACGCAAATTAGCTGTTCAAGCTACAAATAAAGCGCATACGAGTCTTGACGAATAAAGGAGCTGTGTAGACCACGTTTTACAGAACACAATATCTCTAACAATATGGGCAACTCGTAATTTTAAGAACGTTTATAGTCTGAAGGCCAATTCTCGTAATTTAAAACGTTCAAAATATAGTCGCAGTCTCATCTCGGCGACAAACAAATGTCAAAATGTAGGGAAATTAGAGGTATTTTTGACAGATTGAGAGAGATCAGACTGTGAACGTTCTTAAAATTACGAGAATTGCCCCCCTGATCTCAGTCTCTATCAATCTGTAAAATATAACTCTAATTTCCTCATAATAATACATTTTTGTCAAGTTTTTGACATTAATTGTCGCTGAGATGCGATTGCGACTAGATTTTGAGCGTTTTTAATTACGGGAATAGGCCTTATTGTCTGTTTGTCAGAGAAACGAACTAGCATTACTGATTTCCAAACTATCCATTGAATTTCTAAACTAAACATTGTTGAAGATGCATCAAATAAATTAAGCTTAAACGATCACGCAATTTCATTACATACCTGTTCCTCTTCGAGTTTTTCGAACAGGAGCGCACCTGTCAATGTCACTTCATAGCGTTCATAAATTTTACCGCGAAAACACGCAAATTTTTTTCATTGTGAATATACTGAAGTACTTACTTAATAAAGTGCAAAGAAGTGGTTGTTTAGATTATTAATGAGTGAGTGAGTGCTGTTAGCACTCAGTCGGTAATTAATATTGACGGTAAGGACAAGGGTAGTGACTTAATTATATAAGATGGAAGATATTTTTATTTAACACATCGACGATGAATACCTAATCAACACCGTTAGACTTTTAAAAAGTCTCTCCATAGCTTGTCGATAGTAAAATGAAAACAAATAATAATATAGTTTCCACGATGACAAATTTAAGACATGATGCGCTATAGTTTAGTCGTATTCATATAGGTACAGACACCAGCAGGTCAAGCTACCCGAAACTGTCAAATTTTCCGGATCAACCTTGAACCTTAATGCTTTAGCAATAAAGTTGAAAATTTATTAAAGACATTTGACAGATTGTAGTAGCTTGATGTGCTGGCGTCTGTACAATAATAAAATTACATTACAATCGATAAAAATAATAAAGAGTCTATAGCAAATGACGCTTTGTTGGCAGTGGCACGAGCCACTATTAGGTCATTATTAATAAAAGAGGGTATAATTGTTCACAGCTACGAAGCTCTGAACAATTATACCCTCTTTTATTAATAATGACCTCACGGGTATCTATGACAGTCTGGCCAGTTGCTACCGTACCTTTTCGATGGATTACAATATTCCGTATAACAAAAATGAAATGCTGTTTTTCAAAAATGAAAACAACAACAAAACAGAAAAAAATAAATAAAAACATTCAATATGTAAAAATTGGAAGCAGCTTAATCCCAAGCCTTTTTGTCCTCGATATAATCCTTAACGGTATAAAAGCCTGTCTGGCACAACTTACGTTTAATGAATGATTTGAATTTATTAAGGCTTGGATCTTGAACGGGGCTTGGAACTTTATTGTAAAAGCGTATACATTGGCATCTGAACGAGCCACCTATTTTGTTGAGCTTTGTTGTAGGTACACACGGCTACACATCAAGCATTTCCAGTTCTAGCGGACCTCGCATTGTATAGGTTTTTCGTACAATCGGAAGTCAGCTTATACTGGTTATGTATAGCTTGATGTGTACCCGTGTGTACAACAAATTTGTGTTGGTTCCTAGTATTTATATTATGGATATCACTGTATTTTTTAAACAATTTTATATTTTTATGGGCATATAAAGGATTTTCATAAATATACTGAGAAGGCACAGTCATAACAATAATCTGTTTAAATCTGTCTCTGAGCGAGTGTCTCGGACTTAATTTATAAATTGATCGAACAGCTCGCTTCTGCAAAGCAAAGATAGTCTGAATATCAGCGAAATTTCCCCACAATAGAATACCGTACGACATTACACTATGAAAATAGCTAAAGTACACTAAACGGGCTGTCTCTATATCATTTAAAATACGAATTTTTCTAACAGCGTATGCTGCGGAAGTTAGCTTAGCTTAGCATTCAAAGTTATGCCCAAGAATACTGTGCTGTCTTCAGGATTAAATTCTTCGCCCTTTATCAACACAATGGGCCAATAGTTGTTACGTTACTGCCAATGGTCCAATCTAATAGCCAAGAGCCTCGACCACAATTTGGAGAGACTCCCGTGAGGCAGTTGGGTCAAGAGTTTAATGCAGAAAGCGGCACTCTTGGACACGACTCGTATTGTTAGGAAGTGCCTAGTTTGTAAACGTTTTAAATGTTGTATTAATTCATTACGGAAGTATTATACAACTTCCTCTTAATAAAGAAATCTTAAATTCACTGACAGAAAACGTACAGCCTGAGCATAAGCATGATATTTTGCTCAAGAGATCCTCATATTTCATTTTTATATAACGAAGGTGAGCACTAAGTTAGGTTTTTTGAAA
The DNA here is from genome assembly GCA_949629185.1 of Apamea crenata. Classification (NCBI taxonomy): domain Eukaryota; kingdom Metazoa; phylum Arthropoda; class Insecta; order Lepidoptera; family Noctuidae; genus Apamea; species Apamea crenata. The sequence continues at coordinate 13,214,055 of OX451351.1, read as the reverse complement.
TTTCATCACTTATTTATGTTATTATAGGAGATGATTTTTTTGTATGTAAGGGGTCCTCATTTTTGCCACATGGCTGTGCATGGGGCTTTTATTGTATAATAATGAATTCATTCCTTTTCATTAAAAAATTAAACAAGTTCCAAAATATAAACAGTTAGTTGACGAAACTTCACAGGATTCAGTGAAGATTCGCCAAGTAATTAAAAAAAATAGTAGGTATAATACCTTACCTTTTGGTATTTAAAGCAACAACATAAGACCGTGGCTTTGACTAATGTGAACTCAGTTCACGTCAAGATTAATAGGATCGGGGACTCAAAAAGATTTCTATTATATTAAGGTAAAGTAAATGTAGTAGTATAATAAGCATAATAACTCTTTGTTTGTTACTACCGACCTAATTTTGCTACCAACACCAAGCAGCGTTTCGTATAAAATAATTATTCTTTCTTCTTTTTCTTTCCGTGTTCCAGTTTGAAGAATTTAGTTACCGTTGAATTTATAAGCACATGAATCATCTAAGCTTTGTGTCTGGTGTACGAAATAAAATGCGTGGGAACTTTAAACTTATAGAGTTTATTAAACTTATAAAAATGCAGTCAAGAGGCACACCGTTACACATAGCAATCAGACAAGAAGAGACAAAGGTGTTGCCACATCACAACGGAAAATTGCACCAAAAACAGTGTTGCAAGCTTATTTACTAAAATTATTACTATTTTTGTTAATATTAAAAATAATAATTCTGTATGTTTAGACTGTCCTAAACATAATTGGGGCCGGCAGTAGCCTACTCTACAGGTAATGGACATAGCCGTTTTACCGACCTTCTATACACTTTGTTATTCATTTTGATATCGGCCGCTCTTACTACATTGTCTCTACCTGGATATGTTTTTACAATTCGAGCCATATTATAATTTAATGGAGTGGTGTTCATATCTTTTACAATTACCAAATCACCTTCTTTAAGGTTTGGTTGAGGATATTTCCACTTGGGACGGCTTTGAAGCTGTGTTAAATAATCATTTGACCATAATTTCCAAAAATCTTGTTTAAGTTTGGTACAAAGATTCCAAAATTTTAAACGATTAACTGAAACATCTGTTAGATCAACTTCAGGATAGCTAGCCAGAGCTGTTCCAATCAGAAAGTGTGCAGGAGTTAAATAATTACAATCATTTGAATTTGCAGAAAGTAGAGGCCTAGAGTTCAAAATTCCTTCGATTTGTACAATGACTGTATTGAGCTCTTCATAGGTTAAACATTGGTTCCCTACTACTCTCTTTAAATGATGTTTTACACTTTTAACACCTGCTTCCCACAATCCTCCAAACTCAGGTGAATAACTGGGTATAAACCTAAATTTTATATAATGCTGAGAGCAAAAACCATCAACAGTATCCCTGTGGTTTTTGGAGGACTGTAAGTCATACAACCTTTTCATTTCATTTGACGCTCCTTTAAAGGTTTTAGCGTTGTCACAATATATATTTGTGGGCATGCCACGCCTTGAAATAAACCGCTTGAGACATGCTAAGAAGGCTTCAGTTGTTAAGTCCGATACGAGCTCTACATGTATAGCTTTTATAGCAAAGCAAACGAAAAGCGCGATGTAACATTTCTTAACAATAGGATTTCTAACCCTAGCAACCTTCATATCGAAGGGTCCACAGAAATCAACGCCGACATGCTGAAATGGCCTGGACGCTGTGATTCTTTCTTGCGGAAGGGAACCCATTAACTGCTTAGCAGCCTCAGCTTTTAACCGAAAACACTTGACGCATTTACGCACTACTTTCTTGACCTCCCGAATACCACTGACTATAGAGTACCTTTGGGATAGAGAGCTCAAAACTAACCTAGGGCCTGCGTGTAAGAGTCGCAAGTGTTCTCTTTCTATTATGAGATTAGTTATGTGAGAGTTTTTCGGAAGGATAGGTGGATGCTTTTTATCGAAAGACATCTCCTTGGCATTATGGAGCCTACCTCCTACTCTAATAATACCTATTTTATCAAGGAAGGGATAGAGGCTACCTATTCCTGTCTTTATATTTTTCCCAGCAGAAAGTGACTCTACCTCTCTAGCAAAATGTTGCATCTGCGTACAACGCACGATGACTGACATAGAGTCGCGAAGCTCCTGAGGCGATAGGTTACCGTCCGTTATTTTATTTTTATTTTTCGAACAGTTGTTATAGAACCTGTAAATAAATCCTATCACTTTCTGTAATTTATAAACGCTAGAATATTTTTCAAATAGCTTTGTTGAAAACGATGGCTCTACCTGTGTCCAGTTGCACGGTACGTTTAGCTCATCAATCTGTTCAGTGTCTGTGGACAAATCAGACGATTTACAATTTTCAAAATTAGTATGTGCATGTTTCCTGTCTGATAGGTAGGTTGGCCCGTGCCACCATAGCTCACTTTGCTGCAACTTATGCGGCAAGACGCCCCTCGACAATAAGTCTGCAGGGTTGTCACAGGTCCTAACAAATCCCCACTGAGCCTGATCGGTCAGCTCTACTATTTGCTTGACTCTATTATTGGCATAAACGTTTGACTTTACATTGCCTGACTTAATCCAAGCTAGCACTATCTGGGAGTCGCTGTACAAGAATGTATCTAGATGGGAATACCTACCCACCAGGACTCTACCAACCCTATGCGCCAGCTGGGCTAAAAGGAGAGCACCATTGAGTTCAAGCTGGGGAATCGTCCTGCTTCTATTCAAAGGAGCAATACGGGACTTGGAGCAGAGTAGATCTGTCTGCACTGAACCATCATTTTTTAAAATTCTTAGATAGATACAGCAGCCAAAGGCTTTTATTGATGCATCAGAATACCCTACCAACTCTACAGAAGAAACATCTTTACTGTTAACACATCTATTTATTTTTATTTTGCCCATTAACTTTAAATTGTTTAGGAAATTGCTCCAGTATATTAACTGATCCTTGGGTACTGTGGAGTCCCATCCTATTTGCAAAGACCATAGCTCCTGCATGAATATTTTGGCTACCACTATTATTGGGCCTACTAAGCCGAGAGGATCAAACATCTTCCCTATAAGGCTCAGAATTTTTCTTTTTGTATTTAAATTATGTTCCTCATCAAAAATGGGGCTTGAAAAAATGAATTTATCTGAAGTTATATCATACATTAAACCTAGAGTCTTTACTAAATTATTCCCACTCATGTCTACATGTTCAAATTGTTTTTGCTCATCTGGAATACCATCTAGGACATCAAGGGCGTTTGAGCACCATTTGTGTAGAGAAAAACTACCTAATTTCAGGAGCTCTATCAATTGGGATTTTAGCTCATGCAGCTGCTCTATATTATCTGACCCACCCAGTATATCGTCGACGTAGGTACTCTTGATCATTGCTTCAGCAGCAAGTGGGTATTTATCCTTATAGCGTTGAGCTAATTCAAGTAGGCATCGAGTGGTCAAGAATGTAGAGGCCTTCAGTCCGTAAGTGACAGTCTGAAGCTGTAAGCAGCTGATAGGCTTCCTAGGATCATCTCGCCATAAAATATTTTGAAGGCAGGTGTGATGGCTGTTTATCATCACATTGCGAAAGGCCTTCTGAACGTCACAAATTATTGTGTAAATGAAGGTCCTGAACAAGATAAGAATATCAAAAAGCTCACTCTGTACCACGGGGCCGTTCAGCATGACGTCGTTGAGGGACAACTGGCTGCGGGACTTCATACTCCCGTCAAACACAACTCGAAGTCGGGTTGTCTTACTTGCCTCGTTAATAACAGCATGGTGTGCTAGAAAGTAAACAGGATCTTTATCAATATCGTAATTAGCAACCTCCACCATCTTAGCATGTCCTAGCTCTACATACTGATCTATGAACAATTTATACTGCTCTAGTAATAGAGGATTTGATTTAAACCTTTTTTCTAACATCAGGAATCTTTGATAGGCAACTGAAAACGAATCGCCAAGCTGCAAATGTTCCAGAGGTGTGATGAGAGGCATATCAACATAGAATCGATTATCTTTCAGGCTCATAGAACTCTGAAAACTTTCTTCAGCCTTTACAAACTCATCACAACTCGGCTTCATGGGCTCGGGTACTTTTTCAGAGAGCCAAAAATTCTCCATTACATTTTCTAATTTGTTGTGATCATTTATAGCAAAATTTGATACAATATTACAAGTTACATTACTCACTTTTTCAGGAACATTACCACCAACTACATACCCAAATAGGGTGTTTTGTAATACCGGTCCATTTTGAATTTTAATGCAACCATCTAGCAAAACATTGAAATAAACATCCGCACCCAGTAACAAAGAAATCTCAGCTGGGATATTGAACTCTTCATCTGAAAGTTTCACATTTTTTGGTAAATTCCACCCGGATACATTTATAAATTGTTGGGGTAACCTTGTTGTTATTGTGTCAACAATGTGACATTTTAAATTTAATTTTACATTATTGTGGCATGGAAGCACACTTATATTCACAAGTTTATTGATTTGTGTTTGTTTATTACCTATGCCTATAATATTATGGGTTTGATTCATGGCAATCAACCCAAGTTTGTTTACAAGGCTGGTTGTAACAAAAGATGCCTGGCTGCCCGTGTCAAGCAATGCTCGGATAGAAACTTTTTCACCACATTGATTTAACAAATTAACCTTTACAGTTGGAAGCAAAATGCTGTTGGAAACAGGGTTAGACAACAAAGTCACTGCAGGCTCAACAGGAGCAGCTTTTTCTTCGTGCAACAAAGTGTTGTGCCCTAATTTACATATTTTACATTTGAAATTAAACTTACATTTCCCCTTGTGTGTCCTTAGACATGTGGTACATAAGTCATGGTCCCGCACAAATAACTGGCGGACCTCTAGTGCTGCCGTTTTGAACTCCGGACAGCTGAAAAGAGTATGGTCACTTTTGTTACAGTGTTTACACATTTCTTTTACTTGTGAGGCAACATTGGTTACCTTTGATGGGTTAGATTTATGGAATCTACTTGTACTTTCATAGCAAGTACTATTGGGGGGTAAGCTATCCTCTAACGCTATAGCGCGCTTTTCAAGAAAGCTTAAAAAATGTGCCATGGAAGGCAATTTTTCTAGATCCTTATCTAATTGATAAGCCCTATTAGTTATTTGATCTAATTTTCTTGTTAGAATGGAAATTAGCAACATGTCCCATGTATCGATGGGCTGTCCCAGATTCTTTAATGCATGCAGCTGTTGCTGTACATCCGACACAAAAGACCTTATTGAGGCTGCAGTGCCTTTATGCATTGTAGGTAAATCTAGTAAACCGCTAATATGATTTCCTATTAACCGCGTTTTGTTATCAAAACGCTTCTCCAACAAGCCTAGTGCTTCCTTGTAGGACTGATTGACTAACGGCAAATTGACAATGACTGCCAAAGCATCATCTGTTACATATTTCCTTAAATAAAAAAGTTTCTGCACATCAGATAATGATCTGTTATTATCGATAACAGCCATAAATAAATCAAAGAATGGCTTGAATTTAGTGAAGTTCTTCCCGTCAAAGGGTGTAATATCAATGGTTGGCAATTTACATGTGGAAACATTATGACATTCTGAGACTGATTTCTTACCTATCTGTTTTAAAGAGCCATTAATTTTAGCTAGCACAGAATAATATTGTTCTTCTATTGGACCAACCTGTTCGCAGTCGTCTTCGTCAATACTTAGTATGTCCAATTGCACCGCTTCATAGCTCTTGAGCGCTGTGATGAGCTTCTCCTTGCGAGCCTCCAGGATATCCACGGTAGCAGACGCAAAACTGATGGGGTCGTTCACAAACGTCTCAATGCGCGTGATTGTAGCCTTGCATTGGCCACGAAGAAGCCGATGTTTACGCAAAGTTTCTTTGGGCTCCATGGTGGAACGTATGTAGGACGTAACACTTTATTTATTTTACGACTTACGAAAACTCCGCGCACTTTATATCTAAGCCGCACTTTGTAAATACGAACTTTAATGACACGGAGCCGGTACGACGACGGCGACGTTTGTTTATAAAACAAACCGATGACAGTGACACTTGACAGCTCAGTGAATGACAGCTGAGTGAATGACTCCGGCGCAATGGCCGCCGGGCGTATATGGACCGCGCTCACTTCACTCTTCAATGCTGCCAACCCAACACCGTCGTTACTGACGTCACGTCTCCCACGAACTTCACACCTCACAAAATGAAAATGTGGGTAACTTGATAGAAGCCAAATTCGATGTGCAGAAAATCGTAATTTTTACGATTACTCGATGATATGATGCTGTATCTTGATGATGCTTCGTTGATTTTCGTTCTAGCTTTGCATAGAACGAAGTTGCGGGCCTCGTACAAACCCCGCCAACAACGCCGACTTGTATTGCAAGCCGGACACCACGAACACAATTTATCCACAAAAAATTTGCGAAGCTGCTCGGCACTGATTTTAAACACTGCTCGAAGGACCACCGCACGCATTTACGAAATAAAATGCGTGGGAACTTTAAACTTATAGAGTTTATTAAACTTATAAAAATGCAGTCAAGAGGCACACCGTTACACATAGCAATCAGACAAGAAGAGACAAAGGTGTTGCCACATCACAACGGAAAATTGCACCAAAAACAGTGTTGCAAGCTTATTTACTAAAATTATTACTATTTTTGTTAATATTAAAAATAATAATTCTGTATGTTTAGACTGTCCTAAACATCTGGATAACACAAAACTTGCGATGGAATGTCAGATTCATAGGTGACGCTGACCTGAGGGGCAATTCTTGTAATTTTAAGAACGTTCACAGTCTGACTTCAGTCTCAATCTGTCAAAATTACCTCTAATTTCCCTAAATTTTGACAAGTTTTTGAAATTTGTTTCTCGCCGAGACGAGACTGCGACTAGATTTTGAAAATTTTAAATTACGAGAATTGGCCTACATAACTCCAATAGCTTAAACGAATAAACAGTGACAAAACACAAACTGATTAGCTCTCTGTCATTCCAAATAAAAACCATTTTATTATGTTACCCACAGGTTGCAATAAAATGGAATCATTTCTAGTCAAAAACATGATCGGAGGCTTTCATTGGCAATTCAACCAATGGCGCGGAAAGGAATGCTGTGTGCAATGCATAGTTATTGGTATAGCGCCACAGCTGGGTATAGCTATTCGGGTCGGCAAGAATGTTTACGGCACGCGTCCGCACGATATAAAACCGAAGCAGACGGGTGGCGTGTCACAATGCTGCCGCCTTCTCACAATACGGAGGGTGCCGCAAGAAGCCAACCCATTGTTACGGTACTCATAAAATTAATCTTCGCACCTTTTATTAGCTTTTAAATCAAAGTCTCGTTGTAGTTTCAAGTTATCTACGGCATTACGTATCGGATATTTGATTTCATAACTTCCCGCGGAACGGATGGTTTAGTTTAGACGTACTTATCTCTTGTTCTCTTTGTATTCATCTCGTGTAATTACTCAACTCATGTTAGAAACAATATTTTTCTAATAATAAATGTATCACTGTATGGTAAATTTCCCCTACCGAATTGGATTTAATTCCTATCTTTTTACTGTCTGACAGGGCTTTCGTTAGCACTATTTTTTAATAAATGTTAACGGAAAAAAGGTTAATGGAACCGGCTAATTGAAATAAGCTGTAACTTCATCGAACAGGCTAAATAGAAATAGAGAATAAAGCCCCAGGGCACATCGGGTTTAATTAGCAAAGTCTTTGTTTTCGAAACAGGGAGCAAAAAGCGCAATGTCCATATCAGTAATGAATCAAAATAGGTCTCAGAAATACCATTCTCCTCACAAAGCTAGTTTAGGTAGCTGATCATTGTTTGTCTCTATACCTGGCGCCGTAATGAGCTTATGAGTGATTTCATATATATTATACTTATAAAATATTTAGGGGTGTTTAGATTTGGCAAACTGTCAGTAGTTAAGTGAAAAAAACGTGTGCGGTCGAGGGACCCCCGTCAGGAACGAAATTTCTTATGCGATACGCGCACGCACACGCGCTCGTATATGTATAATAGAATGAGGAAGAAAGTGTGAATTTAATACACGTTTTTAATACGGAGCCACTCACCTGCAGGAGAGGTTTTTCATGCATTATATATTATTACGTCAAACATCTTAGTTTGAGTTTTCAAACTAGGGATGCCCTGGCAACTCAAAAAAACTGGAAACTCAAGCTAAGATGTTTGACGCGATAGGGCGTAGCGACGGTGACGCAAACGCTGACTGTGCGCGAACTTCCGCCACATGAAAGTCAGTGGCAAATAATAACAAAACCTTCACATTTTTGAACCGTCAAACTTAAAACACCCCTCTTTATACATATATCGGATATGTATAAAGAGGGGTGTTTTAAGTTTGACGGCTCTGTCGTTCTGTGTATGTGTGTATCTGTGTGTCCGTCTGTTGCATCGTAGCTCTTGGGAGCTACGACGCCACAGACGGGTGGTTCGATATCAATGCGGATTTTTAATAGATTATTGTCTTAATCGGGTTTGGTCTTAGCTTTGTTCTATGACAACCTGTTCTGTCATTTGAAGATAATCAGATCTTTTCTTATTGGTGTATGGATCTGTGCCATACAATGGTAATTTATTTCACTTTTACTCGTCCGGTCGACTTGAAATTTAGTATACCGTAATATTTTATGAACATTGCACATATGTGGTAACCTCAACAACTTACAGCAGATATGTCGTGTTTGGGCTCATTCAATTAATCTCAATGAGTAGTTGACTTAGAGATGGTGAACATAATCTATTGATAGAGGGGGAACATGGTTACAGGAAGTGGGCCTTACTCATCGTACACCCTCGTTGTATTAGTCTATATGAGTAGTTAGTAGACAAACAGTGAAATGGATCTGATGAAGTAGCAGGAAGGTGCTCGGTAAATGGTTGTCAGTTTTTTAATCGCAGACTCATAATTTTACTCGTTCAAAGCTTTGAGTTTCAAAAACATTCTTCTATTCAATAGTTGAGGGTAAAATTACGTTGAGGGTAAAGTGATGATTGGGGTTTTTATCTACAATTTAACAACTTGTTTCGAAACATTGTTTTAATTTATGTTCTTGGATGTCTCTAAGTGCTTACCCACAGCGCTGCCCTTTATAATACCAAAAACCCGGATCACGTCATCATCATGTGCGGAAACGAGTAATTATCCAACGGAAATAGGTATAATTAAACCCTCACTTAGACCAAGTTTGGACTGACGAGACCTTATTTCATGTCACACCACTACACCATGTCGAAATTGACCGCCATTTGGCATTAATTTTCTATTTGAAAAGGTCATCTATTAGACCTTTTGTATTTAGTCTATCTCTAACGTGTGTCTAACGTCAATTTTGACTTGTGTTGGATCAGTGGGGTTATATAACGTTTAACAAGTTGTAACAACAACAGCGTAGCATCGATAAAACTCCGGCGCGGGTTGAGCGACCGTGCGCGTCCTCCCCGCCCCGCCCCACATGCCACCGAGTCCCAGCCAGTTCAGATAAGAGTCAAGCGGTTCTCTATTGGAAACCTAGACTCAAACCCACCCCCCCTCCACCTATCACCATGTTCGGTAAGCCGATCCCTTGGGAAAAGCGAGCCAAATACCAAGGTGTTATCCTCGACAAAAATCTCACCTTCTCAGAGCACATAAAGACGGTCCGTTCGAGCTAGTACACAACGTGTATCCGTCCCATAATGACATACGCTTGTGCAGTCTTCGCACAAGCAAAGCCCCGTTATATACATAGGATGCAGACCCTTCAAAAGCGCTTCCTCCGCAAGGCCACCAATTTCCTTTGGTTTGTTCGAAATGAGATTCTCCATGTGGACCTCAAAATCCCCCATAAACAACAGTTCATGAAACGCCTTTCCAAGCGGTTCTTTGACACAGCCGCCAAACATCGCAACCCTCTGGTTGTCGCGGCCGCTAGTTACACCCCCATCTCTAAAATCAGTAAACTTCGCCGTCTGAGGCACGTTGTCGCTGACCCCGATGACCCCATAACCCTCCTCCAAGAGAGCAATAGGGCCACCAGCACAGTACACAAATACAAAAAACCGACATTTCGACCTCGCCGCCGAGGTCCCTCGCGACGCCCCCAAGTTAATCCTCCCCCCTCGACTGAGACCTCTGAGTTTGTTTCGGCCTTTCTTCTCAGAGATAGTACTAGGAAACGCTGTGCTCATCAAAGCACTAATAATATAAATTCGATCCAGCCGATGCCCTAAGCCGAGGTTCTTACCCCACAGGGGGTGCCCTTAGGGTGCAGTCGCTTAATTTTTAATTAGTTTTAAGCCCTGGCTGGAGGCTTTAAGTTCACTTAAGGCAACCACAGGATAGTCCGGCTAAGTAGTCACGATCTCTCAAGGTCAACTACGAGATGAAATTTATAAAAAAAAAACCTGTTCAAGCAGTGTCCAAGTCGCCAGCCACGACGAAGGGCCTGTGGTTACAGGCCACCGTATGGCACTCTGCGGCCGGGGGGCGAAGCCCCGGCACCGCTCGCCTCGCCCCCTTACGAGGGCGACGCGATCTCTCACGGTCTCATGGTTCAAGCAATCAGCGTTCGGTACGGTTCGGGTGCACTACTCTGCAACGACTTAGGTCGGTCACCTCCCCGCCCCCGCATCTTATCGGATACTGGCCAAGCAGCGTGTATTGTTTTGTTGTTTTTTTTAATATGTAACGTTTATTTTCTCTACACAAGTTATGAACATAATGCGCCTGAGATAGGTTTATATAAAAACCTGAATTACAGGTCACCAGGGCCCTCCCGCGGCTAGATGCCTGTTTTTTTGATACACGACATAAAACAATGCAGGATACTTACCTAACGAACTATAAATTAATAAACACAATAATATAAAATTTTGTAAGAAATGTAAAAAATAACAATAATAAATACTAAAAAATTATTGATTGTGTTGACTTTGTTAGCGAAACCTCACGATCAACTTATAATAGGTACGACGCTATTAGGGACTTCGCTGACATTGTAATTTAGAATCAGTTAATATTTAGAAAAAGACCTTTGCTAATGTTTGTATTACGCGTTTAGTTTATCTCCTCACATATTACCCCCTTACAGTTGGCGTCCCACCGCGGGCCAGTTCCCACATTAGTTATTAATTAGTTTTGTTTACTTTCATTGTTGGATTATCCGATTTAAGTAAAAGTTTTTTCCTACCCTCCCTTTTTTATTTTACTTATTTTTTCGTTTCTTCGATCAATACTAGCCCAGGTATTGATTAGGTTAGCTAGGGAGTACTTGTTGTATACTGGGAGACAGTATTCTTTTTTTTAATAGTCCGGGAGCTAGGTTAGCTTGTTATTACCCTTTATTTTAGTCCGGGAGTTAGTTTTTTTTTTAATAGTTTTGGAGTTAGATTGTAGCTAGTCAGTTGGCCTTTTATCATAGTTTACGAGTTAGATGTTTTTTGTAGTTAGTCAGTTAGCCTTTTATTATAGTCTAGGAGTTAGGTTGTAGTTATAGTTTAGGAGATAGGTCATTGATTGCTTTGTTATTTATAGTGCATAGTCAAAATTGAGTTGTATCATATTTTGCCTTTACGTAGCCGAAGAAATAAACAAAACATGGCAAACGTCAGCTTTACTGATGATCAGTTCAGTGATCTGTTAGGAGTCCTAATAGGGATAGTTCAGTAGCTAGGAAAACAAGTAGTTTTACGATGGATTTCGTGACATAGCAGTAGTCGAGGCATTCCTGTCGATGGTATGCACCTTCAAGAATATTGAGTCAATTACAGACGAGAATGCCATTGAAGGTCTTACACTGCTGTTGGTTGGAGATGCGTCGATCTGGTGGCTTGGAGTCAAGGGCACTGTAACTACCTGGCATTAGGCTACGGCATTGTTGAGATCCACATTTGCGCCAACGAGGCCAGCCTACAGGATATACGATGACATTGTCATGGTTAAGCAGAAAACTCCGTCAGGTACGGAATTTATCGTCGCGAAGAAGCAAGCATTAATGGCAGAGTTACCTAAACCATCCCTGTTACAATCGCAAAGCTTGGATATACTTTATACTTCCCTGCATATCAACGTACGAGACAATACCACGGATCTTCATCGAAACTTTTGACGAGTTTCTTGTGAAGGCTCGGCAGCTTGAAGAGTTTGTTGCTGAACGATCGGCAAATAATAGTAGCACCACTCCAATGGCGAAAAGGCAAAGGTGCACATATTGCCACGCATTTGGCCACAGTGAGAAGGAGTGCCGGATGAAAGCCGTCAAAAGTGAGCCGATTTCGACAGACGAACCTACCAGGCCTAACCCCAGATCTGTGCCAAACAATAAAATCACTTGCTGCGGCTTTGGCGAACCCGGTGTAGTAAGGAGCAAATTCCCGAAATGCACGAAAACCAAGGTTGGAGCAGTTGGAGTGGGATTTTATGCCTTAAGTCCCACAGTTGCATCAGGAGCAAGATCTAGACCAACACTGAGGATCACAATCAGCGGTGTCAAAGGTCAAGCTCATATTGACACAGGAGCGAAGTTAAGTGTCGCATGACTTCGCTGTACAGAGTATTGCAGCAAAAGGGCATCAAGTTCCATCCGGAGAGTGCTACAATCACTCTAGCAGATGGCTTGCGACGAAGACAGCAAATCCAAACTACCTTGGTGCCTGTGTCGCTTTGTGGTCGGACGATCCCCAAAAATTTCATCGTGTTGCCAGAATCGCCCGATAACCGAACCCTCTTAGGAGTTGACTTCCTCCAAGATGCCAACATGGCACTCAACGTGCCACAGCTGTTGTTCCACTTCTTGGATGAACCCGGCCAGAAGTATGACTTGTTTCTTGAGAAGGAAGATGGCGCACCCGTGTCCACGGTGCATTCAGAGCCTGCGAAAACCGAGACGGTGATCGAAAAACTCGCCAAAATTACGTATCTGGAACTATTTATTCACATTTATTGTATTTGTATATAAGTAGTTTATCAGCCATCTTGTTACCATAACACAAGCATTAGGTTGCTTAGCTTGGGACAAATGGTGCTGTGTGAAATGTCCAGGGATATTATTATATTATTATTATTTATCAGCCCAATGCTCATGACTCCGTCCCCACTTTCAAACTTACCTGAAAAATAGGAAATGGAGGATTCATATAGGCCACCGTCCTTGATCGAATTTATTACTCCTCCACAATCGCCCTCGAGATAGGAACCTGCGCTAGCTGGTCAGCCCCTATCCACCTAACCCCGAGAGACCTTTGCGCACACGCGGCAGACCGCGAAAGCAGAAGGCAGTTCCAGAAACAGAAACTGGTCTCTTCGCTGGGTTGTCTTCGGGACCAGAGGGTGAACTGTAACAAACACCACAACAACAGCGTCGCATATCGATAAAACTCCGGCGCGGGTTGAACAACCGTGCGCGTCTTTCCCGACCCGCCACACACGCCCTCGGCGCCTATAAAAGCCAGAGCCCCAGCCAATTCAAGCCGACCCTTACTCGTTGAAGTGCCAGCCCGCGCCGTAGCTGAGCCTGTAGCTTTAAATCCCCGACTGTGACCTCTGAGTTTGTTTCGGCCTTTCTTCTCAGAGATAGTCCTAGGAAACGCCGCGACGCGATCTCTCACGGTCTCATGGTTCAAGCAGTCAGCGTTTGGTACGGTTCGGGTGCACTACTCTGCATCGACTTAGGTCTCTCACCTCCCCGCCCCCGCATCTTATCGGATACTGGCCAAGCAGCGTGTATTGTTTTGTTGATTGTGTTGACTTCACTAGCCAAACCGCACGATCAACTTATAATATACGACGCTATTAGGGACTTCGCTTAGGATCTTTACATTGTAATTTAGAATCAGTTAATATTTAGAAATAAACCTTTGTTAATGTTTGTATTACGCGTTTAGTTTATCTCCTCACACATTACCCCCTTACAAAGTTAATTATTTGCGCCTCTTATGTCCATCAACTAAACAGACACTCTGAAAAGACTTAAGTCATTTATTGATTTGTTTTAAACGTATAGCTACAGGAAAATCAAGTTTGTAAAAACGGTTATCAGGCAACGTTCTAGAACGTCACATAGAAAAAAGGCCTATAAAACGCTCCCTGTCATTTGATCGATCCATTTTACCCTCCAATTTATTTTGGAAACGAGAAATTGTTTAGTAATTTGGTGGCACCTATATGATTATACGAAGCCTGTTGGGGATATGAACATGGTAATAGCCAAGTGATCAGTGGTCGACGCTATTTTCAAACGCTATTGAGATTGAATTGGGAAGACTAACGCAGCTGCACTAGTTATCGCCACAATCTATTGTCTCCAACCCTTTTATGGACCTCTGTTCAAAATACGACCACAGAAGTACATGAGAACGGTCACAGATCGAAACAATGATGCAATGTTTTGTAATACTGACCTTTTACCAATCTGGACTGGACTGATGGATCTATATAGATATACTCGTATTAATGGAAATGTAACAATTGACATGGCGAACGTTTACGATAGTAATGTGTCGTCAAAAGGTTTAAATTGACACAAAAATTTATAATTCACCGTTCTAGAATATTTAATAGGTACAAATTATATATAATTATAATATTGAGGTAAGTTGACAGTTGGAATTATCAGATAAAACCTACGCGAACCTACACAGATCTTTATCGTGTGTAACTCACTGTAGGTAATATTATTTGACATAATTTTTATCGAATAGACGCAACACTTAAATTGACTTTAAATATGACTTCAAAATCTAGAGCTTTTTATAGTAATAACTTCAGTTGTGTACCGACCGACTTTATTACTCAAAGAAATATGACAAACATAAAAATAAAACCATGAAAAATAAGAAGATATACAACGCTTTATCGTGATTGGCTGTTGCTACATGGAACAAACACAGTTCTCTTAGAAAATTTAGAGGTTGTGGTTGTAGGCATGATTTAATTTTTTTCCTTGCGATTTTTCCCTACTGCATGCTGTATGCAGTCGGGAAACATCTCAAAGAGAACAGGATATCTCGTTTCATTTGCTTAAAATATTATTCCGTCAATTGATAACATTTTATAAACTCAGTATAAAAAAAAGATTTAAAAAATACTAGCTCTACTTAACCTGTCAGTATTGTTGAGATACTTAAAAGTGTTTCAAACATCGCAAGCATAAGCGCAGTGTCGGCATGAATATCTGATAGTGTATGTGGGAATAGGGCACGTAACTCAATAGAGCTTGTAGGAATGCAAACAAGCACTCGACTAAGTAGGGATCGTGCTACTCGTGGCTACCTACGGCTTACGCCTATGAAGCCACTTCGTAATTATGTTACATCACTTCACTTTAAAGTTATCTTGCCATTGAACTGGTTCAGCGTGTGTGTATACAGGTACCATTCTTTTGTGTTAAATATTCAAGTTTTTATTTTCAATTTGATTAGATACTGAAAGAACCGGTCAAGTACGAGTCGGGTCCGTACGATTACCGGTACCGGGCGATTATGTAAGCGTCACAAAGCCATCGTCTAAAATGTCAAATTCCTAAGTCGCATGGATTTAGAGTAAAATTTCTGTGGCTAATAGGTGTGTCTATTAGCCTAGTATTACGTGTGTGTGATTATATTTTTTTTTGTTCAATATTAATGTGTCGTTTTGCTGAAGAGTACGTCCTAGTAAAGTGAGTGATAGACCAACGAGTTCTTAGGGCTGGAAGACTTTTATTCGTCCATGTGACACCCTAAAAGTTCGCGCTCTTAGTGTCGTGATATAAGAACCTCGCTTCTTTGGCCGTACGTGCGACTACACGTCATAGCTTGCATGATTACGAAAATCTCTCTTAGCTTCCAGTAATCCGGTCCTTACAGTAATCCTAGAACTTTAACACAGATTCGATTTTTCGAGTTATCCTGCGGCATAAATTATATTTTAGTAATAACCTGGTTTGTCTGTTTATAAGTTTAGTAAATTGGCGATTTCAGATCTTTTGGTGATTTTATTTTTATTATAACTAGAGGAGGTGAATCGATCAGGCCAACCAGATCACATTGAACACAGCGAAGATTAGATGTGCATGTTATTAGGTTCACAAAGGCATAAAATAGGTACCTACGTGACGAAATCTTAGCTAGAAACGTTATCGCTACTGAATTTAAAGCAAAAAGAGAGCTGGATAACGCGTTTTCGAAAATGTGTAAAATGCAATTTTATTTTTGACTAGGGATTTACCTAGTATAAAGAAAGGAAGCTTAATAAATTCAAATTATTTTATTTTCCTATGCAGTTTTACTAATGCAAAATGAATAAAGATAAAGTGATATTTAAGCTACGCCCATTTTATTACACGTTTTGCTACGGTGTCTGACACCCTATGCAATGGGTCATGCCAGTTTTGAAGCGATTAAAACAACAGCCCTGCACATCATATAGGAGAACCCAAATATATATTCTTAGATGCTGTTTTATAACTTCGTTAGCTTAACACATACCTACCAATTGAACCAAGCAAACCCTGAAGTCCTTATTCATAAAAGACAGCTACCGCTACCACCTTCCAGACTTGCTAACATTATAACCGCGAGATGAGCTATTCTTTTGTAGATCACGACGAGATACGACACAAGAATAATAGATGGATATTTGTTACAAATGGTTGGTAACAATATACCTGGCCTGCATAACATTTTCATATTTAACAGTAGCAAAACCCTTTTTGATACTGTTTTTAAGTAGGTAAGCTACTCAGCAAAATACCCCTGTAGTTTACAATACTATCATAAGTACCAAAATTCGAACAATGGAAGTAGTTTATAACTCCGTTAGTGAATACCGTACCTACTTAAACACAGTAGCAAAAACGAGGTATTTTACAATAATTGTACCCTACATATCAAAATTCAAACAATGGAATGAGTTTATAACTTCTAAACACTAGAAACTGTATTCACATCAGATAAGTTAAATACGCTTCGAACCGGGTCGGTCCCTAAACACCATTCGTTTCGAGTGAGTTTAAACTTGGGTGAACATTAGAATCCCTCAAAGGTAAAGGTGTAGCGGCCCAAACAAAAATAGAAGTATTATGAAGTTCGGTAACATAAGTACTAACGGTCTGGAGGCGGCGAAGTGTTTGTGAGTGTATGAGTCGCAGCGTGATGCCGGCCCGACGTGATCCGCATACCGGGCTGTACCCGCGGGCAAACTGAGCGATATTTGCTTTTTTTACTACCGCATCCATATTTCAACACCAATACCCACAACAATATTTGGAAGTACTGAGAACGCTAATGCGTGCGTGGCAGGAAAAATGATATCCGTTTCACATTCGATATTCTCGACAGTGAGGCACAGGAAAGTTACAATTGAATAGTTAACAGAGAGCGGATGACCACGATTGACTATTCAATGGGAGCTTTTTAGATTTAAATTGTACATATCGATTCCCAATCTGATTTAAATGTACTTATAACATTGTTTTCCAATCCATATTAACAAACTTACATAGGTACCAACATATTTTTTATGATTTTCTTAACATAGGAAACCCTCTTTCTGCTTTTACTCGTTTGATATCGTCAAAATTTCTCTCACTCACCTGTTTGGAACTGACACCACTATTATAAACTGACAAACATTGGAGGGGCTTGTGGCTAACTAATAGCAGCTGCACGGGTCGATCGATCAGGTTAAGCTACGATTGCCGCGGTTGGTCCGTAGATGGGTGACCACTGACCATCTATACCTACATACCGAGGCGCCTCCGTGCCTGGTAAAGCACGTTAAGCTATTGTTCCCGACTGTCATTCATGGATTTTTATCGGTCGTTACGGTTCGTCAGAAGCCCGAAAGTCTGACAACAAGGCTTACCAAGGGGTATCGTATTGCCCAGTAACTGGGTTGTGGTGGTCAGATAGGCAGTCGCTCCATGTAAAATACTGGTATTCAGCTACATCTGGTTAGACTGGAAACCGACCCCAACATACTTGGGAAAAGGCTAGGCAGATGATGATCACCACTATTATAAACGATGTATGGTGAAATTATAAAACAGAATCTGTGTGTTAAAATACTCTAAACTTAATCTTATTATTATGAAGATAAGTTTATACAGTAGTGTAAACAAGTTATCTGTATGCATTAGGAACAAGCCAAATAAATCACGAACGTTTTGCTAATAACGGTTTATTATCTGCGGGCTTGTATCCCAACACTATTTCGCACTAAATATTCGACTCCAATTGTCGCATTAGTATGCTGCACAGTTCTTGTTAGACTAATTCAAAACAACAATGGCAAATAATATTCATGTTGTTATTGAATTATACACACATAGTAAGAGCCTTAACTGTATGTAATAACGAGTTACCCAAAAGTTAAGCCACCTCTAAACATGTCAATTATAAAAAAATACTTTATTGCATCTTATTTCTGCAATTTAAAATATTTTGTTATTCCTAATAAACAGTATTTCGCTATCATTATTGTTGGGATTTTGACAATTATCTAACATAGAGTAGAATAGAAATACTATTTAATAGTTCACCATAAATATTACAGACTAGCTGACCCGGCAAACGTTTTTTGCCATTTAAATTATTTCTAGCTGCCCGGCGTTACTTCGTTCGCATGGTGTCCTCCTACCCTACTTCTACCCTACTCCTACA
This sequence comes from Apamea crenata, assembly GCA_949629185.1. NCBI lineage: Eukaryota > Metazoa > Arthropoda > Insecta > Lepidoptera > Noctuidae > Apamea > Apamea crenata. The sequence continues at coordinate 13,195,386 of OX451351.1, read as the reverse complement.
CTACTCCTACCCTACTCCTACCCTACGCCTACCCTGCTCCTACACTACTCCTACCCTACTCCTACCCTACGCCTACCCTACTCCTACCCTACGTCTACCCTACTCTAGCGCCACCTACCGGGTCCAATTATACAAACTTTAAATATATACAAACCTTGTCCTAACAATAAACAATACATAACACCAAGAATCATCCAATTTGGTGCAGTCGTTCGAAAGTTACATTTCGAAGATCCATTTTTATTTATATAAATGTAGATATAATAATAATAAAATGTTTATTTCATCTCCACAAATTACATCACGTTATACATACATTATACAGCTGACAGGAAAACTTTTTAACTTTATATAAATGAAGACAATACCTACTATTGAGTAAGTTCAGTGAAGTGGTGGCCCAGTGGCATCGGCCCCAACATACGACTTGTAGGTCGTGAGTTCGAAGACAGGCAGGGACTTTACTTTGTGTATTTAATTTCCAAACCACTACTCTCAAAACGGAGAAGGAAAACATCTTGAGGAAACCGGCATGTCCTAGAACCAATAAATTTGAAGACATGTGACATCTACCAACCCGCACCAGACTCGTGTGGTAAATTCCGTCCCACTAGCAGAGAGGAGGCCTGTTTCCCAGCAGTGGGAACGTTATGAGTACGGTCATAGATATTATTTAAATATTTTCTATTTTGATTAAAATTACACAATCATGTAGCATGGGTGACGTTACTCGTAAAACGGACAAATAGGTAACGTAATATTATATTCACAATAACAGAACAATCCGCTTAGCTAATTTTATGTTGCATGTTTTGAAAACTGATATGGAGATATGGTGGAGATTTATGATATCTGTACTGCTCAGTTAGTTAATTTAAAAATGAGAACAAATATCCGTAAATCCGAAATTTGGGAAGTAAATAGAATTCAAAAAAATCAAAATCAAAAGTCATTTATTCAAATTAGGCTGAGAATCAGCACTTTTTGAACGTCAAAATTACAAAAGACAGTCCCCCAAAAACGCCCGCCCTTCACCACTTCCTAGTGCTATCGCTGGGAAGAAGAAGTGGCGCAACAAACTCCCCAGCAGCACAGCTGTCTGTTCGATTAAAAAAAAATACTTGATGTATACAATACTAGGTGCTTATGTAATTGGTCAAAGAGTCATGTCAGATCCAATTATGATCATTATTAGTATGATGTTTGATTATTGTATTTATTTAAAACATTATTTAACTCTGATCTAATTCAAGGTCTTTTCTTTGTTACAGTTTGCCACCAGTTCACTCGCAGCGTAATCGCCATGCTGGGAGCAGTATCTCCGGATTCCTTCGACACACTGCATTCATATGCTAACACATTCCAAATGCCATTCGTTACGCCCTGGTTCCCTGAGAAGGTATTTATATAATTTGTATTGTCATTATTGCATGTGAACCCTTGACAGATTCATTGTGGACAGGACCAGCCAGCCTACCAGCCCTCGAGTCTCTATCAACCATTACGATGTTACATAAATCTAACTTGTCATACAAATTAAGTTATCTTTTAACGTGTAGGTATTTATCTATGTTTGTAGAAATCACTGTCTGATGCTATTTACAGTAACGGAAGAGGAGACTGACGAGTTCATCAAATGCTTCAATTCACTTCTCCTCAGTGTAACAAAATTGCTCTAACTCCGCTTCACAAGACCTCTGTGTGCACGATCTAAGTCAACAGTTGAAGCATTGCATTCAATATTTGTGTTCGTTTTATGAGTTTGCTAAATATTCTAGAATGTAAGAATTAATGATGTTCCTTGTCAACATTGGTTGCTTTGAATTGCCCCACTAAATACATATTTATATTAACTAAAGCAACGTACAACCATGAGTTTTTCTTTAACTTACGACTCCGGTGTTAGTTTGCGACTTTCACGCGGACGCAGTGTCCGACACTGCTTATAATATTATCAAGTTGAAACTAAACATTTATTATTTATAAAAACGACGTTTAGCACACAATCAACTTTCAAATATAATTAATGTCATAATACAAACAGTGCTTCGCCTATTCACGTTTTGTAAAAGAGTAGGAATGATTCATATTCTGTACAAAAGCACCTGTTTTTAACAAAAACGACGCCGGCAATTTCCGAAGCTAAAACTTTCATCATGAAAATTGACACTTTACAAACTGAGTGCTTAGAAAGTCATTATATCGTCCCGACCCTTCTCTGTTCAATGGAACCTCTAGGTTTAATGCCACCCATGCTCCTCGTTATATTATTATTTATATACTAAATAAATAATATCTATGACCTTACTCAATAGTAGGTTAAGACGAAAGCGCTAGGGTAGACCTCTTATATGTATGGTTTACACAGCTCTAAATACGCCTGGAATGGGATGTGTATTTAAAGAATAATAATAATTACGTGCCAAGTAAAAAAACAGAAAAATCTTGTATTGTGTGTGAAGTAATTTCGCGTGGAGACAGCAAAAATACCACATATTATTTATTTCCGTGGTTGTCGTATAAGGTGTTAAAAACCTGAGGCTGGTAGTCGGTTGGCTACCGCAACTGGACCAGGCGCTTGTATTCACTACCGACAAGAAAATTGCTGAACGCGACGAATAATTGAGCCACTTATGATCGGATGTCATAGGGCTATCTGAAGTCCGAACAGAGGAGGAGGACCCTCAAGGGAATTTGCTCTTAGCTCTAATTTCGGGATCAACAAGCTCTGGGCGGCATTCGGTTTATCGTCTACAAATCCCTCGTGAACAACGTTGAGAAGATCGAGTGTATCGTTCAGGGCTTGCGCTTTTGACATTCAGAATAACTAATATATTCGTTAAAGGTCCTACCGGTACACGATCCAACCTTGGAATACTGTGCAATGGAGGCGTATTCACGTCACCGTCGTGATGACGTACGTCAACGCGAAAATGAGCAACCAAGATGTCAAGATGTAATGCGAAGACGCTGCTGGGGTAACCCATAGGTCTATTTTGAACGTAATATTATTGTTTCCTGCTATGTTCACTTTCAAATTCCCTAAGAATGTTAGGTAAATGCAAATTCCCAATTTAATGTGAAGAACGGTCGGTAAGGTGTATCCATCTATTCATAATTATACAACAAAATACACAAAACAATAAAGGAAATGAAACAGCGTAATTACATTACAATAATTGTCTGAAAGACTATCCACTTACTCAAACCGTCTTCTCATCCTAAGTGTCCCGGGAGCCCTTTTTCTTTTATTTCCAATTTAAATGTTCTAAATAAATTACTTGCATTAATTTAGCTAAATAACGAAAAGACTTAGCTTTTACTTTATAAGTGTCTCTAACAGCATTACAGAACCAAAAACTTGTGCAGATTACCTCACACGATCTAGACTTAAGCGACTAAGTCTAGGCACTTGGGCAACTAAATGATTCAAGGACTACCCGCACTCAAACTTCCAGTGCCGCATACTTGAGAAACACGGCAGTTTAGTTTTTCAAGGGTTTAGTCTGAAACCATTAGATTGTTACACGACACTTTAAAATTATATTCCATGTGTTGTGTCGCTTAAATAGCTTCGCGTAAATAATTTATGCGCTGAGAACTTACAAAAACTTGCGACGTTTACTAACTTTGCTCCAAGTGGTATTATGTTTATTTTGCACGTCATGCCGTCACAGTTTAATCTGTTTGCTCTGTGTAAAGAAAACTTGAATGTACGCACAAAAAATTGCTTGAAGATTACAGGTTAATACGTACAGCGAATCACTTTCCTTAAAGGTAATCATTTTTACAACTGTTATTTAAACATTAGGGAGGTTATTATATCAGTTGAAAAATTGACGGGCAGTAATTGAATTTTTCTGCGGTTGGTAAATTAGTGTGACCGTAAAACATGAACAGTAATAAAAATAAAATTGATCGGTCATTTCATCCTGCAATGTCAGTACAAAAATACTCAACAAGTGTAATAAATGAATAGGCGGTAAAATGTTGGGATGGGCGGTTAGATAAAGAGTTCGGCAGGTCATAGGTTAGGTCGGAACTGTGACCAACCACGCGCGAGCCGAATTGGACGCAGTAACTACGCTAGGATACCCCGACCAAATGGGTTAGGTTAGGTTAGAAGCTACTTCCCCTCCCCCCGGTGGGATCCCGCATTGTCGAGGCGGGGGGGCTCAGTAGCCGTGGTGAGCTGGACCACGGTGAAGCGAAGAGGAACCCCATGAGGGGCCGCTCGTCTAGGCTTTGCGGTTAAGCCGACGACGTAGCGGCCAGCGGGTAGGTTGCGGTGCCGTTCGGGCGACATCGCAGCCTACCTGAGGCGGGCCGCGATGTCCCCCGTGAGGGAGACATCGCGGCTGAGGATTGGAGGCCGCGGCGGGAGAGGAGTGTCGGTGATACGTTGCCGCTCTCCCTACCTTCCGCGGCCTTGACGGGGCCGCCACCGTTCGATGGCGGACGCGGTGGGGCCGCAGGGGAAGAGGAGTGTCGGTGTGTCGTTGCCGCTCTCCCTATCCTCTGCGGCCGTAGCCCCTGGGGGGCATGCGGGGGCACCGTTGCCTGTATTGCACAGGCCTCCACCAGTGTTGGACGGGAATGGCTAGGTGCTCCCGGCCATTCCCGTAGCCCCCCACTGTGGGGGGCATGCGGGGCCCGCCATACCATCTAGGCGGGCATGCGCCGGGAGGGCTATGGAAGTAAAGGCTATGCCTATTCCCGTGGCCCCTCATCACGGCGATGAGGGAACACCGCTGAGTTTTAGTGGGTCCCACATACCCCGTCTCGTCCCCCGCGAGGCGGGCATGCATAAAGCATTTCTCAGCGACAAAAAAAAAAGTTTAGAAGCTACTTTCGAGCGCTGCTGGCTCGGGAGGAGACACGGCTCCCTATCGTTTCGGGTGACGCAGGTGTCCTCGGGGCGTGGTTGCTTCGGAAAATATGTGTGTCGCATAAACAGGTAGCCGGAAGCCCGGTGTCACTACTGCGTCGACTGCCGGGAGGAGCCGTGCCGTGGCCTCATCTCAAGAAGAAGAATCTTGGGACGCGGTGGTTTCCTTCTGCAAAACAGTCGTCTCGCAGAAGAAGGCCGCGAAAAGGGAGAGGGAGATCTCGTCCAGTCACCCAGCACGCAGCAGGCGCACCGGGCGTCTGTGGAGGGCAGACAATGCCCTATTCCAGCCCCCCTAAATGGGTCCAGGGGCGACGGACTCGGGGACGTCCGTCGCCCCCACACATCAGGACCCAAGGTGGCGGCGCGTGTTCCACGCGCGCCTTTCTTAGATGTCGCGGGGGGAGTCAAACGCCTGGCTCCCCCCCCTGACTCGAGGAGGCCCGCGGTGGCGGGGGAACAACCAGTCGGGGGTTGCGGAAGGATCGTACGTTCCCGCGACCCCCAGCGTAGGTGTGAGATGGAACACCGGGGTGGTTTTTAGTCAGTAAGAGTCTGACAGACCCCGCCGCCCGCCCCAGGGCGGCGGACATCCATGAGGATTTTCCACCCCGGAAAAAAAAGGTTAGAAGCTACTTCCAAGTTCCATTTCTTACCGACTAATACCGATTTATTAACTGCCCACACGCAACTGCTCGCTCAGCCACTTTACTGCTTATTTATTTATTTAGATACCCATTAAATTTTTTTTATGACCTTCCTAACTACGAGGGCGGAGTGACAAGTCTGGTAAAAATTAAACAAGGAGTCAATTTAATTTAATTATTATTATTTATTTTTCGACGTAGTTTCCTTGTAACTCAATGCACTTCATCCAGCGGTTCTCTAGCTTTTCCCTTCCATAAAGTACGACTTAAGTAACCCTTCGAAATAGGCATTGGTTTCGTGCATGATCTCTTCGATGGAGCCAAATCTTTTCGCACCAAGCCATTTTTTTAATTCGGAAACAAAAAATAGTCGCAATGGGCTAAATCTGGCGAATACGGTAGTTGAGAATGCAACTCATAGCTCAACTCATGAAGTTTGGCCATGGCAATCGCGCCGGTGTGCTCTCGTGGGTTGTCTTGGTGGGACAAGATTTTCTTCTTAGACAAATGCGGTCGTTATTCAATATGGATTACCCTACGTGATAAAACTGCTTTGGCCTTCTTTGGAACTTAAAACTTCTTTGGAGCCGGTAGCAATCCACTGCACTGTTTCGATTATTGCTCGGTTTCTGGGGTACGGTGGTGGATTCATATTTCGTCTACTGAACCGTTCATTCACAAAAATTCCAACTTTCTTTTTACTCCAAATATCAAGGCGAAAGTCAGCAAAATAGGTCATCGAATCATTAGTGCAGGTTTGCAACATTTTTTTTACTATAGTTATTTATCAGTACTTACAACGATAATTTTTAAAGTTCAAATAAATCGCGTATATTTGATAAATTCGGCGTTGAAAAGAGGTTTGCGTCCATTACTAATTTGAATTCTGTTTATGACCTCAGAACGAGGCACCAAAGAATGTATTGAAATATATTCAGCCGATATTTGCCTTTAATTCCTTGTCGTAAAAGTTAGATGATTAGTTTTAGAGTAAAATATATCATTACTTACTGTGGAGTAAATTATATGACCCTGATTAGGTTTCACAAAACACGATTTCTTCGAGTTTATCTCAATGGATTTATGTTATATTAATAGATATATGAGAGCAGTGGTGGCCCAGTGGTAACAGCCGCGACTTACAAGTTGTAGGCCGTAGGTTCGAACCCAGATAGGCGCTTTACTTTGTGTAAATTATTTCATCACCACTACTTTCAAAACGGTGAAGGAAAACATCGTGAGGAAACCGGCAGTCCTAGAACCAAAATATCGAAGACATGTGACATCTACCAACCCGCACTGGGCCCGCGTGGTGGATTATCGCCTAGTCCCTCTCATGCAGAAGAGGCCTGTGGGCACAGGCCTCCAGCAGTAGGAACATTATAGGCTGATTATGCATTATGCAATGGATAAATAGCCTTCGGAATTGTACCTTAAGGAAACTAATTTCCCGCATTTCGCCCAATTGTCCTTTCCCGAAAGTGGATTCGTACTGAAGACACATGAATAGAAGGCACTTTTGAACGTCATTTACATGAAATAAAATGAATAATTGATTCTATGCAGTTGTCCTCTATATACAAGGTTGAAGTCTTAAATATAATAAATATTTGCATATTAATTTATAATTTTTCGATTTATATTGGTATGAAAAGGCACAGCACAAGAGAAGGTGGAAGAATTCGGGGAGGCCTTTGCCCACCAATGGGACAATATAGGCTAACGGAAAAAAAATGTATAAGGGACAGCTAGGAGCTGTCAGATTTTTCTAGTGAAACTTTTTATCCGACTTCATTAAGTTTCCATTCATCAGTTGACCTTCTGTCGTAACTCGTACCTAGTAAACAGTGTGTAGGAAACGTAAAACCACAGAACGGGATGAAAATTGTAAGCAATTATAATTTTTGTGGATGATTTCAGTCTGCAAGATTCACAAAACCCACATCAATACAAACGTTAAAACATTTTACATAATGAAACATACACCTTTTTGGCTGTGTTGATGAATCATGTTTTTGTAATTAAAAACCGTCTATAGCAAAATGACAAGCAAAAATAAAATTGTTGCTCTTAATTCGTCATTTTGATAGGTACTTAATATCATGGATGGCAAACAAATAAAATGTACTTGCACAAAAGCAAGGAAATGAAATATATACGCAGAAGTATCCTAGTAAGTCCTGAACGAGAGTTCCGGGAAAAGGTGGTGGTACGGTCACGAAAGGATAAAAGTAACCAGGTTCGTCGGATATAGTAGAAGTTTTGTAAGAATCCGATGGATATTTTCAAAAAAAAATAATTAATTAATAGAAAACAAACAGTTCATTTATCAAATTAAATTTCTTTCGAAAACATCCCATCGGTTTCTTACTAAACTTCAACTATATTCGACGACCCTGGTTACTTATCTCCGTTGGTGACTGTACATACCAGGATCCCGTTTAATCTTGTCTTGTTTGTCTATTCATGTATAAAGGTATACTTACCGCTGTTTTCAATAGTAGGATAACTTTTATCTGAAGAATAAATAAGAGAGTTTGAAATATTTTCTACACGAGAGCTGTCCGAACCGCATGTTTTATTCCTCACATAAAAGTTATCTTAATATTGAAAAATCCGCCTTTAGTAAAATTAGAAATATATCAAACTTTTTCGGTTGATTTCAAGGATAAAACTGAAGGTCATTATCAATAATAATATTATGAACATTTGAAAAGTGAACTCAGAAATTCACAGTATTTAACTCATAATTTCTGAGTTTACGCACTTAGGTCGTGCTTATGATGTGAATCACGATGTGTTTTCAAGATTAACCAGCGTTTCCTTTATTTTGAAAATTTTAAAGAATTAGGTTTTTATGGTGTATACAGCATCGCTCAGCATAATGCTACAACCCTATGCAAGACAGGGCCCCGGCGTTGGTTTCCAGCGACAGGTCAAACGAACAAAACAGTGCACGAATGGTTTCATAACACGGCTGTCGAAGAAATTCATAAGACTGGCATTGAGAAGGCAGAACATGGAGAAGAAATTGGGAATGTAGACCAAAATATCGTTCCGTAATCATGACTCTGCATCATCAGGTGCAGCAGCAGTAGCTGTCACATATGGAGAGGACAGGTCCACTCAAACCTGTGTGGTTCTTTCGTTAAAAGACCATCTCAGACGTTAATCTGCATGGTCCTCGCATGGTCTGACCAAGATTAATTCCTTGACTTTAGTGGCTAAGTAATAACAGCCGCACGGTTCGCCTGATCAGGTTAAGCTGCGCTTGCCGCTGTTGTTGTGGATAAATGACCATCTTTACAAACTGAGACCCCAGGGGTCTCAGTTTGTACCTCGGAAAGCACGTTATGCCGTTGGTCCCGGACGTCATTCGTGGACCTTTGACATTTGTTACGGGTCGTCTGAAGCCCGAAAGTGTAGCAACCAGTTTTACCAAGGGGTATCATATTGCCCAGTAACTTGGTCGTGGAGGATACATAGGCAGACGCTCCATCTAAAATACTGGTATTTAGCTGCACCAGGCTGTACTGGAAGCCGATCCCAAAAGTTCTCAAAGTCGGTTAGGAAATACCGAACTTATCTAGTTTTCAGTGGCTTTTTAACTGTTTCTGTAATTCAACCGGTTAATAGATACATAATTTAACTTTAACGTATTGAAGTATTATTTTGATACAATTTTCAGAAATAAATATTATTTATAATTTACCATACACTGATAAAATATTACATTTTGGTGTGAACAATAAATACTGTATACTTTTATTTTTCAATAAAAGTGCATATACAGTATATTTTTCAATTTAATAGCTCTCTCAAAACTAAAGATCTTAAATAAGCCATACTGTTATCAGTTGGTGATTCAAATGTGCATAAACGTAATATATAAGATAACCATTACTTTGCGCAAAAACCAAAACAAACAAACAGAACCTGCTAATCATAATTATATGCTACAAGAACTTTTCTGGCAACTGTTCCAGTTTGGAGTCAACTGCACTTGTTGAAGAATTTAATAGCTCTCTCAAAACTAAAGATCTTAAATAAGCCATACTATTATCAGTTGGTGATTCAAATGTGCATAAACATAATATACATATAAGATTGGCATTAATTTTAACTATTCATAAAAAAATTGGAAGTTTCAGAAATATAAAGGCTCCTACACACAGAGCCGGTGGCTCGGCCGCCGGCTTTGCCACACCAAAAATCAGCACTAAGAAAAAACTCTTGACTATCTTCAAATTGCATGAAGCTACTCAGTTACACAGTTCGGGATATAAAACAGAGAAAAAATGCAGAAGTTTATAAATTATCAAAACCTAATTAAACTACGTGCTGATATTTGGAATGCTTTTGGTAGTCACTAAAACTGCGACTATACTATAGTCAAAAACTATGTATTACAAACATGAAGCACACCACTTGTATATTATGTTACTCATTTTATCGTAATATGCCAGCCGGCTCTTTAGTCAACCAGCCAGGTACTCAGCTATTTCATTTCAATTGTTTAATCCACAACCAACACGTAATAATACCTGAAAATGAAACACAACCGTAACTCACAACATTATCAAGATCTTACCTTCAGTACTTATAATAATAACATCAAACTCCGCATCCTACTTATATAATATAATAATATTATAAAGTGAAAGTTTGTATGGATGGATGGATCGATGGATGGATGGATGTTTCACGCTAAAACTACTATACGGATTTGGTTGAAATTCGGCTTACAGATGGTTTATAACCAGGATTAACATAAAGGATACTATTTATACCGATATTCCCATGGGATCGAAACTTATGCGGGTGAAACCACGGGGCGCTAATATTACATAAACGTAAGTTAGTTATTAAAACTTTACGTTGCTCACCAATACATTTTTTCAAATCTGCAAAGAAATGATATTCCGTTTTGATTAGGCAATCATCCCTAAGTTTTTATTACTTACAATTAGTTATGCCATCTATGCATAGAAGCTAATTTAGTCACTGACAGTTATTTTTATTGACTAGAAGACATTTTTTTTTCATCTAGTTTCTTCACTATATAGTGAAGAACCTAGATGAAAAAAAAATACTCTACAAAGAGTATTTAAAATCATGGCTTAATAAGTACCTAATATACGAGTATGTTCATACCCCCGGAGTTTTATAATATTTATAGGTCCCGGGTGAGGCGCTACTCACGCATCCTTCTTTCTGGGGAAAAATAATAAAACGTCTTCCCCCTTATTACAAAACAAGGTTTTTCTTTCGATCAGATTTAAACCATTGACCCAGTTATTGAATTAAGAACCCAACTGATAGAGAAATGCAGTTCTTTTTACAAAAATGACAGCTTAGTTCAGTGCTAAGTTGTCATTTTAGTATTAAGAACTTTGCCTAAATCGAAATAAAGTTCGAAATACAAGTACTGACTCAAAAGTTTAGGCTAGAACTAAAATTAGGTTTCGTTTTGTAATAAGACGGCTTGAGTTCTTTTTTGAGAAAAAAATACAGGTCGAATTGCACCGACAATACAAGCGAGTTGAAAAAAGTCTGCTGTTATTTTTAGGGTCTCACCATGCAGATGCGACTTCTGGAGCAGAGCATTCCAGGTCAGCTTTAAGAGCTGTTCTGATCCCTAGGAGAGCCGTCGGGCGAATGTCTGTCCATCGAGTGACATTGTGGGCCATGACACCATTCAATGTTAAATGAAGACCAAATCGTTTGACCATGCCGTTCGCTTGTGGATCGTCACCGTCGTGTACTGTAACTTGATTCCACATAGTTAAGCAAGTGCTAGAACGAAACGGAATGGAAAAGATGAAAACTGTCGGTCGATTCTGTAAAAATCTCACCGTGAAAACTCAAGTGAAGTGAGCTTGATGTGAGTTGTCAGTAGTGTCAATCCCTAGCATTATTTGGAATGACAGCTCACTCCACGCTCACTTCACCTAAGTTTTCACGGTGAGATGGTTACAGAACCGCACTGCTGTATCCCTCCATTTTGCCCAGATAAGATTGCGTATTCCATTATTTGACTTATATACAGATAATTATGATTCCATCTCCCTTGTTCAAAATATTCCACAATGATGACGGTAAAAGGCGATTTACAAAAAAAAAAAAAGAGATATGATAGAAAGACAGACTGCCGAATGTGTTAACTTAAGGTTTTCCATTTCTCTTATGAGCTACGGGACCCTCACACGTAAGCTACTCTAGCACATCGTCCTACTTAGTGTAGTATGCATGATTTATCGTGATAAATGCGAGACAGCGATGGATATATTTATTATGTGCGTATTTTTATCGTGTTTTTGTGTATGCCTGATAAAAGAAATATCCTTAATATTGCATCATGAAGAATAAAGATACTCTCGAATGTCATCATTAAGTAGGACAGTGGCAGTGAGCAGTGGTGGCACAGCACCATGTCAGGCGGTTTACTTTATGTAAAAAATTTCTTCACCATCGCTCTCAGAACGGTGAAGGAAAATATCGTGAGGAAACCGGCATGACCTAGAACCAAAAATTCGATGACATGTGACATCTACTAACCCACATGGTATTCGTGTCGTGCATTACGACACACTTCCTCTCACAGAGAGGAGGCTTGTGATCTAGCAGTTGGAAAAAAAAGCTGATTATCATCATAGTCAGCCATTATTTATTTATTTATTACTAGCTTCTGCCCGCGGCTTCGCCCGCGTGGATGTCGGAAGCTATCCCACGGGAACGTGCTACCAGGATAAAAGTATGTGCTTCCCCAGGATGCCATCTATCTCTTTGCCAAATCAGAGGTTCAGTGGTTAAGGCGTGAAATGTAACATACAGTTTCAAGTTCAAATCCTCCCCTAAAAACCGAATTACCCCTTTTTGACCCGTCAGGGGTCAATTTTCGACAACTTTACATACTTATTATTAAACATTTTTTTCGAAAGTATCAATACTGAGTTTCGAGTTCATCGGACCGCGCATTCAATTTCTTCCACACACACTTCAACACCCCTATATCCCCCTTTGAGGGGTAGTTTGAAAAACTTATAATGATAAACTTTATTACTTACTTAGGCAAGTATTGTTGCCAAGTTTCAAGTTTATTAACTAAATTAATAAGATTTTTCATATAAACTGTATCCCCGCTTTTCACCCCCACAGGGGTGGAATTTTAAAAAATTCCTTCCTTGACTCAAAGATTATTTATACCAATTTTATAATTAATCAAGCCACTTATTATAATCCTCCACTGTAAAATTAACTACCCCTTTTCACCCCGTTAGGGGTAGATTTTCTAAAAACCCTCATACGTGTTATTATTTATTTTTAATATTAAGTACACACACAGTACACTGAGTTTTGAGTTAATCGGACCGCGCGTTCAAATTCTTTCATACAAACTTTAACACCCCTTTGAGGGGTAGAAAAACTAATAATAATAAACTTTATTGCTTACTTAGGCGAGTATTCATGCCAATTTTCAAGAATATTAACCTAACGAATAAGATTTTTCATATAAACTGTATCCCCACTTTTCACAGGGGTGGAATTTTGAAAAATCATTTGGGATGTGTTCATAACTTGACTCAAAGATTATTTATACCAATTTTCGAGTTAATCAAGCCACGCTGTAAAATCCTCCCTTTTCATGAATAAGATTTTTCATACAAACAAAATCCCCCCATTTTAACCTCTTAGGGATGGTATTTCGAAAAACTTCTTCTCAATGGATACCTACTCTTCACGAAGAATACACCCTCCAAATTTCATGTCTCTAGGACCAGCGGTTTAGGCTGTGCGTTGATGTCTCAGTCAGTCAGGACTTTGAATTTTATATAGGTATATAGATTAATCCTACTATAATATTATAAACGTGAAAGTTTTGGATGGATGGATTGATGTTTGTTACTTTTTCACCCAAAAACTACTGAACGGATTTGGATAAAATTTGTCATACAGATAGTTTATAACTAAGATTAACACATAGGATACTTTTTATCCCAATACTCCCACGGGATCGAAACTTATGCGGGTGAAACCGCGGAGCGCAGCTAGTTATACATAAATAGGCGACGTGAAGTCTTTAAAACCATTGTTTGTATTCACAGGTAATCCCACCATCTTCAGGCCTCACTGATTACGCTGTGAGTATGCGCCCTGACTACCATCGCGCTGTCATGGCTACTATCACTCATTACGGATGGAAGAACGTTATCTACATCTACGATTCTCATGATGGTATGTTCTTATTCTCATAATAATATGTTCTTAATTATGTACCTAATTGTAAAAAGGAATGGCGAGGGCTTGAGTGGTTCGAGGTTCACCTCGAACCACCCTTGGGACCAGGACTTAGGGGAGGTCTTTCCCCAGCGATGGGAGAGTGTAGGCTAAAAAGAACAAAACAAGAAAAGCTTCTTTATGTACAGTCACGTGCACCTATATGTCAACACTTGGCAACTTTCAACTGCAATTTTTTGGTGAAATAACGAATGCAAAGTTGAAATACAACACATTACATAAACCTATTGGGTTCGAAAATGCTATGTTCGTAACAAAATAAAATTTAATAAAAAAATAAAGGAGTAAATCGCTTTTGAATAAAGCCGAGTGTGGACATACTTTTGCTCGTGACTGTACAGGTAGATCAGTAGTCATAATATTGAACAGTAAGACTGTATATCTTTAATGTTGATCATTAGTCAAATAATCGTTATTAATACAAGGTCAGTCTTACCTTGCGAGCACAACAGCTTACGGTGCGTTAATGTTTGTTAAGATCAGGCGAATCAGATGGTTAGAACAATAGATTTGGTATACACTAGCGTATATGGTTATAACTGACCGTATGGCATCATTTTACATGTAATTAATATGGTGCACAGCCACATAAACTACAAAGTACAGCACAAACATTAAATGGACCATTATAGTCATAATATTATCCGTATACGGATTGGATCGACAGTTCACGGTTAACTATCGATCCAATAAATCATGGGTTCTCGTGTTATTTAATATATTTGATTAAATACATCCTTATTAATATTCTCAACTGTGTAAAGTATTAAGATGGGTAAACGTTACGCCTTTATTTCTGAGCGAAAAAAGGCAAATTTTTAAAGTAGCCGCGTCCGGAATGTTAATTCAGGGCGAGGGGTGAAATATTTTCAACTCTCTTCTTCGAATAATGACTGCAGTATTTACAATAATGAGTTAATTTTGTATTCATGACACGTATAACTAATTTAGACATACGCTATCTGCTTTTTCATTACTTAAAGTAAACCAGACATGTACGAACCTATCTAGGTACTCGTAACTAAAACAGAACCATTGTCCTAGAACTTTAAACTTGACCTGTTTAATTTTTTTTTTATTTTTAACTTTTATTAGTTTCATTACAAGTGCAATCCATCAACACGACCCGGCTGAGGTTAAATTAGAAAACTAGATTCAAGTACCTTTCTCACACGTAAGTAGCAGCTCAAAAAAAACCGAGCTGAAAAAAACTATGTTTGTAAGCAAACTTCGGTAGTACATACTTACTATATTTTTAGTGAATTTTTACTGCATTTTCAATTTCATACTTTAACTTTTGATAAGATTTATTTTAAATTCAGTTCCTAGATCGTAAACAGGCTAAACCCACACACTATGCAACGGGGATACTCGGATCATGGAACGAGGTGCCTCTTTATATACTTTCTCAGGAATCCTACGCCTGAGTTGTATTGTATTGCATTTTGTAAAATAATCCGACATACATACTTAAGAACTTAAAAGTTACAGGGGATTTTGTTGTAGAGGAATATACAACAAAAATCTCTGCTATAACAAACAGTAACAAAACATAAAATCACGCTTTGCACACACAAATGATTATAATTATAAAATTTTATTGTGATTACATACATAATTAAGTACATCTTACCACAAAGTGTTCGATTGTGACTTTTTGTGTTCCCAAATGGGTCTGTTAGTAGAATTCCTAAATTTTTTAGTTCTATGAGACAAAAATAGCGTCAAAGATGTAAAGAGACTCATCTACTCACGGTTGCCGATGTAATAAAGTTATGCTCAACGTTACTTCGCATGACCATTATTTCAAATAACATTACTTATATTTTTATAGTTCAGATAGGCAGTCGCTTCATGTAAAATATTGGTATTCAGCTGCATCCGGTTAGACTGGAAGCCGACCCCAACATAGTTGGGAAAAGGCTAGGCAGATGATAATTACTTATATCTTTAGCATAAGACAAGCCAGTTTATTTCATACATCACAAGCTAGAAGATTAGACCAAGCAGTATGCTGGAATTTCAATAAAGCAGTTCTAGCACCACCTAGTATATTAAAACGCGCACTGAAAATTTGATAATGCACAAAGGCAAACATAATTCACAGAAAAGCACTTTTGTTTTAACAAACACGTAGTAGCTATCAATCTTCGTTTCACAAGGTCAAAATATTAATTTGTCAATAAGTTGTATAAAGAAAAGCTTATTTATCTACAGGTAGTTCAATAGTCATAATACTCTATTATTAAAATTCGCCTAAAATCAGCGATACTCGAAAGTTTGCATAGCCAAATATGAATGAAAATGTTTAATATCTTAAATAAAAAAGTATATCCACAATAATTATGTCAATAGAGTCATATAAACATGGATATAAATATGATTTTTTGAGACGCGTAGTCACGGATCCGATGCGACGTAAAATTCATTTTATGTCACAGTCGCAGGATCACCTCAGAAAAAGGAGCACTTTGCAAACGGAAAAGCCCATTTACATATAAAATGTGGTTGAGTAGGTACGTATACTGATAGCTATGGATACGCACGTTTACTAAGGAAACTGTTTCAGCAATTTTTGTTGTATCCAATAGAAGATAAAATACTTCACATTTGACTTAAATAAACTAGGTGGATCATTGTTTCTATTATAACTTTTATATAGATAAGCATTATTATGAGTACATAGGTATATATTTTTCCACGGCATAACATAACTGATAAAAAAGCAAATGAAAGTCGTAACAACGAAAGTTCACCTTAAAACGAGCCATGCTAAGAGAAAATAAAAATGAGAAAGACATTAAAAGCAAGTGCGGATGTCGTGGCAGGGGTCGGGGGTCGCGGGTGCCGGATGCTGTGCAGATGCTAAAGAGGTACGATATAAAAACCAGATTTTTTTACTACATAAAAGAAAGTACAGCATTAAAAATACTATAATAAAAAAGGATTAGGTTCATAAGAAGCCGCATACAATGATATCTGAAAAAACGGAAATAAACTGGAGATCAGATTCGCAACGAAAACGGAAGACAGATCGGTCCGATATCCAAATAACACCCTCTTCAGAACGTCTGTTACGTCAAAGTCGATCCGTGTACGACACTAATTTGAATACCATCTAGGTACTTACAACTAAAGTTTTACATTTTGAGTCGAAATCTCCCTGAACCCAATGTAGTCATGATTGTTATACACTTTCTGTAAAAAGATATCAAATAGAAATTGATATATTATTACTAGTTACTAAAAATTACTAGTTTACGACCACGAGTTTGAAAAAAATATTTAATGGAATAATAATCAAAAATGTTGATCGAACGGACTCACCCAAACAGTAATCAAGTATTACATTATAAAGGAATATAAAACTAAAAGAACTTGTGAACACTCTAGGGTAACTGATAGTAGTTACTGTAGACATACTGTACAGAAACTATGGGCTAACTATAAAAAGCCACATACATTGTAATTTTTTAAATAACTTTTAATGTTCCATTGATTTAAGCTACACACAGACATGTAAAACGCTATTTTATTTTAAAGATTTCAAAAATAATCTAGAGGGGATACCTACATTATGACAATTACCCTATATCTTTGTAAATGAAGTGTGTGAAGTCACATTTTAGAAACTTCTAGCTCATAAAACCCAAAGAAAAATTCTAATCGCGATATAGAATGAAATAAAATGTCATCTGAGATGTCGTAGCTATACATATTCCCTGTGATTTATTGGGTACGCAACATAAAAAATAAGGTAGCGAGAAGGAGGAAATACGACCGAAACTGAGAATTCTCCCCGGAACGAGCTTGCGGAGCTTGTCTATGAAAAGTTATAATCTCAAATACCTACTCCCGCCCGTTTAGTTTATAAAACTTTTTCAGTTTTTCTGAAGTGTCATTGAGCCAAGCCGGCACATGAAGGACGTCAATAGAGGGGTCCCCGTGTAAAATATTTGGAATAAACGTCGAATATTTTACGAAAGTTACGAAGTTACGCATAATATAAATAAATTGCCTCCTTATTCTAGTGAGCGCACCTGTATAGTCTATAGTTACATCTGATCGTTGTCAGGTAGTAGCACATTGTCATGCCCCTACATACATGTACAAAGTCAAAATAAAATACCTGGACAAACTTTAACAGGTCATAGTAATCATGATGAATATGACACTATCTTACAAAAATGGATCAACCCTAAATCAGCTGTTACATACGTTTTGATAGTGTACGAGTAGGTTATACTTTTGTATAGTCGAGTTGTGCGTATTCTTGATAACATATTCCTGTAAGAGTTTGACCGGCGGGGTAATTGCGAAGCACACTACGAGTAGCAATGGATTTCAGTGTGACCGTTCAACAACATTCTTTACGTTATTAACGTTATTGAGCAGACCAGTTTTTGGGACATATGAAGCAATGGATTAGCAATGTTGAAGTGATTCAAGTGTTAAGAAATTAGGGTGCTGGTATTAAGTTTGATTTTTTATATAAATATCTACAGTGTGGCTTGAAATGTCCAAACTACACTGTATCTTCAGATGGACTGTAGAATTGCCGTTAATTCCTGACTACTCCAAAGTAAGCTTCCACAATCAGTTTTTTTGTAAACAATAATGTTCTGGGTTGCGTAACCTTAGTTCTTACTGACTAATATATCTATGATATGATATGCGTCAGCAGTAATAACAGCATTATATGTATACCTATATTGAAATACGTTAGGCCATTACTAACTGACCCAACGCATTTGAATCTATAGTTAATGCCGCCACTGTAAATATATCTCCCTATTAATCTGCCTACTAAAGCAAATATAATCACACTGATTCATTTAAAATCTCTTCAACATTGGTATTTATGGTGTTACAAAAGAATAAAAGTCTGCGCTCCTATTGGTTGCGCTGTCGAAGCAAAAAAGGAATCCACTCATTATAATGAATTGGTGTATTCACCTAAGCCACTTATGAGACTAAGGACATATTTTTTTTTAAATCTTTATGTGTTTTTCCACACAAAGACTGTCAAACGTCAATAATTTATTCGCAGGATTAAACTTAGGTATACTTCGTATTATCTATAATCTGGTTGCATCGTACGAGTATATGTATTTGATATCTTTATCTGACATCATATTATGATTTAAGGTCGCACCGTAACCTCACCTCAGCCCTCACCCCAGTCACCATGCCAGCAGAATTTCCAATATTATCGTTGACTGTCATCATTACTGGTGTCGATTTCAATCCCACACTGAATATCAATCGTCTGCACTTATTTTCACATTAAAATTCAAGCTCAGCACAAAAGCGTGATGATATATTATGCACTACGGTTTATGTACCTACGCAGCATGGGCATTAATTCTTCTCTTATATTATTATTAGGCAAAATCACATTCAGTCATTTGCGGTACACGAATGCAAAGCAGTTCTGTGTCGACCGGCAAAAATGCCCCTGTAGAAGGCAATAATGCCAGCTCCCTGCTGGCTCAATGCCTCTTTGCCTATTTATCGTGTGCTCTCTTCCCCCAGTAGAGTCGGCTGCTTCAGACTTATTCTTATTGCGAAGGAAAAGGCTGTTCCACGTAAAAAAACTAAGTTTGGTATCTACTATATTGTTGCGGCTTCATTTTTAGTCAGAAGGCTACAAATATTTTTGGCCGTCTTTAAAAATAAAGTGTTTTACTTGGGTGCTTTGGTGCCTACATGGAATCTAGCAAGTCAGCTTATCCGAACAGATTTTTAAAACAGTCTACTGGAAATAAAATATAAGTCTTTATTAGTTAACTTGAAATCGCATGTAATCGTCAGCTGCGCATTAAATCGTTGGAGGTGCGTAGGTACTCGTATAGTTGAGAGATTTTATGACAGCGATAGATTACCTAAACGTCGCGGTCTGTTATTGAAACTCCCTAATCGTCAACTCGATATAAGCAACAATGGAGACGTGATCCCAACGCATTGTCGCTACAGAATAGGAAGGATTTACGAAGACTCTGAATAAAACAAGCTAGCATCTCGACTCACCCGAGTAAATGCTTTTGTAATCACATTGCACGAGTGCCTGTGGGCCAAACGCAGAATAAACTTTTGAGCCTCTGTTTAGTTATAGCTGTACGACTTCATTATAATTTGTTTAGCACCAGTCTATCGCTTCGTGAGCTTCGTCGCTAGGATGTCGTGATATTATTAAACTTGTCTGTGCAAGCCGGATCTTAAGGAAGGTGTTTAAAAGTTTTCATTTTTGTAGTAAAGGAAAACATTGTTTATCACGAAATAGACTTTGGCCGGTACAGTTATATTTCTAAAGCATAAATTTATTTACGCATAAAGATATTAAAACATATTTTTATAGGCATAACAAATAAGTATAACAATTAACTCCTAAAATGAGGGGAATACAATATAATATACATATATAAATATAATATATAGGTATACAATTATATTATTGAAATGAAAACTTAGTAAGTAAAATTATATTAAAAAAATATGAAAGCTTAAGTAGGTAATTACCCACTTCTGGGAAAAGTAAACAACCTATAGTACTTATAATGAAGACCTAAAGATTCTCTTACAAACTAGTGTTCATTTGCAAATGATATTTCAACGGTCCACCGCCATCAATTTGCAATAACACCGCGCCGAATAAAATTTTATGCATAGATATTTTAGAATAACTAGCAGGTTCAATGTGGATTCTGGATAGGAATGGTCCTATCGACTTCCAATTTATTCAGCGAGTTTAATGTATAAAACCCACAGATTTTCCGCTTCTAACCACGCACAACTAGGGATTCTTGCTCAACCCGTAATTAATTTTATTACTCTTGCATTATAGGTGACAGACCAAGTTAGTTATCGCACAATTAAACTTGGTATTGATGTCCGGAACTATCCGATATGGATTTCCTTGCTCATATTACTGAACCTATAGTCGAACATTTAGTTAACTAAAACGATCCAAAAACATTTAGAATAGATTTTCTGTAGCTGTTAACTTCAAATTGTACCTAAAAGCGACGTTCAGTAGTTTTTGCGTGAAAGAGTGACAAACATCCATCCATCCATCCATCCATCCAAACTTTCGCATTTATAATATTAGTAGGATCTACTCTTTACAAAACTACAAAAAAAAAGAAAGCGCATGTGTTACATAAATAAACAATGGCGTTTGAAATTAAGAGACTCCGTAGATACGATACCTACTTACTCTTGATTTTCGTACGATGTCAAGATAAGAAGCTTTTCCTTTGATACTTTGAACCCCAGTAGCCGATTCACAAAAATGGTTAGTACTTTACCGTATTTCTTCTTTTGAAGATAATGTGATCCTTTTGTAACTTATGTAGGTACTACGATTAGTAAAATTAGCTTTTCATGAAGTAGGTAATAAAATCAACAAACATGGTCACTTTTGCTGTCATTGCATTGTAACTTTAACGTTTTTATGTTATGTAGTAAGTCGTAGGTAAGTAGTTTTGTGGTAATTCCTGTGCAGTGTGGGTAACACTGCTGATATGTTTTTATTTACCAAATCTTATTTAACCATAATGCCTGTTTTATTAATAATAACTATAGCTATTACAACCAAAACCTTACAGTACTTTGCAATACTTACATATATTATGTAAGGTACATCTAGAAGAGAAATAATTATATTAAAATGTCATGGCTCTGTTGGGTTTAGCCTGATTCATGAAGGTCAACGCACACGTTTAAGAACTGCACGTGATCAGCATTGCTTCAGTTCGAGCTGTTAAAATTCTTTCTCTGAAACTCCATACAGTCCCGCACAATTATAAGCATTGTAACACCAACGCCTTGAATCTGGATCAGCTAGTAAAAAGCAGTCGCTGAGCTTACGGCGGACCTTACACCCGTTTACAGCGGCCCGTTGCACGTCACCTTGCTTACGTAGCTCGTGGGGTCGTCGTCACCTTCACCCTGCCGCAAGCGTGTGACGCCTCGGAGGTGCTGAGCCGATCCATTTACGTGCTTGCGTCGGGTTAACGCATGATTGACGACCACCCGATGAGGTGAGGTGATGCTGAGCCCGTGTAGAATATAGCTATAATTATTTATTAAAACCCCAATTCCATTCTACGTATTCTATTTAGTCTCCTCCTTCTAATTGCAGTAAGCCATAATTTGAAAATTCATGTCGTGTGGATTTTTATGATGTATCAGATTTTAAGTGCACCTACTTGTTTAATCGAAGTTAATTGTAATAGAACCGTTACGTCGCGTCGAAACCTATTTAAATACGAAAATAAATGAATTCAAAGAAATAAGAAAATAATCTACAACAAATTACAGATTGCAATATTTTTCCGTTGTCCTTAATAATTATCGTTGCACAAAAATATTTCACAAATAATGCACAAATTGTCCCACGATTCAAGTTTATCGACTTTAAGTGACTGTAACTTAAGACTGACAGGGAAGCGTTTCATACCCAGTCACGATCTGTGAGCAATTGACTTCTTGGCCAGCGACTGAGGCTCCATTCATCTCGCACAATATAAGAAAAGACGTAATCATGTCTAGAGAGGAATCACGTCCAACGAGCGACAACGCCGGAATTCCGTCTGGCCCGACATCCCCCGTAGTCTCCGCTGTAGATAATTTTCTTTACAAAAAGAAACGGATTTCTTGCTTACGGTTTTTATAAAATTAGGATCGACGCAATTTATCACGTTTTCCAATTTTCCTTCATCATATAGAAAATGTTCTACAGTGATTTTCAATTAAACACTTCTGACCTATAAATAATAAGTAGTAGATATTCCCAATTAGCTTTTTTCCCTTTATATACTCGTACATGATATATATATAGGTATAATTAGTGTTCGATTGTATTTTGTATATAAGGTTTCTTAATAAGCATCTACCTAAATAAATGTAGATATATTATCTTCCGTAAGTAAGTTCTTAATGGTCTCAGTTTCAATTTGGAACTCTATAGTGTAAAGAAGATATTTACACGATGAGAAAACTTTTCATCGTACAAAATGCAATGCCGAGCTATAATAGGCTTGTTACTTTCTTCTTAAGTCTCTTAACCAGCTATTCTAAGTAATATGTTCATTATTCACTAGTTAAATAGCCTATAAAATCTACTGTTGAATCTTTCTCGAGCTTTTGCGATAAGCTTGAGTCGTTACCGAGTAAGACATTTAAAGATAAAGAAAAACTTTTGGATTCGAATTCGGCAGATGCTGCAAAAAGACGTTTGGAAAGTTAGTGCAGTTCACGATGAACGCGAATTCCCCAAGTCCACCCGTCTGACTCCAAACAAGTAAAGACTTTACATAGCTCTGAATGAAAGTAGGATTTCCTCAAAAAAGAAGAGTAGGTACGTGGGGAGTTTGTAAGAAATTAGGCAAACAAAGTGGGCAAATTTATTTATCTTAATGATTACTGACAAAACCGTATGCAGTAATTTATGAATATGATGATTATACCTTTTTATAATATTTACGTTTTTATGTACGTAAACAAACCTCGTTTTGCTGACTAAAACGTTAACATTTGACTTCTCTGGTATCAGGAACACAGGTAAGATGGGAATAAAAAAAACGATTTGAATTTCCGTTCGACATATTCAACGACATCCAATTCAATGGGATTCTCCAAAATATTTATGCCCGACTCGGGGCGCTATCTCATTTTTCTTCAAACATTTGACTTATACATAAAATGTATTTCCATTCAATATTTATGTATTTAATAGGTACAATGTAGGTATAACATCCGTGCTTACATATCAATTTTTAATTTATTTTCTGCCGGCGAGAAGGCCTATATGTATAAAGGGAATGGAAAAGCGTTTGAAATGGGTATGTAAAATGATTTTGTCTGACTGATCTGAACTGATCCCACACACTGACATAGTGTTATATGATAGTGGGTCCTTACCCATTTTTTTTACATTTAATAAACATAAGAATCGTCATACAAAACTATTAGTACTGTCTTATCCTTAACATCAATGATGGCGCCAAACATTCAAATCCGTGCCTGATTTAGCAAAAATGACGAGAGTTATGTAACGCTAACGAGTAAAATTTAGAAGGTGTTAAATAGAAAAGGAGCGTTATGATGCGATATGAAATTGCAATGAGGCGACAGTCCTGCCAAGGGAGCGCCAGTCTCAACAAATCCTACGATAACGCCTTCATTACCCACACGTCAACCCTCTTCTCCGTGCGTCTTCGTCACCGCTTCAATCTTTTCGCGGATATTACTCCTAAATTATGACAAAAGCGCCAGTTTTGGAGCTGCATAATGAATCCCTACTAGTGATGAATGGATCGCACCATTCATCATCATTTACGATTGACGTTTTAATTAAAATAAGACGAATACTGACATTTATTTTGTTTTTGTTGATTGTCATTATTTTGCCTTTAATGTAGATTTTGAAGGTGCAAGTCTGCAAGGTCAAGTAGCTAAGGTAAAGCGATAGGTTAATAGTACCTTACCTGTTAATTATTTGTCAGGAGGTCGGTTGGAAGTGATCATATTATAACATTTTCCTTAATCTAAAAATTACATATTTAAAATAACGAATTTTCCATTAAAATATTGTTTCCAATAGTTGACTTGACGCGACACTATCGCTGCTGCCTGTTTATGTTTCATTTCAGATAGAATGGAAACTAAACTTTGAGCGCTTACAACATAGAGCCACTGTAATTTAAATACCTATGTATACATAAGTATCAAAGTTGTTTTGTGTACTCGTTCAGCTTAACATGTACAACGAGTATGTTGTGCGTGTTATTAATAAGGTCCTGATAAATGGTACGCGAATTTAGTTTTATACTGAAATTTTTAATATATTTAATAACATACAAAATAACTCTGACTGCTTATTAAAGTAAATGTGGACGTGGCAGGGCGATAGTATGTAAGCGACAGGCGACTGGCGAGTATAGCGCTCGAGTTCCTTTACCATATCAAAAATGCAATTCAGCAATCGCGTCGCTAAGGTCGCTACAAGTATAACAGAATAAGCACAAGAACTCAACCACCCTAATTAGAACACCGAGTTGTAATTAGGTAATACAGCTTCGAGATCAAGAGCAAATCTACATTATTGTTATTGTGAAAATCTATTAATATACTTAAATGAAAATAGTAAGTGAAAATCATTAAATACGGTCATGAAAAAAAAATCAGGGCCAACTCAAGTATCATTACTCCTACAGTGTTGTATCAAAGCATCGCATTTAAGATTTCACGAAATCATCGGTTTTTAGCAAATTACCTACTATTACCGCAGGTACTAGTATCTACTACAGTCGCAGTAACCTATTGATGGAAACGTCCAATTATTGGCTATGAGTACTGTCGATTACTGTTACAGTAAAAATCATTATTGTACCGATTAGTTTGAATTTAATATCATAAAAAAGCAAATTAGTACCCTCACAAAGTTGGTAAATAAATAACCACACTTGGCAATAAATTTGCCATGGAAATTGAAGAAAAGAAATAAGGAGCTACACTGTTTATACACACAAAAGATAAAGTGTTGTTAAACTAACTTGGCTTGCGAATTCATGCAATTTACAGCGCCTGCGCAAAAACGTACAATCAGTCAATAGATGATCTGAAACTAAAATCTTTAAATATATTTTTTCTTTACTGATTATATATCTTATGTCAATGGTTCTCTAAGGATTTTCTTAGACTTCTTCACTTTTTATGTTATTTGATGAATCAAACTACCAAATACGATAGATTTATCGTAGTACACACGGCTACACATCAAGCTATACATTTCCAGTTTTAGCTGACCTTGCATTGTATAGGTTTTTCGTACAATCAGAAGTCAGATTATACTGGTTATGTATAGATTGATGTGTAGCCGTGTGTACAAGTAGACTTTCTTGTCCTCAAATGCTTCCATATTTTACCCAAAATCTTATTTATGCACCCATTAGGTACTAGGTATCCAAGTTGTAATTAGTACCTACAATCGTAAAATGTTGTTATTAAAATATTAATTTCTACTTTCGGTGACCCAGTTATTTGGCGGCGTATGAATAATGTGTCTGTTAGTTTGTAGGTAATTTCGATACACATTATGAAGTTCATTCCTTGAGCCCTTTACATAATGACTTTTGTTATATTAATAAACTGTAAGTATTAGTTACAATTTAAATACAGGCTGTAACAATACCCACCACATCATACCCGTTATCTAATGTACATCAAACTAAGATATTGAAAATTAAATAAAGGAAATGATTGCTGGGAAACGACTTATTTTTGGTTTGAAACGCTGTTTTCGGCAGTGCGCAATATAACGCACGCAAAACATTGTGCCTTTGGGTGCATGTGACGCTACATGCCTTGGGGGTATTTAAAGTTAATTTTTAACATTGAAAACTAATTTGTATTAAAAAGTTAGAACTTTGTACTTCAATATCGCCGTAACCAGAAGGTTCAAGGTTTGGTCCAGTACAAAAATATCAACATAATGACGGGGAGTGCAATTAGTGACTCTCGGCTACATTAAGCGTCGTTTAAGTACATAGTAGATTTCCCGCACCGTATTTTGTAAATAATGCCATCTCTTTAGTTAGGGGCAGTGCGTAGACCGTGCAAATTGCAAAAAGATAGCGGCTCAAATAAATTTCAGGCCACCGCTCCACCCAAGAACCCTGACAAAAAATGCTGTACTATAATTGCCCCAACCAATTTGTAGGGTTACTTCGCCTGCAGCAGTTGTACCAGAGTCTGCAACCGGGGAACGCAACGTTCCGCATTTCAAATGTGAAGCGAGTCTCCAATGCGTCCGACGTGGTCGAGTACCTGCGAGCTATAGAAAAGCTGGACCGATGGAGCAACAAATATGTTGTGCTAGATTCCACAACACAACTAGCGAAAGCTGCGCTAATTTCGCACGTACGTGACGTACAACTCGGCCGTAGGAACTACCATTATTTCTTAAGCGGACTGGTGAGTAATTCCCCAGCTCGTTGTTAGAAAGCTAATTGTGAAATTTTAAGATCCCGACTTTGCAAGTTTGTGTAACAATAAGCGGAGTGTCAATGTTATTGAGAGAACTGGGAGCTTAAACCAGAACCTACTTCATCTTAATTGAAAATTCCATTAGAATAGTCCAGTTTTGCTTTTATGTGGTTATTTTCAGTGTATTTTTAGAGTTCCGTATATTTGTTGTCCGTTTACATTTTTATATTGAATGACAAACAGACATTTTCGAATATAAGCATAATTTTAATCCCTCGAAGGGAAAATCTCAATGTACATTTGTTCATGTTGGTTTTCAATCATTTATCTGGCAAAACTTTAAAAAAACTTCATGTGTTGATTCAGGTAATGGATGATCGCTGGGAGAAGGAAGTTACAGAATACGGAGCTATTAACATTACTGGATTTCGACTGCTAGATTTTTCCCGTAAAGTAGTTCGTGACTTCTTTGACGTATGGAGGAGGGAGACCATTTCGGTAAGTCTAGTTTGGTTGGTTTGTGCTATTATTATTATAAATTATTATTTATTCACATACCTGGGTTGAACAATTTCAATAAATTAACAAACTCACAATCAAGTAAACAACGATATATCTCAAAAGTGTAGTTACATAACCGAGAGATATGTCGAAATTGTAAACATGTGAGGACATAAGGGTTTTTTTTTCGCATAGGTGGAGGTAGACTTTTTAAAAGTCAATATTATAATTATAGAAAGATGAAGATGTAATAAATTTTTGACAAAATCAAACGTAATTATAGGCAAAAGGTTCTCAGTCGTTACCTATGTATAGGTATTGTATGGAACTCAGATTAGGTACTTGAGATTCATCAATGCGTCTTGGTATTTGATGGGAAGTCACACTACGAGTCAAGGGGTGGATATCGGTTTACGTGATAAAAATATTGAACCTCCAAGAAATGGAACAATTTTCAATTTTAGCACTTCCAAATATTGATTTTTTTTTAAATGACGTAACTATTTTGGCGAATTTAGTAAAATTACATGCATTGCAGTAGAGAATGAGAATGGAGTATTTACGATCAGAAGGCCAATTCCCGTAATTAAAAACGTTCAAAATCTAGTCGCAATCTCATCGCAGCGACAATAAATTAATGTCAAAAACTAGTCAAAAATGTAGGTAAATTATTAATTAGACAGATTGAGACTGAGATCAGAGGGGCAATTCTCGTAATTTTAAGAACGTTCACAGTCTGATCTCAGTCTCAATCTGTCAAAAAATACTTCTAATTTCCCTACATTTTGACAAGTTTTTGACATTTGTTTGTCGCCGAGATGAGACTGCGACTAGATTTTAAACGTTTTAAATTACGAGAATTGGCCTTCAGTCTGTGAAAGTTCTTAAAATTACAAGAATTGCCCCTCAGAACTCATGGCAGTTATAGGCACAAATGTTTTATTTTTAAATGTCATCTGTGTTGTGGTGATTCACTCATTCACTCTATTTTTAAAATGGCACGATGTAAAACCTAATTTACTAACCTTACATATTGTGAAACAGGCGCAGGCGGCTCTCACGTATGACGCAGTTCAAGTGTTGATCGATGCCATTCTTCGTCTGATGCGCAAGAAACCTGAAATTTTGCGTACAACATTGAAGCGGGCAAGTCTCAATAGCAGCAAAATTATGGACTGCAACCCTAAAAACAAACTCATACCTTTCGAATTTGGGGAGAAGATTTCCCGGATGATTAAAAAGGTATGTAAACTGGAGACTTAACACTTACCGGACCACAGACTTGCCTGCACAACATAATTATGAACCCTTACGCTGTGTTGTCTTCTAAGCTTACGTTATAAAAGGTGACACTATCTCGAATATCATTATAACTTAAAATACCTATAAAACAATGTACCCGTGTAATTTATGCAAGTGTAACAAACCCCTATTCTCTGGAGTCATTTTACATTCCCTATTGCTCATGCGAATGATTGATACCAATTCATA
This sequence comes from Apamea crenata, assembly GCA_949629185.1. Lineage (NCBI taxonomy): Eukaryota > Metazoa > Arthropoda > Insecta > Lepidoptera > Noctuidae > Apamea > Apamea crenata. The sequence goes on along the minus strand of OX451351.1, from coordinate 13,166,571 downwards.
CATTCAGTTATGATTGCGAGCGAATGTTTCGTTATTCATCCGAGTTGGATACGTGGAGGTGTCGTCATTATGAATATGAAAAATGCGTACAATAACATTTGCCTAAAGTAGATACGTGCTGATTATATTTACGCCGCCTCAGTGGCGGAACCACATTTTTTTGTTTAATGTGCTGCTCACACTTACACTTCCCTTACCTACTTGATTGCGCAAAATTTGTAAGTATTATGGATTTGCACTTATAAACACTATCTACTGATTAAGTTCAAGTTAAAGTACACTAATGATCCTTCAGTTACCGAACTATGGCTCATATTAAACTAATTAATACCAAACGAGTGAATTTTAGTTTCTAATACACGTAGTAATGAGGGCTAAATAGTTTTCTGTACTTGAGAGTAAATCATCACCTTTTTAAAAATATGAGTAACAATACTGATCCATTATAGGTAGATACAGATACGATAAACTACTGGATTTGTGTGATAACTAGCATATTGAGTTTGAGAATAAACTGTTGCATCTTTTTGACGGTGAAAATAAAGAAAAGCGAGCAAAACGTAAAATCCACGTGGAATGACATTCCGCTTATACGACAAGTATCCCCTTCCTTTGTGCAAGCATAAATTGTGAAGGGACGAGTCAAGTTGCGGCGCTTGCCGTCATACATTGCTATACTGGAGTGTAGTTATATTACTTCAGTCAAACGTGTCGCCACTAGCGCGGTGTTGTCACTTGGCGTGCCGCGGTGTACACAACACTTACCCCATGTCAAAATCCGTGGCTGCTTGTGACGTATTATCTTTTACATTTTATGTTTTATCTAATGACTATGAGTTCTATTGTGTTAGGTCGAGCACGCAATAATGTTGGCACCAAATTTTAATTGAGCGGCATTATAAGAACACAGGTGCTGAATACGGGTCCCGTCTTTTATATCGGATGTTCGCAGTGGGTGGACTGGTTCGGAGGCTCTGGCGATTAATTAGGTTTCGTTGGGTCACGCGTAATTAACCCTCGCACTTGCTAACTGCCTCGATTCGCACGCTGCCCACCCACGCGGGAAATATGAACCCTTCCCTTTTGCATTTTTCCAGCTTCCACCTCCGCAAAGCTGTGCTACGCGACATATCATCTGTAATATGAGCGCTTAATTGATTTTAAAACTGACGATATTAAATTGAAACACAAGAGATTCTTATATTTTGTTCTAGACGGAGGTTGATGGAATAACGGGCAGTATAAGATTCAATGAACTAGGACATCGCAAGAATTTCACTCTGCAAGTCATGGAACTGACCGTCGATGGTGATATCGTTAAGGTAAGACAAAATGTGAAAGCAAATATCAATTATTGTCACGAAATAATATAACAACAGATGGTAGGACTTTTGTAATATAAGAGTGTAAGCTCCGATAAAAAAATCAGTTCTCGAAAATTTGTTAGTGTTTTGCTTGTTTAACTAATATTGTTTCCAAAGTCAGTCGCGCGGTTATTCCAAAAAACAAAAAATTTGTTTACAGGCCTAAAAATATAGAATGACTAAACATAATAATTATTATAGCTATTTATAAAACTAGCCAACTTACCGTACTTGCAGGCTGGGTATAGGTACATACAAAAATAAATGAAGTTATCATATTATTAGGAATCAATATTTGTCGTCTTAAGGCTTTACCTTAATACCTTATACTTTTCGGTACTGCTAACTATCCTAAATAAACAGGTGGCGACGTGGTACGACAGCAAGGGCTTCATCCCTGTCACCCCCCGGTTGGCTCCGCTTGCCGCCCCGGGATCCTACGACCGCAATAAAACTTACATTGTGACCAGCATCGAGGAGCCCCCATATATAATACGCGAAGATCCTGAAGACCCCGAATTTGACGCTAACGAACCGTTCAAAGGATTTTGTGCAGACCTCACCAAAATGATATCTGATAAGTTGGAAATCAACTGTAAGTGAGACTCCCTGCAATTATAATTTCACATTACCTTTTTTATGAAATTGACCCCATGAAGGCCAATCATATTTATTTATTATATTTAACTGACTTCAATAATAGTGAAGGGCATCATTTCGGGCTTTTGTACCAAGTTACTTTATTACTCTTTCAATAATTCAATGTTCTTATTTGTGTCTAAAGATCCTATCACAGATAAAATGCCTTGCTTGTAATACTTTACAATCCATAAGTACTTTTCCCGCAAAGAATGTTGCTTTATGATCGATATGTTACGAGCGGAGTCCGCAGGGTGTTTGAAGGTATGCCCGGGTGGAGTTAACTTTGCACTGGGTTTCAAGGCATAGTTTGCACAGATCGATTTATTACCTGACTGTGCTTGGTTTATTTTGACCAGAATCAAGCTTCACTTGTTGAATTGGCGGTGGTGTTGTATATACATATATAAATAAGCATAAATCATGTATTCTCATGCTATAGGAAAAAAAGACTGAGACTGAGACAACAAGACTAGACCCGAGCAATAAATATGATTTTATATTACATAAGAAACTATACACAAATCGTTCATAGGAAAGCATAAATGTTCCACTTTTGGTGGTATTAATTAAATAGACTTTGCACGCCTTGTAAGAGCAAAGTCACAAATAACTAACCAAACCGCTAGTTTAGCAGAGCGCAGCATAGACCGGACAAAGTCGAATAAATGTTTGTTTACTATGCGTAGAATGTGTGTACTTATGCGAATTGACTTTGCAGTTCGGATAGGTATAGGTTCGTGGCCTCTGTACCTATCATAACACTAATAGGTTTTATGACAGAAATTAAAATATTTTTTCAATTACAGATGAAATAAAATTAGTCAGAGATGGCAAATATGGAAACGAGAACCCAAAACTCATTGGCGGTTGGGACGGAATGGTTGGAGAACTTATTAGAAAGGTATTATCCTAATTATTGAAAATTATGTTTATGATATTAAAATCTTACCATAAATAAAATTTTCTCAAACTGCTTGGAAATAATAATAATAATAATAAATTTATTTAGCTAAGTTTACATTCGAGTGGATTGAATTCCTAGACCTCATACAAGGATTCCCTGTGTTGTGTGAAATTCGAGCATTATTTTGACAACCTTATTCGAGATAAATCGAAAATGCTATACTGGTCAAATAAATGAGAGCAGGCGGCCGGCAATGTTAGTATGTAAATCCATATCAGTCGTGTTTAGCGGCCGAATAAATTACTATGAAACTCATATCTGTCGTGTCATTTAATTTACTTCGACACTATGGCAACCAAGGAGGTAACTTACAAAGATTTTATTAAAATTTCGATTTGGCTTGTAAATAAAAAAGAAACTAATGAACAAATTGACGCGTGACTTGTTAATGTAGTTGTTCGTCATTGATTCTGGAATTTATAATTAATTTACTTTTTTTTTAATTTAAGTACCAGTTTTGGCCGCAACCAGGCATTGGTGGATTCATGTATGTGTGCCTCGACCTATTCTCAGTCGTTTGGTTTGGAGCGTTTTTTTTTCGATTGACGCCACTTGTAAATGTGGAGTACTTTTTTAATGTTTTCTAAGTTTACTTAAACAATAAGCCGAAAACATAGTGTTATGATGCCTCTCATGTAAATGTAAAATAAGAGGAATATTTTGCGGTGTTTTCAATAAAAAAAATACGTTTCATTTACGTAATTTTCTTTTAAAGTGGATTAAAAGGAAATTACTTACCTTCCATACAGTAAACTGCACCCTATATACTAAAACCGATGAATGACTAACAAAGGCAAAAACCCTATAGGTAATATTTCTGCAAAACCGACCAGGAGAACTGATTGTTCAAAAATTGTTCGGCAGCACTGAAACTGTAATTTATCAATTAATTTCGGTTATTTATTCCTGAAAGGCGCGTTCATATTATACGAAAATGATCGCGCGCTGATCGCGTTCGAGCAGCCTTTGTATCGCGCAAGCGTCGCGACGTCGCGTCGCCTTTACGCCTCTTGTCATAACATTCATATTCTTAATGATCAAGCACACACGACGCGTGTTTGACGTGTTTGCTATTAGGGCGTGCTTGATAATTTATAATATGCACGTTGTGACAAGAGGCATAAAGTATGAATTCCAGTCTCTTAGCAGAAAGTGGCGTGTGCGGGATACGTGCTCGTGTGTACGCGCTCTTAAGTACCTTGGAATCGGCTTTATCATTAAATAAAGACATTTGCATACGGTACATAATTAATTTAAATGGTCATTAATCAATAATAGGTATACGTAATGTACCTACCTACATTACGTACATTTATTTCTGTTATTATTCAAGAGTAGTTTTGTAAATAACCGACGGGAATACAGGCTGATGTAGCATTGAGGGTAGAAGTCAACCCGGAGTTGCGACAACTGGGGTTAATTTTGGTTCAAACCTACTAGTTAAGTTACGATTTACCATATTAATAGGAATAGTGCAACCTTGACCGCTTACGTAGAGCACACACAGGCTGCAGGGCTTACAGGTTTTGTGGCAATGTCTCAACACTTCATGCACGAATTGAATCAATATGTGAGCACTGCTACACTCGTAAAACGTATAGAATATCAGTTTACAGTATATCAGTTTAGTTGGTAGAATTATTTGAACCACATAAGCAGCACTTCATATTATCAGCATTTTTATAATTATAACTTGGCGAAGGACTCGTTTCATCATTTTGTAAGAATAAGCGCAACCAGTGATACATATTTTATTAAACTTACGCAGATTTAGACTCAATTTGAGCAGCTAAAACAGGCGAAATCATGCTTAGATGCACTACGCACATTTTTCTTGATTTTAAAAGAAAAGTTTAAAAAAGTTGATAAATCTAAAAAGCTTACTACCTAACTGCATAGCGAATATTCTGGGTTCCATTGTTATAATCCCTTGGGAACATCGACCGAGTATAGGTCGGTCTCGCTATCTGGTGGCCAGTGAGCAATAAATATCTTTGTAAAATCCCGATGTCCCTGCAGCGTTATTCCAAAGCCTGTTATTGCCGGCTGTTTTCTCAATGTACCGGACTCCAATTTATCAAATCAAGTTAGGTATATAATTACATACCTAAGCAAAAAGGTATAGGTGTGGGTATTTTGTGTACCGAGATAAACACATATTTAATTATTAGAGTACCTAATTTCCATTTTTAACTATAACTGTAACAATACTCAAGGTGCCTGTCGATAGGTATTAATTTGTTATAAACAGGTTGTAATTTCAAAAATCAATCAGACTTTCAAAATCAAATCAAACTTTCATCAACGCAGAAAACAGTGTTCTTTTAATTGATATTACTTTATAGCTTGATTTTAAACTCCCTGGGGTAAATAATCAAAAAAGCACACAGACATTGTGTAACTATTTCCACTACATAACTCAGACTTTATAGCTAGAAAAGAATGTCGGTCTGGATATCGCGTGTTAAAGGAGAGTGAGCAGATATGCTCCCTCACTACCAATATTATATTCCAATGGATTTTCTACAAGGGGAATATTGTTATTGCCACTTGAATAAATTATTAATCTTTTCTGAGTGTGTGTTTGGAATGGGCCTTAGTTGTTTTTAGTTAGTATTAGTGTGTAGTTACTTTTATTGCTGTGATTTTTAAAGCCAATATTGATCTCTAGCCTTCTGCTAGATCATCTGCCTAGCCTTTTCCCAACTACATAATTATGTTAGGGTCGGCTTCCAGTCTAACCAGATGCAGAATAATTTGACGGCACGGTTGGCGCAGTGGTTAAGCGATTGACTGCTGCGCTGCGTGTCGCGGGTTCGATTCCCGCACGGAACAAATATTTGTATGACCTACAAGTAGTTGTTCCGGGACTGGCTGTTTGTGTATGTGAGTTTACATGTTTGTAAACGCACCCACGATACAGGAGAAATTCCTAGTGTGGGACAATTTTTTTTTTTTAAACAAACAAAAACTAGTTAAATACCAGTATTATTTTAAAGCCAATATTGATACTAAATAAAATTACCATTGTAACGTAATTTACATACTCACATTTATTTTCATTCATTCCTGCAGGTCAGACAAAGCATTCCGTTAATGTTAGGCGCTGTTCTGATTGTCTTTCACGACATCAGGCCACGTTATTTATCCACAATCAGTACACAGACACAGCCTTTAACTTTAACACATGGTTACAACGACTTAGTGACATCACCGAGCTGGGAACTTCACCCACATGGGTTGATATCAGTTTTTCCCTAACACACTACACTTTTTAACACAATATAACTTTCGGATTCATTGTATTTTATCAACATATATTAAATCATGACAGTTTTGACAACGCTGTTTACTACGTTGGCGTTGCCATGACAAATTTTCTTTCAAATTACCGATGGCCTGTTATTTTTCAGCTGATCATACGTTCAAACTTCTTCAAAGTTACACATGGCCACTAACATATCTCAAATTCATATTTTCGACACGATATTATTCTACGAGTTCACATTATAAATTCACGCAGAGCTAGGGTCAGTTCACGTTTCATGTGCAATTTCTCAACAGGGATGGCAAAAAGCTCAACCTAAAGGAGAATGGACATTTTGTTAACAAAAACGGTGGGACAACCCTAGTGGGTTAAATAAAGTTCTATACAAGGTTAAACGGTCAACAAAAATATCAGTTGATAAACTTATTGAAAAACAAACTTAAGACTTAAGTTTGTTTTTCGGGTTAGTCTATTCTAATTAAAGAACAGTGACAATATGTTCATAATTCTTCTTCACTCGGGCTCTTATTATAATATAAAGTTATTCGTCTATTATTTGATACCATCGGACACGATTGAAAAAATATGGTATTTTTATTGGCTTTAAAAACAACAGAAATAAAAAGCAACTACACACTAATACTAACTAAAAACAACGAATGCCCTTTCCAAACACACACTCGCATGTTTTGGCAATAGGTACCTATTACTTATATGCACAGTAACAGGCAAACTGAGATGCTGTTTTTGTATTTGTATACAGAGGCATCGACGCGCAAACTATACCAACCATGTAAACATGGATTCAGTACATGATTCTGACCCCCTGCGTCAAAAATGGGTTAGGTATTAAAAAAAAATTCGCTGTTCCATATTCATATTCATTCCATTCGTTTTTAGGTACCACATCGTCACTGGTTTAACTTGTTGTTGTCTTTTAATAAATATAATAATTTAGTCCAACATAACGGCTGAACCCTATCTCTTAAAATACAGGCCAGACCTAGTTTAAGGGATAGAGTTGAAATTTATTGTACTCTTAGGCTAAAGTTGTATTGAATAGAGTCAACTGAATGTATGCAGTGCAATGTGATTTTGTTTATGCAATAAATTCTTTATTATTATTATTATATATTTTGACCACGTTTTGCAGTTTTGTATGAAAGAGCAGATTTAAGTTTTGATAACGGACGAGAAATTTTTACGCTAGGGGATCTAGAATCATGTGCTGAATGTGGCATGGACATCGACGCGCAAAACAATTTGAGCGTCGATGGAGACTTCATGGTTACAGTTTGCGCGTAGATTTCCCTGCCACCCTGTATAAGGTTAAGGATATATAATAAGCATAGTGTTGACATAAACACACAATAAGGCAAAGTACTTACTCGTAACTTAATTTAAATTTCAGGAAGCAGACATAGTAATTGCACCAATGACCGTAACATTGGAACGCGAAGCGGTAATTGATTTCAGCAAACCTTTCCTTTCTTTCGACTTGAAGCCTAACAAGAACGATGCGAATACAACTGGGGCCATTTTTAGTTTTCTACATCCGTTATCAATGGAAATATGGGTAAGGAAAAGCATTTTTAATATACACACGAAACATTTTTTGTACTTTAAAAACAATAGCACAAATTTATATAATTATGTACGTTTCCAGCTTTCCATCGTCTGTAGTCTGCTCGCTGTGAGTGTGGTTTTGTTCATAGTATCTAGATTTTCGCCCTACGAATGGCGAGTGGTTTCGTTTACGGATTCACAAATTACGGACCATTCCGACGTTGCAACAACAAAGGTAATAAATATCAAAAACATATTATTAACTATCTTGCTCATTGTAAACATTCCTTTTGTTAATAATTGAATAAACATTTGTTAAAACTTGCACACAATGTTACAGACCACCGTGGTGAATGAATTTAGCTTTTGGAATTCTATGTGGTTTTCGCTGGGCTCTTTTATGCAGCAAGGCAGCGACATTAACCCCAGGTCAGTGAATATTTTAATATTTGATTGTCTAAAGTAAAAAGTGATAAATTAGTTGGTATATTCGTAACTTATAGGTAGTACAAAATCAGCTAATCAGCTTAATTATCAAGCAATTAGATTCATTAGCGTAGTTTGAACCACGTATTTAGGTAATGTCCGTTGCACTAAAAGGATTAAAAGTGATTCAGACTCATTTTGAAGATACAAACTAATGTTGTGAATATTTTAGGTCCGTATCCGGCAGAATTGTGGGCTGCGTGTGGTGGTTTTTCACTCTGATAGTGATATCATCTTATACGGCTAATCTAGCTTCATATCTAACACTGACTCGCATTACGGAACCCACCCAGACCTACAGTAAACTAGCTACGTGCCCAGAGGTAACTTCATTTCTGTTGACATAAACAATCCTTTAAAGCTTGTAGGAAATGTGGAAAGCGAGGCTTGATTACCTATGCAACTTGAGTCAGATAGTAGACAGTTTCCATTTATTAAATGTAACTAAACCGTAGTATCTTCTTCAGGATACTCTTGAAACACCAACCGCTAATATAGAGCCTCAAGATTCGCGTGTTGATGAGCATGGGTGGCTTGCATTCCTGATGGACCACTCTGCTATACCGCAAGACAAACCTTGTGAGATGATCGTCTCCTTGACTCAAAGTGGATTTAAGGACTTCGCTGTCGGCGTTCCAAAAGGATCTAAGCTGCGGTGAGCATTTTGATATTTCTGTGACTTACGCGACACTTTTACTCCTATGCGAAATATGCGCGCGATATTTTTATGGCGAATGTTTTGCGAATTATTCTTTCCTAAGCTCTTAAAAGCGCTTCAGAGTGTTTTCATTAGAGAGTGTTTTATAGGGATGGCGTCAATATGGCCTTGCAATCGCTGAAGGAAGAGGGTGAGATGCCGAAACTTGTTCGTAAATGGTTCACCAAATCGGAATGTGATGTCTCTGACCCTGTGAGTAAAATATGAGTCAATAGTAATTTTTCATACTTATTATTTTATTTGGTTTGCATTCCTACTGGATTTGAAATCACTTCGGTGCCCGTTCATCCGTTATGTGCAATTTCTCTCAATTATATTTTGATCATCATTCTCTTGCCTTTAGGTAATAGTTTCAAATATAGCTTAAAAACAGCGTGGTGGCCCCATTGTATGTAGAAGTCAAGTACCTGTTAGACCTTCTCGGGTTAACGCGACGCCTTAAAAAAATGATCTAAATTTTATAATTACAATATGATGTTACAGATATACCATGTATTCATCAGTATATTAAAATGTAGTGAGTAAAACGATAAAATACTTCAAAAACGATAAAGCGCAGCATAGACGACTGCAAACAAAATGTCTGTCCATCCCATGGCTATATTTTAATAGCCAGCCAGCTGTAACTGTGGAGCCGTGGAAAAATAAATACCATAAAGTCTGTTTTTCCGCTTAGTTCTTCTAAATTGCACATGCTCTTTTCACTATCCTGCATTTATTCCGAAAGGTTTATGAGTGAAATATATTAATATTTACTAAATATAAATATAAAATTAATTCACTGACAGACATTACTCAGCTTAAACCGTTGGGTCTAAAATCCTGATATTTTGCAAGAGAGTTCTTTATAGTTATATCATACGAACGTGAGCACAAAAGAAGGACATTTGAAAATTCATCCCCTATAGGGGTTAAATAGACAATGAAAGTTTGTAGGGAAGTTCGTCAATTTAGCCGATGGGAATTCCCATCGGCTTGTTATCACAGAAATCCCGACGTTATAACATGTCGCCACGGCAATAGATCGCACCCGTGCTAAATATAGGTACTCACGAAGACACATCGAGCTAACATTTGCAGGTTACAATAGAAAAAAAAACACAAAAGTCCGCTTATACTAAAAATGTACAACTTGATTTGTCGTTGTGCGTACTGAAGGAACTCTGACGGTATTTAGGTAGGTACATCTTTTGTTAGTGGTCCTCAACAAATAAATAATATGTATGTTTTAGGATATTAAAGGCTCTGAGTTGACGCTGAGCCAGGTGGCTGGCTTATTCTACGTTCTGGTGGGAGGTTTGTCCCTGGGTCTGGGGGTTGCTTTGATCGAGTTTTGCAAGCACGGTCGCAAGGAGGCGGCGCGGGCTAACGTTCCACTTCGGGCTGCACTTCGGGCCAAGGCTCGCCTTGCTTCTAACGCTGAACGCAAGACCCAAACCCAACGCGGAAATCAGCGCGAACATGACCGTCATGGATGGAACGGCGGAGCTTTCGGAGGAGTAAGTATTACTCATAAATATTGATATACTTCTTTACTTTGTTTAAGCCTAATTGGAATACGGCAACCTAGTCAAGATCTATTCACCACAGTCTGTGTAGGGATTTATACTAGCACACTTCCGCTGTGATAACATTAAGTATCCTTTGCACGATGAAACTTACTCGACTCGAATAGGCGATTATCGATAGGAGATAATAAACTTGACTCGTGCAAAGCCTTGTTCATACGAGGAATCTCTGTACCGTTCAGGGGGCGAGAATGTTCATGCGAAACTCGTGAGCTAGAATCGATGGGAGATTTGTTCATTCATATTACGTTTGAATAAAACGCAGGGTGCATTTTCAAGGCGGGGCAATTTGTGGCATTTGTAGTAGGACTCGTTACCTACAGAAGAGTCTTTTTTATCTTTATACAAAACTTCATCGATTGCTATCATAAAAATTAAACGTGATAATTGAAGATTTTCTAGCTGAATATGCGTACTATTGTTCCAAAATCTGTGAATGCAGTTAGCAATTACTCAAAAAGTAAAGGACAGTCTTTAAGAACGTTTTTAACGAACATATTTTGTTGAATGAGTGCGATAGATATACACGTCGGTATTGAAATGTTCGGCTCTCGACGGTGGAGAAACTAACCTGATACAAAATCTCATAAAAAAAATCTTTTGCCAGCAGTACTACAGCCCCGCGACCCAGATCGGCCAGGAGGAGACGGCTCTGCATTCCAGTTTCACGCAAGTCTGATCCGCGGCCCGGGAGGCGACGACCCGCCGTCGTCCATCCCACAACAAGCATAGGTCCAGCTCGGTCGACCTCTACCAACTGTAAACAACACGGCAATCCACATGACTACCGATCACCTACACACACGAACCTGAACACGGACAACGGCCTTTGCCTCTGCTCTAGATATGATTCAACAATATATATAAAATCAATTTTAAGCTTTTACTAAAGCATAAATAACACTGATTTGAAACAATACCTTGAAAGACCCCTGCTATGGGCTTAAAGTCACTTTTACTTAAAATGTAATTTTTTGATATAACTTCTAAATTAAATGAACTACTTTTACGAGCACTGTACTTTTCCTGTTACGTTTTGAAAGTTAATGCCGAAATGACATTGAACTATTTTCTTTTCCATTTCATTCTTAATAGTTAGTACGAACTTCAAGGGATTGCATGAGAAGGAAAATGACAGTATCACGTTTATGTACGTTCAGTTAGATTATAACAAGTCTATGTTTAAGTGAATTTTACGCCATCGTTGTTCACTAAACTAAGGACACAGGGTGTTATATTTCCAAGGGAGAACTTAATGTAGCGAATCCAGATTCTTTTTATCTAACTATCGCATTAAATTGAGAATACCCAGCGTTTTTAAACATAAAATTATACATAAACATTTATATTCCAGGTTAATAATGTTAGTATTTGGTTATTTTCCAAAAAGCCTGGCGTATTTTACAAAGTAGATAAATATCAGGGTCTTATAATTACGTGTTTAGTAAGTAAAACTTTTTTAATTAGGTGACATAATTTAAAATCCTGTAATTCTAAAAGTTATACCAGGTAGTTAGATAAAGATAAACGTTAATTATGGCGAAGTTACCGCTGTGAGGGCGCAGCGGTGCTCCAGTCTTTGTAATTAACGATTCCATTTGACTGCAGAGCGTACTAAATAATCGAGTTACGGCGATACGTTTTTGATTGTCATCACGATCTAATGTAGGCACGTTATCGTACAGCTGCAACCCAGTTGTACAAACGGAGCAGATAGGTGAAATTGAATATTGGATTGCATGGCCTAACCCCGCCTGTTAATTCACTACATCAAGCATCACGCCTATGACGGGTGCATTTGGTTTGAGATCCTTCCTCAGTAAATGTTTCATGGCCTACATGAATAAACGGATAAACAGACGGGTCATAGAGAAGACGGACTGATAAATACTATCTATGTAATTCTATTAAAAGTATGAAATAAACTAATCCGTAACAACCTTTAGAAGAGGTCAATTTTACTCACATAGGTACTTCTTATAATAATTTCAGCGGTATACAGCATTTACAGTTGAGGCATACGTTGCTCAAATGCATTGTGCTCATTGCATTACATTTGTCATTACCTTTAACGGCTTAATCGTGTCCATCTCTGGAAGTTTTTAAATTATTGATGTGCAACAAGCATTAGCAGTTAGTTATTTAGCAGTTACCGTAATCACATGAAGATGCATGCATGTTTAAAACACATGACTAAATTCGCGTAAAATATATACTTTTTACGTGTCATATTGAAAGGCGTGCATTAACGTATTTTGCGGGCATGCTAGGGATGCTATTGTGTAACTTGCGCACACTATGCGTGTACTAGCGTATGTTACATCCATGCTGTGCATGCATCAGCAGGTATTGTTGTGCATGTTGAAAACATCTAGTCCTCATGTGATTTATGTAGCTTACTGTTTTAACCGTTAGCATTATATTATAAGCACCATATAACGATAGATAATATCTGTGTTTCAAGATTCTCAAAATAAAAAGTAGTTAAAATATCGACGTCTGTATCACATACCAGTTTTATTAAAATAAAATAAACCATAGATAATGTAATTTGAAACTTAAAAAAGTAGGTTAAGTTGCTGTGTGATAATGTTATCATTAGTTAGGTAAAATAGAACAAATTATAACATACTATCGTCGTTGTATAATAATTTCAGAGTTCAGTTTTGTTGATATTATCCATAAATAATTTATGACTTATTACTCGTAGAAACTGAATGTCTACTTCTAGTTTCTAACAATTTCAGTCCCTTATCTACACAAACTATGTCAGTTTACGATTAATTTTTTTTTTTATGTATTACCTATGTTACCTATGTTGTAGTAAATATATTGTTTGTCACCTATAAATTAAGACGACTAATTGATAATGCCAAAGGCACTTGTAAGTCATATCAAAATTATAAATGGCAGTCAAACTATTAGGAAACCATAACTAGGTATGTCTCCTGGTTTGATTTTCAAATTATATGTATTTTAGCAACTTTCTTTGACGTATAGCTTCTTAAATTAATTACGCTTCCGTCCTAAAGCTATTCTGATAATTTAGAAATACCATAAGCTGATAACTTCGTGCTTGTCCGCCGATTTTGTTTTTCGGAAGCAAACTATTGGCAAAACAACATAAGCTCGAATTCTTACTAAATATTGTGCCAAAAGTATCAGCATATAATTCCGAACAGTTCATAAAACGCCAATAAAATGATTGACACTGTTATTGTTAAGCAAATTGAACAAAATGTGCGGTTAAATCCATCCGTCTGTGAAAGGCTGAACTTTACTCCGGCAGCGGTGTAAAGCGCTTTTAATTAAAAATAAATTGAAAAAGATTCACCATTTTTAGCTAACGGGCGGTCGGTTCTCATAATAACGCATTAGTACTGCGAAAAGTTCCGACGTCAATAAATTAACAAACCATAAAATGCGACATTTGCACCTTACATTACGTAAAAGCCATTTTTTACATTTTTGCATCTTACTAACTGCGATTCTATTCCTAAATATTTACATTAAAGTATTCTTCAAACGACTGATTTACATAATCGTTTCGTGAACGTAGTTTAGGTGTAAGGCATATTTCAATAATATTATGTTAATCGTAAATGTAATCGAATGTCTAATTTAAATGGTATATCTGTGAAGTCACCTTCCAGATTCTAGTTATAAGATTGAAGGCTCAAGGCTCTTGTAATCTGTAGCATAACGTCATAAATTGTGAAAGTATTAGCACGGTCGACTTCCTGCTTAGGACGAGTTTTATAAATTCAAGTACATTTGTGAATTTATCGCTACCAAAATGAGATCTACATATACTAAAATATTATCAAATCGTCATGACTCGCCAAGTAAAATGATCTACCGTGATAATCCTACTTAAACTTCAGCAACACACCTAAGTGTGGAAGTCATAACGCTGCATAGCGATGAAGTCTCCAAGCTATAAGTGTAAAAACTGTCCTTGATAAAATTTCCGTTAAGACGGTGCTTACGCTGGACCAACGGCCATTACGAAGGCACCGTGTAAGAGCAATAGTTAGAAAACCAATATTCTCGTTGTGCTTTTCGTGTCGACGGCACTTTGCTTTTACTATTTTATATTGTTTGAGCCCAGTAAGTAATTCGGTACTCGTAAAATGACTCGCTAGGCTCTAGGTGCTAAGCAAGCCACCTGTCTGTGCGCACGTAGCCTTGTTCCTACGCCTTCAAGGATTCTATGGATACTAGCCTAACCATATCAGCCATTTTGCCAATCTTCAAAGTAGATAATTACGCCCTAATGAGTTACTGTTTCGATGTATATTATGACGTCATGATACAGGTCGCCTTTTGAAACCTAAACATGAATTTAGGTAACTATTACCACACATTTATATAGTTGTCGTAACATAATTACTTTTACGTGATGACTATCCACCGTATATGTTTGTTATAATAAACTATAATAAAGTAATTGAAAAAATGATCTATTGGTGTTTTATTTTCACTACCCAAGTCATCAGAGGGGCAATAATTCTCGTAATTTTAAGAACGTTCACAGTCTGATCTCAATCTGTCATAAATACACCTGATTTCCCTACATTTTGACAAGTTTTTGACATTTGTTTGTCGCCTAGATGAGACTGCGACTAGATTATGAACGTTTTCAATTACGAGAATTGGCCTTCAGATTACTTATAATTCATTCGCCTAAGTAGCCCAGCCAGAACTTAATTTAACTTCAGAATATTTACAATCCCACCAAAAACATTTCATATAAAGTAGGTTGCCAAGACATATGTAACGCTTTCAGTGTTAAAAAGTGATCAGATCTAATGTAGAGCCAAGTCTGTAAAAGCTTAGGTTGCGGATAGAAAAATTAAGAAATTTGGTTTTAGATGTGTTTAAGGTGAGAAAATTGTTATTTAACCATTCTCTAACAGTATCAAATCCAGTTTGAGCTAAGCGATAGGTATCCATCCAGGTGTTTGATGAAAAAATAAGTGCTGTGTCATCAGCGTAAGAAAATATGTCACCGCCTTGAAGAGTGAGATTGCAGAGGTCATTAATATAGACCAAAAACAAGGTCGGGCCAAGAATACTCCCCTGAGGGACTCCGTATTCAATAGGTAGTTCAGAGCTAGTGTAAGATCCTATTTTGACGCTTTGGGTTCTGTTGGTTAAATAACTCTGAAAAAGGGACAGCTGCACCCCTCTCACTCCCAGAGATTCGAGCTTTTCAATAAGCATGGAAATCGAAACCGTGTCGAAAGCTTTCGCGAGGTCTAGAAATAGTGCAACACACTTATGGCTTTTATCAAATTTCTTTACTACATGATCCACTAGATTATGTACATCATCATTTGTGGACAACTTTCTTCTAAAGCCATATTGATTAGGAGATAGAAAGCTGTGTGTTTCCAAGTATGCAACAAGCCGAGAGTTGATAATTTTCTCAAGTATCTTAGACATCGCGGGTAAGACAGAGATGGGCCGATAATGTTCGACGCGGCTTCGATCCCCAGATTTAAAAATCGGATGCAGAAGTGCCCTTTTGAATAGGTCAGGGAAGATACCTGTGGTTAAAGATAAGTTACAAATGCATGTGAGTGGAGGAACAATAATATGTTTATACCTCTTTAGGAACTCAGAAGAAATGCCGTCCCAACCAGCTGCTGAACTATTTTTGAGAGAAATTATTAGGTGTTCCACCTCTGACTCATTGGTGTTTAATAGCACAAAAGATTTTGGCTGAGAGCAAAAGAACGACGGGGAAGGAGGGGGTTGGGTGCTCTTTTTTATATTTTCAGCCAAATCCCTACCCACTTTTACATACTACGAGTTAACTTGGTTTAAAGAAGTTTGCTTATCACTGCAGGATTCTAGAAGTTCATATGCGGAAGGTTGAGATTTAGATAAATTAGTGACATTCTGGATAACATTCCATACTAGTTTTGAGTTTCTACCAGCTTTTTTAAATTCTAATTTTTCATAATCTGACTTAGCCTTTCGCAACAGGGTAGTACAGTAATTTCTATACCTTCTATAGGATATAACGAGAATTTCATTTTGTATATTTAGTTTATAAACTAATAACAGATGCGTTTTCCTACTCATAATTGCATATATTGTTTACAGTTATTATCCTTGTGTATATATCCTATAGAGTAATTAATTAGGTACCATACTGCTTGTTTTACTATATACTGTGCCACTAAGTGTACATTATTAGATCATATTATAATATCCAAGTTGTGTGTTTTTAACAATGAGTGAAAACAAAGATAATAAATACATAGAGCCGTACGTAAATAATAAAGGAGGATTAAAATTGTTTTTGGATGGATTTACATGTGAAAAAATCAAAGTTTGCAGTGAGAATTATTATTGGAGGTGTGAATACAAAAATGATAAATTATATGGATGTAATGCATGAAAACTAATAATGATTGAAAACTAAATTAGATGAAGATAACAAAGACCAATACTTATTATTATCAACAAAACCGATACATAATCACGAACCTGTGCCACTGAGGATGTCTATAACAGACAAAAAAAAACTTAAAAGATGAATGCAGGAACACAACAAAAAAGGCCTGTAACATTGTTCAAGACGTGCTGGGAAACTGCTCCAATAATGAGTTAAATAATTTGCGGACGGCAAATTATTTTGCCGTCGGTTTCAGCTATGAAACAATGTATTTATCGAGAAAAACGTAAATATAAAAAACAGGTTGAGCCAGATAATGTTCACTTTGAGGTTAATATGGATTTGACCAAAATTAATGATGACATTTTCTTGATAAATGACATCGAATACGATGATAAAAAGGGGATAATGTTGTTGTCTACTCACAAACTAATAAAATTGCTCAGTGAGTCTACGTATTGGATTTTAGATGGAACGTTTAAAATTGTGCCATCTATATTCTTGCAATTATTTACGATCCATGGTTGTTTATCTATAAATGAACATAAACCTTTTTCTATGGTTTTTGCTCTATGTACACATAAAGACAAGAAATCATACGATAAATTGTTTGAACTGTTGCTAGAATATGCTTCTGAAAATGAGATTCACTTTTGTGTTTCACCAAACTATTGTATCACTGATTTTGAAAAAGTAGCAATTTTGAGTATTCGACCAAATTCTGAAAACGTATTGACAAAAGGTTGTAACTTTCACTTTGGTCAAATTATATATAGACGTATACAAACTGAGGGACTACAAAATTTGTACATAAACAACCCAGATTTTGTTAAAGACATTAAATGTATTTTTGCACTAAGTTATTTGAATTATGAAGAGGTGCCTCGCTATTACAAAGCCCTAATGAAGAATTTTTCTGGCGATAGTAAAAAAAAAATAGAATGGTTTGGACTAAATTATGTTGAAGGTAAAAATCAAACTTCCCCTTCATTTGGCCCAAAGTTTTGGAATGTTCAAGAACTACATGAAAAAAATTTACCACGAACCCAATATCACGCCGAATCTTGGCATCATCATAATTATATAAAAAACTCAGGGTTTTATAATATTGTCAACGAATTAATTAAAATAAATTTAAGTGATCGAAAAAATAATGAACGGTGAGCCAAAAAAACCGAAACGAAGAAAGTACTCGTATATAGCGAAAGAAGAAAAGATAAATAAAATAATTTTAAAGAAAAAACTATATGATGAATTACATTTTTTACAGTGTATTGGTTCTCATTTAAAACTATGATTGTTTACCTACTTTTGAATTAAAATATTTTGTTTCCCTGGTCACAATTCTAACCTAACTGAACCCAAATGATTCACCAACAATAGAGGGGATCTGCCACTCAGCGGCCGCTACCGCGGCACGCTCGCTTAGCTTGCTCGCCTTAGTCCCAGTAAAGTTCTAACCTAACCGAAGTGGTTCATCAATAATACAAGGGATTTGCAGCATGCAAGCAAGCATGCACCGTGCAAGCAAGCATGCAGCATGCAGCATGCAAGCAGGCATGCAGCGTGCAAGCAGGCATGAAGCATGCAAGCAGGCATGCAGCATGCAAGCATGCATGCAGCATGCAGCAAGCATTGCTTCTGTCACGGCTCCGGCGCTTCGGGGTTTGGGCGGCCCCACGCGAGCTTATCGTCGCAGATGGTTTTAACGCTCACCACCTGCTCCTTAGCTCGCGGGCCGCCCCACCCCTCCGCGCCTACACGGGCTTAAATTACATTCTAGGGTAGGGCAGACAAGTCTGTGTGAAGTCAGTTTTGCAGCGATTCGTTTCTGTCACTAAATTTTGTAGAACCACTTGTTGACTTTTTATGACAGTATTTTAATTTAATATTGAAAATGCTACCTAGTAACCGGTTATATATTTGTAACCGAATAATATTCCGTAAAATGTTGTTTCAGTGTGGTGAAAATTATGGCAAATAAATCATTTGGCTAATGAAAAAATTTCAAAAGAGGCTTCGGCCAATAGCAAAAAGTTATTTTGTAAATCGGCGAAATATAGTTCGGTAAAATAATACCTATCACACATACACACATCTAAAAAACAACACACACAAAAAAAAACACACATCACAAAATAACACACACACAAAAAAACACATCACATCTAAAAATATATGTCAAATAATGCATAATATAGCAAAAAAGACGTGGGTCAATAGTTTTCGATAAAATGAAATTCGAAGAAATAAAATTCGGAAAAGTGATTCAGAATCCTAATTTTAGTAGTTTATTCGAAGTATTGAAAATCGGAATGTCGTTTTTTGGATCGAGAACCCTTCGAGCATTTGATTCTTCGAACGTATGAAAATCGGAAAACTAACAAATCGCATTTACGACTTTCGGTAAAATAAATTTCGTGATTTTTAATAGGTAATAGACATTATACCTAATTCTTAGGTATAATCTTTATTATTCCTAATTATGAAATTCGGACTTTTGAAAATCGGAACATCGAAATTCGGAATAAAATATTTCGGAGTATTTGGGTGTTCCCGTCAATGGTATCTGTGCAAGAGTGACTTTCACTATACGTCCTCATCAAACGGTTCAGTGGTGCTGATCGCCCGAGGTTGGTTCGAACCAGTTCGAACTGTAGATGGTGTGAACACATCTAATTTGCGGTCGGTCCTGGGTTGACTACTACGGGGAACAGATACATTTATGTCTTCTAGTAGTTTTGGAACATGTATCAGACCATTAAAAATTTCGTGAACTAGTATTACTTAATTTGTGCTATTGGCTTGAAATAAATAGTATTAAATAGTCCTTTTGCTATTTCTATTGCAACTGAAAGAAACGATGAAAAATCTCTGAAAAAGTACCATCGCTGAAGTTTGCAAAAATGTGGAATAAATACAGTTGACGAAAGTTTCTGTAAATATTACTTTACCATCTCTACCAAAGCCAATACATAGTTTTATACAATTAAACTTAGTTAACTGAGAAAAACGGTGAAGGTAATAATCGTGAGGAAACCGGCATCTACCAAATCGCATGTTACGTGCACGGGCCCGCGTGTTAGATCCACTCGAAGAGGAGTTTTGTATCCCAGCTGGTGGAAACATTTTTGGCTGATTAGGTTAACTAAAAACAATCCTTCCAAGGTACGAACTACGAAGAACCATCGAGGCGTGAGTCCATTTCGCACTAAGCCGCGCGGGTTTTTTTAATATTATTTTGTGGCACAAGACCACCTGCCGGATGGTAAGTGGTTACTGCTGCCTGTCGAAATCGATAACGCCAGGGACATCGCAGATGATTTGGCCACGCAAAATTTGGCAACGCAAAATTACACCATATTATCCTCTCTTGGATGCTTGGGGGCAGTGGCGTGCATTGCATAAAGGCATAAAAGCAGTGCCTACCTTGATAAATCACCATAAGCCTGATAATTACATTTTAGTGTGTGTGCCCCACAATTAACAAATTCACAAAATTATCATAACTAACAAAAAACAAAATCTCTAATAAAAAAAACGCACAAAAAATTTCAAAAAATTTCAATTTTTCATCATGGGTATCGTTTTCATGGTTTTCGAGGGTGCTAAAGCCGATAGTGAGGTAAAAATGGAAATCCAAGACGGCGGCTGCAAAAATTTTATAATTTTAAAAGTTTTACAGCCGCCATCTTGGATTTTTATTTTGAACTTCGTTCCTACCGGGGGACCGGACCACACGTTTTTTCTTATCCCAGTAAATCAATTACGTTTTACTGCCTACCTGTTCTGAAAACCAATGCACGCCACTGCTTGGGGGAGGCCTATGTCCAGCAGTGGACTTCTTTCGGCTGAAATGATGATGATGATGCTGATTCTTCAAAACGAAAAGCTTTCTAGTAGGTTCTGACCTAAGTACCATAGTAGAAGTTGTCTGCCGTAGGCAACTTCATTTGTTACAGGCCGGCTATATTTATGCGCGGGTTCCATTGGAACGATCAAGCTTGTGTCATATATTCTAATAAAATTAGGATTTTGGTTTAGAACTGTCAGTGGTAATTTAGTGAACAATATGTAAAGACGTTCGCATAATATATAATTTAAAAGGAGTCTTAAGTTGTTTGATTCCTCCTGGTACGTAGAGGGCTCTTCTAGTCCTCTACAGTACCTAGTAATATTGTAACTTTGAGTGAATAGGATAAAACTCCATTCTGACTGATAAAGTCGAGGTTTATTGGATAAAACCTAAAACATTAGTTTAATTAAGGAGCACAATATCTTGATGAACAAGCCCATTATTTTCTGCCTAAGGAATGAAATCCAGATAATCCATCAACCGGAAAATCTGCACATTTTTACTTGACTTCCAAATCTGGATTCGTAAATCAAATCAGATTTTTGAAACGAGCTAGTTTCTCGCGCTAATAGGTAGATCGCGCTAATAGGTAGATCGCGCTGTTCGCTCGTCCCGCGAGTGCCGAGTCCCTCGGCTCTGGAGGCAAGCGAGCGGGGCATGTGACGCGTGTCGAGTGCACATCCATTACACGGCACGCCACTTTACCCGATGTTGGGCACTTCCTGCTTCCTACTCTCGCCTGTTACTTTGACCAAGTCGTCGATTCACCTAGCTGGTGCCCTGCCTAGGCTCCTATGGCCTGTTCCGGGTCTCCGCGCCCGGTCTGCAGTATATGTGGCCAGCCCATTTCCACTTCTTCCACGTTATCCCCACGGGTATGTCGGGACCTTCTTCTTGGGTTCCGTGTATTTCTTAAAATTATCACGGAGAGAAATCCCCTACATTGCTTAAAGAGAAAAAAAAGCCAAGAGTTAAATGGAGCTTTAACTCTCTTTTTGAATAAAATACTTGTTTAGGGGTTTAGAAATATGGAACAGGGTGTAAAGTTCACTCATCCTCCATAAAAAAGGGAGGATCCTCCGACCAGACGGGTGTTGTGTCTGGCGGGCAATTGCCCAACGACTGATGTCGGGAAGTTTGTATGTATGCTAATTGCGCGGGAAACTCTGCTTGCGAGATGCAGGACGTCACTATGACGCGTTGTTCGCATGTGGCATTGTAGATACCGCTACAGGGGCAACAATTGAGATTAGAAGAGTAGGGATAATTAAGTAAGTTAATAATCTCAATTTAAAAGTGACCTTGAGAAAGATTTTTTTAAGCAATGAATATTTATTTAGATGTGGCTTTGCAACCTGTCATTAATTCTTTAGGAACTCAATCATGGTTAAAAAAACAGAATACACTATAGAAGGAAGAGCAATCCGTAGGCAAACATGAAAACAGAGGACACAACCCCTACACTAAAAATACTAGATTTGATAACAAGCAGATGAAGCAAGATAGCACACAGGCTCCCCAAAATCGTCATAACTTTCGTAAAACCACTTCACAAAGAAGAACTCAGATCAGAACACAAAACAAAATTGACTATGTACAACGCTGACAATTTTTTCAGGGGGGTGCATAAAGCACCATACACAAGCATGGAAGGAATTTGGAGCAAACCAATTTATTATAGATATGTGCTTATGCCTTTCAAGGTAAGACCACCTGTTCAATATTTAAGACTTTCCCCTGAAGATGACAGCTGTAATAAACAACTTAAAAGAAAAGAGAATTTTGGAAGTGCCCGCAGTTTTGAACTCCGGTTTCCTATCCAAGATGTTTTTTGTAAAGAAGCAGGATGCCCCCAGGCATTCGCCATATATTCGAACTCAGGGGTCTCCACAGACATAAATAACAACCAAGCACTTTCAGTTAGCGTCACAGACAGATGTCGCAGATTTCTTCTAAGAGAAAGATTGGATGGGAAAAAAAGATAGCCAGCAAGGATTTTTTTTCATTTGCCAATTTCAGGACCCCACCGCCATTTTCCAAGGGTTTGTTACAACAACCACGTGCTTCAATTAACAGCACCTTTACCATTCCAACTGGATGGCAGAGGTCTTACTTGCTCGGGCAAAAAGACTATTGATCTACCTAGACGATTATATCCTAGTTAGCCAAGACAGAAACATGTTACAGAGTCAGGTCCGGAGACCATAAAAATTCTGGAAATTCTAGGTTGGTATGTAAATTACCAAAAGTCAGTGCTAGCACTCTCGGAAGAACTGGAGTATCTAGGTCTGTTATGGAACACCAGGGACAACATAAAGGCCTTATCTCCGAAAAAGGTGACAAAAATAAAGATCGTTCTAACAAGACTTCTACAGAGAGGTCATTGCACTCTTCGGGAGAGTCAATGCTTACTAGGTCAAGTCAATTTCACAAACTTGACAACATTGAAAGGGCGCCTACATTGTCGACGAACACAAAGGTTCCTAAGAATGTTTAGTCGACTCAAAGGATGCCAAAAGAAAGATCTACCTCTTTGTATGCAGCGAGAACTACCCTTGTGGCGAAACGCCATAGACACGCCATTCGTTCCGAAGTCTTGCACAAAAAAGAGGTGTCTCACTTTTTGACCACAGACGTTGCAGTTGCAGGCTGGGGTGGTTATCGGTCAGACGCAAGCTGTATCAAAGCCAGTATGTATCCGGAAGCTAAACCTTGACTTGACAACAGGCACGAGCCCTTCTCACGTGCAGAAATTAGAACTTCTAGCATGGAAAATTGGGGCTGGGCGAATATTGTAGCTCATTGGTCTCCTGTAGAAAGAAAACTCCTAAATAAGATCTGGAGAAGCTCTACGTTATCAACTTACAAAGCACCTATCAAGCGTTGGATTTCATGGTGGGTGCAAAACAACATCAATCCTAATTATCCGCAGAGCAATGATGTTGCTCAATTTTTGGCCAAATAGTGCATCGAAAACAAACTTGCTTATAGAACTACTTAAATCTGCGAAATCAACACATACCGCAGCAGGCGGAGCTATATCTAAGTATTATTTTGTACAACAAATCCTGAAGGCTGCATCTTTAGTTAAACTGCCGATTTGCTCAGTTGACGTCAAATTCAAATCACATTAATGACCAGCGGATCATAATGAAATTCAGTACAATACGATTATTAATACCCGGCTAGAGCCTGCGGCTTACATGACTTGCTTTACGGTTACGTTTGCAGGACAATATAATTTGACGTTAACGAGCAGGTGGTGTGAAAATTAATTTACATTATTGTTACTACAATATCTCTATTAAGTTGCGGAATTAAATTATTTTGTTCGTCATTGGCAACTAAAACCTATAAAGTGATATATTTTTGGTCGAACTGTACATTATAGAAAAAAAGTTATTGGAACGAAGTTTTTTAACGGAGCTTGCGGTAGGAGTAAACTGGAAGAAATCGTCACGTAACGAAAAAGCGTTATGCCCCCTGAGATAGGAGCCTTTTGGCCTCGTATAGGACTTTCTGTTTCATTTTTCTTTTTGTTACTTTTTTTATGTGTTTTTTTTTTCATTTTTAACTGTTTAGTTTGGTTTAGTTTATGATCCTGTACGAGTCGCAATAAATACTTTTTCTTTCTTTCTTTCCCATGCAACTTTTTATTACACATTATAGTAGAGAGTCAGAGAGAGAGAGATAGTCTTCATGGTTTACGAGGGTGCTGAAGATGATAGTGAGGTCAAAATAAAAATCAAGATGACGGCTGCATATGTGCATGCCGAGGGATCCACTCTAAGGGATTCTTCTTCTTGATGTTTAGTATGGTTCCCCATAAGAACATGGCTAATGGATATTTTTTAAAGTATTTAGGTTTTGTTAACATTTCCAAACGTAGGTATATACTCGTAAAACATAGTGCGTGTGTTCAAAATGCTGGCTAGAGCTGGCTTTATAAGAATAAAGCACTACTTGATTTAATCAACGTGTCTTCTACCTAAACAACTGCTTTTCTCCTACAGCGTAATGGAAATAATACACGGTGGACTGATTACCTGACATTATTGATTAAGTTAGATTTGCAATTCAAATGATTACATATCATATGACATAAATCTCTACAATAATTATCTGACTGAAGCATTCATTTTAACATACATTTTTCGATTATTTATTTATTTTTTACTGTTGACATTTTTAAATTATTATTTTTGCTGAATTCATTTTAAATTGATTATAACTTATACATATTTGTACGCCGTCATCGGCAAAACATAGTGTACCTATACATATATTTTAATAACAACACCTGTTTTTACACCACCTATGTTTTACAAATAAAAAAACTTTGACTTTGACTTTAACTTTGACTTTGACTAAGGCCAAGATTCACAAATTGCACTTTGACTTTACTAAGTAAAATAAGCGTCGTATACGAATGTGAACATTATTCATATATGTAGAATCATTGTCCATATTCGAATGAAACGCTAGCTCACATTCGGTTAGGTATATGGAACGCTTACCAAGCAAAGTCATAGTACAGTCTATGAATCTTGCCCTAAGTGTCACAAACGCGGCCGCTAAGTTCAGCTGAAATGTGCTAAAATCTTTTTTCGTCATTTGTATGGCGGTAAGAAACGAACCAAGCTTGCTCGAGAGCGTTTTTTCCCCAAAATGTCATAAATCAGAAGGCGGCAGATGGTGTTGACCTACACCATTATTGCCATGTTCCTAGCTAAGAATTATTATTGCCCTCACTTTAGGTAGGTATGTCGTCCTCAAATAATAAAGAAAGTATTTAGAATTGTAACTTCGGATTGACTGTTTGGAGAAAAATACATTTTCTATTAAGGATTTAGTAGTTGTTACATTGTTACTTTTACGAACGGTGTTAATTAAAAAACTATGTGATATTCGCTTTTTTAAAACCAACTTTTGTATTTTGGGGAGTTGGTCTAGTGGTTGAAGTCTGCCTCGTTAGTCTAGTTTTCGCAAGCACTACTGCTAAGCATTTGTTCGTGGGTCCGTGTATATATATTCGATCCGAAATGTCTAACTTTACAGGAATTTTACAAGAATTAGGTAATGTGTCATAAATACCAAATGAAAGTTATTTATTTTTACTTTATAACAGTAACTCTTCTACTATATTTTATTAAGAAGAGGTATTCGTTAAAATGTACATTGCCGATAATGTAGTGAACATTCAGTTATTCAGTTACCATTTTACTCGTGTGATACTTTTTCACAAAATGTTATTTCGACAATTGCATCAGACTCCTGTTCACTGATGTTAATGAATGGACATCATAACAATCTGACGTTACTTGGCCTTTCAAAGCTAATAGGGTGGCCAATAATAATTGGAATGTATACAACATTTTTTGTACAGCGTTTTTAATTGGCGCCAAATTAAACGGTTCTTTTCTTTTAACTAAATAGTGACCATTTAATTAAAATGTGACAAATTCGTTATGCAACATTTTTTTTACGGCCGCAATAATTTCAGCTATTTTATCCTAAAGTTCCTAAACGGATTGAAATACGAGTATGGCCCAATTTTTTTTCAGCAAATCTGCCGATCGATTCTGTAAAAATCTCACCGTGAAAATTTAGGTGAAGTGAGCTTAGAGTGAGCTGTCAATAGTGTCAATCCCTAGCATTAGTTGGAATGACAGCTCACTCCACGCTCACTTCACATAACCTTTCGCGGTGAGATGGTTACAGAATCGTACTGCTGTACTGATCCCATTTTTTTCACAGAGGATTTGTAATTAAACAATATTTTTACTATTAATTGTGGAGAAGAGCAACGTTTGTTGACCCAAACAGGACCCCTTAATTATGTTTGTCTGATTGGTTACGTGGAGTAATTGCACCATTCTTCCTTGACGAGGAAGGACTGCAGGACATGTGCTACTGGTACTGCGAATGACAATCAAAACACTGTCAAGTTTTTTTAATTTTTAATTTCATCAAATCAATAAGTTAGACCTTGACATGTGGTTCCAATAGGATGGTGCCAAAAACCATAACCATGCAGTCAGTCAGACAGCACGAAACATAATCAAGACTTTAAGAGGAATGTTTCCGAAACAAGAAATGTCAAGAAATTACCCCCAAAAATTGACCCCCAAATTCATCGAGTCCTGTGAGTTATCCCAAAGGGATGTGTCATGGTCAATTCTGAACACTAAAAGCAGAATATTTATGACTTTAATAGCCTAATAAAGTATGCGAAAATTTGGTAAAGAACTCGATGAAAAGCGATCCCATTTTAAACCAGCAAAAAGGTGGAGCGTTGGCGGATGTTATTATCATATCACAAAATTGCCAAGCCTGTATTACATAATAATGGCAAAATGTCTAGTAACTTTCGTTTCTAATCAAAAATATCTTAATTCAAAGTTGTATACCTTCGCATTGGTCGCCCTGTATTAACCGTGTTAAATTAGATAAACACATTATTTTATTACGGTAAAATCCGATGTTTGACGAGCACAATTCTATGGTAAAATTTGCCCTAAACATGTCTCATTTAATACGGTAAAATCTAATACCAATATTTGTGACAAGAACAATTGGGATTTTAAGTTATGTAAACATCTTTTTAATTGTACAGTAATACCACTATACTAAATTCATATAATACACTATACATACAGAGTATACTAAATTCAATGCACGAAATATTGTAAAAAAAACATTGCCGCGTTTATCAGATTGCGATTGTGATTCCACACGTTATTACTGCTATCACAATATATATTTCGATGGCTGAAGTCATTGCTATTCGGTAATGAGCAATAAGTTGTTCGTGTGCAAGAAAAATGTACCTTCCATCGTATATTTATTCTGTTAATTTAATGTCAAAAATAAGGTCTGAAGAATACGAATAGACAGTAAAAACGTATTGTGAAATTAAAAACGCACAACGGTCAGTCTGACAAAAACATTATACACACATAGTTAATACATACATATAGGCACAACCACATTCATATAAAAGGTTTGTATAAATAAATAGCCTATTATGCTAACAACATTGGTATACGTCAACTTGGAAGGCTTTTCGGTATTCTCTCATCATGCCTCTACACCTTGCCTCTACATCTTTGAACTCTGTAAATTTATACGTACCCGGAATTCTACACAAAAAGAGAAGACATACAAACTAAATTTACTTTAAGACATAAAAATAGATTAATAGACAAAAGACATAAATATGATCTCCTATTAAATAAGTGTTTGTGTTACCTATTAGATTACCTAAGTAAATATGTCTAAATATTCCCCGGCCCCTCCATTTGCTGACATCTCTTTGAGGCGCGCGTGGAACACAACGCGCCGTCCGACACGGGCCGGGTCCTGATCGGACGGTGAGCCATTACCGCCCGCAGGCCCGCGCCTACGGTGGCCGGAAGTCGGCTGTTGACTCCCGTCCAGGGCGTCTCCTGCGGCGGTTAGGGGCGTGAGGACGCAGAGATTGCCTCTCCCTCACGCGCTCCGCCTCCTCCTTCGCGAGCATTACTGCTTCGCAGAAGGAGGTAACGGCCTCCCATTCACTCTCGCTCCGTACCATGGCCTGGACCAGGGCCGGACGCGAGAGATCGCCGCCACGAGGACACGGCGGTGCTCCGCCCAAGCCGGGCAGACCTCCACCGTATGTTCCACCGTGTCCTCCGGGCGATCCACACAGTGGTGACACCCTGGGGTTTCCTCCCGCTTTATCCTGAACTACCTACTTACCCTTATAATAGATTTAATTATGTTATTGTTATTACCTTTTTTATGTGAGCGTATTTTTTTAGTTTTCATGTAGAATTTTATTTTGATTTTTGTTTCTACGATTTAGATTTTTAAAACATATATATAACTATAATTTTGCTGTGCCCTGACAGGGTCTACAACGGCTCTTAGCTATAAGCCATTTGTGAACACCTTTTTACCTTGTGGAATTCAAATAAACGTGAGCGTCAAAATGGCGGGATCAAGTCTCCAATTTAAAATGTATCACATTAAAATGTTTGTACTACATATGTACTAATTGTACCCTAAACGAGACATTTGTACATCTAAAGGTAAAGGAAGTATGTCAAGACTTCCCTGGTCCCGCCACTTTGACGTCAAAGTGGCGGTACCTTCTGGAAGCGCTACTCAGAGGTAGGTAATTCACATCCGAAGACTTAGTACTACATATGTACAGGTATATACTCAATTTTCAATTCAATTATTAGTGCCAAATTCAAGTTATGTGATTAAAACATTGGTCCCGCCAATTTGATGATTCATTTTATCGCTGAATTCATATGAAAATCGTTAGAGCTCGTGCAAAATCAAATGTGGAAACTTTGTACGTCCTAAGTACATGAAAGTGTGTAATTCTCATAT
The DNA here is from genome assembly GCA_949629185.1 of Apamea crenata. NCBI lineage: Eukaryota > Metazoa > Arthropoda > Insecta > Lepidoptera > Noctuidae > Apamea > Apamea crenata. The sequence goes on along the minus strand of OX451351.1, from coordinate 13,137,345 downwards.
TCATAACTTAAGTACATCAGAAGTTATCTATCATTCATCGTTTAATCGTATCATTTATCTTTGAAATGGACACATCTATGCAGAAATGAAACAAGCAATCTTAATAATTCTGATATATATTTTGATCAGTGGGAACCCTAATTACGTAGTTTGTAATTGACGAGATAATTAACAGAATGGGGGCTATCGTTTTTGTGCTTACCAGTTGGCTCCACTGGAAAGTAAGGTCCTATATTCAGTACTTGATAGGCTTTGGTTACGTTTAAGTACCCACAACTTCATTTAATGTTTAATTTATTACATTTTAAAACTTTAAAGTTATTTTTTTTCATTATAATGTTCCTAAAATTGGCAGCATGGAGCAGGCAAATATTATCCTTCCTCCAAGTGCTACCAAATTACATTATAAGTCACTACTTTAAATTTTAAGGCATAGTTTTTCAGCAATAGCACCAATGTTTACAAAAATTATGAATAAAAAATTAAAATAAAATTTATTTAGGTCCTTTTATAAAGTAATACATTTACAAACTTATAAATACTTAGAAGTACCAATTTCTTAACAGATTGGCTTAAATACTAATATAAAAGCTAGTTCGATTTACGAGTATACGTTTTTAGTATAAATCAAAATCAAATAAAAATCAGTAAAAATATGCGATTTAAACTCCCGAAAACAATGAATGTTCAGTGATATTGACATTTCTAGAGACCTTAAGTACTCTACACTAGCGCCTCTAGCAGCGAATGCAAGCGCGATAGCCCTCATTAGCTCATAACCGTTTCTTAAAGTTATGAGAAAATATAATTGAACTTGAGAGTAGGTAATAGATTGCGTTTCAACGATACTGGTTTTTTGCGGCGAACCGTGTTGTCATTCTGTATGTGAATGCGTTTGATAACAACAGTTAATTGTTGTAATATTGCCTATTTTAATATCCGTACGTGAGCGACATAACTAGTTATTTTATATTTTGTTAGCTACGTGAAGGATTAACAATGAAGAGAAAAATGCAAACAGGAAGGAAAAGTATAGTACTGTTGGAAGACCAAAAAAAGGTATTTGAAAATAAAAAATCATCTTTTATTCACGGCATACCATCATCGAATGACGTAGTGTTTACTGATATTAGTAGACAACTCAATATTAAAATGACCCCGAAAAGTTTATACCTGTCGGTTAAACGCAATTTCACTTATTTTTTTGATGTAACTGAATCTTTAACGGATAGCGATAATAACGAAATAGAACATTATGAAAGTAGTGACAACGATGGTGATAAATTGTCTGTAAAATCTGAACAGTTTCATTTCCATTTAGATATTTACGCCTGGAACAAAATTCAGCCAATCGTTAAACATATCAGGAGAAATTGTCCTAGCTTAACAACATCAAAGTATCGTAAGAAAATGTGTTTACCTAGTCAAGAATGGGCAGGGCTATTGAGAGAGGAGTTATGGAAAGTTAGCAAAAAATCATGTACTTGGCATTTCAAAACATATTCAATCAAACAAGATGAATTTGTCCGCTGTTTCGGAAAATGTAAAGAATGTAAAGCGGATGTTAGCATTCTTATAAATTGGCCTACCGATAAAATAGCAAACTGTGAAGTTTCAATAAAAAATCAGAAACTAGACTTTAAACATAAAATTCAAAGAAAGAATAAATTGTCAACTATGAAGAGAAAGGAACTAAGTGATGACCTAAAAATGTCATCAGCTATCTCTGTACGCAATTCGTTAGCTCATTCTATGATGGACAGAAACGATGTTGAACCACCTATCTTGCCAACACTAGGAACCCTTCGCCAAATCAAGTATGAGGGAAGAAAGGCTACATTTTGTGACTCAAACCCGACAATGTCCTTATGGCTCAAACTCCACCCTATAATGAATTTATCAGATTAATATCACTAAATCCAAATTTCATCGTGCATTATTGGTCTCCTGATCAAGAAAAATATTACAGACAATACCTTCATGATACCCAGCGGGCAATAATAAGTCTAGATGCTACGGGTAGTATTTTGAAGAGCTTTGGACCTTTTTCTAAAATTTCGCTTACAAAACACTTGTTTTTATATGTTTGTGTTTTAAAAACATTTGAGGGCCACACCAGCGTACCACTGTTCCAGATGGTATCCGAAAGTCATACCATAGAAACAATTACTGACTGGCTGAATCAGTGGTGTAAAAACATCCAGTACCAGCAGAAGTAATATGCGATGAGTCTTCTGTGCTTATCGGAGCATGTGTAAAAGCGTTTACACGCTGCAGCACAACAAAAGAATATTTGGAAGTATCATTTGGTATATTATTTGAACAAGAAGACGTCATCCTGCCCGAAACTTACATTAGAATTGATACTAGCCATATGATCAAAATTTTATACAATCAGTCTTGTTTCAAAAATAGCGATAACAGAGTAAAGTACTTTTACGTTAATTGCTTAAAAAAGATGAAATCTTGCGATAATTTTCAAGTGATGAAACAGATTGCAAAAGATATGGTTATACTTTGTTTAGCAAAGTTATCTGGCAATGATCAAGATGAAAAAATATCAAGAAGTGAAGAAGCGAGATTGTTAGCCACAAGGCTAATCCGGGGCTACCGCACGATCTCGCGCGAGGCGGCAAGCCTCCTTGCCGGACTACCGCCATGGGATCTGGAGGCGATAGTCCTCGCGCGCCTGCATGACTGGCGCGCGGAGGCACTACGCCGGGGGGAAACTCTGCACCCGCGGCAAATCGCTGCGGAGCGGACGGACCTCCGGCGCGATCTCATGGCGGAATGGAAGGCGCGACTATCGCAACCCGGCGCAGGGCACGCCACGATAGTGGCGATAAGACCCCTCTTTGAGGAGTGGCTAGAGAGGCGTCACGGCGTTCTCACGTACCGCCTGACGCAGGTCCTCTCCGGACACGGATGTTTCAGGAGGTTCCTGCACATCATCAGGCGGGAGGAGACGCCCGGGTGTCACCACTGCCAGGATCGCCCAGAGGACACGGTGGAGCACACGGTGGAGGTCTGCCCTGCTTGGGCGGAGCCCCGCCGTGTCCTCGCAGAGGCAATCGGCAACGGCGGCGACCTCTCGCGTCAGGCCCTGGTGCAAGCCATGGTCCGGGGCGAGAGGGAGTGGGAGGCAGTCACCTCCTTCTGCGAAGCAGTCATGCTAGCGAAGGAGGTGGCGGGGAGGCTGAGGGAGAGAACCTCACGCCTCAGCCGCCGCGGGAGACGCTCCGGGCGTCGGGAGCCGCGTGACGACTCCCGGCCACCGTAGGCGCGGGCCTGCGGGCGGTGAGTAATGGGTAGCTCACCGTCCGATCAGGACCAGGCCCGTGCCGGACGGCGCGTTGTGTTCCACGCGCGCCTCAAAGAGATGTCAGCAGAGGACGGGGCCCCACAGGGCCGAAGCCTGCCGGGGCGGCGGGATTTTCCGAAAGGTTAACCGCTGCCCTGGAACAGAAAGGGCTAAGGAAGGAACACGGGTGGGTTTTAGTCAGTAAAAGTCTGACACTCCCTTCCGCTCCACCCAGAGCGGGAGGGGTCATTTGATGATATCCCATCCACAAAAAAAAAAAAAAAAGAAGCGAGATTGCGATTGAAATCGTTGTTCCATGACAATGAAATGGGCAAAAATGACAGTGAAAGTTCTCATGATATTAATCTTGACAAAGATATCAAATCTCAACTTGAAACTTGGTGACCAAGATACAGGCTTGCCTAGTTTGGGGCCAATGTAAAAACTCTGTAATTTTTTGAGCAATAAAGTTTATTAATTTATAACTGACGGGCAAGAGGATGAAGAGAAATATAAGGAAGGTATTTATAAAAAATATAAGTTTCTTAGATCAAGAACAAACCAAGCAGGATACACACGAAAGAAAAAAATACCAAGTAGATATGAGAGATGATTGGTTAAGTGATCATATATCTAGAGAAACAATTATTAATAATCTCACTTCTGAAAATTTTAATAACACAGAAAACTTATATTACTTGCCTTCGCTGATTGAAACATTATTAAGATTGGTGAAACAAGTGCCTCTATGGACTAACTTAATGAAAAATGTGTATGGTAGCAAAATACGCAATCCTACATCATCTAATAGAGAGAGCTATTTTAAGAATGTCAAGACGCTTCTTTGCAACCTTAAAACCAAATCACACAGGCTGAGAATAGATGAATTCATTACGAAACATTTCGAGTATATCTCAGGTGAAATAAAATTAGCATCCAGTGATTTGCGTTTAGGAAAAGACAACAAAACAAAGTCGAGCATTAAACGGGCACAGTCTAACACAGCAAAGAGTAATTCAAATGCAGATTCTATTTTTGACCAAAATCCTTCATTTGTTGAAAATTGGCGAGGAAAAGAAAGAAAAAAACGCACAGTAAAAACCAAAATAAAAAAAGTATTTATATTATCAAATGGGAATATGATGAAAAGTATTGATGGTGTTACAGGGGTAAATACCTGTGCATTTGATGCCATGTCACAGTCGTTGGCTATAGCCTACATGGAAAAGTATCAGTTTAAAGAAAAACTAGATAATACGGATCATGATTACTGCAAATTCATAAAAAATCTAGCTAGTAAAGATGCCAACGCTGATTCTATTTATAAAGATAGACTTGACATTTTGAAATCATATTTTAAAACAGAAACTGTCGGTGAAAACGAAATACAAGTACGCTGCGAGTGTAATGTAACTTATATTGTCGAACATATATTATCCAATGTTTTATACAGTGCAGATGAAATAAGAACTTGCTCGAATGACAAATGCTCAGTCAACGTAATAGGAAAAAGATCGATCGGGTTTTTACCTCTAGATTTAAACATTATAAGCACCGGCATAGTTTCCCTCGATAAATCAGCTGATGAAATGATTCAAGATCAAATGTTATCATGCAGGGCATCTGGATGTAATGGTATCAAAACCATATCCTACTCACTATCATCTACTATATTTTTTGAACTTCATGATTTGAAGAAGATTAACATTTTTTAAATTCCGAGACAAATTGTCTTAAAAGGGAATTGCTATTGTATTCTATCTGCTATAGAGTTTATATCAATTTTGATCATATGGCTAGTACATCTAGCGGCATCGGGCATTATCGAGCTCATATTTCTCGAATAATTGGTAAGTGGGAGTGCTACGATGACTTAGAGACGAAAGTTAATAGTGCCTAATTGTTTAAAGCTATACTCTAAGTGTGTTCCGCGGAACCCTAGGGTTCCGCGATACCTCTGTAGGGGTTCCTCAAGAATTTAGAAAAAAAATCAAAACACCTCTCTCTGGTCGAACGTTTTGACACCGCGGCCGCGCGTATGTATATTTATTTATTTATTTGTATTTGTATAAACATGTGTTACAATAACTGGTACAATATCTCATAACTTTGGTATCAACATGTATACTTGTAGGTATACTTGTGAGCGCGCAGTCCCTTTGATAAAAGCCGCCTCTGTATTAGACGCTATAGTTGTCAACAAGCGACTTTCGACTCTAACTTAAAAAAATAAAGTCGAGATTGTTTACAACGCCTCCATGCGCACCATGTACGCGATTGTTTTCCTGCATGCGCACCATGTACACCATGTTTAAACAAATTAAATTTACTTACTTACTTACTTACTTACTTAACGTAATTTTTATATTTCTCTTTTTATTTTTGCTTTTTGTTTATCAAAGGCGCCGACTCGAGTATTTTCGAGAATATTCGAGATCGAGTCTAGGACTAAGTATAAAAGCGGCGATCGCGTGTCGCGCCTCGTCAGTCAGTTGACAATTAGCGTTCGGAGCGATAAGTTCCTGCCTACCTACTTATAAGCTTGCTAGCGAGAAACTAGTGTTCATTGTTCTACTGCCTGCTGTATTCGTTGTCTCAGTTTTATACATTTCTTCATTGTACTAAACTTAGTCTCTTATACGCAGTAACGATTGTGCATTATTTAGACCCCACTATCCTGACGTGTAACATTATAAATAAAGAAGAATGGAACGTTGGCTTAAAGGTGTTAAACGTGTTGCAACAACATCTTCTAATGACGCTGAATGTTCAAAAGCAGTACGCACGGAGAATATAGCAATCACCGATCCAGACGATGATGCCGCGACGTCAAGCTCGACGGTTTCAAAGACGAAAAAAAGGAAGTATGATGAATCATATATCAGTTTCGGATTTGTTGATTCCAACGGCTCACCTCTCTGCATGTTATGTAGTAAACTGCTTCCTAATAGTTCCATGGCACCTGCCAAATTGCGCCGACATTTAGAAACTGTGCACCCCGAGTCTAAAGACAAGAATAAAGAATTTTTTGTTCGTAAAAAAGATCAGTTATTGGAAAGTCAAAAAAATATGATGCATGTAACACAAACTATCAACGAAAAGGCCACGGAGGCATCATATTTAGTTAGCTATCGCATTGCACAAGCAGGTGAAGCGCACACTATCGCTGAGAATTTAATAAAGCCATGTGTATTAGACATAACAAAATGTATGCTCGATGAAAAATCTGCAAAGCATCTTTCTACTGTGCCGCTATCAAACGATACTGTTTCACGGCGAATCCATGATCTGGCAAGCTACGTCAAACAAGAACTAGTTACACGTCTACAAAAAACACGATTCGCCTTGCAAATGGACGAGTCAACTGATGTCGCTGGTTTGGCTATCTTGCTGGTTATCGTGAGATATCCATATGAAAGTTCTTTTAAAGAAGACATGCTTATGTGTTCACCGCTGCTCACAAACACTACCGGGGAAGAAATTTTTAATAAAATAAATATATTTTTTGAAGAAAATAATATCAGTTGGAACAATTGCATTGACATTTGTACAGATGGGGCCAAGGCGATGACAGGTAAAACAGCAGGAGCAGTGTCACGAATAAAAAATAAAGCGCCTAATTGTAGTTCCAGCCATTGTATTCTGCATAGACAAGCACTTGCGATGAAGCAAATGCCGTCAAATCTAAAATTAGTTATGGATGAAGCGGTAAAAATAATTAATTTTATCAAATCACGACCACTACAATCCCGATTGTTCTCATTATTGTGTGAAGATTATGGCAGCAAACATAAAACACTGCTGCTCCATACAGAAGTGCGATGGCTGTCTCGAGGTAAAACTTTAACAAGGCTATTTGAACTTAGAGCCGAGTTACAAATGTTTCTTTCAGCAGATACTTCTTTTAATTTGAAGGACCGTTTGTATGATAAAACTTGGTTGTTCCGATTGTCTTTTATGGCGGATATCTTTCAAAAACTGAACGAATTGAATTTATCATTGCAAGGTAAACAGACAACAGTGTTTCAGGCCTATAACAAAATAACTGCCTTCAAAAGAAAATTAGATTTTTGGATTATTTGCGTTGGTAAGAAAGAAATAGAAAGCTTTACGTCACTCAGTGAGTTTGTTAGCGATAACGACTCAGAAATGTTTCAAAATGATGTGTTTGGAGAATTGGTCCAATATCTCAGATCGATGCGCGCATCTTTTGAAAAGTATTTTCCCGAAGAACAGAATACAAAAATGAAACTGAATTCATGGATTCATAATCCTTTTTTACCTAACTTGGAAAAGCCCGAAAGTATGTCAAACGAGATATATGAATCTCTTTTAGAAATGTCATCAGACACAAGTATGGAGTCACTGTTCAAAACGACGCCTCTCAACGATTTTTGGTGCAGAATCCGTGATGAATATCCAATGCTTGGCAAAATGGCTCTGAATATTCTTCTCCCGTTCCCAACAACATATTTGTGCGAAACAGGATTCTCAACCTATGCAGCCACGAAAACAAAATATCGCAATAGACTGGACGCCGAACCTGATATGAGACTTCAACTGTCTTCTATCAAACCTGATATCAACCAATTGATGAAAAATAAAAAACAGTTTCATACCTCCCATTAGTTAGATTTTTTTCTTTTTTAATATCTTCTATTATTGTACTTGCCATGTGGTAAAGTAAGTAATAATTAGTAACTGTTACATTGTAATTTTATTATGCTTATTAATAAAGAATACACTTTTAAAAACTATTGTTTTATTGTAGGGTTCCATCAAGTATTTTGCTTCCCAAAAGGGTTCCGTCACCAAAAAAGTTTGAGAACCACTGGTTTAATATAATAATATGCGTAAAAATAAGTCTTATCAAACTTTCTTTTTTATTATATAAGTAACTTTTATCATAAGAATACTAGAGTTAAAAATTATAATAGTACATAGTTGGATCAATATATATATATATATATATAAATATGATTATCAAAACTATTTTCGCTTGTTTCATTTCTGCATAGATGTGTCCATTTCAAAGATAACGATGAATGATAGAAAACTTTTGATGTACTTAGGTCATGGATATGAAAGTCACACAGTTTCATGTACTTAGGACGTACTAAGTCCACATTTGATTTTGCACGACCTCTAACGATTTTCACATGAATTCAGCAATAAAATGAATCATCAAATTGGCGGGACCAATGTTTTAATCACATAACTTGAATTTGGCACTAATAATTGTATTGAAAATTGAGTATATACCTGTACATATGTAGTACTAAGTCTTCGGATGTGAATTACCTACCTCTGAGTAGCGCTTCCAGAAGGTACCGCCACTTTGACGTCAAAGTGGCGGGACCAGGGAAGTCTTGACATACTTCCTTTACCTTTAGAGGTACAAATGTCTCGTTTAGGGTACAATTAGTACATATGTAGTACAAACATTTTAATGTGATACATTTTAAATTGGAGACTTGATCCCGCCATTTTGACGCTCACAAATAAACGAATATGAATATATTAACTTTTCACGATGGATATGCTTGCTCGAAAACCCCTACCTTACAGGTCGGTAGCAAAAGAAAATTAATTGTGTCTCATTAGCTCTTAGGAGTTGTTTCAAATGGGCCTTCCAAGTTGACGTATACCAATTACTTTTTGGAAGTATGAGGAACAGGGTGTAAAGTTCACTCATCCTCCATAGAAAAGGGAGGATCCTCCGACCAGACGGGTGTTGTGTCTGGCGGACAATTGCCCAACGATTGATATTGGGAAATTGTATCTATGCTAATTGCGCGGTAAACTCTGCTTGCGAGATGCAGGATTTGCGTGACGTCAGTATGACGCGTTGTTCGCATCTGGCGTTGTAGATACCGCTAAAACTTAAATAGGTAAATCTGGATTGATGAAGATTTTTGGTTAATATATGTAGAACACTAATTGATGTTAATTTGTTGAGAGTAATAAATAATTTGATTAAAGGCTGATTTTTCAATCATCTGATAACTTTATTCGAGGAATAATTTTGAAATTTTGACAGTTCTTTCATACAAAAACTGTCAAACGTCAATTTTATTCCTTGAATAAAAGTTATCTGGCGATGGAAAAATCAGCCCAAAAATTAGAAATAATTAATAATAATAAAAAAATATATGAAAAAACTAGCTGACCCGGCAAACGTTGTTTTGCCATATAAATTATTTCTAGCTGCCCGGCGCTACTTTGTTCGCGTGGAGTGCTACCCCCTACCCTACTCCTACCCTACTCCTACACTACTCCTACCCTACTCCTACCCTACTCCTACCCTACTCCTACCCTACTCCTACCCTACTCCTACCCTACTCCTACCCTACTCCTACCCTACTCCTACCCTACTCCTACCCTACTCCTACCCTACTCCTACCCTACTCCTACCCTACTCCTACCCTACTCCTACCCTACTCCTACCCTACTCCTACCCTACTCCTACCCTACTCCTACCCTACTCCTACCCTACTCCTACCCTATTCCTACCCTACTCCTACCCTACTCCTACCCTATTCCTACCCTACTCCTACCCTACTCCTACCCTACTCCTACCCTACTCCTACCCTACTCCTACCCTACTCCTACCCTACTCCTACCCTACTCCTACCCTACTCCTACCCTACTCCTACCCTACTCCTACCCTACTCCTACCCTACTCCTACCCTACTCCTTTTTCCATATTTTCTGACCGTTTAAACCTTCCCTGGACTACGACAAACATTTCAAAACCAAAATTAGCTAAATCGGCCCAGCCGTTCTCGACTTTTAGCGAGACTAACGAACAGCAATTGATTTTTATATATATAGATATATGATCATCATTCTCCTGCCCTTATCCCAATTTATTTGGGGTCGGCGCAACATGTCTTTTTCTTCCATACTCCTCTATTAAAAATATATATAATTTATATTATTTTTTTTTATTCCACGAATAAAAATTATCTGATTGAAACATCAGCACTTAATATAATGTTTGTTTATTAAGGGCTGATTTTTCCAACGCCAGATAACTTTATCAGAAGAATAATTTTGAATTTTTGACAGTTCTTCCATATAAAATCTGTCAGACGTCAATTTTATACCACGAATAAAAAAATATCTGTCGATTGAAAAATCAGCCCTTATTCAGATTATTTGATTGAAGGGTCCTTCCTTGCTGAGATTTAAAAGTACTTAGTTACTCGTGTTCCATTCACTGCATTGTATACCTAAAAGCGGTGCAATAAGAGCCACTTTTCGAGCGATGGTGCAATGCTATTGATAAAGTGATCTTTGTTCTTTAAACTTAAACAATGAAAGGTTCGTTCTAAACAAGGCCAAGGGTTATTTGATCATTGCAATCCAGTTTACTTAAGCAATCCTGTCTAGGTACTTGATATTTTCTTTTCAAACATTTTAATATTGAAAATACGCTCATAATAATTACTGCTAGACTTTAATTATAAAATTTTAGTTTGCCGTACGCAAAATACGCGCTTGGATGTGGAGTTGCGGACACCAGCCCGTTATACAATACAAATATAAGTATGTAGATGTTGTTCCTTCTTTTTCTTCATAGCGTGTCCATGACAATCTAAATTAAATCAGCCTAGAATTTGGCTACGAGCTGGACATCTTCAGTATTTATTTGTTTCTGTCATGTGCAGATAACGTTTCTTGGACTCGCTGCAGACCATATTAAGTGGCAAATTGTTTGTCACTCCAGGGCGGAGTCATATGTGACCTAAGCAGGTTTTCCTTGCTTCGGCCTACCTGAGTCCGGAGCCTATTTAAAGACTTCTAGGTTAAGCAAGGCACCTCATGTCAAGGAGGGATATTTTCCGCAGGTGGAAGCTGGGTGGTGCTTCCGTAAAGCACTATCTCGCCACAGCTTTAGCAGCCTTCGTGACACGAGGATGTAATCGTGCATAGAGTGCCTTATGTCGGAAATCATCTTGGCTTTTTCAGTTGAGCTTGCCACCTCTCTGCGAACTTCTAGTGGCGCTATTCCATTTGTGGCGGGGTCAGCTTGAGGCAACCAGTGACGAATCCCCTAACTTTGCTTAAGCTGAACGACTTCACGCGGGGCACGCGAATTCACCTGCAGAAAAAGATAGCGCCAGCCCAGTTCGCATATCGTCAGGCGAAGCTCCCGACTTTCATGAGAGTAGTCGCTATAAGAGACGGTTGCGAGTGTGCAGCTTCTGCTGGAAAGTTAGGGACTTGCCCAGATTCCAAGATATTTCGGGAAGTTGCTGTGCTTAATGGCACCCCACCTCAAACGATGTTAAGTTTACAGACCGCTTCTGTATTGCTAAGATGGAATATGCAAGACAACGTTTTGCGCGGATTAGGTTTACCTGAGTTAGCGAGGTAGCACGAGGCTAAGTCACCAAAAGCGAGGGCAAGGATGTCTGCGTAGAGGAAGCTGGACGTGTTCGGGCTTACTGCCACGGTTGACCACACTTAACACACTTGATTGCGATGAAGATAGCTGCCATCCCAGAATACTTCTTGGATGCACATACTTACACATTGCCAAAGGTTATATTTTTACCTGGAAAGATTATGTATTAATGAATTTATAACTATCTTAGCATTCATAAACAAAGACTAAGAAACTAATTTATAATGTTTAGCATTTAGGATTAGCGTAGATAGAACAAATCGATCTTGATTACGTAACAACACAGAATGTGGCTATAAATTAGATGTTAATCACAAGAGAAAGGCCGTTTGGTGACCAATAATGTGATTCGTGCATTTGTTTTGCATGGTGGTCCACTTGATCCCAAAGAATTTTAACGTCTTGTCCCGTTTTTGTTTACATTTATTAAATTCAATCATTTGTTGCGTTAAAGCAGTGCATTTACTTATGTCGTTCTTATTTTATTCATGATGACTTTGGATTTAACTGCGACAGTGTATAATATACCATCGTGCCATTTTAGTCTCAACGGCGACTTGTTCATCATCATCATTTCAGCTGAAAGACGTCCACTGCTGGACATAGGCCTCCCCCAAGTACCTCCACTTCGACCGGCGGCGACTTGTTTTTATCCAATTTATGATATTTTTATTATATAAAACGAGGTTTTTGAGAAAACGGTGGTATACGCTGGTTTGAGAGAACTTGATTGAACTACAATGGAGTGGGGTTGGCATCAACATCAATGACGAGTATATCACTCACCTTCGGTTTGCTGACAATATAGTAGTCATGGCTGAGACTACGGAGGACCTCAGCACAACGCTTGTTGACTGACTTGACGAGGTCATGCCAAATGCCCATATAACACCCACCCTCATGAACATCAGAGACAACACTCGAAGTAGTGGACGATTATATTTACCTAGCACAAACTGCCAGTTAGGTAGGTCCAACTTCGAGAAAGAGGCCAAGCGTCGAATCCGACTCGGCTGCGTTCGGGAAACTGCGCAATATCTTCTCGTCCCACATACTGCAGTGTCTCAAGACGAAAGTCTTTAACCGTCACCGTGGCGACCATAGTGAGAGACCACGTTTCACTATGGTCTTCATTAGAAGGCTAAAAGTCACTCAAAGTTAACTTAAGTACCAGTGGGCAGGGCACATTGCTCGCAAAACCGCTGGATGCCAGAAGCACAGAACCGGACGAAGTGGCTGCGCTTGGGGGACGCGTATATCTAGTAGTGGATATCTTTCAGCTGAAATATGATGATTTGATGAAAAGAGAGTAATCATTTTAGGAAAATTATTATGCCTACTACTACTATTCCATTTTTCAATTAGAATAAGTGGTTGTTGACTTAATAAGGTATCTTCTTATTAAAATAATTGTTGGAAATTGACTAAGTTCTGACTATATTTTCCGTATACAAATAAGTATGGTTTCCCTACCTCTAGATCACAAACGGTTTTTTTTTTACCTTGGTGAATACTAGCTTCTTATCTTTAGAAAATGGTTCCTATCTACCAGAGCTTTTATACGTTCTTCAGCTTCATATAGTTACAACTTTATTCAAGTTTAAGTGAAAGGGAACCCCTTCTAATCATTGCAAAACAGTCATTTGAGTATAGCAATTCTGTACTGGTGCTGGTAATAACAGAGAAGTACCTTGTAAAACTCTCAAAACGGTGACGGAAAATATTTTGAGGAAACCGGCATGTACAAGAACCAAAAAAACCGAGAACATGTGACATCAACCAACCCACACTGGGCCCGCGTTATGGATTGTAGGCCACTCCCTGTCACAGAGAGCAGGCCTGTTTCCTGATTGTGCCATGCCTTGCAAAGCTCCCAAGGGAAATGCATTAAGAGTGATATATAAGTAGGTAAGCTTTAAACATAACATTATATTGTAGCAAACATGAATAGAAGGTAAGTATTGATTCAATCAAAGTAATGAATAATAATGGAAGTGACTCGAGTCGCAAATCAGTCCCGGTCGGCGTATCAATGATTCGCCGATAACGGATTCGTGTGATTGATACTTGTCTGAGGTTTTCAGCTGCTGCGTCACTTGCTCTTTAACGGTAGGTACGAGTATTGTCGGCCGAAGAATATATTGAGATACAACATTCCCGGACGTCTCAATCTAAGTAGTGGCCATGCCTCCTGTCTCTTGGGTGCATTACCAGTCGACAGCGATGCGGAGGAATTTTGTGACACCATATTTTAGTTTGTTCATAGTTTTAGTTAAGTTAGGATATTACACTTTAAAAAAAAATTAGGTATTAGTTATTATTTGTCTGCAGTTAATCTTGAATCTTAATAATGCTAGCTTTTAAGTGAACATAAAAACCAACAACAACGACGGCAACCCACCAACAACAACCCAACATTGTTTTTATGTTCACTAAGTCAAAGAAACGTACCAAGATGAAAAGCATTTTGTTATTTATTAACGAAGAAACAGGTTTTAATTAGACCATCTTATTTCTCTATTAAGATTATTCGGTTTGTTTATATTATTTAATTATTTAATTCAGAGACAGTGATCTTATAAATTATGTTAGTAACCAAAGATTCAAATACATGCCACGATAATACTATTATAACTAAAAATAAAATGAAATAACTGTAATACTAAAAATCAAATTGTAAAATAAATTCATTAGTCAAAATCGCAATCATATTATATATTTAAATTAATTATTTTTTTGTCTGTTTTGCATAAGAGTTATTTTTGTTGTTCGCCAAAACTCTCCATGACGCATCTACAGTTGCTGCGCGCACGCTTTTTTAAAACGCAGTATGGCAATGATGGAGCAAAATGTATCGAAGACAGTGAAAGCGTTTTGAGCAATTTCGTATTGAATAAAAGGTTAAGGTGGTGGGTCATGGAAACTCTGGGGAAAAATTTCCAGCGATGGAAAAACAAGCAAAGGTTGTGACGGGACCTCGATTGACTTCCCTTCCAACTGCGACGAGGGCGGATTCACAGGCAAAGCTAGTAATAACATATATATTTAATAACAGGGTAATATTTATATTAATAAACAACAATATCAACTTTAAAAAATATCACCTGAATTTAAATAAGCATTTATTAGGCGAATGTAAAGTCAATTTATCACTAACCACTTAATTTCTATAAACACCAAATATATTTTAGCTTCTAATTATAACATTTATTGTCGTCAGAATGGCCCTCATTTAAATTAAAATGATTACTTTTGCTTTAATACCGTAAGCCACAACAAATAATTTCTCCTCCAAAAACTTTTGGTGGAACGTGGCCTCTTTTGTTAATTTAAAACGAAATTTAGCCGAGAAGGTCGTTCCCTAATTTTTTATTCTTTGACGTCGTTACTTATTGCGTTAGCTATGAGGTTAGTAGATCTACTTAGCATTTAGACAGACAGGTGTAAGACATTTTCACCTCTTATACTTGGCACCTACCGCAGAGTGATGAAAACAGAAACTGGAATAATTTACATTCCTTATTTTCGAGTTCGAATATGTAAGATAATATAATCAACGATTTCGATGGATGCGATAGAAAAGAAAGTGTCTAAGGTTTGTCAAGAAGAAAAAGAATGAGACAGGTTATTAATTATTGTATTTGTATTGTATTAATTATTTCATCAGGTAAAGGAAAACATCTTGACGCAACCAGCATGTCCTAGATACAAAAATTCGAAGATATGTGATATCTACCAAACTGCACTGGGCCCTCGTGGTGGATGACGGCCCACTCCCTCTCATAGAGAGTAGGCCTCTGTCCCAGTAAAGCAACATTATAGGCTGATTATTTCCTAGCCAGAATAGGTCTAAGTGATAACGACTGCGGAGTGAGTTCCGCGAGCATAGTTAAAAAAATTAAGGCGATTGTGATTGTCAGTGCGTTACGTAGTCAGGGTGACGATCTTTCAGATGCAGGTCAGCTGTAAAGTCAAGAACCTCAAAAAAAGACCAAACAAATATAGTGCGAAGACTAAAACGGACAAAACCTTTTGAGTTAGTGTAGTGTAAAAAGTGTAGAAATAATAGTGCCAATGACACACATAATAACACATGAACAAAGTAATCATATATTATATCTTTCATCATCATATCAGACTCTATGAAAGTGGAACGGACTTGTGTAAAGTACAATAACCACTATTCTAAGTTTTAAAATAATTATCACTTAGTAAATTAAGTTAGTTTAAAATTACGTATTAGTCTTTATTTATTTATAGTTAATTAAAACGGCACAGGTCCAATTACATTAATTAACATAGAATTATAAAAAAATAGAATAAAATAAGCATTCAAATAACATACAGTACAAAAATTAAATTCAAATTCAAAGGTATACAATTCGTGGATACAATTACTAATATTTGTTTAAGTAAATGTTAAATAAATTAAATACAAAAATTAACAACAACAAACAAACAGCAAACAACAATTAACAACAATAATTAATAACAACATTATTTAATTAACAATTTAATTAAATTAAACTAACATGTAACGGTGGACACCCTCGCATATCGTCTCTCACAAAACACCAGACAAGCACGCATTATTTTCTTCCATTCATCAGCAAACACATCACATTCAGGGTCGGCAGTCAGGAGGGCGTTTAATATCCTAAGGGTTCGACATACTGGCGATTCGGCTCTTGCAACAGATCTAGATAGCGGTGGTGCGAACAAGTTATGACGGCGGGTCTGACGGTGCCCAAGGTATTTTTCGGGCACAGATAGACGACAGAAAAGTCCGTGGAGCTCAGGGCAGTCAATACGACCGCTTAGGGTTTTACAGGCAATCGTGAGCTGATCAAAGCCCCTTCTAACCTCCAACGAATTGAAGCCCAACACCCCTAGAAGATAATTCGTTGGGTACATGAATGGAAAGTAATGGTACAGCCTTTGATACAAAAATCTCAGGAAGGTTTTTTGAACTTTCTCAAGCATCAGTGTCTGAGACGCAGTATGTGGATGCCAGACACAGGCGCTGGACTCGAGTTTACTCCGAACCAAAGTGGTGTACAGAATTTTAATAATACTGGGATTGCGAAAGTCACGAGCGTTTCTCAGGACACATCCCAGACGCCTGAAGGATTCCTTTGCAAGGGCAGACACGTGGTCGTTAAATGTCAGACTGCGGTCGAAGGTCACTCCTAAGTCCTTAACGCCGTCTTATAGGCTAGATTGTAATTAATTATTAAGAACCTGGTTCTTTTTAATAAGGGATAAAAAAAAGAAAAAAAAAGAAAGGTTCTGGAAGCAGACTGGGCAAAGGTGTTCTATGGACCAATAGCGATACGGTTCGTATATTTTGTATAGGGATACCTCATCTATGCCTTTTTCCAAAGGGACATCAAAATCTGACACGGCTATTTTGAAAAAAAAATCATTTTAATAATATTCATTAATAGATGGATACGATAACCGTTGTAACTACAGGAAAGCGTTCTTAGAAGACTCTCTGTAACTTTGTAAACATATTGATTTGCATTTGCAAATTTTGAAAAAAAAGTACTGTCAACATGGAACAGCACCCTAATTGCGTAACACATAATCAATCTCAATCTGAATAATTTTGAAGAAGATTGCTAATCCATTGATTTATATGTTCAAAAATGTGTCATGTGTCTGCTCAACAACGTAAATAACGCAATGAATGTATTGTTGTTGAACTGTCTAAATGAAACCGATTCCGATTGAACGTGTGTTACGCAATTAGGGTGCCGGTCATTTCAATTTACACAAACACTTTTATTTTGTCTGGTATGTTCCTCATAAGAATGAAAAAACAACAGAATTTGGAGTACTAGAACATCGCAAAAAACTTGTTCCAAAAACAATTCGTAGAAATCCACAATCCGTTATAATGTTTGTTGTCGCACATATAAAACAGTTATATTTTTACAAAATATTGCGAATTTCAAATAAATGAACCATCTTCAACATTTCACATTGTTGTGTTATGTCAATCTGCCTAGTCTTTTCCCAAATATGTTTGGGTCGGCTTCCAGTCTAACCAGTCAGCCTAGCAAGTGAATTATTTTACACACAGTGACTGCCTATCTGACCTTCACAACCCAGTTACTGGGTAACACGATACTCCTTGATAAGACTGGTTATCAGACTTTCTGGTTTCGGACGACCAGTAACGACTGTCAAAGATCCAAGAATGACAGCCGGGATCAACGGCTTAACATGCTTTCCGAAGCACGGAGGGGTCTCTGTATGTAAAGATGGTCACCCATCCACGGACCGACCGCGGCAAGTGCAGCTTTAACTGATCCATCACTCCATGCGGCTGTTATTACTTATCCACGAGCTCATCGTTGTGTTCTATACGTATAACAGATACCTACATTGTTAGCGATAAGATCTAACATGTCTACGTAACTGTGGATTACCACAGCGGCAGCGTGACACTCGTGAAAACCCACGGAACCTCGCGGTATGTTTCGCAATAAGGTACATGTTACAAGTTGGTAACAAACTGTGTCTTACTTCCGTATTAATCGCAGTTATGAATTTGGTTACGAATGGATATGCGAGTTATCGCCAAAAAGTTGTTTTTGTGAAACTATTTATAAGCCCAGTTTGGCAATAAAAAATGCTACCATTGGTGAGCAAAACGATTCGTTTTGTTTATAGGAACCGGGCATTAATCTGTCTAGCCTTTTCCCAACTATATTCAGCACCCTAATTGCGTAACACACGATCAATCGGAATCGGTTTCATTTTGACAGTTCAACAACATTCTTTGCGTTATTTACATGTTGAGCAGACGAATTTTTCGAACCTAGGAAGCAATGGTTTAGCAATTTGCTTCAAAATGATTCAGATTCCGATTGATTGTGTGTTACGCAATTGGGGTGCTGGTCGGCGACCAGTCTAATCAGATGCCGCTGACTACCAGTATTTTATACCTACATAACTGACATGCAAACGTCAGTCACAGGGTAACACGATACCCCTTGGTAAGACTTGTGGACGGACTTTAGGGCTTCTGACTACCCGTAGCGACTCTCAAAGATCTACCAATGACACCGGGACCAACGGCTTAACGTGCTTTCGGAGACACGAAAGGGCATTATCGATAGATATGTAAATTAATGGTCTTGGTCACCCATCCACGTACAAAACGCGGCAAGCAAAGTTTAACCTTCAATCGACCCGAGCAGCTGTTGTTATTTAGCCACGAACCAAAGGAAATTCAACCCCTAAAGGGATTAAATGGGGATAAACTTTTGTCGGAAGTTCTTCATTTTTGCAGCTGGGAAATACCATGGGGCACACGGCTTGAATTCTTATAAAATGAAAACTTGTAAATAACGTGACATTAAAATCAATGTTTGTATTTTTATATTCATAAAAATATATACAATATACATTAACTACCAATACTTAAATATATAATATACATTATCTAACTATAAGTAATATCCATTGCTTTCTCGGGTAATCAAAGAACAGGGAATTTAAGTATTTTTCAACACACTTGTTCGGAAACTGATTCTTATTGCGCGGCCTTTGGGACACAATACACTGTATTGACCTCGCTAATTTGAGAGTCAAAATGGATGAATCAAATAGGAAAAACAATTTCGATACTCTTTATGAAAAAAAAAAAACAAATAACGAAATAACTATTTACATAAAGATACAGCCAAACTCCGATTTCGTTCTTTTTTTAAATTGGTGAATTCAAATTTAGAACAACGGTGATACCGAAATGATGGCCAGTATGTATGGTTGGCATCGGGTTAATAGACCGCTCGGTCTATTAACCGATGCCAAGTATCGTACCCCAAACATCGAGATATCGATCTTCGAGATCGGAAAGCTTATTATGGAACTCAAATGGCAGGACACCTGGCAAGGCGCAGTGTTAACAGGTGGAGTAAGGCTGTGACAGAGTGATGTCCAAGGGCTGGACAGCGAGACGTCGGTCGTCCGGCGACGAGATGGGCAGACGACATCGTTGCCATTGCGGGCAAAACCTGGATGATCCTGGCACAGGAGCGCGGGGATTGGCACAAGAAAACAGTGGCCTATGCCAAGCAGCGAGTGAAGTCGGGCTGTGGATGATGATGATTTGAGCTTCAAAAGTTCATACAAACTTTTTTCAGTCTTATCATTGTTTTGACGTTTTAGGCCTACAAACATAAAAATAAATAAGTCCAGGAGTGTATATTTCAAATATAGATATAGATTATTAGACCTGCAGCAGACTACTGGCAAAACGGTGATGGAAAACATCGTGAGGAAACCGGAACCAAAAAATTCGAAGACATTGTGACGTCCACCACCCCGCACTGGGCTCGCGTGGTGGATTACGGCTCACTCCCTCTCACAGAGAGGAGGCTGTGTCCCAGCAGTTGGACATTATAGGCTGATAACGATATCAGACCACTGTCGCTCTTCGGCATATTTTCACATAAATCATTGTTATAGTGTATTTGTATGCTAAATAAACATACAATTACAAACAGTGGACAGCTCCTTGCACTATGCAAATACTAGATTTGGGTTTAGCACTGATTCGTGGGCACAGAGAGCAGGATATCCTATTAACATTCATGATTTAAGGTTCTCAGTATATTAAACAATATAGTCATACTTACTTACACACGACAGCGTTTACCAGGTAATAGATAGTCTCTTTTTTAATAGGCGTTAATAATGAAAGCTTGATCTTCTGCTATGAGATGTAATGACACCCGTGACTTGCACTCACCCACAAAACCAATTTAAAGTTTCAAACGCAAATTGGTCAAACCGAAATTAATTTCGAATTTTTGTCAATTTATCGTCAATAACACGACAAGCGATGGTAGACGACGAAATACCATGAGAAAATTTTAAAACTCTTAAATAATGTATTCCATTAACCGTGTAAATGAAATTGTCTCAAATAAAATACCTACGACATAATAGAATTTCTTCGAGATGATGAGTGATCCATTTATGAGTATATATATGTATGTGTGTGTGATGTGATCATTGCTATCTTCCTTTTCTTTAAATATGTCGGTAGTAAACAAATTATCTAAGTTGTTTAGCCAACAAAAGAATACCAACTTTCAAGTTGTGCTTTTGCTGCACTTACTTTTTATTAATACAAGGCTAACAATGCCACTGGTATAGTATTTGTTGACCTGACAAATGGGTAGTGTAAAATCTTTAAAAATGACTCGACCGCCGTTGACGGCCGTAATTTTCCTACGAATAGAGGAAATAAGAGACAATCTAGTGAATCTCTATCTCCACCATCGCCTTTATGTAATGTAGAAAATATTCGGTCTATTATGCAACAGATAATGAAGGCAAAATTCAGCGATATTAATATTATTTGGTAAGAGATACTAGCAGCTAAATAGCTTGGAGATATTTAGTCTAATCTCAAGGCTATAGCTCAGTAACATTTTCCGGGAGCCTATTCCATGCTGTTAAAACTCGTTTAAACAAGAGTTGCTTCAATGGATTTTTCTTTGACAAATTTTTCCGCTTTCTAGCTATAGGGAATGTTCCCGCAAATGCTTGTTGGCATCCAGTGTGTAAATGTCTTGAAGGCTGAGCACTTCGTGGTGTTCCGTAAGTATTTTGTACTCCCTTGTCGAAGCTGTTCCAGTATGATAAAGCCAAGGTCGTTAAGGCGCAGTTCGTAAGGTAGATTACGCTTGGCGCTAACCATCTTGGTTGTCCTTCTTTGTACATTTTCAAGTAGAATGATGTCTTTTTGAAATATGAGTCCCGGATGACATTAGCATATTCCAAGAGAAGTCTTATGTAGGTCTTGTACAACTTGACAAATCTCTTAGGTGTCAGGCACTTGAATGCCTTGCAGATGATTTATATAGTTTCGAATTCGCTCTTTTGACAATATTCGATATGAGCTTGCTTGCCAAGGGGTCTACTCCGAAGTAGTATCGGCCGAATGTTCGGCCGTTTCCTGCTACGAAGTTACTATTTGGTTCGGTCGGTTCCGATCCTACACTCCTACACTCTTTCGAATATTGACTATGGTCCCGACACAGTTTCGGTCGGTGGATATAATAACACCTAGCTAGCACACTCACATCTTTCTGTGACTCAACAGATGAGAGTTTTTGAATTTTTAAGATGATAACTTTATCGAGAATTATTGTAAAATACCTATGTGTAATAGGGTATATTTGTCACTATTTAGTGTCAACAACCAGTTTTGAGTCCATCTGTATCTAGCGTTTAGATCACCATTTGTATAAAGGCGGAGGAAGAGGCGGAGTGTAAGATAAATATCAGTGGACTGAGGACCGATCCTTGAGGAAAACCACTGAGCACTATACGAGCACCTAAATTCTGTTCTGAAAACAAATAAAATCCGCATATTCGTTCAATTTTTTTTTTTGTGCATTTTTGACTACTTAGTCTTCATTGTACCAGCGGCCAGACCATCATTAAAAACCGGCCAAGTCCGTGTCGGATCGGACGAATTTACGCATGCACATAATTGAGTTTCTCCACCGCAAAAATAAGTCTGTATTTTTTCTGCTGTTGTAACAAAAAATATTCCACATCACGCAAACTGTTGATTTAAAAAAAAGGACAACCGCGAGTTGAACTCGCGTGGTGAGGGTTCCGTACGATGAATATGTTATCCACCAAGTTTTGAGGTGAAGCGTCTTTAAAATCACACCGAACAGGACAGAAATGTGAACCGTAACGAAGTTTATCGGCTTAGCTTAATAATTTCCAGGAACGTAAAGAAGTAATAAAGCGTTTGCATGCACTGCCTAAACAGGTTGCTATTAATACCATATAAACCAATAATAAAAAAATTATACATTATAATAAAGACTTATAATATAAACAATACTCAAGAAACAATCGTTCTGACACCACTATCGTATCACTACTGAAAAAGGAAACAATAAACAGATGCTAGGGATTAAAACTAATGACAGCTCACTTTAAGCTCACTTCACCCAAGTTATCACGGTGATCTTTTTACAGAATATCACCGCAGGGCATCGACAATATTCTGGGACATGTTGGTATCAAACTGTTTTCGTAAAAAATTGCTGTTTAAATTGCTGTTTAATAGAGTTATGATAATCTCGTTTTACAAAATATTGACGACGCTGCATCGCAAAAACCAAAAATAACTTGAAATATAAACGTTGTTTTTAGGTTTTGCGATGCAGCGTGTCGTCGCTATTTTGTAAAACTAGAATAACATTGCTCTATTAAACAGCAAATTGATACGAAATTACTTTTCATGTTTGATGTCTAGTATCACCATGTTTATACGTGCTTTTTTACATACTATCATCCGTAAATGAACTGAAATCTATAGAAATGGCGTATGGTACAAATTGTCAGTGGCAAATAATCAGCCAAAAGTACTTTTTTTTATAAAGTCAGAAAACCTGATTTTTTTCATAACAAAAACGTAAATCTTCTTCGTCGAAGCGTCGTGCATCATGTAACCTGGTAATTGGATTGTGGAGGTCAGATAAACAGTTGCTCCATGTAAAATACTGATATTCAGCTGCACCCGGTTAGACTGGAAGCCGACCCCAACATAGTTGGGAAAATATTAGGCTAATGATGATGGTGGTGAACCGCTCCCCCGAAAGTTTATAGGACATTCTCCTTTTCCAGGATATTTTTGTATTTTTTCTGTCCCTAAAACCTAATTCCTACATTAACGAACATTTTAAAACAAAAACTATCCAAATCGGTCCAGCCGTTCTCAAGTGATGCGCTTACTAACGCACAACATTTTATTTTTATTTATATAGATTGGTCTAATAAGTATTAGACATTGTTTTGAAAAAAAAAAAATACTATAGGCATTAATATATTATAGACAATTAAGCAAATAAAAAGCCCAACCACAAAAAAGTAGATCAACTTTCAAGAAGTTTGATGCAATTAGTGGCAAAACGTTAATTAGTTTAAGGGCTAATTTTTCCAAC
Organism: Apamea crenata; assembly: GCA_949629185.1. Lineage (NCBI taxonomy): Eukaryota > Metazoa > Arthropoda > Insecta > Lepidoptera > Noctuidae > Apamea > Apamea crenata. The sequence continues at coordinate 13,113,638 of OX451351.1, read as the reverse complement.
GCCAGATAGCTTTTATTCGAGGAATAAAATTAACATTTGACAGTTTTTGTACGAAATAACCACGGATCAAATGAAATAACTGTCAAAATTTCAAAATTATTCATCGAATGAAGTTATCATAATTATGATTGAAAAACCGGCCCTTAATCTCAGATTTGATACCACATACCGCATGAGAAGAAAATAGATTGTTTAAAAAAAATATGGTAGATTTTTTTTTCCTACTTATTGTAGGTTTTTTACTGAGTGAATGCAGTTACATTCACGTAGTAAAAACCTACAATAAGTAAGAAACCCCAACCAAAGCAAACCAAACCAAAATCCAAACAAACAACTAGAATAATGATTTGCTTTTATTTCAAATACTTTTCGTTGTAATGGTATGTACTAAAAATTTGGACCAAACAAGTGGGTCTCATTTGCCAGCAGAAAAATAATGAAAAAAAATTTCAGGCAACCACTCGAACATCGAATAAAATTGGTAACCATGTCATTTGGTAGTTTTACCTCGAAAGTTTAAAAAAATGGTGATTTTATTGATTTCGACGTGCTTTTTTCGAATTTTCACTTTGCCACTCGCGCAGCCATATTGGAAAAACGGCGCTCAAATTCGAAAAGTTTTTGGGCAATATCTTCTTCCAGATTCATTTGACCTGGCGGACGTTTGGAAAAAATGGCTTCACTATTCAGTTTTATGAGAAAGATAAATAGTCCTTCGACTAGCGGACGTTAGCAGCCACACTATCAAACAAGTTTTAAGAACTCAACTCAAAGCATTTATTTCAATTAAACCATTTACAGGCACTTTTGAATTGTCAAGAAGTCGATCACTCAGAAAATATGAAGCTCGTTAAGCAACATGATTATAACGTAGTAAATCACGTATTGACCACGCTTTACCAATCTTGACAAAAACTCCCAGTATGATGAAACTTCAGTAAGGTTGAAACTATCAAAACGTCACAAAAAATAACGTTAGGCAATAACGAGATTGACTATACATCGAGTCGACCTAAATGTCATCAAAAGTCCCCATAATGATCCCATAATTTGTAAAATATATGAGAAGTGATGATGAGTCACGTAGCAAGCTTCAGTGTTGTGAACGAGTAGGTACCGCCATCTGGTTACGTGTCACGGTACTATAATAATGCTGTTAAAATCTAGTCGCTTACGGACGGCGATAGGCTACTTGAGCATTTTTTTTAAACCAATTAGTTAGGTTCCTTGTGGTCTCTCTCTTCCTAATAGCTCTCACTGCTGAGACCCGTTTCAAATTGTCAACGGTTTTTCTCCATCTATTGCCCGGTGGAGTGCGGCACTGATAGGTATTTCCAGTTGCTTGATTTTTTGACCCGAGTACCGGGAAATAGACCACAAGGAGTCAAATTATTTATTATACTTATTTTAACTTTTCTTTTCTTTTTTCCTTTTTTTACTTTTATACTTATAATATATTATATATATACAAAAAAAAATATTCTATGAGTTCAGGAGTCTATTTCCAAATAGTGAGTGATGAATGAGTGTTTCTACAGTGTTGTCCGCACACGAACTTCACTTATTACTTCTGTCGGAATTTTATAATATGCGGTAGTCATAATTAACAAAGGTTAAATAAAAAAACCAAACCTATTAAATAAAAAAATGCCGCCAGTGTCTTGGGTACATTACCAGTCGACAGCGATGCGGATGAATTCTTCGACGCTATATTTTAGTTTGTAAATAATTTTAGTTCAGTTAGGATATAATTTTTTTATTTTAGTGTTAGCTTGTAAATTGTAATTGTTGTCTTTGCGAATACACACGTATGTGAGGAAAAACAAAAAACACTAAAATTTAAAGGAGTGAAATCTATTTTTGTGTTAATATTTGCGTCGGACGTAGGTATATGCGAGTGGGACACACTACCAATCTGTGTTGATTCCCTTTCAAAACCATTCCTTTCGTAGGTATTTTAGTTATACAAAAGAAACTTTATGTCTGACGCAAAAAGTTGTTTCTATTCACAATTTGAAACTGTCATCTGGAAGTAATGATGTATGTGTAGCACTCTGATACGCTTTCAACATCACGTGACTACAATGGCTTTATTTTAACGCAATTATTTCTTAAAAATATTCTTCAATACGAGTAGCTTCAACACTATTGAGTTTCCAGGATATTCTGAGCGTAGGTATTTAGTTCTTAAGCTAATAAGATTCGCATTCCATCCGAAAAAAAAAACATTAACAATAGCTCAAATCTACGCTTTTACATTAACATATTCAGTCGAAGACATTTTTTGTTTTTAATACTCTTAACAGGGCATGTGATGAAAACCGTGGAACATGTAACATAGTCTCAGGAAATTTAAATGCTACAGTTGAACCAAGGCAAGAACTAGGGTCAGCATTCTAGGACCATACGGCCAAGGAGAACGCAATGAGCGTGGTACAGGTCTACCCACCCCAATTCGCTTTCGCACAAAATATATTTTATGGAACATTTTATTAGCTATGTATATTGCTAACGGTTTGTTCCCTAAAAACACCAACGAAGAAGGACTTGGATTTCACCAAAGAATCAAATGAAGGCTATAATATTCTATTTCGTTCATAATTTGATTACTTCTGCAGCCACACAAATAATAAAAGACGTAAGTATATTCAACCAAATTAAGTATAACTCCGACCTAGACCGCTCCGTGTTAAAAATAGATTCAGTTTCTAAATTCATCGCGCTATATCATTAAGAATACCAATAAAAAGCTCACATGAGTAACCCTTTTTAACAATTCTGAAATAAACTTTTCAGAATTGTTAATTGTTAACATGGAACTCTCTAATTACTTGAAAGGGTTAAACCTCGATGTATTTGATGTTGAAGAACAAAATAACAGAATAGTAGACGACATCCGCAAATGTTCAAATCGTATAGAATCAAAAAGGAAGAAAGGCACAAAACAAATCTATCTACATAGTTTAACTATCAAACAAATAGAAAAAAGAAGCATATAACATCGGCACCGAACAACGCGGACTTTTAGATAAACAAGTTAAACGAACTATGTAATAGACGCGATACTTATCCGAAATTTGAGCACCCATAAGGTAAAAATTGCACTGGAGAAAAACCAGATTTTAAGACCAATTTTTATCATCGCAGACTTGAACACAGAAAAACTGTCTGCGTAGGCTCTAACGCAAGTCTGTCGTAGCTGTCGCCTTTGTATCTAATTGTGTGCATTGTCCTTATAACGAACAATTTGGCGTGTTGAAATTGTATCTCCCAAAGGAAAACCTCGCTGAACTGAATGAAGTGTCTTGATTATACTTTTTGCGGGCATTTAATTATGAATCTCGACGTAATGCGCTCATTAATCATAACGAAGTGCCGCGAAGAGGCTTCAACGTAAAGTTCGCATAAAAAACTTGCTCTATGTAAGTCACCTGGCAGACTTCTGGCTTACGTACCTAGGAACCTATTTATTTAATTTTCAAAAATAATGTTTTTCATTTTTGTAGTTAAATATGTATTAGTCCACTTGGTAAAAGGGAATAGTACCTATCTAATGACCTACATAGCAAAACGCAGTCACAAAATGTATAAAGCTTTATAAAAATGTGCTGATACTATAGTATACTAGCTTTTGCCCGCGACTTCGTCCGCGTGAAGCAACTTTCTTAAATTTTTTTCCGTAAGAACTTTCTACAATGTATTAGAAAACTTAAAAAAAAAAGATGGATGAAATCGGTAAAGTCGTTCTCAAGTTATGACGTGACCAAGGGGAATAGGGATTCATTTTTATGTATAGGTATAGATTATAAAACAAAGAACCCCGCAGCGTATGTCTGCCTGTCTGAAAGCGATAATCTCAAATACTACCGAACGGATTTTTTCATACAGTATTCACTAATGGACAAAATGTTTCATGAGAAAGGTTTAGGTGCGTAATTCATAAAGATTTTTTATTTCATTCATTTCATTGTTTAAAATCATCATCTGCCTAGCCTTTTCCTAACTATTATGTATGTTGGAGTCGGCTTCCAGTCTAACCGGATGCAGCTGAATAACAGTATTTTACACGGAGCGACTGCCTATTGTTGGAAATGTCGGAAAAATCATGATGACTGGGAGCTTTACTGGCGTGCGCCACATAAACCATTAGTTATATGGAAACACGGATTTACTACATTGTTTACCTGGATTAACACATATAGGTACTTTTAATCCCGGTAGTACGTTCCCGTGGGATATTTTCCGACATCCACGCAGGCGAAGCCGCAGCGAGAAAAGCTAATATCTTTATAAATAAAGTAGCCCATCACTCATACGTACATCATTTATACATTGTTAAAAAAAAAAACACTAAATTTTATAGAGTTAACAAGTACCACACGTACTTTGTTACTCTTGCATAAAGAAAAATTACACGACATGGTTTATGGACAAAGAGATTCTGTGGCAGCTAGATTATAATTATACAAAGTGTGAAGAATATCGAATTAAAACGGCTTTTTTTAATTGCGAGTTGCGGGCATGTAATCAAGATGAAAGCTTCGTCATTGGTGACGACTCTTCCTTAGTCTGCGTGAATTTCGCCTCCGCACTGACTGTACTAAATAATCAAGCATAACTTACAACTTATAGGGCAGCACACTTGTATGCTATACAGGATAAAATTAAATTAGCGAAACTCCGCAGACGTGATATATCGAAATCTAAACATAATAAAACCAAAAAGCCGTTGGTGCCGGCTGTCATTCATACATCTTTGACAGTCGTTACGGGTAGTCAGAAGCCCAAAATTCTGACAACCAGTCTTACCAAACGGTATCGTGTTAGCTAGTAACTGGGTTGTGGACGTCAGATAGGCGGTCGCTCTATGGAAAATACTGGTATTCAGCTGCAACCGGTTAGACTGGAAGCCGACCCCAACATAGTTGGGAAAAGGCTAGGTAGATTTATTGATTTTATTTTTATCATCATAATTCTAGTACTAAGTTATCTTTTTATGGGCACGCAGAAATGGTCATTAAACAATATTTATTTCTTATTCTTTCGCGTAAACGGGGATTTTTTATTGATTTATACCACGCGGCTACGCGGTTTAATTTTACCAACATTTATTTTTGTAAAACAAACACGTTTTTTTTTTGTATAGCATGTTGGTTTGGTAGGTATAATTATGCTATTTTTCTAGGTAATACGGGCGCGCAATACTTTTTTCCGCTTATTTCATTACTTGGTTACATTACTTTTCTTTCATGAGATATTATTGTTACTATGAAAAATTATATGCGGCAATTGATTTTTATTTATATAAATAAACCGGCTTTTGTCCGCGACTTCGCCCGCGTGATTTTTTTTGTTATGTCGCATCGCATCGCCTGCCCGGACTATTACTTCGTTTTCGGTTAACGTTATTCCTGCCTTTTTTTTTCTTTTTGCTCGGCTCCTAAGGCTGATGTTAAATAGATCCTTCCTCAAAAATTGGGCTATCAATGGTTACGCTAAGCACTGGTAATTCCAGTGATTAGCGCATTGAAACAAACAAACAAACTCTTCAGCTTTGTTATTAGTAAAGATAGATTAATTTAATAGAAAATTACTGGACACATCGGTCTATGCTAAATAAAGAGCAAGCAAGTAGTAGCAACGAACAAATCGCGCTTGGAGTAACAGGGCATGGCAGTCACAGTTTGCTGCTTCAAATTAATTAACCCCATCTAGTGCACACGCGACTTACTCCTACAGATGAACATGTAGTAAGTAGTTTCTTAATATAAAATTGTAGGCCACATCTGTGTTTTATTACAGCGGACCATTTGGTGTGACATTTTTCGTGACGATGAAGCTGGCAAACCGTCTCCAATTCGCGTCGTTATTGCACCGATTTTGTGTTTGCTCTCATACAATCTTAGTTTATTACTTTCAGCACTAGTAAGCCTAAATGCCTAGTTATATTTTTTCTGGATTACACTTGTAATGCAAAAAGTCTATTTCGTGAAGATTTTCTGTAATACGTATACAATGTGAGAAAATATAACGGAGGATTCGCTCGTTCTTCAACACTTTTTGATCATCTACTTTTGCTGTTGACTGTACGAAGGTAGGTACTCCAAAAATTAAGAATTTTTTAACTTTGCTAAAACTTCTGACATGTAAATAAAAATGTACAATAAACAGAAGGTCACTTGACTAAGAAGCGATTTTTCAATCATTAGATAACTTTTATCTGAAGATTAAGGGCTGATTTTTCAATCGACAGATAATTTTTATTCGTGGAATAAAATTGACGTCTGAAAGATTTTGTATAGAAGAACTGTCAAAAATTAAAAATTATTCCTCTAATTAAATTATCGGGCGTTGGGAAGATCAGCCCTTAATGTGACGATTTGACAGATTATCCAAGCAAAAACTGTGAAAGAGACAAACTTATTCGTCAAATAAAAGTTAGCTGGCGATTGAAAATCCGGCCCTTACTTAATTACATTAAAAAATGTTAATCAGTTTCCTACTACAACAGAGGGTTTCATTATTTGCATGAAGTGTGATGATTTCGAAAACGCTCAATTCCCGAAGCTTTCTGAGCGATATGATTGGCAGCATCACCGCTACGGCTGTTGCTCGCTGATTTCGCTCTAAAATGCAAATGAATTTATCAAGTAATGGAAACCGAGCCACGTACTAGATGCATTAGTTATTCATTGAAGCTGCCCGATCATCACACGACCTATGGGTATATTCAGTTCAGTATAGTATTGGTCGACTCGATTATATCACCGTAATTAATGTAACACCCGCGTATGCGTTACAAACATACTTAGCGTCAACTTCAATTACAATGATTATAACTATATTCCAATAGGTGTGTGTGTCTATGTTTTTATAATTATTACAATAATTCAGTTACATATTTAGTTAGTTTAGGAGAGATTGGAGAGGTCTGCTGTTCGTTTCGATGTTACCCAATGATTCTGTTTAGGTGTTTTGTTGTTGTTTGTTGTTTATCTTTAAGGTGTACAAAAGGTTTTGTGGATTTTGGCAAAGAAAATGTAACTATACCCTGTCCATTAGGTAAACCATATTTAACAGATGGAACTAAAGTGATTGCAGCAACACACAATACATTGATTGATACGAGTACACGTACGCTATTATAATGTCTGTAAGAAGCCATAAATAAGATAATTTAATAATATAGGGCAGTTTATATATTTATTTTATTACGCATTTTAAAGTTCATAATCAGCCCATAATGTTCCCACTGCTGGGACACAGGCCTCCTCTCGGTGAGAGGGAGTGGGCCGTAATCCACCGCGCGGGCCCAGTACGAGTTGGTAGATGTCACATGTCTTCGAATTTTTGATTCTAGGACATGCCGATTTCCTCACGATGTTTTCCTTCACCGTTTTGAGAGCAGTGGTGATGAAATAATTTACACAAAGGAAAGTGCCTGATGGGGTTCGAACCTACGACCTACAACTTGTAACTCGCGGCCGTTACCACTAGGCCACCACTGCTCTCTACTCTTTTAAAGTTAACTTTTACGTAATCTGGAATATGTACGTTCTAAGACAGCTGTCAAAAAACGATTAACCTAATGGACAGGGTTATACTCGTAGTAAGTCTAAAAAGAAAATCGGTTCTATGTCAACGAATTACTAAGATTAGTAAGAGTATAAACATACGTCCATAGAAATTAAAACTTATGTTATTAATTTTATTCAACTGTTTATCATGCTCATTCCCAACAGGAGATTAGGAACATCCGATGTGCATAAGATATTGTATTTAACGGCACATTTAGCATGTTTTTAACATCTCCACCCCGTTTACATTTAAATATATATGAGATACAATGACAGTGGATTTACGAAATTGTAATGCTATTCCCTGCGTTAAATTACTCTGAATTGAAATTGGTTGAATGCAGTGAATGTTGATAATTATCGCTCCACGCAGCAGCACGACCGCTAATTAGAATAATTCGTTTAAACTTCGCTTTCAATCTGTTTGTTAATTTTTCAACATTATAAGGATGTGACCTGAATAAAGTTCCTAAAAATACGGAGAGGTGAATAAGAATGACGTCTTGTCATACTAGTGCGAGGGGTGCGAGCGAGATCGATGATCAGCAGTGCAGCTCGAAAACGGAGGCCCTCTGTTCCACTCAATTACCTCCCAAGTACCTAAAGTAGAGCTGTGATAAATTCATGTCGTGACCAGCATCAACAAGTTCAGGTAAACTTTGCGAATTTTATCTCTTCCTTTATCCTATTTTCCTGCACAGCTTGTACAGAAAATTTTGAAGCGACACGTATTAAAAATATCAAGAGGCTGTTAAAAGGTAAATTTAAAGAACGTGGCTGAAATTATAAATGTATTTCTTTCGCCGAGAACTTATTTGCATATCGCTTTGGGGAAACTCGACGCTTTGCATGCGTCGCACCTTAAGGTGTAAACTCAGATTTTTGTTTATATTACCACCCTAACTACCTTGTACCTAATTCTCTGATTATTTCTTTTTTACTAATTGGTCAGCTATTTTTGTATTTAATTTATACCCCATATGTATATCCTCTTAAGCAACAATTATATAAAACTAGCAAAAATAGTAACAGTAAAATTGAATAAAAATTAGAAAAACAAAGAAAAGACAAGAGTGCAATATAAACTGTTTGATAATACCATTCGAAATGTCACAAAAAATTACAGCATTGCCAAAAGATGTCGATCAATCCGAAACATCATTTCATAAAACAAGAGTTAAAATCATTCGTTAATTATAAAAAATGTATAAGGGGAATTCCGGGAGACTCGCTGCTTGCATAAAATTTCAGAAAATCTTGATAGTACTGCTGTCGTCGGTAGAAATGTCATTTTGATACGAGTTGATAGACTAATTATCTAACTACAACTTTGTAATAACACTTAGTTTAGATATGTATTTCCTTGTCTTTTTAGTTTTTGCCATGCTGTAAGTAGTGACCGACGTAATTATTTCAGTCGTTGTCAAAATTGGAGCAATAGAAATAATAACATCGCTTTGTTACTCAATCCTATCCCTGTAATGAGTCTATTCTCAATACAATAGCGTTGATGATAATGTATGTGCCTGATGAAGTTTGTGATGTTAACGTTCGAAAATTCATGGCAAGCAACGTATTTAACAATAATCTCATTTACCTACTAAAGGTTAAAATAATTAATAATTTAACGAACACGTTTTGGGGGAGGGAGAGGGGGGAGGTGGTTGGTAATCTGTAACAGGTTTTCCTAGTGCAGATACCAGTCACAAAGGATTTATTAAATGTTGTAAACTTCATAGTTTTAGTCGATAGTGGAGGTATTAAGTTGAAATTAAAATCAAATATTAAGGCATACCGTCCCTTACTTACCCAAGACAACGCAATCCTAATATTTTGACTATAGGCCTTCCGAGTATTACAAACAAGACCCAGATTACTGCACATATGATATCTATGTAAATAAAAATGAATCACCGAAATGTATGTACCCGCATAACTTCCCATCGACTGCAATTCTTTTTTTTTGTGTTTGTTATTGTAAGGACGAGGTTTGTATAGAAGAAAATTATGTACTACATATATTCACGAAAAAAAAAAATATGGCGGTACGACGTTTACTGGGTCAGCTAGTCTTAATATAATAATTCTTCTGTACGCGTGTTTGTCACCTAACTCCTCCTAAACCGCTGGACCGATTTGGATGAAATTTTGTATGTTTCAATGAGTCCCTGGATGGTTTGAAAACACAATTGGAACCGGTAGGTGGCGCTGCTTTTCCCGGCAGGACGACGTCTGCCGGGTCCGCTAGTAACACATAAATATACTGTTTTTTTACGATTAAAAACTTAGGTATGTACACATTTTTACACTCCAAAGTTAAGTCTGTCTTTTGAATACTCTTCTTGCGTCAGTCCGACACGCACTGGCTTGCTTTTGTTTTGTATGGCTATAGAGTACCGCAACACTAAAAAGTATAGGGGTAGTTAGCAGCGTGCATTTCTCTTCTGGCTCAGCTTAGTGTAACGTTATCAACTACGGAGAAAGGAAACAATGTCAGTGTTCAGCTGCAATTTGCGCCATGCGTCGTTACAAACGCGGCCGCGACGCCACACACCCGCCCGCATTGAATAATTTTATCCAATGCGAATGCACCCCGGCTTTACACCTATCTCTGAACTTCCCAGAAGTTAAGCCGCTTTTTGTTCTGAAGTTTCTGTTACGACAGCGACAGGATTTGAAAACCGTCAACTTTCAACTTGTATTAAAATTAAAATAATTAAGCTGCATTCTTATACGTTGGAAGATAAAGTCGTACTTAATCTTCTTGAGGTTTCAGACCACTAACTTAAGACTGACCTTAGTTCTTAAGTATCGTTTTAATCTTTATTAGAAATAAAACAAGTCGCCATCGGTGGAGTGAAACATACCTAATTTGTTTCCAAATCATACATAATTAAAAACATTTCATTCAAAAATGAACTACCTATATGGTTAGTAACATTATGGCATAATATTACTATCCTCTATAGTTAGTTAACATGACGCACGGTGCAACTCAAATCGCCGTTCTTTTGTCCCTTGATTTCGTAGGACTGATGTTTTACGACAGAAATGCTGTGGCTTATTATTTTCACGATCTCTTACTGCAACAACAGGATTAATAAACTTTTGTTTCATAAAATAACCAGAACAAAAAAGTATTCCGGGATGAAAAACACCCTTATTATACGCTGGTTCAGAGGGACAAGCGCATTCAAAGCGTTTCGTATGTCTACGACTTCCTATTGAAATTCAATCCAATACATTTTTAACTGATAGTGAGAGACTGATTCTTTTACTTTGGTAGATTTGGTGGTGGCGGCATTTTCCTTTCACCAATAATTTAGGGTGACAAATGGGTGACAATCATGATGCCACTTTACTGATTAAATGTATAAAAAATTGTATAATTATGCTCGCTCCTTTCATTTCATGTTTTTATATTAAAATTTGACCTCGCCATTGCAACTCAACGAAGTTTTCTGTGTAACCAACGAACCAAGTTCGGCCCAGCATAGTATAATCGCCCTATAATGTTCCCACTGATGGAACACAGGCCTCTCTGTGAGACGGAGTGAGCCATAATCCACCACGCAGACCCAGTGCGGGTTGGTGGATGTCACAAGTCTTCGATTTTTTTGGTTCTAGGACATAGCAGTTTCTCACGATGTTTTCCATCACCGTTTTGAGAGCAGCGGTGATGAAATTAAATTCACAAAGTAAAATATCGGCCTGGGCACGAACTCACGACCTGCAACTCGTAAGTTGGGACCGATAGCACTGGGCTTCCACTCAATGCAAACGTGCATTCACTAATAATAACACGATGACAAAATAATAAGATTCAAGCATTTTGTGCGCATCGAGTTGAAAAAGAATCCGTTGTGCACTAACAAACCAGAGATCGCAGAGGAAACAAAAGCAGAACTGTCACATTGTACTTAAGAGGATTAAATGCCCGTTGTCACTACCAAAAATACAGGTACTTACATGAATAAATAATTGAGATGTGAAAAAAAAGTCGAAATATTTCACGCGTCTTTGAGAGTTCCTTGGTTAACGTGGTGTAGACCTGTGTCCCAGCATTGGGAACATTAGAGGCTGATTATGAACTTTAAAATGCGTAATAAAATAAACTTATAAACTACATTATATTATTAAATTATCATATTTATGGCTTCTCACAGACATTATAATAGCGTACGTGTATCAATCAATGTATTGTGCGTTGCTGCAATCACTAGTTCCATCTGTTAAAAAATGGTTTACCTAATGGGCAGGGTATAGTTACATTTCCTTTCCCAAAATCCACAAAACCTTTTTGTACAATCTTAAAGATAAATAAGAAACAACAACAAAACACCTAAACAGAATGATTGGGTAATTATCGAAGCGAATAACAGCAGACCTCTCCATCTCTCCTAAACTAACTGAATACGTAAATGGATTATTGTAATATTATTATACAAACATAGACACACACACCTATTGGAATATAGTTATAATCATTGTAATTGAAGTTGACGCTAAGTATGTTTGTAACGCATACGCGGGTGTTAAATTAATTACGGTAATATAATCGAGTCGACCAATACTGTAATGAACTGAATATACCCATAGGTCGTGTGATGATCGGGCAGCTTCAATGAATAACTAATGCATCTAGTACCTACGTGGCTGGGTTTCCATTACTTGATAAATTCATTTGCATTTTAGAGCGAAATCAGCGAGCAACAGCCGTAGCGGTGATGCTGCCAATCATATCGCTCAGAAAGCTTAGGGAATTGAGCGTTTTCGAAATCATCACACTTCATGCAAATAATGAAACCCTCTGTTGTACGAGGAAACTGAGTAACATTTTTTAATGTAATTAAGTAAGGGCCGGATTTTCAATCGCCAGCTAACTTTTATTCGACGATAAGTTTGTCTATTTCACAGTTTTTGCTTGGATAATCTGTCAAATCGTCACATTAAGGGCTGATTTTTCCAACACCAGATAATTTTATCGGAGGAATAATTTTGATTTTTTTGACAGTTCTTCTGTACAAAATCTGTCAGACGTCAATTTTATTCCACGAATAAAAATTATCTGTCGATTGAAAAATCAGCCCTAAATCTTCAGGTAAAAGTTATATAATGATTGAAAAATCGCTCCTTAGTCAAATGGCCTTCTGTTTATTGTACATTTTTATTTACATTTCAGAAGTTTTAGCAAAGTTAAAAAATTCTTAATTTTTGGAGTAAGTACCTTCGTACAGTCAACAGCAAAAGTAGATGATCAAAATCAGAAATTTAAATTGAATTGAAAACTGATCACGATCACGAATATATGGCAGCTGTACTAGTAGTAAATGTTTGGTATAATTTACAATCACATACTTACATCACTTCGACGCCCCAGAGTTCTGACGCGAATTCTGTTCATTAGTATTGAATTTCTGATTTTGATCATCTACTTTTGCTGTTGACTGTACCTATTGGAAAAAGAAAAAACACTCGATTCATCGTAAGTCGTAAATTCATTTGCTTTCCGACAGCGAATAAAAGCTATTGCAAAGTTTTCCTGCATTCAAATTGAGGCTGGAAGGCTTTTCAATTCAAGTTTTGTAAAGAACAATTCGCGGCAGAACGACTACAGCCATGCTTAATAATAATATTTTAGTTTTCTTTTACGTTACTGTACCGAAATCAAATCGGCACCTGCGTTATGAAACAGGTTGAAAACACAAGCCTGTTAGGAACTTAATTCAGCGCTTCCTAACTAGTTATTTAGTGCAACACCAGCACCCAGCTATGCTCATATGATAACTCATATGCTTTATGAAGGAACTTGTGCTATGGATAAACTAATTATTATAAAACTTATAACAGATTAAATACATTTGGACTGGTTAAGCTGTTTAAATGTGACAAACTAAATGCAATTCTGTCCGACCGCTCGGACCTGCTTTATAATCGTTTTCTGGTTCTCGTGCTGGTCTCTGGGTGCATAAATCATGTTCCTTCACCTTTGGTCTGGCGGTTTGCTTGCTAAAATTGCCTCCTTATTCCATTTGAGACATTTTAGCAGTGAGAAATCGTTTTTATTAACACCTTTATGATAAAGCAATCGTCGCGGGCGCAGGTGTACCTATGATCTACTAGTTCGGGTCGTCGCGTATAAAGAAGGGTCTCGTAATTCCTTTTACAGCAATTCTTCAGAATTTATTAGTTATATTGAGAATGTAATGCCTCCTGACACTGAGTTCGCCCTTCAACGACTATCAAGCAATCAGGTTCTGGTCAGGTTATTATAATATATATTAATAGCATTTAGGGCTGATTTTACCAACACCAGATAATTTTATCGGAGGAATAATTTAGAATTTTTGACAGTTCTTCTATACAAAATCTGTCAGACGTAAATTTGATTCCACGAATAAAAATTATCTGTCAATTGAATAATCATCCCTTAGTGTCATAGACTAGCTGACAATGTTTATAGAATAAACTAGTCGTTTCCAAGATATAGTTTCGTTGAAAGTCATACTACAATATGGTGTCAGGTATAATTAAAATGTAGCGGAAATAATATGTGGCATATTAATTTTTTAAAAATAACTTACATTCCTGGGGAGCTTTAAAACAGCTCTAGCATACTTCTTTGCACAAGTCAATTTTAAAATAACCCAGTGTGAAATCATTCAACCAGTCACTACTTAAACCGTCTAGAGAAGCTGCTTGGGACATATTCTCATTAAAAAACCCATAGAATAGACTTAATTTGTTCACAAAATAATTTGCGTTTATGACTTATGCCACGTTTATATCATTCTTAAAACGGTGGAGGAAAACATCGTGAGGAAACCGGCATGTCCTAGGTAGAACCGAAGACAGGTGACATCTACCAACCCGCGCTGGGCCCGCATGGTAGATTACAGCCCACTCCCTCTGACAGAGAGGAGGCCGATGTCCCAGCAGTGGGAACATTATAGGCTGATTATGCTACGTTTATGCACAACATTACAGTATTGTTAACCAAACCCGTTTTGAAACATCTCCTTTAGATGTTACATATAAACAGGAGTAATTTCGGTCGAGTGACTTGTTTTTGAGTGAATAGGTAATTTACAACAGAACGCCACCTGCGCTCGTAGCATCAAGTAACAAAGGTCTCCTGGTTTATGGCGATTACAAGGGAGACCGTATCCTATAAGAAAAACCTTAATACAAAAGAAATTCACTCTATTTCTTTATATAACGTCCATTGAGAGCGCCCGAAAGAACGATAGTTTGTTATTTGTTGTAGCATTTTATTACAACGCTGATCGAGAAAGAAAGTCACATAATACAGAGCTCATTTTCCAAATAATTTTCAAGAGCTCTAGCAGAAATGAGTAGAAAGTTATTAAGACACTCGCCACCGGGGAAGTGGAACCTATTACTTATACAATTACGTACTAACAACATTCATTTCCACATAGTTGCTATTTAGTAGGTACAATCCACCGAGCTAAAACCACTGAGCGACCTCGTGGCATCAGGAGAGAGTAATTGATGGCCCATATTCGCCATATAGTTCCTTAAATGTAAACAATACAAAACAGCTGTATTCTCAATAACAGCATACAGAGTGTTTATGTTTTACTGGGCCAGTATGAGAAATCCGAAGCCATAAGAGATACGAGGAAACTGTCTTAGGAATCATTATCTCTTTTTTCATTAAAACAATTTTACCATAAATAATTATTCGTAATTGTTCATTTCCTATGGATCCGTATTGACCCATAACGTCTCAGTAAACACAATAAACCCTTGCAAGGTATTGTCACATAGAGATCTGCCGTATGACGCTGTGGTCGACCGCAACGTGACCATGAATCCCTGATCTGTCATTTGTATTTATCATTGATTAATGGTATTTATAGCCTACTGAAAAAATTACGTCCCGTGAAACTAGAATATGGGACATCTTTTGTGACGTAAACATCTTCACAAACATCATCACAAAAAATATGTTTACTAAAAGTCCAAGATTTACAGGAAATGTAAATGGAAAATGGTGGTTGGTACCTAGGTACTAGTACCAGAATTTATTTCCCTTTGTTATTATTGAGAAGAAAGTACTTACTCAATTTAATTGTAAGACGATTCTTTCAATGTAACCAGTGAAATCCTCTGTGGATTTCACTGGTTACAGGGACAGAGGAAGAAGAAGACAGAGGATAAAACTATTTTTTTTTTCTCTTTATATGTTTTAGGGTTTTTATCTAGACAGATATGTCAACCCCACCGTGCCTTTTACTAGGATAAAACTTATGCACGCAATTCTTCGGTTTAAAAATGAATTACGAGAAAGATATTTCTACCACGACGTCGAAAAAAAAAGAATAGTTTTGATGTTGTTGTTAAGAAAAGCCGATCGATAGCGTAAATGTAAAAATCTCACCGTGAAAAGTTAGGTGAAGTGAGCTGTAAATAGTGTCAATTCCTAGCAATAGTTGGAATGACAGCTCACTCCACGCTCACTTCACCTAAGTTTTCACGGGGAGATGGTTACAGAATTGCACTGCTGATCCTAACCATAAGTGATGTCTAGTATGTTCCGAAGCTAACGAAGAATTGCTGCATAAGATGACTGCATAACAGTAGCCGCCAAGCTACAAGGTGTGTAAGCAAAACTAGATGTGGAAGCAAAATTTCGTAAAATATTATCTAAACCCTCAAATTGTTATTTATTTATTCACACCAATAAGTATATATTACAGTATTCCAAGACGATGTTATACACACATAATAAACAATCTATAAACTACAATACAACACGGTTGACGGCACGGTTGGCGCAGTGGTTAAGCGATTGACTGCTGCGCTGCGTGTCGCGGGTTCGATTCCCGCACGGAACAAATATTTGTATGACCTACAATTCGTTGTTCCGGGTCTGGCTGTTTGTATATGTGAGTTTATATGTATGTAAACGCACCCACGACACAGGAGAAATTCCTAGTGTGGGGCAACGTTTTAAAAAAAAAAAAAAAACGTAACAATTGAATGAAAATTTGGAAATTAACGTAATTTGTTTGTAGTAACCTCAACCTATATAGTTCTTAAGAAAGAAGATTTTTATTTATTTAATTAATGATTTAATTAATGATTAAATTTTTTTTAATTATTTAATTTAAAAAAAATATTTATTTAACTTATGTTTTTTTATCAAGATTTTTTTTTTTATTTTTTCTTTTTAAAGAGCTTTATCATTTTTATTTCCTTTTTGCAACTGTTGACTTGCCAGTCACGACAACATCGACTGATGGTTTTGTCCCATGTTAGCGATCCGTATCACCAAGCCACATGGGTCATCGTGCGGATGCGGGGACTGTCAACCCGGATGGATATGATGCATTACTGCCGTGCAATGACAATACACTGCATCTAAAACCTGACATTTTTCGTCCAGAAATTCCGTTTTACTGTTTTATTTTTTAAATTAACCATATTAAATTGAATAGTCTAGTAGTAGTAGTGAATAGTCTTGGATATGTTTACTTATAAAAAAAAAAAAAAAAATCGGTTGTAGAGAGAAAATACTCAATTTCAAGATAATATTGTTTAAATTGGACTGAACGTGTGGACATCCGTTGTTAAAGTAGACAAAACACGGTATCTAGCAGGCCTTAAATTCACATTCTTTTGGGATTGTTTACACAAAACACAGTAGGTATTTATAGAAGGCGGGTGACTAAAACATGAGTCGTGTTTTGACAAAATACTGTAATCATTTATAATACCGAGTTATGACAATACACACCCTTACTTTTTGGAGATACAGTGTACATAATCTATAAGAATACATATTCTTATAGTTTTTCTCAGTATATTTAAGACTTCGAAATTTTGATATGCATCCTATATGTATAATCATGCGCAATATACTCACGCGTTAGGAAAATATTGTATCTGAAGATATAGGTGTTTTTCACGGCAGACGCGGATTTCATAATTTAACATAATAATGTGAAACTCTGTCGTTTTAATAAAATTATTATCGCATTCGAAAATCCATTTAATGATGTCCAGAAGTGCAGTGTTTCACAAAAAGATCGCGTTGACCGCGGTCCTCTATGGGCTGTGGTATTATTACTTAATTTCTGTCAACGGGAATCGGATTAAGTCAAATATTATGTGTAGTAGTATGATATCTATGTAACGTATTGCCAACTAAGCAGCAAGCAAAACGCATCAGTTACTATCCCTGATTTAAAAAAAAAAAAAAACAATAGGGAGCGGACAAGCGCGGCATGTCCAATCCGAGCATAACGTTTAAATTGGTCCGCACGGCAAAACGGTCGACCAAGCGTGGCTGCCGCACACTCTTTGTTTGGAGGTTTACCAAGCGTAATCGATGTCCCAGAAGCACATCCATATTAAAAAAAAAAGTATATGCCGTATTCTAACTTTCAATACCTATGAACTTATACAGGTGACTTGCAATTTGACGTATTCTGTTCACGACGTGTTAGTTTGCCCCATTTCCAACAATTAAGCACCCCCGTCAATCAATTTTTTAAACAATAAAAATTGATTTTCTCGAATCCCATTAATGTTCGCCCAGGCTTCGTGGGGTGTTGTTCCAAATGGGTCACACTGTCATAACCTGCAGTGCGATTCTGTAATCATCTCACCGTGAAAACTTAGGTGAAGTGAGCGTGGAATGAGCTGCCATTCCAACGAATGCTAGGGATTGACACTATTGACAGCTCACTCTAAGCTCACTTCATCTAACTTTTCATGGTGACATTTTTACAGAATCGATCGGCTAGAAGGAATACCTACGTCAATTACAAGTTACCCTGTATATGTAAATTAAAAGTAGGAGGTGACGATCAAATATTTCTAAATAGTATCTATGTAAATAGGTTGTGTAACGAAGTAAAATTGCAACGGTGTAACTTGAAAGGCGACAGCAAAAGGAATATCGTTGAAACATTGGTACCAGGTAGAGTACTTTTTAATCCGGAAGCCTATACCGCGCTGCAGCAAAGAACGATATTAATACGCTATAGCAGTCAATACGTACCATTTAACCGGAACGTATTGATACGCCGACACAAAATGTTTTTATTCCAAAATTTTAAATGAAAATTGCGCTGAAAAGCTGCAATGGATACATAAAACAGGACTCACCTTTTCCTTGCTTCGCATTCATTCGCCGAGAGTACTCTATCATTTAACACGCATATTTTCCTGCTGAACTGGCAAAAGTTTCCTCCATCCCTTTTTATTGTTCTTCTCAGCGTATCCATGGCAAAAAGTTTAAACATTTTTTGATATTTTTTTTGTACTGGACCATATCTGGGTACCTTCTGAGTACGGAGATGTTGAAGGTCAAAGTTCTAATTATTTATCGACTAAACTAGAAAATAAAATTATTTTTCGAAAGGAAACAAGTTTTAAATAATACAAATTATAACTGCACTTTACACACTTTACTTTAAATACCCCCACGACTCCAGCTGTACCGTTGCTGGCACCCTTAAGCACAATGTTATGCGTGCGTTACATTACGCGCTACCGTAAGGAGCGATTTTTCACAGCAAAAATAAAACAATTATTTTTGTACAAAGTTACTTAGTTCAATGTACAGATTTCGTAGATGACGGCTGTGATGGATATTTTTGCACACGTAAACAGTTTTCGTTTATTCGTAATCCGATTAATTCCTTTAAAATATTTTGTATCCATTCCATTAATTAAAATTTAATGCATTTTAATGCGATTTTATTCAAAAGCTATTTACTATAGGCAGGACACAGTGTATCAGCAGAAGGGATACTACCCGTTCCAGGAAAAATAAAAGGAGTATAGAGCCTCAAAATACGGACGAAGTGAAACGTTTCGTGATTTCAGCCAGTTATTATAGGAAATTCTACCAAAGAAGAATGACAGGACTCCATGTAATCAGGGTGTCGCATTTAGACTTCGCGTACATTCGTTCAAATGAAGCCATCGGCCAGCTTCAAAAATTCTATAGGCTTTTACTTCGTTTACCTATTATACCTGGTGGCAGGGACATCGACGCGCAAACTGTAACCATGACTTCAGCACATGAGTTTAGACACCATAGCGTAGAAATTTTTCGTCGGTTATCGCAAAAGAATCTTCTATTTCATAGAAAAGCGAAGGTATTTCATACCTACGCGGTCAAAATGTATGGAACAGCAATATTTTTTTTTTTTAATAAAAATTTATTTTTTATTATAAAAAATAATAAAAAGTAAATTTAATAATAATAATAACTTAATTTAAATACTTAATTGTTCGTTTCCGTGGAGAGTAGGTACCTAGGCTGTCTATGAGTTGAATTTTTATATTAGGTACAGGGTGGCCCAAAATATCGTTTTCTTTTATACATACGTGAAATAAAAAACCTTTTTTGCAAAAAAAAAATAACTGACTTCCAAAAAAGACACTACAAAGTGAAAAATAACTTTGATTTCGGAAGTCGGTGTCGTTGGGTTCGCATTTTCGTTGTTTGCCAAAAAAGTTTTAATTTTTCACTTTTATGTTGTAATTTTACCAGTAATTTTGGTTTAAAACCAAACTACTGAACCGTTTTTGAAGAAATTTCTATGGAACCAATCTGAAAGTATATCCTTACAAATAAAAAAAGAATTTTGCAAATCGGCTTATAAATAACGGAGTTCTGAGGTAACATACAAACATTATAAAAATACAGTCGAACTGAGAACCTCCTCCTTTTTTTGAAGTCGGTTAAAAAGGTTTTAAATGTCAAAATATGTACTTAGTTTAAAAAAAACCACAACACTCTAAAAGATATAAAATAATAAAAATAGAAAAATAATTGCAGATTATGTTTTACGATACGTTGTATGGTGGAACGACTAATCCACAAATCTCGAGACATTTTACTCACCTTGGTCTGTGGATATACGGACTAATCTTTGTTTGATAATGTGTCGGTTCCTAGAAGTTTTAACTGTCTTTGCGTCGTCTTTCAGGACAGTCTCCGATGTTGCCGAGCTCGTTATAACGTTTAATTGCTGAAGAAACTAACTGACGACTAACAACAAGAATATTTACTTTCTCACGCTGCTCCGGGCGAATGCAATGATATTATGGCTCCACGTTGCACTGACTTAGCGAAATAATAGTAGATTATTCACTAAGGGGATAAAGCACAGGCGCTATTTTGAATCCTGAACGCAGCGACGACACCTTTGTTCCCGAAGTGTATACTCTACCTTTTGCACCTACTGCGAGGTTATAAAACCATTTCGATTAACGAATTAGTAGTTTATAAAACTTTTGAATAACCAGGGATTACCTAGTTATATGCAGTGTTAAACCTATTTACCCTACTCTGTGACAGGACAGGGTTATATTTCTATGCGTACTTAACTACGTATCTTTGTATGTGGAAATCCTTATTCGAAGCATCCTAGAAAAAAATATAGTAGGTACTATTACTATAATAATAATAACCGATCATTTTGTTCGTCGACGGCGACTAAAACCTATAAAGAGAATTCTTTGGTCGACTACATTAATAGAAAAAAACGTAATTATTTTTTTGTTGTTAATGTTTCCACACGATTTTCTCTATTGACGTTCCAAATTTAAATCACATTAATAACCAGCGGGTCATAATGAAATTCAGTACAATATTAATGCCCGGCTAGAACCTTGGGCTTAAATGACTTGCTTAGGTTTGCATGACATATAATTTGTTGTTAGCGCGCAGGTGGTGTGAAAATATATTTTCAAAACTTTTTAACAAACATACAATGTTAAAAATGACACCGAATAACAAAAGAAAACGCAAAATATTCCATTAATTTAATTTTAACTTTTTAATTTTGTCAACGTTATTTTGGGTTATAAAAATTTTTAAAAAAAATTAATTCATATTTTTGAATGCAAATCCAAAAATTTTAAACGTTCGATATTTTAATCACTTGGCATTTCAATCTTAGCTTAGGTATAACCATTTTCGATATTTCGATACAATCGATATTTAAATTTTCGATGTTTTGAACATTGACATTTTACCCGTAGGTATTTTAATTTTCGACGTTCAAATATGTACACTATTAACTATAAATCCAGGTTTCCTCACGATGTTTACCATTCACCGATGTCAGTAATGTCCAAGATAAACTCGGAAAGTACATATGAATTGAAAAAGTCACATTGGTATTTGCCACTTTGCCAGGATTTGAAGCCACAACCTCGTACATGAGAGGCACTGGGCCATCACGACAGCCATTAGCGGTTTATAATTCCATGCACAGGCCTCTGCTCGGTAATCAGTAATTTTATTTGACACGGGTGCCGTGACAAATCGGTGCGATGCAACATTTTACCTAGAATATTCATCTGGGAACTACGAAGCTAGCAAAATAAACGTTGTGAGTTTTACACAAATTTAAGGCCACAGTATGGCTTTGCAATACGAGGTAAGGTTAGGCTAGGTTTTGATTCCCTTGCAAGTGTCAAAATATGCGGCATAAACGGAACATAAACGCCCGTATGTTTGTTTGCGTTGATTTAGAAGCTTGATTTTTTCACTGCTTCAAGGGACCTTGATTATTTGACATTAATTTCAACTTGATAACTACACGCGTTCCTGAGAAAAAGGGTCTTGATAGACGGATAGACAGACGGACAACGAAGCGATCTTATAAGGGTTCCGTTTTCCTTCTGAGGTACGGAACCGTCAAAACACAACGAAACAAAAAAATATCGTGTGTACATACGTGGATCTCCCCCTTTGACACCCTGCCCAACTTAATAACCTAAGACGAATCTTAGATCGCTTATTAAAAACTTCCCAAGCGAAGTGCTTGGGAAGTTTTTGAGTTAACTTCAATAAATACTCGTACGTATGGTGTATGTTGAGACGACAGCGGCAGGAAGTTGTGTTCAGTGTTGTTTACTAACGGCCGAACTCAATAACCTATTTGTAGTTAAAGACAGATCGCTATCTACTGATGGTAGCCAGTATAATTATAACTGCCAGTTTATTATAATCATACAGATCGCTACTGATATAGATTATTGGACGTTACTTCTATTTGAATTAACTTATCAATAAATACTTAATTACTTGGGCTGGTTTTTCAATCGACAGATAATTTTTATTCGTGGAATAAAAATGACGTCTGACAGTTTTTATATGAAAGAATTGTCAAAAATTCAAAATTATGCCTCCGATAAAACTATTTGAACTAAAATTGCAATCTCTACTACTCCTGTCTGCTAGCACACTGGCGCAGCATAAATATAGCATAAACAATGCTTCAGTAAAAACAATACACTTTGTATTACAAGGAAGGATACATCTATGAGGAATTATCGAATGAACCACCGACACAAATTGACTAATAAAATAACAAAAAACGAAATTAACTTCATTCTCTCCAACAAACCAAAGCCACTCGAAAATGTACTTACAAGACCTAAATAATATAACCTATTCTAGCGACTACAAATTACTACTAAATACATTTGAATAATGATGAAATCGGAAGAGAAACTGAACCACTAAACAGTATAAAAAAATCTACAAAAAAAAAACTACACAATGATGAATTGAAACATACCATAAAAATACATCAATAAATAACTCGTAGCGTCTAAATGTGAATCAAAAAAATATTTGAAGGCGTCACGTACAAGAAGAAATTGACGAAATACGAAAAACGCCAACTAATAGTACTGTATAAGACAACAAACAAGAGTATTAAAAATGAACATAAGCAGAATGAAAACAAGAGAAAACTTTCACATAACAAAAGGGAGCACAAAAAAATAATTCGCTTTATTAAAGGGGGAATAAATTTCAGGGTTAAAAAAAAAATTTTTTTTTGGGTTACTTTTAATTATTTCTCTAAAAATTGTTTCATTCCCAAAAGACTATCGGTGAAAAAAAATGCACTAAAATTAACACGGTATACGCATTTAGTTAAAAATACCAAAATTTAACTATAACAAAAGGTAAACAGCGTTTTTGTAAATATCCGTATCTATATGAGGGACCACGTAACTTGCTGCCGCTCCATATAACTCGCTAACTAAGATAAATTTAGCAAAAGGTCCGAAGACGGACCTTTCCCTCAATTAAGCAATTAGGGGTGGTTAAACCCTTTGAAAATTCAATAAACGTTCACTAACAGCAAAGAGTATTTAATAAAAAAAACAATGTTATAACATTTTAATATGTGCGTTGAGCTAGATAAAGCGCAACGTTATTTAATTATGTACATTAAATGAATAATCGTACTGCGAAAAACTGTTCGATACGAACTACGTTTATGAAGCACATGACGAAGCAGGTAGAGAAACTACTATCCCACCAGATTTTTTAAAAGTCACTGCGTTAGTACTATAGGCGACAAAGGTTCGGACGTTCATAGTAAAGTACACGGACGGCATGTCGTCGATGCGGCTCCGCGAATGTTACGATACGTTGCAAACGTGCCAAGGACCGTGTATTTGTTTGTATTTCAGACCGTAACTATCGTACACTAAAAAGTCAAAATACTATAAATTATATACTATATATATATATATATATATATAGTATATACTATATACTACTGTTTAAAGGAAAAAGATAACACAACAGGTATCTTTAATTTTCTCATTTTGTTCGTTTAATTTATGTGCAATGTACATGCCGAAAGGTAAACAAATATGGTGATGCCAAGATTGTAATAATTATATCTATACTTATAATAAATCTGTAGAGAGGTCAATTCTGTACATGAAATATATTTCCAAAATAACTATCAGGGGGTGATTAGGGATCGATACTGATGCCAAAAATGCAATCAGTAAAATTTTTGTCTGTCTGTCTGTCTGTCTGTCTGTCTGTATAACCGTTATAGAAACAAAAACTACTCGACGGATTTTAATGAAACTTGGTACAATTATTTTTCATACTCCTGAGCTGGTTATAGTATACTTTTCATCACGCTACAATCAATAGGAGCAGAGCAGTGAAGGGAAATGTTCGGAAAACGGGAGAAGTTACTCCATTTTTTACGCTTCCGTCGCGTGTGCAACCTTAATGGTTAAAGCTACACAGAAATCATGTATGCCGGAAATGTTCTCCTTAAAATTATATAAAAAATATCCCACGACAGCATATGTCTATCTTTTATGGTTGACTCACAATAACACGTGTAACTCCCGATAGCTTAGCAGTTCGAAGCTTTCTGATTATATTTGTCTACTCTTACATTTATAACACTCTCAGTCATTCTTAATTAAAAAAGTTAACATTATTAACTATTCCATAAAAAAGAATCATAGAAATCGGTATAGAAACACCAAAGTTATACATGAAATACGCTAATAATAAGCCATCGCGCGTGAATACTGAATCACGCTCGACGCGTCTCGCGCCTCGCGGCCGAAGGTATAAAAAGGCGGGGCGTCGAAACCCACAGGGCTTACGACAGTTTGCAATATCCTTTAATATACTGTCGAGGGGAAGATGGTTATAATTTCGCTTTACACCAAACTGATCCGCGTACAGGCGTAAGCTTCCGGGTAAACTATGTTGAAAGTTGACCCGTCCGGCACGTGAACATAAAGATTTCTAGAACTGCTAACCCGGGAAAGAGCGACGTACAATTGACCATGCGAGAAACAACTGACACCGAGATCTACTCCAGCAACACGAAAAGTTTGCCCTTGAGCCTTATTAACTGTCATTGCATAACACACCGATACTGGGAATTGCGTTCTTTTAAATTGGAATGGAAAATTATTTGGTATTATGGGAATTCTGGGAATAAAGACGGTTTCTCCTGCACCGCAACCAATTAAAATTTGAGCCTCGATTATATTTTGTTGCAACTGGGTTACTTTTAGCCGAGTTACACACAAGGAGTTACACGCTGACGGAGTCGCGGGCACAGCTATTAACAATAATATTGTGCGGTTCCGTATTGCGATATTTTTCAACAGTATTGTAGATTGGCATATTATATTTCCCTACTAAAATACGAAAGTTAATCTGTCTGTTACATCAAAACCACTGAACCGTGAGGAAGGACATAGGCTACTTTTTTTTACGAAAAACGGCGGAAACGTGGACGAAGTCGCGGGCAACAGCTATAGGTACTATATAAAATTATATATTCTGTCTGTAGGTATGTTACATTTTCACGCCTAAATCACTGAACGGATTTCGATAAAATTGCCTTCTAGCAGATGCCAAAGAGATAGATGGCATCCTGGGGAAGGACATACTTCTTATCCTTTCCGACATTCACGCGGGCGAAGCCGCGGGCAGAAGCTAGTGTTATAATACAATCTTGGAATCACCATATTTTTTTTTTTCAAAAGAAGCAATTTAGAGACTATAGTTAGTCTCTAATGTGCTTTTTTCATTAATATTTTAGGACATCAAAATGGAAATTATTTGGGGATAAGAGATTTAGAAATACCTCAATATGTATGTAATATAAAGAGCTGTGGTTGCCAGTGGTAACGGCCGCGACTAACATGTTGTAGGACGTAGGTTCGAACCCAAGCAGGCACTTTACTTTGTTTAAATAATTTCATCACCACTGCTCTCAAAACGGTGAAGAAAAACATCGTGAGGAAAGCGACAAATTCGAAGACTTGTGACATCTACCAACCCGCACTGGTCCCGCGTGGTAGATTACGGCCCGCTCCCTCTCTAGAGGGGGCCTGTGTCCCAGCAGTGGGAACATTATAGGCTGATTTTGTGTGTAATAACTCCGGTCAACGTATTCAAAACTAGTCAGTATAGAGGTTTTTTGCGACGGTGTAACGAGGTAAGAGTCTCATTAGGTATCACGATTGGCAAGATGCGCGTCAAACGCAGACAGCCCGCTTTTGGGCCACATCTCATTAATACTTGAAAGCTTCATGTTCAGAAAGTGACGTGACTCGGAGGTACCGTAATAGGTAAACGATGTCATATCGCAGAAAATATGCGTCACGTTGCTTGTGACGTGATAGACGATGCTTACTGCATTTGAAAGCTTTATTAATCGCAACATCTTATAAATTATAGTACTTACAAAAATCTGGTAAATAAAAACCGGTACTTGCCCGTGGTCCCCCAGTCTAGTTCCCCTTGGGGTACCACGAGCAAATATTTTTGCATGGGCAAATTATTTGGGCCGTGGTACCCCCGCTAATGGCTAGTGTTTGTTTTTATGTTAAATTGAAATGTTTGGAATAAGTGTACTACGTGAGCTCGACAAATGGATGTGCGAATAACACTTGTGCGACAAAACTGTAGGTACTGCGACTCTTCGACGTCAGAGGCACTCCGAGGTTCGGTTTGGTTAGGTTCCTTTAAACCTTGCAGACAGAAATAGGCCCGTCGACTAAGTCTTAATGATAGGGGTTAAAGTATGAAATTGCCGTTTTATTGTAATAGGTACTTCGAATTGACATAGACCTTCATGGTTTGAACTTTTTTCACATGGTACCAATGAAGTCCTTCTTTTAAAAAATGTGCAACATTCGATTATCGACTTTCAGTTGTTTTTTTTATTCAGCTTAGACAAGAAGGATGGATATCTACTTCGAAAATTCGAGTTATTTTTGAATACGTATTCCGACGCGGAACTAATGCGGCAGAAACAGCTCGCAATATCAATGTTGCGTTTGGAGAGGGGACTGCTAATGAACGCACCGTGCGATTTTGGTTTAAACGCTTTTGTGATGGAAACTTTGATTTGAAGAACGAACCACGTGGAAGACACAGGTGAATAACAATGAATTGAAACAGATGGTGGAAGCCGATCCGAGCCAAAATACCCAGGAATTAGCGGCATTGTTTAACGTTACCTTACCAACAATATAGAATCATTTGCATCAAATCTATAAAATAAAAAAAATATGAGAAATGGGTGCCTCATGATTTGACTGATCTGCAGAAAGAAACGCGTGTTGAAACTTGTGTTGCCTTGTTGAATCGATACAGAAATGAAGGAATACTGGATCGAATTGACCGTAAGCGAAAAATGCAATGGCTGACCCCAGGTCAAACGCCGCAACAGTGTCCTAAAGCAAAGCTTACCAATAAAAAGGTGCTGGTAACTGTTTGGTGGTCTCAGCATGGTTTTATTCACTATAGCTTTCTCCAATCTGGTCAAGCAATAGCGGCAGATGTGTGTGATGTGATGATTATTGTTCGGAGTTCCGGAGACTCCGAACAATGATAGCAAAACTAGCAGTGAAACAGCCCCGACTCATGAATCGATCTTCACCATTATTGCTCCATGATAACGCGAGACCTCATACAGCACGAGAAACCGTTTTAAAATCGCACGGTGCGTTCCATTCCGCCATGAGATCGCGCCGGAGGTCCGTCCGCTCCGCAGCGATTTGCCGCGGGTGCAGAGTTTCCCCCCGGCGTAGTGCCTCCGCGCGCCAGTCATGCAGGCGCGCGAGGACTATCGCCTCCCATGGCGGCAGTCCGGCAAAGAGGCTTGCCGCCTCGCGCGAGATCATGTGGTAGCCCCGGAAAAGTCAACCCTTCAGGCTGAAAGTTTAAATGACACTGTTTAGCACAATCTCCAACCACAACATGCGCATCGATGATCATGCGATCTTGTCGCAGTCACTGAATCAATTTGAAGGAGTACAACTTTTTAGATATTTTTTTATTACAAACGAAAGTACGACGGACATCCTACAATATTGACCCTGTCCCCACTTTTGTTTTTGATTCAATAGACATTACTTTTGTCTCATATTTTTTGTTACGGACTATAAAATAACAAACGGTTATTTCAAGTCTTAAAAACATGTAATTACCTGAAAAAACAATTGATCTCTCAACTAATAGGTACGAGTATAATATTAAACTTAAAACATAACATATCATTATGCCTGTAATCCTCTTAGGAGACATTTCGCAAGTTAGGTATCTAATAATTCCCCACATAGACGTGTAATACATAACATCACACACACCAATGTTTCCTGAAGCAGTAGGTGAAGGTACATTTGTAGGCTATAATAATACTTGCTTGTTTGTTCCCGGTATTGACAACCCTATTGCTACAAAAATTGGTACTATACCTTACTATTTTGAGATTGTAGGCAGGAATAAGCTTTTTCGTGAAAAACAGTCGTAAGTCACAACCCTTTAAAATATTGCACCAAAATATCGTTAGCATTTTATCTAAAAAAGAAATTTTAGAACTAACGTTGCTAGAATTACGAGACGCGAACAACGAACCCGATATTTTATGTTTTTCCGAGACTTTTATGCGTGCCGGAAACGAAAAATTTCTGAAAATAAATAACTTTACCTTGGCCACTGCATTTAGTAGAGACCAACAGAGAGGGGGAACCTGTATACTGGCAAAACAGGGCATTACTTATAATGAGCTTACTTGTGTTAAAAAATATTCAACGCTAAAGTCTTTTGAGGCCTGTGGCATTGAAATCCCATTGCATAAATTATTAATAGTGTGTGTTTATAGAACACCAACGTCTGACCCTAACGTATTCCTGAATAAGTTGGACCTATTGATGTGTGAAATACTCAAAAAATATGGTTCAAGTGTAAAAGTAGTTATTGCTGGTGACTTTAATATAAATACTCTGAAACCTGGGAAAGTCACTACCTATCTAACAGATCTATGTAATACGTACAAGTTGCAAATTCACATTAATGTCCCCACTCGTAAAGACTCTTGTATAGACCACATATTAAGTAACATCAAGACTACATCTTCTAACGTCTTACCTCTTCACTTATCTGACCATAACACAGCACAACTGTTAGAATTTCCGGTAAAAGAGCAAAGTTCAAAGTGTAAATCATACTTTATTTGTAGGAAAGATTACTGCAACGAAAATATAAAAAAATTCAAAGAATGTCTAACAAATTTAACATGGTCAGATCTCCACGTAGAATCTGACCCAAATAACGCTTTCAATCTATTCCATGATTTTTTATGTTTAATATATAATTTATGCTTTCCAAAAATTAAAATAAAGATTAAAAACTCTAATGCATTTAAGCAAAAATGGATCAGTAAGGGTCTTAGAAATAGTTGCAAAACTAAACGATTTTTGCGATATCACTATTACAAGAATAAAACATTATCATACAAAATAAGATATCAACAATATTCAAACATATTGAAAAAGTGTATTTATAAATCAAAAATGAATTCTAACATAAATTTTATTAATAATAGCAAAAACAAATGCAGAGCCACGTGGTCGGTTATTAATCATGAATTTGGGAATGCGAGATCATGTATTAATACTTTTTCTGAAATTAGATTAGATAAGCAAGTACTGACAAATCCCACTGACATAGCGAATGCTTTTAATAATTATTTTATTGACTCGACTAATACCTTGACATCCAAAAATCAACATTATTGTAATGCCACTAATTATATGTCAATCTCTAACTCCATTTTTCTTAGCTCCATGACTGAAGATGAAGTTAAAAAGGAAGTAATGGGGTTAAACAACACTAACTCTGAAGGTTATGATGGAATAAACACAAAAATAGTTAAAGCGTGCAGTACAGAATTAATTCCTATTTTGACATTTTTAATTAACCTCTCGTTTTCGTCAGGTACTTTTCCTGATGCTCTAAAATTATCAGTCGTAAAGCCACTGTACAAAAAGCACGATAAAAATGACGTCAAAAACTATCGCCCGATCACACTTATTCCCATACTGTCAAAGGTTTTCGAGAAATGTATGCTCAAGAGACTGGTCGACTTTTGTAGCAAATTTAATATTATATCAAACGAACAATTTGGATTCCAAAAGCACAAGTCAACCACACAAGCAATATTTACTCTTGTGAGCAATATCCTGAGTAACTTAAACAATAACAAATTAACAACAGGTCTATTTTTCGACCTGTCACAAGCTTTTGACTTTGTAGCACATGACGTATTATTGAGAAAGTTGGAAAACCTGGGTATAAGAGGAGTTGCACTGCAGTGGATTTCGTCTTATATAAGTGATCGAAAACAATACGTTGTTATAGACAAAGTAAATGAAAACTTACTTACTTCCTACTATTCAAACTCTAGGGTAAATAAATGTGGCGTCCCTCAAGGAAGTGTATTAGGTCCCATATTATTTTTATTATATGTAAATGACATACCACTGGTGACTAATCATACATTTATATTATTTGCAGATGACATTTCAATTATCGTGACATCTGATAAAAAATCAATATCTGATCATGAAATTGACATTAATAATACTATAGACAAAATTTTACAATGGCTACAGATTAATAAATTAAAAATTAATTTAGATAAATCAAATTACATACAATTTAATAAATCGAAACATGCCAAATACAATTTTAAACTTAATATTGACAGACTCAAAGAAGTAACGCAAACCAAATTCTTGGGTGTACTCATAGATCAAGACTTAAATTGGAAAGTACATTTAGATGATTTATGCAATAGGATTAATAAATTTACTTACGCCCTCAGACAAGTAAAGAACGTAACAAACGTAAAAACGGCAGTTACTACATACCATGCATATATTGAATCAATTTTAAGTTACGGACTTATTATGTGGGGGAACAGTACGGATAAAGATAGAGCATTCATTGCACAAAAGAAGTGCATCAGGGCCATATGCGGACTTCGTCCTGACGAATCTTGCCAATCATTTTTTAAGAAGTTAGGTCTGTTACCACTTCCTGCACTTTACATATACGTAATCTGTAAGTTTGTCTACAGTAATAAGGGATTGTTCAAAAAAGCATATGAAGTAATCACTCGTCCAACAAGGGATCCACACAGACTTGTAACAAAGGATAATCCCAAATCAGCCAAGTATGCTAAAAGCTGCCTTGTGATGTGTGTACGCATATACAACAAAATCCCTAAAGAACTAAAATGTATAAATAATGCTAATTCATTTAAAAACAAGCTGTATAAATGGCTGAATGGACATAATTTCTATGACATTAAGGATTTCTTTGACATACCTTTATAATATAACTATTAATTTGAATTATTTAATTACTACTTACTGTTATTTTGACATCATAATTATTTTGCATGCAATTGATACATATTCTGTATAGCTAAACATGTGGACATTGTATTTAAATAAGACTGTAACACCATTATACCATGTTTAAGGCAAATAAAGACTTATCTTATCTATCTTATCTTCCTTCACAATGAAAGAGATCGAAGATACCCAAAAAGTGTCAGTATATATACGTATTAGTAATATATACAACTGGTATAATTAGCCGTTTAGTTAACCGCCTAGCCTTTTAAATAAACGGCGGCCGTTCAACTAATGATAATCATTAGTTGAACGGCCTGAATGATATTCAATAAATTATAATTTAGGTCGGAACTGTAACCAATCACGTGCGAGCCGCATTGGTCTCAGTAACTAAGCCAGGGCACCCCCACCAAATGGGTTAGGTTAAAACTGTGATCAACCGCGTGCGAGCCGAGAGAGCGAAGCGAGGCAAGCACTACTTCCAATGGCCAGGCGGTTGACTAAACGGCTAATTTAATCAGTTGGCTGCGACATATAACATCAACAATAAAATCACTATTAATAATTACATTATGTATGTCCTACTAGGGCGTCCCCTCCCGGCGTTTGCACGCATATCTGCTATACTAATCCCTTTTGTTAGTCGCCTTTCATTCATCCTCTCAACGTTCTCAACCATCTAAGCATACTCTTTAAAATTTTTGACACTACATCTTCAGAACACATCTAGACTTTAAATTTTAAAGTATAGATCTGACGACTTTAAATGTTTATCTACGAACATTGCAAATTGCAACAATTTTTATTTATAATGGGTGTGAAAAGATTCTGGAAGCTGCGAGAGTCGCATATTCTTCGCATCAATTCAGCTCAAACAATTACTTCAAATGCTTTTTCAAAGACAGAGTCCATATATCGTATTGGTAAAATGTAACTTTTAATGGTAGTAGAACAACGGTTGTCTGATATGGTTTTGGAAAAGATGGTTCCCTGAAGTGCGATGACATCACGGCAAAAGTGGACCAAAGAAACCTCTTCAACACAAACACATATTCAACAATTAGTTACTAATTTTAACTATTGGTTGAAGTAATTACGGATCAAGAAATTGGCCCTTAGTGTTGTACCGTCGACCTTAATGCACCACGTACCTAACGTGTGGCCACGAGGCATCAGAGACGAGGTTTTTCCTGGAAAGGACGACAGAGTGCAAGTGGTGCAAGTGCGAACGCAGTTAGGTTGCCTAAAAGACCTGTGGCACGCGTCGCTTAGATCTCCTTGAAATAGGGTGTTGCTATGTAAGCGACGCAACTCGCTTAAATACTTTTTATTAAAAACTTTTTTGGAAAGGGTCAAATACTGTACATTTTCTGGTGTTGTCGTGTGTGTTAATTTTTTTGTGTTGTCTGTCATCGTCGATAAAAACGATCGTATCTACTCATTGACTTATATATTACTCTACTATTTTTGTTTGACATTTTTGCCAGTTAGTCAATTTAAATTAACGCCATCTATCTTCCTCTAAAGGAACTAAATCGAATGACAGTCATTCGGTTAGGAACGTCAAGTAATAACTTGGGGATGGTTAGTTCGGAGTGATGGCAATACCGAACGCATGACCGCGTTCCTAATTTCTAATCTATCTAGATCTTAGGCATCCTAGATTATTTTGTGTTCCTAAGTTTGTGAACCGTAATTACAAGTGTAAACCAAAGTTTGGCGAGTATTATTTCGGAACTCCAATGATGTCTCAACCAACTGATGACGAATCCCCGTCAAGCATAATTTAAACAACATCCCGACGTCAATCATTGGGCAGTTGCTCGCCAGACACAACACCCGTCTGGTCGGAGGATCCTCCCTTTTCTATGGAGGATGAGTGAATTTTACACCCTGTTCCTCATACCTTTATAGAACAATAATATGACGTGACGTGACAAAACTGGGTGATGGGACGTACTCGTCTAGTCCAGGTGATTGTATTGAGAGACACATGTTGTCCGGTCATAAGTTGAGATGGTTGGAGGGATGCATGATTTCAGTGTCTGATGTAACGGTGTCTAACGGTGATTACTAAGACTACTGGGTCATGGGTATTGTGAGTCATCAACTACATACGAGTACATCCTGATCGTCAGTATGGACGAGCTGATAGAGACGCCAGTGATTGCGACTTTCTCTATTCCATAATAACTTTATCGAATGAATGCCCGAAGACAGTGTATCGGAATAGCAGTGCCGGCGCAGCAAATGGCGCCGCCTAGTTTTGGTTAGAAGTTACTGGAATCATCGAAGAGGTCGGATAAGAGTGACACTAACTTATTACTTTCAATCTAGCAGAGCTTCGCATCGATGGGTGCGTGGCCGCTGTCTTCTGATGATAGATGACAACTTCTGAGAACTAATACGACCACTTTTGGTTCATCTATCCTGCGCCGTTATATTTAATACTAAGCACACAAATGTACTGAGGCGGACTTAATGTCTTAGGTGTTTTCTGCCAGTCAACCTTCAGGTGATGCAAACTGGTGCAATAATTTTTTTTTAAATAAATGTTGTCAATATAACCTTATCTATCTAATACTTATATGTATGTAAAGAAAATCAGTCGCTCTTCTTAAGTTTGGTTTGCCTCGTTATCAAAAGAGGCTATCTACCACGCCTACCACAGACGAGGAGATGAGATGATAGTTGTGACACTGACAGTTGATCTTCCACGCTAAGCTTTTCCTAAGGAAATAACAAGACCCGAAATAAAGGCTTTAAATGTTGTTTCTTTCGTTTTTACAGGTAATTAAATAAATTGTTTAGATGATGTATGTAATACCTATTTTGTTGTAACATATTTTAAATTAAAACTTTCGTTTTTACAGAGAAACGCAATTACGTCTTTGTTTCACTATTACCAATTGGTTTGAAGTAGAAATAACAAACATCATTATAAAACAACATTTTCTGCATTTAATTCAAGAAACATGGAAAAGTTGAGGTTTGATTTTGTTGTAAAACCAGCGACAGATGGAAAATCAAACATAATGTGCATAGCCTCAATAGCAACACCACATGGACAGATCTTTGGAATACCAGCTGAATACCAACCTGTGAATTTACATCAAACAATTATAAACACTCCCAACTATGCCAAAGTAAAAAAATCATTAAATAAGAGACATCAAACAAGGAAAATATGGATAACTATGACGGATGAAATATCAAAAATATATTTGGATGAAGAAAAAAACTTGCAGTTTAATGATTTTTACCTAGAAGAAATAATGGAAAAAACTAATAATGATGAATCTATACCTAGTGGGTCAAATCAAACAATAGAAAAACTGTTGGAGAAGTTACTTAAAGAAAAACACCAAAAATCAGAAACACAAAATTTAGGGAAAATCGCAAAGGATTTCATGATTGAGAACTTCACTGGAAGAAATTCAAATGCTTACCAGTGGATTAAGGATTTTAACAAAGAATGTGAACGTTTTCAAATTAACGAAGACAAAAAGAAAATTGAAATTTTAAAAAACTTTATGGAACATTCCAGTGTAAATTGGTACAGCTGTATGCTAATGAAACTAACAGTGGAATCGGAATGGAACAAATGGGAGAAAAACTTTTGCGAGACATTTGCAAACAAGGGATGGTCTCCCATTAGATATGCTCTGTCCTTTAAATATCAAGTAGGTTCCTTGCTTGAGCATGCTTTGAAAAAAGAAAAATTATTACTGGAAGTAAGAAAAACAATAGATACTGGGACACTTATAGACCTTATAGCAGCGGGCTTACCTAACTATGTGACTGATAAAATTGACAGAGGAACATTACAAGAAACAGAAGATCTATATAATGACATAGGAAAACTGGAACATCTTGTTGAGAAGAATAAATATGATAAAAAAAATTACAAAACTTCTGAAACAAAAATAAAAAAAAATGAAGAAAAAATGCCATGCCAAATCTGTGCTAACGGGAAGAAAGGGAAACGTTACCATCCTGAGGAAGAACGCTGGTTTAAAGAGAAAAATCAAAAAACAGTTGTGAAAACTGTAAATAACTCAGAATTGGAAATTGAGCTAAATGAGAAGAATCCAAAAAACTAGAAGTGCCACCATTAATAAAAATAAATTTACTATTAAATGACACTTTAAATGTATCAGGAATTTATGGCTCAGGCTCAAATGTGTCATTAATAAACGTCAAATTGCTGAAGATACAACAAAAAAATACAAGTGATATGCAAATGGTAAACTTAAAGACTATTAATGGTGTGAAGAAAACAAAAGGTATGGTAACACTAAAAATTAAAATCTACAATATTGAAAAAATAGTGGATATTTTTGTTGTAGACAGTGAAAATTTTAATTATGACTTCCTGGTTGGTTTGGATTGCATAAAAAAATTCAAACTAATACAAAACGAAGAATTAAAAAACATACAATATAGTATCCCAAGGGCAAAGAAGACAACTTCAAATGAAGATTGTTACAAAAAGGATTACAAAAATAAAAACCACACAAAAAACGGTATTACAAATTTAACAAATGTCAATATTCCTGATGTACTAGGTGACAAAATTAAAGAGGTAAGTTTTTTATGCTCAGAAGTATCAACACAAGAAAGTAAACACATAAACAAATGTGAAATAAATTTCAATGAACATATAAATTTAAATGAATTTGAAATATTAGTAAAACATCTTGATTCACGTCAACAATCACAAATAGATAAGTTGATAGAGAAAAACCAACCGGTATTTGCTAAAGACAAATATGACATAGGCACTGTGCGAGATTATGAAGCTCATATTGATTTGATAGTAGATAAATACTGTTACAAACGCCCGTACAGATGCACAGCTGAAGATAGAGCAGAAATAGAAAAACGAATATCAAAACTATTAAATAAGAATATGATCGAAGAATCTTACAGCCCATTTGCTGCACCAGTCACTCTGGCATATAAAAAAGAAGATGAAAAAAAAACAAGGTTATGTATAGATTTCAGAGAATTAAACAAAATTGTTGTACCTCAATCACAACCATTTCCATTGATAGAAGACTTAATGATAAAAACTGTAAACTGCAAATATTTTTTACATTGGACATAAATTCAGCATTTTGGTCAATACCTTTGAAAATCCAAGATAGGCACAAAACTGCCTTCGTTACACAAGAAGGCCATTTTCAATGGACTTGCCTCCCATTCGGTTTAAAGACTGCTCCAGCAATTTTCCAAAGAATATTGAGCAACATCCTAAGAAAATACAAACTCACTAGTTTTGCAGTAAATTTTATAGATGATATCATAATATTTTCGAAAACTTTTGAAGAACATTTAGAACATTTATCAAGATTACTTGAAGCAATACAAACAGAAGGTTTTAGACTAAAATTTTCGAAATGTACTTTTGCAAGTACTTATGCAAAATATTTAGGACACATAATAGAAAATAATTCAATCAGACCTCTGAAAGATTATTTAACTACTGTCAAAAACTTTCCAGTTCCAGAAACAAAAAAAAATATTCGTCAATTCCTAGGAAAAATAAACTTTCATCATAAGTTTGTACCACACAGTGCAATTATCATGGACCCATTACATAATCTATTAAAGAAAGATGTGAAATTCATCTGGTCTGCAGAATGTCAGGAATCATTCGATAAAATAAAAGAATTGTTATGTACAAAACCAATTCTGAAAATATATGACCCGGAACTACCAATCAACATTTACACGGATGCTAGTATCAAAGGAGTGGGGGCGGTGTTAAAACAAGAAGATCAAAACGGAGACATTAAGCCAGTTGCTTATTTTTCAAAAAAATTAACAGAAACTCAAAAGAAAAAAAAAGCAATTTATCTAGAATGTCTGGCAATAAAAGAAGCAGTGAAATACTGGCAGCATTGGCTTATGGGAAAAGAATTTATAGTATACTCAGATCATAAACCATTAGAAAATATGAATATCAAGGCTAGAACTGACGAAGAACTAGGTGATTTGACATATTATTTATCCCAATATAATTTTAAAATAAGATATAACCCAGGAAAATTAAATCAAGAAGCAGACTGCTTAAGCAAAAACCCAGTTCTAGAACCACACGACAATACTGATGACTTTTTAAAAGTAGTAAATTTATTAAACCTAGAAGATATAAAAAAAGACCAAGACACTAATCAAGACCTACAAAATGGAAAAACCAAACTTACATTTGAGAATGAAATTTACTACAAAAAGAATAAAACAAAGGAAAAAATTGTACTTTCAGAGGAACTAAGCCAAACGCTAATAAAAGATGTCCACAACACATACTGCCACATTGGAAGAACCCAGATGGCAAATAAAATAACACCATTCTACACAGCAAAGAATATCATCGCAAACATTCAACAAATTTGTGATGAATGTGAAATTTGTATCAAAAACAAATCAAGAAGGAAGTCAAAATACGGCTTAATGTCACATTTCGGTCCGGCAACACACCCATTTGAAATTGTATCAATTGATACCATTGGAGGCTTTGGCGGATCTCGGTCAACAAAAAAATACCTACATGTTCTAGTTGATTATTTCACAAGATACGCTTATATTCTCACATCAAGAAATCAAAGTTCCAATGATTTTATAAAACTAATAAAAAATGTGACACGAAGCTATAACATTGATATGTTATTAACGGATCAATACCCTGGCATAAATTCCAAAGAATTTAAAGAATTCCTAAGGAGAAAAAATATAAAGATAGTTTTCACTGCTGTTGATACACCATTTTCAAATGGTCTTAATGAAAGGCTAAATCAAACTATAGTAAATAAGATAAGATGTACAATAAATGAAAGTGATAAGAAAACAGCATGGACAACTATTGCACAGAAATGTGTCGAAAAATACAATGAAACTGAACACACAGTTACGAAGTTTGCCCTGAAATATCTTCTGGAAGGCGAAAATGTGAATATTCTACCACTTGAATTGAAATCAAGATGTTCAACAGAAGATCTGAAAAGAGATAGAAAACTAGCCTTCAAAAACACAATAAAATCTCACAATTAAAATAAAAAAATATTCGACCTGCACAGGGAAGAGTATAAATTAGAAGTGGGAGACCGAGTCTACGTGGAAAATGGAAATCGCTTAAATAGAAAGAAAATGGATGAATTGAGGATTGGACCGTACAGAATTCTGAAGAAAATATCCAATACAATCTATGAAGTTGATACCGGACACAAGAATACGGAATCCAACCTCTACCATATTACAAAACTATCTCCAGTGTTAGTTAATAAATAAACA
The DNA here is from genome assembly GCA_949629185.1 of Apamea crenata. NCBI lineage: Eukaryota > Metazoa > Arthropoda > Insecta > Lepidoptera > Noctuidae > Apamea > Apamea crenata. The sequence continues at coordinate 13,074,759 of OX451351.1, read as the reverse complement.
ATCACAAGCGATTGTTTCTCTTTGAGGGGGGAGATGTAAAGAAAATCAGTCGCTCTTCTTAAGTTTGGTTTGCCTCGTTATCAAAAGAGGCTAACTACCACGCCTACCACAGACGAGGAGATGAGATGATAGTTGTGACACTGACAGTTGATCTTCCACGGTAAGCTTTTCCTAAGGAAATAACAAGACCCGAAATAAAGGCTTTAAATGTTGTTTCTTTCGTTTTTACAGGTAATTAAATAAATTGTTTAGATGATGTATGTAATACCTATTTTGTTGTAACATATTTTAAATTAAAACTTTCGTTTTTACAGAGAAACGCAATTACGTCTTTGTTTCACTATTACCAATTGGTTTGAATTAGAAATAACAAACATCATTATAATTGTATATATTTTATTAATATTGATTGCTGAGTTTGCTGACCACCTTCGTGACTTCTTTATAACACATTTATGTAGGTACTTGATATACTTAAGTAAAATTGATTCTAGCTCTTGTGTGTGGAATGTTCACGAGAAAGCCATGCCCTTATAGTAGAAATTCAAAAAGCACTTTTAATGTATTTCTACAAAATTCGGTTTGGATACTATCCATACAATCCAACCAGAATTTTAATGGATTGTTTAGACGACTTCACTTCATATCAGACGAGCTTTCTATCAGCTTGTAACTGCTTGCTAAATCATACACGGAATACGGATGGATAACCCGACGTTGATTTATGGTGATTGTGATATTGGTGATCATTATGTTGTATACCCTAGCAATGCAGTGAGTTGATTGATTTGCGCTAGGCCCCACATACTCATTGAAATGTCGTTTACAACTTTACATTATTGTTCGTTCCCTAATGTGATCAAACTCTTGTGATTATTCAGAATATTATTGACTTAATTTACTTGCATCTCCTTGCGCACATACCCGCACGCACAAGAGTCTGTCACCGCTGACCGCTGAAGTTCTTTGTGTAAAGCTTCGGTTTCCTACAAAGACATTAAATTATTTCCTTAATTTCCTCAGAAAGCAGTGAACGGTCACACATTAACGGCTGTCCAAATAAAAAGCATTTTTTGACATTTTATGCCAAATACTGGTGAACAGATTCTGATGACGCTTTTATTGTAACGGGACCGCTTTCCTATGAAACCAAAACTTTAGCAGTAGCTCGGACTAGAGCTTATTGCGTAGATAACTATGACATAACTTGCGATATGTAGTTCCTATAAGTAGATCTACTATGAGTCCGGCTGCTAGTAGTGGAAATGTTCTCATGATCTCTATGCGGTATCATCATCATCATCTGCCGAGCGTTTTCCCAACTATGTTGGGGTCGGCTTCCAGTCTAACCGGATGCAGCTGAATACCAATATTTTACATGAAGCGACTGCCTATCTCTATGCGGTATCAATATTTAAAAAAAGTATGGTGTAGTAATAAAAAATACACCGAGCTTGCACTCGTTTCCTTCGAATTCTACTCATTGTGTGTGGTTTATAACCGGCTACGAATAAAATCCTGGATGGTTGTGATTTTTTTCTCCCTCGCTCACGCTTTGCGCACATTCACAATAGCTTGTTGGGTACAAAGACTCGTAATGAATTTAATGATTATGTATGCAGGATTTTTCGGATGTGGCCCGCGGTGTCTCTTCTAGCATTAAGATTTTTATTATCGCATGACATTAAAATTATTGGTCACATCGTAAACTAAGTACCTACTACTACCCACCTACGTGTACCTATTACTTTAAATAGGTACTAGTGGCCCGATCCAGCTTACATCGGGTAATAAAATAATATGACAGGGAATTTAAGTATGTTTTACTGATCCTTCATTCCTAACTCAACCACAGTCACAATGCTATAAAACAGAACAAAAGGTTGGGTCTCGAAAAAACCAGCTGCGGATCTAACGGATTTATCAATCTAAAACCTGGAGAGCAGAACCCAATGTTCTTTCTCACAACCGGCATGTCTCTTTGTTTCACAGCTAGTGAATTGGATTTGCGTGCCCTATGTGTCGTTCCGCTCACGCAAAGAAAGACGACATCGCCCTGAATGAAAAGTGATGAATGATATCGGGATACCTAAAACCGACCCCAAAAATGAGCTCTACCCGTTGGCTGGTAACTCTTCGAGAAAAAGCCTTAAATTGCCAACAGCGAATACCAAATTCAGCTTCACCTTCAACTACGTCGTACACAAGGCCACCTCAAGTAACTATCCTAGAGAGAAATCCCGTACGCAAAATACGCGCATTAACGTGGAGTTGCGGACACCAGCCGGTATTACAGTGAAATCACCAAGACATAAAAAAATATCAGCCGCACCTATTATTAATAAATCCGTGGATAAATCACATCTCCTTAAAATAGTAGGTACAGTGTAAAGTTGATCGCTCTAAAAACAGATTTCACGAATTTATTACTCTCTTTTTTTATTTGCACGGAGGGCCAATATGTCATTGAACAGTTGTCCGATCTGGCAAGGAGGTCAAGCTTATTTCGGTATAGACATCTTTCAATTCTCGATCGGCATAGCTATTCACAAAGGTACGATTCGGTACCGTATGGACAATGACACTTATTCGATAACCTGATTTCTAAGCTTATGGACTAGCATAACACAGATCCGTGCCAAAAGGTTTTTTTTAACTGATTGTATTGGTGCGTATAGGCGGAAAGCTACAGAATGGTAGTCAGAAGCCTGGCTATGGACAGAGTATCTACCTCGACGCGCGAATCGTGCACTTTGAAATCGCTATATAAAGCTACTAGCTGCGCCCCGCGGTTTCACCCGCATAAGTTTCGATCCCGTGGGAATGTCGGGATAAAAAGTATCCTATATGTTAATCCTGGTTATAAACTATCTGTGTGCTAAATTTCGTCAAAATCTGTTCAGTAGTTTTTGCGTGAAAGAGTAACAAACATCCATACATCCATACAAACTTTCACGTTTATAATATTAGTAGGATTTTGAAATCGTGATCGTAGTTAATATGTCAGTGTATTTAAGACTCCGTAATGTCGCATTGCGAGCAATCAACCGTACGCAGCTTGTTATTACCCGTAGCTATTTATCGTCAAGAATTTGCTACATTAATTTAACGTCATAAGAAAAATCGCGAGTTGACGCGACTGTCTAGTGGTAAATCGCGTCTGTGTGAGAGTTTTTACCGTCCGTGGTGCATCTGAGATATTAATTATTATTGGTGAAACTGGTCGTCTGCGACACAGCTGTCTACGCGAGTGAGCAGGTTCAAAATGCTACATACATACAAGTTTATAATTATATTGAAATAGGTTTAAAAAGCTATTATTGTATCCATACATTGATTAAAAAAAACAACTTTTGTACACACGACGACTTATCAAGCTATAGATTTCCAGTTGTAGCTGACCTCGCATTGTAGGTATAGGCTTTTCGTACAATGAGTAGTCAGCTTATACTGGAAATGTGTAGCTTTATATCTCGTGGTCTGTACGTGTTTAGAGTAATTGTGCAAAGATCTTTTGGCGCGTGGCCAAAATTAGAACTAACGCCGCGATCTTGCTTTTTTAGTTAAATTCAAAATTAAATTCAAATTCTTTATTGCTAACTAATTGTAAAATTTTGAAGATGTTAACAATAGGTAGGTTCTTAGAACTCAGTTGCCTGTTAGGCAAAAAATAAATAAATAATAAGAATATACATACATTTATATCACATTATATTCAGTATCAACAATCATTTCAATATTATATAATTATTTTTCTTCAAGGAATTCTTTTACAGAGTAATATTGTCTTTTTAATCAGGAAGTATTTTAGTTTTATTTTAAAAATACCAATAGAATGTAGGTTCTTAATGTCTGTCGGTAACTTATTGTATATTTTTATGCCCATAAAAAAAATACCTACTATTCCTATACAGTGTGGCGATTAGGTTATCACATGAATTGAAACCACGTATCCTACATAACGTACCTATATTAAACATACACAATTAAAAGAATTAATAACAATTAACATTTTAGTCGTGGGACCTTTTTTCGTTTCAGTATTTACCTAACAACATTAAACTTAATTTGTGTTTACTTATTAACAATAACATAAAGTTTGTGTTGAATTCTTGATACCATTGCCTCACGCGTGTCTAGTGACTTATTATCAAGGATGGTTTATTTCATGACAATTTTTACGCTAATTATTTTATTTGTTTTTTGTTTTCTATTTTATTATTTTATCAGACTTTTAACAACTTGTAATGACCGCTGTATTGTTTAATGTGATAACCTAATCACAACTCTGTATACTGCAGTGTAGGATGTTTTATTGCGTAGGTAGAGTATTTTTTAGTCTACTGCTTGTTAGTGTGTCATAGCTACTGATGTTTGATTTAACTAAAATTGAGGCCTCGTAGATATAGCAGGGAGGGATAATATCTTGAGGTTTACGAAATGAGGTTTACATGACCCTGTTTGGTGTATCCCATATTATAATTGATCTGATACCCTTTTTTTGTGCCTTGAACGCAATTTCTTTATTAGTTGAGTATCCCCAATATAGTATCCCATAAGTTAGAGTGGATCCCACATAGGCATGATAAGCACTAAGTAGTGTGGTTTACCTAAAATTATTTGTGTCTATTTCACAAATGTTTACCAACAGGGGGGCGCCCCTGTCAATGTCATTCTGGCGCCAAAAGATGCATGTACACACGCCAGTAGGTCAAGCTACCCGAAACTGTCAAATTTTCCCAATCAACCTTGAACCTTAAGGCCTTAGCGATAAAGTTGAAAATCCATTAAAGAAATTTGACAGATTGTAGTAGCTTGATGTGCTGGCATCTGTACCTCTCTAGTGGTTATCAGCATAGTAGTTTGAAGCAACTGAAGTGAAATCTGACTTTCGCGGCTCAACGATTGCAATACTGATAAGTATGGATCAGTGGCCACACGAGCAGAGAATGATTAGGCCTACCCTGGCACTAACCAAAACTAAAAAAGTAAAACAAACTACACTAATAAAAGTAAAAAAACTTTAGAAAAACAGAAAGAAATGAAACAATTTAAAGATGTAACTTTACAATGACTTTTGAACTAGAAGAAACCAAAGCAAAAATCAATGATATTAACAAAAGCCTACGTAAAACAAGCACCAAAAACCAGCAGTAACCACAAAAACACAAAATATCAGGACGCTCTAAAGATCTCATAGAAAGAAGACAATAGATTCAAAAAAACGAATTTAAAACAAAAGCTATGAAAAACGAACTTAAGGCATTGTATAAGCTTACCAGTAAATACATGAGAAGCGACTACCTAAATCACAGAAAAAGACCCCTACAAAGGCATCTGAAAACCACTGGAAGCTTTAGAAAGGCGTCTGAAAAAGCTTAAAGAAGGCTCGTAAAGAGCTACAAATACAGGTGACTCGGATCGCCAGCTTGGACAACCTAGGAAAACATCTCATAGCAGCACTGGCATCACTAAATGAAGAACAGGATAAACAGAATAAGATAAACTCAAATGGCCAAGTAGCAAGCCAGATACGAATATAGTGAGCAGTGACATCATCATCATCATCATCAAAACAATATTTTCGATCCTTTTAATCTAATAACAGGGCAAGGCTTTCACAAAAAGTACCTCCATAGATTTCATGCAATACTCGTATAAACCAGTCTCTAAAAATTTGCTATCACGGCGATTGATATCGGTATGCAAACATTTCTTCGTGGCATACCTACTAGGACTACTAAAACATTTTTTCTTTACATCTTCTTTTTTCCGACATCTTCAAGCAGTTACATTTCAGGTCACACCAAATATAAAATAATATTATTTGTTAGCATTTTTTTTTTTTTCAACACAAATCTTCAATTTTGTTAGGAAGATCATTTACCTGGATCATCAATTTCTAATACACTAGAGCTGCTCTTGATGCATACTGTTGCAACTGTTTGGTGGGTAGACGTACCTACTGTCGGCTAATATGTGCACATGTACCTTTTTTTTGGGTCGGAAATCATCAGATGGGATGATCTCCCGCTCTGGGCGGAGCGGGAGGGCGTGTCAGACTTTTACTGACCCACGGTACCCGTGGAGCGGGAGGGCGTGTCAGACTTTTACTGACCCACGGTACCCGTGTTCCTTCAGTTGCCTTTGTCAGGGCCCACGGTGTCTCTTTCGAACAACTCGCGGCCCTAGTGGACCCCGTCAGTTAGTGCTCACATCTCTTTGAGCGCGGTTGGAACACAAGGCGCCGTCGACCCGGGCCTGGTACTTTCCTGGCAGCAAGCTGCCCATTGCTCGCCGCCCGCAAGCCCGTGCCTGCGGTGGCCGGGAGTCGGTTGTTGACTCCCGACGTACAGGGCGTCTCCTACGGCGACTAGGGACGTGAGGGCGCAGAGATTGCCTCTCCTTCACGTGCTCCGCCTCCTCCTTTGTGAGCATTACTGCTTCGCAGAAGGTGTCAGCTTCCCATGCACTCTCGGTGCACATGCACCTAATATCTGTCGTGTGGTATTCATCTTTGGCACGGTATCAAAATGAGAGGTGGAGCGATCGGCATTATGCAACTTTTTTGTTCGGTAAACCAGAATGCGTGGTCGGGCCGACAGGGGCTGCCTTACGGTTTTCCGAACAAAAAGTGGCGCGCGACGATCGCTGGGTCAAACTTCGGGTGACTAGAATAATTTTCATTTCGTTTTTGAGAGTAATGTCAGTAGATATTTCTTGATACACCATGTAGGTATCCGTTGTTCAAGCCTCCTTTGTGACGTTACTAGTCTGTTGAATGAACAGGAAACGGCGCCGGCGCGAACCACAATGATGGATATTGTGGGCGCGTCACATATACGCGTGACTAATCGCGGGAAGGGCACTTAGCCAGCTCATAAACGCGCTTCACTATGGGCATTTCTTAGTACGGTCTATAAACTTTGATCATTGCTACTTATGGTAATACCTATAGGTAGGTACCTATTTTAATACAGCCTACTTCTTTTATTCTAAAGTCCCGATTGAGCCCATTCAGGTATCGCAGAGTTGCGACCCATGTATCATAGATGTTTTGCGTACAGACTTGAGACGATCCCGAAGATAGTGCCTTTGCTTAAAATATTTGCTACCTACCGAGATTACCTCTAGGTACTTATTACTATGATCCAAATAGAATTTAGCCATTAACTCTTAAATCATGTCTTTATTAGATATATCCATTTGCGGCAACTATTCAAATTGTACAACCAGCTTTTGCCCGTGGGGACAAAACTATCATAATTATGTCCTAACCTAGGTCATGGTGTACCTGAGTCCTTATTCAGCTGCTGAGGCGTGAAAAGGTAACACAGACAGAAGTACTTTGGATATGGATGTGGCATTCGGCATGTGTATTTATAGTGATTAACTCAAATGGATCAAAAATATTGACGTCGCCCCTTTTCGGGGTTTTGTTTTTAAATCAGCCATTAGCTCTAATGGCTGGCTTACAGTTTCCTTAGGTAACACTCGCGATACACGGTACAGGGAGCTTAAACAAAATAAATGTCAATTTTCATCGTTTATTTCATTTCTAACATGCAATCATATTTAAATTAATAATTGAATTACACAACACCGATACATATAGATAAGTAATGTTAAAGCAATGAGATTTTACAAAAAGCGAAAATCTTGTTTGTTTCGTACGCTAAACCAGCTAAGTCTTGGATCATCCACGTTCTTGAACGCAAAGGTCACAAAACGACAAAAAACAAGTAGGTTATCATAATAATTATATAGGTAATATCAGATCTCATAATCAAAACAATTAGGTTAATACAAACAATTTATGATAGAAAGCCAGTTATGCACTTACAAGTGTGCATAATCATAATCAGCCGTTCTATTCTGTGAACATCTCACCGTAAAAACTTGGGTGAAGTGAGCTGTATTTCCACATGATGCTACGGATCGCTACGGATTGACAGTATTAACAGCTCATTTGAAGTTCACTTCACCTAAGTAGGTACTCACGGTGAGATTTTTACAGAATCGATCGGCAGATCCTATAACGCTTCCACTACACAGGCCTGGGCCTGGCCTGGGTTCTGTGAGAGGGACTGGGCCTTAATCCACCACGTGGGCCCAGTGCGGGTTCGTAGATGTCACACGTCTTCGAATTTTTGTTTCTGTTTCCCTTCACCGTTTTGAGAGCAGTGGTAATGAAATTAAATACACAAAGTTAAGTGCCCGGCTGGGTTCGAACTCACGACCTGAAACTTGTATGCCGGGTTCGACACCACTGAGTCCACCACTGCTCCAAACGCAAGCGTGCAATGACTAATAATAACTCAAAATAATAAGATTTAAGGATTTTGTGCGCATCAAGTTCAAAACAATGAATCCGTTTTGCACTAACAAACTAGAGGTCGAAGAAGCAAAAACAGAACTGTCACATTGTAAAAGGGTTATAAGCCCGTTTTCACTATCACAAATATAGGTACATGAATAAATACTTATAATATGTAGCATTATGTTTATTATACCAAAATATTAAAATTGTGCATGAATAATAAATTATTTGCTACAAAAACGTACTTATATCTAAGATTTAAATAAACAACAAATGCCGATAAAGATTATACCTAACGGTTTATAATTTAAAAGCAATCAAGTTAACTGTAACAATGAACAATAATATTGAGTGTAACAAGACCCTTAGAAGAGCTGAAACCTATGCAAACTGTGCAAAGGTACCTGTATGCTATAGATGTGGAGACAATCATGTCAAAAGAGATCTGCGCACCCTTATTGCGTAACACACTATCAATCACAATTTGAATAATTTTGAAGGATATTGCTAAGCCATTGCTTTATATGTTCGAAAAATTTGTCTGTTCAACAATGTAAATAACGCAATGAATGTCGTTGAGATCTCAAAATGAAAGATTGCTTCTATTAGTGTGTTACGCGGTAATGTGTGTGTGTGTTACATTTATTAAAAACCTATCCGAATAAATTCTCTAAATGATAGTAAAAATCCGAACAAAATATAAAAAAAACGTGTAATTTAAAAGAAATACAGTACCTCATACACACAGACAGAGACGAAATCTGAAAAGCGCTTTTTACTATTTATATATTAACAAAGACAGCTGGCATCTGCATCTACACGTGCAAGGGTTACAATCATTACATGCTACAGGCATGTAATGATTGTAACGCTTGCACGTGTAGGCTCACACTGACGTCTGTGCCTACACGTGAAAAGGAAAAGTTAGAAGACGTGACAAAGATTCAAAGTTTATTTCCACATTTCATGTTTTTTCTTTTTCGTAACTACTTACCTCTTAAAAAAATTACATTTTCAAGTGAAGGCCTTAGATCGTACTGGGTATGGAGGCCCAGTGCAAAAAAAATGTCGCATATGAGGGAAGAATAATGTGCCTGTGTAATTTAAGGGTATTTTTACACCCATTATCAAAGCCATTTTTATACACAAGAAGACATTAAAGGAAATACCGAAAGTTAATGTTAGTACGGATGTGTATCACGATAATCTTACGTTAAATTAATACATGGGTAGACACGACAAACACTTACGTATTTACTACATTAGATAAGATCGGAATAAGATATTATGCATTAATATGTTACTGTGAATGTTAAGGGTGCACCGTTGTACAGTGGCCTCCAAAAGTTAGTTGATATTTTTCCACTTCAGCTGTGATGCCACATTATGATATAAATTAAAAAATAATCAGGTACTCCTAGGGCATTACCTACTTGATTATTTTTAAAATAAGTCTAAGGTATTAAGAATTAGTCAATAAACACGTTATAGCTGTTCAAACATTTCGATCACTAGAATTTTAAATCATAATGTGGTGTGTCAAAGCTGAAGTGGAAAAATGTCACCTAACTTTTGGAGACCACACTGTTTGTCGACGATCACCAATGTCGATGGTGTAAGTCAGAAATTGTTTCATTCATTTACTTGAATCATACATATATCGATGAATGTTAACATACACCAAGGCGATTTTGAGAATCTTAGATACAGCGCTTTACAAATTACGTGAATGTTAACACACGCCAGTGTTTGTTTGGAAATCGAGATATTCTTGCCCGTTCTTCTTCATTGAGATCTGCGTTTCGGAATGGGCAGCTTCAACTTTCTGGCTAACTGACACAATCTTTGACATTTCAATAGTGCCTGTAAATGGTTTAATTGAAATAAATGCTTTGAGTTTGAGATGTCATATTATTCTCTCTTTTATCAACGTCGCAATTCAAACAATTTCTATATATTTCTGATTTTGTGTAGTGTAACAATTCGTGACTTGTTTTACAATAACTGTCCATAACTCTGATGTCCATCTTCTGATTCTGCAGATAACTTTTTTCTAAGTAATGATTAGTCATCATAATGAAGAATAATCAAGTCGTCCAAGTATATCCAAGTTAACATACACTGGTGATTGAACGAAAGCGTCACAAGAAGAATAAATTACGATTATTCACCAGCTAGATTGGCAGTTGTTAAATGTTAACAGACACCAGAGTATCTTAAGAGTTAAGACACACTAAGCCCCGAACATTCATAGTAACATAATATATATTTGCTCATTAACATTTACAACAACCTCAGGAGAGTACGGTCACGATTTTAATAAATAGGGTAACGATAATGATGAAGCCAAAAAGCATACATTAGTTCCTACGGCCACCTTTCCACGAGAGATGTGCAAGGTAGCTAAGCCGTAAGCGAGGTTGAAGCTAAGCTACGAAATACGTCTAGTTCCATCAAGATTAAGTTGTGTAGCAGGGTGGGTAAAACAAGATGTGCTTAATAGCCGAGGTAGCTCCATGCTTACTGAGTTGTTTACCCAGCTCTGCTCCACATAGCTACATAACTGGCGCAACCTTAGCCCGCATCTATACGCTTCAGCGAGCCCCAATGCAAAAAATTAGCTTCACCATTTTCCACCAGAACTAGACTAACCTATGAAAATCAAACTATCCTATTGGTTGATGTCATACACTACTCGCTACGCATCTTAGCAGATCTCTTCTGGAATGGTAACAAACATACACACTATGCACTTAAGTATATAGTATGTTGATTAGTGCTACCTATGTGAAAACAAATAATAATTTAAAAAAATATTTTTAAATAAGTGACATTAATATCAAATAAATAGTGTGAATAATAACATACTTTATACGTAACAATTCAATTAATATAACACAGTCAGTGACAAAACAATTTAGGTATACGTAAGTACATATCTATATTAATAATACTTGATGTTTAGGGAATGCTTGAAATATGACTAACTAATAAAACAAAGAAACTAGGCTAACTTCGTACTATAATGCTCCTGATACACCAGGACCAGTACAGTTAGGGCCCATCTCACTAGAAGGTTTGTTGCGCAACCGATTAGACGCCTGGTGAGATACCCACCATAAAGCTGTGTATATTTTGCTGGTAGCGCGACCATGGTTGCGCCGCCATGGTGTCCTAGTGAGATATAAGCCTTAGACATAAATGCCAGTAATTAACATTAATACAACACAACAATATAATTTTATTGAGAAATTACTATTTTCAAGGAAGACCTGCATCTTAATTGCGTAAAAGGCTTAGCTTGAAGGAATTGCTAAGTCATTGCTTCATGTATGAAATATGCCCTGTCCAGTAGATTAACCATTTTTTGACAGCTGCCTTAGAACGAAACTATTCAAGATTACGTAAAATAAAATTTACGTAATCTTGAATACTTTAAAATTCGTAATAAAATAAATATATAAACCGCTTTATCTTATTCATGACTTCTTACAGGCATCTTAATACCGTGCGTGTATCAGTTGTGACAAAAAAGAATATAATTGTTATGCGTATTCCATCTGTCAAAAAACGATTTACTTATTGGACAGGGTATAAAAATATGTATTTTATTGGATCAGTTTACAACTGATGCAGACATTCATTATGTAACAAAAACGTTTGGCACAGTTTAATTTTTAATGTATTGTTGTCAACACGCAAAATGTTAGCATTTTATTCGAATAACTGTTTCCCACGTTCGTCAGGAACAGTAAATCGCACATGAATGGTTACACTCTTACTACTTAAATCGCTCTAACTGCTACGACATAAAGGCGCTGTCAATATCAAATTGTCACCACAGATGTGCGCTTCACTATACCATTTCAACTTACTTAATATTTAATGTTTGTTTAACAACAAGGAATACAGATATGGAAAGGAAGGAACAATGGAATAAAAACAGCTAAAACCTAAATAATTGAGGAATGCATCAGATATTAGGAATATAAATTTGGAATACTAGAAGTGGATTGTTAACATTAATTTAAGCTGCTGACATAGGTGATTGTTTATACTTAACCGTGTTATAGAGAGGCGCATATTGTCATGTAATAAAAAAATACCATTGGTGTTGGAGTACCTAGATATAATTTAGGCTATTTCCATCTTTTTCTGTATCTTATTTCAGCTCGCATGCATAAGTATATCACAGGCATTCATTTTTGTTTTTAAGTTTAAGACCAGTTATACAAGTAAATGCAATGCAAATATCCCAATGTTAGAACGAGCAAAGAATGTCGGGATTATCTAAAAACCTAAAACGAATTGGCCGTTAAGTTAGACTGGAAGACCGACCCCAACACAATTGTGAAAAAACTAGGCAGATTGATTGATTAGCATAGTATTGGAATGTTTTCTATTTTCTGAGAGTCAGCTCAAAGACTACCTGCGAAGCCTTTTTTAACGGTTGGAACATACATACATAAACCATAAAATTACATTTAACAGATAACAATCAACATAAAAATCTAATAGTCAAAAAGTACAACAGAGTTAAGGATGCGCTAGTCGACTGCACGAACTCGTTCGTGGCTAAAACGCGTGCTGTCTCGCCTAATGTCGTGTGAATAAGCGAGAAGCACGATGATTTATACCGAAAAACGTAATGAACGGACCCGTTGGGTTATTGTCATAAAACTACAGAATGTAAAATAAAATTATTGAATATTTAAACTATGCCTGTACGAATTTTGTTTTGGAGATTTAATACTCCGTATGTTATTTATTTACGTCCTAAGTTGCGATAAATGAGTGTTGAAATGCGGAGCTTTCGAGGCACATAACTTTCAAATTACTTTTTATTTTACAATTCAGCTTACAGGCATCGATAACGACGAGACATCTCGATTACGTTTTGGACGTCTGATGCCAAACATTCGAGTAATCAATACGTTTACATGGAAAATATGCCAACTAGCAGCACCCTTAATAAATAAATATTGGAGTAACACATGTTTCTTAACAGACATTTTTATATAGTAGTAAACATTGGTTTTATTGTTGAACACACATTGCCGTTTAATATACGGTACATAAATAGCTTATTTACATCAGTCAATAACTGCAGAATTATATTAGGTCTAACGAAAAGCGAGTAGCCTAGTAAAAAGGCATCAGCAGAAAATTTAGAATTAAAACTGCATGAACACATTAATTATTTTACTTACACATTTTGCACCTATAGGTAACTAAAATGTTTCTGATAGAAACCACAGGACCAAATTTTAAAATAGAGAAAGGTGTCTTTCAGGGTTTTCCGCTATGTTGTAAATTGTATTTAATTTTTAATAAAGTTATAATTCTACTAATAAAGTTGGCAACTGATTGGAAGGAAAGAGGCATGGTCCTCGGCGAGACGAGATTGATAAAATCAATACTGTGCGTAAATATTCATACCAGCTACGAATCCCTTCACTGTGGTCCTCCACGCACTTGAACGGTTTTTATTTTACTATGTAACAATAATATACCTACAGAGTGAGATTTTGAACTGGGATCGAGTTATCAGCTATACCGCAGTAACAAATCACCTGAAGATCTGAGACTGTAACCAGTTTCGAACAGTGAGTCTGTGGCGCATTTCGATGCTGGCCGTCTGTCAGAGTGTTGTTGCCATGGGCAGACACAGGTCCCAGACGGCGGTGGGCCTTTCAATAGGTACTGCGGCCATAAGGTGACGACTGGAAAGCTCAAGCCATCTGTGAGGAAGACCGTGGGGAGCAAGAAGCATTTCGCAACCGCTCCAGAACCCCGGCCAACGTACTTATGGAATAAATAAGGGTCCAACAGGCCGCATAAGCGGCCTGTTGGACCCTTATTTATTCCATGGACCGTGGACCGTTAATGTTAAAAATCTTTCTAGTTTTAATAACGTATTAAAACTTTAAAAATATCATTGTTCATATGCTGATTGGTCCTGATAAAAATCAGCCTCTGTATAAAGGTTATTCACGTCACACCGTTCAAAAGCGCTAGGGCGCAAACGAGAATGGGATGTACGGATTTTAATGAAAGTGACGAAGCAGTCAACTAACATGAAATGCCCCGGTTTTTGATATCTCTCCTGCAAAAACAGCCTGCTGAATAGCGCTGACAGCGAAGTGGTTAGACGCGCACAGTCAACATCACTACGGCATAAAGCCGCGGTCAATGTCAAATTGTTACTGCTGACGTGTAGTTGATTGTACTTATTTTTACTTTTACTCGGGGGTTTATTTACAAACGATGATAAGTGAAGTTAAGTGACGTTCAAACGTCAAAAATGTGTTTTTAAACAGTCGCTAATCACTAAGTAATTTTAAGCAATGCTTATGAATAAAGGGGTTAATGGATATTGATCATCATCAAAAAGCCTGCCTACCTGTGATGATATGCGAGCTGATGATGATGATATATTATGTGAGGATAAGCCCTTATTGGTATGGTTTCATCGTGGAGCAGAAGATATAATAGTCTTCTAGTAATGTGGTTTTGTATCGAATAATGTAAACAAGCTATTACACAGATTTGATTTTACCTCAAATTTAGGGTTTCCTTACTAATAAGCAGCACGAACTCAAACCGGCTGGCATCTTCGCAAGTTCAGAAAAGCAGATTGATCGTCTAGCGAAGTCGATTTTTTCACAAAACACCTGCAATTGAAAAATGTCATGGTTTAGAACGAAGTACTGACCAAGAACTCTCTGATCCTTAATACTATGGCTATGGGGATTATTTATAAAGATTGCTGTAAGTTAGAAAAAGAGCAGTGGTAGCCCAGTGGTAACGGCCGCTGCTGGCGCCCCACTGCTGGGACACACGCCTCCTCTCTGTGAGAGGGAATGAGGCCGTAATCCACCACTCAGGCTCAGTTCGTGTTGGCGGATGTCACATATCTTCGAATTTTTAGTTCTAGGGCATGCTAGTTTCCAGTCAAAGCAACAATTATCAAGATTCTGGTCTCGCTACCGGAACACTGGCGAAGTAGCGCCACAATAAGAATATTCCAATATCCACCTCTTGACAAGACTGATTTTGACAAATACGGCGAGGAGACAACCTAATGTTAAGGCTAGGCAGTTGGTTTTGAAGTTATAATTGGAATACCAGGTCCTTATTACTGATGAAACTGTCAGGAGGAGACTACACGAAGTCATCCTTCACCCTCGTAGACCACTTCGTATACCAGCACTACGACGAGGCAATCGCGGACGAAGATTAGAACGGGCCAATGAACATTATGTGCTTAATATATACTTTAATGATTTAGGTCCACTTGCAGAAATATCACTAACTACGTTTATCCATAAATATATTTAAAACAGCAATCTGTCTCTGTCATTTTCAAATGATTTACAGTTGTGCAAAGCTAGTTTTACTATAATTAATGCTTTTAAAGAAAATTAATTACAATGGTTCTTCATAAAACCACAGAAAACATACCTTGAATGCTTCAGGTATTTCCTCAATAGCCCTGTGTATGAGCGTTCCATTAAAATAAAGACAATTAGCTGCTTCATCTTCTGGCACTGTCAACGTCTGATATGTAAAGGTGGCTTCACGCTCGATTCTCTTAAGCAGCTCTTTGGCCTCCTTACTGGCACTAACACATAGAATGTCAGAACCTGCTACGGTGATGTAGTTCTTTAACCCTTTAGCTCCTTTAGAAATCTGTAATAAAAAGGTTCAGTCAGAACAGCAGCAACTGCTCATTTCCTAGATTGTAGAGAGATGTCTTGTGATCAGGATCTCTCAGGAGATAGCTTGGATTTTTTTTGTTAAATTGACTGGGTGGTAGCAGTTCCATAACTAAATTATAAATAATTCTCATGTCGCATTATGCTGAGTGATGACCCAGCCTGGCCATGCAAATGTAACATCAATATTAACCTTTTATTTAATTATTTTTGTGTTGGATTTGTTTGAATAAAATGTTTTATTACTTCAGTATTAAAAAAAACATGCTGATCGATCTATGTATATTTTTCCACTGCTGGGACTGAGGCCCCCTCTCTGCGAGAGATGATGGGCACGAAGGCCTGGTGTGGCTTGGTGGATGTCAGGTCTTTAAATCTTTGTTTCTTATAATCCTATTTCCTCACAATATTTTCATATACCTACAACTGCTATGTCAATTCAATGTTTATTAAATTATTGTACCTTTACTGGAGTGCAGGGGAATTCAGGAAAAGCTTCAGCGACAGCACTCGCTCCAGCCTCATTTGTTTTCTCAGATATACCAACAAAGAACTCTCGACCTGAAATTCATAAAAAAAAACATTATTTATGGATTTATGAATACCCATAGAGTATAGAATTTTTCCATCATACATATTGCGTCTCATAGATTGAACATAGATAAGTATATTAATAATGGCTCAAGGCATACTGACATAGACTTGAAACGAGGCATAGCGTTAAATTCTACGCGAACAAGGTTGCTGGTGCTACCGCCTAAATAAGGGACTTGCTCGCGCCGAATGCGTCTGCCCACACTTCTGTATATTATAAAAGGGGAAATAGTTCAAATTGTTACGAAAGATATCTGAGGAAAGAGGCGTTGTTCCAACTCTAAGTCAGGGTACCTGAGCCACTTAGTAGTTCACCTGTGAATAATATATCTGAACAGGCAATATTCGCTTCTGGATCCACTTGATCAATAACGGTTTGGCCTAGATCCTTCTGCAAAATTTCTTTTAAAATTTTTGTCTGAAACAAAGCATCAATTTTATAAATACTAATATAATAAGTAAATTAGTAAATTCGGGAAAGTATGCTCCGTCATAAATAGTTTCATAGCTCAGCACCCTAATTGCATAACAAAGTATCAATCTAATTTCTGAATCATTTTGAAGGATATTTTACTCCATTGCTTCATATTATGTTCGAAAAATTTGTATGCTTAGCAACATATACAACTCAATTAATGTTCTTGAACTGTCAAAATGAAAGCCATTGCTATTGAGAGTGTGTTACGCAATTACCCCGCAGTTTACTGTTAAGTCGCTGAGCTGAAACCTGCTTGGTAAGAGAAGAGATGAGATGGAACATGACTTTAGGGCAACAATCAAAATCTATGAACAATCAAAAACTCTAAACAGGGTAAGCCCAAGAAAATTAGATAATTCTGGGAAAAAAATCTTTATTAAGGCACCACTACTGTGTGAAAATTAATCGCATCGCCAGCCCGCGCTATTACTTCGTTTTCGCTAAGCATTCTTTTTAATTTTTTTCCTTTTGGTTGGATCTTAAGGGTTGTAGCATGATATTAAATAGCTTCCTCAAGAATTAAGCTATCAAATGCAAAAATAACTTTTTATTTTACAACATAACAAATTCACTATGTTTACAACATATAACTTCCATTAACCTGCCATGTTTTCTCTGCATTACCCTAAGGTTGACCCTAACATAGTAGAAAATACCTCAAGCATTAAGTCCACCCTTGTTCAGTATTGTTTTGCATAGAGCTTAAATAAATAAATATTTATAGATTTAAGATGTTTAACATACGATACAAAAAAAAAATACATGAATGGATTATTGATTCCTACTTACTATTGTTTTTTTATTATTATTATTTATTTAAAAAAATTACAAGTTCCATAACTTAAACAAAGCACACAATTAGACCTCTGGGGTTCCTCTCTTTGTTTATATGTTTTTATTTCCAGCTATTTAAAATGGCCTATAACATAAATATGAGAGAACATTTTCCAGCATAGAGGAAAATTAATATTCATACATAGTCCAACGTCTAATCAAAACATTTATTCAACATTAAAAGTGTGCCTTAGGTTTAACACTTTCAAGGGCACTATACGGATAAAGCTGTCATAACAATATAACTTCTATTGTGCGGCATTTACCATGCCGGAACCTGTTAACATAATTTTGATTATTGCCATTATGCTATTCAGCTTACACAAATACTTTTACAGAAAATAGGAATGCTATGAACACAACATAAATGGTAAAATCTTATAATAACATAAAATATGAACCTTGATGTTCTCTGATGCTGTGTTTAAACAAACACCGCAAATAACAAACAACGAACACAGCCTAAGTAATACAATATGCTAAGCAACCATATAAATCGCAATTTTATGAACTATGACATAAATATTCGCAGAGATCAGAGTAATATTTGCAGAAATCAGAAAAGTATAGATATTTATACTTACATTGTTTATTTCCACAGCTGAACTGTTCCTAGGCAGCAAGGCGATACCATGGCATATGACTGCCATGTTTTCTACCAAGACCTGTTCTTGGAAGGAACCTTGCAAATCAACTTCAATAACTTCTATGTTCAACTCCCTCAGGAGTCTCATGTAACAATCATGTTGACGACGAACCTCTATACCATCAATACCATCCCCATGACTACAGCCCGGCGTAACCTTACCCACCAAAGCGTGAGTATATTGGTGCATCTTAAAATCCATCTTAAAAGTCCCTTAATTGACCCTCAGACCAAATTTTCGAAAATCTAATGTCGTCTGTCGTCTTCTTGTGGCTAATCCACACCTATATTTTATGGATTAGGCAAAAGGGCTTTGACTTGTTCAAGCTACGGCCAGGATATTTTTTTTTCGATTCCTGTTGTGATAGGATCCGATCCTGCGGTCTGACTTCAGGTAGGTATCTACTAAGTACCACCGAGTTATGCTACGGAGTCAAAAATCTTGCTAGAGGTTACAAGCACTGTTCACAGATCACAGTTTTTCACACCGCCGCAGTACTGCAGCCCGCCCCGTCGCAAATTACTACAGATGAACAACTCTCTACCTCCCAATGACGAACTGAGTTGAACTGACTGACTGACAAGAGAGTGACACTGACAGGGCAGGAGTGCGAATGACAGACTGTGCTGCCAGGTGGGGCGCTCTCCAAGTCGCCAAAGTTTTTGGCCCAAGTACGTAAGTACGTAGTGAAAGCTTTTAGAACTGGCCACTTGTAAACGATATAATAAAAAAATAAGTTCAAATTTTGAAAATGGAACTCTTTGCCAAATTATTGTGTGTGTATTTTCTTTTTATTTTGTTTACGATTTGGCGGCAAATTTGTAAGCAGGTGCTATTTTAGGTATGTACGACCATTGATGTTATTACATCAATGGGTACGACACTAGAAAAATCTTGGTGCCAAACTAATAATTTTGGAACGCGTTCTAGAATCTAGAGGCAAACTATTCGTAGCAGAGTGCGATCCTCACTGGTGTGAGGATCGCACTCTGACACACACTACATTATTCTAATACTAATATGCTACATACCAAACTATAGTAAAGTAGGTACCTTACACTGTCTTAGGATAACAAATGCCAGCACCTTGGGCGCTGTAGTTATGTAGTCTAAGTGTGGTGCAAAGGTTAATTTTTGGTCAAACAGATCTCTGAGGTCACGTATGGTGTCTATTTAATTAAACTTGTCCTCAATTAGGTCATACACTGTCTTTATAAGATTATTTCTTCTTGGATACTTAATGTGGTAACATTTCTTGTAAGACTTTTAAAGTCCTTCTGTAAGAGCGAAGAATCTCTGACAGACTTAATTAATATTCTGAGAAACTTTAAATTATCTCATACTTACATAAAAATTTGGGAGTGCCGAAAACAGCTGGGAATGTCGTTAATGAAATAAAACTGGCCCGAGATGTGAGCTGTAACTATAGGGGACTCCAGAGTAGATATAAGTTACGTTAGGTAAACGGTACGCACTGCTACGTAATCATGTTACATTTTCAGTACAAGGTGACTTGTCATTGTACAGACGCCAGCAGGTCAAGCTACCCGAAACTGTTAAATTTTCCCAATCAATATTGAACCCTAATGATGATGGAGGGAGGAGGTGCTTAATGGAACTCTTTAGGGACTACTATATAAAATGTAATTACTTACTTTTAGTGAACCCCTCGAGTTTGGGGTCATATGATTCGTTTTGACGCGTCCAAGGTAATCAATCCTATAGACTAACTAGCTTCTGCCCGCGGCTTCGCCCGCGTGGATGTTAGAAATTATCCCACGGGAACGTGCTACCAGAATAAAAAGTATGTGCTTCCCCAGGATGCCATCTATCTCTTTGCCAATCAGAAGTTCTGTGGTTTAGGCGTGAAAATGTAACATACAGTTTCAAGTTCAAATCCTCCCCTAAAAATCGAATTACCTCTTTTTGCCCCGTCAGCGGTCAATTTTCGACAACTTTACATACATTAATTATTTTCTGTCAAAAGTATCAATACTGAGTTTCGAGTTCATCGGACCGCGCATTCAATTTCTTCCACACAAACTTCAATACCCTTAAAGCATTAGTTACGTGGTAGATAAATATATTCATTAAAACATCATCTTTGGCTATCCGTGACTTATCATTCAAGCTAACATACAAGGTGTGTGCGACCCATTCAGCACCGCATACACCGCCATCTAGTATTTTGAATACACTTCAAAAGTTTTTCTCAAATTTCTTGGAATTACTATGTTATTATTCATATCTAGCAACAACGCCCGGCCTATCAATATCATTCGAGCGTCAAAAGATTCGTTATTGATACTCTCAGAAATAGTATTGACAAAATAAGGTGGCGGCGTTTAGTTCCGATTTTGACCACGCGCCAAAACATTTACCCCTTTATTCATAAACGTTGCTTAAAGTTAAGCAGTGATTAGCGACTGTTTAACTATATATTTTTGACGTTTAAACGTTAATTAACTTTGGTCATCGTTTATGAATAAACCCCCTTTTGATTAACGCTGTTGGCGCTTTGAGCGCGACAACGCAAATGGATCGGCTGTTGCCAATGTAATTGGTTATAGCTATATTTACTCGAATCGGAACGCTCCATAATATTACGATAACCCGTAAACAGACTATCCTAGGTCTACGTGATAAGTGATAACCTTATTGACTTTGACATAAACCCTGCCCCCTTTGGCCCTTCTTTCCCTTGGGAACACGGCAGTCAGCTCCCCTCCGGCCTTCTTCCCCCCTCCTTTGTCACTGCCTTCCTCCATACTTCTTATTATTACAATCGACTTTGTAATGTAAATAGTAGATACACCTATGTTAATTAAATTGCCCAGACTTAGAAGTTTTGTAATTAATAAGATAAATAAGAACTGCAATATTAAGTTTATATTACAATATTAAAAATAGTGTGTGATTAAAATGTCTGACTGTGGGAAATTCGGTCCGCTAATCGGTGCCATTGACGAGGGCACCTCAAGTGCGCGGTTCATTATTTTCAAAGCGAATTCTTCAGAAGTTGTAGCATATCACCAAAAGGAGCTTGAGCAACATTTCCCTCAAGAAGGATGGGTAGAGCAGGATCCGTGCGCGATTTTGGAAGTGGTTACGACATGCATACAAAAAGCTGTGGAGAATTTAGTGACATTAGGAGGATCAGCAAAGGTTATTTGTTTATTTTTATTTTTTTGCATTTGGTTCCTATTTCGTGTATCAACACGATTAGTGGGAACCATGGGCCTACCATTTTCCGCTACAATGCAAATATCACAGGTGCTATTGCATGGAGCCTGTTTGCTAATGAATTGCTGATACCAGAATATTGGTAGTAGAATACTGTTGCAGTGTCTTGAAATTTCTCGAAGCACCTATATTGCAGACTCATTTAGATAAGGCTCCTATAAATGTCCATGGCTAGACCTAGGCATTTCCTTAGTACCACCACAACACCACTGCTTCTCAACTTTCTGCAACCACTGTTTAGTTATCATATTATAAAGGCAATTAACATGATACAGCATTGTGACAGCCCCAGTGATAATGGCCGTGACTTATGAGTACAACTCATCAGGTTGTAGGTTCCAACCCAGACAGGCGTTTTACTTTGAGTAAATTATTTCATCACCATGGCTCTCAAAACGGCGTAGGAGAACATCATGAGGAAACCGGTATGTCCTAAAACAAATACTTTTAAGACATGTAACATCCACCAACCCGCACTGGGCCCGCAGATTATGGCCCATTCCCTCTCACCGAGAGGAGGCCTATATCCAGCAGTGGGACACTAAAGGTTGATTATGCATGCTTATGCTAACATTATACTGAACCGTTTTACGGAACATTTAATTTATGCATGTAACAATGTCACACTGAGTCATTATGGTACATACTTCATATTTAGTGAAGTTGGTGTCTTTCCAATGTCAAACTCGGAGGGTGGTACAGCTGTTTTGTAGACCACCTTTACAAGCCCCAAATATGTTTCTAGTAGAGATAAGCATATTTGGGACTTGTAAAAGTGGCTAAGGGGAATCCTGAAAAACTCTGAAAGCACAAATCTGTAACTATAATTTTCTACAAAATATTTGTCATTAAACTTTCATAGATTTTGTAATGTCCTCAGTCATCATGCTCTGTGCTGTAGTATTAGCACACCACAGCCTTAGCATTATTTTATTTTTCCACTACTGGTTTACAACTCTTATTACCACATAACGGTTTAATACCTGATCATGGCAAAAGAGCAGATGGACAGAGCATGACACTATTGTCTTGGAAGATGAGTAGGCCTTTGGTGTGCGACACAACCTGTTTCAACACCCTTGCGGCATCTTATCTTTTAAGCATGGCAAATGAATGAAAACATGAAAAATGTTCTGTTAAAGATTATCTGTGAATACTGAAGTGGCAAGAATTCATTTAATTCAAACTCAAAGTGAGAGTATTTTAATGCACCTTATTGCTAATGTCAGTTATAAAGTATGCATAACCAAAATAGAGTACAATACTCTACATTAGAGTATAATTGTTGGCAACCTTAGTACCAACTGACACATCATCACCCAGCCCAAACCTAGAGTAGAAATTCAGAATTTGGACAGTAAGTTCCCTGGGTGACATAGGCATACATTAAGAAAGGTTTCTTTAAAAATCTTCCCACAGTCTACAGTATACCTATATACAGTATTTGTCTCTCCTTCCCCTTTTCAATCCATCCAAAGGTGGTCTTTAAAATATTGCTCTTAGCGATAAGACCACCCATTGTGTCACCCTTTGTAAAATTTCTATATTTAAGAAATAAAGAGTATTCTATTCTATTCTACCTCTAAGGGAATGAAGTAGGGGATTTCTTTTGTATGAAAAATGTTATCCCATGGGTTTATAAACTTGAAACTTGGTATGAATATACACTTAAATAAATAGATACTATAACTAGTTAAAATCTATTTCTTATTTTACAAATTGAATTTTATTGACAGTTACAGTAAACGTTATATTTTTATTTGGCACAAGAAGTATTATTATACCTAGTTAGAATAATTAAATACTCATGAGTAGGTAACAAACAAGTGAATACATGTCATTATCATTCGCTGTGATATCAATTATAATCTCTTGTTAACTCGTGATTATTACCTATCTAGATAAAGTAAAGTAGTGAGGTCAAATGATCTTTATCATTGTTATTTATTTATTCTTAAACTTCCATTAAAACCATTGCTTTGTGTACTTGCATTTAACAAATGTTTTTATTTTCTTCATTTTTTTTCCGTTCTGTTAGCCAATGATAAAATCTAACTAAGATTGCGAAGATTTAAATTTTTAGTAAGAAAGGCACTCTCACCTTCTCTCTCTATAGTTTGTTGTATTCTGCTTCTTGTTTAAATACCATAGTCCAACCTGATTTACAACCCCACATTAACTACCAAGTCCTCATAACTTCGTTCACATTTCTGTAGTAACTATTTAAGACCATTTGACCCCACATATTTTCATTAGAATTTAAATAGCGCTTTCGATGGCCATGGGCTGACCATTTCTGTGAGCCACTCCGACACCATTGGCAAATGATGAACCCCAAAGTTGTCGTGAACAAAATATACATACCCTTCTGGATTAACGACACGCACTGTTGGCACCATAAGTTATTGTAAAACCTACAGATATGTCTGGCCATTCATACGGCCCCATACTTACAACCAATTTTCCGGAATTTCTCAGTAGCAGCCCGGAAGCTGGAAGTTGGGTTAAAAGTTTAGCCTTTTCCCTATTAGTGTGTGACTGGGCCTTAGATTGCGTTTGGTTTCGTTACCACGCATCAGGTAGTTACGAAAATAGATAAGTACTTAAAGCTATTAAAATAACTAAATTCCATCAAAGACATTAATGTTGAAAATCATGCCAAGTCTGGGGACTCTTACTGTAAAAGATGTCATGTAGAGACAACTCTAGCTATCTTTGACCTTTGACTGAATGTTCTTAATTAATCCATGCTACATTGCCTTTACCATGCGCTGTTTGTTACCTTGTAACGTCTAGACTACTGAACCAATCGTTATGAAATTTGACAGATAGGTAGCCTAGGACCTAGAGAAGCACAATGACTAAGTACTTTCATCCTAAATATTTGTATTAAAAAATACAAACTACTGGCAGATGAAGTCGCGGACAACAGTGGGATTATAATTTCTTTAAACTTTCCACTTCTTGATTTTGTATCATTGAATGTGTAGATAATATTTTATCAATTATGTTCATTCAAGTATTATTCGCATTAAGGGGGATGCAATATGGTAGCCCGCGAAATTATAATTTAAGTACTTACGTTTTTTTTGCATTTTGCAAATATCATTCGCGGCGTGATTCAACCTGATGCTGTCCTGCAAATTGCAAAAACCGTATGAAAATTTGAATTTCGCGGGCTATCCTGACGCTTTCGCTTTAGCATAATCAGCCTATAACGTTCCCACTACTGGGACACAGGCCTCCTCTCAGTGAGAGGGAGTGTGCCGTAATCCACCACGCGGGCCCAGTGTGGGTTGGTGGATGTCACATGTCTTCGAATGTTTGGTTCTAGGACTTGCCGGTTTCCTCACGATGTTTTCCTTTACCGTTTTGAGAGAGTGGTGAAATAATTTACACAAAGTAAAGCGCCTGTCTGGGTTCGAACCTACGACCGCGGCGAGTCGCGGCTGTTACCATTGGACCACCACACACCTCTCTTTCGGATTAAATAAGTTCTTATTTCGTTCGGTTTCTTATTATGTTTTTTTTTTAATTCCAGGACATAATAGCAGTTGGAGTTACAAATCAACGAGAGACAACAATAGTTTGGGACCGAAACACTGGCAAACCATTGCACAATGCAATTGTTTGGTTGGATATGAGGACATCGTCTACTATTGATAAGCTGTTGGATACTGTGCCTAACAAAACAAGAAACAAAAATTATTTAAAGGTGTGAATTGGATATATTTAGTCTTCTTATCAATAATTATCTAATGCTCCGGCGATACCCACGTCTGTGGTACCGTCTGATACAAGCTGCGCCTGAACTATAGCGTTCATAAATAAAACGATTAGTTTAACGATTGGCTACATTAATGCTACATAATAGCGGTTCAGCTACAAAGTGGTCGTTCCATTTAAATGCTACCGAGACGATTTTTTTTAAGTTCTCCGTATTAATCGAATTTAGGTACATTATTGTTTAGTTTACATGATATAAAAATTCATACTTAAATAAAACCAACACCTTCAATATATTTAGTTATCAAAATATTCCCAATAACCTTACTACGATAGGAACATTAAAAAAAATAAGTATCCTCCATTGTAAAATACTAGTATTCAGCTGCATTTGGTTAGACTGGGACCCAACCCCAACATAGGCTAGGCAGATGATGATGAAGGGATACTTCATCATCATCTGCCTAGCTTATCCTATCCATTGAGTCACTCATTTACTATACTCTATGTTATTACCTACCTATAACTACCCTGCATGCCTGCTATAATGAAAGTGACTCAATGGAGGAAATATCTTAGTAAAAGAGCCGCTGAAAAAATATAGTTACTTGGCTGCTTTACAAAGCTTGTTTATTAGAGTTAAATTATCAGGTTATACATGTTGTAAATTGCAATGTTTTACAGGTTTTTCTCGGTTTGTTGCATTTTCTTGAAGGGCTTCTCAACTGTCGATAGCGCCCGTTCCGAAAAAAATGTATAAGCTTTGTTAAAACATAATTATTGTGTTTGCGTACAAATGGTTTTGGGAAAGTAAAGATATGATTACAAATTAAGTGTGCTGAGCTTTGTTGCATAATTTTAATTTGAGGGGCATTTTCTGTATCACCCGTTACGTAATAATTTGAGGGGCATTTTCTGTATCACCCGTTACGTAACAGTTGTTACAAATAATGCACGTTTTGGGGTTCGGTATGTCGGTTTGTGAATGAAAAGGTAACCTACACATAGGAAAATTAGGAACGCTGCAGTCTCTACGGATATATAAATTGTTTTGTAACATACATTTCGAATGTTAGTATGCTACTGAGAAAAATACACAATTGAATCTATTCATTGATTTATAAGTTTACTGCTCCGATTTTATACTTTTAAATATTAATAGTTTATTTTCTCTGATTTTACAGCCATTATGTGGACTTCCTTTGTCACCCTACTTCAGCGCTGTAAAATTAAGGTGGCTCAGTGACAATGTTGATGCTGTAAAAAACGGTATGAAAAAAGGAACATGCTGTTTTGGAACCGTTGACACATGGATCATGTGGAATTTAACTGGTAAATATTATTGATATTTCTTGAACTCCGCCAAAAGATTCACGGGTGAAGCTCGACCTGAAGCACCTGGCTGCGAAATCGTTAAAAGATGCCCATCCATAGATACACATCACCCATCTCTCCACTAGTCCAATGCCTACTCTAGGATGCATATCCGGTATGGCTCTTAAATCCTTTCCTATCCTAATGGCACGTCTTCCCTACCATTATAGTGTCCCCCGGTCTACTCTTTGATATGCAATGGACGCTGTAGCATGAGGCTACAGGAACTAGTGCGAATCTTGGGGTACATTCGATTAATCGAGTCTGGTCAAACCACGCTGGGATCGGTGCAATTCATTCATATATACAGGGTGGCAGGGACATCGACGCTCAAACTGTAACCATGGATTCAGCACATGAGTTTAGACCCCATAGGGTCGATATTTTTCGTCGGTTATTAATGAGTTTAGACCCCATAGGGTCGATATTTTTCGTCGGTTATTAAAAAAAATATATTGCTGTTCCATACATTTTGACCGCGTAGGTATTGCACTTTTCTATGAAACAGATTTTTTTTTTACAACCGACGAAAAATTTCTACGCTATGGGGTCTAAACTCATGTGCTGAATTCATGGTTACAGTTTGTGCGTCGATGTCCCTACCACCCTATATTATTGATATAGGTACATATCTTGCCGTCCAAATATTCTAACACACCTTCTAACCTATTTACGTAATATTGGGCTTTGATTTCGACCGCAGTTTCGGCATGAACGAACTCAAAAAGAATGATTATTACATTAAATAAAAATTAAAGAACCAAGCTGTGCCTACCCAGGCCCCCTGGGTAGACCCTAGCTTTATTTTGTGCGTCTATGCACCAGATATGGGAAGCTCACCTTTGAAGGGAGACGAATTTTGGGACAGTATAAGGCATTTTGTGAATAATGTAGGTCAAAAGGCAATATTGTTAGGCTTGGAAAATTTTATGGTTGGTATTTCTCTTCACACCATGAAGAGAAATAAGTACCAAAAAGCATTAAGTACTTTTGGGGATGATACAGTGAATGAGAGTGGGATGAATTTCCTAGAGATATGTGTAGAGAAGAATTTGTCTGTTATGAACACTATGTTTAATCATAGAAAGGTTCACAGGTATAAGCGGAAAAGGCAAGACAGTAGTAGTATGATGGATTTTGTGGTTATGGATAATGGTGCCTTTACCAAAACTCGTTGCGTTTGGTAATTTTCGTCAGGTCGTCGGGTTCCTGGGCTACAATGACTGACTTATGCGTACCAATTGTCAGGATAGGTCCACTCAAATTGGTACCTAAGATTTTTTCTTTAAGAGACCTATTTTTTCTTCTCAGACATTCTAGGATTATGGTTGTACAAAATTGTTTAAGATTCTGATTATTTCTGGTTTATTGCCTGAATAATCCGTTTGATTTATATAAAAGTAATTATATTATAATTATACTTACAGGTGGACCTAATGGTGGGAAACATGTCACAGATGTGACCAATGCATCAAGAACTATGATGATGAATATTGAGAACTTGGATTGGGATCCTTTGTTGTTGAAGTTTTTCGAAGTTCCTAAGAGCGTCTTGCCAGAAATAAAGTCCAGTTCCGAGGTAAAAAAACTATGGTGTTGTGATTTTTAAGATCATTTCAAATAATAACTATACAAAGTTAGCTTGAGGCGCATGAAAATGTATAGTATTATACCCTGTTCTAAAACTATTTGATGAAAGTGTAAACAAACATGTACAAGTTTAATTCTTATGGAATCACTCACATCTATATTTTTACTTGGACTTTCAATCATATTCACTAACTTGACAGAAAAAAGGAATATAATGTCCTGTGTAATGTAGGAATGTAATGTGTGTTGTAAACTAAAACTAAGACTGTTGAAGTAGTGAACGAATATTTTAGACTTATCGCTTGATTGTTGCAGGTATATGGCTATATTGCTGATGGACCAATCAAAGGTGTCCCTATAGCAGGCTGTCTTGGTGACCAACAGGCGGCCTTAGTTGGTCAAATGTGCTTACAGAAAGGTCAAGCCAAAGCAACTTACGGAACTGGTTGCTTTGTACTGTATAACACGGGCGATATTCGCGTTAACTCTGGCAGAGGCCTTTTGACTACTGTTGCTTATCAATTGGGCAGTAATAACCAAGCGTGTTATGCCCTGGAAGGATCCGTAAGTTAGTCTAGCGACATATCTACGTTGAAAAAACGCGTCGGATATTATGCCATACTTGCACCTACAAACTATAGACAATTTTAGCAACATTGTAAGTGTCAACACTGAACATTCCTCGGCGTTTTGTCCCGTAGGTGTGACGCTGTTATAAACACAAATATTTAACAATTTGCGACGTCTCGTGGTAAATTTATAAACTAACGGATATCCATTCGTAAGATTCTAAACGGTTCGACCAATCACAGATGAGCTTTTAATTTTACGCTTTTTTAAAATACGGCAAATAACACACTGCTCTCTGATTGGTCGATGTTGACAGTGGCAATGCTTGTGTCCATAGACTTAGGTACAATCAGACTTGCCAAACTATAAATCTATCAGTTTCGATTACCTACCTAACAATATTTTTACTTTATAAAACTAGGTAGGTACCTATAGTACAGGGTTACTTTTTTACATAATATGCTAATGACTCCTACTTCACTCTACCAAGGAAGGAGAAGGAACACGTGACTTATTTAACCAATCAGAGCGCACATGGCGTTTGGTTATTGCTTACTTATTATTTTACGCGTGGGTTCGTTAAGTTTATCAATTTGCGAAAATGTGGGCGTAAAATAATACAATTTATCCCTCGTTTAGAATACGAAAGTTTATAAATTTCCTAGAAAATTTATAAATTTGCGGTTCTTGTTATTTTCCGGTGACATAAACATTGCTAAATTGTGGATTGAATTCTAGGTAGCTGTCGCTGGAGCAGCTTTAGGTTGGCTGAGAGATAATATTGGCCTTCTGGAAAGTGCCAATGATTCTCAAGGGGTAGCTGAAAAAGCCACCGACAATGGCAGTGTTGTATTTGTGCCAGCCTTTAGTGGTTTGTATGCACCATACTGGCGTCAAGATGCTAGAGGGTAAGTAGTAAATATTAAATCATCATTTTATTCTCTGAAAGCCTATTGAATCTCTAAAATTGAATCTATAAAAATTGAAGTGTCTGTTTGTAATGTCAAAATAACAGCTTTTTAGTAAATGCATATGAAAGTATTTTAAATGTAGCAGGTAGGCATACTGTGAACAACAATGTTATATTAATGTGGGTCTGATATTGACGCCACAAATGGTACTTAGAACAGAAAAACAATTTTTATTTTTATTGTCTGTCTGTTTGTTCCGGCTAATCTCAGAAACAGCTGGACCGATTTTGACGGGACTATCACTGGCTAATAGCTGATGTTACAAGAAGTAACTTTTGTTACTTTTACTTGAGAAAACGAATAGGGTTCGGCGCGAAAAAAAAATCATGAAACACTTTTTGTTATCTGACATGCACGTGGACGAAGCGAACTGCTCCCAAAACCGTGAAGGAAAACATCGTTATGAAACCGGCATGTCTTCGAACCAAAACTTCGAAGATATGTGACATCTACCGACCCCCAACCTGGGCCTGCATGGTGGATTACGGCCCACTTCTTCTCAACGAGGGAAAGCCTGTGTCCCGTCCCGTCCCGAGCAGTGGGAACTTTATAGGCTGATTTTGATGATGATGATGACGCGAACGAAGTCGCGGGCACAGCTATTTAATACATGTCTCTTGTCTACTGATTTGATTGGCTGCTGTTATTTAAGTCAACTAATCAAAGCAGTCAACATGAGGTATGACAATACGTCATTAAATTTTTCTGTTGATAATGTCACTGACTGCCAATAAAATTCTTAAGTCTTTTAGAAAGATGTAATGACATGAGATGGCTTCATTAGTCTGGACTCTTTCTTTAAGGAATGACCCAAAACAAAGGCTTATTTTTTTTTTTTCGCCTCCCCTTTTTCTTCCAAACCTCCCTGTCTTGTGCGATCTCTGGCCACGTTGGCCCTGCAAATTATATTAGATCGTCACACCACCTTCGCCTTGGTCAACCCCGACGGATGTCCTCCTTCAGGTGTCCAGTGGGTGACGATCTTTGTCCATCTCTCCGGGTGCAGTCGCTCAGATTAGCGACCATATGGATTGACAAGTAGACAAATTTTTCATGGTCCTCACATGATCAGACCAAGACATTGTCTAGACTTTAAAAGAGACTGACCTCTGAGTTTGTGTTGGTGTTTCTTCTCAGAGTAGTCAGATAGGAAACACTGACATAATCTAGTTTATGTGTCAAATTGCTTGTACAAATCTACTTACAGAAATAAATATAATTTATTACATAACTAACATAAATGTATCGATTTTCAGTGTTATATGTGGAATCTCTGAAGATACGAACTCAAATCACATTGTAAAAGCAGCATTGGAAGCTGTTTGTTATCAAGTGCGAGATATTTTGGATGCTATGAATGAAGATTGCGGAATACCTCTTCAACTTCTCAAGGTAACCATTTTGTTACGAGATGAGTTTTCAAACATCATTAAATCACCTTCAGGTAATTGGTAAAACGGGCTGGTGTCCGCAACTCCACGTCAATGAGCGTATTTTGCGTACGGGTGGAAAAATCGATAATTTGGTCCACCCCAGCTACTCAAGGACGGCCAGCAACTCTTTGATGTTACTTTCCGTCTCACAGAGAGTTCCTGGGTTACTTTGCCCTGTTCGTGGCTACCTTCGGCCAGTTTACAAGAACATGCTGCTGCAAGCGCTGCTGTCTCATCGTCCTCCATGCAGGCCCTGTACAGTGGACTATCTGTGACTCCTATGACAGAGATAAATGACTCGCGGCCAGTTAAAGCTGCCGTAACTATACGCAGCTGTTAATTAGTTAGTTGGAGAACAAATATTCAAAGTCGTCAGATTTATCTTCACCAGATTTGACAATTTAAATCATTATGCGTCAGGTTGCACACGATCATACGAAAATCAAAGGTTCTGAGGATCACGTTATCTTTTGACCATTTTGGAAATCTGAAAGTGGATCCCTGACCACGGGGCTCGTATCTGACACTTTTCAAAATATATATTTTCATTGTTCTCTTATTATGCTGCACCTATTCCTATCAACTTTTTGCACTGCCCGTACGATATGACTAATAGCCCTTATATATAGTACTTTAAAAAGTTTTTTCTATCGTACTTTATTATTCTGTTACAGGTCGATGGCGGCATGACTTCCAATGCCTTAGTCATGCAAATACAAGCTGATTTAATTGGGATCAACGTAATTAGAGCTGGATTTACTGAAAGTACCGCTTTAGGGGCAGCACTTGTTGCGTACTGGGGAGTAGAACCTTCGAAACAGGGAGCTGCTATACCGATGACAAGCGGAACCACATATTCACCTGTCATCAGCGATGACGAACGAGACATGAGATACAAGCAGTGGAAAATGGCCGTTGACAGATCCCTTGGATGGGAACAAAACTAAGAATTATAATATCAGAAGCCTTACAATTAAAAGCAATAACATAAACAGCTATCACAATACATAATCTAAAAATGCAGGCCGCAGGGTATATTTGTTTCCAGCCAGTACGTGTAAGTTCTAAACTACAGGCCATAAAAAAGCCACCATGATCGTATGGGCTTTCCGAAGTGGCCAACATTTCATGTACTGAGCACAGCAGATCTCTTTTCAAAATTTGTCGTATTGTATTAAAAAATACGTAGTTCAGATCTGCTGATTAAAAAAAATAGGTATGCTAAATATTTTTTTATTGATTTAGCCCATGGTTCATTTAAGCCACTAGCTTGGAAAAATTGCCCTGTATATTGTAAGTGTTAAAAATCGTTTTTACTATACCTACACAATGTGTCGACATACGATATTAAATTAATTGTATATTTGGGATATACTAGACATTTCTAATAGTTTACTGTACGATCGATTACTTCTATTCGTAAACATAAGGCAAAGGGAAATGGGTAAAGTATTAAAATAATCGAACATAAAAACAACACACCTATTTATTATTATGAGACTAGTTTTTGTCTCTTGTTATAATACTCTATTTTTCAATAGTTACAAGTTTAAACGCACTTGCGGGGCCGCGATGGTTTGCCAGCACCGTTCACCCGATAAAATATCGTCTCGGTCTTTCGCGCACGAGTTTGGTGGATGTCGGGCCCAGAAACTCTTCAGGACAAATGCAGTATCTAAATCTTGTATTTTGATCGTTACTCGTGCTAGTAGATCGTAGCATATGGAAATTCTAAAACAATTAAAACCCTTAATTGCGTCACTTTTCTATTCAGTGATTAAGGTCTGATATGGTTCTGGCTCCTTCAGGATATGGTGACAAACGGACGGACCGGACTTTAAACTGTTTGTTTTCTCCTAAAATAATCCATCACAACAAAAGCTTCGTCAGTACCGAAAATTGGCTCCAGCTTCAATCAGAATAGAGGAACATTCGATAAAAAACATGGGTCCCGACACCCGACAACTGGGAACGAGCTCTGATACGTGCCAGCCGCGTTCCGCAAGGTGTAATTTCAATCAGACGCTTTAAATCGTGTAATTTACGTTATAGGAACAACGAAAATCTTTAGGGTTGTTTAGTAAAACAAGGAACCCTTGTTTAACGTTTCGCTATGTCCGTCTGTTTTAATGCTACAGGTTTTTTATTCACACATTTTAAGTGCTCTAACGCGGAAATTTGGCATGGCATATTGCCATCAATGTGATGAAATTACATCTAATCTCAAAGTTGTACAATAAAGTACCGATGTTGGCAAGTGCAACAGAGCTGGGCCCATTGTGGTCCATCTTCTTAATTGTTGGTTAACGTGGCGCCTAACACCTTCTAACAATAACCTGCAAAACGAAGGTTAATGAAAAATAACCCCGTGCTTTGAATGTATGGGAGGCGCCTCTTGTTTTTCTAAGATTTTAATTATATAATATGTTACGGTAAAAACTATATTTCACATGGTTTCAGTGATACGTAACGCCTTTAGTTATATCAAGAATCGTGTGAGATATACAAACATGCCCGTCATCGATATCCACTGTCAAGCTGGTGTTACTGGCCAGAAAAAAACTTATTTTTTTCACAGTTTTTGCTTAATATAATTAAAGTTACGATGTTATTCGTACTGGGTGTCGATATAATCTCACTTTTGCCTTTCGCCCATTCGGGTAGACAAGAACTACAGAACGTGTTGCGATATACCATGCCAAATTTCAGTTTTCAGCACTTTCAGTCTTAAGCTAAGTGGCCCTCGAGTTGTAATTGCATTAACGGACAAACAGACGGAGACGTTGCGTTTCTTAATATGGATTATGTTAAATTATTAATTGTTGTACAATTTACATTAAAAAATAATATTTATGTACTGTTTAGATGTTAGTAAATATACATATACAACGAGTATCTAACGGAAAGGTTATAATTTTCTATACAAATGAGGTGACGAGGGAATCTTGTTTAGAATCACTATGCATTGTTAAAACTAACTTCATAATATATGCATCCGTTAAATTACATTTAAATGGAAAACAAACGCTTTAGGTACCTTAGTATGAGGCTCGCTATCCTGTGATTATACCACGGGTAGTTTTTTTTTTTTTACTAGAATTGTCGCACTGACAGATGTCAGGAACGCATTCTCTCGACGGCAGGAGTGTAGTACAATGTATGATTAGTGTGTTATAATCTAAAAACCCGCGAACTTGTTTATTTAATATCTTAAGCACACATGCACAGAGGCGGAATTCATGCCATAGGCATTTTCTACCAGTCAACATTTGGGTGATGCAGAGGCAAACAGTGGTACGTGCAATAACGAAAATGTGGCATAAATATTTATTATACATAAATTTAAGGATATATTACTTATTAAAAAGTATACACATTTAATAAATATGCCTAATTATATATAAATGTAAGCATATATAAATACGCTTAGGGGTGGTTGTTTCAAACGGTTGGTTAACGTAGTATACGTACTTACGTCAAATAATAAGACCATAATTTTGTAATTGTAATTTGAAACAACGCTTTTTCTGGTTTGACGTTAGTTAGCGCCATTTTTGACGTATACGCGTGCGTCAAGTGGACGTGAAACAACCCGCCCTTAGTATGCAATGTACTCTTTCCGTTACGTAACATGTTGTATGACATCTAACAATTCAAGTGTTAAATAATTTAAGGGGTGATATTACTCTATTCTATGACAATGGGACCAACACAGTTATAGCAAAATAAAAGCACCTATTTTATACATTTTGATTATGCAGATTTTGCATTTTTGTATGAAATAGACAGAAGGTTTTTTATAGTTTCAGACTTAATTTCATACTAATTATTTATATTGATGAGTACTATCACCTATTAAAATAAACTAGGCGTTATTTAAATTGTTGATATTTAAAATGTAAGTAAATATTATACAGTTAATAATGTATGTAGTTCTTGTGAACTATATTTGTTTATTATCGACCTTATTGATGCGTATGACGTACTATTTATTGCATAGGTAAATTAACATTCCGTGCTATATGATAGCTTGATCGGTTAATCTAATTTTATCGTACAAAAATCTGTGATGTAATGAAAACGTACTGTAATATTAAAAAAATCAGCGCCTGATTTGAAACACCTTGTTTTATGGTTTTTGTTTGTAGCCCATTACTAGTCATAAACTCGTTACAAAGCACAGTAATAATATTAATATATCTAAGTATACTGGGAAGAGAACTAGACCTAGATCCAGACCCAAGAGTGACCTAAATTCAGAATTTTAGATAGTTATCATGTTTCTGAACTAAAAAGTCAATGTCGCCCCGTCGCGTGGCGCGTTGTAGTGTGTGATCCGCCTTAGGAACTAACCACACTTATTCAGCTCTGTTCAGCCTTTTGTCCATAGAAAACAACGATTTTGTATGGAATGCGTACGCAACCGTAAAGCTGAACGGATACGTACGCATTCCATACAAAATCGTTGTTTTCTACGGACAAAAGATTGAACAGAGCTGAATAAGTGTGGTTAGTCCCTTAAAGTTGTTGGTGTGACCGCGTGGCGCTAACTCGCTGGTAGGCTCTCGATAAAGTTCAAATTCCGCAGCATTAAAAAATTGTTAGGCCTTTTTTTTTAAATGGTCAATCGAAAATCAACCTAGACCACATTTTGAAGTGGAGTTTTGGAATGAATGTAAATTATCCAAGATTCTGAATTCAAGCTTACTGAGATCAAACAATGTTTTTTTTATCGGGCGCAAGTTTTAATATATTAACCAATTTTGTAATTCTGTTCCACAATCGAAATGTTTTTCGAACTTTTATGTTGCACAGTGGATGAAATATTTACAAATATACCTTGTAAGAAAATCATTCTGTATTCTGTAAGGACAGGTATATAGGAGTGTTACAGTTGTATTACTATAGACCGTTGGCTCACTATACTCTGTAAATATTGCTACTGAATCCTAGAAAACGATAATAAGTGTCTAGCGCTATGTCATGATTAGAACACTTCGGTCAATTAAAATTAAGTAAACATTTAAGTGGGTGATCAATGTTAATAACGTAACTTACCATATTATTAGGGCCCGTCCCTAATAATATGGTAAGTTACGTTATTATTTGCTTCAGATGGTGCCGGAACAAATGAATTTAAATCAAGGAGTTGTGTTACAAAGTCTCATGAAATATTCAATTCGTAGATAAAATGTAGTTTTCATGTAGTTCTGCTGTCGTACATACATGACCATACGACGTGCTGATAGTACACAATCTCTTTTTTAACCTAATTCAATTAATATCATAGACGGAGGTGCGCTATGATAGTCCGCGAAATTAAAATTTTTTTGTTTCTCAAAAACTATCTAAGTACCCGATTGTGCCTTGGATAGGTAATTAAAATTATCGCTAGAGAGGCTGAAAGAACGTAGTTTAGCTATACAAAACAGGTAGGTACAAATTATTATATAAGGGCTGATTTTTCAATAGACAGATAATTTTTATTCGTAGAATAAAATTGACGTCTGACAGATTTTGTATGGAAGAACTGTCAAAAATTCAAAATTATTCCTCCGATAAAATTATATGGCGTTGGAACAATCAGCCGTAAGGAGTTATTTTTCCATCGCCAGATAACTTTTATTCCAAGAATAAAATTGACGTTTGACAGTTTTTGTATGAAATAACTGTCAAAAATAAAAAAAATGTTCCTCGAATAAAGTTATAAAATTTTTGAAAAATCTGCCCTAAATCGAACTACCTACCTATTAAATAAATCAATGAATAACTTTTATTCACTATGTTTTGTGCTTAGTATATTAATAATTCTAACAAAATAAATATCAAAATAGTTATAGACCGGGAGGTACGTTGTAAAGCGTTTTTATACCAAGACGTTTTTTTACTTTTTTTGTAATAGATTACCTGGTACACGTAAGGTCGTTTTATGAAAACCTTTTCTTGTTTAAAACAATTGGAATAATGGGTAAGGTTCACAAAAAGAGGCGCATTCTTCATATTAGTGTTGAATAATATTTTTAGGAAAGCAAAATGAGAATTGTTTGATGTTCGATTAAATATATGCAAGTACTTCCATGGTTATGACATTACGATGATTCCCAAAGCGCAAACTTTTGTTGGGGTATGTGTTCAATCTTTCGTTACTCTTAGTTCGACCGCTACACATATCAAGCATTTCCAGTTTAAGCAGACCTCACATTGTTTAGGCTTTTCGTAGAATGAGAATCCAGCTTATACTGGAAATGTGTAGCTTGATGTGTCGCCGTGCGTACCTGGCGGTCGGATATCCGTTTGATATTGAAATAATATCTAACTTTTTGATATCAACCTGTATGAAATTAACTTAAATAAAAAAAGAACGGTACCTCCCCTGCTGATTTTTCCAACGCCAGATAATTTTATCCGAGAAATTATTTTGAATTTTTGACACTCTTCCATACAAACAGATTTGTTCAGCTGTAAATTTTATTCCAAGAATAAAAATTATCTGTTGATTGAAAAATCAGCCCTTAGATAATTATGTTATTCGGTAGAAATTAGTTTAATGGGATACAGTGTTTGTGATTTAGATCCTGGGTGTTTAGAGTTGAGTTTTATAAGAAGCGTTTGTTATGTTTTAAATATTAGGTGGTAGGTATGATTTTAATAGTTAAATAAAAATAAATCATGGATTTGTTTTTTTTTTTTCACCTTTTTCAAATAACGTAACACTCGAGTCAATT
Source organism: Apamea crenata (assembly GCA_949629185.1). Taxonomy (NCBI): domain Eukaryota; kingdom Metazoa; phylum Arthropoda; class Insecta; order Lepidoptera; family Noctuidae; genus Apamea; species Apamea crenata. The sequence goes on along the minus strand of OX451351.1, from coordinate 13,036,536 downwards.
ATCCTACTGTTGTATAGATTATGCAAGACCATACCTAATAATTAGAAATCAATCATGAGGGTTTGTTCACTGGTCTAGTTCACCTCCTTCACAGCCGGTGAAACTCTACACTCACACCTTGTCATAAATAACAGGAAAAAAATTGCCTCGTTAGTTTTGAGATATGCTCCTTTTAAATTATCATCCAACTGTCTTGGTAACCGAAAGAAATTCATCTACAAAGAACAGCGGAGGAGTAAGAGTAAGGGCTCTGCGTACATCTGGCGACGTGCAGCGCAGAGCATGTCCGCGAAGCATCTACGCTGCGGATCTGTAGTGCATACGCGTAGTTGCGGTACTACGCGCTACCTTATGCCTTACGCTCTGATGCTCTCGAAAACTATAAGTGTTAATTATTGATTTTCGATATTAAGTCGATACATAGTTTAGCAGAAAAAACTCTGCGCTGCGCTTCGCCAGACGTGCGCCGGCCATAGGCAAAACCACTATTTCCCACTATCCTCCAAAACAACCACGAGACAAATAGGAGCTAGGCTAATAAGCACAAACGGATGTTTATAACTGGGATAATTATTATCTCCTTTATTTGAATATAAACATATAAATTATATTTTTAAATATTAGAATATAAAAAGTATAAAAACATTTAAAAGTAAAAAAAATAGTAGCCCACCGGTATCGGGAACAGGGTCCAGGCTACCGGTGGTCAGGGCTCCAGAGAGAGGAACCTCCTGACTGATGCGAGCCGTGTCCAGAAGTACCGCTTTCTGAATCAAGCCCTTGATCCAGCTGCCCAAGGAGAGCCTCCTCTGCTGTTGGTCGAGGCTCTTGGCTACTAAGCCATTGGCTGTCACGACTATCGGCACAATGATCGCTGAGTCCACATCCCACATGTCGACAACCTCGCGAGCCAAGTCAAGATACTTGATAATTATTATTACTATGAGTTGTCCCACTGCAGGGCAAAGGCCTCCCTTCCCTCCTTCCACTTTTTCCGGTCTACTGCGATTGTGGGCCAATCCTTTAAGAAGGAGTCGATCCAGCTCATCCCGCCATCTCTTTCTTTTCTCTTTATAACTGGGATAAGCCCAGCTAAATTGACGTACCTACTCAGTGGGGCCACCTGGTGTTCGCTTGCCATTATAGTTTAGTCAAATGAGACCAGCTATCTTTGGTCAATTGGGCGTTTCGTTTTCTGTCGACCTAGGATCTAGTCGGGCAATAATAGATACCTATTGTACATAATGTCAAGAAGAACCGTAGGCACTCTAGCAGCAGCACGACGAAGCTCTTCTATGTGCAAACGAGGTAAGCGGTCGCGCCGATCATGACGATAGAAAAATAAGCGCGCCTAGCAGTCCAACGCGTCACTGAACACGCTTATGAAGAAGATTACGGTGAGTTACGCCATCTAAAATTGATACCGCAACATAGCAAGCAGTATCCTGTTTGCTATGTTGCGGTATTAATTTGTTCTGGCGTCAGTGGAGAACTGTATGACCAGCATAATAATAACAAATAGTAAATAGCCAATTATGCTGTAGACATAAACAGTCACTTTTAAGCATCACGCCACACTGCCATGTCATTATTGCTTTGTTCTGAGATGTATACCTACCTACATGAATTACGTTGCTTACCTTGACCATTGTATTCGTTTAAATCATAGTGTTATATTATGGTTAAAAACAAATTGCAGTAGGTACTCATATGTACCTAGATAGCCTGGTTAGAAAATTCTTGTACAGACGCCAGCAGGTCAAGCTACCCGAAACTGTAAAATTTTCCCAATCAACCTTGATCCTTAATGCTTTAAAGATAAAGTTGAAAATCTATTAAAGAAATTTGACAGATTGTAGTAGCTTGATGTGCTGGCGTCTGTAGGTACCTACCTACATCTTAACAATATCAAGCTTAATCCAATATTTTGAACAGACAAAAGTATAATATTGTTAAATGAAAGACGTGATGCTGCAAAATCATTTAATTTGTTTATTATAGTTAAAGGTGTGGCTAAGCTTCTTCACGAACGGTCATTGCAAGCAGGACAAAACCTGTTCTCTGTTCATGGAAATTGGATCATAGGAACTCCAGGAAGTACACACAGTACACACAGTAAAAGTTGGCTAGACCATTATCAACTGGATGATATCCTATGCCGAGGAAATTAGCAATCGGCTAATACTCAAAAATGTCTATAGAAGAAAATGTATTACAAGTGTTGAATCAAACTCAAACATTACACTGTTATTTAATCCGATTAATTAGCTAAGACTACAAATTCTATTCATTTAAATTACAAGAGATTGTGCACTTTTTAATTTCCAACATATTACCCTGAACGCCCATAAAATGTATGAATTTCAATACATTCTATGGAAGTATTTACTTGCACGTTATGATGTTTATTTAATTAAATCAATAAATGTGTACCTATTTACATCTGTAATAAATATTCTTTCTGGTGACTTAATGTTGTTGTTTTATATTAAAAGGACCATATTCATTTTTGCCCTAATCATGTACAGCCACTTTATATTTTTCATTAGGTAATTCAAACTTGATTTTGATTAATAAAATACCTATATCTACATGGTTGTTCCGGTTGCATTGGCGTCGTTAGGTGAAGGATTGCAGTTTATTCGGTCAATGTAATCAGATCAATGGTCTGAATACTGAGAAATAAGTACATAGGTACGCTCTCATACGAAAAATAAAGTGCCTAAACGCTTAGATATAGGTAAAATTCTTGAGGAGGTGTGTAATCAGGCAATGTCGTGTAACATGACTGAAAAAGATTCCAACGATCAATCTAACGATTATCCACGGACGGTACTCTTTCATATTCAATGATATACCTAAATCTAGCAGGAAACATCCCCATCAGGCTGCGACTGCAACTCGTAGACGTTACTTTTTCTGTGGAACGTTCACCGAAGGAATCTTACTTATTCCGTCGATTGAAGATGTCATCAGGGAGTCGTATTGGTGCAGAAATTAACCAAGGTGTTGTTCGCTGAACGTTCGTACCCTTCGCTGGCGTTCACTCTATCTACTTAGATTTAACCACACACAACGGGGAAAGCGAGCGAGCGCTCGGTTTCCATCGGTGAAAACCACTCGTAAACGTTCGTTCGCTTTGTCTGTACCTGACGAGCAATGGGCCAAAGTCAATGGATCCCTCAAATGCCCTGCTATACCCTGCCGGACCTCATTTGCCAAACACCAATTTAATAGCTTAAGCAGCAAACTTTACACTCTCGCAAACAAAAAGCTAAACATAGGTAAAATGGCAGGAAATGAAAAACAAAATAGCAGACTGGATCCAAAAGATGGACTATCAGGAGACTGAAAGTTTATTAACGTAGGTACTTAATATAATATGATCTAAAATCCATCCATACACACTGTCATCTATTCTTACTTTTTCCCGTCCTTACGCACATTCATTCAAGGTGCGAACCACACCAGAGACTCTTACACACACAACACACTTCTACAACATGCACACTTACACACATAGGTACACTCATCAACTCCCACACAGATATACAAACACACATAACTCTTTAGCATTATGACTTTGTTTTTATTTATAAGTAACTGTAATTTTAATTTTAATTCCTATATTTAATTTTTATCTATATGTGTTACCAAATGGCAATAACTGTCAACTCTGTACCGACACTCTCAATGCGTTAAAATTATTTATGTAAATAAACACTTTTTCATTTTTTTTTATTTCATGCTGTTAGAATGAAAATAGAACCCATGGCTGAACGCTGACCCCTAAAATACAGTTCCAGGCCTAGTTTGGGGGTTAGGATCAGATTTTTGGCAACACTCGTGTGCTTTCTTATAGTGACTGGCTTGTAACATGTATTTTTAAGTGTCAAATTTTTTTTTTAAATGGCAAGCTACATCGCGGTACAGACGGCGATGGTGGGATAAGCTGGACTCCTTCGAAAAGAACTGATATTTCTAGTAGCCCTAGACATGCAAGGAGGGAAAGGAGGCATTTGTCCTGGCTTCATTGGATTAATAAACACAATTCAGCCTAGGCAATGACTAAATTCCACAGTGAGAACCAATTGATAATGCAATTGTATTTTAAGTAGGACATGGATGGGATTTCCCATCGTCAAATATAACGAAATATATGGCCTTCCTCTTGGCCTTCTTCTTTGAATACATTTTGCTGTTGAGCCTAATTTCATGCTGTGCGTTGGCTCTGTCAGTGAGTGGATTTTATTACGTAGATTCATTGTTTCAAAAGACAAAGACCCAAAAGCTTCCTCCTATTGGGTACTTATTTTCACTGTAGATTAATATTATATTGATTGTCGTTTAATGGTGGCAATTCTTAGTATTTATTGTTCATTTCTGTATTGCGGTGCTATTAAGAGACCAAAATAGCTGCGTGAAATTGCTATTGACCTTAATTGCTTTTCCTAGATGGATGGACTGGGTCGGGTTTATTACGGTTGGTTGAAATGGAAAAATATGACGTGAACGAGAACTCCTTTAATTGATGTATTTACACAGAATTGAAGACTCGTGTTTACCTATTGTTACTACCCTTGTAAATATATCGTTGGTGTGCCTTGCTTAATAAATAAAATAAAATAAACTCATAATTGCCCACACGTTAACTATTGGCCTTCAGTGGAAGATGTAAAAAAATGTATGTAGGTACCTATTGTATGAGCCAAACGGGATTTGCGTTTTTGGCTAAACACTGTTTTTATTTTCCGACCGAATAGAATGAGGATCTTTAAGTTGGTAATATCTTCGTGGCCTGATTTTTTTTCCAATTGTCGGCTAGGCTCAGCCCACACATTCATAGGGATGGTTGTTCCAACGTTGAGGTAGGTAAGAGGTTCCGGTAGTAAGTAATTGTAATAGTGATGCAGGTACTGAAAACAGATTGACACAAAATAAAGCAAAAATATGTAGAGGTACCTAAATATTAATTTATGAATATTTACTGTTTCTGACAAGTGACATTTTTCTTGATACCTACCTACATTTTCTACCATCTTTGATGACAGCATCAGCTACCCGCTGCCGCAGTCCAACTGAGTTCTTGCTCCGTTAGGTTTTCCTTTTGTTTCTGTTCTCATTGTAAAATAGCTTTTCATTTAATTATAAGTTGAGCTTTATTTTGTGTACATTTTTTTTTGGCACATTTGAACCCATACCAGCGGAACTTTTGACCTCGAATTCCTTTTTCAAAGTTATATCAAACGTAAAAAACCTAACCTTATCAATTATGATCCCATTTCTATTTATATTGTTTAGTCTTAATCTTAAGTAAGTGGGCAAATTGCAATGTTGTTCGTCTTTTCATTTTACTTTTTGTTATTAATCTTAAGCTAGCCAGCGACCGCCAGCGCATGCATCGACTAGATGGGAAGTATTCAGTTCCCTCTTTAACGAAGTTCGTGACATATAGATATGGTGTCAAAAGAAAGATATACATGTATGTGCCTTATATGCAAAAACGAAAGAAAACCATAGTGGATCAAGAATCCACAATCACGCAATCACCCATTGCATTCAGTTTGATTTCCTAGCAAGATCTCCATCGGCGTGCAGTGGTTTCCAGCCAAGGTAGGCAACCAAGCAGATGGAGCAAAAAAAACAATCTCCCTAATTTGGCATCAAATGGCATTTTTGACACAAACAACGCGCTGGTATTTTTCCACATTCACCCACAGCTATTCCAGTCGCGAAAGGTTTACCCAACAAAAATATTTCATATAAAGTAGATTGCCAAGACTTACATGACGCTTTCACTGTTAAAAAGATATCAGATCGAATGTAGGCCCCTAATTCTACAAACCTTGCATCTTGGTTAGCATGTGCGGCTTGGCCGGTACGCGGCCGCCGCACAGACACTCCTATGGTGGGCTTATAGAAATAAATTAAGTCAATGGCCTTTAATGTTGTGTCATGCAATAGTTCAATGGAACGGCCAAGCCATACATTTTGACCAAGATGTTAGGTATTGTAGAGTTAGAGGATTGGCTCTACATTAGATCTACATAGCTATTCTCAACCATTCGACAGGCTTTCGAGTCGAAAATGACACATTTTCGGTTACCTGAGGGGCAATTCTCGTAATTTTAAGAACGTTCACAGTCTGATTTCAGTCTCTATCTATACATACCTCTAATAACCCTGCATTTTTGACAAGTTTTTGACATTGATTATCATTGAGATGAGATTGCGACTAGATAATGACGGTTTTTAATTACGGGAATTGGCCTTCTTATTTGCCTAGTGCCAGCAAATAGCTGTCGGAAAAATAGCCGTAGTCTATTTGGTTAAAAACTGACAAAATTTTCGGGTTTCAAATTTGTGAACAGCGTTTAGAGTACTCCATCAATAACATTGATTGATGATCGATACGGTACGGAAGCGCATTGAATTGTTGTCAATAGGTATTCTGAAAACTCCGTAGTCGTACCTCAATTAATAGAATTCTTCTCTGAGAGTTTTGAGGCTAGGTAAGTAGGTTCCAGCAACCTTAACTCAGAGAAGTCAGCCTTATCACTTATCAGCCCTAATTTGTTCAATGGTTAGGATTTATGATAGAGTTACAAACATACTCAGGCCAGCATTACCCCGATACTCTCATGCATGGAATCCCCTCAAACATATTCAATATCTTATCTTCTTTCCTATATAATTATGAAACAAAGATAACTAGATAATTAAATGAATTTGTTTTTTCTTCTTCTTGAGGCTGACTATACTATTGAAAAATATTTGAAGTTGTAGCGCAAGTTTGTTTAAATTTTAAAGTGGTTTTTTCCAAAATCACATATTTGTTAAGATGTTTGGAAACTAAATAGCAAACGTAGTATACCATGCCCGTCAAAAGTTTTAGTAAAAATTGCTATATCAAGTATTTTTTTAAACACTAATTTTTATTTAGGTGCCCGGGTAAGATTTGTTTTAGATTTGTATAAGTTAACCATACCAGCAACAAATCAAGTCCAAATGAATCGAGTAGCAACATTAATGCTGACATCTAACTAAATTTGCCACTATCTGTCACGACGAGGTTCATAATTGGGTGTCTGTTGTGGGATGACCACTCGGCGTGGCCCTTTCATAACTATTAACAAGTAGCAAGTTAGCCCCTCATCGCCATAGACACATGTATGGTTGGCGTGAAGTTAAGTGCAGAGCCGTGTAGTGGCGCTCGTACGACAGCCTGACGGATGGCGGAGTGGGGCCACGCCGCATCTTGCGCGGCCCATGTGAACCCTCCACAACGACATACGAAACTTACCTACTCTCGTATCCGCTAATTATGTGGCATTTTTAATCAGGAACCATATCCTTTTAGTTTCAAGGTAACAATTTAAATAGAAAGCAAAAAATTATACAGATGTTGAAGGATTTGTTACGTGAGTTAAAATTGCGTAATGAAAAGGAGGCTAGGTAGTGATTTGTGATTTTGGAAAAAAAAAATTGTAAGCCATTATTCAGCCTGGACAAAGTGTCATTCTGTCAGCGAAAACGGTTAAGGAAAGCAAATACATTTAAACATAGGTACCTACTTACGGAAAGTAAAAAATGTATTGGATTGGCGTAAGCTACTGAAAAGCTTATATCATTCCTGTTGAAAATCGTTGTAGAAATACGAAACGCTTCGAACGCTAGGCCCTCTTGACCGACCAAGGTGAGAATGGAGGGACGAGCTTGACTCAAGAAAGTCTTTCTATAGCAGGGTATCGAAAAGGGAGAGTGAAACTATACGAACAAACTAGATAAATAGTAGGTACATTGAACAAAAATTACACACTATGTCATATTCTTTGGTTAACAAGAGCCCAATAAAGTGGGTACATTACTAATGCGTTTAGTATTTAAAGCATTGTTGACGTTGCGTTCATATGTTTAAATTGTCATGTCCGCAATACTACGAGAGTATATACATATTTCGCAGATCTCAGTGCAGTCCGTAATATCATGCTGGATTCACGCTCCCCCGCATCCAAAGTGGTAGAGCATGCCATTGAAGCCTACACTGCATAATCTAAGCTTTGGTCAGGAAATCTTTCTTTATATTTGTGGGCTATATGGAAATAATCAGTTTGAAAGAAAAAAGTGGTTATGATAGATATATATTCTTTTATCCATTGCATCGTATTTTTTTTTTCGTGCACAGGATGGATGGAAAGCAGCACATGAAGTGATTTTTTGCTCCATTGGTGTAGTTGCCGTACGGCGTTCCAGTGTGAGGATAGATAAATAATAAATAAATAATACCATTAAATAATTTGTAGATAATGAAATAACGCGGTGTGAGAGTCCCTATACTTACCTAATAAAATGGTCTTATATTTTTTTGGGAGTCACCAATATCAGATTACTGAAAATAAATCTGTACTGCATGTTTATCGAGCAATCACTCAGGGTTGTCGCAAACTCGACGTATTGACGGCTCTATCTAGGAGCAGCCGATGCATGCGCGGTCTGCAAACACCTATCGCCCCATCCCCGGCGAGCAAACGCGTGCCAAAATTTGATAAAGTCATCGGTTCATGTTTAATCATACGACATTAAAGGCGAATGTACACAGTCAGTGTGTCGGGAGTGCGCGATCACTGCTGTGCATTATCATTTTCAATCAGCCCCCAGTGCTCTCTGCGGTCTAGTTGATTGAGTGAGCAAAAGTTTTTTACAACTTTTTTTGCCGCCATTTTATTTTGACGGGAAATATGACAGTTGTTTTATGAAAATTATTTTCAGTAGATACCCCAAAAATGTTATGGAGCGTTTTACGACTGAACAAAGTGTTTTAATTATTAAAATATTTTACTCAACCCATGAATCATGTATTGCGGAAATTCTAAGAAAATTGCGGCCAATTTTTGGTAGAAATCACTTACGTTCACGGCTAATAATAACTCGTTTAGTGATTAAATTTGAGCAGCAATTTAATTGTAACAGATAAAGCAATTTTCTTACCTACATCAAGTGAATCAGTTGGGCTTAGGAAATACCTATGTGCTTCTACAAGACGGGGCCACATGTCATACGGCACGAGCCACAATCGAGACATTGAAAATAACGTTTCCGGGTCGATTAATTTCGAGAAACGGTGACATTGATTGGCCCGAGAGTCAGGAGCTGTTAGATCCCCGGATTTAACAGCTCCTGACTTTTTTGTGGTGCTATCTAAAGGCACGTGTCATGCTATGCGTGCTATACGTGCTATGCTATCAGGCCAATGAACTTTCAAGAATTAAAACAAAATATCTGAGACACAGTCACTGAAATAACGCAGGAAATGTGTGAAAATGTCATGAAACACGCAGTGAAAAGGGCTCACATCTGCCATGCTGCTAGAGGTGGATATTTGTCTGAGATTATTTTCCATACTGAATTGCCGGCCCTAAATACTATATTTAAATAAAAATACTTAATATTTTTTATATTTCATAGAATAAAATTTAAAAAATAAAGTGTATAGCTAGGTACGTCTTATTTGCCCACCCTGTATATTTCTCAATGTGACAGATAGTTTCGAGTTTTCGACCTAAGTGAAGTGTCAAATTTACTGGGAATTATTGTGAAAAGCAGCAAAGTAATTAAAAGGTTTTCTATTACGCATCTAAATAAAAGATCGATGGATAATTATGTATGTACATAAAATACCAAGTGCAAAATGCATGTGCATTTTCTATTCTAAATGAAGAACACAGTCAAACAATTTATCTTCTTTTGTAAAGCCACGAATAACCTGGCTATGAGATGGCAGCTCCGCTAACATCTCGGCACGCGAGGCAAGCATCGTACTCGTGGCGGCAACACGCTCGCAGCGAGTACTTTTTTATGAAGTTATAGAATGACAATCATCGTCTACATCGATCTAGCGAGCGATGGTCAGTCATTACCAAGCTGATATTTACAATAGGTATCAACTAATGACGTACTTACCTACAAATGTGACAAAGGATTTATTTTTATAGAATAATGTAGACTGCTCGTGGTCATAAGCAATTGTGCACATTATATGATTATTTTCTTGCCATTTTCTGCGTTCTCCTGTTTCCTTTCCATATTGAGAATGAGAGGATGTTAAAACCAACCATTTATTTCAATCCTCGCACTTTTTGATTTAAATTAAAATAAAAAAGGCTTGAGTTCTTTTAATATATTGGCGAGGCAATTAGAAACAGACTACAAAATATTAAAAGTTCCCCTTGCAATGGAAATGTGTCGCCGACAACGACGGCCCATTCGTCACACGCTGTCCTGACAATCGTACGCACGCTCCAGGCTGCACTTTAAATAATTTTTAATACAATGTAACATCACGTTTAGTTGACACAGATATTTGCCGTTCTTTTTTTATACGTTATCGGAAATACAATTATTTTGCTGTTGTTCCAATCCAATTATCTCTACTTATCATTTGCTCAAAATAAGGTTCATTTTCATATTTATAGATGCCATTTTTACATTTCTTGCATAAAAATCATCTCTCTACAAGACGTAATTGGAATAACTGAAAACCTGATACTTAAGGGTCATTCTACATCATTATGAACAAATTTTGCTATGAGGCACCTTCCTATCTTGGAAAAAAGTTACGAACAAACAGAACTCATAGAGACACAACTCCTGTGGTATGCTAAAGAAGCATACGTACCTCGTACTTACAACTTATCTGCCCAAAAGCTTCTTTAGCACAACCCCCGTGCAAGTGTTGGCATGAAGAAGCATTTGTAAACACGTTTACTTACAAAGAGAATTCATTTTCCTTCTTCACCTCAACACAGCTCATGTGCTGGGTTAAAGCAGCATTGGTTATTCGTACCTATTGATTTATTTGCCCGAAAGCTTCTTTATCGCACCCCTGTACATATGTTAGCATAAAGAAGCATTTGTAAACACGCCTGCATACACTAGACCTAGAACATAATATCGAAAAAATGAAATGAAATAATTTATTTCCCATAAACCTACTAGTCTTTGTTTCAGCAGTCACCCCCTTTCTAACCATATCATACCGTACCTATTTACTTATTAACATATTCATCCGAAATTTAAATGGATTGTTTTAGGGAAATTAATTCAAACAAACAAACGGTGTTCAAAACGAGGCATTTCACAGTATTTAATCCAGTTGTATTTCACCTACCTGCCAATATCAGCTTGTTTCTTTGTAATGATCCTCACTTGTTTTTCAACGTCATTTTGGCATGGCATTAGAAATTAGAGAAATCGCCAGTTAAATCAGAATATTATTCTGATAATAGTATTTTAAATAGACTATGAATACAAAGAAGTATTGTACTCTTCGAGCTTAGATGAATCTATTTTGGTTCAACTATCTTTTCAAATTCACTGAAGTGGTCTTGGTCTCACTGATTCTATAGAAAACTGTAATTTGGCGGGTCTTTCGGCAAAGTACTTTTTTTAACGAAGTCTGACGTTTTTGACATTTTCTTGTTGAGTTTAAGTGGGTATTCTATATTTTTATTCTGTTTCTACGTAAAAAAAAAGAAATTTACTACCGGTTCAATTTAATTTTGAATTAAATTGCAATAAGCACTGTGAAACTGTTGGGTTGTTTAATTTCTTGCTTGATTTGCAAACCTAAAAATAATAAGAAGGTTTAAGTGATTGCACCATTAACAATTTAAGGTTACATTTTTAATGAAATGGGAGGGTAAACGAAGTTCATTAGTACCCTGGCGCCAAAGCAACACTCGTAAAAATGAAAAAGGGAGAAAAGGGATTTCACAAAGCCGAGCTCAATTTGGATTCAATGAGCCGCGAATTGGTAATGCTAAACGCTCCAAGAGGGCTTAGGTATCCCTACTAAACATAGTTACGTGTAGGTACATAGCTGTTTGTTGGTATTTTAGTTCGATTTTTATTGGTAAACCATTAACTAAGCTCAAATTGACTCTTACCTTTTTTATTTTTCTCACATTAACTACATACTTGCTCATGATTCAATTACCTTCATATAAGTGTTCAGGTAAGAGTAGATACGTAACTATTTCACTTACATTAAATAAGATTTTTCAACATTTTGAAAGACAGCTAAACGTAATAGGCGAACATATGAAAAAGCATTTCATATGCTGACCTACCTAAATGAAATATTAATGTTAAAATTCAAGATGACCATCATTATTATGTTTACGTGAAATTGCTATCATATAAATATTTCATTTTTATTTATGTCGCCAAACTAGATGTGAATGTTTAATATAAAGTAGGAACTCGCAGGGCCGCCTGACAAATCGGGCCTATGGCTTAGTGGTGTTTACAGTGTGTCGGGTTGGAGTGGCAGCAATATAAAGATGATCGGTCGACACGTCGCCTCATGTATAATGTGCATACAAATTTAAGTGGGTGCCGGGTAAGCGCGGGTGGGTAGTGAAGACGCGACACTGACGACTCAACTAGCACATCCTTATGATACGAGTGTGGAGAGAGAAGGAGGCTACATGCGACACGTGTCCGCCCAGCGCAGCGTCGCGACGCGCCCTTCCCCCGCGCCCCGACACGTGTAAGTGAACGGTGAATCTTGCTCACTACGCTCTCTACGAGCCTGACTACGAATTCGGCGTCGTTCGGAGTTTGTTCCGCTCTATATTTACATGAAACGAGAAAGATTTTTGTATTCGATGTAGACAAACCCAGTTTCCGTTTTGCGCAGTAACAAGGAATATTCTCATATACGTTGGACTCACTTCAGTTACGAGTTTTCTTTCACTGTTTTGCATTGACGTGAACTTTCTTGGTGGAGTTGTAGTACTCTGCAACTTTAATACTTTTTTCTTAAATACTTATTCAGAAGTTGCTTGCTAGTTAGTACTTTAACTCCGTAGGCACCGTACGTAACAAAGACATATAAAATAATGTAAAGTTAACTTTAAGATCATGGTATTCAAAACTTTGACTTACTAATATGAGTATTTCGTGATTCCAATTCGACACATTCGTGTTGGAATCACGAAATACGACTTACTAACTTATTTTAATACAAAATTTTTATACCTCCTACAGGGACATGGAACATTGAACAAGGATGGACCTTAAGACTAATCAACTAATTACAAAATATCCAATTTGACTATTAACTTATTACCTGAATAAGGAATTATCTACTTAGGGCTGATATTTCCATCGCCAGATAACTTTTATTCGAAGTATTAAATTGACGTTTGACAGTTTTTGTATGAAATAACTGTCAAAAATTCAAAATTATTCCCCGAATAAAGTTATCAGATGATTGAAAAAATTAAGTATCTTATTGATATTGTAAATGGGGCCTTTATTTACAGACCTTTATGAGAATTAGGAATCTAGTTACACGTTAATTTAAGTTAAGTACTATTTATATAACATTCAATTGAAATGTGCAGAAAACTTCAAACGGCGCAAATACTCCAATCTCTTTGGACTTTACACTTTTGGAACTTGTTTGTAGGAGCCGTTTGGGGTTGAAACACTAGGGCATGGGGTTTAAGTGCCCACTTAGTTTTTCGAGACATCGCCAAGCGGTTGCGGCGACTCTCCATATGACCAGAGGGCTGGCCTATTTCTTGGCCAAATAATCAAATAAAGGTTGTTAATAGACAGCGATGCGGAGAATTGTTTCATGCCCTTTTATTATTTTCCCACCCTTTAATATATATTTAAAAAATAATGTTAAGTATTTCGGGCCCCAAAATAATCAAACTGCAGTACTTAGGTACATGATTCTGAAAAATGTCTGCGCAGAAATTTTTCATAGGTTATTTAAAAAATATTGCTGTTCCATACATTCTCAGTTTCAGTTTAAGCGTCGATGTCGTCGATACTGAACCGATACACTGAATAATTATAATAAATAGAGTATAAGTAACCTACTCTTATTAGATTAAACGAAGGCCGTATAAGTATGCTCCAAACTATGTGACTTGGAAAAGATGACAGCCACTTGAGCGATCACTCAAGAGACCCACGATGCCTGGAGCGGTATACGGTTCGAAAGAGGTCAAGTCTTACGATTTTACTGCGAAAAAGTACTTACCTTACTTTTAACAATTAATGATTACAATGGTTGGTCTCGTATGTAGAGACACAAGTCATATGGTCGTATGAAATGGTATTAATTTTATTATTTATGTACACACAGTAAAATACACAATGATACGACATAACTATAATTTGAGTGCAAAGTTAGCTTATTTCTTAAGAAATTTCTTCCAGCAGACCTGCAAAAGGAGAACTGACAAAGAAATGTAAACAATAGTGTGTGAGAACAAAAAGGGAAAAATATAAATAATATGTGAAGTCTAAAACTAAAATATTAAATATACCTACACACAGTACACACATAATGCAAAAATTAACATAAATACTTAATAAAAACATAGTGCTAAAATATATAAATATTATATAGACTCACAGTTAAGAGGAAAGGTCTCTTTTAATCGATATTTGAATAGAGAAATAGTTTTTAAATCACGAATGCTATGCAGAAGTGACTTTCACAATCTTACAGCAAGGTAAGTCGTTAGGTTTGCTTATTTACGCATTGTTTATCCTGAAGGCCAATTCTCGTAATTTAAAACGTTCAAAATCTAGTCGCAGTCTCATCTCGGCGACAAACAAATGTCAAAAACTTGTCAAAATGTATGGAAATTAGAGGTATTTTGACAGATTGAGACTGAGATCAGACTGTGAACGTTCTTTAACGAGAATTACCCCTCTGATTTAAGTAGATAACGTGATCCTACACTTCTTACCAGTTGAAAATCATCGGCGTAGCCTTTTCCCAACTATGTTGGGGTCAGCTTTCAGTCTAACCGGATGCAGCTGAATACCAGTATTTTATACGGAGCCTACCTGACCTCCACAACCCAGTTACGGGTAATACGATACCCCTTGGCATCATACAAAATAATTAGACCACTGTAACTGCCTCGTCGGTCTTGTGATCGCAAGCGCGACTGCTGTGCATGAGGTCCTGGGTTCGATTCCCAGGTCGGGCATAGTGTTATTCGGTTTTTCCATTAGGAATTTCTCAGTAGCAGCCCGGAGTTTGGAAATTGGTGGTGTGAAACCCCCGTCTCTCGGAACGCACGTAAAGCCGTTGATCCTGCGCCTGATCTCTCCCCGGTCGTGTTGGATTGCCGTTCCATCGGACTATGAGGGTAAAGGAACAGAGAGTTCACCTGTGCTTACGCCCACACTTGTGCACTATAATAACTCCTGCGAACCTGGCTAATTTTTGTTGAGATTGGCTACCGTGACCGAAATCGAATTATTATTATTTAATGTATAGGAGCAGTTGTCGCCCAGTGGTATTAGCACCGACTTACGAATTGAAGGTCGTGGGTATAAACCCAGACAGGCGCTTTACTTTGTGTAAATAATTTCATCACCACTGCTCTCAAAACGGTGAAAAAACATCGTGAGGAAACCGGCATGTCCTAGAACCAAAAATTCGAAGACATGTGACATCTACCAACCCGCACTGGGCCCGCATGGTAGATTATAGCCCACTCCCTCCGGAAGAGAGGCCTGTGTCCCAGCAGTGGGAACATTATAGGCTGATTATACTACTATATAATGTACATTTAATTATAGCGCAGCTTTGCTCGCGTCACAGCCGAGAAAAAATCCTTCTCCATGAAATACAAAATATTAAGTTGTAATTATAACGACTACTAACAGCGAACATCACGAAATCTCGCCTTATACTTGAGGGAATTTTAATATAATTACTACAGACATTTTGAACTTCTTTATACACCCGTTTACGAAGCACCTCAACATGCCCCTTATGAAATAATTCTCTCTCGCAGGGCTGCTTATGTAATAATAACGCTTTTAGTACATTGAATTCTGTGATGTTCGCAAGGAAGCCTACACGAGTGTTTATATTAACATACAAAGTTTGGATGCTCCCTATTCGAAAGGAACCAGCGAGCCACCCTTTAAGGGGTGGTGTTATTAGTATAAGCAAAAGACATAAAGTTCCCCCTCCTCGTAGACGTGGTGTGCATACAATGGAGTTGGCATTGATTTTGAGTTAAATATCACCCCTTTGCCGACGTGGTGCATTGTTGTACATCGAACGTGTACAAACATAGCGACATGAATTATTGTTACTGGTTCTTTTATCTGTTTCATTGACGTCATTAATCAGCTACGGAATATGCGTTTGATGGCTGCTCCTGTGGTGTGAGCTTGCAAGCTGCCGCGCCATAGCTGCTTTGTGCAAGCGGTGCCGAGTGCGAACGTTAGAATACCCCGAATAATTATCCATGGGAGGAGGACATGTTCTTTTAACAATAGTTGTATTATTTTTATGAAATTTTATCATTTCAATAAACTTATATCCATTGGTATAAACTTTACACTATTCATAGATTTTTGAATATCTATTTGATAAAAATCTTAAATTCATTCAATCACTGACATACAACGCACAGCCTGAACCATGAAATTTTGCCTAGAAGCATGAAATTTTGCACAAGAGATCCTTATATTAGGTATAACGAAAGTGAGCACTAAGGAAGGAATTTTTAAAATGCATCCCTAATGCGGTTAGATAGGAGATGAAATTTGTATGGAAGTTCCTAATTTTTGCCGATGGGAAATTCCATCGGCTACATGGCTTGTGATTGTAAAATACTTTGACAGTGTATGTTGCAAATAGCTGTCAAATATTTCGCTGTTTTGATTAATTAATCAATGTTACTGAATGTAATTATGATAAATAAGTTGTATTTAAATATTGATTATGAATTGGTATAATCATCACCTGCCTATAGTCTTCCTCCAGCTTAACCGAATGCAGCTGAATACCAGTATTTTACATGGAGCCTTAACTTGACCTCCACAATCCATAATATCCAGGGGTAATAGGTACCCCTTGGTAAGACTGGTTGTCAGACTTTCGGGCTTCTGACTACCCGTAACGACTGTCAGAGATCTGAATTGCTATAATGATCTTAGATTAAATTTTGTAGCAGTTATTTTATAGTTGTAAAATAGTACATTTAGATGCAATTGTGGAAAGTATGTGTAATTCATCGAAACACCGAAATATTCGACATCAATTTGCGACATGGCAACTTTCAGAATTCAAAGGTATAATTTATGTAATTATACCATATAAGTACGGTCAGGTACCCAAAGATCTCTTTAGCATCTATTTCAAAACTGTCATCCCAAACTGTCATCGTTTCACAAAAACGATGTTAGTAAAAATGACATTCAAGAGGCTTATAATAAGCAAGCTGGTTATTGTCAAAGGGGTACACCTGAGCAAACTCGGTTAACGTCAAAGAGCAGATTTTAACAGTTTGTGTTTACAGATTACTATTGACAACCGGAGTTGAAAGCAGGTAATCTTCTATGGGATATTAATGCTACAAATCCCGCCGGATGTGTGAAAGACGCGTAGGTTTCCACAATCCCGAATAATATCTAATAACAGCCGAGCCCACATCAATTATAAATATTTAGTAGGTAATGTTGCATAAAGTTTTAACGAAATTTTATAGAAAAACTTTGCAAAATATTAAGATTCGGAATTATACCATGAAACAGTTGTACGAAATGGGGTATATACATACCTACCTTACCTATGACCATAACGTCCTGGAAGTTAGGCAGACCTGGCGTGGGATGCAACATGTGTCGAGGGTGCAAGGGTGTCCTTGCGCCATCCCATGTTCCTAGCATGGCGGACTGTGCTGTGCTGTGTGCTGTGCTGTGGCTGTGCTGTGCTGGAGCGGCTGCTGCTGGTGCAGAAAACCTCGAAAGGCGCCCACTTGGTTTTTCGAGATATCGCCAAGCGGTTAGTCGACTCTTCACGTGACCAGAGGGCTGGCCTGTTTCTTGGCCAAAGAATTAGCATCGCCATACAACGTGGCAATGCTGCCAGCCTTTTGGGCACTGTTCCTATTGACAGCGATGCGGACGAATTTTTTGATGCCCTATGATTCTTTTGCTTATTTTTTCACATGTACATATTATTATTTTAAATGTTAGCTTATATAATGTCAGCTTGTTAAAGAATTTAAATTTAAAAAAATATATATATAATATTAGGTATAAATCTAAACATATATATACCTAATGTCTTAATTAATAAGTTAAGTTTCTCGGATGTTTGCTGGACGAGATTGAACTAATTCAATAAGAGTCAAAGTCGCTCACTGCCAGTAAATGAAGCCAGTAATCCAGTACAACAGATAATACTTGTAGATATATACATTTTTAGCGCAATGATCCATTTCGCCCCAGCGCGGGTTGGTAGATGTCACATGACATTCGGATTTTTGCTTCTAGGACTAAAGTTACATTAATTAAATACGTGTTTAAAATACAGGTACTCAATTCTCGTTAATTTATTGCATTCTTCAATGTGTACTTAAAATAAGTACAATGAGATCATTCAGGACTCTGTTGAGCAGAACAAAATAGCAGGAAGAGGAAGATTTTAGTAGCTTCTACTTATCGGTCTACCTAATATATGAAATATTATTAGCAGTTAGGTTTACATACTAAGATTATAAATGATAAGATGATGGTAAGAACGCAGAACCTACCTAAAGATCATGATAATCCAAGCAGTAATGGAACATTTCATAGCGCGAAATTATGTATGTAGCTCATAGGTTAAAGAAACCTTTATTTAAATTCCCACCCGTTAAAAGTACTTAACAGGCATGGAATGTCGCAATGCCAAAATCCCACTGGCTTACTAAGTCAACTCCGCTAAACAAAAAAAAAAAAAAAATACAATATGTTCACGGCGCTTTGTCCTTTTATTCATATTTAATCTCCAAAGCGTCTACAAAAAACAATGATTTCACGGTACAGCATTAACGCATGTAGGCATAACAGAGAGCCGAACCAACCCAAAGCAAATACAAGACCATATATTAAAATGTTGTCAATCCTATTTACTGACATTTTACTCTGTGTTTATCTTATAAATCTATTGTGTGCATGGCGGTCGAAATTATGGGATTTTGTGTCAATATTGACGCGAGTCGGGTCTGTCGGTCGTTGCATTTAACACATCCCACCGGTGCCTACAGATAAACGCTCGGAAGTTGTAGTGCACGGCAACAATGATAGATGGCGCTATGCGGGCCGCGTTCAACCGCTACGCTCCTAGCTTCTAGTATTGCACGCACTGTACTGTAATACAATTAGTCCTTCGGTTTTAGTTTACCTCAAGGATTTCTGACTTTCTAATGTATCTATTTTGCTTTTTATTATGTTCTTATGAATTCTAGATATGCACCTACTTAGGTACCACTCCGTTGTCTAACTGTGCATAATAAAAAGCAGGTTGACTCTGTGATAAAATTGTAGGTTAGGTATCATTCGCGTAACATAGGAGGGATATATTGTATTTTAGGTCTAGGGTACTCGATAGCCCGACTGACCGGTTAAAGTATATTATAGTGTAATTCGATTTAGGAACTCGACATCATCTTCGTCATGTGCCTAGCCTTATGTTGGGGTCGCCTTCCAGTCTAACCGGATGCAGCTGAATACCAGTGTATAGTATTTTAGGCACTCGACATAGAGTTAAGTCAATTCATAATTTTAAAAGTAAGTTTTTTATTAATTTTCGGGTTTGTAGTACTCAGCAGTTAGACACGCTTATTATAAAAATATGCATAGGTGCGATATGCATGCATATGTTTTTATTTTTACATATTTGACATTTTTATACACATCACACAGACATTTACATATTTTATATATTTGACAGTCATTCATTAAAGGTAAGGTTTACGATACCTGTGACAGGATCCTATCAAATGTTAACTGAAATTTATACTGAAAACATGTAGGTAAATTCTTTTAAACTTGTACATTGTACAGTCAACAAAAGAGATAAGTATACAGGGTCGTCGGATATAGTTGAAGTTTAGTAAGAAACCGATGGATGTTTTCGAATGAAATTTAGTTTGATAAATTAAATGTTTGTTTTCTATTATTTAAATAAAATTTTATCTGTTGTTATCTTTTGTTGACTGTACATAGGTATACATGCTATAGGTATACGTAGACTTATACGTAGTAGGTATATTCATTTTGTCCTGACGTTATCTGTGAAGCATCTTCACGTTAGGTAAAAGCCAACGTTAACAATTGTGAGACTCAATCTAAACTTCTCAAATAAATATTATAAATTTATGATAATTAAACGAATACATCAATTTCTTTTAACTTTAAATCTAAACAATACAATAGTGATATAATGTAAAAAGAACGCGTAGTTGGTCGATAGTATTTTAGTTTACCCCTTTTATAAAATTGCTGCCGTTTGATAATACCTATTTTAATATATTAACATACTCGTAAATATTTTTTTCAGAAAAACTCCCAACAAAATTACTTATTTTATTTATTTATTTTATTTTAGAGTTTTTTGAAAACACAGACAGCTAAACACTTTTGCACGATTGTATCAGTTTATCTTCAGCTGCAGTATTGAACCGCGCATCGTCTGATATTTTTATTCACCCGTTGTCACAGAAATGCTCGACCAAATTATCCCCAGAACGCGGAATATTTAAAAAGGTAAATTAAACGTCTCGCTCCTCGAACAAAGAGTTATTCGGTAAAGCGCCGTGTCGGCATACGTAAGGCGCGCCGGGATGTCATTAGCGAAAGCTCGGCCTTTCTAATGCCTAACCGCGCACCGCCTCCCATTGTCGCGGCAATAATGAGCAACTAACGATTTAAGCCCTTGCACTCCGTTTATTATGGACTAAATGCAGAGATTTCGAAGAAAAATAATAATCTGACGCAACACGAACAAGGGATTTTCTGTGAAAAAGATACATTGCTTTGTAATTGTTTTTGCAGGCATTTAAAATTTGTGATACGAATGTTAATTTTCTTATTTTTTTTAACTTTTGTGAGTCGCAACGGTCTGGACAGCTGGAAGGTTTTTTACCAGAAGGCTAATTCTCGTAATTTTAAACATTCAAAATCTAGTCGCAGTCTCATCTCGGCGACAAACAAATGTCAAAAACTTGTCAAAATGTAGGGAAATTAGACATATTTTTGACAGATTGAGACTGAGATCAGACTGTGAACGTAGGTACTTTAAATTACGAGAATTGCTCCTCTGATCACCGGCTGACCAACAAAATGTATGAAGTCATATAATGTCCTCCCGACCGAATGAAGATTAGCCAAGTGTGCAGAACATATTATACAACTACTTACTTTAACTACTTATTTTTGTTCCTTTACTGTCATAGTCCGATGGGACAGCAATCCAATGACCGGGGAGAGGTCGGGCGCAGGACCAGCGGTTTTTAACAAGCTTTCCGAGGCATGGGGGTGTCACACCACTAAATTCCAAACGGCGGGCTGCTAGGTACTAAGAAATTTCTACTGAAAGAACCCTGCCCGATTTGGGAATCGAATCCAGGACCGACGCTCAGCAGTCGTGCTTGTGACTTCGAGACCAACGGAGCAGTTAGGAGTATGAAGCTGTTTTTAAATACGATACGAGTGGTGTAATTCGTATAAGCGGTCTTCTTCCAATTCCAACTTTAAAAGCTGTTTTTTATCAAACATATTGCATTAGTAAAAGTTCTGATGGTAATTTTTGCCTGCTGAGGAGTGCCACTGCAGACAAAAATTCATTTTTACGGTAAAAGTTTAAAGAATGTATGCTTTTGGTTGTTTCTACTTCCTTTTTTTTTCTCCAATTTGTTTATTGTAAGTTCCTTTCAAGCGCGCATTATTAGCCCAACCACTCTTATTACAACAAGTTTTCAGATTTTAAAAGGTATATCTTCGTACTTACTTAACTTTCAACAATAAAAGTAAGATGATAGTGTTGCTACTCAGCCATCGCGTTTGTTTAACAAATATAAGACACTTTTTTGATGTATCTGAGGGTTACTTCCTGCGGTGGCTCAAAAGACAAACGAAATCCCACCTCGTGTTTATATTCGTGTGATTCATCAACGCTTGCGGATCAGTGCTGTCAAGCGTTTGGATGATCCCATAATTAAACATAGGTATTCTCTGTTTGCGCTATTGCTTTCAAAGTTTTCGAGGTGTTTAATATGTTTGGACAGTAGGTATATTGTTATTCTGATTTTTGATAAATCTACAACTTGAGAAATAGTGCATAGATTTGTTTTTAAAGGTGCGTTTTATCAAAAGCTGTTCATTCCTGCAGTAACACGGGGTCGTGCTTTTGGCCACCAACCACTATAAAATTCATGAAAACCTATCCATTAAAAAAATGTACAGCTTCAGCTTCACTGTCGCCTATTTTGCTACCAATTTACAGTGAATTCAGTCTGGCCGATGTATTTTAATCTGATGAGCGCCAACGATTTGACTAAATCCAGTTGGAAACCGATAGTGTAAGGTTAGGCCACCTTCAGGCTATCAGACATTGACTGTATGTGACAGTAACAACGGCTTTGTATCACGTTCATTGTCTTTATTGCATTATAGCGTCGACTTCCTTCGATACCCACAGTAGCCACTAGCCATTTAGCCACAGCGCACAGGAATTACACAACGTAGTGTATTTAGCTACAATGCAGATTGATTTATACCTATATAACCTAAGTTTCAGTAAAGTAAGGTTCCGAAATTACATGTACTTATTGCCCATTCTTTACCTAATACTAATTTTAATGTTGAATTCCTTCTACTAGTTGGACAATAAAAAAAAAAAATTCAAGCTTACGCATATTTTACAAAAGTGAAACGAAAAATTAAAGAAGTTGGTATCTACAAAAAGACCATTTAAAAACTAAGGTTTATCAAAAATTTAAAACTAACAAATAAATTGTAAACTGTTATTTGCCGTAATGCATTTACAGAATACTTACAAAACTCCATTGGAACGAAACTATATTACAATGTTTGTAGTAAGTATGTTATATATTAAAAGAAGAAAACATAATAATCACAGTTGGTATACATATTTTAATCTAGTGTCCTTTTGTTTATGTTTTGTATTGTTAGTTAGTTAGTAGTTTAATTTGGTACCTAATGAAAATAGTTGGTTATCAATTACATAACAATAAAATTTAAACTAGAAACATTTTTATCTAGAATCATCATCCACCTAGCCTTTTCCCAACTGTGTTGGGGTCGGCTTCCAGTCTAACCGGATGCAGCTGAATACCAGTATTTTACATGGAGCGACTGCCTATCTGACCTCCACAGCTCAGTAACTGGGTAATACGATAACCCTAATTTTTATCTATAATATTATACAGTTGTAAATAGTGAACGCAGGCAAACTGTTTAGTAAATGCGAACATACTGACCTACCTAGATGAATTAACCGGTTCCTGGTATTTTATTTTTAAACGCATTTCACCCCATTTCATTTCTTGCAATCCAGGTTTGGGCTGAAAAGCGAAAAAACAACACAAGCTGATTCAAGGATAAAACAGGGTGTTATGTACATCAAACTAAGTAACATGGAGCAAAAACACGCAAAACATTGTGGCTATGGGTGCATGCAACGATACAGAAGTTAAAACTTGTTTGTGTAGTGAAAAAAAAAAGTACGAACTTTGACCTTCAATATCTCCGTAACGAGAAGGTTCCCAGGTACCTCTGGTCCAGTACAAAAACAAGCACAATGCCGGTGAGTACAAGTGATTCTCGGCTTGGTTAAGCGTCTTTTTATACCCGTTATAATAGTTTTGTTGTGCTAGCTGGACCCATAGGGAAAACTATGATAAAAATTTGTAAGGTCACCATGAATAACATTTTTCGTGTTAATAACAGAATAGGTATTAACGAACTTACCTTGCAGTTAAAATAAAGCTGTCCTACAATCAAGTCAATTGAAATTAAAATTATTTCATTTCACATAAAGCTACATGGGCACTTATGAAATGTCAGATGGGAGTCGGTTCAAATTGGTCGTTTCCTTTGGCTGGCAAGAAACTCCACGCTGACTCTTTTAAAAATAATTGTCGTTTACAATATTTTCAATTCACAGTGTTAATATATGTATACGGGTGGACAGTGTAGGTCTGCCCTCAAGTACCTGATACTTAACAAAATAGAATAATATGGTCAGCAAATCGAAGCATCTGTGAGGCTACAACGTTCTCACATTTACAAAATCTTTATAAAAGATAAAAAAAAAACTATTTAAACCAAAGTAACACACAGGTTCCTTTTTTACCACAGTAAGCTTGTATTTTCACTCTTTAACGGTATTCTCGTTGTTCAAGCCTGAATTTTACCTACTGTGTTAGGACAAACATGATACGAGACAGCTCTTGTGTAAATCCATCTATACCAACCTTCGACCCGCGTAGAATCTCGACCACCACCTTCAGATTTAGATTTTTAGAAGTCGATCTTTGAATCTGAATTAGACGGAGACAGTGAGGTTACTGAAAGTAAAACAACCCGCCCAAGTGCGAGCCGGACTCGCACACAATGGGTCCCATACCACATCGCAAAAAACGCCCATTAAATTACGACTTTATTTTATTTTTATTATTGGTTGTTATAGCGGTGGTAGAAATACACACTCTGTGAAAACTTCAACTGTCTACCTTTTACGGTTCAGTAGATACAGCTCGCAGGCAGACAGATGGACCGACGGGCGGACAGCGGTGGCTTAGTGATAGTCCCGTTAGCACCCTTTGGGTACGGAACCCTAAAAACCAGGTATTGTGTCGCAACTTGGGAGGTGTGTGCAGTAGACTGTCAGGATCTTAAAAGCTTCTAAACCACTCAGGTTGAGTCTTATGATTCTACTTAATATCAGGCTAATGTCCGACAGGGACATTTACCAAGATTTTCGAGTGCTTGTGGCATTTGTTAAGGTTTTAGAGGTATGAGGAACAGGGTGTAAAGTTCACTCATCCTCCATAGAAAAGGGAGGATCCTCCGACCAGACGGGTGTTGTGTCTGGCGACTGTGTGTGCCCAACGATTGATGTTGAGAAATTGTATCTATGCTGATTGCGCGGTAAACTCTGCTTGCGAGATGCAGGATTTGCGTGACGTCAGTATGACGCGTTGTTTGCATGTGGCGTTGTAGATACCGCTACAAGGTAATAAATTGGATAATTGCTATTGGCTCTGAAAGATACAATTATCGAGATTTGGTTTAATTCTGGTTTACTCGCTTGACGGTTTAACCACGACATATGTAATCGAGTGGTTCACACACACTCGCAGTTCCAGTGTGGCTCATGGGAAAATAAAAATAAAATTAGGTATTTTATTGCCAAGAATGGACGTGATTCAAAAAATCAAATCGATTAGCATTTTTGATAACTTAGACAAAATATCGCTCACAAAACTGAATCCGGCCATGCCCATCAGCAGACATATCAATTAAAACTTCAATCAACACCACGAATATATGCATGAGTTATATGAATCCGATAGTCTAGCTAGTTGATATTAAAATGTGAACAAATTGAAAGCTTAATTAAAACAAAACGAGTTATTTAGCGGCAGCAAATTGCCGCTGTGGCACTGTCATCGTTCCATTTGATATCGATGCACATTTACTGAGCCGGGTGCTTTATGAATGTTTGTGAATCACTCTGGTTTTGTAACGACTAGCCGAGCACAAACACGGGCTCGTGGTACACAAACGCGGGGCAGTATGCGTAACAGTATACATAGAAAGCCCTCGTAATGTTTGCCTTCGTGTGATTTATTGGCTTCGTCGGATTTAGAGGCACGCACTGGCGGGGGTCCTAGTTTAGTGACTACGCGGTGTAACGTTACGTGACTATTAGATACATACACCACCGCTTGTGATACTGGGTCGCCAGCTCACCATGAGTGATTTGTTCATCAAATACACTTATGACTCGTATACAGCAAGAGGGTATGATGTTGTAATGAATGGAGGATCGATCATGTGAATTTGATTCTTTGATCACCTTTAGTCGATGCTTTGTACGTAAAATTTCAAGGATGAAAGATACCCACATAGCGAATATGCTGCGACAGCGACAACTAGAACTGATTGGCATTGCGTCTAGCCATAGGTAGAATTTGAAGTTAAGTATACGTATTAACAACTCCCTAAAGCGCCAATACGCACCCATTGGAAGTGATTTCGGTAAGCGACGGTCGCCAACGGACAATGAAGAGGAGGGAACGCAGTGTCATCTGCTTTCAACATAATTAAAATCACTTTAAATAATGCCACTAAGCGCCCAACCCTGTCGAGGTTTTATTTTAAAAAGTGCTATTAGCATTAAATTTAGTTTTGCGGATGATTATGTCGCCCTCAGGCCCGGGAGCACATTAACTGCTCACAATTTTTGTGAATTATTGTTCCGACCGTACTCCCTCCTCGCCTTTTATAACACGCTTATACCAATTTTAACTACTCGGGGTGTTAAGTTGTAAGGAGGAATTGTTTGAATTCGACGCAGAAGCTTAAGTAGCATGAGCTGAGTACATAATTGAGAAATAACAAATTTCTTTTTTACTTTTTTGTTTTAGTAACAAAGTGTTTGCGTATTCGCATTAAATTAATTTGACAGCATTGAATCATGTATTATAAAATCGACTCCGATGGCTTTGCCGGTTGATCAAACAATAATCAGACACGAAAATGAACAAACAAGCACTCAGATTCAATTAATTGAAACTTAACAAAATATTTTCAATATGTAGGTGTACCTACTCACTACGATTTTAGGATAAATTCTATAAGTTTCTATATCTCCAGGTCATCGCGCTCGATTAACGCCTCGTCGTCAACAAAGCGTCAACCCAACGAAAGCACGTGACCGAATCGGCTCAGCATTGCCGGGTGGACGCCGTGCTTGCGGCTAGGCGTCGCCGGGCTTACCGCTCGATAGTTTGGTTCATAGCAGCCTCACCTATGATCTTATAATTGCTTGATGCTTTATTCGACTAGTAAGCTCGCCGAAACACCACCACAAGCCACCGTAAACTGGGATGACTGCTGTTTACTAACTGATCCCGAGCCGAGGCGATGCCGTTACGATGCTTATAAGTGTGCGTTGCAGTTTGGAGTTTCACGTGCAGTGCTCATACGTGGTGCGTAATAATCTAGTAGCCGATAGGTGAAAACGAGTTTAAAATCAGTGTAACTAAGGAGTGTTAAATAATAAAATATTCAAAACAGCCTTAAGAATTGTAAGGCGCCCGCCCCAAAGAAACTACCACGATTAATGTCCTTTAATTGTAATACATTTTGTTTTTAATTAAAATTAAAAAGAACTGGTAAAAGCACACGACACAGCGCCACCTACACACAATGTACATAAGTACAATCGGAACATAAAGTTCGCTCAGAACACGCTTATCGGCTAAATCGGAGGCAAAGAATCGGAAAGAAAAACAATCGTCCGGGGTTGGATTCTTTTAATTTATCCATCGCAGTTTTAAATCGGTGTTAAGATTCAGCAGTCGTAACGTTTTTTCAATTATCGGCGTCGATCTCTACGCGGCTTTACGATAGCTACCGAGACTCGAGCACGCCAAGGCTTGGTCCCCGTTAAAAGGAAAAAAAGTCTTCCTAAACTTACGCTTCGCTTCGAAAACCAGCCAGTCAATAAGTTAGATTTTGTGTATAAAGACAAAGTTTAATTGTGTTCTCTTATCGCGAGTACATAATTGTTTAATTTTACACGTGCTTTCAAAAATCGGGGCCATTATACAATTTACTCATAATTAAAAAAGTAATCGTTAATTATAATATAAATTAAGTGTTTTCTTTGTTTATTATTTGAAATCTTCCTCTGTACTTAATAAAAAGCAGTAAAAGTAAATAAAATCTGCATTTACGCTGACCAGCTGGAAACACAGCTGCAAATTATTGCGTACCTAGTTGAAAAAAGAACTACTAAAACGTCTCTTGATTAAAGTGATTAATTAAATATCCCTCGGAGATACATTTCAATCATATACCAATCTACTGGGCCCAACTCATCTAACATAGTTAAAATCTTCTTACCATTACCATCGCCTCGAAAAAAAGAAAACAGTATAATTATTTGCAGCCATGACAATTGGTACCTACTCTAGGTACTAAAAACGCTAACTTAGAAGTAAAAATCTAAATTACAAGCTAAATAGCAATTAAACAATACCAAATGACGTGATATTATTACGCATTATAAAGTTAAACCACCGTCCACAATAGAGTCATAAAAACGGTACCTTCTTACGTATAAACATAAATATGAGTAGTAAAACCTGACCACGCTTCGTGGCTTTTATACCGGAGCACTATCTATAATTAAACAATGGGCCTGACCCACGCCCTTCCATTACAACCCAACGGCGACGTTTAACACATTCAGATAATCTCACTAAATCGCCATAATCTCAACTCGGGACGAAACTTAATTCAATTCCACGTTAATTTACTTATTTGAAAACGAGAGCACCCGCGATACAGAGTTATCAGGGACGGGCCCCTCGGGAATTAGGGCTTGGTGGATGATCAGGATAATCTTTTTACGAATAAATCACGATATGAACCTTGTTGCTGCTATGATATAAACACTGCGTGTGTCTTTTGTTATTACGTACTTGGCAGTTATAAATTTACAAGCCATGAGTTTTGTTGCGAGTCCCCATCGGCAAAAAACTACGAACTTCCATACAATTCATCTCTTATTTAACCCCTTTAGGGGGATGAATTTTCATTTTAGTTATATAAGGAACTCTTGGGCATTACATGCATCTAGACTCAGCGATTCGTTGACGGAATTGATGGTGCAGATGATGATGCCAGTTAATAACGTGTCCTGCGTGTCCTGTCAGCTGCACGCTACAGGAACTGATGGACGCTGGTACTGACACGCTAAGAAGAAGATTCGTCGACGGTCAGTAATTGTATGAATGAATGAATTTAAGATTTTTATTAAGTAAGTGGGACAGTACTCATAGGCTAATAATAATAAAAATTTAGGCAATCTGTGTCGTCGATGTTTCCCATCGGAAGAAATGACAAACTTTCATACCCTATTTAAATTTAATATTTTAGATATGAGATATGAAGCCCGAAAGCGACACAACCAGTCTTCCCAAGGGGTTTCGTATTACCCAGTAACTGGGTTGTGGAGGTCAGATAGGCAGTCGCTCCGTGTAAAATACTGGTGCTCAGCTGCATCCGGTTAGACTGGAAGCCGACCCCAACATAGTTGGGAAAAGGTGAGGAAAAAGTCAGAAAGTACGCTAAGCGAAAACGAAGTACTAGCGCGAGTAGGCGATGCGATGCGACGGCTATGATGATTTAGTAGAAGATGGTTGCAGCCGCCACCGTCGCGGACAACCGTATCGCAGTGCGAGACAAAATGAGTTTTACATTTGTACAGTTGTGTACAAATGTAAAACTCATTTTTCCTCGTTTTGTACAGTTGTATACAGTGGTTGCGGTCAATTGGCTTGAGCCATTGTGATTTGTGACTTGTGAGTAACCGCAAACTTATGCGCTATGACAGTACCTCCCTAACAGACGTGCAATACCAAGTTGATATTAGTGCTTTCGCTTTGGGTGTTATTCCAGTAAGCGGGGACACTACGTCTCTATTTGTCAATGTACAGTCTCAATAAGATGTATACTCGGAGAAGGATTCATTTATTGCCTACAACCATTCTTCACTAATATTCTATCACTATATTATAATACTAGCTTCTGCTCGCAACTATGTCAGCGTGAAATTTGTTGTTCCCCCACCCACCCCGTCGCATCGCATCGCCTACTCGCGCTAGTACTTCGTTTTCGCTTAGCGTACTTTCTGACTTTTTCCTCAGCTCCTTATAGTCTTAATGTGATGTTATGCAAAAAGATTTTTTCAAATCGGACAGGTGGTTCTGGAGAATACCCCCTACGTACAAACAAACAACTTTTACATAGTAAAATATTAAGTATACCTACACAGTTATATTAGTATAAAAAAAAGAAAAAAATGTTGGTATAAAATATGTATGTCGACCGTCCATTGAATCTAAAATGAATGTCCGCCTTATTGAGGCTGACGAAAATGCTAGACTAGACGTAGGTGTAAAAAAGTTATTTCAGCCAGTTCACCGAAAGCTTCACCCCGGTCAAACAGTCTGCAAATTTTGCCCCGTAGTAATTCAATTTTGCACGACAGCACGCGGTTTATACGCGGCGTCAACGCCAATTATTGCTCCGCAGACACTTCGAGTGTTGCACAAACAATGTTGGCTAATCCAGTAAATTGTGAAAAAGTCAAATAGTCTTAAATCCGGTAGTCTAATTCTCAGTGACGGGAATTATAGGAGCTTTCCGAGCTGGCTAACTAACTGAGTTGAGAACACCGAATTCTTGTTAGCCTGACTTTCAAACCTTTTATCTGTGTTATAGGATACTAGCCGTGAAAATAGCATTGTGTACGTAAAGGATGCTGCCACGAAATTTATGGAAGCTGGTACCCGCTCTAATAGGAATAAATGATTTATCATTAGAAAGGAACTAAGATTAAATACAAGAATTCCAATGATCCTTGTCTTGATTCCTCGTCCAATCTGAGTAGCACAGAGTGGCAGTGGAGACAAGGTAGTAAGGAAAGCTACCTTAACCGTTGTTCTTAACTTCTTGAGTAATTGCTAACTGCATCCACAGATTTTTAGAAAAATGGTTTTGGACCAACTGAGGTTAGAGTACTAGATATGGCAATGAATGATGAAATATCTAAAATAAATCTTTTTTGTATAGCTAAAACTGAAATGTTTGGTACAGTATAACTCTGAACGGTCAAGGATTTGGAATTAGGCGCCATAGTAAATTCTATTCAGTTTTAAAAGAGCTATCCAACGATGTTAAACATAGCTAATGGAGGGGGGAACCAAAATAAGCATCAGCCTTTATCGTTTAGTTACCTTCACAAGTATTTTTTGGTTGAAAAAGTAAAATGAAGCAAATATTATAATGACGTCATCTTAAATTCATGTAACTGATGCGCACACCATAGTATGCACCGTATATACTGTTACCATATATTATGTTCCTCTTTAAACGCGAACGCTTCTAAACAAAATAAAACAAAGAATCAACTACGAGTGGATTGCGTTTTACGAGTACGTCGATAAGAATAATTTAGGAAAAAACTTTCTTTAAAGGAATGTCAAAGGCTTTTTGGCTATGACTTCGCCTGCGACTACGTCCGCGCGAATTTCATACTTTTCCCTACGAATTTCAACGCCCCCTGCACCCCTCATGGGCTCCTCCTCTACTCTAAAGGGTAGTTTGGTTTAAAAAAAAACCATTATTATTGTTCACGTCTATTAACCACGTGGAAAATTACATAGCATGTTTAAATTGCTGCTAAGTGTCAGTACTCCGGTTTAATTTCATTACCTAGATTCATAATGGATGAAGTAACATGTTTGGGATTGAGATGCATCATAATTGTCCATAACCAACCAACAGTGTTTTTACACTATTGTACTTTTTACATAATTAAAACTGATTATAACCTCTTTAATATATCTTTATGTTTGATGTTAATAAAGCAAAACGCATTTAGAGCAAACAAAAAAAAAATAGACGGTCAAAACAAAAATTATAAGGCTAAAAATAATAATATGTATAAGTAGGTACTGCGCCGAGATATTATATATAACCACTGAAAAATAAAATCAATAAAAACTAGAATATTTGAAACTTATTGCATGGTGGGCTTTATAAAAATTTTTTCAAGGCGTGCATGTTCCTACTATGCAAGTAGGAACATACACGCCTTGAAAAAAATTAACTCGATGGATTATCTAAACTCATTTTTATTGAATCCGTTCCCAACTTCCCGGGAATTCGGAAACCAAAAGCCGAGAGGAAAACCTGTCTAAAGCATGATTTTGTTTTTGGCATTTTTGCATTGCCACGGTTACAGAGTAATTTCCATACCTCGGAAATCCATACCTATCCTTATAATTCAGGTCTTCTTATGCGTACGGTAACGGAACCTAACTCCTAGGTTACTCTTTCGAAGGTCAGCTCCTTAAACTTCTGGTACTTTCTTTGACTTCTTGACTGTGAATTTCACTAGCTATGGGAAAATGTTTGTTCCCCGAGTTTCTACTTTTATCGTGAGGTGTAATAGCCCCGTAAGAAACAAAAAAAAAACTTAATAATAGCAGTGATATTTTTCCTTTTAAATATTCGCATTACAAACATGAAAATCAATCATAGTGTTCATCATTTATTAAATCTAGCATAAGATTAAGGATAAGCTATGTAGGTGGGCGCAACTTGACGTTTATCATAAACATCTATTAATAATGCGTCATTCAGATTTTTAGTAAGTTTAATGGTATAACAGAGAACGCATTTTAAACGAACAGGTGAATTAATATCACTACTTTATTCGGTAGCCTTACTAAATAATGTAACTAATAGAACGATGCCAGATAATAATTTTATGAGTTTGTGCACACAGAAATGATAAATCTCATTATTTAAATCAGTACGACAGATAGGCAAGGAGCTGGGGCGAAGTGGTGTCGCCGTGTATTTTTAGGTTACGTCAGATCGGTCGGGCCGCGGGCGCAGATACGTCGCTATGTCGCCGGCCGCCGCAAACGCCGCTTGACATTAACAAATTACATCGGCTGTCAACTTTCTGAAACAATATACCAGTTGGCGTTTAACTTATCTTGAAACTTTTCGTCTCGTGTAGATAAAATGTTGTAATACTAAAATGTCATTATGTTTGGTTGAGAGGCCAGTCCTCGTAAGTCACACAGGAGATAATATTTCATTGGGCGCAGTGCGGCCCCCGCCTCGATCGACGCTATCGTTTCAGTTAGTATCGCAGTTACCGAAGCGATTTGTTATGTTATCTCCGTTACTTTGTTTGAGGTTGATAGGTCAACTTTAAGGTATCGTTCCGAAATCAATATAGGTAACTTGAACAGGCACAGGGATTAGGTATAGGTATATAGCTTCTTGGATTAACATAATTTCTCAAACATGCGGTTTTGCCACTCAATGACCCAAAACGAGCAGCTAAGGTTATGCGAATCTCTTTAAGGGACCGATACCTAATTAGGAAGAAAAATTTACGTAAATAAATACATTGTAACCATTGTTCTCTGTTGTTGCAAATAAAAAAACAGAAAAAGTCAGGACAGTCAAGATGTTTCTAAAATAGTAGGTCTATTAAAATGACATAAACAAAATTAGTAAATAAATAAAATTCTTCCCTAGTATTGTGCAGAGGACATTGTATGTGATTGGCTTACCCATGGCCCTTGACAAAAAAACGAATAAGTATTTACCGACACTTAGATGCAGATCCATAAGTAAGAATAGTCATCCATCCATCGATTGCTCCCATTAACTACAGTTTATTTTTAAATATCTACTTAAAAGTTAGAGGTCACTGCTAATTTAAAAACACCACCAGCTGCAAAATCTAAGTATAAATACCTACAGTTTGCTTAGATCGACTCCTTATTCAGACATAATCAGATGTTTACACGTGCGGGGTACATACTTAATTAGCCACCATTCGAGATAGCAAATTCTTAATTAGACGTTCAGCTGTTACCGCTAAGCAGTGCGCCCTGTGCTCTATTTACTGCATGAAAATGTATAAGTAAGTAGAAACATTTTCATATGGATAGATACTCAAATTTACCATTGTAGGGAAAGGTCAATAAACAAGAGATTGGTCACGGAATTCAAAATATCAACATTTTAAGTAGTTCTGTTTGACGTGAATAATTTTGAACGGGATTAAACTTACCAATCTGACAGAAGTCTACGTAAGATAGCATCGCGGACATTTCGACTTTTTACAGTAACATATTACCTTTTTAGACAAACGGTACAAGTCAGCCCACGTTCTTTGACAATCGGTGGGCCCCGACTTAAAAAACTAATCACACGACTTTTTTATTACTGTTTGGGAGTGAGGCTAGAAGTGATTTGTCCAGGGCAATCTATCATTCAAGCACTATGGGAATAATTAGTGTCAGCGAGCGCATCCGGACGGAGTGCGCGCCAACAATGAGCCGCGTGACGCACCATTCAAACAAACCATTAATAATTTTGAATGCTAGTTTTTCTAAGACGGATTCACTCTTGTAAATAAATGGTACAGCGGATTCTTAACTACCTACTTACGGAGACATTTTTTACGGTGACAAGCCGTTAGGCGGTTAATGTTGCCGCCGTGGTTGAGAAACTATGACTTGGATGGACTATGAAGAACGTGTTCACGCATTGAAATGCCTAAGCGCGAAAGCTAATTGAATATTTAAAAACGCTTTAACGATTAAAAGTCGTATTAATACGGCCGCTCGAAAAATGTTGTGATTATCGCCCGAATACTTTTGTTTGTATGTACACGAAAAATTTAAAAATGGTTGAGGGAACGCAAACGGTCACGGTCCCACACCACGTTTTGTAGGAACCAAAACCGGTGTGAACGACCTTTGTTTCGTTCCAAGATATGTTTTAATACGCATTTTATTAAAGTTCGTATTGTTTAGGCTACGGCGGAATTGAATACATTAAGCTTGTCGTCAGAAGCGTTTGGTACAGCTACTCCTAATTAAATACATTAATATTCTTAGTTGGTATGTTCTGTTCAATCATGCTCTATAGGTTTTTTTTATTTGGTGCGCTTAGCTCTGTTTTAGGCTCTGTCAAAAACCGCTGGCAAATACTTCCAAGATGTTATAAATTGCAAGCTGTTCTAATTTTCATTGACGATAATTTGTTTGTATTCGATGGTAACATTGTGTTGAGTAGGTACCTACTTACATCGTAGCAAAACGCGTAAGTTAAACGTAATTCATAAAAAAGTTAAGAATCTTAAAATTTTGCATTAAACTGTTCTTTGCAAATCAAGTCTAAGTTCTGTTAATTGCACTTCAAACATAGTTAACTGTATCAGGGGTGGAGGACAATGACATTTTAAATCAAACTTCCGGAGTGAAAATTGGTAGTGACCCAGGGACACGCTTTTGTATGGCAAATAAAATTTAACAAGACACTGTTCACACGTCATTTAACTGAGACAAAAAAATTACACGTCTAAATTCGTTTATCCAGCATAACAATTTATGCTAATTAAATTAGTGAGCAATGGTCAAGTAATAGGTAATTCATTGTCGAGAGGGTTCCCTATAGTAAATAGTTGAATAAAATAAGTTGGATTTAAGTTTTTTGTTTCGGACAGTTATTAGGCAAATAAGTATGGAACCCACCTAAGTATAGATTAACATTACTATTATTTGATTAGATTATTATAGAGTAACCAGGGATTAAGATTAAAAGTGATTATACTCCAAGTACGGTGTTACAAGTTACATTAACAAAATTTCTAAGTACAGTTTTCTACCCTCTTAACATTTTTCCTATAGATCGTGGAATCAATCGGCATGCTAAACAAGCTGTTTGAATCAAACTATAGAAAATGTTCAATCATACTTATTTCTTTATTAAACTAAAACATATGGTAGATATGTTTTAGTTTAATAAAGAAATAAGTATGATTGAACATTTTTTTACCTTGCAGAACTCTAAATGAACTCAAAGAATAACAATGGCGATTAACCTCCTCTAAGATATTTTGTGAATGGGCCTTCACTTTGTGTAATAAAGAACTCGTTCATAATTAGCGCTGTATATTAAATATAATGTCTAAAACGTGATAATAAGGAAGTAATGTAAGCAAGATCGTTATAATAAAAATAGAGATTTCTTTATGTGTACAACTAAATGAGTGAACGTCGTCATATTAATTGCTTTACAGCAGCTGTTAACGTGTATGAAATACAGCTAGCTTCACGGTAGGGGGCCGTTGTATTATCTGAGTCTAACTGGAGCAAGCTATACCTACACTCCTCTTAAGATTAATGCTCTGAAGCTGATAATTACGCATCATGATCAGCTATAGCGGCGTCTGTCGGTGTGAACAACAACAACAACCCCGACGCTCGCTAGAAGGGATATTAATAAAATGTTATTCCTTCTTTGAGACTGAATATCAAAGCAATGAAATCCGGGCAGATTTTTCGGTATCGTCGGCGCGATTACACAGAAGACGCGACTCCGTCGACAGATTTAACGAGTCAGCCAAACAACGCCCTCACAGATATCTTTCACCTGAATATTTAGCTCTTTGAGTAAAAATAAATCTTTCCGTTTCTCGGAATAACAACAGTGTCAAGTCAACTCGCTTTAGAGCAAAGATTATATTTGTCATCGACGATCGCATTAAGCTCGTTTACGGGGTGTCGCGGACGCGGTAAACGATTTAGTCGGAATAGCCGCCGGAGGCTCCCACACACGGAACAGATGTTTTGTCAGCGCACCACCTTCCACTACAAATACTCTCCTCTCTTTTAGCCCCGAAAATTCAAAAATAAATAAAATAATAATATACTCTACGAAGACTGTCTACTATTTATAGAGCTGTCATTTCAGCTTAAAGACCTAATGAGCCGTTTCTAATATCGTGTGGTAGTTATCATTTGGTTTCCCTGTTTGTTCACATAATTACCTCCACACGCTCTAAACACTCACCGCTCATCATATAATTTTAAATACTTAAGGGTAAGTACTCAAGTTTCACTTTACAAAAATATCTTTAAACTATGTAGTTGTAAAAAACATTATACTTACTTAATATTATTTTCGTAAGAGCCAGCTAAACTTGCCTTTGCCTTGCCTTGCCTTTGGATATAAAGTTCTGTCACAGGAAGGCATACACAATACCAGTAGGTAAGTTTTGCCCTTAATGATGAAAGTGGACTGAATAGGTATGTTCAATACGTAGGCACTTATTTCTAGTAGGTAGTCGAGGTAACTGCTATCAAATATTTAAATCGCGGGCTACGGTACTGGAGAATCCTTTAAAATGAATCTCGCTGAAACGAGAAAGCTATCAAGGGCAACAACATACCGTCGGCGCCGACGACAGTGGTGGAGGATTTGAGAAATATTCCGGCATTAGTCCGCCGCACCACCTGTCCGTTCACACTCGACCTCTGGAATTTTTCGGTATTGCCGATGCAAAGTTTCTCGTTAATATGCAAATTAAGAATTATCTGCGCAGAGGACGCGGGATTTAGGGTCACTTTCAAATAACGCAAAGTGCGCAGCTAAATGAAAATGTGAACTTCACGCCCTGATTGTACGCGGACCCGTTTAAAGATTTAGCATAATTACGAGATTTTATTTTGTTGTATATGTTTATCATGGTATACATATATTTACATATACGAGTATATACGCGTGAAATTCGTGGCGCACATAATGTAACTAACGAAGTAAAAATGTTAATAATGTGTTACAGTGCTTAGTTAATTCAAGCAAACTATAAAGAAAAACATAAAACTCTTAAGTGCCTGCATTAGCTCATTAAGAAAACAACTATTCTTTTACTAAGTATATGGGTGCCTGGCGAATCTTTAAACACATTCGTTTGTGTATAATAAGTTAACAGCCTAGATAATTATAATAATTTGAATTCAGTTATAATACGAAGGAGATAACGTTAGTGTGATAATCTCGAGATGGAGACCTGTTTCACAGTGGGTGGTTTCGTGAAGTTTTGAATGAGCTGAGTATAGCATTGTTTTACTTGCTACTACGACGTAGCTGTAAAACTTAGTGTTATTAAAAGAAAAGATATGCAAAGTCAAGTAATTGATATATATGTAGGTAGGTTTATATGGCCATAAATCATCATCGCTGAAATAGTACAACAGTTAAGTAACAGTTGGTCACAGTCGCGGGGCTGCAGCAAATTACCGCTTGACCACATAAAGACTCCGCAGCAATGCGATGGAGTGTCACCAGCCAATTAATTGCCATGCGTGCTGAAACAGATTTATCATGAGCACTTCTGAGGATTCCCCAACTCCACCTACCGATCGATTGATTGTCTTTAATATTTACACCGCTCTGGTTTCAGACCCGCTGTTTAACCGCATCATTGTGCTGCAAAAAATACATCAATAAGCATACAAAAGGCACTGGTATCATGCGGACAAACTCCTAATTGTTTTAATTATTGCGTACAAATTAAGTTGTATTTGAAATGTAAGAAAACATAATCCCGTGGTTTTAATTCATGAGCGCTCTAAATATGCCAACCGACTTGGTCAGCGCTGATTGAAGTCCCGCATTAATTTATATTGCAAATAAAACCTATTAAAAAAAGCCAACAATTGTTTATTTGAAATTCCAACAAAATAACATTTAGTCGGTATGACAAAACCAACGCTGGACAGGATTGTTGGCGGAATACTAATATGGCTTAAAGAAGAAATAAAGAATCGCATAATGTTGTGTCGTATTTGTAATATGGACATCGATAAATCATAGGGAACCGACCACAATCGTTCCGATGACATGGCATGCTTACAAAAAATAATACAAGCCATCATTCAGATGCCCCGTAGAATTGGGTGGGAGCTTAGTTCACCTTTAGGGTTGGAGTCAGTATTTATAATATATCACTAATACCTACATAATTTTGATTAAAAATATAACTATACTTTTTTTTTGAGATCAATGTATTTTCAGTGTAATTGGTAGGTAGTGTTAGCCTTCAACTAATAAAATATACCTACTTCGATTACAGTCACAGGAAACTAAAGAAGGTAATGTGAACATTTAATTGTAATTATACTGTTTATTAACATCAAAACTTCAGATAACTAAAAGCAAATTAAATTATGCATATTTTATTAAGTCGAATCTTGTTTTGCCAACCTTAACAGATCACGATTCAGATACAAGCAAAATACGGTTTTATACTGAATGTTAATATGAAGGCTTGTCCCTAATTTATTTATCTATTGTATTGACATTATTGGTAGGATGGAGTCCATGTTGATAATACGCTTAAAATCTAAGGATTAAAACTCACGCTTAGTCGGTTTAAATAAATTAATAGGATCCAAATCCGTCATGGCTCATACAAGAAGACAATCTATTACTTGTTCTTTTTATTAATAAATTCTTGATGAACGCGAGAAGATACTCGAAACCAGGTGTTTATTGGTAGGTACTCATGGTAATAAATAATTAAGTCGCACAACATTTTGTACAAATATGCTGTGTTATTCAACCTCACTCGACTTACTTGCATGAAATTGTACATATCCACGTGGGAGAAAGGTTTTAACGTATTTTAAAGTATGCATACATTCCCTTGACGATCCCGACTCATTGTTTGTGACCACAGAAAGAGCAAAACACCAACCAAGATGGAGATGTCCAATATTTTAGATGGCATAGCAGTCGCCGCTACGAAATCGGAATTCCTGCCTCAAGGATTCCCCTTGAGCTTTATGCTGAAAAACAGCTGTAAACATATGTTGTTAAAGTCCTTATTGCTTTGAAATAAACTTTGTACAATGAGACTGTATCGCGACGTTCGAACAACGCTTTAGTAACCAGGTATGCAATAGATAACCATGTTTTATGCTAATCCTATAAACAGAAACATAACTTACAAATTTTCGAGAGCCTTGGTAAACGTTAAAGTTAAATCACGAGGAAGTGGGCTTTATTACCGAGCACCTACGTCCAAGTGTGCACATAAAATTATGAGCAATCAACCCGTAGATTGTTATGTTGACTTTTGCCCGTCATCGGCTATTAAGATTTCTTTGTTATAGAAACATGTTGGACTATTTACACAACACGTTGCTCTGAGCGCCTTTGTAAAAATAAGTCTTTTTTCCATACGTTCTTGTTGGTCAGTATATATCGCTCTCACGAGTTTGAATGAAATCCTCAAGTCACTTAGTGCGATGCGACGTTAGAATTTGCTTTTAACATAATGAATCGTTTCGATAGCTTTATTATACGGACCGAATGACGGCGATATAGTCTGGTAAAGGTTTAACAAAGCGAGCATCTTGAGGTGACAATGATGCGTGATTGCCGCGTGAGAGTTTGTAACTGAATTATGAACTTAAATATCTACTTAATTCACTTTGACTTATGAGTCACTCCATAAAGATGTTGATTGGCGTTGGGAAATTCTGAGCCAATTTCATATCTATATTAGACTTTGAAAACAGTGGAATTAATAAAGTATTTACACTAGGAAATTATATTTATGAGATAAATATCCTCTACGTCGATTCCTGTAATGTCGACTTTTGAGTATTCTCTGTTTCATTACCGCCGAGCGCATGATGCATGGTGGGTACCTTGCTGATGTTTTTATTTGAAGATATTTGGTTATATATGTATTTTGTGTTATAGACACTACCGGTACTTATTAAGAAAAGGAATGTTCCTATCAGCGAATTCAGGCAAATAAGATTCGTAATTTTTCGGATTCCGGATAGTGATTCCTGAAGAATCGGCACTATTTTGTTAAGTGGCCCCAGCCCAAAGGAACGTACCTACGTCCGCTTTTTGCATACTTGAGTCTGGTTAGACTGTCAGAAGGCCATCGCGCCATATAAAGGGTCAATATAAATTAGTTGGAGATAGCTGATTTATTCTGATTGTAGTCAAAAAACACAGAAAAACAGCGTTTACGATTTTATTGCTCTTCTAATTTATTGTGTGATGCTAATGGATTACGTCTAGTTTTCTTTTACTTCTTTATCTAAGTTGCATTACACACAAATAAGTTACATCGAATGCATGCCTTTTTTAATGTATTCCGTGCTTTAACAAGATTAAATTTATCTTGGATGCATTGTCACTCTAAGAGTGTGCTTGCAGTAAGTGTTGTTGAGAGCTCGCATATGCGAGATAGCCATAGGCATAGAGTATGCCTAGGCACTGCGTAGACGCTGCGTTAGCACAGCACAGCGTAGCTTTTCGTTCAATTCAACTCTAGTATGACGAAATACATGTTTTCTATTAATTTGACCTTATTTGTGAGCAGGCGGGAAAGACGCCGTCTAGCAGAGCCATGCTAGTATGAGTATGACCTCTGCTGTATGGCTGTACGGAAGTTCTTACAGTTTTCTCCATTAAATGACGTAGTAAACCTGATATTATTTTTCTTTGATTGATGCACGTGAAATTTTTAATATAATGGTGATGGGCGTTGAATGAACCATAGAGTATTTATTTATTTATAAGATAACACTAAAATAACAAAAATATATCCTAAATTAACTAAAACTATTTACAAACTAAAATATAGCGTCGAAAAATTCATCCGCATCGCTGTCGACTGGTAATGTACCCAAGACACTGGCGGCATTGCCACGTTGTATGGCAATGCTTAGCCTCTGGCCAAGGTAAAAGCCAGCCCTTGGGTCATGGGAAGTGTCAACCAGTCTTTTCTTACTCTCTAACAAATTCTTACTCTCATCATTGCACTTTCAGGAGATAAGATAGGTGTAAGTGTTACCTACTGTCTTCATCATTCTTGGCAATTAAGGTTCTGCATGTCGTAGAAGTTCGGCACTGACACCTCTGTGCATTCTCGTATTTTTTAGAACGTTCACAGTCTGATCTCTTTTGACATTGATTGTCGCTGAGATGAAATTTCGACTAGATTTTGAACGTTTTTAATTACTAGAATTGACCTTCAGGTAACTTCCTAGTGCATTTGCAATATGGGGTATGTGAGTATGTCTTTATACAGCACGTCTTTTGTATTAGTGGGAGACTTAGTATTTTAGTAATAGAGTCCCGTTGACACCGTTTAGGTAAGGAACCCTAAAAAGTAGGACAATAAACCCATTCCTCATTAGAAGTTTTAATCTTTGCTAATTGTATTATTTATGACTGATAAGATATCAAATTCAAAGCGAATCAAAGCTCGCTACTTATACAATAATAGAAAACATGTCAATTTTAGAATTTTGTTGTTAAGAAAAATATTTCTTATAGAAAAACAATACATCCTGTTTCTATTACTTTTTATTGATAAAAAATTTGGTCAACTTTTTTTGAAGATTTTTAGACTAAACCGCTTGCTGTAGGCCGCTGACGCGACGTCAAATGACAGGATGACGCGTCTTCTAAATAAACCTAACCCTGTTATTTAGAAAAATCCATTCTTTGTCATCTGCTTAGTAATTCCTTGTTCGGCCAAAATCTTAGACCTTTTTAAATGGATTTTCAAATCGCGTCACGGATTATCCACGACGCCTAAAGGACTTAGGACCAGAAAGGAGAAGCCGAGAAGATTGATGCGATGCTATAACCCTCAAGAGTTAACTTGAGACTTCGTCGGATGACGTAAGCGCGCGGTATAGAGGCGTCAGTGGCGAGATCGGTAACAGCGCGGGGGTCGGGAGGGCCGTACGGGTCTCAAGTTAACTCTTGCGGAATTTACTCTGTGGCTGAGAGAATAGTTCTAGGGCACAGCATTTATTTAATTTAATTCTTTTATTTCAATGTAAACTCATATAAATTACACTTTTAAATATTAGACTATAACAAGTATAAAAACATTTAAAAATATAAAAAATAGTAGCCCACCGGTATCGGGAACAGGGTCCAAGCTACCGGTGGTCAGGGATCCAGAGAGAGGAACCTCCTGACAATGCGAGCCGTGTCCAGAAGTACCGCTTTCTGAATCAAACCCTTGATCCAGGTGCTCAACGAGAGCCTCCTCAGGTGTTGGTCAAGGCTCTTGGCTATTAAGCTATTAGCAGTCATGACTATCGGCAGAATGATCGACGAGTCCACATCCCACATGTCGACAACCTCGTGAGCTCGGCTTTCACGAGGTTCTCATCATGCGGGACAGTTATGTCAACAATCACTGCGTGCCGCTCTGATCGATCCACCATCACTATATCAGGCTTATTGGCAACAATAGTCCTATCAGTGATGATAGATCGATCCCAGTTCAATGTGATATTTCCATTTTCGAGAACTGGGTCGGGCCCATACCTGTAGTACGGTACCTCCGATTGCACAAGGTTGTATTTCAGAGCAAGTTGCTAATGGATTATCCTAGCTACAAGGTTGTGTCTATGCAAGTACTCTCCGTTAGCTAGACGAGAGCACCCGGAGATAATATGCGTGATTGATTCCCCCGGCCGGCCGGTGGCATTCCCGACAGATGGCTACCGTGCCGTCTTTCACAATAAATCTCCGGTAATTGTTCGTCATCATAACTTCGTCCATAATTGCACAGACAAAGCATTCGGTTTCTCCAAAGAGGTAGCCGAAACGCAGCCATACTACGGACGCTAGTAGATCTACATCGGACCTATGTTGGGCCCGGAAGAAGCGTCTGTGAAGCTCCTTACTGTGCCATACCTCCATGCGTTCATTAGTGTCAAGCACTACTAGCTTGTGCCAGTTCTCTTTACCCAAGGAGAGCGGGGTGAGGCCCTTGTCCACTGCGACTACATCTTGATGCATCCCCACGTC
The DNA here is from genome assembly GCA_949629185.1 of Apamea crenata. NCBI lineage: Eukaryota > Metazoa > Arthropoda > Insecta > Lepidoptera > Noctuidae > Apamea > Apamea crenata. The sequence continues at coordinate 12,993,201 of OX451351.1, read as the reverse complement.
GGTTTCTAGGATATATTCCTTGAGACTGACACACTTTCGCGGGATATACAGCCTCATTACCGATGGCCGTGGGTGATGCCTTCAATTTGCAGTCAGCAGCGTACGGACCCTCCTGTGCAGGGCGTCGAGTTCGGTCTGAGTTCATTTGAGTATGCCGAAAGAGTACATTAAAACCGACATGACCCAAACGTTGAAGGCTTAAGAAACTTTTTTCAGGCGGCCAAAGAAGCACTGTTTCCACGATTGTTTCATGTCAGTAACATTGATGCCCAAGGCTTCCGACATACCCAAACACTTATAGGTTTCGGATGCGGAGAGGGCTCTAAGGTTTGTGGAATCCGAGAGCTGGGTTTCCACGGATTCCACAATCTCCCATCGCTTTACATGCACGTCCGCACATTTGTCCACACCAAATTCCATCCTGATGGCGCTACTGAAAGTTTCAGTAATTTTCAGTAGCTCCATCAGTTGCAAATTGTTAGGGGCAAAGAGTTTTAGGTCATCCATGAAGAGGAGGTGAGATATAACCTCACCTGCTCAGCCGATAGCCTGGACCTGAATTTTGCAGCAGCGTGTTTAGAGGTATTATTTATTATTATTAATAACCAACTTATCCACACATCCAAGTTATCCGACATATTATCTTGCAGAGTGAGCAAACTGAAGTGGCAGTGGGTTGGCCATGTTTGCCAAAGGACCGATGGCCGGTGGAGCAGACGAGTCCAAGAGTGGAGACCGCATATCAGCATGCGTAGTTTGGGATGCCCCCCAGCTAGATGGACCGGCGAACTTAAGAAGGTGGCTGGAACAGATTGGATGCGGAAGGCGAAGGACAGGGTGTTGTGGCACAGCCTGAGAGAGGCCTATGTCCAGCAGTGGACTGCTATAGGCTGTGTTGGTTGATTGATACACGTTATCGGTTATTTACCTAGTGGGCACTTGTGGCATGAAATACAAATGCTGCGCTTGGTACCCCAGCGCCGTCATCTTCTGGCCCTTATTGAATAGCAGATATATCTTCATTCGCCTGCATACAACATGACGTAGATGCTAATGACAGCACCACTAAACAAATGTTCCATGTAAGTATTTAGATTGCTTTCTTGTAACTAAGGATAATGGAAGACATCTAAAGTACCTAGTGTACGCTTTATTGATGTTAAATAGAACTATATAGGTACTCGTTCCCTATAAGTATGATTCTTGTGATAATTAGATACAGTCGACAGAACATCAGACTCTTATTTTATTGAAATCCGCAAATTGAATCCCGCAGACAACTGCGGGATCATTAATAGGTACGGAGTTTTACTAGAGTCGCGTCGCGCACTCTAGTAGAACAATGTTTTTGAAAACTTCATGGAAATTGTTCTACCAGAATGGCGTCACACCGTCGCTTCGCGCCTGTCTGCGGGCGCAGCTCAAGGTCAAAGGGGTAGGTACCACTGACGTGGAGTCTGACGAGGTCGGACTGGACTCAGAACTTGGATCTTCACCAAGTACATATATTGCAGTGATTTTTTTTTGGATACAGTTGCATTTGTATTTTGGAACCAATATATATTTGTTATTTTATTAATTGGCGAAGTGTTAACAACTCACTTGAGATCTCCATTCCTGCCCAAAGATTTTTATTTCACTAACTTTTCACGCCTTATTATAAACACTTGATAGCACGAATTACAATTTATTATAAGTGAATCGTTAACACAACGATTGAAAGTTATTAACACAATTCGAGTGCATGTATTTCTCATAAATTCCATTATAATTCCGTCATGAAGTTCTTTCAACGTCGCCATAGGCTGTTCCACGATTTGTTTATTTATATTGTGGTCGCCTTTCATCTAGTATACGTGAGCAAATAATGAATGTACGACATATCAGACGGCGGTGTGACGTCACTCCGGACACGGTCACATCAAAGCACTCTACATCGATGATTTATGCGTATTTTGTTAGACTTCGGCCCAATTACGTTCATGAAAATTTGTGCACTTTCATAATAAAGTGTTTACCGCTGAAATGCTTTGATGTCTAATTGGGCGGATGGTGCGATGAGCTATACTGTTACTATACGTACGAGTGTCCCGGTAATCGTTGATTGATATATCGTTACACTTTGAGTAGATTTACTACTGGTCAAGGGTAGTCATCATAATGAGATATCGTAGACTAGAATATCAGCAGCGACTCGCGTTACTTTGATACAAGTACATATTTACCTTCCTCTCAAATGAGTCCAGTTTTAAAGAACATATAATTAGTGTACTCTATTATTTTCTACACGTTATAGATAATTAATGCGCACAAGTAACGAAAGAAAATAATTTGAAATAAAAACCCCTTTGAAAACCTTAAAATAAAATGAAACATGCCGAATAGTTACAGGGTGACTTAAAACAACACCATGACCTCACTTTACTCACTTGCAGGACTAGGCTGTCAAGAGGTTCGAAGAGGAATTGCCTGTGCTACTGAAAAGCTAAAGCAGGAATAAGACAATCGTCATTCACTCTACGACGTAACTAAACTGAGGAGCAGACTGAAGAGCTATAACAGTTTCCTCAAGTCGAACATCCCACTAAATGACAGCAGCTCCAGTGCGGCACGGGAGCTTTTCTACAGGCTTGAAATACTTCAGCTGAGTATATCGAACCCACTATGGGGCCATGGTACGTTGTGGCCCGCTGGGAGCTTTTAAACCTGTAAATCTCTTTCCCGGTCGCTGCAGGTACCACTAAGTCAGGAAGGGGTACTCCGACGAGCCAAAGTGCGACTGTTGAGCCACATCACAAACGATGCCTTACTCTTGGGTAAAAAAACCTGCACTATGGACGACCTTTGTGGGGCCAACGCTAACGCTATCGAAGTGGAAGTGAACTCTGGTCGAAGCTTATATAAAATTAATAAAAGGGAATCATCGATATGACGAAGAAGATTAGTTTACTTAGATTAGCAATTTATTACAGCGCTTGCACGGGCAGGTGCAAAGGGCTGGGACGATAAGCCCTTTGTTAGACTTGGAGCCATGATCCGTATTACAAACTAGGGTACCTACAGAAAGGCAATGCGAATGTCTACATGTGACGGAGTGTACTGGACAATTTATTAAATAAAAAATCGTGATCATATCTATATCTATCTATACTAGTAATAAAGCTGAAGAGTTTGTTTGAACGCGCTAAACTCCGGAACTACCTTTCGGATTTGAAAACATCTTTTGCATTTAATAGCCCAATTCTTGAGGAAGGCTATTTGAGATCACGCTACGACTCTTAGGACCCAAGCAAAAAGAAAAAACATAAGAAAGAACACTAAGCGGAAACGAAGTAGTAACACGGGCAGGCGATGCGATGCGACAGTAATGAAGAAGTCACAGGCAGCAGCTAGTTTTTTTTAATAAAATTGATGGCTGAATCGCGTAATTACGGAATGACCTCCGCCTCCTTGAATATGCCCAACGTTTTACAAATCAGTCAGAATAATAAGATAATTATGGGGCCGTAACATTTTTCTACATTCATACTATCATTGTATGAGTGAGAATTTAAATGTCAGTAGGTCAGCTCAAAGAACAATCGAACGTTAAAGTAAATGTTAGTTTTACCTGGAGACCGGTTGAAGCGGCTCTCGGCGATATCGCAATAAGCACGCCGGAACCATCTTGACCAAATTGGCTCTATCGTACTTGACAGATATACCCTACTATTATTTAAGATTAGTTTGTAGCAGTTGGTGTCTTATCTTTGGTGACGTCACGAGCTCTATAATATTTTAAAATAGTCAAAAAAGGTTCTTAGTCTACTTAGTGAACATTTTAGGCATTTATTTATTAACGTTGTTTAAAGTTAAGCAATGATTAACGTCTGCTTATCCAATTTTTTTTTCACGTTTCAACGTCGCTTAAGTTTAAGAAACTTGAATAAATAAACCCCCTATTGTTTTAGTTGGTACCTACGTACTTAAATATGATATAGGTAATGGGGATGAAATTATTGAAACTACCAACAAATATTTCTGTATTAAATTTTATTGCATCTATTCACACACCTTTCTGGGAAAACGGTTAAAAGACGTTTGAAGCTAACAAAATGAAACAACATGTAATAATTTTATCAACAGTTATTTTGTTTTAACTAAACCCATTTTATATTACATTAGATTCTGATTCTACAGCTCTCTGAATGACACTGACACTACCATAATATTACAGTAAACGTGACTTCAGAAATGTAAGTAGTACTTGTTGATTAATGAAAAATATACATTGTTATTAAGATATTCGTATATCGTATATAGTCGAATATACATATTTTCGTTGTTTATATAACTACATTGAAGATTCACGTCTTCCATCCGTGTTTTTATTTACATCAAAAGGACTTCTAATACAGAAAAATTATTGCATTTACCTCTCTTAAATACTCACGTTATTATTACAATATATACTTACAACAGTGACGTATGTACAAAACTATAGACTCAATTTTGGACTTTCAGTCTCTACAATATTGAAAAAAAAATATCATACAATGTTTAGAAACAAATCGACGATGTGAATTTACATTCGTTTAACGTTTACAATCATACAAGGCCATTTTTATTTAGTTATGACAAATTGCTACGAAGACGAATGATGTGTAAATGCTACAGATGAGAGAAATTTCCGTTTCGAGTAGGGCTGGCAATTACGAAACGTTCTGGATATTGAATCTTGCATCAGGAAGGGGCTACGACATCATCACATTTACAATATTATTTTGTATTTATATTATAATTTTATATCAGATCTTTGTGTTTCTTTTTATATTAATATTTTAATTTACAACGCTGCACATTTGTTGCAGAAGTGAATGTTTATGAACAAATATAATGTCAATTACTAATTAATACCAGTGACATTCCAGTTTGCAGCAAAACCATCGCAATAGCTTCGCATTGTAGTGACAGAAGATGTAAGAAAATAGAGTCCAAAAATTAGGGATATTTTTCTTCCCTACTCACCATAGGTAGTAGTAGCTTTCATAATTATTGTATTCTAAAAACTACTATTTGACCTGCGACTCCTTGTTCTATTAATACAATTACAAGCAAGAAAATAAATGCATAATTATAAGTAACAATCAAATTAATTAAGATAGTTTTATGTAATAATAGGAAAAGTTGGCACAAAATTAAATGGAAATTAGGTACCTAATTATGCGTAAGTAACACAAACACGGTTTGTTTAACTTTAATAACGTTCTGCCGTACGCAAACAAAAGTTAACAGCAATGCTAGATATTTTAATTGTGACAATAAATTTCATACAATTATGTACTACAGCAGCAAGTAACTTTTATTTGGACTCTAATTATATTAATTTCGCAGGAAGCGAACTCTCTTCCGCATTTCACGTTTCGTTGGTCCCACATGGTTTAAAAGTTTTTGACTATACCTATACTTAGAACAATATAATAGGTTTTCAGATTCTGGGGACTATAACACCAGTCCTAGTTCAATATTTTTTTCAATAGTTACGTTTTCTTGTCTGGTAAATATTAAAATAATCCAACATTCAATCATTGGTGTTTGAACATAAAGTGTGTGAACTACCCGTGTTTATGCCAGCCCTACTTAATGGGAAATTATTAGTAACTTAAGTTGAATAATTAGACATAGGTTTGTAATTTCAATTATGTTTAACACAGACAATCATAGTCTTCTGACTAGAAAAAACTATACAGATTTTCCGAAATCCTCACCAAATCTGATATAAATTATTGATATATTGTAGATAAAAAAAACTTATATTAACGACTCGTTATACTACTGACCTCGTATCAATAAATATTAAAATTCGAATGTTAGATATTTTAAGAAACTATCAAACAATAGAAAACACTGGACGTAATTAGGCACTAAATATAAGTAGAATATTTGAAATAATAATTTACACTACATACAAATAATAATCTAAAACAGTGTTGTTTATCTATGTATAAGAAACTTAACACATATTAATACCTATTTTTGAATGAAATCACTTCGTTTTACCACCTCCAATAATAACTACAGCAACATGTCGCAAGGTCCAACTTGTATAGCACCTAGTATTGTCGGTCGGTCGGCGCGGGCGCAGCGTCGACGTCGTTTGCGAGTTGTCAACCTCACGGCGCGGGCGGTGGCAGGTGGCGCACCGCTCGCATGTGTCCACTATCACAAATCTAAGCTTCTCTACCGGTGCATAATCATTATTATCACGTATTTATACGTATGTATACATATTTATATTAGTCTATCGCTATTTACAGACCGAGTTCACCCTCGCGGCGCTCATCGGAGGAGATCGAAATTATTGTCGATGCGCCAGCGGCGGGCGGGGGGCTTGTGGTCAGGCCCGTGGTGGAGGAGGTGGCTCGGCCAGCGACGACGTGGACGATGAGGACGGCGAAGGAGCGGGAGGTGCGGGCGCGGGCGCAGCCAGCGCTAGCGAGCGAGAGTACTCGAGGAGAGCCACGTCCGCAGGGTGAGTCGGGGGATATAAGCCTCGGTACAGCTCCGGTCGGCTGTAAGGATGGGCAAGGCGAGCTGCTGCTGCCGCAGCCGCCGACTGGTAAAACGCAGATGCTGGCGAAGGCGGTGTCGGCGCATCACCTTCCTTGCTTGCCATGTCCGCTAATGACCATATTCTTGGCTTAGCCGATGCTGGTGTGCTGCCTGGTGGAGCACGGGAAGGTAAATGCTGATAGGCTGGGTGAATAGGCCTTTCGTAAGGCTCAGGTGATTCAGGACCGCTGTCAGCGCGAGATTCAGACCACTCTGATTCAGTTCTTTGCCCAAGCATATCCAATCTTTGCTGTGGTCTATCTCCGTCTTCGCTAGAGCCCGTTCCCGAGTCTTTTCCATCTAAAAGAGAAACTAATTTTAGCTATGAGAAACTCTATAAGTACCTACATACTTGAAATTCTTTAAAACGTTATAGCTCCTACGTATTTTATTAAAAACGCACTCCCAAATTTTTGTTAAAATTAGGGCTAATATTAACAGTAAAGTTATTCTGCCATTTTCAAGGCAGAATAACTTTACTTTTAAAATTGTCTAATCGTGATACGTACCTAGTCCGTCTTTTCCATCGTTACTTTTGTGGTCATCATCATCATTATTATTGTCATCGTCGTCGACCCTGTTTCTCGGCTCCCACGTCATCTTGTTCTCCTTCTTGAGACGGCGGCGCGCGTTCGCGAACCACGTCGACACCTGTGTCAGCGTCATCTTGGTGATGATCGCCAACATTATCTTCTCACCTTTCGTTGGGTAAGGATTCTTCTTGTGCTCGTTCAGCCACGCTTTTAAGGTGCTCGTGGTCTCTCTGGTTGCATTTTTTCTTCTTGCGCCATTCAGGTCCATTCCATACCTAACACAGACAATGAATGATTACTATATTGTTAGGTTACTAAACTCAAATGCATGTATTGCTTATATTGTGAAGCTATTGCAAAGACACCAGTGCTATATTTTTAGAACATAATCAAGCGTATAATGGCAAAGTCCGATTTGGGCGAGATTTCAGATAACGTGAATCGAGACCGCCCCAATCCCTATCGCGCGCCCTCCCGGCCGTGATCGCCACACCGAACCAATGAAAGCGCCAGCATAATAATTGAAATCGAGATAAGCCATCGACTGCTGTGCCAGCGTTAAGCTGCAGCTTATCTCAGACACAGCTACGTACGCATTTGTTGGTGGACCATGCGCCATTATTTGAATTGTACTATCTTTATTGCGATGCAGTATCTATATAAATTCTATTTAAGTTAATTCTTAACGTGTGTCGCTTGTTTACTTAAATATTTAATGTCAAAGTGCCAAGATATGTTGTAACGTGTTTATATCTAGGTATTCTTTTTACTTATTGTTTAAAGATCTGGACTCAACCCTTAACATATATACATATAGGTCAACGATAGACAGACCAAATGTCAAAAACTAAGTACCTACAGTTTATTTTGATAACAAATAATTGGACCAATGAATAACTTGAAACCATTTTCATATTACATTTTTATAACTTTTAGACGGTGCAAAGTCTGTCGGTACCATATGCTGCCCTTGGAGAGGTGTTGGAGATTGGGTAAGTGGATAGGGTGGAAAATAGGGATGAGTAGTGGGAAATTAATAAAACTGTCCCTTAAATCGCAGAAGTGACGGGCAGTGCCCCTCGTTGTTCAACCCAAGCAATCGATTTTGAACCTTTAGCGTAACAGATATGGTCACGATTCACTTAAAACCCTCGCCAAATGAACTAGCACACTCTATTGTTAAGTTCGTTGTTGACTTAATTCTCCTCGATCCCCATTCAGTGAGATCCTCGTAAATAAATATGATAGAAAATCCCTTTTATTTCGTTACAATTTTTATGAATTGTTGTTAACACTCTGGGTCATTCTAAAGGGGAAGATATAAAGACTTGTTTGAGCACTGAGATAATTTTAGTAGAAAAGATGGCATACTGGTAAAATAAACTTAATGACGCCCGTGAAGAAGGCTATGAATGAACTAACATCCATAGAATTCGAGTGACAATACGAAAGTGGAGCGACGCCAAGCTTAGGCGTATTCTACAAACAAAAAAGCTTCATTTATCCACGGCGTGCCACTTTCACAGCATCCGAGCTCGCGGGGGATCGGTCTGCAAGCTTCATTTTTTTATTATTTTGCTATCCCCGCGGCGTGCTTGCGCCCCGGCGGGCGGTTGCGGGTATCCACCCTTCTCACACCAGGCAGCGCCTCGCCTTCAATTAAATCCCTATCTCTCGCGCCACCTCATGCTTCCTACTTAAACTCATAAAAATGAGATAAACACAAAAATATTGCTCGTACAGTCTGTCGTTATTATTAAAGTAATCCGATGGTGCTGTGGTTCATTCAGTTATTTAAATTTTATGTACCAATTCATAGTTTATTGCATTAATGCACTGTAATTTACATTTTCTCTCGCCTGCTAGCCTCAAAACAATGTCATAATTTGGTCCAAACCACGATTTTTTTCAAGGAAGAAAATGAGGATCTCTTTACCCGACAGAAGGAGGGTATTCTTTTTTATCAATAATATGACAAATGGTAGATGTATAGTACATTGTATAAGCTATTTTCTAGCAATACACGTTACACATTTAGGGGATCCTAAATCAGTAATATATTATGTATTAGAGCCGCAGGTCGACATAAAAACCGCTGAACCGGGGCGGGCGTGAATTGGGAGTCATAATAATGAAATAAAGGTAAAAGAATGAGCCACAACGGTCCGAAACGTTTGTTTGATATATTCGGTGTGTTGCACCAATTCATATTTTGAAGTTTGTTGCCATGCTTGTATTTTTTTTTTGCTGGAGTTTTATTGAATATTTTTTGTTCTAGAGTAGGCTAAAATATAGATTTTGTTTCATTAATTGTTTTGCCTACAAAGTTCAAGTTCCGTGTGGCCAGACGTAGGCTGCTACAGCTAGGCTGATGTTGTTGCTTACTTTTTCTTCTCTTATCATCATTAATATGAAGAAGAAAAAGTCAGTCCCGAAGCACCTACCGTGATCCGATATTTCGATGACAGGAATGAATGAATGAGTGAATGTTGGTCGTTCGGATTTATTACTGAGGTGTAACTTACTTATCACGGGATAAAATTTTGTTTTTCGTGTTTTCAGAAGATGACTTGATCTCTTGATCTTGATTGATCTTAGGTAAGTCATAAAATTTATCTAGTCTTAAAGTTCTTTGTTTACCTACTCAAGAGCAGAGTTTGCAAACATATCGATAAATAACGGCGAAGGATAGAAAATGCGGCAACATTTTTCATAGAATGGGACAAAGTGATCAGTTGATTGTGAGATTAATGAAGAGGCACGGGAACAATAGACTAGGGAGGTGGCTCAACGCCGGAAAAGTAAGAGTCTCTGAAAGCAGAACTCTGTGTAAAATAGGTCAAATTTGATTCAATTATAAACGGATTTTACTATAACGGTTTTTATTAGTGGTACCTAAGTACTGGTTTTTTATATTACGATTCATATCATCACCATAATCAGCCTATAGTGTTCCCATTGCTAGGACACAAGCCTCCACTCTATGAGAGGGCGTGGGCTGTAATCCACCATGCGGGCCCAGTGCGGGTTGGTAGATGTCACATGTCTTCGAACTTTTGGTTCTAGGACAAGCCGGTTTCCTCACGATGTTTCCTTCACCTATATGCCTTATGAAATTATTTTGCCTATATGCTTGGGTTCAAACCCACGACCGTATATCGTGGCCGTGACTACTGGTCCACCGCTCTACATTATATTACGTATAACTACTTTTTTCTAAGTATTTCTGTTTATAATATATCAACAAGAATGTCGTCCATCAATATGTCAGCCTTAGTATAATATTACGGACACTTAAGACAATTAAAAAGAATAGAACATTTTATAAAAATAAATATAAAATCAAGAATTTTTAACCGGCGGACGGCGCCTAGACATCGCTATACAAGAGCAATGTTAGTCGCGCGACTCGCAAGCTCGAATGTACTTGGCTGATCTAAAATTTCATTGCACATGTTTCTGTCGTGTTTAATTAGACCGTTTACGTAAAGGCTGGCTGTACCTTACTATTAGCAAAAACTCGGCGGGGCTAGAGAGTTTTGCGATTACGCGATCGATTATTATGTAACTGCAATCCTTGCAGATTTTGCAGAGTTTGTTCTAAGATTTTAGCTGTAGAGCAAATTTCTCTTTTGTTCACGTGTGTGAAACGTATTGTTTAAGTAATTCATATTTAAATAAGTATGTTAACACGACTGCGTAATTGCTAATGCTAATGGATGTTGGGATAAAGCGGAGCCCGCGTCCTGATTTGCCGGTGATGTGGTTCGCCTAAACCGGTAAAATCAATTTACATTATTGGGCTAAATTGCGCTTGTTATTAGCGAGTGCAAACATTGCGATAGTTTGGAGGCCAATTTTGAGCATCATTAAATGTAACAATCTGCTTTATAATCCGGAAAAGGATACCTGCTAGGTACAGTCATATTTTAGTTGATTATGGCTCCAATGATAGGTCCCTTTTACCAATGATAGACTTGCCTTATAATGCGTTCAAAGCTCAAGTAAAATCCAACCTTTATTCAAAGGCATACTATTCCATCAACGACTACTTACACGATAAGAATAGTTGGTCGCCCTAATTAACTCTAGACAATGTTTATGTTCTTTCTCCAGAATTAGCTCACTGACAGGTTATTGTTATTAGTATTAACTTATTTATTTATTTTACTTCGATGGTCCTAGTTTATCATTTGTGACTTCAAGTGACAGCTATGTGAAGTGAACCAAGCAATGCATAAATATGTAAGCTGTCACGCCCTTTATGCCTTTTATTTGGGTAGTAAGTTTTTATTTAACATTTTAATTAATAATTTTTTAGCTTGAGTACGCATAGTTTTTATTATATTTGTTGGTATATTGGCGTGGCTAGGTGACATATGGCAAATAATTTAATTTTATGTTCTGTGTCTTGTAATGTTAATTACTTAAGATAGGTACCTAGTATTGTATACAATCAAGTATTTTCTAACTGAACAGACAGCTGTGCTGCTGGGAAGTTTGTTGCGCCACTTCTTCTTCCCAGCGATAGCACTAGAAAGTGGTGAAGGGCGGGCTTTTTAATTTTGAAGTTCGAAAACTCTGCTAGAAAAGTCAGCCTAATTTTTGACTTTTGATTTTTTTTTACCAACGCCACATGTGACTGTTCCTAAATTACCCTAGGCTGATAAAGTTTTTGTTTTTCGTGATTATGTTTATTTTAGTGTTACGGTCGGCTATCCCCTTTGGGAAAGTCCCTTCCGCTACCTAACGTGGTCTTAAGTGTCGTATATTTTTGGTAGGAACGTACCTATTCATTATTTAATTAATATGAACAGTTTTGTATACTTATACCTACTGGCATCAAATAAAACAAGTGGTATTTTAAATGGATCAGTGCATAGAAAGAATATTGTTCATTGTGCCACCAACCTAGGTTTTGTGAGTACCTATACCTTCCCGATATCTAACAAAACTTAGTTTTACAAACAAAAGTTTTACTTTAACTTGAAGTGTTACAAATGGTTTCAAGATAGTTATACCTATCTTATTTTACTGCTAAGTATGTAGATGCCCATAGTATATCAGAATATTATGTTTATTAGAAAAAGAAAGAAAAGGTAATATTGTAACTCACTCAGGAAGATCACAAATTAAACTAAATACAATCATAAAAATATAAAAAAAAACAAAATTATATAAAAAGAAACTAAAAAAAAAACAGAAAGTCCTGTACGAGGTCAAAAGGCTTTAGGTTAAAAAAGGTTGTAACATCGATTTAGCTATGTTTACCTACTGGGCATTTGTCATGTTAATCATTTCTGAAGTCAGCATAGTATACGTAAAACCTACCTACCAGATAATTTTTAAAAAGAAATGCTAAGCCACGATATCGGTCTTAACTCATGTATTACAGGCCACAATTACATACTCAATATATATTTTCTAATGATAAAATTAAAAGAAACGTAAAACTCATACTATGTGCGACACAACGTAACCGTATACCAACAGAATTTTTGTATGAGTGGTCATACCGCCCCAACTAACATGACGTAGCTTAAAGACAAGTTAACGAGTATAGTGTTTCTCTTACATTTTGAAATTTACCAATGACATCGCCCGCACCCATATAAAATTACACGGTGCCATATTTTGTGAGTTAATAGATGTAGATACACCTTTTCCTTACGCTTCACAGACTTCGTCAACATTGTAATCCACCATCTATGAAGTTTAAAAGACACACTTAATACATGGTGACAGATTTTTTGTGTGTAAAACGCACTTGAGATCGTACCCCACAGAGCTAAGTATATCGTATTTCTTTTATATAGTTGTAGGAGCCAACCTCGAGAACCCAGTTCGATTTTAAACTGTTGAACTTTGATACTGACTTAAGATCGCATAATTTTGACTTAATTTTAGACTCAGGTCGAAATAATAACCTCTGCTAGTAGAGCCTAATAAAATGATTTAAAAACAAAAGTCGATTCTAACACAAATTTCGCTTTTCATGCTACTAGTAAATTACTGTGTTCGTAAAAATGATATCTGATAAAGCTAATTATTCGTCGTCGTAATATAGAAATGGGCGCACGCAACGACCAATCTCGGGTTATGGACGAAGTTTTAAAAGGTACGATACAGGTCCTAAATATTGGTGGGTAGATAGGGTGGCTGGGGGCGCGGCACGCCAAAAACACATTACGAGCCGGCAACGCGCTATTACGGCGAACCGCACGCGTCCATGTTAGCCGATAGCTGCCACCCGAACATGCTATCCGACGACTAATTGGTCAGCTTCATGCACAAAAACCCCTAATAGAAACAACTGTGGCTAGGGGGAGCCGCTTTACAGCTTAAACCGTATATGATCGCATTCATCGCAAGGTATGATTGTAACAATCCGGTGTTTGTGGGTGCCTACCGAATATTTTCGGCGGCGGTGGTTGTAATGAGGGCCAATCGTTAAGTTAGGTGGTTAAAGGGCGTGTTATCTAGAGGCTTGGGCGGCGCATGTCACGTGACAAACGAAGCGTAAACTCACCACCGCACCGGTACTTCGGTTGCGCCATCTTTGTTTTTGTAACAGGGGGTAACATTTTAAATTGCTTTTATTTTAAAGTTTCAAATTACCTGCCTGTCCCATTTCCGGTGATATGTTACGTAAATTACCTATATGCTTATATAACGGGCTTATTCTTGTTTTATATACGTATAGAGAACCTTGACAACGTTACACGTATTCGTAACATGTACCCACTTATAATCATTTATAAACAATCAGTTGTTTTTGTTGATTGACATTGCAAATCATGTTTTAAGGCAGAATTTCCAGTGTGGTCATAATAATTACTCATGCTCAATAACTGCGAATGTTTATTGGAGAGCATTGCAGCTTAATGAATATCATTATTATTTTAAATCTTTCCATTATATCAATCTTTTCTTGTGTCGAGACTAAACTTTACAAAAACAAGGCATAAATTGTGTCGTTTATCTGTGGCAAATTATTTTTCTGTTAAACTTGTGTCTTGACCCTGCCGTTTACGTAGTTGATAAAAATATTAATGTATGTGATACAGTAGCACAGAGTTGTTTTAATTAATTTAACAATTATAACAACGATATTGTCGTACGCGTAAGCAATTAAACCCAAGTGTGTGCCAGTAAATCTGTCACAACATGATATTGTATGTAATTTGTTGTAAATATTGTCGATACCTGGATTGAAAATAATAAGAAAACAAATCGTTGTAGAAGCTAGTACCCAGAACTGTAACTGCATTTACTTCCAAATAGCGTAACTTCTATTGTGGTAGCTGATAATTCATGTAATTGTAAGTTCACGGTGCGCCTTAACCCTGAAAAGGATTCGACAAGTTCTATAATACCAGCATCAGAGGGGCAATTCTCGTAATTTTAAGAACGTTTACAGTCTGACCTCAGTCTCAATCTGTCAAAAATACCTCTAATTTCCCATTTCATATACATTTTTGACATTGATTGTTGCTGAGATGTGATTGCGACTAGATTTTGAACGTTTTTAATTACGGGAATTGACCTTCAGATCAATTTATAGCTAAAGAATTAAGTGTGGCATGTTTCAGGAGTCTGGACGTGGCGCATTTAATCAGATCGGGATTAATATATCACACAAAGTAATTGGACCCGGGCACCTAGCTTCTGACGTTCCATAAGTGCCCATGTAGGTTTATGTGAAATAAAATATTTTGATTTTGAGAAAACCACGCCTGCAATCCCCGAAGGGTTAGGCAGAGGTGTACCTATTAGTACACCCACATTTCGACATTTAAGTTTAAGTCTCATATAATCAGGGACGAGCTATTGATATCAATCGGGCAGTTATCCAAGCTCCGGGCCGCGAAAGAGAAATCCATGATAGAAAAACTCAATAACACTTTGTCCGACCCTTGAATCGAACCCAGGACCTCATGCTAGATACAATTGAACCTATTTATTTGGTGCAAAGTGTACAACTACACCGCAATCTTCCATGCCCTATCCTACCTACGCATATCAAATTCCTTTGATATAAAAAAACAAATAACACAATAGCTTATTAATTAGATAAAAACAGTAAAGCTATAGTACACGTACCTACATACTTTAAAAAATGGTATGCGTATTTATTCGTTCCGGTTCCGGTCAAAAACACAAAAGAATGTTATTTTAATTAAATTATATCACGCATGGTTAATTTGGCATAAGCTAGTGGGAATATTAATCCACCATGTTACTTGGAAGTCAACAGAATCTACAAGAAGGTTTCATTAATATACACTGGTAAGTACTTACTTACTGTTTTTATAATACCTAAACACGAGTACCGACCTATAGAAGTACTAGGAAAACGTAAAGGCAACGAGTTTAGTACTACTACCGGCTGTCTGTCTGTAATAGAAAATGGAAAAAAGCAAAAATTGTTGTTGTGTTGAAAAACAAAGTTCGAAATCTTTATCATTGACATTCTACTGATTCCATTTTTTATGTGTTTATAATAACTATTCAATATAGCTATTTAAATTTTTATTTAAAATAAAAGGTATAATAATATCTTTTATATGCACCTTAAAATACTACTAATATTATAAACGTGAAAGTTTGTATGGATGGATGGGTGTTTGATACTCTTTCACGCAAAAACTACTGAACGGATTTGGATGAAATTTGGCACACAGATGGTTTACAACCAGGATTAACATATAGAATACTTTTTATCTCGATATTCCCACGGGATCAAAACTTATGCGGGTGAAGCCGCGGGGCGCAGCTAGTAATGCATAATGATTTGATAGACAAACACCATGGTTATTTGTAACATTGATAATTTTGTAACTTTGCTCAGTATCATACATAAACTCCCTCAATGTTACAAATAAGCCGGTCTTATTAATCTAGATTAAAATCTCTTTCAAGTTATAGACAATGAGTTAAGCTTACCGCTATCTTATCTATAGGGTCTTTGTTTCACATTCACAAGGGTCACAAAAACTCCTAGATAAATATTACAGGAAGCATTGTAGCGGTTTCCCAATGATTAAACTTTGCATTGTAATCTAGATGTAAGATTAATGTGATCAATCAGGTTTATTAATATTATCATAATATTCGTTCTGGTACTTACATAAACGCATAACGAATGTGTTCGTGATTGGCTTTTACCTAATCATTGCTTAATAACGTCTCATGCACGGTGTTAGTTCAACGGTATGTTTTGTTCCCACATCTTATTCAACAGTTTAAACCGACCAACTAACCAGTCTTACCAAGGGGTTTCGTATTACCCAGTAACTTGGTTGTGAAGGTCAGATGGCAGTCGCTCCATGTAAAATACTGGTATTCAGCTGCATCCGGTTAGACTGGGAACCCCTTGGGAAATGGCCAGGCAGATGATGATAATGATCTTATTTAACAGTTTATGTACTTACACACATACAGGGTGACAGGAACATCGACACACAACCTGCTACCATCCAGTACCTGACACTGGATCTTGAATCTAAAACTGAGCTTTGTCGCGATTACGATTGTTACTATTCCTGTGACCCGAGCAACACTTTCCGCACTAGTCTCGCGCTGACAAATGTATGCCACTGTGGAGCATCAAGCGTTTTGTCGACGTAAGTACATATATCTAAAATGGTGTTCAATAGTAAAGCTGTGTTACTTGAAACACGATTTACTCATGCTATGCTAGATCTTTGGCGCACTGTACCTTTACAGATGTTTATTAAATTTTTGATAAGAAACTTTTATTATTTTTATGATTATGGAGTGATCTTGTGAACAATGAATTTATTATATTTATCAACGTAACATTATAGAAATCCATTCAGAGCATTTTTTTAAAGACTTTTAAATAATATGTAGTTAATGTGAAATAAAATATATTTGATAAGAATTAATGGCTTGGTATCGTGAGAGAGGTAATCATGAAGAACAATAAAAGTATCATTATTATGGTCAAGTCATAGGTACATACACAGTTATTAAATAATTATAATAAACAAATACCTACCACACAGTATTTTATCGACCCGATAAATTGTCATGTTTATTTTGTTGTTGTAAATTTGTTTACGACCTCCCAAAGACTTATCAATGCTCAACTCTCACTAGGAAGATGTCAACACATGCTATTTATCAAACGTCAATCAACTGTTGAACATTTACCTACATGGAAGTGTAAAGGCGCGGATAGATCACACATGTCTACTTGGATATGCCAATGAAAGATATATTATGCAAGCTGATACACGAGAGGGTACTTCATGTCCACATTTGAATACTCAAATCAGTCTGGTCGCACAAGAGTTAAATTTTACAAACATTGTTGGATATATGCTTTCGTCTGTCTTTTGTAGCATCGTCTCGCAATATTTCGATTTAAAAGAGCGTCATGGAGTTTCTTGCCTGTTCTTCTCCATAGGAACCTACTTCGCTTTGGAATGGCTTTGGAGCTTCATCTTTCTGACTAACTGACTCTTAGGCAAGTACATGGTTTAATGGAAATAAATGCTTTCAGTTGAATATTTATATGCAGTTATAAAATAATCATCCGTCATTTCAGCACAAGTACCATTCGTTACAGGGTTATCACCTAATACAATTAAAAACGCCAAAGAAAAATTAGTGTTCTTGTGTTGCGAATTACCTAGGTACGTTTTTAGGAGTGTTGTGTAATAACCCTGTTATCACTAATACTAGGCAACACTCAAATGTAATGCCTAAACAAAAGCGCACATGTCAACTCAATAATATTTAGGCACTACACTTAGCGTGACGGTGATGCTAATGTGGAAGGAAGTAAAGATCTCGTAGGAGATTAGATTCAGGTGGGTAAGTAAATCGTTTTGGATCGTCATTACGAAATTTCTCGATCTCGCACATCTGATAAACTATAGTCTGTCCAGGCCTTAACATGTTCCTCGTTTGTCGCTACGTTGTGCGGTGGCGCCACTGCCGGCCCGATAGTCGCATTGGACCTCACAAGACGCCTTATGTAGAACGTATAAACTAGTGAAAATTAAGTGTCGTGACCACGGTTCACTTGCTATCAGAGGTCACGTCTCATTTTATTACTGACATATTATTAATATCGATGAGAACATTGAATTGTATACGGTCAGCACATTGTTTCGCAACAATTCCTACAATTTTAGTTACGTAATACTAGTCTTCGTGATCTGTGAATACAAGTTGGTCAAGTTGCATGGGTTTATCAAGAATTCTTTTATCTATGTCGTTAACTCTATATACCTATATTACTAAACGAGAAAAAAAAAAGATTTAGGCGTTATTTTATGTTTTAACAAGAGTTTTTTAGTGTAATCATGTTTTTTATCGCAATCCGTTTGAGATCTGAAATGATATATATACTTTTAAATGGAACATTAGCAAACTATTTATCGGTTTATGCTTGTTCATGTTCGATTTTTGTTGTGCTCTAAAACTTCCATGCAGCTGTAAGCTTTCATTCATATAGCAACTAGGTACGAACTTGATTTCTTAACGCTCTGAGTAACAAAGGAAAATTTTCTTTAACGGTAAATATATGTTTTCTTAATTACTACTTCTTCCATTTTGTTCGGAAAACGAGATAGGTATTTATAATTACCTATACTGTTTCCATTTAGTACCGTTAGTAGGTTTTTATTGAGCAAGAACGTGGAAATTAATTTCATAAGACATCTTCGTTAAGTGAAATAACATCCTAGTAGGTGGACAACCGTGTAATGCCAATTTCAATTTACGAATTCGAATTAACATTCATTCTGCATTAAAATCTAAATTGCTTTCTGGTGTTCGTTCGAACAACACTAACGCTTTTCTCATTGTGGGCAGGTAAATTTAATATGTCATAGGGATATAAATACATTGGGTAGTGAATTTATATGGAATACAGCTTGCAGTCGACCTTAATTGGGACGGTTATTATTTATTTTGGTATTCCCACTTAAATAAACACGTCTTTCCTAACACCATTGTAATTGGAATATCATCACATAATTATATTGCACAAAATATGTATACTAAAATCCTACTAATATTATAAATGTGAAAGTATGTATCGATGGATGTTTGTTACTCTTTCACGCAAAAACTGCTGAACGGGTTTGGATGAAATTTGGCACACAGTTGGTTTATAATCAGGATTAACATATAGGATACTTTTTATCCCGATATACCCACCCGCATAAGTTTCGACAACTTATGCGGGTGAAAGCGCGGGGCGCAGCTAGTAACTAAATGAATAGATAGACTTGCGTTTAATAGTCAGCATGGACGAAGTATTCCATTGAGTTTCAATAGAAAAGTCTCGATTATGTATGACAAATGACGCTTGGAGGTTATATTATTCAAAGAATTTATCAGATTAGCCTACTGCAATCCACTGTTGTCCATAGGCCTCTTCAAAGCCAATAGGTGAAAATAATACGAATTGAAGGTGCTATTGCATCTAGAAATATCCGGATGTCGCGACGTCATATTTAGTAATCTGTGGCGACGTCCAGGCATTGCCGGATGTAAATCGCTGTAACTGACTGGACTGCTGTGTAATGGCAGTCCACTCTTGGGATCTTTGTTTTACAGCGCCCGTCGGTCCTACGAAATCCATTGATCACTCACTCCTCATGTTGTAGTCCAGTTTTTCCTTGCATGAATTTAGAATGAAGTAAATTAAAGATATCCAAAAAAGCTTGGTCCATTGCTCTATGAGTGACCCTTATTTCAGGGGTTCCTGCCGGACGTTTACCTGCTCCGTTACCGGAAATACTAGGTAAAGCATGCTGGTGCTGGTGGCTGGTGGTGATATGCTGAGCGTCATGTTTACCGCAAATTAACGTATTTTCTTTCTTTTGTTTCATAGGAGCCGTTCCTACATCTTGGGATTGAGGCGAGTTTTATAATAGGAAAGCTGAGCTATCAGAGTTGGCTTGGCAAATGCACATCGCATTGTTAGTGACTTATGTGGCCACAGTATAGTTGTTGAGACGTTGGCAGGCAACAAGTTATTGTAATAAACTATTTGCAGTAAAAGCTTGCTTGTTAAGTTATATTCACAAAATTTTCTTTATTTGGTTTGATGGCAACTGTATTTTATTCTAGACATGCTCACTAAGTTTTTTTTTAAACACTAAGGAAAAGTGAGAACTTGGTGTCAAGTTCTTTTCTATGTCGTGAACAGATGTTAACCCGTTGTAGTGCTTATTTACTTGTGATTGGAAGATTATAATTGTCGGATAAGTAGGAATAAAACTATGGCAATACTGAATTGAAAATACTACAACACCTCATTGTGTCAAAATGTGATGATTTGATTAGCAGCACAAAGACGTAGATGGAAAAACATACAAATTACCATTGCTGTTTAAATTACAATTCTTGCTGTCAGGTAAAAAAGTGGCAAGAACTACATTAAGTAACGATCAATACAAGAAGTGGGTAGTTACGTGCAAATATTTCTATACCTTAATAGTAACTTCCCTTAATATGTTGCGTTTTGCGGCATCTTTAATCGTAGCACTTATGTTTAACACGCTACATATGTACATTAAGCTGGAACACGCAAGACCGATACATGACCAATAAAACAAACTGTCTGCAACATGTACAACCACCGGCTTGTTATATCGTTCAAGGAACCGCAAATCGTATGTATGTCTACGTAATCAACTACACGTTGGGTTGCTGAGCTAGTATCGACATGCATGTGATTTATTTAGGTACCTACTGATCTGAATATATAATTTCATTCATTTTCTTAGCATGAATGAAACCGCCTAATATGCTTCCTATAAACTTGCTAGCTTGCAAAAGCGGCTGATTTATAATAAAACTAAGAGCCGGAAATAAGCTATAATAAACTAAGAACATAAGTACTCATACTTTTTTTTCTGATCTAATGCAGCCAAAAATCAAAAAATATTATGTAAAATCAAATTAGGCATTACTAAAGACCAAAGAAGCAGGTTCTATCTAACGCAGATCGCTTTAGCTGTGTCATGGTCTGGCCAGCTGTCTAGCTTAGTAGACGTCTAATTAAATTACGGCAATTTTGAGTTATATATGTACATAAAGTAACCTCAGCTTCTAGTGCTATAAATAAAAGCTCATTCAACTGGCCTATAATTTTCCCACTGCGATACTGGCCATAGTATCGCAGTTCTTATACAGAGAACGAGAATTGATCCTGCTAGATCACTACGTGTTGGTGATTCAGAGTGTCAAACACCATTGTATCTTCAGGTTTCATTACGACGCTGTTTTCATTCTCCGAAAGTGTGATTCCAATGATGTGACGTCACAAACCTCACTGATGTTTGATAACGCCACGTGCTACCTGCTTGCTATATGCAAAACAGCACGCTAGTGTTTGAAAAGCTCTTTAGGTTTAGGATATTCAGTATTTTGTAATCATTAAGTATATTTTTTAAAGTTTAAAAATATAATTATATTGAAAGCTCCATCGATGCTCATAGTACAATATCTATTTAAGTGAAAAGGCTTTCAAATAAATCAACAGCCTTAGAACAAAGCGAGTCATCAGTCGTCTGTTTTTAATTAAGTTGAATAAGTACATTCATGTCGATCACAACTCGCCTCGTGGCCGCCGCTGACCGATAGGAAAAAGGAAAGAGGAAGCGTCCAATGCGCCTAGAATGAAATTAGCCCGTCGGTCAATTACTCCGAACCGAGCGCGGCTTACTAATGGCACGCGCGGTGTCCCTTGCATACGCCACCGCTCATTTATATGCCTTCGCGCGTACTCTTTATTGTTCCATAGATTGGTAATACACGGGAGGACTGGCACTTTGTGCTGTAAATCGTTGTCTGTACACGTATCCACGATTAACTGTGTGCTGTAGCCATAGTCGAAGCGGGCACCGTGTCAGTACATGCCGCCTCTGCGCAAGTGTGGACGATGACATCATGTCCGGAATGGAGTGGCCACACAGAAACGTGAGAGTACGTGTTTGACTGACTCTTATTATCGCTGCGCGTTACTGTGCTCGATGACGCATAGCCCTTCAGTCGGCTTTATCATCAATGTGTTGTAGAATTGATCTGCGATACTGATAAAAATATTACCACCTCAAGCGAGCTGAAATCTTTATGTACCCTAATACATACATACATGCATACGTCTGCCTCAAGTACCTAAATCTAATTAATAAAATAAATTAGATACCTATTAAGCTTTGGACAAAAATAATATCTTTTCTCCATCTGCTGATCTCATTAGTATAATTTCAGATGGTTATACCTACTTGTTCTTGAAAATAAAAAAGAGTTCAATTGATTTTAAATCCACATTAGTTGCAACACGCTTTAATTCGTTACTGTAGGTGTAAGGGGTAATTATACTAAACTAGGGAGGGATCGAGAAAGAAAAAAATAAATTAATAGAGAAGTGTCGTTAATGTTATGAATAATTGTAAAAACACAAAATACATAGCCCCATTTTGTTTCCTCGCAATGTTGGCTCCGCAACGCCAGTGGATTCACTTTTACTATATCCCAAGTGACCGGCACTGACAAATTGTGAACGTTAAGCCTCCCTACCCTACCGCAACGAGCGGCCTTAGGACATTGAGAGAAAAATAGCAAAAATTGAAATAATTTTCCTAACAGATTGTCACATGTCAGTTGAGTAGTAGTGAATGCAAATGCATGCTGAATATTCATGTGTCTACGATATCTTTGATTGAAACAGACATCCGAAAGACGATGTTGCTATAATTTGAGGCAAACAAGAAGCGACAGGCGCCGTCATATTGGGAAGTTATAACCATTAAGAGAATACAATCGCAATTTCTTCCTGTCATAAATAAAGTTTGGCGGGCATGAGTAATCGTTACTTTGTGTGCACAATATCGGGTCGGGGCCAAATAGATTGGTACGTGAGCTGCGTGCCGACCGCGTCCGCCTCCCGAGTATTATCACTTGCTTCAACGAAATTCGTCTACACTTTTGTATGGTGTAGTTGAATTTTCCGTTTGTAATTATGTCGGTGGACAGAGGAAGTGTCGGCAGTGGTTGTTACACCGGTCACGACGCACCGGTTGACGACCGTCGCCCGTCGTCTAACGGGCTACTGCCTGCTATGGACTGCGGCGCGACCATCTTACATTAGGGACTTAAAATAAATTTAGTTGGGCCCTTAGCGTATTAAATTTACTTGACAAAAATTGATGATCTAAAACAGTAAGTATCTTTTTTGGCACGTTGTGTCATTCGATCCCTTCTTTAGCGCTAGCATGAATTATTAATTTTAATTACAGGATAAGTCATTCTAACGCTAATCAATGGTAGAGATATTCCAGTTAACACTAAAAAAGCTATAATTTCCTGTTTTATGATTATTTATTTTATTACCAAATTATTCTACAGTACGTTATTTCGATAGAAACGACATTTAGTAGCGTGATCGATAAATCATTGTTAGTACTCAAATTGCCATAAGGAGAATATTGAGTAAGCCTGTTGCTTTACGCAAAACTCATGTAAACTGGAAACTAAACTTTGATTTATGTTAATTAAATTTAATAAACAGACAAACAGTTGAACTAGACGCGTATAATCGTTTCGCTTCAAGAAACGTAGATAATTAGATAGAGTTAAAAGCCGTTCATCGTAGTTTGCTAGCCCATCGCTTATGAGTATACCTACCTACTGTAGTAAACCGTTTTCCTCAGATGGTTTTATAACAACCGTTATGTTGTAAGCAACTGATGCATACCATCTTTCCTAATTTAACAAGAAAAAAATAAGTTTTGTGATTTGAAAAACTTAGGCATGTCAATAAAATGATAATGCATAACCCACTTTATAGGTTTGTGCAACCGATCAGGGTGTCCGGGGTTTCTGTAAGCGTTAATTAGGAGGGTTTGTTTGTAGGACTCGTTTTCACGGTCCGTTGTCACTTTTCCTAACCAGATAAGGGTGCCTAATTGCTGGCGGAAATTTTCGATTAGCAATTGTCAGCGCTTTGACACTTTTGATACAATGAAACATAGTTTTGAGCGGAGTTCATTTTAATGTAACTAAAATTTTCTAACATTTTCGCCCTGAAACCCGTCTCACTGAAAGGCACACATCATTTGCATTAAAGCTACATAGGGACCACGCGTTAAGTTTATTCGATTTAATTACGATAACATAGTAAACTCAGCTATACGTTAATTAAGCTATACAAAATCATCCATGCCATGTATTTGACGTACCTAAGTACTTTAGACAGGAGTACCTATAAAATTCAAATGTCCTTAGCACCCGGAATAACCCTAAAAGTAGCATGGTGTGTAATGAAAATTTATAAAAAAGCATGTAAGTATATGTTACTGTGAATGCATCATATTAGCTAATATTGCACCGTTGTGTGACGATAACCACCGATGTCGATGGTCTAAGTTAAAAATTGTTTTATTAATTTACTTAAATCGGACGTACACCAGTGAATAACCACATGTGTACCAGGGAAATTCTGACAATCTCAGATTTAGCGATTTTTGTCGTGAATCTTGTTGTGAATTTGTCGTGAAATGAACATACGCTAGTGTTTGTTCGAAAAGCGAAAGTATTTAACAGTTCCTTCTTTTACCCACGCATTACCCTGCAAATACGATTTTTAATTTCTATAGCCAATGGTCACAGAATAGATGATCAATGGTGCAATATCATACACAACTAAGTGTATTTATTGATAACCTTACCTATCGAACGTACTTAGTACCGTAGGTACTGCTGATTGTGTTACTGACTTACAATTTCTATCTTAATTATACAAGGACCCATAATTTCTGTTTCTGCAGACATTTTTTATAAATCTTGAGGGAGCAGTGGTTGCCTAGTGGTATCGGCCCCGACCTACGAGTCGTAGGTCGTGAGTTCGTACCCAGGCACCCACTTTACTATGTGTATTTAATTTCATCACCACTGCTCTCAAAACGGTGAAGGAAAACATCATAAGGAAACCGGCATCTCCTAGAACCAAAAATTCGAAGACATGTGACATCCATCAACCCGCACTGGGCACGCGTTGTGGATTATGGCTTACTCCCTCTCATAGTGAGGAGGCCTGTGTCCCAGCACTGGGAACAATATAGGCTGATTGTGAAATCTTGAATACTCTGTCATAATTTCGCTCATAATGAAGATTAACCAAGTTCGTGGTGTATGATAACGACAATAATACATCAAGAAAAAAAAATACGGTCATTCACCAGCTAGCCCGGTGGTTGATAAGCCACCAGAGTATCTTCATATACACTGACAGTACCTATACATTTCAAGGTATACTCCCGAACGTCCGAAGTCCCGACTAACTAAGCTCGTACCGCGACTGTTGTTGAATGCGTACACGCGGAAAGTTCGAACCATCCAATATTCGTCGAGTCTATAAGTTGGCGTGTTTTATTTTCTCATATATTATTCAACTTCAATCAACGTCGACGGTGCTTTATTGGCGGTCATATCGTTATACAATTACCATTTACTGGCTTAAATTAAACGTGGTTTTGGTTTTTTTTAGGGTTCCGTAACTCAAAAGGAAAAAACGGATAGGATCACTTCGTTGTCGGTTTGTCTGTATGTCTGTCTGTCAGTTTTTTAAGACCCTTTTTCTGAAAAATGCGTGGAGGAATCAAGTAACAATACCCCAAAAAATTTATATAAAAAAAATCTATCACAAAAAATTAATATCTAATACGAGTACCTACTTATTTGATATTAATTTACTTGATTCCTCTAAGGTACTTTCCGTTGCCCTAGAATCATGAAATTTGGCGAGTATAAGTTCAAAAATCGTTCATTTGTAGTTTTATTACATACAAAATATTAGTTTGCGGTAACAAACCTTCATTTGCAGTTGATAAATTGACCGTGACGTATCTCGATGTTTTTCAACTACAATGCTAAGTTTGTTTTTGGGATAAAATCATCCTTACTATAGAACCTTTAATTGTAGGTACGTGGTTAGACACGCACTTGGCCGGTTTATTATTAGTAAGTTCGACGTGAGAATTGTTACCGATTTATTCATTTATTATCAATAAATTGTGTTTGTCTCTATAAGTAGGTTTACAAACACTTTTACACGTCAATAACATGTTTTTTCATAGATGAAGTCAATAAGGCCTAATCAAAAGATATTCTTAAGTAAGAGGAATTGTTAAAGTTGAATAGATATAACAGTCTAGAGCACGATGGAATACGTGACAAAAATAATATCTGTTAAATCTTAAAAGTCTATTAATAATAGCATTAACAACGAAGCACCGAGTTAGTCTTGAAATACGCAATAAAAAATTCAATAAAAAACTGTTTAATTCACCTCTATCACGTTTTCAAGTCAGTAACATAGTTAAATGTACTTAATTATGGTCCGTTTTCGTGTTTATTTAGTACATACATATCATTACGGATTGTTGCCGACGTGAGTGATTAAGGTGTGAGATACACATCGGGAAAGAGTCGTTGTCTGGAGTCGCACCTGCCGCTCGCTCGGCTCACTTCAAAACCTTCTATTACCTCGTTATTAGTGAGACGCCCCTCGACGTTTTACAACATTTTAATTGTGTTATTTAACGCTTGTTATTTCACAACTGACATGGTGATTTATTCGTTATTGGCAGTTGCGGATTTTGATCGCACGACTATTAAGCGAAACCTGTAAGCTTCCTGTCCAACATTGTAATTGAAAGTGACAGATGTTTTATTTATACCGACTTAGAAGTCTGAGAACGTTACTAGTTTTATGTGAACATATTTTTTTTAGGAGAATTCTAATTAACTGTCGAAAATTGTTTCCGGCCAATACGTTCAGTCTTATCATCTAGACTCGTAGATGGTGTGATGTAACTATCACGGAGTAGACGCACAAAAACAAGTTAGAAAACTTTCATGACAATAATTTATTGATTGCAGGAATAAGCAAATATGCACCTCTAGAAACTGGATGCCCGCAGTCATCGTATTCATCAGTATTTTATTGCATTGTTTATGAATTCACCTCCGTTTTTTTCAATAAGTGTTATCTTATTCGAATCTTTGCCGTGATTATTTTAAGCCTTCTGTTTATGTATTTTTTTCTTTTTGATGCAGGTAAATTACGATACAGCCGTTGTTATTCGTGTTTAGGTAAGATTTTCTTAACAATGTAGAGTTGCTAAAATAAGTATAATTTTTAAATAAAATGAATTTGAACCGAGAAATTTGTACCAACCTGGTGTAGTAAAAGAGCAAGCGGTTATTTCTAGCGAATGCTTTTAAGCCTGTCAGAGAAAACTTACTATACAATGGTTGTCGAACAAGGATCAATATTGTTTTTCCGATTGCAGGATTATACTAATCTACTGCAGGACAGCGGGCCGACTACTATTCGTTTGTGGTAGGTATCTATAGACATAAAATCGAAATATACCTTTTCTGTGAAATAGCCCATCAATGAATGCTCAAAAGGGACTAGAGTTAAACCTTGTGGCACACCCATGTTGGGCCTATGATTCAGAGGGTGCTGTGATGTCAATGGCTACTTTTTGTTATCACGTAGATAGAAAATAAATGATTAAATCTACAAAATGATACTGTGTTCCGAATTGGTTTAGGCACAAGCGCATTGTGATCAATGCAGTCAAAAGCCTTCCAATATCCTTTCTAATCTCCTAAAATAATTATTTCTAACCGTAAATGCCTGCACTATTCAGGATTTTCCTCTGAAGTAGAACAATACGGCTTTGTTACTATCACATAATAATATTGTACAGAAATAAAATTGATCACTTCTGGTCTGTAGTAGCCAATTTGTACAGAATCTATTCATGTCAGTTACGTTATTTAGTTTAATCTTATAAAACGGACAACAATATTAAGCAACAAAATAAGTAAAAGAAGTTTATTTAAAAAAAAAAAACATGTTGTTTTCTTCAGAATGATGATAGTTAATTACTACCTGACAAATGAGCAACTTTGAAAACGGGATACTTCCCCTTTATGGATGAACCAAAACGAGAAAAAATACATTATTCCTCTCGATAGAAGTTGAGAAACTAAATCAAATTACAGTTATCGTTAATGATGAATATAATTGGTACTTTACGTATATCCATGTTGCGCTTGTAGTAGGTACTTACTGGCAAACCGGTAACATTATTTAGTATGATTTAGCGAACGATTGAAATACTACACAACAAGCGGCTCTTCATTATCACACTTTTTAATACGTATACCGGAACTGCGCAAAGTAAATGTAGCTATTAGCAATCCTATTTACCACAGATACGTTTTTATAGCCAATTACTGTTTTACAGCGAACGATAAATACTTCCAATACAGCGGCATACAACCTAATAGAGGATACAAAATGTTTTTAAATTACTAATTCAATTTAACGAGGGGTTTCGTTGCGGTAGGAGAACGTCTAAAGTTAGTTCCAATCGCGTAATCTATATTCATTCGGCGAAGTTAGCGCGGCATCAGTGCACAGCGGTGCAATTAAAAACGTATAAATCAAAGCATTCTCTCTACATATAGTTAACAACGGCGGTAATCTATTAACGCGTTATAAAGCCGCTAATTAACTTATATCCACGACCTGTTTTTGTTTACAATTAGTAGAACAAAAAATAACCAACGTGTTCTAACCTACACATCGTTTCATTTGAAAGTCTAAATACTCATAGACGAAAGGTTCCATTCATTCTATTGGTGGCTCTTACATGAAGGACATAATTATCGAAACACTAAAGTTTATGATAATAGGCTACAGACACGAGGAATAGATATGGTTAGTAGGTACCATATCTATTCCTCGTGTCTATTGTTAATTGATGCAATTTTATTTATAATGCTCACCTGTCGATTAATTACAGGTTAGCTATCGTTTATGGCTAGTTTATGTGTAATAAATGTGATAGAAAAACAATGTTTCCTCCTCACATTGACATGAAACCATTGCTAATTATAATTACCGACGTGGCGCGATGAGCACGTAGCAAAAACAGTTCATGAGAACGATGCCATGATTGTATTAACTTTCGTATTCTTGTTATACGATCAATAGGTATGCGCCGACATTATCGTTGAAAAAATCTTGTAAAGTATCAAGGCGTGAAACTAATGAAGTGTTTCTTAAACAAAAACTGTAATGCCAGAGTTTTTCTTCAATCTACGAACAGATTTCCTACTTTTTGCCTTCTGTTTAGTGCGTGAAACATTTTTATTCCTTGGAGTTTTTTGAGCATGTCTTTGAACAAATGAAGATACATAAATGTTAATATTTCATTACTAGCTGCGCCCCGCGGTTTCACCCGCATAAGTTTCGATCCCGTGGGAATGTCGGGATAAAAAGTATCCTATATGTTAATCCTGGTTATAAACTATCTGTGTGCTAAATTTCGTCAAAATCTGTTCAGTAGTTTTTGCGTGAAAGAGTAACAAACATCCATACATCCTTTCGCATTTATAATATTAGTAGGATTACTTGATTCTAAGAAAAATCATTTGTCACCTTAACTACTGGATATTTCCGTTTTTTTTTTTGTTATTTTATGTGTCACAATTACTGAATGAAAAAAATAATATAATTTGCATTAAAGGAATTTTTGATTGTGAAATGAAAGCGACAATTCTCCACTTCAATGACCCAAGGAAATTAGCATTTCAGTATCGATGCGAAAGACATGTTTGGAATGGAAATAAATAATTTTTATGTAAGATCACTAGGACCATAGGTACCACACATAGGACGCGGTGTGTGTTAAGGAGTCCACATTTATCCAAGCAGTTGGTTGTGGTTCTACTGGACACGATAGTACCCTTGAACTATTTATTTACTTTGTCTAACTGGCGGTAATGCTTAAATTGAACAATTATCAACATGGTCGGTGGGGGGTCACGCTCGCTCAAGCTGCATCAAGGCGCCACACTTCAATACTCCACATTGTACACATTCTTTAAGACTAATTTGCTCCATTGAATGTAAAACATTGTAAATTAATGGTCTTCCCTGTTGTATTTTTGTTTTGTGGAAGATTTGGCCTTGCTAGCTAAATAATCCGAAAACACTAAGATGACGTTGAAAAACTTTATGAAAGTAGGTACTACTATAAAACAGCTCTACGAGATACTTCCCAAGGCTCCCGTATAGTGTAAATCTTGGATAGGGATTTTCAGTGAATTTAGTGATCGATCAGTTTGTAAACACAGGGAAAATAATTGTTAAGCAAATGACTACCAACTTAAACTGCCAGTATATTAAATCACAACGGTCATTCTAAGACAGTTCTATGAAGTGAGACGGCCACTTGACGTAGGGCGTAATTTTTTTTTAACATATAATTTGCCTGACTGTACAAATTTGCTGGATATAGTTGATTCTTTATTAGAGAACACCAAATAAAAGACATATGAAAATGAATTAAGATGAGATATAATAAATTTAATACCACCCATTCGGCAATCTTAGCGACCGACGTGGTCAAGAAAATGCCCCATTTACATGGTACACACGGCTACACATCAAGCTATTCATTTCCAGTTTTAGCTGACCTCGCATTGTATAGGTTTTTCGTACAATCAGGTGTCAGCTTATACTGGTTACGTATAGTTTGATGTGCAGCCGTGCGTACATATAGACTTCAATTTGTGTGGATTAAGTAAGGGAAGGTGAAGCATAGAACCGGTTGAAGTGGCGATGCTTAGGAGAGGCCCATGTCCAGCAGAGAACGTGTTTCGGCTGAAATGATGATATAAATTAAGGGTAAATAAATAATCAACTGATGAATGCACCTATCTGACCAAGTCATGGAGGAATGGTGGCCGAAAAGGAGAAGGATAAGAGGACGTATTGCAGCAAGATGGGGATGGTAGTGTTCTAAAGGGGATCCTGACGTTTTGCCAAAACAAAATTAACAAAATTTCATTATCCAAACCAATTTTGGCAATCTTTTTTTATACCAATGCAATATTTGGAACGGTTTTAGTACGCACATTTTCATTTGGTCAAATTTTTAATCGTCAGAATATTACCAAAGATAATGTCATTGGTCTTTAATAAAATGATTTATTACAGCAAATAATGTTTAGACAATAAAAATTTAGTCAAATGATTTGTTATGAAAAAAATATAAAGAGAAAAATAAGATTTTTTGGGAATGTTATAATTAAAAAATGCACTTTGATGTAATTTGCGTACTTCTTTGTTAGTTTATGTGCTTGAATTTGTTTGAAACCAGTAAAATTTATGGTTACGAACGACGAACGAAAAACGAACTGCTACCAGAACTGTAGGTTAGGTTAGAATCCATTTTAATATTACATAATATTACTTAATTGCCACGTAACATTCATAATTTTCTTAGAGTTTAGTGAAATTTGCAACAATCGAAACAGCTAGGCTAGGTTAGGTTAGAACTGTGACCACACGATACCAGAAATATATTTTTGAATGTTAAACCAAACCAACAAAAAACATTGTAATTTAATTTGTATATTTTGTGCAACTAACATAAAGATGCAAACATTTTATCATTGACTAAGCAATTGACTGAATAGAAATGGTAAATTGAAAACTGACGATACTAAATATTTGGCTTATTTTATTTTGCGTAAAATATGTTATACCAACTGAAATATTTGATTACATTAAAATTGGTAAAAGTACTAGTTGATAAGCAAGTTATTGTTTAAACGTTCACTTTCCGAACATTAGGTTTGCGTTACAATTATTTGTGAAGATTTTATTTGCTAAGTAATTGCATTTGCATTTGACAATTTGGCAAATGAAATTATGCGGAAAATTGTTTGGGAAGTGATAATTTGTTATTTTTTTTTTTATGAAACAAGGGAGACCCGTTCTAATGGTAGGGTTCGAAAACTCGCTAAAAACCACGGATATCGAAAAAAACATATACTACTCACTTATGCTACCTACTGATCGTTAACAGCATCAACATTAAAAGTACCTAGCGTCGAAGTTGCATTGACATGTGCCGCGCTATTATCCAAATCAATTTAACGAATTCGTCGATACCTATCATTTAATATATGTGATACTAATATATTTAGTGACAAGGTAACTAGGTTCCTATACAATTAAAAAAAAATCCGACTTGCAAAAAAAAAAAATAATTTCGGAAATCGGTGGCAAAAAACGAAAACTAAAGACACCGAATTCCGAAATTAATTTTATTTTTCTATCGTACTGGTTTTTGAAGTCGGTTGTTTTTTTCTGTAAAACATTTTTATTTGTCACTTTTTATTATTTCTGCTATGTACCCTACCCCATACAAATTCGTAAACCACTACTTGCTAGTTCAGCAACAGTGACTTTAAAACCTACCCAAGTAAAGTTAATAATCTATGAGTGACCACCAGCGAGCTTCCTTTACCAAATGAAAAAAAAAACCATTTAAATAGGCTCCTAAATCATGGAAAATTCGGTGAACAGACTTAACATTAAAAAAACCCGCCGAATGCCTAACCTCTTTCTTTTTGAAGTCGGACAAAACTGCTTATAAATACTTAATTACTTCAAAGTTTCCTTTAAATTCTCTCTTTATAGTTTGAGTAAAATCGATAGCAGCCCTGGTAGCGCGATCAATAAACCCCACATCCCAGCCATAACATACTCGTATATCAATAGTCAAAATATAGTTTTTTTTTATGTAGGTCGGCGACCATTTCCTACATTTGCGCATTAAAGAACTGCTTTTGTGTACCTACGCCCGCATATACGGACACAGTTTCGATAATCTAATTCAACATTCATAATTATCTAATAAACTCATGTTTTGTAACCTTTTCAGGTTGCCGCTATCAGTTTACATAAGCGTGTTGACTGTATCAAATCCTATCTACATAGGTACGTTTGCGCTGATTACGATAATATACACACATCAAAAGACTCACAAGAATTACCTACTTATTTAAAAAAGCGATATCTGGCTAATGTATCGCTGTTAAGGGGTTAAACGGATTTTGATTACCTTTTGGAAATGCATTAAGAATATAAGATAGGAAAATATTTTAAATGGTAGCGTCATCTGCCGCCTCTGGATTTTGTGGTGGTATTTTATAAAAGGTATCCTACTGCCTAAAGCATCTTTGTTATATCAGTAAGGCACCTACTTTACCTGCTCACTTTTGTTGAAGTAACATTGTAAATAACAAGGCTGCGGTCATAAGCTGCAGTACAGTAAGCTAAATGAGATTTCTCACGTATGTGTGCGTTTGTAACCCTTAGCTCGCCCGCGGGGCGTACACATCTACATACTTTACACCTACACCCCTCTGTCCAAGTATCTGGTTACTTACCGACAATGTCGTTTTTGTGAGCTACATAAAGTAGTTTTTGTTCATGTAAACCTTATACTAAATGAGGTACCTAACTATTGTAATTTTGAACGATTTTTACAACGTGGTCTTCAATTAATGTCACAACTTGCCTGTGTTGTTTGTCTCTGCAAGCCTACTACTAATATTTAACTCCCACTTAATTAATTCGAAATATGAGAACCTTAATCTTTATCCCTCAATTGCGTGACACGAGTGATAACATGTTGTTTCACCTTTGAGTGTAACGGTTAATTTTAATAAGACAGTAATTAAGTATTTGACGTACCTGTTACCGGTTACGAAAATTACTTTTAATTTAGTAAGTGCAAACAAGGAGGACCTAAAGACATTTTTATAACAACTTTTACTGCATAACTTAATCTTAAACACTAACTATGAAACAGGCAGTCTTTATGTAAGCGAAACCTCTTCAAAGTTTAGGAATAAGAAAGAGCTTATTATAATTAATTATTAATTGTTAGTTTTACTTGAAAAGAAAGATAAACTTTAAATCATAACCACTAAAAATGTATTGTATTGACAGTATAAGATCATCATGCCATATTTAATTTACCTACGTGTAGAAAAGATCTGTATAGCTTTCTCGCAACTAAACTTTAAAAAATCTTAATCATTAAAATAGACATGTCATATTAGTAAAAGCAATAATTAGCTAACCCCCACAAAGCTGACGTTTGACTTTCTATAAACATAAAGAGCCTTAGTCAACGGGACAGGAGCGTAAAAAGAGCATCAGTGGTATGGACAGGAAATGTGGACTGACAGTAGGTAGTTTGGGCGTAGCATCCATTTTAGCCTTTACGTCGGTTTTCCCCCTTTTTTAGAGATTTGCATGTCTACTCTGTCGATATTGCAGCCGTTAGGGACTTATCTGTAAATTGCCAAGTGCCGAGTATCGTCTGGTATTGGCTAGCTTCGCCAGTTAATCAAAAATTAATTATGCCAGGCACAGAGCTGCTTAATGCTGTCAACGAGAATAGTAAATCAGGATACATACAGACGGACCTGAATTATAGATACATACGATTTTGTTCTTGGAAAGTATTATAAAAGGATAATTCTACCATACAGATCGCGGTTGCCTTGCAGAAATCTTCAAAAGTCCCTTCAAGGGGGCACATCCGCTGATAATTGGGTGCAGAGGGTTACTATGGCAGTCCTTCCGTGGACAGTACAAATATTCGACATGATTTTTAGATTTTCTGTGATTTGAAGCAAACTTACGTACTTATGTGTAAAAATGTGATAAAGTAACTCACCCGTTGAAAGGGTACCCTGCGAAGGCTGCATCGTAGGGGTGGTAGACAGTTGGGTAGGGCCAGGTTGCTGCACTCGCCGCTAGGTTTTCTTTTAGTTCGATCCCTGCAGCCTATGGATGAAAAAAAAAAACATAAGTGAAAGCTAGTTAAGTTCGGTATGAGAATCAATATTTTATCTCATTTTAAACATATTTCTATTTGTTTAAAGTGACATAAAATATTGATTACCCTGTTGCTATCGGTAAAATGTTGGCAGCAAATAAATCTATAACTACATATCTCATTAAAACGCACCAGCATAATAACTGTACTATTATAATATCTCCTTCCACGTTTCCGGTAGCTTTAACGTAATCCATTACTAAAATGATCCTCGTCGGATTGATTTCTTGATCGATCGCTTTAGCGTTTCGGCCTTAACTATTATTACTTAATGGGCAAAGATAGGAGACGCGCGCATCAATCATCTTTCGATCGACAAATGTATCTTTTTTATGTTTTGTAATTGTTGAACTTTGATGCTTAAACAAAAACAAATTCCTTTAATGTTTTAAAACATAAAAGCACTTTATCTGAGAAAGTTTTAACATTAAATAAACAGCGGTTTTAAAATTATGATTAATTTGTTATTAAGGTTGTGCGGCGAGGATCGCGTAAAAAAGCACGGCTGTCACTAAGGGTCCAAAAATTTATAGCGACACATTAAAAATAACTCAGGAGCGAGTCTTAATGCGGTCAGCCAGGATAAATCTATCAAAAGATTTTGTTGTCCAACAACTTCATTGGTGGCCGAATCGAAAATCCGATAATAAATTTTACTCAAGTACGACAGCGTAATCCAGTCGCGCTGTCGGTCTTTGTTGCTACGACCTTTGTGATATAATTCCAGTTTTCTGTTACTTCAAATAATAATCGGACTACGTCGTAACGCGAATCTGTAGCTACGTGGATTTATTGTGCCTACTGCGTTGTTGCCGTATTTACTTAATAGGATGATCCCATCCATCGTAGGCGTTTGAGAGACACATAAAAGACCAATTGTGTGACAGTGTGAAATATCTACTATTTTGTTTCACTCTCACGTTATCATTATTTCTTTTAAAATAAACAGTTAGAAGTAACGGTCGATTTATTCAAATGTCCTTCATTCTCAGAAATTTGATGTAACTTAAAAAGCTAGTGAAGTAGTGACTGGACTATATTATTATGCAATAAGTTTTTACAGTATCTAGTGTTCTAATATATTGTCTCTTTATTCTTAAGATAAATTGATCGCCTACCTACTTAAAAGGTTAAGGCTTGATTGATAGACGTGTTGGTCTTAACGAAACAATTATTTTAACACAAAAAACTTGCCCGTGATCTTTATTGGTATCAACAGTATGAGTTTAATGGAACCTAGCTATAATCCCATTAACATTAGTGTGTTGAACTAGCTAGTAGGTATATATTTTATGGAAGGTATACGTTAATCCGGTGAGCGATGTGGTTGACACGCAAGCTCAGGTAGCGTTCAAATGTCGTCGAGTCGACAAAGGTACTGAGTAGATACACGACTTTGGATGGATTTTTTAAAATGATTAGTTAGGTTATTTTTACAGTAAAGATATGATTAATGTTGGAGTATTAAGTTTTACTAAAGTGGTAGGTTATTTAGATAGCCTTGTCCGATACTACAATCTGAATACTGAATTTATAAAATTGAGTTTCAAGAACGTTTTTACAACCTCTAAAATAATGATATTTGTGTTATGTTGTACTTGTATTTGTTTCTCTAGCTTTCTATTGTTAAAATACACACAACATCGGTAAGGTTAACTAAATATCTTCCTTTATGTCTAACTGGAACTAGTGACAGAATAATTTATGATAAAATTATTGATGTCTGCTGAATAAATCTGTAAGCCCATTGATTACAATACCAAAGATATTATAATTATCATAAATTACAGAGGACATTAACCACAAATTTACTAAAAGCGGTAGCGCAAACCGATGATTTATTTTAGGACACTTCTTCGGAACTATAAATTATTTTTTTAATATAATAAACGTTAGCTTCCTGTCAGTATAGCCCCCCACATGTGCAAATGGAAACGATTAGACCGAGCGAGCTATTAAATATTTTGACACTTCAAATATTCCGTTTGTCTCATAAACGTATTTCTGTTTACAGTAAACGTTAGATTTAAGCTTTAAAGTGTAAACAAACACGTTATAATCCGACAGCTAAAAAGACCAAACAAAGAAGCATAAAACAAGTCTACAGTGCACGGATACCCTACGAGCCGGGATGAAATAATAAATTATAGACAAAATAAAAGGCGTTAACTAAAAAAACGGTGTGAGGCAGGATCCCATTGAAGGCGTCGCGTCGGCCAGAGTTAACACTTTCGCCACTGATGATGTACGATCATATCTTCATGAATGATTGAATCATCTGCCGGGACACGTTCACGGCTTTTAACACCTTCCTCCAAAAGTTTTACTACACGTCATATATTACGTAGCGTGGCTACTTTTATGTTGTTATGATCATTATCATTCAAAGTCACTACCCACACACGTTTGGGCAAGCAGTTTAACACAAGGAGTTCTTTTATGATTAGAATTTTGTATTATTTTAAGCGATTGAAGAAGCTAACATTTTATGTCGAATTTAATTTCATAAAATAATCTAGGATAAGTAATTAGATTGACATATTTCGATATGAATATACTACTGATATTATACATTTTTAATCCTGTATAAAGGCAATAAGGATCTTTGGACATATTTTAATCCTCTGAAAGAAATTGTAAAACATATTAAGTTATTAAAGCCGGCTGGTCCGGTACAACTTTTTGGGTCGATGGACAAAAGAACATACATCAACGGATTACGATTCAAATTTATATGTATTTATTACTTATATCATAAACCTTATTGTGGTGCCTACTTAACACTGCACGAGAATCTTATGACTACTTCTCTAACGTAATATTTTGACAACGTCTCCTAATTATTTTAACGTAATACCTTTTGTAATAGGAAGTGGAAGAAAAATGGAATTAAAGCTCTTCTGTCAAAGATGAAGATAGAAACATAATCCCTTTGGTTAAGTAGGTGATATCGCGGCCTCAGCGGCGATGGGTTTTTAAGCTTTTGTGGACGTAATTAATTCAAGTCATAGTTTAATAAGATTAGATGGTTTCGTTTTTAAGAATATGAATATCGTAATATTAGGCCTAGATGATGTTGGTATTTAACAACCTACCCATTAGGAAATACGATATGAAGTGCAGGTTTTTAATCTGGAATTTGAGTCCTTTGAACCATTGACTTATGCCTGGGTTTTGTTATAAACTAAAAGTTGGCGTGCCTGCAAGTCTTTTCAACATATATCAGATGTAATTGAAAAAACTTTATTTCTAATTTTGAACCATGTCTCTAAAACAATGTTATTTGCAAGATCTACTAAAAAATTGAGCACTTTTTCACTTTACCTTCATGCTGCAACAGACTCTAGTTATTAATGGCAGCGCGGTAAAATTCGTTTTGTGCCGCAGGCACCGAGCAGTTTGCTCGAACTGTAGCGGTGACTGCGGCCCAATAAGCCACACATTTTCATCAACCGGGACGTCTAGGTAAATCTGAAAGTCTACTAACAAAAGGTGTAAAATGATGCGTCGATATTGTGGGAATGAAAACAATTCAACACAAGCCACTGACATTCCAGCAGGACTTGGAACCATCTCACAAAACATATCTGTCGAAACATTTTTAACAAAATCACTTTTCGAGGTTCATTTCTACAGAAGAGTGGCCTCACCGGACCGAATTCCATGGACTTCTCCATATGGACCATATACTCGTAGGAGTCCAGGCTTTAACTTAAAGATTCGTAAGTGGGGGAACGCTGAAGGCAATGATTTGTTGGGAATGGGACCGAACCCCACAACGCTTGTGCAGCGTACGATGGATTTGTTAAAAAACATGATGCTATTAACCATGTTAAAGGGTGTCATATTGAACAATACCTAACTATGTTTATCTTAAAATCCAATAAATCTATTTCTAACATTAACCTAAAAATTAATCAAATTGCAGCATTATCAACTGGTAAAACTTCGAGAGACGAACCCTGTTAACTTAGTTTATTTTTTAACCTTTTATTAAAATTAAACGATGCATTAACCTTATAACGTAGTTATTACAAAGAAAATTTATGACGAGTTTAAAATTGGAATAGACTTTCAATAAAATCATTCCTATTCCTACGTCATTATTACGAAAACAATAAAATATTAAATTACTTGGCTGTTTGGTATCGACTAGATAGACCAGAAACCTGTCAACAAAACTTGTTTTGTAAGTATGTAGGTACTTGCTGTAGGCTGGTAACAGCCACATAAACATCGGCCACTCATATAAGTAGTGGTCTAGCAGAAGTTGTTCATTTTATCATACAATTAATAGGTACATGACTTATTTTTTACTTAGTAAAATGTGTTACCTACATATTGCAAGAACAGAGTAAATTTTGATGTAGGTATTCACACCCCAGACTTCCAGATCAAAAGTCAATTGCTAAGGTTTTTTTTTTTAAATTGTATTCACATAATCTAAACATGAACGCGAAAAGTGCGTTTTCTCATCTGATTCTGAAAGTTCTCAAAATAACTTTTGCCTTCATAACTCAATGTATCTAACTATAAAACAAGGATTCTTTGCAGCACTGTCTTGCTTATTTATAACCGAGCTATACGAAATATTTATAAAATGGATTCATTATTTCGTATCGATAGGTTGCTGAAAAAAGTGATTTCTAATGCGATGGAAATTAAGAGACGACGAAAGTTAAGTGACCGATATTCGTGGGTGCAAAAAGCACAGAATTAATTTAATGTTCGTTTTTATTTGCAATTCAATTCGATATCCTTAATTCATGTCGGTTGCAACACTAGTGTCTGATTATCATGTCAACCGCAGGAATTGGTCGCGTTATATTGAAAAGTCGGTCAAATAAATCTTTGGTTTGTTTAATTACTATATTAATGAGTGACGTTGGCTGCAGTTTTATTAAACTAAGTTTGGCTTTTTGTGTGGAAAAAGTAGATTCGCTTTTTCAAGTGACAAATACCCCTAAATCCTATATTTTCGGCGTTAATTAGGCACTTAACATTTAAATTCAGATAAAGATTTATATCTGAATTTTAATAATACACTGTACAGACGATTATTTATATTAATGTGAACAAATAACATACTCGTTGGTAAAAAATATTATGTAGGTACTAACTGAATATTCTATTCCCTAACAAAAACAGTTATTTTTAAAAATCATAACAAGTTATTACAATTTGTTTTGTACTCTCGGATCTATTTCAGGTAGTAAACTAAGTTAAATATTTATTTTCATCCCATGTCAAGTAGGTAATGGAGTGACTTTAAATTAATTTCCAAGTACTTTGACGGTTATGAAGATACGTGTTCTTTAAGTGAGAGTTATATTGCTACCAAAATTACCGACAACCATACACAATTTATGGTCTGTTCCAAAGCATCTGATGAAAATGTAAACATATAGATCAGAAAACGGCCCTGTGGATGCCTATTTAAAGTGGTGAGATATTATGAACAGGGTCTGTTTAAAGTTTCGTCGGATACTTTTCGGACAGACTATAAGAGATAAAATTAATTTAGCAAAATATTCATACTTACAGCATTAGTGTAAAAAGGTGGTTGATCAGCTGCTAAAGCGGGAAAATACGCCGCCATACCGGCAGCTGTAGCCGCTGCGGCGTCTGAGTAGGGGGCACTGTACATAGACAGGGGCACACCGGAAGCGAGCCTCTGGTAGTTGAGAAACTCGTATTGACACGAGCAGACGGTCTGTCCGGTGATAGGGTCCTGGAATATAGGGCGGCCAGTGTCGCAGCAGCGCGGAGCCGCGGCCGCGGGCGAGCTGGGCCGCGCTGCAGCGCTTGCGCCGCCCGCACCCGCGCTCATTCCCGCCTGCGCCGGCGGCGGACTGTTGGAGGCTGTCGAGATGGTGCTCTGTAAGTTGTAAATTTTGAAATGCCTTTATGGCGCGTTTCCCATTCGCTTTTGCAGACGCGATGTATGTATATAAATAATAAATAGGAGGCCTCCGTGCGCACAGCAAGTCGCAAAGCATGATTTATAACAATTTAAAATTGTGATATGCTCACGTAGTTAATGTAGGTACAATAAATGGATCAACAAAAAGTTCATAATGGACAACTAAAATAAAATTAACATAATATAAAATAATTGATGGATAATAAACGAGCCTTTAACGATTGTGTGAAAAGGGGTGAGCATCAAGAATAACCTTGGGCGTGCCTATTATATCGTCAGGGCTTGCGAGGACCCACGATACGCAAATTCGAAACGCTGAGGGCCCTTTTACAAAAAAAAAATATTAATGCTCCTTTACGAGTTATACTAATATGATGCGATTGAAGATTTTAAATAAATCACAATGCGATCGGGCAGGGTGGACACATTGTTGTTGTTATAGATTTATTATTCGCCGAACTACCTGAATCGATAACGCGGTCGTAAAATAAACATCCGGCTGTTGTCCGATCATAATGCCAGAAACGCGAGTTTAGATCGTCCTTTTAATTGAGCACAGTGCCGAGTGCGGACCCGCCGTACCTAAATAACTTTCTAAATATTTGTCATTGAAATGAAAAATGGTCCCAACCACCCAACATTCATTGTGTTTTCGATGGGATTAGAAACCGAGAAATGTCGTTTTGATACAACTGTATGTCAGTTTTTTTTTTAAGAAAATCAATTAATACTTTTATTGTATCCTTTGTGCTGTTGTAAGTTATTTGTAAAAAAAAATCCTATCTAATAATATGATTCGTACGTGCACCTCAATGACCACTATAGTTGGTACCTATGTGTCAAAGAATTCGTTAAGGGACGTCTCTGTTACAGTATATTGAACGTATGTACCTAATTAGGCAGGCGGCACCTGGTTGATCAGCCAGCTTCAGCGTCTCATTTGCCACAACATGTAAAGTGGTAATCTCGTCCAAGAACAGCGTGGCTTGACCTTTAATTGTGTAAAGAACTAAAGAGGCGGTTCTGTCGCCATAAGCCTAGTAAAGTCACGTCGCGGTTGACTGTGGACGTATTAAGTTGGAGCTATGACCCGTCTGCCAGAAGTATGGCTTCGGTAGCCCTAAACACGCATTGCCACTTCTGTCGCTATGGATACGAACCATTGAACGCCCTATAGCATCGCTGAGCCCACGTTCACCCCCTCACGACAACGACAGGCTAAAAACATTTGTTGTGTTGAGGGAATTATTGAGGTAATCCCGAAGCCGTTAAACGTCGAATCCATGCATTACCTACATTACATACCCTGCATAGTTATTTAATCCTTGCTTGCTAACATAGTGTACCTATGTAGATTCCAGAGTTGGTAGGTGTTCACGTTGTATCGTTGCTCATTCAACCTAATGACTATGGTAATAGAGATGATATCGATCTATATGGGGCTGCGGCTGAAATCGACGCCGGTGCTTAAAAGGGATTCAATCCGTTCAAATGATACGAGCGTCTGGTGGGTGAAACGACATAATTATTGTTTCTACTCCCTACAGTGTGCTCTATTTATTCGCTCAGTCGACAATTGTTAACAGGCCTCAGTTAACACTAAATGTCCCTAACGATTAGGTACAAATTCATTCCGTTGTGTCTCAGGTACCTAGGTACTATAGAATGAATGTGTATATTAATAATATAATTAAGTGATTTAACTCTCTTTATTTAATTACGAGTAATTTAAACGTACGAGTAAGCACCCAAAATAAAGTGCGGAGGAAAGTTCCAGATGCGGCATGATTGGCAGCCAGAGTGAAGCAACGGATTTGTTTGCATTATACTGGTGCTGATTCAAGTGTCATTTGATTCAAACAGGCATGATGATGGCAGCAGTGGTGCATGACTAAATAACTGTGTAGGTAAGTACTAGGATTATCGACAGTCTAAAAATACATTTGTGGTACGTGTAATCGGGCCCTTGTACTGAACATAATCGTAGAGCAAAGGTTTTTATTGA
This sequence comes from Apamea crenata, assembly GCA_949629185.1. Lineage (NCBI taxonomy): Eukaryota > Metazoa > Arthropoda > Insecta > Lepidoptera > Noctuidae > Apamea > Apamea crenata. The sequence continues at coordinate 12,950,364 of OX451351.1, read as the reverse complement.
AAGGTTTTTATTGAAATTTTCAGTGAAATTAAAACATATTGGGTAAAAGGTTGGCTTAAGACTTTATCCACGCCAAAAAGTTAAATGGACGTTTACACATTGCAGGCTTTTTAATTTTGACGTAGTTTGTTATTTTAACCAGTTAAAAAAAAAATTTAAAAAAGAAATATTTCTTGCTGATAATATTTTTATTCAAGGCATGTTGTAGTAGTAAAAATGGCAAATATTTGAATAACTTTGAATAACACATTAAATAAAATAGGCTAAGTGGTTGACTATAAAAAATACCTTATGAATTTTGTATCGCAGAATGTATTTGAGCAAAAAATAATTTTGTTAAGGATTTTAAATTAATTAATATATTTGTGATTTTCGGGACAGCCCCTCATGCACGTGGTTGTGGGTTCAAATCCAGGTAGGTAGCAATGTGACTTTTTTAATTCACAAGTACTGGCAAGTGTATATCAATGTACCTACCTACAGTGATAGAATGCCCTGTTTTAACAATAAAAAATAATGCGTTATAGAAATAATATAAGTATTAATTTTGTTGATATTTTGCTGAAATATATATACTGTTAGAGAAATTGACCACAAGGAATATTATATATTAAATATATATTATTATATATTTAATTATTATTATTATTATTATTATTAATCGGTTTCTCAAAAACCGTCAATTAGCCTATTGTTGCTATTTTATTAAAAGACGACATGTTGACTATTGTGGATTTTCTGTTGAAAAAATACATTATTATTGTAATTGCTTCTCCATTGCATAGTAATTATTCTAAAAGAAATAATGATAGATATTGTGATATTATTTAAACCTATAATTTTATAATTGAGAAATTATTTCATTCAAATCACTTAATTAAATCAACCTGGTACGACGTAAGCTTCGCTAAGAGGCCGCCTATCGCACGTAATAGCCACGCCACGTAGGTGCGCGTAGAGTTCACGTATTATCACGTAGGCACGCGTGGAGGCAGCGTAGTAGCGCGTAAAATCAGCGTAGTAGCGCGTAGAGACAACGTGCGTAGACGCAGCGTAGCAGCGCGTAGCGCTATCGCGCGCTTATGCACTGCGTTCGCGTCGTGCAAACGCTACGCGAACGTCAAATTAATTTTATACAGGCATTAACAAAATGATCCCGACGAAGAATTGATACATTTGGCTGTGTTGCTAAAACATAATTATTATTTATTACGATCACGAAGAAATAATAAAGTTGTAGAAGGACAAATTGTGGAGTTTTCGATCAACTGAAAGTGCTTACTCTCAACTATTTTGTTCACTTTTGAGAACAATACGAGTTTTGTTCAAAATTATCCAAAACATTTCCGTTACGATCGTTGAGAAAACGTGAGCAACTTGCGGCGCTAATGCAGCTCCTAGGCGTAGTCGCGGCATTTTTGCATATATATCCTTTAACATTCTTTGAAAGAGTTGGCAATACCGCGGAATCCATTATCATTTTGGTAATTAGAGCGACACTTGGGTCACCTATGACGTGATCGGTGAATAGCTGTATGAATCAATTTGTAAATATAGGATATATTTACAAATATAGGATATATTTACAAATTGATTCCTGTTTTAATAGAATAACGACTACTTTCTTAACGTATTGATTTTTTTTCTTCTACAATCGGAGTAGGTATATCTTCTATAAAATACGCATTAATAGATTATCTCGCAATTTCTATACCTATGATTTCATGTAAGTAATGCAAAAAATTAATATCTCCGAGCTCTTAGTAATTAGCACTTGACAAGTTCTGTTAAGTGAAGCGGAGTAAGCCAGCAAGCCGGGAAAATGCTAGGATGAAGAAGACTAAATGGCTTAAGACACGTCATTGTTGTAAATTATCAAGCCTGTAGCTTGTAGCAAACTCAGTAACAGTTGGTATTGAATATAAATACTGAATACCCTCATCAGGGATAAAAAGAGGAAAAAGAAATGCTAGTTTATATCACGAAACAACCATTTTTTTGTTACAAGTTTGTAATGCCGGAAAATTCTTGCAAGCTCTACCTAATGGTTGCAGTTAATTGAAAGAACAAATGAATTATAGACTCATATGTCTTTCGTAACATAGTTAAAGACGCTACAGTTAGAATTTATTAAATCAGAATTGTACGCGTAGATAGCGCCGTTTAAAACGTTATGATAACTTGCGTGGATATACATGCAAAGAGTATGTAGTATGTAGATACGAATATCTGAAGCAGATAAGTTATTAAATCTGAACATCTTAAGTCATTTGCATTAAACAAGTTTCATATTTATGCAATGTTAGTTTGTCAGTTTCCAAAACGGTACGTAAAGTTGACATGTAACTAAATACTCACGTATAACACGTAATTTTCGTTTATCTATTTAGAAAAACTTTGAAATAAGTAAGTATTGGTTATGTGTGCTTATTAGATAAAGAATACAAAAAAGTTGTCATCATATCCTTTTCAAATATCGGACGGTTGGAGGATTAAAGTGCCGCTGCACCTTATCTTCAGCAGACATCTTTTAAAAAACAAACACGAGAAGTATTCTCTTTTTGTCGTCTTTTTTTATCGTAACCCGCAGGATATGTTAGAGTCGTTAAGCCCTTTTAAGTGTTAAACCATGTAACTGAATATTCGAGCGTATAAGGGTCCGATCTATTTGTTAAATAATGTAAAAAAGTTAATCTTAGAGAAATCGGACCCAATGACATGAATTTCGTTAAAGACATCAGCCGGGCAAAAAATATCGATGACATGTCGCTCGCTTAACTAACCGTGGGTGACGCCGAGCGATGGCTTTTGTCCAGGTACCACGGGTTTTTTTAATCAAAGTCGGCCTTTTAGCAGACATCATTAAAGTATTAAATTTACGATAAGGTTACCGGTGCACAATAATAATTTTTAAATTCTTGCAAATGTTTAATTCTTCGACAAAGCAGAGATAAATGTAGCAGCTCTGCAAAGTCTTGAAGCGAGCCGTGATCACGCTTAGAATCAGTATTAATCTTAAACAATCAGGCAATCTGTTACGCAAACAGATAACTGATATACCTAGATCATATTATGGACACTGTTTACAGAAACACGCTGGTCTATTGCGGTCGCGCGTTATCATTAACTATATATAGATATAATAGGTACGCTTGCATATATCGAAGCAGGTCTGCTGATTCTGCCAGTGACGATAATACCCTGAACTCGTTGAGTACCACGTAGCAGTCCACGACTGAAGCTATTAGTCAGACGCGAGACAGTTCACAGAATTATCAGAATACTAATATTCTCGCCTAATCCTTTTCGCACATAGTTTGCAAAAGAAAAAGCATCACAATTTGATAGATCGTATGATAAGGCCGCTTGCGCGGGCGTCACGCCAGCTTGCGTTCGCGTTTACATTCCTTGTCTTGAGAAAAGCGTGTGCGAATAATTCCGATGCGGTATATTTTTTCCTCTCCTAAACATCAGGTTAATTGCGGCAGATTAAGATCAATAATACTAAAATAATTTGTTTAACAGCTATACGTTCCCGTCTCCCATACCAACTTTCGATTCTATAAACAGATATACCGGACATTAATAGTGTTATTAAAAAAAATATTAGCATAACAATATTCGCGTTCTTGCTTTCCTGCAACAGATGAATATGATAACGTCGCACTCGTTCTACAAGAGAACATTGCCTAGAAACCGCTTTTTAACGTGTCATTCATATTTATTAGAGGCGAACTTTAATTTTTACAATATTCTGTGCTTGTAAAGCTAATGCTACCAAAAGCATACATGATAATACGAACGAATCCAAAATCTCTACTTAATCAAATATTAAGTAACAAGTAACTACGAGTATATAGGCAGGTACTTTCTCAGAGGTTTTTTTACAATACCATCTATCTTAGAAAAGCATCTACGTATGATTTCTATAATTAAGCTTCGAGTCGATAAAACATAGTTGCACACTGACAAACTATATGATAGATTATCGCCGATCTGTTTTAGACAATGAGTGTTAGCGTTTCGTGTGATTCGGCCTCAATTAACAACGTACCTTGTTCGCATGAATAGGAAAACTAATTAATTAACCGGTTGTTCAATGTTTTTTATTCACTTTTCTACGGACTAACATTGGCAATGTAATTACGTACTTACATCCGAAACGGTTGATCTTCGCGTAGCACGTAGGTGAGATTTATTTTGTGAGCTCGTATTACGTGGAAATGGTCAATCCAACCTAACTGCTGCTAGCTCATACGTGGGGCATAAACATCACCAACTCCTTCCACCTTATGGCATAATAAAAATTTAACGTCTCTATGTAATTATATAAACTTATTTACATCAAATTGTAATTTTAATTGGACAATTACATGGTGGATCACCAGTTATGGTAGGTGTCTATTTCGACCGCATCCTGTGTCAAGATATCCGTAGAGATAAGCCAACAAAATTGGCCCACCCTCAAAATGTTTGATGCCTTAAAGAAATTCACACCTTCCCTAATTAGGGTAGAATTAGGAAAGAATAAATATTGAAAAGGAACCGCCGCGGCCCGCCGCCCTTGTTCTAATACTCGGTGATATGTTAATATGAAGATAAATACACATTAATGATGCATAATGATAATAAACGCCTATCTATTAATTTATCTAAGTATAATAATATAATAAAAGTTGCTCGTGAAACGGTATGGCTAGTATGCAGAAAAGTTTCCATTATAAATAGAAGTTGGTTTAAAAATTGTTGATAATTTTACTGTTTTTTCGTAGTGAGACATTATTTAAAAAAAAAAGATAATAATGTGGTCGTCAATCATTTTGTGTTTCGATTTAGATAGGGATACTCACCTACTACCTGCGATTAAAATATGTCGGTAGCTAGTATGGTTGCAGATAATAATTATTAACAATCGTTTTCCATTAATTGAGTAGGTAAGAACATGAAAAGTTCATTTATACTTGTATCTAGATTAGTCTAATTAAAATGTATGGTCGCAAAACAAGCACGTTGTATACGCTCTTTTTGTAGTATAATTTTGGGTGTGGTCGTAAAAAATGATATAAACAGTGTCGGCGATTTTATTACAGAGCCTTCTTTTCTTATCGACTGATGATCTGTTAGCAATGTGGGTAAGTAACATTTATACACAACGTATTTAATTTTTTGTGAGGTTATAAATGTAATTACAACCATGACTTAGTTAAATACTGGCTTTAGAACATAACATTTGGTCGCTGAATTTATTATGTTTTAATATCTACTACTATCGAAAAAGCTTATTCCGTCAAAGCTGTTTGTTTCCTGTGTATTATGTACCACTAATGTAAAAAGTGTTTTCAGGAACAAATAATGTTTTTCATGGGCGCATACAACCCTTGTTTCATTATTTTTAGATTAAATACGCTTCGTGCGATTTAAATAAGAACAGCAACGCGCGCCGAGGCTCTGTAAATCGATATACAATATTATTAAGTGTTTTATGGGGAGGTGGAAGCTTTAACGTCGTACCAAATGTTATGCTCGTTTAAAAGGCGGTTCGGACACGTACACGTCTCTGCAGCGCGCTTTCCGCGTCGGTTCGTAGCCCGAGCCGTATTATTATTGTGTTTCATTCAAACAACTCATTCATAAAATTGCAACTCTTTCGAGAGCAACCGGAGAGCCCGTCGACACACTCCATCGCATCCACAAATGTGAACGAAAACTTTTACCTGCTCCTTTTAATCTGATATTCACATGTGAAAAATAAGATTCGATTCATTATCTCGAAACGGCGTCTTTATGTGTCTTCAATCATCCAGTGCGGTGCGAACGAACGTTGATTTCGCTAATGAAGTTGTTTCAGATTGTTCAGTGAGATTTATTGGCCCCTGTTACGGAATAAACATGTGCTAGTGCCGCGGGTACTTGTCTATTAATAACCGGACCATTATTCTGCTTAATACCCCTGTGACGTGGTCGCAAACATTCCTGCGTTACTGTAATGCTGAAATTAGATTGATGCAATCAGAACACTGTACTGTGATTTATTTCATAGTATTTATATGGAGTAATTGTATTTTGTATTACTTGAATCATTTTGTTTTTGGTTGTGGAGTCAACCTTCGACATGCAATGCCTTTGTTATGCTCATTCGCTCCATAAGCTGAATAATTTGCTGAGCTTAGGTTTGTTTAGTTAGCATTGTGTTCACTGTATACCATGTTAGTATACTTTCTAGTCTTCCCAGGATAACTTAAATAGGTAAAATAAGCAAGTTTGGTCTCAATAAAAATTATAAACTATTGAAAAAATTGCGCGTGCGGTAATGTACACGTATTAGAAGTCCGTAATAGAACCTCATTAAAAATAAAGAATAAGAGAGATTTAGTGTGTGAGACAGAGAGAGTTATATCTTTCTTCTCTGTTATGTAACGAAATGTGCCTAAACGTGACGCGTCCTTGATATTTCACTCTCAATTCTCGTCCAATTATTGAATCACCGCATAAGAAGTTTCACGTCAAAAATAATCCTGGTTTGAATAATATGCAACCGCAAGTATGACTAATATGATGATGAAAAATTAATAGATACATATTTTAGGTACCTATTTATTTAGATTCCCTCTTGTATCTCTTGAACCTTAATGAATCATCATCATCTGCCTAGCCTTTTCCCAAGTATGTTGGGGTCGGCTTCCAGTCTAACCGGATGCAGCTGAATACCAGTATTTTACATGGAGCAACTGCCTAATGAATATCGAGAAAATAAAGGTAAATGCTGGCCTAAAGTTACCTATTCTTCGTGTTGTTAACATAAACATTGATGTAAGGCGATTCACACAAGTGATATTCTTATAATGTATTATGTAAGTATACAAAAACAACAGCGCGTAGGATCCTATATTAAATCCACGAATATGTACCTCAGTTCGTACTAGTCGGTATCTATAGAGAGGGTGCAGTGTGTTATGTCAGCTTGTGTTTAGAACTGGAAGAGGGGCATGGAAATTTGAATTATCGGTTAATACAGACGCCGTTAAAGCGGTGGCGATTCAAAACATCCCGTGCTGTTCCCGGTCGATCCTTTATTGCAAACTCCCTGTCGTTACCCACTAATCGACAACTGTGTTACCAAAATAACTCCTGTACAAAATTACACTGTGAGCGATACTAACTTATTTACAAATTGCATAATAATGTGCGTTTTATTAAAGCAGGATATATTACACTGTACCGCATAGAAGGGTTTAGGTATTCTGTTATCTTTTCCTTCATACGACGGTTAATTATACCGTAGTACACGTGTAACATTGTCTATAGGTATATAGTGAACCATCAGCGCTGCCTATTAATTTGAAAACTTATTCAAGATACTGCTCGAACAAGAAACTTGTAAGCGACGTTACAGTGACTAAGATGCTCTCCTACAGGATATTTTGAAAGTGTCCTGAACAATAAGGGATACAATGTCGTGGCTATAATTCAACTTAGGTATAAAAGTGAAAATGATCTTGAAAGATTTATCTTTTTGGCATTCGTTTAGCAGTTCAACTTCTTGTTTAAATTCTAATTAAACAATTTTCACGACTTCGCAGTAATTTGTATTCAATTTAAATGTTTTTATTGTCTACATAAAGAATTAAAACATTTAAATTTAAACAGATAACGGTGTAGGTTGATTTATTTGCAAGTAGCATTAATTAGATATTTTTTGTTTGATTCCTGGAAAATCTTTCATAGCTATCTGTTTTTAAGAAATAAGTTTAATAATAAAATCAAGTTCGTGTAACATGAGCGGGAAGGCATTGATCTGGGGACAATTTAGAAGTTGCTGTAGGAACGGCGTAGCAGTGTGTCACAACTGTAACGACGTCTCGCGAACGCGGACTGTTCGGAGGCGACGAGGTGTGAACTAACGATATGTGAGCACCTCATCCGTCGCACACACACGCCCGTGGGCGAGACAACGCCAGTAATTGTCATACATGTGTATTTTAAGTTCACAATGTTGGTAATAAAGTTTCACGACTCTCTATGGCGCGCCTGATTAGGACCACTAACGAAAGATCTGTGGTTGCGACGCGCCACTACGGCCGTTTATTCGTGTATTACAGTTGTCTCGGGGTTATTTTGATGCTGTATTTTTTTTGTACTTAAAGTAAATAATGACGTGAGAAAAAGTAGACTGAAAGATGTCATCATACTCATAAAGTTAACCATGACAATTTCACAAAATGTTCTTTTTTATGATTTTACAGGATTACAAGATACGGTTCTTGTAATTTTATTAGCTTTTCCAAGTTGGTACCTATGCTAAATACGCAGTCCATTACCTATTGTACTAAAACATGGATTATGGTTATTAATAATTTAACGGGCTGTAAGTAATCTGTAAATATTTACAAAGGAACTTTACAAATACTGAGACTAAATTATTCCTACCACGGAAACTTTACGGGCATAAGTACCAGAGTATGCGATGTTTTCCTTTAACTAGCAACAAATTCTATAATTTCATGCGGTCATCCATAAGAATTACTGTATCTTCTTATTAATCGCAACATAACTCGCTAACACGGCCTTTTCATTGCCGTGTTTGAACGCGAAAAAGTTTTATTACCATCAAAATGTCGTAACATATCTTGGGGTTCCATCCGACTGACTATTAGATTATAGGGCAGAATTAAACTCTGTAGCGTAGGGGGAAAGATTCATATTCGAAAGGATGCTAACGCGACTTGATATTCTCAAAATGGATGGAGTATGTCTCTGGGCGAGCGTACGCGGCACGCACACACATGCTACTAAATCCGGTTGCGCCCGCGCTTTAGTATGGGAATCACTATCACAATTCGTCGCTGCCGTAACGAGAGACTACAAAATTTACTAACCGCGTGAACAGCGCACTCCCTTCATTTCGGAGAAATTAATTAAAGTTTCTGAGAAGTGAACGTCTCATTCACCTATCTGATTAGGGCGAGGCGAGTGGGTGTGCAGAGGATCGCTCTACACCGATTTTGGGGTCGTGAGATAAGGTGTCAGGTTTACGGTACGCTGACAAAAAGATTTTGTATCTCAAGTTCAGTTAGGGGTCAATTTCTGATTTGATACGATTACATTAAACTAGCTATGGCAATACTTAGATGTGCACAAACTTACCTAAGTATAGCTGCTTATTATTTTGAAAACAAATTACTTTTAAGTATTTTTTTTGCCGAATCACTTGGTATCACACTCATCATCTGCCTAGCTTAATGCTAACATTATAATATCTATATTATGAGTATATTTAGGTGTATATGTTTGTTAATTAAATGTTCGAGATTTATAATAATGTGATTGACTTCGATACCGTTTGACCGATCAATATGAAAGTTGGCACATACCTGTAGATAGGTGGTGCCTATGTATTATTTCATTTATAGGTTTATAGGTTTTTTTTTTTACTATGATGCTGACGAAGCCACGGGGAAAAGCTATAACAATATCCGTATTTAATATAATAAATGCGAAAAAACCCTGTCTGACTGTATGTCTGTTACATTTACACATCTAAACCAAAGAATTGATCATTATGATATTTGACAGATAGGTAGCCTGGGACCTGGACACAGGCTACTTGAATAGTAGCCTGTCCCTATGTACTTGAATATGTTTGTATGGATATTTCTATAAATTATAAAATATGAATTACACGCATACGAAGTCACGAGCTAGCTCTTTTGAATGATAGAGGTTAGAGGGGATGGTTGGATATCCATACTAATATTGTAAATGAATAGAATAGAACAGAATACTCTTTATTGTACACCATACAAATTACAGAACATAAATATTTTTTTTTAACATGCGAAAGTAACTCTATCTATCTGTCTCTCTGCTACCTTTTCACACGTTAACGTATTTGGATGAAATTTGGCACAGGGATACACTACGACCTGGGTTAGGAGTTAGGACATAGGACTACTTTTTATCTCGGTAAGAAATGCATTCCAATAGAATAATTTATGGCTTTCACGCGGGCGAAGTCGCGGGCATAAGCTACTATAAATGAAATACGAATGTAACTCTGTGTCTGTCTGTTTGTTACCTCATCATGATTATGCCACCGAAACGATCGTAATGAAATTTTACAAAGACGTAGCTGGGGCCTGTAGAGTGATAAAGTTAAAGCTACTTTTAGTTCTGAATATATTTGATGAAATATAAAATACACGCAGACAAAGTCGCGGGAAACCGCTAGTTTTTATAGAATTGGGAGACTTTAACTCCGACCATTGTTAGCTTTAACCCCTTTTTTTTTTTTTTGAGATTTTGATTGATTACCGGTGAGCTACTATCTTCTTATTTTAAATGTTTTTTTAAAGAATGCAAAAAAAACAGTATTTATTTAGAAACGGGCTTTTTACATCACGATATAAAAAGTTCATTATTTTCACGAGTAACAAGAGATTAAAATTATATTCGGTACCTTTAACCAGGGCATAGTGACAATACATCTTATACCACACGGTGGTTCATCAGGTAGGTCTGACCTTAACGACGAATGCTAATATTTTTAATATCAAAACAATATTTAGTACAGGACCTACTTAGTCTTAAATAAATCTAAAAAAAACAATCCTTTACCAAATTGTACGACCTAATTAGCAAAACTGCGATGCGATATCCTGTTACACAAATGTAAAAAGCACACTTGCATATCATTAAACATTGGCTCATTATCAAGAACAATAGCTCACCAGACGAACATTTACTTAATCATGGCTTTTTATTAGGTACGCATTATTAAATTCGAACGGGTACCAAACGTCAAATTACGATTCCGAACAAAAAGGGGTCAGTAAGCGGTCGAATGCAAACTGCAAAAATGACGAAGATTGTTCATGGCTCATTATGAAGTTAAATGAATGGTGTTGGTTTTGTTCTTCGGTTTACGTGTACCGAGGTCGTGCACGCGTGTTCGCCGATATGTGACCACAAGCCAGCGAAGTAGGCATCCATAGTTCAGCTCACTCACGCCTCCGCGCCTCGCCTCTAGAGCCCACCTTCAATTACCGCGGAGAGTAAACCTCCGTGCACAAGTGAGGCTGCGTGGAATATTGATTCGAAAATTTTAAATGATGGCAATTTATTTTAAAATTTACTAAAATATGTATGCGTTATGACAATTCTGTACCGTCATTAGCAACCAACAAGATGATTAGCACGAAAACGATTGCCGTTTGCGTCAAGCATTTCCCACACAGTGCGTCGTTCCCACAAATGTGTATTCCTCCTAAGACTTGGTCGCAACTCCGAGACGCATTCACAAAATATTAATCTGGAACTCGACACTTGGAACGCAAGCTTGACGAGACTCGTATGACCTAAATAAAAACAACTTTGTCGTCTTTTGTTCCAGCTTGTTTATGAAATGAAAATGTACATAACTTAAACACCAGTAGATAATAATACTAACATAGCTACATGACGTTTAACGCAACCCATTCAAACGTTTAGGTATTCATATTATTTTTTTTGAGTAAGTATTCATAAGGCCCTTTATGAAATTTTGTAGTTAGTTGAACCATGTTCAAAAACAAAAAGTTTGTAAAAATGATCCATCGGTGTTGGTTGAGGGAAGACGTCCCATTTGCCTACTTTACGTATTTGTGTAACGCTTCAAATAAAATAAATATGGCTTCCTAATGCGATTCAATTTTGTTCCTTTTCGTGACAAGGTGCTATAAAGTAGTCTATACATTTAAGAAGATCCCAGGATGCTTCTTCTTCAGTTCCTACGCTAGATTTAAAATAATAAGTATGAAAGTACTATACTTTCGTGCATAGGTAATGCCTAAAAGACAAGAAGAATAAGTATTACTAAATCCTTGAAACGTTTTATATATGTCTAATAAAATGCTAGTTACTGCATTTTAGAACTGCGACACAAGAGTAATAAATATGCACTTACAGCTGTTTATGAACTAGGTGAGACTGAAATAGGATGCATTATAATGTAGGTACCTTCGATTAAGTATAATTTAATTGCAATATTGTTAGTAATCCAACCCGTCTAGGCATATAAGTATTGTGAGAGTAAAATGATGCCACCCGAGATTTAGCGAGTCTGAGGTCTTAAAACGAACGATACAACGGAGTATAAACGTTTACAGCCCATTCTTGAACTTAATTGCTATTTAAATAAAAACGTACCATGAAAGCAATGAGACCAAGCTGCTATTAAAGAAAAGGCTTTGAATTCTTATTAAGTAAGCTTATTTAAAGGCAGAATTTACGACGGTCTCATAATATTATGAAATGAAAAATAGAGTCATAACTGCAACTGGATCGAGTCCTCAAAACTATTGGGTGTTAAAAGTCTCAGAATTTTACGTCGAGTGGTCGCCGGAGCTTACACTTCAAAACTGGGAAATAATGAGGATAATCCTCTCTCTAGCGAGGGAGTGACTCCCTCTTATCATGGAGATAGCGAAATTAGATCGAATACGGCACGCACTCGGCCACTGACCGAGCCATTCCATAATATTATCTTTATTAACGTTGGTTTGCGTACGTAGACTTCACCACTTTAATTATGGCTCGCCAAACTAACTGTATTACTAGATAACTTTGACCGATATTAATATGAGTGCAAAATTTAATAAACTGTTATCGGATAACAAATAAGGGTGACAGGGAATCCAATAATTGATTAATGAATCACATCCACTTGAGAGATAATGTTTTGTTTTTAAATAATAAGCTTATTACGGAGATTTTATTGGATTATTCAGCAGGTTGGTACTACATGGATATAGGTACTTATTACAATTATTATGTTGTGAAAAAATATGAGTTTAGATAAAAATTTAATCCAGTGTTTGAAATTAAACGGAGCAAGAAGAGACATAAGACTATACATATAGGAGACATTAGATTTCGTCCCAACAGGATGAAAGAACCACGTCAAAAATAATGGACAATACTATAATATGTAGGAACTTGTATTCCTGTTTTATTAATTAACAACTAAGTATCTAAAGTAAATGGGACCCATCATAACGCTACAAGTTGATAGAAACAAAGAACGTTTAGGCCTGATTTTACACTTTATATTTAAAAACACATTATATAAGAACTCATTCTAAGTTGGTAACTCATTCTAGTTTAGCTGCTTCTGAAGTTATTGATGATCGGTATCTCAGATAACGTTAATTCTACATTTTCATGTGGATACAACTTGTTAAAGTAAATTATCATTTTGAATTGATTAATTTCATCTGGATGTTATGATGTTACGGTAGGATATGTATTTTGGTTTTGGTTGTTACTCATTGGTAGAGTTATGTTTGTGAATATTTTGTTGATAGATAATTATGAGCAGTCACAGTATTTGATATTCCTGGAACGTGATTTTCTGAGTGGACACCCTGTATTTCATGTGTTGTTAATAGAGACAGATTTGTAGCTGTAGATCATTTTAAAAGATGCGTTTTATTAAATAGAATGGACTCTATTATTTTCATGTAATGCTCAATTATTATTTTTAATAATTAAATTTTTACGATTTGATAAACAATGACATGATAAAGGTATAATTTATGGTTCGTTAAGTTGACTTTTTATTTGTTTGAATAGATGTAGCAAACCAATTCTGCAAAGGTCACCTAACACAAATAAAAAAAGGGTTCTTGGTGAAACTTTTAAAAATTATGTTGTGTGTGATTTAAATTGCAATTCGAAACAATCTGATAAAAACACAAACAATTTCACTCTTGATAAAAAAGTAGAGATAAAAGTGTCGGGATGATTAGAATTATGTATTGCGTCGGCAAAATGAGTTTATCAGTAATGACGATCGTAAAGACAATATACACGAACAATAATAATAAAAATAAAACACATATGTTTAAAAGAAAATAATAAATAAACTATAAAGGTACACCATAAATATATTGTTTTTTTTTTAATGTATGTGCAATATATTTTTAAATGTATAAAATTTTACATTACATTGTTACAGGAGGTTACTATTAGCAGTAAACCTATTTTGAACGCAATGTGCAATTCATTACAGTCGTGTGAGGCTGAACTACATCGATTGATTTCGTTTCAGATTGTTTTTGCTACTACGTTCTATCAAGAGTTAGTTGTTTTATATAAAAATATAGTTAATATATTTATTGTCAACACCGAAACTTACGAGCATTTACATTGTCCAAAGGAGAATAAAATATTTTATATGGTAAAACTGTGCTTATTGTTATTAGGTCTTTCTAGTTTTACGTCCACATTATTTCTAAAACGTTAAATTATTATTTGGTTTAGCTGTTATATAGTGTGTCCTATATTATATTGCTTTATTCTCGAGCTCCTTTTTATTTTAACACAAATGATTTTAAAGTGTAAGAGATAAAAATAATGGATGACAACAATTTAATATTATAATTTCAGAAAAAACAAGTACCTATCCCAATTATTTCTTTGCTTTAGGAACCCTTAACCACATGAACATATCACTCTAACTTATGCATTATTTTGGCATAGTAGTACAGTACATTCAAAAATGTTTATATTTATATCAACTGACATCGCATCGCAAAATAGTTATATTTGATTACTTTCAAAAGTTTATAAATTTTCCAAATAACAAAGTATTTTTGTTACCTGATTGGGGGGAGATCCTCTGAAGGCGAACTGGGACGTCATCTCGTACTGTGTAAGTCGCCAGAAAACTTTTAAATGATCACGTTTAGTTTAATGTCTGTGTCACTGTCCGCACACACTTCACAGTTGCATGTTTGTCGCGCGTTGGCACTATTCAGGACGCGGGCTGAAGTAGTAGCGGTGCATCCCCGAGACGAGCGAGAATCAGCGAGCGTAGCATAGGATGCACTCGCGACGGTGCACAGTGGGTAGCCGCGAGTCCGCGAATATCGATTGCGGTGTGGAGTCGGGATACAGCGGAGCGTCACAGGAGCGGAGCGAGCCGCGTGGTGCAGCGGGCGCGTGGTCGCGCGCGCGGCGGCAGTGGGTAATGCGGTAGCTGCCCGCCAGGTGATAGTAATTGGCGCCGCCGTCCCGCTCGCTCGTCGGCCGTCCCTCTCGGCGCGCACACGCACACTCGTTGCTGTGTGCGTGAAGCTCGCACACCGCTCCTTCTTTTCACGCTCGCGTCGCCGTTTGACCCCGCGCGCCGTCGACGCTCTCGATTTTTGCGGTGCGGTGGGTGGCGCCCGCCGCAGGGGCGGCCCGACGCGGTGGGGGCCACCGGAGGTGGGGGTAGATGCACTCCTTTCTTTTTTAAAGCTTCTCTTTCTTTTCTCGTATTTTTTATGTTAGTATTGGTACGAAGCGGTCTCTTTTATTTTATTTTATACATATATATTGTGATAATTAACAGTGACGATGCGCACGACGAGCGAGTTTGCCGAAGCGTTGACTTAATGATAGCTTTGCATTTGATTAAAGGTAACCACGACATTTGTAATTTTTATTTTCCTTCCATGTGAAACGTACTTTGGTAGCTATACAAGCCTGTCTGTAAAGTCGACGGTTGTGGCCTGTTGTGTACTCGATAGCTTATATTACAGGGGTCGCTTTAGCGGTGGAAACATGTTAGCGGTGACAGTATTAAACGGTCTTTTGAATGTGTTTCATTTATGTCTGTATTGCGTAGCAACTTATAGGAAATTTTATCTCCAACACAAATAGAGTTGGCTTATACATACTTACGTATCTACATTCTCGTGTGTTATAACCTACGTAGTCACATAAACAACTATGTTTAATTTAGCACGATTTTTCTTTAAAAGTTTTAACCTGTATTTAATTTTAAAGGCTGAGTGGTATCACTGGTCTGTGGCATACTCAATTTAATCAATGAATATGGAATAACTAAGTAATGCAGGACCTGACAGCAGCTCTATCTGCCACAAATTCAGTGTTCTTTGTTAAGAAATTGCAGGACTGGGCCAAATGGTAACCGTGCAAAGAGATCACAGGAGATAACCATCTACAATTAAACTATGACAATAACACACCAAGTATCGAAATAAAAAGCGCAACGTCCCGATCGATCTGTTCCCCTCTTCTTTCTTATCGCGCGAATATTTCACAGTGAACGCATACCGACCGAAAAAACTCACACAGATATAAAATATTCAAACGGTATAACATAAAATAAATTATCTTAGGTGAGTGTGAGATTGTGTGCGTTGCCCCCTCCTCTGGGCGGGTACCGGCTAGCGACCAATTGGGTCGAGCGGCGCGCGACGCCGGGCCAAAGTCACTCATCGCGGCGCTGTAGCCGATGCCGCACGCTATGCCCGCTCTCACTTCGGCCGTCACGCCACCCGCCGGCACTAAACCATGACCTTAATCCTTTGACTCATTACACCGACTCACTGACACCGCAATGTACTTACACATTGACACTTCCATACTGTTGTTAACTATCGTCTCGATTAAAATGGGGCTATGGACAAAGCAATATAAACCACTGATTACAGCTACATAGTTAGATTTTGCAATAATTATGATAATCTAAGGCCGGCAAATTATTAGAATCTCGATAATTTTTATACCTGTTTATGTTTATCATCTGCTAGTGACATTAAAACAACACTTAGTGATTAAGACAGTCGTTTTAAATAATAAATTAATTTAATTCTAAAACGAAAAAAAAAGTTAGGATAAGTAGTTTTTTATATAGGTAGGTAGATAATATCTACCTCACATTTATAAAAAAGGAAATCTGATAAGTATTTTGTTGTAATTTATCCTGTTTTTAACTAAAATAGTCTTAATTTGTCCTTCAGAGTAAGACTTTTTACGAAATTGTTAATTATTAGGGATGTTTAATAACAGGTAATGCTTAATTACCAACCCGCACTGGGCCCGCGTGGTGGATTATGGCCCACTCTCTCTCACAGAGAGGATGTCTGTGTCCCAGCAGTGGGAACATGCCAATGCTTATTTACATTGTAAGTAGGTACATATATTAAAAATATAAATTGGTAAACAAAAATTGATTAAGGAAAAAGGGAACGCTAGACATAAAAAAAAAAAAATTGTAGGTATTCTTTCTCTGTTCGATCTATAGTTAGTTGTATTATTCAGATAAGCAAGTGTATAAATCTTGGGAAATATAATTGGTTAATAGACCGTTTTCAACTACTACAAAAAAAAAAAATAGTACACTTTCAGTGGTACGTGGCAGTAAATCAAGACATTGTAGAGCTCTACATTTTATTTTCCAGTTTGTTATACCTACATATTTGACGTTTATTTGTGATAACTTTTCGTTTATTTGATCAAAGAATTTTAAAAGAGTGGAACAAATTCTACAGAGCCAGTCGATTATGACGTCTCCACTAAATTTCCCTCAGTAATTTCTTGGCCACTGAGTGATGCGGCTCGCAATAAACACGTTGTGAAAATATTTTCTTGGCTTGTTATTTCTGAAGTTACCGGTAGACATAGCTCATTCGACGCCTTCTTTTAATTTCAGCCATGGCGGCATGTGTGGTGATCTTTTATGAGTCGTCCACTTACACCTATAAACGCTCTATAGCCTCAACGACGGATTGAAATAAAATGGAAAGACGCATCGGCATCTTAAAAGGCGTGCGCATAAGAAAATAAAAAGAAAGTGAACGTTATTTGTTTTAGTCAAATGAGTTTCTGACGTGGACCGTCTCATACATATCGAGTTCGTGGAAGGCTGGCTTTATTAGCGCGACTGTACCGGCACAAAGACACATTGCATTTAAATATCACACTAAAAGCGTCAATCTACATACGTCCTATCGAGCAAATCCTAAAAGTGATTTATACTGAGACCCTATTCGATTGAAGTAGATTACAAATAATGAATAAAATTGCATACGAAATGAGTAGACCGAGAGTCCGTGGGTGTACCGTTGTTTGAGCGGGGTGGGGGAGGCGTGCAGGCGGGTTTATTGCTGGTAAATACTTAGCTAGTATACCTCTAGATACTCGCCGCTTATCCGCCCGTGTGGATACGTCAAAATTCATTTGCGCTTTTGATCTGTGCTCCAGTAGCTACGAGGAACGGTTTCGCTTCCACACGCTCGCATTAAATCAGGGAAGTTACCGGAGGAAATGGAGAACGACCGAATCCCATTTTGGTTACGTTTTGATTCAAATAAGGTTTTTGTTTACATACTGTTGACTTTATGTAAACACGCGTGGAAAGCGTAGATTAAACCTAGGCATTTTGTTATAAGTGACCTAGAACTGCGTACAAGCACACATGTTCTTCTAGGAAAAGCACGCGTTACTTATAACGACGGTCGACGTGAACCACGTGAATGTTGTTCCAACCTGAAAAAGGAACATTTTCTTTTATTTTAAGTTATTTCGGTTATTATTTCGGTTATTTTAAGCCCTACTCGTCCTATTTGGTTCTATGTACATACTATCACGGTGTTCCAATTGGGGTCTTGTAGGAATGGAATGTTTCTAGATTTAAGTATGAATAGACTTTTCTAACCCTGTTTTTATATGAGAAGTGTCTCAAAAACTTTGTTGAAGTTAATCCGCGTAATGTGCAACCGGAGGTTCAGGAGGTTTTGGCTTGTTTTATGAAATTTTCACCTAAGTATTTGTAACCTATTATTCTATTTATGTTCCCACTTAGAGTGTCACAAAAATAAAACATGGCGTTCATTGAACAAATACGCGACTATTACATACGAAAACTATGTGTTTAATATTAAGGATTTTTTTTTTATCGAAAAAAGAAAATGCATCTTTCTTAATTTAAGGAAATTCAGAATTCATATTCTGTCTCGAACACAAAATAGTTCTTAGTCGGTTCTGTGTTTATTGTGTGGTTCAGCATCATACACAAGCTCAATCTTTTGCATTATACTAGGTGGATTTTTGATATAATATTTACGTTAGTGACATTTTATTCCGGCCACCATATTTTACTCGAGACAGCTAAGCTTTATGCCTGAAGGCTGGTCAGCAGCACCATTGTGCCTTAATAACATTATACTGCGGCCACAAAACACCAAGCCCAGCGAAATGATTATAATTAAGGGCTCAAAGCTGTTGTCAATCTATATAGGAAGCTTGGAGTATCAGTAGGCAGTGGTTAGAATATTGGTTAGAGGTAATACCAGCGAAAATAGGTTATACTAAGTTGACCTACATAATAATTTTCTTGTGACGGTGATTCGATGTATCCTAACCTGATAATTGGGGCACAATTAGGTACCTACCTATAAGTAAAAAAATATAAAAGCCCAGTATAAAACAGAAAGATACTTACCGCATAAAAATAACATTGAAATTCAGCGTTTTTACAGGTAATACCTTGGTGTGTTACGGCACTCGAAGATATTATGTTTTGTGTTCGAGTTCTAGACTGCAAGATGTCTTAATTGGTCTGATAATGAACGGGTTACTTCTATACTCAATAATGTCTTTATTAATTAAAATGGACGAGTCAGTAGTACCGCTAATAACTAGCCGCTACAGAAAGGGCTATAATAAGCATCGGTACTAAACTTTTTTTGTCATCATGTTGAGGAATAGTTTTTGCAAGAAATGATTTATGATTAAATGAGTATGTATGATAAAATTATTTCGAATTCAATCAAATGAGTTCAACGAAACATCGTTTATTACGGTTAGTGAGTATAATAATGTTGAAATATATCTGATACCTTATTTTTGAAAAATTACAAGTTTAGTGTTAAATTAATGTCTTGTTTTAGTGTACCTAATGCATATAATTATTAGAAATACCTAGATACCTTAGATTGTAAATAATTATGTTCCTGGTTTAATAAATCTATATTTTTCAAAATCCGTTTATGAATCTAGATTCCTAACTTCCAAAAGTAAAGTCACTTAAACTTCTCAATAAGCCAGGACAGTAAGTATCTAGATATAGATGTAGAACTTACAAATAATGTGTATGTTTATAGGTAGATCGCGCCATTTCATTCTCATGAATGGGTTCGTAGCTACTTATAGTTACGAGTCTGCAATGAAGTTTCTGCTCCATTAGTCGAATCGAGCCGGGATCGTTAATTACCTTCTACTTAATTATCGAATTGCACGGAACATTTTTTTAATTTAATTACTAGTGAACTTATCTTGGGAGCACACATTGAATAAGTGGGTAAACATTTTCTTGGGAGAGAGAGAAGACAAGTTACAAAAACAGTTTAAGACAAAAGAGTAGCGAAAACCAGAAATGAATCCGGGCGGGCGGAGTGCTTCCGCCCAACCCCGACGGCGAGAGCGCGGAAATAACACGGGAGGCACGACCATAGAGCCACATCCGCTTAGACCTACCAGCATCATCAAAATACGTCACTTTAGTAAGCAGCTTATTTAAAACTTTTTGATTGTTGCTTTGTCTTTGTTTAAGATATTGACGAGTGTAATAGCTACTACAGTACTACCTACTTAATCATATTTTTTATAGAGTTGATGTTTAAATAACTTAAACCATAAGATTTGTGTCTAATATGAATCTTGCCTAAAATACAAAGTTAAAGAAATCTTTGTGAATCACAATGTTTGCAGTGAATGAAAGAATGACAAATTGCAAATAGATTCCAGCTCACAATTTTAAGACTAAAATTTTAAAACAAATACGAATGCATAACGATTTTATGAAATCTCTTTCGCACTAACTGTCAGTAAGTACATGTCGGATATCGCATTCCCATTCGGTTTTAATTTAATGTTATGGCTGCTCTAATAGAGTGTGTGGTACTATTGTTTGCCGCACTCACCGAGTATACTGTTTGTGGATACGGTGGCACGGGTTAACAGAGTAGAGGGATGGTCATTTAGTGGAAGGTAGCCCGCCCCGCGCCCCTTTGCCCCCGCGAGCCGTGTCTGCAGCACAGACTGATTAAACGATCCGCTGTCTGTCTCTAAACTTGTTTGTTTTGCGGCCCTCATCGATACTACGTATTTCACTTTAAAACTTCGAAATACGAAAATGAGTAGTGAATTGTATTTTCAGTTTCATTAATATTTTTTCTCTGTTTGCCGAGGCAGTTTGATGACAGATGCCACTTCCTAAAATTGTGCG
Organism: Apamea crenata; assembly: GCA_949629185.1. Lineage (NCBI taxonomy): Eukaryota > Metazoa > Arthropoda > Insecta > Lepidoptera > Noctuidae > Apamea > Apamea crenata. The sequence continues at coordinate 12,929,306 of OX451351.1, read as the reverse complement.
TGAGGATATACTTATGAGCTTTTTGAAAAAGAAGGGATCTTTGTCCGGCTCCCTTTCTCCTCTTTCCTATTACTTATCCATGCTTTGTCCATTTTACCGGATAAGACCAAGACTATGTAGTAGGGGGTTAAAGAAGAGCTTGAGGGCTGTCTGTTCACTATACCATCAAAACTATATTATTGTGTACGTTTAAACTAAGTTCTAATTAGCCATTTTGGAGATGCATTTTTTTTAGAGTTTAGATTTTCTTCTTTGTCTTCCAGTATATTATAGTGGTAAGGTGGCACGAACTACTAGAAGATCAAAATCAAGAAGAAGGAATAAAGGTATGTAAAATTTCTAAATCTATAATATAAAAATGAATCGCTGAATGTGTTGATAAGCGCAAATCTCGAGAACAGCTGAACCGATTTCACTAGTTCTTTTTTTAGAATATTTTTGAAGTATGAGGATGGTTCTTACGAAAAAAGAAATGTAAGAAAGTTGCTTCACGCGGACGAAGTCGCGGGCAAAAGCTAGTTGTTAATAGAAATAAACTGTATGCTTCAGGCATGAAGTTTCTTTTGCATTACGAAAAGCATGGTCTTGAAAAAACACACTAGGTAAAGTACGGGTACTTAGTGCTGTCCCTCTTGCACATTATGGCGATGTTCACTTTTAAAATATACACAGTTCATTGAAAGTGGTCTAAAACGATTTTAAAGAAGCCTCATGGCAAGGACTTTTCAAAACACCTGCATGTATGTTCAGCGATTATTTATAATTCTGTTCGACAAAATTCGTTCCAGATTTCAGTCCCCAAAAGTTTATTAATGATAGTGTAAGAAAGAGTTCCCAATAATTTTAAAACTCTTATGAGCCGTTGGCCAAAACCACAAAAATGTCCGTGAGAGAATTTTACTCATAATGGATTAAGACGTCTAATCATTAAATTTTGACTATATTTCTGACCTCCTATTGTAATGGTAATTATAACAAATGGAAAACCGTAAAAAGGCAAGCCAACGGTCCAAAAGAGCTTTTTATCTCGTACGAATTGACCTATGATACCTATCTCCAAAACTACATGGGGATATTTTAAAATGCCCATGACTATAATATTCTAAAAAATCGTTTATGTGTAGGTAACATGTGAATGTAGTGAATTCCATATAATCAATCGGAATCGAATAACACAGTCGACGTCGATCGGCGCTATAATCCGGCTGCCAAAAACCACACTGGATCAGCCTGAATGGTCGATATCATCGACCGACCGCAGTCTGGTTCACGTTAGCAGATGATAGTGTCTACGCTTTATGTGGACTTTGACTTCATGGCTGTGACACATTTAGTGTTTACCAAGTTTACATTCATGGTTAAATTGATCTTGTTTTGTTAGACACAGTTAAGGTGCATTTTCGAAGGTGCCAGCAGACCGCAGACGGCAGTGGCAGTGGCGCTCAACAGCAATGGCAGACGGCAACGACACTACGGGTTTTTATGGATATTTCTATCGTAGATGGCAACAACGCGACCTGCTGCTGTGATTGAGCGGTAACTGAAGACCACACAACATAGTGGCTGCCACTAACAGAGCGACAAGACGTATCTTCTTGTTTGAGAAAATAATAAATTTCGCGAAACTGACGAAGAGAAGTGCCGCTGCCGTCTTATATGTGATGTTACGTTCGAAATTAAAACTTTAGCAGCACTGCTATGGTGTTCGAAATAGTAATTTTAAATTACTCGTTGAACTCATGTAAAAATCAAAAGAGTTCATTGTGGTGTTACACATTGTACTGTATGCATACTAATAATTATGCTCTTTGAACTACTTACTTAATTGTTATTTAAAGCGAGGTGTAAAATATTATACCTAATATAAGTAAGTATTTCACTGCATTTTTTTTAAATGCTACCTTTTTTTTGTTTGACATATTGCCTACAAGACTAATGCTTACGGTGAAAGAGAAAATCGTAAGGAAATCTGCAGTGAAGAGTAACAAATTCGGTAACTCCCAGTAAACAAACATAGGTCTAATCAAATCGCCAAGACGAGTCAAGCGAAGCGCAAGGGCAATTTAAAAGGCCATTTCGCTACATTCACATGAGCGTAAGGTGAAAAACTCTCATACTGTTATACAATGGTTCTTGTAGTAACGAAACGGCCAAGTCATATATTTTGACTAAGGTGAAGAGTTTGCGAAGTTAGGCCTTGTAGAGTTAGGGCGTGTAGAGTTAGAAGCTTGGCTCTACATGACATCTGATTACTTTTTGACAGTGCGAGCTACATGGTCTCGTCTTGGCAACATTTAACATGAAATGTTTTGGTGTGTTCATGTTTCCAATTGATGTTATTTCAAGTTAAGCAAATATCAGCTTTATAATAGTGTAAATTAAGTTGTTTTCAGAATTACTGGTACTATTGAAAAGTCTTAAAAATATTTGAAGTTGTAGCGTTAACTGAACTATATTGTGTAGGAATTCAAGTTATTTTTTACAAAAACTCATATTTGTTTACATGCCTGGAAACTAAATCGCGAACGCAGATTACCTAGTGACCCCTTATTTCGAGCTTGTTCCTTATCTTTATGAGAAGAGGCTCTCGCCTAGCACAACCGAACTTGCACAGATGCACACAATTAAAAGCTAATTTATTACATAATATTATTATTATTTTGTGAATTATGTATCCTGCTACCAAAGTTTATATTATTTTGTTATCAATTCATAATTTCTCTAAATTATAGGTTCCCTACGACTGACTGCGGTTACTAATCAATGTCGACGTTTGTCCTAATTGTGGAATAATCAAATGAACAAAAGTTTTGTCACCATTTGATAGTTTCTTTCTAGACACATTCCCCTTTATTCATAAATGTTGCTTAAAGTTAAGTAGTGATCAGCGACTGTTTAACCATACATTTTTGACCTTTAAACATTGTTTAACTTTAATCGTCGTTTATAAATAAACCCCATTATGTTACCACCAAGTGTACACGTCAGTTATACATTTCCAGTTTTGACCTCACATTGTATAGGTTTTTTGTACAATCAGAAGTCAGCTTGTAGGTATACTGTTACTGCACTTTAATTGCGTAACACACAATTAATCTCAATCTGAATCATTTTGAAGGATATTGCTAATACATTGCTTCATATGTTCAAAAAATGTGTCATGTGCCTGCTCAACAACGTAAATAAATAACGCAATCAATGTTGTTGAACTGTCAAAATGAAATCGATTCCGATTGATCGTGTGTTACGCAATTAGGGTGCTGATCATGTATAGCTTGATGTGTAGCCGTGCGTACCATGGGCCCGCCATGACATAACTTATTCTACGTAGGACAAATCCATGTTAATCAGAGCACATGGATTGCACTAAGGACATTTAAAAAAAAAAAATTGTCGCTAATGTCCCTCTGCGTGGGCAAAGGCCTCCTGGTCTCCTTCCACCTCTCTCTGTCCAGAGCTACCAAGGACGGACGGAAATTGTCATAGTTTTATTCTAGAGCATGGAATCAGAAGCTTAAGGTGGAGTCGTAAATGGATTTAGTGTCCAAGGTCATAAAGTGGTGTATAAAGTGGCAGCAACTTCTAGGAAAGAAAATCAAACTGAAAATCCCTCCCTGAATTCAATCGCTGTTTGTCTCTTCATCGCCCAAAGGTTGACTGCCAGAAAATGCTTATGGAATTAAGCTGGCCTCTGTACGTAAGTATGATAGAAGTATTTAATTAATAAGAACGTGGCATATAAAATAGCGTACCCGTTAAACGGATTTGGATGAAACTTGTCACACATATAGAGCATGTCCTAGATTAACACTTATAAAACTTTCTTGTACCATTAATGCGATCCGGTGGGATAACTGTAATGTTCCATTTGTCGTTTTCCGACCTCCATGTAGGCAAACCTGTGGGAAAAAACCTAGTCCAGTTCCTCTCTATTTAATAAAAATTCATCCCTTCAAGGGGTTCAGGATATGGGTATAATGGCTAACTTTACTACGTAACAAGTTCATTGCGTAATGTGGCGAACTAAACCTCGTACGAGTCAGTGCGCGGCCGAAAAAGCTATTCTTCTCGCTGGTGCGCTTTGAATTTCTCTTAGGCAAATGAATAATAAGTTAAATGACTAGAATAGGTTTAAAGACCTTCACTTTAAACCTATTCTAGTCATTTAACTACCAGATATTATTCGCCTCTTAGCAGCCGAATATTTACGGTTTTATTTATAAACGATGATTAAAGTTAAATGACTTTCAAACGTCAAAAATATGTATATTGTTAAAGAATCGTTAATCGCTACTTAACTTTAAGCAACGTTTATGAATAAATGAGAAGATGTTTACTATAATATGCGGTACAGAGTTCATATAACCTCGTAACGATCTGGTATAAATTTGAACACTTTTGTTACTGGGTCGACGACTCGCCTACTTATTAAATTATGTATCATAATAGAGACAAAAACAGGAAGAGATCTAGTTAGATTTTAGAATACCATAACATAACATCACACTTGTTTTCCCCGAAGGGTAAGGCAGAAGTCTCACTACTTTGACAGTCGTAGATAAGAGATTTCCATTTCCTTTTTTTATTTATTTATAGTTTCTATAATATGTAGGTATCTATAATATATTTACATTTAAATAAATATTTATTTCTCAATTCTTGCTGTTGCACCTACCACTGTTTGTCTCTGCACCCTAAGGTGACTGGCAGAAGATGCCTAAAGCTTAAAGTATTAAATAAACAAATAATGGGCCTACACAAATATAACTACATACTACTAATTTAGTAGATGAATAAAGAACACTATATTGTGCGAGAGGAATACACTACCAATCAGTGTTGTTCCTTGCAACACCATTCCTATCGTACGTCTATTGGTAATGCAATTAAAACTTTATGTCTGAAGTATAAAGTTTGATTCTATTTACAATTTGAAACTGTCGTCAGGAAGTTGTGACGTATCGCACTCAGATTTGCGATCAATGTCACGTGACTTATGGCTTTATTTTTAAGCACTAACTAACTATGGCTTTTTTTTTTAATTTTTCGTCGGTTATCAAAAAAAAATTCTTTTGTTTCATAGAAAAGTGCAATACCTACGCGGTCAAAACGTATGGAACTGCAATGTTTTTTTTAATAACCGACGAAAAATTTCGACGCTATGGGGTCTAAACTCATGTGCTGAACCCAGGGTTGCAGTTTGCGCGTCGATGTCCATGCCACCCTGTATATAAATATACCTACTGAAAATTCACTACATCCCCATGCATTGCTAAAATCCTTGAATAATCCAAGCAGTATTTATAAATACAAAAAATCCAAGCAGTAGGTATTTAAGAATATTGCTTGGGGCTATTTTTTCATCTAATTTTGACCTCGCTCCTACCTGGAAAAAAGACAAGCTAGACAAGAGTGTTAAGTTGACATAGGTACTCGTGAACAAATCAACTCTGAGAGTGAAGTTTAACTGTTTTTGAAAATTCTGTTGACGGGCACACCGACCTTTTAACCTTGTTTGACTTAAACATTGTGTAAATTTAAAAAATAAGTACGCGTTTGACCGTTTTTTAAACTAGCCCCATAAAGGCTAATTTGGTGTGAGAAAACGTTTAGGATAGACGGTGTTTTGTCATACAAAATTGGCATTAATTTTGTAATGAAACAAAGAAGTATTATAACAAAGAAGGATTTTAAAAAGTGCATTTAATAAACAAGACAGTTTCTGGTATACACCAAAAAAACTATAGAGGTACCTATAGCTTTTTTGGGTCTATACGGGTCAAATCAAATTAGCTAGCGAAACTCTGCAGACGTGGTAGGTGGAATCTGGTAATGACATTCGTATAGCAAAAAACAGAAGAATAATAAAAATAAAAAATGTCTGAGGAAAAACCAAATATTACCATTGACTCTTTAAAAGCTGTTATAGATGTCTTCTGTTCGTTGTATGGTATAACCACTGAAAATTATTCGGACAACACCCCAAGGGATAATATGAAAATTCAATTATAGTGAAACCTCATTGCTACTCAAGAAGGAAAATACAGCAGAAGCACATCATTCATAAGGGTACATGAAGGACTGGGGGATTTTTAAATTTCTTATAAGAATGAAATGGTAAGCTTGGCATCCCCGCATAAGAAGTCAAAGATAGAAGCTGATTTTAATGTAGCTCATGCCTGTTGCAAGTTTTTTAAGTACAATTTCAACATGGTGTTGCTTGAGACCTCTCAAAAATTTGCAAATCTCCACAAAGAAAAAGTGGGTGATGAGGCCTCAACATCATTGAGTATCCCACCAAGAAATACTTTAACGGCCAAAGGTAGAAATAGAAAAGAAATATTCTATTCTTGCGATATTTAGGCACCTAACTAAGTACCTATATCTTTTAATAATTATAGACCTTGTTTTTTCTTTCGAATTATTTAGAGAAGATCTCGATCAAGCTAAACGATCGGCTTCAAATGCTTCTACTAAACTAAAGTACTCAAATATTCAAACTCAATTAATAAACTTTCCAAATTGTAAAGAGTAGGTACATACCTAACGTACATACCTAATTAAAGGGATACTTGCAAATAACAGTTTGAATTAATAATTGACAAAATTAAATTTATCTGTTGACTGTTTAGTTTACAAAAGGAGGGTAGGAACCAGAACTGAACCCTGAGCTACACTGAAATTGAAAGACACGTCACTAATAAAATAAGTGTTAAGTACGCAATTGGGGTGCTAGACAAGTGTGTCATAATACTAATGTCGCATAAATATTAATGGGTTTGAGTCCCAACTACTAGCTGTCTGCGAGTAAGCCACGTATGATTGAAGTTTTGAAATATTCGTTCTGATTGAAGTTGTCAATTAGATGGATATGAACGAGGGTCATGAACACTTCCAAATCAAATAATGAGCAACTAGTAAACTCACATATTTAAGAGGTTCATCAGGAAGTCTTTATCGCTCGCTGCGCGTCTCTTGTGCGCAGAGTGCGGGCCAGCTCCAATATCGTTCTGAGTATGATAGCAAGTAGGTTGGACTGTCCTTATGTGCGACACTGCTGTGACAGACAAGTTACATATAGTGACGCTCGTAAGAGACTAATGTAGGTAATGTACATATAATTAATAATGATTGAATAGTAATTGTAATTGTAATTTTAATTTGTTGATGTTGTATTTATATTGTATTTATTCATTTGTATTTATTGATGTGTGATGTTTTTTAATTTATTTATCTATGGGCCTTAGTAGCCTGAAATAAAGTGATTATTAATATTATTATTTATGATTTGTCCTCGCGCCGTGGCCTCTTCTCGTATAAGCCATTGTCGCTTTCAAGTTGTGCGGCGAGCCCGAATGCGTCGCCGTGGTGACAAAGAGCGCCTTCCAGTTTTAAAAACCAACAAACCAGAGTGTCAAATGATCCCTTTCTATTAGGACACGGGGCTGAAACAGTGTCATGCTGGTTACAGCGCATTTCGCGGAGGCTCCAGCTTTTTTATGAGGCTGAAATATAAAGGGTTTCGAATGATGTTCTATAATACAAGTTATTCTGTAAGACCCAAAAATTATGTATCAGTCAGACCATTTTGAAATGACACAATAATAGCTATACCAAGAAGCGTAGGGAATATTTTGAATTTAGTGACTATGACAGTTTCTGATCTTGTTTTGGTACTTTTTCTATATCAATGGAGCTAAATGACACGTAGCAAAATGCTTGTTATGTAAGAGGTTCCTGCTTTACAGTGGGCAGTAAGCGACCGAACATTGACCATTGCAGGCTGCTGTTTCATGACGACAACATCAGTGGTTTTCTGAACAGCATACAGTACAACCTCGTTTTGATTCCAATTTGATACCATATTATTGATACTGAAGTATTTAATCAGCTATAAGTAACTTCATCACCACTACTGTCAAAACGGTGTAGGAAAACATCGTAAGGAAACCGGCATGTCTTAGAATAAAAAAATCAAAGACATGGGACATCTACCAACGCCCGCGTGGTAGAACAGCTCACTCCCTGTCGAATAGAGGAGTATGCAAGTTTCCCAGTAGTGGGAACATTATAAGCTGATTATGCAAAGAAAGCAGTTTTCTTCACCAAAAGATGCATTTGAGTAATCTATTATTTAAGGAATTGGAAGTGATGTATATACGTAATGATAATATTTACATAGATGCATGAATGAATCTGTTTCAGACGCTGCGCTGGTGGTAACTTCTGAAAAGTAGGAAATTAATTATTTTGGCAATTCGTAATTTGCCCTTCAACGCGGAAGTACATAGGTGTAATCATTATACACAACAATGGAAATTAGGTACCTACATTGTTTCATGTAGGTAATGAATTATGTAATGATAATGACAATACAATTTATTTCTGTCTTAACAAAGGTACCTTAAAAAATTCATTTGTTAATTTAACGAGTTGGTAGTTATTTTAATTGTTAAACTGTGTTAGTCAAAATACATTGTTTAAACGGCTGCCGTCGGATTAATAACAATGCAAATATTCATAATTCCATAAATTGGCAATTCAAATGAGCATTTTGTTAGTTTTGGGTCGCGCTGGTGACCCGGCCGCCGCAGTGACAACCCAATATAACAAGGGGCGGACATAGCAAACTGTTACGGGAAGAATGTCCATTTACTGCAAAACCGCCCGAAAGGTACTGAAACTTTTATTTTCGTGTGATCAAAACTCCAGAACAATGCTGAAAAACGAAAGTTAATTTCGAATTTGGAATTTTCGAGGTTTTTGTGAAGAAAAATATATAGATTAAAAGATATTAAAATGTCATCAGAATCTTAACTATTCACAATTTTTTTTTGCAGATGTGTTTTTAGCTTTAATGTAGTAAAAAACTGGCCAAGAGTGAGTCGGGCTCGTACAATTAAGGTTCCGTTATTTCGTACCCTACAGTAAGACGAACAACTTAATTATAATTAACTTTGGATTGCAAACCCAGTTTGTCCGTAGCTAGGAAACCCTGTTCATAGATTCATAGACGACTCCACTTTGGAGGGTAAATGTGGTGCTGTTCCACAAACGATGGGACACTTAATATCGTGTCCTGCGTGTCCTGTCAGCTGCACGTTGCAGGAACTGATGGACGCTGGTGATGTCACCAAACAAGTAGCCGAGATCTGGGCCGAGTACATTTAGATTGCTATCGACACGCTAAGAAGATTATTAACTTATTGAACTTCATGAAACACAACAAACTTTACTTTGCTGTTGAAAAAATGTTCTCCGGAAACAAATTATCTGTTTTAGAATTTTCGCCTTTAAGTACTGGTGCTGTGAATCTTTGGTTATTGCCAAATATGATTCTAGGTCAACGAAAAGTAGTCCTTTGGTTTTACGAGTATTTAAATGATGTGCCATAAATGGCAGTATCTTTTGATTTTGTTGCCTTATATGTTTGAATTTGATTTTTCTTCCTCCAAGGGTCCACAGACTTTAGTATTTGATATAAATTTCAATTTGATACCTATACTCCTTCCTGAGAAAAAGGGTCTTGGCAGATGAACAGCAAAGTAAGCCTATATGGGTTCTGTTTTTTCCTTTTTTCAAAATCAAAATCAAAAGTCATTTATTCAAATTAGGCTGAGAGTCAGCACTTTTTGAACGTCAAAATTACAAAAGACAGTCCCCCAAAAACGCCCGCCCTTCACCACTTCCTAGTGCTATCGCTGGGAAGAAGAAGTGGCGCAACAAACTCCCCAGCAGCACAGCTGTCTATTCAATAAAAAAAAAACTTTATTGTATACAATACTAGGTACCAATGTTCGGTAATTAACATTACAAGACCAGAACATAAAATTAAATTATTTGCCATTATGTCAGCTAGCCACGCCAGGTTTTAAGGTACGGAACCCTAAAAAGTAGTCAGGTAACTATTGCGAACCTAGAAAACCGGTTAATCGAATGAACTCACGAACTCATTCAGAGATTCTCAGAACGCAACAGGACGCTAAGTACCAATTTCACCTACTCATGACCAATAGGTAATAGTGATAAAGTTGTCAGCGTTTCAATGTTTTGATTTGAGTTCAATTTTAAGATAACTTTCTGATCTCCCTGAAGCAAACTCATCGACATATGTATCCTGCCCGTCCTAACCTACGGTGCTCAGACCTGTTTGCTCACCGAATCGCAAAAGTTCGGCCTTGGAGTTGGCCAAAGAGCGTTGGAAAGCAGCATTCTGGGTGAAAAACACCGTACAGAATTTGGATCACCACGCTGCGTTCCAAATATCTACATACAGAAGTTATAATTTCCAACCGTCGCCAAAAACAATCCACGAATTTGAAATCTTGCTTTTCCCGATATACTTTCAACTCCGGAACTGGAAAAATCAGATTAGATGGAAAAATAATTTATCTGCAAGACTTCAAAAATAAACTACTGGAAAAGCGCTCTAGTAAGCCCAGGATATTGAAAGTTTCGTAGCCTATGCCTGATCCCTGGATAATCTGTACACTCGAGAGGATTTCAAAAAGCAACGTTCTAGGTCCTAAAAGCAGCGTTTTACGTTCTAGGTAGATATTTCTTCTCATTAGTGAAGTATTGTCAAAACAAGCAAGAACAAATTAAAATGGATATTTTAACATCAAAACATGATAAGAAGACTTTCGTGGGTTTTGGAAACACACCAAAAAATTAAACCCTAAGCCTGGCATTCCGGTGAGCGTCGCCGGTGCTGGCACGCCCAGGGAGATCGCGAACGTGTTCATGAATCATTTTAAACTGCATCTTCTGTGAAGCTGGACGTTGAGGGTGGCGTTGCTGAGGCTGTTGTGTCTGAGGTGCCTGCCCGCATTACGGCTAAGCAGATTAGTTTGATTATTAAAAGTATGAGACGTGGCAAGTCGCCGGGACACGACAGCCTCAGCATAGAACATTTAGACCGCATCTCCCTCGGCTGTTAGAATTACTGTTTACTTTCTGTATTCGACACTCCTACCTACCCGCGGATTTGATGAGAACGGTGGTTGTACCAATACTGAAAAATAAAACAGGTGACGTTAGTGACGTGGGTAATTACCGATCGATCTCGCTGGTGACTATAACGGCTAAAGTACTTGACAGTGTGTTGGAGGGACCACTTAGTAAACACCTACGAATACACGATGCGCAGTTCAACTTTAGGCCTCAGCTATCGACTGAAAGTGTCATCTTTGCCCTCAAGCATACTGTCAGGTATTATACCAAGAGAAGAACGCCGGTTATATGCAGCGTTTCTAGATCTTAGCAGGGCTTTCGACCTAGTTAGGTGCGAGTGTGCGACATATTGGAGTAAGTTGCGCGAGGCGGGATTGCCTGACGCCTTCACAAAAATGTTTCGGTATTGATATGACCACCAAACCAAAGATGGGCCAATGATGCATCTGACGAGTACAGGTTGGAATGCGGTGTGAGACAGGGTGGATTGACCTCGCCAGCGCTTTTCAACCTGTACGTAAACCAGCTGATTGTCGGGCTTAGTAGCACACAGGTTGGCTGTTCTATTGACGGTCTATGTGTCAATAGCATTAGTTATGCGGACGACATGGTGCTGCTGGGTCCGTCAGTTAGTGAACTCAGGAAGTTGTTCGCCGTCTGCGAGGCGTATGCTGAGGCGCATGGTCTTAGGTATAACGTTCTTAAAAGCAAACTATTTGTTTTTAGGGTAAACCAAAAAAAACCAGCACATGTACCCCTGTTATATTAAGTGGTGCGGTTCTTGAACGTGTAACAGAGTTCAAATATCTTGGGCACATAGTAACTGAGGAGTTAAAGGACGATGCCGATATTGAAAGAGAACGGAGAGCGTGTGCTGTCCGATGCAATATGCTGACTCGCAGGTTTGCGCGTTGTACTCCAGAGGTGAAATCAACTCTTTTGCCAATCGGTGTACACGTGGACTCTGTGGGTTTGGTATATGTAAAGGGCATACAACGCCCTCAGAGTTCAGTACAATAACACCTTCAGGATGTTGTTGGGGCTTCCACGTTGCTGCAGCTCCTCCGGGATGTTTGCTGAAACACGTGTGGATGGTTTCAACACCATCCTACGAAAACGGATGGCGTCCATGATGCGCAGAGTGCGTGGGAGCTCCAACAGTATTCTGAAGGTCATCAGTGATAAGCCGTGTTGCGACTGGGTACATGTTCATGTGCATGTGCCCGGTGTGTCAGGTGAGCGCGGACGGTATATGAACTGATAATTGTATGTGCATTATTGTTACTAACATAGTATGTAAGTACCTGTAGTGCACTAACAATATGAGTTAAATTAAATGTTTGCGTTTATTAACAACATAGTTTCTTAAGTCGTGTGTAATACTAACAAAACTATGCATCTTGTGGATCTGAAATATATTTTTTTTAAATTTATTTTTATTTATTAGATTTAGGTACATAAATACCTACCACGATTTTTCTTTTGATCATAAGGCTAGTTTTTCTGTTATTTTTAAAACTATGTTTCTAAAATCATATTTGTTAGGTAACACTATTCCCACAGCACCTACCTCCGTCAAACTACTAAACTACTTTTTAGGTAGTCAAAGCAAATATTCATTATTTAGTTACAAAACTAGCATTTATGTATACATTAGGTAATGTATTTATTACTGAGTAGTTAAACCAAAATCTATTGACCTTGCATTCTTTGTTAACTAAGTACCTAGTTACCAACCAACTAAGTTACTGCGTAGCAACCGACACCTTAGTCAATAACAGACGGTTTACACAATAATATTATTTATGTAAGCACATCCAAATTGTACTGTTTACTGAAATGGTTACGTGGTTAATTAATTTATGACCAATTTAGCTTGTCGAAATATTGTACGCGTGGATGACAGAGCACACAGAATCAGCAGCGTTCTCCATGGACCTGAGTTATGAAAAAAATATTAAAGTAAAAGTTATTCGTGCAAGTATATTGATGAAAATGGATATAATGTTTGAATGATTATTCAAAAGTGCACTCAGAAGCACTGATCTAAGGGGCAATTCCCGTATTTTTAAGAACGTATGCTAATCCCAGTTAAGTTTACAGTAAGTACGATTGTACTTACTGTAAACTGATTAGAAATTTAAAATTATTGAAAAAATGTATGTAAACTGATTAGTTTACATACATTTTTGACAAGTTTTTGATATTGATTGTCGCTGAGATGAGTTTGCGAATTGAATTTGAACGTTTTTTAAGTAAGAGACTTGGCTTTGAAGTAATTACTGTACTTACATACAGAATAGGAGAGTATTATTAATAATCCAAAAACAGGTCAACCCTACCTTCTTTAGGCACCAAAGTTGGTACTTTACGACATTGCAATCTTCAGACTGGTAGTGTAATCGCTTCGTTGAATGGTACGTAAGGCATTTTTTGGCCAAAAATCAAGACAAGATTCTGACCATACGAAGTATTTAGACAACCAGTCTCCGAGAAACCTTGAAAAGTAAACACGCACTCCGACCCTATGACCCAAGCATGCCTTTACTTTTTACTTTCTATCGGGTTCAAAGCTATTATACAAAAGAGGTATACGCGCCGTTTCCATCTCTGATGCGCCTGCGCAACCAAGTATCCACCGTGATTGGAAGATAAGATAGAATAAGTGGCTCGACGCAAATGTTTCAACGGGAGTACCAGACACCTACTACCCAAATAAAGTGGATTATAACAAATCTCAAAAACGAAATAATAAACGTTTTTTTTTGTTCTAACATTTTCAGAGAAACTACAAGGATGTGATGGGTAGATATCGGTAGATAGATATCTACCCATCACATCATTGGCGTTTCTCTAACTTGTTTAATTTTACCCTGCGTGTATTTATTTATGTCTCTCTCTCAGGCTCTCACCTGGATTGAAAATTGTTAATCGTCGTTCAGTAATCTAACCGCTCTTCAAAGCACAGGATTATCCTTGGGCCGACAATCACAAGTATAATTATTTAGGCTCCGTGTTTCAGCGACTTCACATAATATTACAAGTTTGTTTGTGACTAAGGACTTCGAATTGGATTGGAGAAAGGGCTATAGTTTTATAGGTACTGCTGACCCGTTTATATGTTGAACCTCTGTATTTTCTATGTTATTTTTTTGTGTTTTGTTTTTGTTGTATCATGATTGCTAAATTGAAAGCCATTTTTTCAATAATTTAACTACTCTTGTGTACTCTTTTGTGGAAATAAATTAAAAGAAAAAAATACTACAACGTTTAGCAAAGGAGACGGATCAAAATGTACCCAGCGGGGTAGTTGCGTAACACACTAACAGTAGCAATGTCTTTAATTTTAACAGTTAAACATCATTCATTCCGTTATTAACGATGTTGAGCAAACTAATTTTTCGAGCATAAGAAGCAATGGATTAGCAATATGCTTCAAAATGATTCAGTTTGTGATTGAAAATGTGTTACGCAGTAGTTATATCATACAAAAACTGTCAAACGTCAATTTTATTCCTCGAATAAAAGTTATCTGGCGATGGAAAAATCATCTTTCAATGCCCTAAATAATCTTTCAATGTCATACTGTTTTCGTTTGCAACTGTATCTACGTGAACAGTTAGTAAAGAGAAAAGTAAATAAGTTGCAAATTCTAATTACAAATACGAAACCGGCAGTACTCAGCACGATTAAAACAATGGTAATCGATTATAGAGGTAATTAAACGACATGTAATAAGTTCAAGTAGGTAATTATACATACATACATGACGTGTGGCGATTTATTATTTCTTCGTACCATCCGTACTTACATTACAAGCGCCTGTGATTGTGTGAGTCACACTCACAGCAATCAAGGCAGTTTAGTTTATTATAACTGACTAGCTGTTGCCAGTGACTTTGGTTGCGTGTATTTTGTAATTCATATTTTTTAATACAAATATCCAGGATGAATAGTAGGCTGTTGGAGAAGAAGATAATGGTATCTAGCTTCAGTTCAGGCACTATCGTCACCCAACATCGCTACATGCTTGCGTCTTAGCGCTCCTTGCGGGCCTCTACATCGCTGTGCGTGTCAGACTTTTATTGACTAGAACCCACCCGTGTTCCTTCAGTTGCCTGTGCCAGGGGCCACGGTATCTTTCAAACAACCCGCGGCCCTGGCAGGCATCGGCCCTAGCGGACCCCGTCAGTTCGTGCTGACATCTCTTTGAGGCACAACGCGCCGTCGACCCGGGTCTGGTCGCAAGCCCGCGCCTACGGTGGCCGAGAGTTGGCTGTTGATTTCAGGTCTTGAGTTAGAATGTTTGACTTTTTGGAACTCGACTATTTGGATCTTTGTCATTGTCTTAGGCCGCCTCCAACCAACAGTTATCGTCGGAAAACCGGTAAGCAGAGGGAGCCTGAAGGTTTTCCGATGATAACTTTTAGTCGGCGCGTTGACACGTTCCGGTTCATCGAACAAAAACTGACTTGAACGCAGTGCTCGCCTATTTGTGCGACCATCGCTTTTGGTACAGACTCTAGAATTCAAACCAATTATATAAGTGTTTTAACATGGCTGCTAAGTGGAAATTCTTCGATTTCATTTCACTATTGGTTCATGATATCGATATTTAAACAGGATAATATAAAAATAAAAACGATTTAATGTTATTTTGGGGGTCAACGACTACTGGAATATAAGTTGAGAAAATCTGTTTTCCTTTGTTTTATCGTGTTTAGATACGAGTATAACCCCTAACCATCAAGTGTGTGAAAATTACTCAAATTAAAAAAAAAATGCTGTCATTTCAAGTGACTACACAAGCTGTCGATGATATAATTTTTTGTTTTGTCATGTTTAATTATCGATATCCATCACGTCTGCGGAGTTTTGTTAGTTAATTTAATTTGACCCTCATACTTACATCTTGATTTTGGTTTGCTGGAAGAAATTGATTTGGAAATAAGCATTACGTTTTGTACCAACTTTACTTTTCTTTTCCTTCCTCGTGTCTCATTTCAATGTACGAGTAGGTACCTATAAATGTGTACAAATATGTATGTATGTAAATCTAAATAAATAAATAAAATTGAAGTGTCTGTTTGTAATGTCAACATAACAGCTTTTTACTAAATGCATATGAAAGTATATAGACTTAACAAAAATATTTTTTTTTAAATTTTGTCTGTCTGTCTGTCTGTCTGTTCCGGCTAATCTCCGAAACGGCAGGACCGATTTTGATGGGACCTGTACTGGCAGATAGCTGATGTTATAAGGAGTACATAACAAGCATAGTTTTTGTCCCGGTAGCATGATCCTGTGGGATAATTTCCGACATCCAAACGGGCGGAAGCTAAAATACTATTGTTAAACATAATAAATTAAAAATATTAAATCATTTTTGTTCAATCGATATATCTAGGGCAGTATGTCTTGTATTTCATTGGGTCACTACAATTGTAAATAACACAAACCAAAATTAGTTCCGAAAACCAGACGAAGTTTAGTGACAATGCCCCCATTGTTTTAAAAGCAGGAAGTCGGTTTGAACCATACGACCTTATTTGCAATTAATGGGACATGCAGCCGGATCTTAAATTACTTATTCTAGATTTTCATTTTAGGCTATACATTAGAAGGTAAGTAAGTAGTAGGTAGTTATTTTTGCCCGTGAAATCTTATACACGTGCAGTAATTAAAAGGCTAACCTTAGTGATGAAAGCGATTAGGTACCTAGTAATATGTATGAAATAAAAGTCGGAATTAATCAGAAATATATAAACCATTGTTCTAATTCCATCATTTGATATTTCAGTTTATACATTTTGTAAATGCCTAAATCAGGTATTTCTACGACTTATTTTACATAATAGTAGTAGGTAAGAATCACTCCAATTTCCGCTTACAAAGACATTTTAAGGATAACATTTTTTTATTTATTTTTAAACTATTAGCCTTCTAAATCCAGCTTATCTTTACGCTGTTGAATGAGAAATCGTAAATTAAGATTTAAATAAAAGATGTCTTGTAAACAACAAACCTTTTGCTAAAAGCGGTAATAAATTGTGGGTACGGCAATTTTTTTTGTATACTTATTTTTTGTTAGTGTTTTATCACCTTTCTGCTCGCCTATTTTTTATAGGTGCTGCTTTTATCAACTACAGATTTTATCGCAAAAAAAAACACATTTTTGATCGTCTATGTTAAGCAATAAAATCGATTGGTCTCTTTTTGGTGAGCACTGTTTTGGAAAAAGTATTTGTTTAACTTATTGCCGATTTTTTTTTCTCAGATGAAGTCGTGTATTGTAGGTTTTCACCAACATACTGTATGCCTGTGATTTTTCTCATACATTATAAATATAATAATAATAATTTATTTATTTCAGACTACTGCAGTCCATATTAAAAAAAAATACATTTTATAGATAGACTTTATTGAACACGAAAATAAAATTAATGGATATAATTAATTTAAACAGTGTGTTTTTTAAATACGTACTTTGACAAAATTGAATGACATTGTCATGAATATGGAGTATGTAATGGAATTACTAATTTACAATATATAATGAACGAAAGGTTAATAGAAACAACCCGTTTTCCTCAATGTTAAATTCAGATATCATAAATCATAACAGACAAAAGTAACGTTAGCGATGTTTTGTTTTTAAATATAATAATGACGGGTACACATAATGTGTACCCGTCATTATTATTCTACCCAATGATTGGGTAGAGCAGTGGTGAGTCAGTGGTAACTGCCGCGACTTACGAGCTGTAGGTCGTAGGTTTGAACTCAGACATGCCCTTTACTTTGCGTAAATTATTTCATCACCACTATCCTTAAAAAACGGTGAAGGAAAACATTGTGAGGAAAACGGTATGGCCTAGAATCAACAATTCGAAGGTATGTGACATCTACCAACCCGCACTGGGCCCGCGTGGTGGATTACGACCCACTCCCTCTTACAGAGAGGAGGTCTGTGGCCCAGCAGTGGGAACATTATAAGCTGATTATGTTTTGGACAGATTGGAGAAAAGTAATATGTACACGTAAACACACATTAACCGTGTTAATTTGTGCAATGCAACACAATAACTAGGTGAATTTGTTTCTACGTGTGCTACATTTCTTGCTACGGCTCATCTATACCCGGTGGGATAAGAAGCACTTGTAAAGTTGAAAGTTACTCTGGATGATTAAATCGAACAAATACGTTTGCGTCACCTTCAGAAGTACCTACACAATTAAGGAAACGTAGGTATCTTCGTTTTATATACGTACCTATATCTTCGGTTTAATCTAAGTCTTCCATCATATTTCCCTAGACCTACGTGTGTTTACAATATTTTGCACTTAACAATCGGAAAAATCAAAAGATATGGCCAGGTTTAATTAATATTGAATATAATATCAGTAAGTTCTGTTAAATCGTACCATTTATTGATATTTTGTTATTGTCGTGATAACAAGTAGATATATATATTGTTCATGATACTTTAACTTTATCTATGCATTTATACTTATCTGATTACGTAAAACATCCTGTCAATGCTCCTTTAGAAGCAAGACCCAGAAACTATTCTCAAATAGTAAGTGGACTCAAGGATTCAGTAGTTAGGATTGTTAAAAGTGGCCAAAGAGGAGACCCAAAATGATCTAATTCAAACAAAGCGTAAGAATGCACTCATTCAATATACTGAGTACTTTAGTCTAATGTCGATCCTTATCCGTCTCTATACGGAATATTACATAGAAAATAAGGTGAAGTAAAAAAATAAGGTATGTGCCTACCTAGTATGTACCTAAAAGAATTACTGCGATCAATATGTAGTAGCAACAAACAAAAAACAATGACATGTGATGACCTCGGCTTATAACTTTAATTAATTCTTACTGATTATATTATAACACAATTTGCCGGATACTTTTACAGATTGGGCAATTCTCATAATTTTTTAAGAACGTTCACAGTCCGAACTCAGTCTCAATCTGTCAAAAATACCTCTAATTTCTTTACATTTTTGACAAGTTTTTGACATTGATTGTCGCTGAGATTGCGACTAGATTTTGAACGTTTTTAATTACGGGACCTGCAGGTAATTTCTAGGCACTGTAAACAGCAGCTATAAACCGTTTCTTATAAAAAGCCCCACGTCGACTAAAGGGACATTTGCCTTATGATAATAACATGATAGTTACAAGGCTTATGTTAAATATTCCTCGTATAGTAAGTTGACCTCAGAATTTCCTTCGTGTAATCGGAAATAGTGTTTTGTTATTCAGTGTGGACTAAATATTCTGTTGTAAGTTGAACTTTGGAGTAAGAAGTTATGACTACTAATTCTGATTTACATTCGGAACAGCTTAAATAAAAAAAAAAATGTCTGGTTATTTGTTTAACTAAGGGAAATTGTGACGGATGCAAAGTGCAATACACAACGGTACCTATCTTGAATTGGTATAATCGTTGGTTTTCTGGATGAAAACTTTGGCTTTCCTAAATCCACATGCAACGGGCAAGTTGTGAGAAGGACTTCTTTCCTTTCCGCGTATTTCTTCAGGGAACATAGAAGTGTTCAATCTATATATATAAAATTCAAAGTCCTGACTGACTGACTGACTGACTGACTGAGACATCAACGCACAGCCTAAACCGCTGGTCCTAGAGTCATGAAATTTGGAGGGTGTGTTCTTAGTAAAGAGTAGGTGTCCACTAAGAAAGGGTTTTTCGAAATTCCACCCCTAAGAGGGTGAATGGGGGGATTTCGTTTGTATGAAAAATCTTATTCCTTGAGTTAATAAACTTGAAACTTAGCACGAATACGTATCTAAGTAAATTATGAAGTTGACCATTTTGTGTTTTCATAAAGTACCCCCTAAAAGGGGATTGGGGGGTTTCAAAGTTTGTATGGAAGAATTTTAACGCGCGGTCCGATTTACTCGGAACTCAGTATTTATACCTAAAATTGAAAGTAAAGAATAATGTGTATCAGGGTTTTTTGAATATCTACCCCTGACGGGCTGAAAAGGGGTAGTCAATTTTACAGGGGAGGATTTTATAGCGTGGCTTGATTAACTCGAAAATTGATATAAATAATCTTTGAGTCAAGTTATGAACACATCCCAAACGAAATTCAAAATTCCACCCCTGTGGGGGTGAAAAGCGGGGATACAGTTCATATGAAAAATCTTATTCATTTAGTTAATAAACTTGAAACTTCGCAAGAATGCTCGCCTAAGTAAGTAATAAAGTTTATTATTACTTATAAGTTTTTCAAAAGTACCCCTCAAAGGGGGATATAGGGGTGTTGAAGTTTGTGTGGAAGTAATTGAATGCGTGGTTCAATTAACTCGAAACTTAGTATTAATACTTTTGACAGAAAATAATTAATAATAAGTATGTAAAGTTGTCGAAAATTGACCCCTGACGAGGCAAAAAGGGGTAATTCGATTTTCAAGGAGAGGACTTGAACTTGAAACTGTATGTTACATTTTCACACCTGAACCACTGAACTTCTGATTTGGCAAAGAGATAGATGGCATCCTGGGGAAGGACATACTTTTTATCCTGGTAGCATGTTCCCGTGGGATAATTTCCGACTACCACGCGGGCGAAGCCGCGGGCAGAAGCTAGTCTGTTATATTTTAATGATAGGAATAGGTACACTTTATCTAAACTACATTTTTTATACTAAGGCCAAGTCCTAATAAGAAACAGAATTTGTACAAATCAGTTAAAACTTGCTTTTCGATAATCCGAATATTTTGGAAAATAAGTACTTATATTTTATCATTTTTATGTCAGCGTCGGAATATGAAGTGTTATAAAAAGGTTTATGTAAGTAAGTATTTTAAAGAGCCGAAAACTGAAATCTATTAGATATCAAATTGCTAGCCTACCTACATAATATGTATTACTAAATATATGGCGTTAGCTACTATTAGACGTCATTCAAGGCGCAATCTTATCTTGAAGAACAGTCAGTTGTTCTCGACCCCCGGTTTATTGGTCGTCGTTTATTATCAAGATAAGTTATCTTTGAGAAGCCAATTAAATTTGAAAACAAAGGTAACATAATAAGGCGCCACAGTGAACTCGGACAGCGAAGGGGCGCGAGGGCGCGGGACGCGGATCTCCGCGGCGGGGAGGGGGTCACTGGCACTGGCGACTTGCGTAGGCGCAACTCCTTTGTCGCTCAAAGGATTTATAAGGTAACATTATGAGGAATCGGCTATTGTTTTATCTAAACAACGAAACATCGATATGATCGTTATTTTGATTACAGTTACTTACCTATCAGTTATTTAGATAACAGATACGAAAACAAAATGGCGGCATGTTATGTGTTACTTTTTAAATTTAAGTTTGTCCTCGTTGCCGACCTTCGTTATAAACTTAGGTATAAACAAAGTTTTTTTTGAAAACGCATATCTAACTTTGTACTAAGAGTTCATGATTGGAGCCCATTCCATACTTGGCCTATATCCGTTCGGCACCTCAATCTCCCCATTTTATTGCCCTTATTTCTTCCAAAGGTAGACACAAAGAACTGTGTTTATAGCTAATGATACTTAGGTGTGTATTTTAACACAAAATCCGGGCCTCCAAAAGGTACACGTAAAAAATACATTACACGATATTATAAGGACCTGCCTGCTGTAAGTCGACTCGGGATTCTCCTTGGTGGCGCCTATTTTTTGCTAACATTTTTTTGACGCATATTAAACCAAGAGTTGGCAGTGTAATAAAATGGCAACTGTAAGAAGTTTAACAGCCTCTTTGGGCAGTATCCTCTACTTTATTATTACATTAATGCGTGCCCGCTTACGCGATAGAAATTCCCAAGATATTAAGGTTATAAGCACTGTTTTACAATATCAGCGGATATGAATGTTCTTAAAAAGTATATAGCATACGGCTATTCGTTCTTTGTGGTTTCCTGTATTTTACCTACAAAAACAAAAAAAAAAATAAGAAAGTTATACTTAAATGAAAATAATTAGTGATCGTTAGTTTGACATGTTAGTAAAGTACCTACCTACCTAACTATGTTTTGAGTCAGCTTATTCAGGTAAATATTTAAGACAACTTGGTTGTAACACTTGATGACGTAGTCGTATTTACGACGACTCGTAAGAATGAATTAGTCTGTAATTTATTCAAGGGGGGGTGGAGAACAAAATAAATCAAAAACTCAATTCACATAAAACTTCAAATAAAAATATACCAGTGAAATGAAATTAGGGCAACAAGTCAAACTTTTACTTGACTTACTTTGCCCTGTCACGCAACGGAAAATGACATCGAAACATAATGTCAGAGCATAATAGGGTAGTTAAAAACTTAAATAGAAATAGTTGTTGCCAATATCATACAACAGATTTTTTTAATAACTAATAATTCTAAATTGGTATTGAGTAATACTCAATATGATAATTTAGTCCCCAAGTAACATAATTCAAACATAAAATAGGAACTTACCAATCATCATTCTAAAAACACGTAATGGCTTTCCGTATCTACTATCTTGCTCAACTAAAGCCGGTGTCCAGAGACAAACGACAAAGCATCGTTTTAAGATTAACCCCATCAATTCGAGATAACTGCGCCTACTGTTCTCTTGTGTGGCCTCCCAAAATTAAACAAAAATAAGTAGTGAGACTGTCCACTTCCTCCCCAAAATAAAACGTTAATAAAACCAGGACAGTTTTAGTATTAACCATTCCAATTGTTAAATTGAAAGCTTTTTAATTTGTAAAAAGCCTAATGAAATACATAGGACAGCCCCCTATCGCAAGTCAAAGATTCTCTGTCAATTATCTATTTAAGAGCGGCGTATTTCTAATAAATGTGATATTTGTGTACATCATTATGATCAATAAAAAGGCGGAGGAAAAGCTAACGAAGCATCTTGATTGGGATACACAATACGAACTTAGCGTCGACGCTCCATTAGTGAAAGAGTTGGTGTCACGACTCGGGCTCGCACGGCTTTTATTATTTATTCCCAGTTTCGTAACCGCACCGCCACGCCATCGGCCTGTACACAAACAAGTGAACGTTTATGCACAATGAATAAACAGGCGGACTGGAATTTTGTGACGACCCACGGTGATTACACTGAAACCGCTGCAGCTTTTGTGGATGAAAATGTGGAAGTTGCTATGCCTAATTGGTTGTTTATATAGGTAAATGAATTGACTGTTGCCGCTGATTTTACTCTTTTTCAGTTAGGGTTTGGATCCTGAGATATCTCGTGTTTCGAAGTCACGGCACTTTTTGTAAATTTAGCTGTCTCGGGTCCTGAAACTTTTGGGTCGAGACTCGAAACACTGGCCACAGCTTACAGTCCCAAAATACGGTTTTCTTTATTTTGAATTTGAGTATAATTGCACTTACTGCTTTTGCAGACTTTTCACCAGATTTGGAAATAATAGACGCCGAACCTAGTACTAGTACCAGTAGACCTACAGTACCTACACAAACGAACCCGAGGAGACGTTTCAAAGTCAAATGGAACAGGCAATCAAAAAATCTAAGAAAATGTACAAATTCTTACCAAAAAACCAGAGCGACATTAAAAAATGTGTTCCAATTGTTTGAGCAACCGGAAAACGTACTGAAAGTTTGGAACTACTTTACACAGCTTTAAACACAATAAAACCGACTACTGTTGAAAACGAGAGAGTGTTCTCTTTGCCCGGTGGGATTATTACAAAAATCACAAAAAAAAAATGCTTTTCTTACTGATACATCTGGCCCAAAATTAACTGGAATCTATTTTTATTCTAAGAAACCTCGAAGTCCCGGAACGTCCCGGAACTTTGATCTTGAGTTCTCTCGTGTCCCGAGACTTTGAGAATATCGAGATTTCACAAATCCTTCCAGTATTTTACCTTTGTATGTCCTATCTATTCAAGAACATGACAGGTCGTTCTAAGACTTTTCTTAGCCGGTACTTAAGAGCTGCTAAATGTAGAGTGAGTGTTAAAAACCGGGTAAGAATAGAGTTATCCAACATAGGGCTAAGACAGTAGGCAGTAAAGTAAATAGAAGTTTTCTTACTAATGGATACATGAAACTATTGATGCGTGTTGGTAGTATGCAAAATTTGGTGTCAGTGTAATGAAAAAAGTTAGATGTACGACAAAGAATAATTAAGGAGATAATATTATTTGAAAGACCCAGAAAATTTATACTTTTCTAAAGAAGAGAAGTGACATCTTACTTTGTCAGTAATACTCAGTACCTATCTACCTAATTATTCGAGAAGTACTTAATGATGCAAAGACTCAGGAAAACAAAAACTGAAACATTAAATTAAACAAAAAACTAAATCAATAATGAAAATTTCCCTTTTCTTATCACCGCCGTTTTTGAGAACAATGCCGCCTAAACTGTTTAATTTACATCCGAAACAGTAAAACAAAAAAGCTAAAGTGGTGACATGCGCCGACACACCAAAAGCCTAGAGATGTTGAGAGCGTCCGGCCGGCGCGCGCATCGCCGCCGCAAAAAGGACGAATCATTAGGAGGCGCCACACGAGATCCCATTTAAAAGTATGAGAATATTTTCACAAAAAGCCTCACATTCAACTCCCAGCACATTCATTTTATGAGAACAATGAGTGATTTTTGTATTTTTCTTTAATTCTATGTCGATTTTATCCGCGGCAGCGTGGAGGCGAGCCTCTGTGGTTGTCGCCTCGTTCCGTCTTCGACTTTTTGCTATAAGGGAAGCGCGGGCGTCAGAGGCAAACGGTGGTTTTATTCCCGCGGAGGCGCTATTCCCCCGCCCCCCGCCGTGTTTGCAGCTCCCCCGCGACTTCCATTCGCCGGCGCCACATTTCACGCTCCTGACGCTCGCCGCACAGAACCTGTACATGCCCTTGATGATTCAGACAGCCGCACCATCCGATTAATTAACCACATGAGCCTATAATTATGACTACGTAATAAGTGATTTCTTTGTCCACAAAACTGTCAATAAATGATTAAATTGCTAATAAGTCATACAAAGAGGTGTCAAATCATAACTTGTGAGATATCCAGTCACGTTTCCAAGGGTTATTTATTAAATAAGTGAAACTAATGAGTAGCCATGCCAGAGTCCCCGATGTTTTTTGTTATTTATTTCTAACAGATCTATGACGGGGCTGCATAACATGTCGATGTGACGGCATAATGGTGCGGAGACAATGGACTTCAAGACTTGTTTATTGAGTGGATGGAGTTGTTTTGAAGTAGAGTGTGCGCAGGAGTGGAGGCGGCGTCTGGTCCGTGAGAGCCAATGATAGCCGTTCGGCGCGGTGGGAGGAACGAGTAATCATGCATTAAGACTACCACGAGCGACGTCGAGGAGATTCACCTCGCAGTAACAGCTTTACGATTCATTATAAATATTTTGTGTCACTTTGTTTATTAAGAATCTTCAAAGTACCCTTCAGTTTGCGAATGACAAGTGAGGAAACCAGTCTGGTAATGGAGACGTTAATATATCTTAAAATCATGTATTTCATTATCCTCTTTATTATTGTGTGTATGCAAATTTATGTGCATCGGTGCGGCGTGTAGGCAAATTTAAAATGAAGTTAGCACCATGTTAATCTAATGACGCAATTTCTGAGTCACCCATTCAGAACAAGGATTTACATAAATGTGTCTATTTACAAGTACGAGTATAAGGCTTTCTGGTACCCAATTTAAAAACTATACTACGTGATTAGATTTTTAATACAAAAATGGTTAAACAATTATGTAATTCATAGCTCAAGGCATCAAATGGGTTAACGTAAAGGAGTTTGAGTAAGCCACGAAAGAAAGGATTCTTTATTTTTATTTATAATTTTAGTATTTGATGCATCATGATTTCATTGAGAGAAGACTTTCAAACTTAAGAAATATTTCTGCAAGTTACGCGCAATATGTCTAACAGTCATTTATCAAAGAGCCCTTAGATTGAAAGATAACTTGTAGGTATGTATACTCGTTGATATGTAAATAGACGACTGTGAAGCACTACTACCTACACAATAACAGAAAGCTTTACATAAGCAACTGACATGGTTCATTGGTCATCATCAAAATTAAAATACATAGGTAATACCATACATCATTGTAAATGACGTTGAGAAAACGAGACATCAGCGTTTCCGCGACGATACAGCAGGTAAAGGCGTAGCCTCGGCAATTACTGACAGTCTACGTGGCTTCTGCATCCATGCGGTGCCTCCACAACGTCTACGCGGCGCTTACTTGGCGCATACGCAACTTATTTTGTAGGCATCAACTTTTTCTTTTGTAACTTCGACTTTCGCACAGAGCTACAAAAGAAAGTATTCTGAATAGTTTCAGTTAAACTAATCTGTGACGAATAATGCTACAAATCAATGAAGCAACTATACATATATTGGCTGACTATTTTAGAAACTAAGACGTACTCGTCGAAGTATATTCTTTCATATCTATACTAACAGCGACCATAAGTTAGAAATGCATATTTACGATATTACATTCAAAGTGCTATCCACTTTGTATGCATTTTGCTGTGTTGTTCAAGTTATCGAACTTGTTTTCAGTGGGTAGATATGGTTTTTGTAGTAGTTTTTGTAGGCAAAGCTTTATGGAGACATTATGTGCAAGTTTCTTTGAAACAGACAAAGCTATTTGATTATAAAATAAATAGTAACTTAGTGGCTAAAATTATATACAGATTCAAATGACTGGCTCGAAGCATAGATTATCCCATTGAACTAATCGCTGTAGTGATGGTCTGCTATGCGAGATAAATCCCTCTTTTAACATAAACATCACGCTAATTATACCAAAGTCAATGGAATGGCGCGGAGTAATGTTTGTTAATTTCGCAAAAATGTGACGTTAGACTAGCTTAATTTTTGCAGTGGCTCCATTAAATTTTTGACACATTTCGAGTCGTGACATAGACGCTGATTCAATCCGAAATTAGTCCGGTGTGAAATGTATGAAAGTTTATTATATAACAGTCTGGGGTCCGCAACTCCAGACACATCCAAGCGCGTATTTTGCGAAGGGTTAGGTATTATTAATTCTGTGCACTGACTGGCTTTTGAGTGTCTACTAAGACTATGAAAACTGTGATGGCTCTAAGAAAATACTCGAAATAAAACTGTCAAAATACCCAGTCATTTAACAAAAAAATCTATTTATGACAAAACCGTTTATTTTGTACCGTGCAACTATCTAGCAAATGCCAATTTATCGAAAAAGGCAAAGAAAAGTGTCTCACTGAACGTAGAATAAAAAGTATGCATCTCCATGACCCGACGCTCTATTATCTATAGTATTTTTTGTTTATTTTTATTATTATAGTAACTCGATCCTATCACTCAAAACTGTACCTTTTTGAGAGAAATAAATTACTAATTATTATAAAAAAAATCGCAACTGAAAATATAAATAGACATCACAAGACTCAACTGTTTCAGTAGTAGCAGGAGAGGAGATTAGTGCACTAATCAACGTGAAATGAAAACCATGTCCTGTCCTTCCATCCAATATTCACATTTCGAGGCAGCGCAGTTTAAAATAGATTTAATCGTCATATACCTATGATTTGTGATAAATACTTCCTTTCTACATGCAGACAAGTTTACTGTTTTTATTTCAATTAAGTTCGGTGAAGTTGCAAATGAGTTTAAATATCACTCAAACACCCGAAGGCTTATTGTACAATAGTTTTCAGTTCTGCTGGATCTTGGCTACTGATCTACTCAAACCAGGAAATACACCGCTGTGAAAAGTTGGTAGCGTGATGCGGATAACCAAACTTTTAACTTCATTCATCTGTGTTACTTATATTCAAAATTTATACTTATTAGCTACACATGCGACTATGAATGTGTTATATATAGTTTAATTAGTCTGTTTTCTGTATAAATGTTACGCAAAATTGTGCACAAATAATAGGCTTCCTCTCGGTGAGAGTAAGTGGGCTTTAATCCTGCACGCGGGCCCAGTGCGGGTTGGCGGATGTCACATGTCTTCGAATTTTTGGTTCTAGGACATGCCGGTTTCCCCACGATGTTTCCTTCACCGTTTTGAGAGCAGTGCGCTTTATCAAAATAAATTTTAGAGTAAAAGCGATAGATATTCTAAGATCATACTGCTACATGAACTTCAAACAAGATTCTATGGCATTATATAATTTATCAGACGGTAATAAAATCTCACCATATTTCTTCTGATAGGTATCACTAAAGGCAACCATTTTTTAATTAGGTATAGTTTGATAGGTAGGTATTCGAACGTTTTCGTAGTATTAGTATAAGAAGTGTAGTCACCTACTGGGCTCAAACAATATAAAATATCGAAGAAGAGTACAAGAAGTACGAAAAGAAGAAGAAGTATAGGAATATAAACATTGTAACCACAAAACTATGACTGCAATGTATACGTAAACAGCCCTCAACTAAGCTGAACAGCTTAGTGGTTGTATACGTAAACCAGTGTATCAGTTATGTATATTGGGCCTTAGACATTTACCGTATGGAATGTAGATGTGTACACCCAATCTATATATATTGTCTCCAGTGTTTATTTACCGCTTTAAGTTATATTATGCATAATGTTACGCGTCTTGGTAAGCTGGTCTTTTTTTAATGGAAATCCTACAGATTTCTTCATCGAAGTAAACGAGAGCTTCATTCGAAATCATTTCCAATGTTAACAGTGAGCAAGTAAACGAAGCATTACCCGAAAGTACTTATATCTCAGCAATAGTGCGTCAGGTAGGAGCCTTAATCTTAATTACACACATTTAGATTAAGATTTTCCGTTTTAATTGAAACAATGAACTAAGCTAGCACCGCTACTACAAGTTATGAAACGATACTTAATTATTATGGTTGAAATTTTGACAAGTTTTGCGATTAATTTTTAAAAGAAACGGCCCCCGCTTTCTTTGCCTCTGTGTGAGTCTAGTATGTACATGTTCTCTAAACTATTTCTTAGTTCAGTTTTTGGATAATCAGAAGAGAGAATAAATTACTAAGTTTTTTTGATATAGCTAGTAAAACTGTGAACCTAGTTCGTATCTAGAATAAGATAAACTTTGAAATAATCACGATGGTGACAGGAGGGTGATAGAACTGAATTAAAATAAAAACCTTGCAATTTTTTTTATTAATTTACATTTACCAAGTGATATCGATGCAACAGAGCAAGTCACCAAGAAGGACAATAATATTTTATGTAACTTTTTATAGGTTGAAGCTTTTATTGTAATCCATCAGGTAGCATTTATGGTCAGCTGGTCTATTCTGTAAAAATCTTAATGTGAAAACTACTGTGAAGTGAGCTGTCATTCCACCTGATACTAGGGATTGACACTATAGACAGCTCACTTCACTTAATTTTCATGTTTAGATTTTTACATAATAAATTGGATGGTGTATGTATAACGGGAATAAGGAAGCAGTTAATGAAGCATAAACGCATACAATTTTTGAGTAAGGAATTGAATTGGTTAATCAAATACTTTCCACAGAAACGTTGATAAAATCTACACAAATTATCACAACGCAACGTACAGACACGAACATAACAATAGTTTAATAAATAACAATAGTTTTCCTTTTAAATTTTTCGATTATCTCGTACTTTATTTGACTGCCTTAATTTGTCCCCTAAAAGAAAACCCCAACGGCCCATCCATCGGAAATTCTAATTGGATGGGAAAATAACATATTTTATTTAAAGGCACTCGTTAAAAACGTGCGCACTGTGTAGTATGAATTATAACGGGCATCGTCTGGTAATAAAAACTGTCGTTCGATATCGGCAAGGCATAAATAAGCGTTGTCGGGTAGCGCTCTGGTACATCGTCGATCCCTGATTAGGCGTGCGTCGCGTGACAAACCCCTATTTGTTCGATCATTGTCTTACCCTGCATCCTCGCGCCATCAAAACAAACTGGAACACACACAAACTGCCAGCTACAACGTTCTGCGTTTAGGTATAAACGCTATTCAAATTAATAAAGCGACCGTTACGTACGTACTTGATAATGGCGGGTGTTGTTCCAGAAGTATTCTCCATATTAGGTCCCTAAGAATTGATTTTAATGTAAGCTAAATCTCTTCAAATTTTGCCAAACACACGTCAGTAGCAATAGTAATGATAATAGTGATTTTATTTACAAACTTCAGTATACGTTACATCAATGAGGTCTCGACCCCTGAACTAGGACATCCTGTATGACAGGGGTCGAGGTTTCTCCACTTACATGGATCAGCATGGCAAGGGGGTCCATATAAAATTTACACTTAGTTTTTACAATAATTAAAATAATAAGAAAATTAAAATAAAATAAAAATACAAAAACCTAAATAATAAGTAATACGAGCTGGTGTCCGCCCCTCCACGTCAATGCGCGTATTTTGCGTACGAAAAAAAAACCTAATGAACATTTTTTTTAAATCATAATTAAAGTATTAATATTTCTAAAACATATTCTGTTTATAGCACTTGAACTACGAAAACTACACCTACTGCTGTGATTCTTAGGTGCTGAGAAATGCAAAATAACCACTACCAGCAACACCATTCAAGTGTGTTTGACTATTATATTCAATTGCAGAATCTATTTTGTAATCCTCGACTTGTGCGCCAAGTCAGGTAAGTACACATACATTCTCTCCCTGAACAGAGTGTGCCTGGCGTTATCATTGATGGAACCCGTATCTTCTTCTTTAATATAAAAATGAATCGCTGAATATGTTGCTAAGCGTAAATCTCGAGAACAGCTGAACCGATTTCGCTAATTCTTTTTTTAGAATATTCCTTGAAGTACGAGGATGGTTCTTACGAAAAAAAAATGTAAGAAAGTTGCTTCACTCAGACAAAGTCGAGGGCAAAAGCTAGTTAATGAATAGAAAACATGAAGATGTGTTTAGCAAATAAATTTTCCTTACCTGTTTTAATGAATTATCTACCTGCATAACATGATATTTAAACAAGCTTTGAAGAAAAATCATAAGAGGTACGGTAAAGGTAGTAAAAATATGCCTAAGTGAACCTAGACTTTGCGAATTGCAAAGCTCTCTTCTGTTAAAATTATAACATACATATTTATTGACATTTTGGGATGTTAAGCTTAGAGCAGGCAACACGCACTTTTATGTTGAAGACGAAGCTTATAATTGTATTTTTCCTATTGATTTTTAGTCCTTGATATGTTTTTAGTCTACTGCTAATGATCCGTATAAACTGTGTTTCCTAATTTGAAAGCTCAATTCTCAATGTGAAAAGTAAAAAGTGTGTTTATAACTTAACTGCATTGTGAACCCAAAAGCGGTATAATAAGAGCTACTTTTCAAGCAAGTGTGTTGAAAAAATGTACTATATTTTTAGCCCAGTTTTTCACCACTCAGATGGCGCTTTCTTCAGCGCACATCTCGTCAGTCATACCCGGGTACTGACGCAGAGGTATCAGAGCCCAGAAGACAAAACTATGTGAGGCCATGGTTTCCACATCTAAGATTGTTGAACTGTTTAAAAGTAGTATTTGCTTCGAAATACTACTTTTAAACAGTTCGCAGCCAACCGACTCTCAGAGTTGGCTCTGAGAGTCGGTTGGCTGCGGTAGAGTGTGATGAGGATCCAATTTTGCGGAACACGAAACGATCCTGTACGAGGCTGTTTTCTTATCAGATATCGCACCTGGCTCGAGGAATACCTTGAGTGAAATCAAATCCAGGAAGTTGTTTTGACTCTTGAGGCTCTGTTGAACAGTGGTTTTGTTTCTAGTATGATGTCATACAATTCAGGCTTTGGAACTTTTCTCGACTTGCGAACCGCTGGATCGGTTTCATTCAATATAGAAAAAATAGGTGTAGAAATTCCTGAGTCATGATTCATGGCTGTGTACACCAACTGCTTTGTACGAGCAGAACGACTCCATACAGGAAATGCTTGTTCAGGTGCAGAGTAACAAAGAGCTAATCCAGTCTATCACAGGTATTGTGTTAAGGCTCTCAATGGCCTCAAAACGCAATTTGAACATCATTGAACGGTATAAAAAGAAAATGACAAAGAGTAACGAATATAATGTATTAAATAATAAAATAATATTATCTTTTTCAACAGCTATAAAAAGGTTATCTACTTGGGAAGTTTTAGTTAATTAGCTATCTATTTTTAATTAGGTATTTGTGTCTCATTTAATTATAAAACAGTGTGAGTAATTTTTACTATGTTACTCAATTAATGGTCAGAATTCATAATCACTAGTTTTATACAATAATTAAACAGGTTAATTTAAACACAGGCCTTCTCATAGTCATTCTCGTAATTTTAAGAACGTTCACAGTCTGATATAAGTCTCAATCTGTCAAAAATACCTCTAATTTCCCTACATTTATGACAAGTTTTTGACATTGATTGCAAATTGTCGCTGAGATGAGATTGCAACTAAATTTGGACGTTTTTAAATACGAGAATTGGCCTCCAGGTAGGCTCAGTGCAAATAAATATTTATGTCTATCTTGATTGTGGTAGCTGAAAACGTCATACATACCTACACATTCGTAAATACTCGGAAAGGCTAAGGAAACGGAATTGAATCGACATAAAATATCTATAGACGGCAGGCGCACGTGCGTTGCGTGGTAATTAAGCGCCACACAGAGCCATCTATTGGGAAGGAACATCATTAAATTAAACAAATAAGTGCTGTGGAAACCAAATTGTGCGCCTTAAATTATCTCGAAGACAACATGAATTATGAATAAAATATAAATATTTCCTCACTCGGTTTCGTCTCGTTAAGTTCCGCTTATGCGCAAAGTTAATGAGCCAACCCAAGACAGAACAGTGCTCAACCGTTGGTGTAACAATTTCTAATTTATTTTATATTGGGTTTTTATTTAATTTATTCAGTGTGAGAGAAGTGGGCAGGTTTCCGATGCTTGTTACGATACGATAATCTCGGCTTACAGGATGTTTGTGGCGATTTAATTGGCACTCGAAATGCTTCGACGTTTTTGCGCCTGCCTTTTATTGCAGGCTAACGAGAAATGAACATAGTTATGTGCAATATACTGTCCCTTGCATGACTCGACTGCTGATGAGTTCCCTGTCTAGGTGTATGTTAGCAATAATATGTCACGTTTAATAAAAAAACCGACCAAGTGCGAGTCAGACTCGCGCACCGAAGGTTCCGTACAATTTAAAATTATTAAAAATATTTTTATTATATGATGTAACTAAAAATTTACGGTTTTCTGAGTTCACGGGAAGTACCCTGTAGGTTTTGATTCCCTTGCGAGTGTCGAAAATTTGCGGAAATTTGCGGCATAAACGGCTGTATCTTTTGATTGCGTTGGCTTAAAAGTTTAGTTTTTTAACAGCTCCAAGGGTCAGTAGAACTGAGTATTTGATATAAATTCCAGCGTGATACCTCCACGCGTTCCTGAGAAAAAGGGTCTTGACAGACAGACGGACGGACAACAAAGTGATCCTATAAGGGTTCCGTTTTTTTCCTTTCGAGACACGGAACCTTAAAAATAACCTCGCTTCGCATTCAGTTACATAATTATTTCTTAATTAATTTTGATCCAGGATTGATGTTACATAACTTGTGTTAAAATTCATACTAATCAAAAAAATATCGTGGTTTATTAATCTTTCGTCATCCTATCCCATCATAAAATGCAACGTTTCATAGAAATGGATTTCAAAGCATAAAGAAGTTATGTCTTTTCAGTTTAAAACATCTTAGCTCCCACGAAACGATATTAAGATACAGAAGGCCAGGGCAAAGATTCCAGGAAAAAATTACCTAGCTTGTCCACATTTTAAATATTGCTTTGAATCGAATAACAAATGTATTTGTGTATATTCAAATGAGCCAAATAAGTATGTAGTTACCTAGTTATGTAGTATTCTATTCTTTACACTGCTATTTGGTTTAATTTTCCGGGAATCTGATTGAGCGTAAAAATTGAATAGTCATAGAAACGAAAATCTTATAATGACCAATTATTATTGTTTACGTTTTTGCTAGCGTGTTTACATGGACGTATCTCGCACTCTTATCTGGTAGGAGCTGGATGAAAGTTGCCAAAAATCGAGATGAATGGCGTGCAATAGGAGAGGCCTCTGTCCAGCAGTGGACTTCTATAGGCTGATGATGATGATGACCTCGCACTCGAACATAAACTGAAATCTATAGTTCTTTACGCACGAGCTCGTAAGTCGAACTTTGTAACACACCAAATGCCTAGTAATTATATATTAATAAGTAATTTATAAGTATTTAAATGAAATAAAGGAAATTAATAATTAAATAATTATTAATTTCCTTTCATCATCAGATGATGATGATGAAAGGAAATTAATAATTATTTTAAGTACAGTATTTTCTAACAATAACAATAAAAATGTATTAAGTTTGGTTTAATTGACTCTTATATTACATTGCGGGTAAGCCATTCAATTAAACAAAATGACTTTTTGAGACATTAAAAAAGCAATTAGGTACTGCTTTTTATTTTTAATAACAAAGACAACACAATTACACGCTGGAATCTTAGTTTTGTTGAAAAAAAGGCAACAATTTAATTACCTATCTGATCTTGCAAAAGTATGTTATAATGATATCGTTACCTGAAATCAGCGACACCCATTTAAGTTTGCAGTTTCCTCAAATTAAATCGCATGTGTCTCCAACGTTAAAACACTGGTGGAAAATCAATTTATTAAGACACGTTAGCAGTTGGAACATCGTAGGCAGATAATCGGCAACGCTTTTGGGATCAGCTACAATTAAATAAGCTATATTGTCTCCTACGTGATATTTTCTTGAGATACAAGGCAAGGGAAAACTGTAAGAGCAAAGAGTTAGCGCGGTCATTTCCTGCCATTTGGGATCCATTGAGAATTGACACATAGGATATACTTTTTATCCCGATATTCCCTCGGGATCGAAACTTATGCGGGTGAAACCGCGGGGCAAAGTTTTAGGACCTGGCGGTATCCTAATGGTGACTGAGGCACCTACTTGTCCTGTTTTGTTGACTGGAGATGGTGACGAGAGAGATGATAATGACAAGACAGAACGGTGCACCTCGTCTGACGTTGATTCGAAGCTCTTGTAGAAGGTCAGTATCCATTTCGGTGTGTATAGGGAGGGAGTCGAGTAACTTTTCAGAACATTATGAAATTATGCAGTCATCGTTGCTCAACAGTCATGCTGCTGTAATACGTAGTATATATAGTTATTATTTTTCCTAGTTTACCTTATTTATAGTTTAAAACGTTGCCTTAAAATTTTGAAAAATAGTAATCTGAACTGAAATCGTCAACACGCAGTCTAAGATAGATTGCAAGTAACGCCGATTCACTCTTTGAGCATTACCAGTGTGTACGAAGTGTCATTTGTCCTGCAGCGGAAGTATAGCGCGTATATAGGACCTGTGGATCCTTACCTTTGCTGAACCGTCAGCTACATTAATACCCATTTTCATAAACACTAGGCGACATTTAAACTAATGCGTAAATAAAAGTGCGCTGTTGGATTTTCAAGTTCAACGTTCAGCGTTGAACAGAGCGTTAGTGCACTGTACCAATTTACCTAATACCTGATTATTACTAAACAGAAAAGCTAGACAGAAGCTGTTAAAAAATGCAAAGTTATAAAAATAACAATAACAACAGGTGGCGCTGTTTCCATTAAGACCTTAGAATACAGTCGTTCTATCAAAGAATCAATAATTAGTCAGTTACGTGTGTAAAAAGGGAGAAACAATAATTGGTGAAACAGGAGTCTCTCTGTTTACGTTAGACATTGCCTAATTAGGTGTTGCTAAATTTGAAGTTAGCGAAAACGGTCATTTCATGCAGCATCAATGCTAAGAAAAGTCAAATAAATATCAAATGTAAAGAATGGACTTGTTCACTGGTGTGCCCTGGACTCTAAAATTCTGACGGATATCGGTTTGCCTAAAATAAGAATGGCTAAGACGTCTTTAAAAAGAACTGACCCGACGCTTAAGTGATTTATTGTTAGACCAACGAATTTTGCAGGGAATCTACTCGTATCTATCAATGCAAAAATCAATTAGAATCTTAACGATTAGTGAAAAACGATAAGTTTACTGTGAAAATATATAGCGATCTAATATAAAATAACGTAAATTCATAAGTAATTAAATCCCACGAATACAGCATTAGAAATTGTGGGCAGGATTTTTATATTTCTTTTATCTAGTCACTACTTTACAAAATTGTCGGCCTATTCGTAGCAACGTAGCAGTGTGCGCCGTGGTGCTACGTGGTGCTACGAGCAGGTTATCGATTCACTTCCTGTAGTACTAGCGTAGGAGGTGATACGTACTTAGGTCACCGGTTTTCATAAACTGGTCTTCGATTTATATTTTTTTTTTAATTCGTTCTCAGTAGGAAGAGATGCAAATGATGTGCTGTAGCAAAGCCAAGGATATCTGCCTTGATATTAAAAACAAAGGATCACTCCTTTTTTGGACATAAGCAACATCTTCTAAGCAGAACATTTGGCATTTATTAGTATAGTTAATGTCAATTGATGGTACGTACCTGCCTACCTATTTTTGGAGTTGTCTCTTTTAATCGATAAAACGTTTTTTAAACAAATTACCACATACCATACCATTATTACATTATTATCTTATTAATTAGTAGGATTATGTCATGTTTACTTCTTTGCCTTTATTCGTTAAGGTTTTACCATGAGTTCCAATTTCTTGGGATCTTCTTACTGCACAATATCGTCTGCGGATCTGAAATGGTTTAAGCGGCAACCGTTGATGTTAATAGTGTACATCCAGTCTATTTGTCTAAATATACTTTCCAGCACAACATTAAACAACTTGGGGGATATTGGGTCTCCTTGTCCGATGCCTCTGTTTATAGGAAAGATTCTCCTTTCGTTTCCAGTTTTACGCGGCTTTTACTCTTAATGTACCTAGATGGTTTTTATTAATTCTATTTAGGTTTTTCCACCACTCCTTGTTCTCTTGGCCTAGATCTGATATATTTCTAGTGCCGACCGACTTTCCGAACGCTTTGGAATAGTCGATGAATGCAATGTCTGATGAAGGGCTTCTGATATTCATTGTATTTTTCCAAGCTTGCTTGATTGCTTTAGGATATGATGGATGGTAATGGTACTGAGTTTTTTTTTTAATCCTGCTTGTTTTAGCAGTTGATTTTCGCCCAGAGTATGTTATTCTTTCTAAAATTACCTTTGCGAAAATCTTCTAATCGTTATTATTAGTCTAATTACCAATTTCATCCTTATCTTCATTCATATGAAGGAGAATAATACACGATTCTCTCCCTCCGGTTCGGAATAGTGCTTGTAGTTAGGATGTTATTATGGGGTCATTGGCACCTTATCGGGTTAATCTTCTGGCATCTTCACTCATTCTTTGTTTTTCTTCTGTTTTCTCGAATCGGTTTGTTTGAATCGAGCTTGAGAGAGGCATATGTCTGGCAGTGGATTGCGACAAGCTGAGTTGAAGATTGAAGCATGAGAAAATATTGTGGATTTCTTTATTTGCTACGAGTATTAGTGCTTTTGTATCTCCTAAGACCTCTATTCTCTTTTTGCTAAACTTTGTATCATTAGCTACCTTGACTTTCTTCCTATGTGATAAATGATCAATGATTTTATTTCTGTAAGTGGGTTTGTACAAACACTTTTACACGTCAATCATATTTTTTTAAACTAGATGAGGTTGGTGTTTCCTATCTGACTACTCTGTGAAGAAAGGCCGAAACAAACTCAGAGGTCACAGTCTCTTTAAAGAGGTCATACTTTCCCAATATCAATTGTTCACCAGCTTCTCTGGTGGCAAACTTGGGCATTCAAATGTCCCATAACTATGAGGTGTTTGTTGTGATGTTTCTTTACAATATCCGATAGATTAATGTAGAAGTCTTGATTCTCACATTTGGATGCTAACTCAGTGGGTGAACCTACTTGGTATGCCCATGGTTTCTTGCATGGTAAATTAATGTTGAGTATTGCTAGTCTATTTGAGATTCCTATCAGCGCCTGTATGTTATTTTTCAACGATATTTTAAGGAAAAAGCCCACTCCTGTTTAACCCGCTGTTTCTCCTTTTTGATTCAATATGTAGTCATGATGACTTCACAGAGGTTGACATAGATGCATATTATAGTAACAGTTTCGAATGTGTGAGCGACTGTTTACCTAGGACAAATGATCTCCCCCAATGAGTCGATGTTCGAGGAAGTTAACAAAATAATAGTTTTAGATGGAAAAACAAACCGTTCAAGTGCGAGTCGGACTCGCGCACCGAGGGTTCCGTAAAAATTTGTAGGTATGTAACTAAAAATTTACGGTGTTCGCAATTTTTCCTTTATCTGTGCTATAAGACGTTGCTTCGTACCAAATTTCAAGATTCTGAGTCCACGGGAAGTACCCTGTAGGTTTTGATCCCCCTGCGAGTGTCGAAAATTTGCGGAAATTTGCGGCATAACCGGCTGTATCTTTTGATTGCGTTGGCTTCGAAGTTTGATTTTTTCACAGCTCCAAGGGTCAGTAGACCTGAGTATTTGATATAAATTCCAGCTTGATACCTCCACGCGTTCCTGAGAAAAAGGGTCTTGACCAGACCAGACGGACGGACGGACTGACGACAAAGTGATCCTATAAGGGTTCCGTTTTTTCCTTTCGAGGTACTGAACCCTAAAAGCACTGGTTTCAAAGATTCAAGCATGCATATTAAGAAGAAATGTTTCAACACTTGCATTCTTCTTTGCATTACATAATTAGGTATGGCTGCGAGACCCTAGTCTCGCATTTACTATCGCAGTCGCCATTTTCTCTCTATCGTTGTTAGCATGCGTCCTAACGTATGCTAACAATGATAGAGACAAAATGGCAAAATTTTAAAGCGCGATGGAAAGAAGCACCTAAGGGTAGTTCAAACAAAATAATAAATACAGAGATAAGAAGAAAAACCAAACGGATATATTCGTTCGTATAGACCATTTGAAATGGGGCTGGACAAGACAAATACTTCGATGTAAAACAAACAAATGGAGCAAACAAGTGACACTGTGGAACCCAAAAGAGGGACTAGAAAACGGAGGCTCCCAAGAACAAGATGGGAAGATGATACCCGCCAAACATTGGCCATACATTGTTATGTATGGCCAATGTAATGTTGTGTTCTAATGTAATGTTGTATATATGGCATTCGCCATACTGGACTAGAATTGCAGAGGACAAAGCGCAATGGAAACTGTTGGTGGAGGCCTATGTCAAAAAGCACACCGAACTGTGGGGCATCTTATAATTTTCTTTTGGCCCAAATCCTTCCTGCAATAACCAATGTGCCTAATTTTGGAAATAAACAGCCTTGTTAATATTATAATATTTTCATCATAATCAGCGGCCTAGTCTTTTCCCAACTATATGTATATAACTCGGGTTTTCGTATTAAATGTCATGGTTAGATATTTGAATAAAATCTTTTTTTATATGGTTGACATATGGTTGGCACACAAAATCTTTCATCAGTCTAATAATTATTCAATATCGCTGCCTAGTTGCTTAAAAAAAATCTGTCTTATCTTAATTCGTATCACACGATACTCACAAGGTTTAAATTAGTCATTCGACGAATAGAACAAAGCTTTTAACTTCGCCGCTTAGAGACCTAGCATCTGTTTGCGGTTTTACTTGTCTATTGAACTGCAAAAGTGTAGTTGAAACTTTACTTATATCATATCTACTTGAACCTTTATGTAAATATTAAGTTGATGGTGCAGTTGTTTTTTCATGAACTGTGTCTCATTACTTTTTTTTTAGAAAGTTATTTTATGTCTATTTCTAAATACATATGTGTTCTAGGTAATAATATCCCTGGGCGGCGGGATCGTCTGAAAGGGTTACCGCTGCCCTGGAACAGAAAGGGCTAAGGAAGGAACACGGGTGGGTTTTAGTCAGTAAGAGTCTGACACTCCCTTCCGCTCCACCCAGAGCGGGAGGGGTCATTGGATGATTTCCCATCCTCTAAAAAAAAAAAGGTAATAATATCCCTATATAAATGTGACATTACTCCTGGGAGAACGTTTATTATCGCGCTATACCTTGCATATGCAGTTTCAGGGCGTTAAATAATTTCGAACATGTCGGAACTTACTAGAATTTACTTCGAATAGTCAAACGTTTCGTAGGCTTCGAATGGGTTCAAAATCGTGCTATTAGCCACGACTCAGGGTGTCAAAAAGCCCAGTTTCGATTCCGCACGATGTAATACTCTTTTTATAAGGAGATAGGGACATACTTCTTAAACGACAAGGATAAATTAGGACGATCATGCATTTAATATGAAAATGTAGTTACATTTTTATCAAACTAATGCAAGTTTTTAAAAGCTGGACTCCTTTAATGAAGACTGGTCCTTGGGAGCTCTGGACAGAGAGAGGTTGAAAGAGAGTAGGGAGCTGTTTTCCCAGCAGCGGGATATTAAGTAATAAATAAGAATAATGCAAGTTTTAGGCCTGTCCTAGCGACCATCAAATTTAACGGCAAAAGCAACTTGCACTTTAATTTAAACCTATACCTACTGTGATTCCACATATATAAAAGGAAAAACCACTGGCCAAGAGCGGGTCGCAGAACTATTGTTCCGTACCAAACTACACTGAGCAGTCGCTGGTCTGCCGAAATTACGGTATTTCGCGTAATTAAACTTGCGGTAGCTCCTAAACTATACACCTAAATGTCGTAGTGTCAAGGAAATAATTCGTTTTTTTTTTATTCGATAAATATCTATTCTACTACATGTAGGCAAGTGTATTTTTATTTTATTTTTTTATTTGAAATACCCCCCAAAATTCCGAAAATTAGTACTTTGTTATAAACATCGCCAAAATTCAAAGTCCTACGCTGGGGTTGAACATGGTCGGGGGTAGAGATTGTGGGGGTCGAACATGGACTAAACCGCATATATCACATGAAGAAATTGTTTGACAGACCGACAAGATCTTCCTTCTGCAGTTACCTACGTAAGTAGGTTATGTATTAACACTCTACAGATTTGTAACACTTGTACATATATATTATCGAAGGATTGAGATTGGAGCGTATAATATTTAATCAAGTCTATAGTGTTGATAGAGTGAGTGAGTCGTTGACAGAGTAAGAGCGTGAGAACCGCGCTGAGCAATGTGGCTATATGTCATACCGCTTGTAACTTCCATAAATGTCAACAATACCCGCATAAACCACTTATGATTTTAATATAGCACCAGTTGAAAGAATATAGAAAATAGAATATCCAAAACACTAATGATTCCCATTGGAACACAAAATTCATAATGAAATGAAAGTATTATAACTAATCTTAATTTTTAATACCAACAAGTCAAAGATTTACTTACAAAGATACATCAAAAAGGTTTGTCAATAAAATTGACAATGTTGCTTGCTACTAATATCCGGTTATTTACTCAGGGTCAACGCTAGCAACAAAGAACGTTGTTAAAATTTATCTCTAAAAACTTCCGGTACTAACAATCTAATATAAATCCATTCGTATGTTTTTTAAAACGCCCATGACAATAGCGCGACGAATCGAAATGCAAACAAATCAACGTCACCTTTAGGCGACGCAAACAGATTAAACTTGGACAAAGCACGCATTGACCCTTTGCATTAGGACGCGGAATCAAAAATTATAGGGCACCCAACCCCCGCTCATAATTCAAGAATCATTCTCGTCCATATTCGACGATCCTCGGACAATGGGTCGGACAACACACAGTTAAACGCCGCAAATGCCGTAAGCGGCTATAAATCATTGACATAGCGGAAGTGCGTAGCCTGCCAGTGGTGAGAGAACCCCAGCAATAACGGTTGCGCGGCCGTCTCCGGCATTTTCAGCGTTATAGATAAATTAAATGCCAACACATACAGCCGGGCAAGCGCAGCCGAGGCGCGCTAGGAATGTCCAAATAAATTTTTTGATAAACGCACCGGAAGCTGGACCTATTACGTGACACTGTCCCCGTTCCTTCCTTATACTCCTCAGTTATTGTTTTTCTCGGTGGGTATTCGAGGAATTTTAAGCTTTTATACAAACCAGCATATGGGAAGCGCGGCCCTTTGAATCGATTTAGAGATCGTAATCAATAAACTGTAATAGGTCAGTTTTGTGTCGGAATTAATCAAGCGTCAAAGGTCTGGCTATAATTGAGCGCCAAAGGCTGCGGGTGTGTCGTATATCTCATTAATTAATGGATTCGCTAGAAATGTTTTTGTCACAAAAGATACCGCTTAGCCGCACAAAAAACATCTCGAAACGTTTTTGTGTTCAGATACACCACAATAACCCTTTTTTGGTTTCTAGAGCATGTGTTGTTTATGTCACAGTGTGGAGCATACGAAGACACAGAAACTGTCTTGATAAGAATGATTCGCCGCATATTGGCGGGGCGGAATAGGTGCGTGCGTGTTCGATATAAAGAAATATTAATATTCCGGTAGCCATAAACAAGCGTTTGACGATAATAATTCGAACGCATAAAACAAAGCTTTATCTATGATCGAAAGGCAGCCCCCAGAGAGTTTAGTGTGAAATGTGTTCTCAAAGACACCGTTTAGTAGCGTAATGCGCGTGACTGTCGTACAAATTATGCATTTTCGAGACAAGCCGATTTTATTGCCGCGGAAGTGACGTCAATAAAGCACAATGTACAGAAGTTTAATGTTCTCGTATAATAATTTTTGATCGGCTCCGTTCACGATATGCATCACGCTCTGACACGGAACGTGACACACGTGCTCGTTGACAAACATCATATGCTGGAAAACTTAGTACCGTCTGACGCACTTGTCCATTACAAGATTTTGTTCTTAAAATCTTTTAAGTACTTGCCTACTTTTTAGTATTACCCTCTTGACTTAAAAAATGTACAAACACTTCACTCAGGTACCTACTTCAGTTTTCCTAGAATGATTGAATGAATTAATTTAGACCGTTTTAACACTCAAACAGAATGACGAGCATACATAAATTATGAATAAAAATGAACAGGTGTGCATATATTTAAATAGCTCTCCTTAACCAGTACCAGAAAATACGTACTATTTAAAAACCATTCATTAGTCTGTTCAGTACAGTTATTATAATTTATAATATTGTAAACACTAACGGGGAAGCTTTTATAAAAAAGCAATTCAATGTATTGTTGTTTTACTTAAACAGTAAGTTATTAGGATAAATAAATAATAATGCAAATATAAATATATTAATACTAAATAGACTGCCGCACTTGTATACAGTTTATCGATATTATTGTTTTAAACTACGACATAATTCATAGCTGTAAATCGCGTCGAAAAATCATAACACCCCAATATAAATGGCGTGTGACGCCCAACCGTTCCGAACGTTCCGAACGCCCTTAGAGATTCGGTACCGACTCAAAAAATGATAAACTCCATACCTTATATTGAACGGGAAATAAATCGTATACTTCCTTTAAGTGCCAATAAAAGTTGGAGTAAATCATAAAAGTATCACTCCTCGAGAAATGTCTATAACAAGTGTGTTATTGCGGAATAATTCAGTAGCGACGGAGGGTGCTTTGAAGGATGGCTCCCACTAGATCCAACCGGCGTACTCCGACCTGGAATTCCCGATGCTCTATCAAAGCCTTCAATTATTTATCGGACCCGTGTCTACTTTTCATTTTACTCCTTTCCCCGACAAGGCTTTCAGTGCCGGAAAATAAACATGTCACACTATTGGGAATACGTTTTACATGAATAGTGGTCTTGTGACTATAAACTGTATCGGTTACGGTCCCAACGTTGACAGTGATGTATGGCGGCCGCTCATATTAATTATTAAATTGGGACTAGCACACATGTTATTTGTTGAATAAACAATAACAGGATTGATTTTAGATTCGCACCTGTGAGGATTCTCGTGCCTGCTGATTAACGCACCGTATTCTATGAGCCCCAGTGGGTTAGACGGTGACGCTTTGTTACAAACCGGTAACCGGAAATTAAAGTGATTATGTATGCCGTCCAGACGTCACTGCTGGACCTGATTTACAAGTATGAAGAGATTGTTAGTGCTAATTGCAGCGTGACCTCTGCGGTTACAACCTATTCTTTTATAATTCGTATAGCTGATTATCAATTTCTTATTCTTAAATTTTCAAATGTTTACGTTAAAATTTGAAAAATTAAGAATAAGAAATTGAAACATGTGAAAAAAACTTCAGTGGCTGAAAAATAGAATTGGAAACCAGTACAATTTCATCTATTAATTTTAAATGGAGCTTTATGGATTACAATTTCTCTAAGTTCAAATTTCAAGTTATTATGTTCTACAGTCAACCAATTTATATTGTTGAGTTCTGCACAAATGGTGTGAGATATTCTTCGA
This sequence comes from Apamea crenata, assembly GCA_949629185.1. Lineage (NCBI taxonomy): Eukaryota > Metazoa > Arthropoda > Insecta > Lepidoptera > Noctuidae > Apamea > Apamea crenata. Next base: position 12,884,903 of record OX451351.1, on the reverse strand, counting down.
ATCTGGTTTAGAACCAGTTAAAAAGGGCTGCTTGCGGCCCTTTTTCCCGGGTATCGGACTATTCGCCCGGCTTGCGTGCTATTCAGTAACTTTTATCAGCGGCATAGAACCCTTGGAGCACCAAGACCTGCAAGTCCGCGACACATGATCGTCGTATAACCTGCTATTCTCTCCTTTAACTATTATAGTTATTAGTATCTACTTTCAAGTTTAACAATTTTAATACTAGTTGACCTTTACCAGGACTGTTTTTATCGGAATAACTTAGGTTTATCTTTATAAGATAATATTCATTTGAAAGTTTACGTTTTTTAGTAGTCACGAACCTAAAACCGATTGCAATCGATTCCCTAGTTCGGAAACCAAATGCGTAACAAAGATTTTCCATCCGATGTACCCACTTTAAGTTTTCTCGTAATCACTTTTCATTTAAGCCAAATTATCTGGAACGGAACTATTAAATTGTATTTAACTTTAGCTTATTATATTTTAAATGTCAATGCATTTTTTTTTAATATTATATACGTGTTAAAGTGGTAAATTTTCATTTTTATTTCGCTACATCATTATGTAGCGAAATAAAAAGCTTAAAGCTTAGGCTGAGGCTGAGGCTACATTAGGCCGCGACGCGACCTGCGACACATGAGCGATTAAAACAAATAAATGAATGCTCACGTATATGGCTACACCGTACATCAAATATTACTAGCGATCTTTGATTTCTTTCTGCGATAGGAACAACATTCTGTAATCATGGCATCGGCTACATCAATGTATCAGCGAAATTGAAGCGAATTTATTAAATAATTTCTCACTTGCGCGACTAGTTCAATAGTGCTACTAAATGTAGCCGCATGAATAGCTCTTGCTGATTCGTTGTGTAGCATCTGTACTGTAGCCACGTCATCGCCGAATATACGCCGGATTTTCGCTTATAATGTAGCCATACTATGTTTATCTCGTTTCGCTCTTCCAGTCGCATCGCAAATCGCTGCCTACTGTAGCCTCAGCCTTAAAGTTAAGCTGGAAGTGTGCATTGGATAAATCGTTCATTAACGATACCCATCCAATGCACAGTTCCAGCTTAACATCACCAGTATTTAACTGACGAGCCTCTTAATTTAAAACTTAAATTCACCAAAGCTCCGAAATCAAAAACGTTCAAAATCTAGTCGCAATTTCAGCGATAATTATTGTCAAAAATGTGGGGATTTTAGAGGTATTGTCGACAGATTGAGGCTGTGATCAGATTGTGAATGTTCTTAAAATTACGAGAATTGCCCCCCTGGTCAGGCAGTAGGTACGCTCTTTTCTAAGCCTTCTCAAATTACTTTCACTTTACACACGTATAATACCGGAATGCATACTGCCATTCCTTCATGCAATAATTTTATTTTAGTTACGGTAACTACTAATAAATCAAAAATCTAATTTATTGTTACAGTTTGCTATAAAATACTATCATTACGCACACTAACAGTGGAGGAAACATAAAAATTATATTATCTTTTCACGTGTAAGCTCGATTCGTCGTTTAGTACCTAGTAAATATATTGAATTATGTGGTCATTGTAAAATATATCACATATTATGACAAAAACAATAATAAAAATTGTTCAACGTAATTCTCAATTGTGTTTATTGGCAATTTAAGAAATAGGTGAAGGTATTCATAGCTTTAAAACGCTAAATGTTATGTTATTTAACATTTGCTATGTGTTCTCTTTGTAAAAACGTATTTTTAAAATTATTGACAACTGTAAAGATAAATAAGACCCGTATATTTAATTATATGACAAAAAGAGCTTTAAACGCTGACATCTACTAGTTACATTATCCTGGAATGGCCATCGTCTCGCCTCTAAAAAGCTCATTTTTACTCTTATACGTATGTGTTAGTAGACACGATTGGTGCGTAGGTGCGGCCGCACAATACGGACATCTCTCGAGGTTGCGGCCAGTTATGTGAGGCAAAAAGCGATGATAATGACAGAGAGCATCGGCGCAAAGGGCGCGGGATGAAGCCCCGCCAGAGAACGCGCGTAGAATAACAAATGTTCCACACATAGACGGCGGAATCTTGTAGACTGGCCTTCCTAAAAACGCTTTGGCAAGGATTTGGGATATTTCTAGACCGTCAGTCTGGATTTCCGCTTTTGAAATATTTATAGTTTCTGTCAGTTCACCGATATTAGCGGGCTTCAGTTTTTACCGCGTGTGGCTATAAAAAGATAGCTATCGCTGCAGTAAAAAAAAAACATAAAATATTAGTTAAGTACTAATATAACGTTACGGTTGGAGTATTGTGATCTAAAAATAAATAATTACCATGTGTAATGGAAATAGAAAAGTGAAATATTATTATCCGGTGTATAATTTGTGTTATTAGCAATCATGAAGGGAGGAACTCAGTACATTTGACTGTTTAAGTAGATACTGACAATCGTTTATAAATTTTATTAAAATTGAATCGTAATTCGTAAGCTAATTCAAACTCGACGAGTATCCAAAATATGGTACATCGAATTCAAATTCAAATTCAAATTCAAATTCTTTATTGCTAACTATGTGTACATAAATAAAGTTCTTAACAGAAGATATCAGTTCTTAGAACATAGTGGCCCTGTTAGGGCATTGCAATTTCATCATGCATGTATGCTTATAATTGTAACAGTTAAACATGCATTAAATTGATTTACATTCATTAATTAAAAAGTAAAAAGGTTACAAATATTAAATTTTAGTCGACTTCAGTTTAAGTTCAAGAGCCGAAAATGGTCCATTGGTTAAGTAAAGAAAATACTGTTTCTATTGTTTTAGTTGATTGGTCGAATTTGCAACACCTTATGCTCCAAGACAGGCATCGCCGATGTTGGCGATAAATATGCGAGGTAGAAGTAGGCCGGGGCGGGTCATACTTATAGGATGCATGAGTACGGATGGACCAGGTTCGCCACACATTGGGTGCCTTCAGACGGGTTTCGTCGCGGAGGCAGGTCTAGGAAACGCTGACATGACGATCTGGACTCATTCTTAGCAGATTGGCCGGACAACACAAAATAAGAAGAGATCCAAGAAAGAAAAACTTCTGCATATCAGTATAAAATTTAAATATCTAACTAGAAGCGATCCTCGGTGTTCAGTGTAATAGGTACTAACAGTTTTAATTCAGGTGCGAGATAGAGGGGCGGATCATAATAAAAAAAAGGTTTTCCTACCTAAAAATCCAAGCGACTCCTTAAAGTCTCCCATGTAGACTGCCACACCTCTCTTGCTGCTGCCTTCTCTGGCTAATCTGTCAAAAGTAAGTCCAAGGCATTAAAAATCACAATATTTTTTCCCATCGTGGAAGATCTACCACTACCTAAATCTTTATCATATAAAATCGTAGTGATACTTCTTAGTGGCGCGGTGAAGGAGGGGAGGCCTAAGGCAATAGTAGAAACACGTCGCGAACATCGTTTCAGAGTCACGTAACGTAACGATACCGAATTACTCGGTCGCAAACTGATCTTTGGCGTGCCCAGGGAAATATGCGGTAAGGAAATAAAAAGTACGAGTACCTACATACGTCTAACAAATAAAGTTTTATTGCGTCACGGTACGAAACTGCACTGATCCCCCAGAACTGTGATCATTGGCTATACGAGTGGACAGGCCGGTGGGATAGTTAATAGGGCACTTACATACGTATCCACGAGTCATGTCCCCAATACGATGGCTTATGGTACGAATATTTTTGAAAGGGCTTTAAGAGGATTGATATGGTAGTCGCTTGTAGTAATGGGTTTTAGGATAGATGATCAAAGCGCATTGCATTGATCATGACGTGTTCATTGATTGTTCTCATAGATAGATCTAGACTGGAGATTATTGATAGTTTATTTATTATTATATAATTATTGTGATTTGCAATTTGTAGTTTCTCAGACCAATCACTCTTTGAAAACATACGCAGTTAGGCTTCGTATAATATTTTACACACAAGAAAACCTTGCATAATGTAAGGACCCTTAAAAGGCAAACCTTCTAACAACCGATTTTTCAAATCGCCTCTGAAACGTCATTTAAACGAAACAACATAAAACTAAAGCCTCGTAGCATTATATGTCGAACGGAGTCGAGGGGCGACAGTAACAGAATTTTCACAAACTTTCCGAAACAATATCCCCAACGTTTTCCACCCGAATCTTTCTATAAGCCTCACTCAGCTTTTTAAAATCTTATTCAAACTTTATAAAATAAGTGGTGCTCCCCTCTGAAGGGGTCTCACTGCCGATATTATTGTGTAGCCATCTGTGACGAGACCGGGACGCCATAGAAAAGACATATTTTTAGATTTAACTCGTAAATTACTTCGATCCAATTGCTTTACGCTCGTGTGAGAATTAGGAGAGAAGTTTTATTTGCCAATGCGGTTGTTTATAGCGGCGGAGGGCGCTGGCTTACAGTTATACGTAATCTAAAGTGTATCTGTGTACATTTACTGCATTTTGATTTACAGGTTAGATAACAATTAGGGTTTATTGTTTCCTTAAGTAAATATGAAATTATAAATATATTATGTAGTTGGAAATAACCTTAACTAAATGAATGGTTTACACTGAGTACTATCTAACGATGCAGAAAAGAATGTTAACTATGCGACGTGGAAACACGCTATTGTTCCTTTATAGATGTGTTAAGATGATAATATTATGATAACTATTATAATAACTAGTTAGCTTAGCTTTATATGCCTTGGAAATTAATAAAACAGCGTGCATAATAATCTTTACACATAAAACGAACACTTTTATAATATTTTATAATTCTCACTTTTATAATTTTACGGCTCCTTTCAATTCGAATTATTATAATTATTTACCATAGTATAATCAATTACCTATAAGATTTTATTGAATCAAATAAATCATAAAGTATTTTAATAACTTTACAAAGTCATCATCGCTGAACTATAGGAAAGCTAATCGGCGATAGCCGATACGACAGTGCGTGTCTAATTATAAATCATGTCATCAATCCTAGACCTCTTATTGGCCTAATAGACATTTTTAGCCTCGTCACACTTTATTGACGGAACTCAACACGTAACTAACCAATTTAAAAATTATGTCTCTCTTTATTAACGTGGCAATAAATTAATTTACTTTCATATTATATTATTACGAGGCTGCTATAAAAAGTGTCTGTCACCATAATTTTGGACACAGATTGTTGCACTAATGCGTTAAATTTAAAGGAAGGGGTTGACGACCCCTTTTGCCCGATTTCCATTCGTCACACACACGCCGTCAAATGGAAGTTTAATTTTTTTAAATTGGATTTTTATTGCTATTTGGAATGGAATGAAAAGTGGCAACACTGGCGACTTTGACATCTAGCCGGAGCCTGCACTTGCAGTAAAGAGTAAAAAAGCAATGGTTTGCCATGATTCACATTTTTACAGACTATAAAAGGGAATCGTATTCCACAAAATGACATGTTCATTGTTTATTATACATAGGTATACAGGGCTTAACCATTATCGCAATATTTTATTATCTTTATGGTAATATTGGACAATTAACCCCTTTTTATGTGATGATGGTATAGACATTGGGGGCGTAATCAATCATATTTAAAACAGGAACTTTTTACGCTAACCTGACTTTAAAAACTGTAAGTATAAAATCAATAGCAGCAAAAGTGAATTGGATACCTATATTCGATTCACTTTTTATGACATTTACGTTTTCATCAGACCCGTAAATGATGGGTTTTATAAAAGCTAATTACCCCAAGAATACAGTTCATAGTTATTTAGTGAAGGACTTAATACGGAATAAAATACGGGGAAAACATGACGCATTTTCATTAAAATTCTGACGCCTTTAAAAACACATCGGCTAAAGAGGTAAGTGCTCTTTAATCAACAGTTAACAGCAGGGTGCGGTCCCCTAATAAGCATCTACTAGATTACGCCGGCGTCTTTAAAATTTGCACCGTCGTTGTATAATGGCGTAATTGGCGGTATAGCATGAGGCATTGTCCGACTCTCACATACATAATTCCAAGTACCCCATGCAACGGTTGATCGTTTAATCGGCAACAATTATATATGGAAAGTATGGGCGGTAAATATAGGTTTCCCGTTATGACCATAGTCTGTGGTATATCCAACTTTAACTGAATACAATTACGGACATCGGACATATTCATATCTGCGCAGTTAGTATTAGTTATTTTTGTTCTGTTGAAACGTTTCGGTTATTATTGTGTCGGATCCGTCTCTAAATTAAGCCGAGGTTATTAGGACCTGTCGGCCTTTGAAACGCTACCTCTGCCTTCGCCAAATGCAGCGTGACTTATTTATTTTCGATGCGCCGCCCACCAATTTGTATATTTGCATCTGACCAACTGGATTAGGCTTTTCTTACGTTTGAAAAATACTAAAGTTGTAATTTCGTTCGTTATAAAAAGATCTCTTGTGTAAAATTGAATGCTTCTAGACTCAGCGGTTTAGGCTGTGCGTTGGCCATCATTGAAATTAAGTATTTTAATCCAGTAGATCCGTGAGAGAATAGATCCGTGAGAGAGATAGAATCCGTGTTACCGGTGGCCTTTTTAACCCGATTTTCAATTTTTGAATTTAGTTAAAAGAAATGGTACTTATTCAAAGATCCAAGCGTTAAGTTCAGTATAAAATACCTCATAGTACATGCAATTTTCATATTATTTGGGCTGTAAATAGGAAATTAAACGAAAATGGTTTTTGAAATGGACCCTCATTCTATTTTTTTTTTCATAGAGTGAATTACAAATTATCGTGTTTTGAATCGTTAATTTCTATTTTTTTCGGATATTAATCGTTATTTGATATAATTTAATTTATGGCCAAAATACTTGACACACTTGGCAGTGAATCTAGTCAGATATAAATAAATGTGTATCAATGTGAAACTATAGATAAAAAGAGTCAACATCGTCCTTTAAAAATAATACGAATACCGCCTGCCTTATCAAGAGTAAGTATTTGTTAAGTTTAAGTAAAATTCCTTAAAAATAGTCTGAAGGACCAATTTAAAGACACTCATTATTTACCTTTCCATTTAAAAAACCGATAGATTATCGAAATATTAAACCGCCCTTAGTCAAAGATAATACAAAGTTTACTGAATTGGGTATGTACATTAACTTTAACCGATAACAAGGCCTTGAAGAGCTGCTATCGGAATTTAGAAAAATACATAGAATTAATGGTGATTAAGTATTTGTTTAGGATCAATTTTTATATTGTTACTTAGCAGCAACAAAACGTACTTCAAAGTATGTACAAAACTAAAACAAACACAGCGTTATCATTCGTTTTTTTATATCAATCTCGTCATTTCTTTCATTTTGCCCGCAGTTTAAACAAGAACAGAGGGGAAGTGTAATAAGAGTGCGGTTCATATTGCAGTGTTGGTGAACAATCGGAAAGTTTAGACAGACAGAGGTGGCGGCGTGTACAAACCCCAAGTTAATCGAGACTAAGCTTGCGTACGTAGCTGTGGAAAGTTTTCGAAACGACATGTTACCGACGTCTTATTAGCTGGTAAAGTTATACTAGTGATACTGATTATCATATTCTGTAAAGGCCCTTATTTAGCTACGTATGTCCTACGCAACAAAGAATACAAAATTCGTATCAGTTCGAATAAAATGTTGTTCAAAGGAATTGTTTATGTTACTTTTTATAACATAATACACATATACCTATATATCACTTGTGTATTCCTCGAAGGAGGTGGGAGGGGCCCCTAGGTGCTTTTATATTGGGCTAACCCTAATAATGATATTATAATAGAAAAAACCAAAAAGGGGCCCATTAAGTAAGTAATTTGTGAAATTCCAAACGCTCATGACATAGATCCCTGTAACAGTAATTTATACATGAACAAAACCTGACACAATTGTTCACTACAGAATGTACAATGTGGAACTACCTTACCACGCTTCACGTTAAACTTAATACTTACTTGAAACTTTCACGCGGCGTGATTGCGAATCTGAAAAGTTCCAGTCTGGCTTGTCTCAAACCCCGCATGTGGCGCCTGCAAGAACCCCTAATCGAAAATAGTTTATAAAACCTTAAGCATAAGGTGTATTATGACTTGTAGCTATTACCGCTACTCTGTCAAGCATGAACTATCGGTTCACACTCATGTCTCCCACTTCAGCTCACTGCGGATTAGTTCTTAACTGTAAACGTGTTCTTTGTTCAAGTTTTTGAACTCATGTTGTTACATTTTCAGAGGTATGTCTGTAGGGCTGAAATACACTTTGTACTGAAACTGTAAGTTAGGCGAGTCGATTCACATGCAAAGATTTTTGGCGAATTTTGGCAATGTAAAAAACAAAGATGCTTAGATATTTCCATTGTTGCAGGAACACATTTACGCCATTCTTTGACTTAAGCGTATTTTTTGTTCGGTAAATTGCATTTTTTTTTACATCTTTTAATTCGTATATTAACAAATATAGTGGTATATAATAAGGTTGAGTTGGAATATAGACCAATAGTTGTACATTAGGTATTACATTATTCCTCAGCAAATAATAAAGTACCTATATGATATCGATATTGCTGAGCTATATCTAAGTTACATATTATTTCACTTACACCTTCCGGAATACATTCTCTTAGTAATAGTGAAAATCGTATTATAATCCGTAAAGCGATTTTCATTTATAACATGTACCCTATACTTTAATTTTCTCAGTCTAGGTAAGCTATGTATCTTTTTGAGGTGAGTCGGTAATCCCTGTTTGTATAAAATTGTAGGTACCTACATACCTACAAATTTTGACACGAACAAAATATAAAATTAATGGGGCAATATATTATATTATCCCCATAATATTTATTGGGATACCTACCTTAGTATCTCCATAAATATTATAAATCTCGAATTCATTTACATTAGGAGGTTTAAATTTGAAGTACTACTAGCTTTTGAGAAAACAATACACATTTACTGAAAATGATAATAAACGAGAAATTAGGTTATATACGTTTAGTGTTGCTACAAACTCTACATTAAATCATAAACAGTTTGGTCAGTTACATTATTTAATTAATTTGGTTAGTGGCCGTTTTAATATTTACAGTTGGAAATTTTAATATCACAAACAATTTGCATTTGCGCAAACTGCTAGAGCTTTTAATAAAACCGTGGAACAAACAGCTCCGCTATGGTATGAACTCTTGCAAATTGCTTTAAGCTGCAGGGCGGCGGCGTTTAACAAGAACCTGCGCGACCGAAGTTCCGCCGAGTTCCGTTTTAAGGCCAAGATGCACCGATCATCAACAAAGAGATTTGAGAAATAAAACAGAAGTATCCTCCTAAACACATTGAACCAAGACAAGTTTAACACCAGTTCAAGTAACATGTGTTCTGTTTAGGGCTGTTTTTTCAATCGACCTGATAATGTTTTTTCGTCGAATAAAATTGACGTCTGACAGATTTTGGAAAATTTAAAACTATTCCTCGGATAAAATTATCTGGCGGTGGAAAAATCAGTCCTTAGTAGATTATGGATTAATCGCAAAAAGAAATATTTTTATGGTAATTTTCTCCTTCTGGCTTGTGTTTTTGGTTAGACACATAGAAAGAAAGAAAAGAAGAAAGAAAATACATTTATTTAACACAGACTAAAAGACACGCAATACACCAGATACATACATCAGATAGCAATTTAATAAATTAACAATAGTTAATTTGGCCCAGTATCTGTGTTTGTGCCAAGATTACAGACAGACTTCGTATTTGGTGTAACTACGCGTTTTGGTGCGTAAGTCAACACAATCCATACGAAGACTTAATACTAGAGCGCAACTTTTTAGATCAGGTTTTGAAATAATAATGATTCTCATGTACACACTAGTGATCACAGAAATATTTAATCAATACTTCTAGGAAAGACAAAACCAATCATTCGAGACTAGCAAGCACCTAGAATGATCAAAAGCTTAGCCTTTATTTTTATCATCGCCACAATAAAACGGTCTTCAGTTTTAAGGTTTTCCATATCAGTCATTTTGGTCATTTACACCAGAATTCTAGTTATGAAAACGACGACCTAGTTTCAATAGAAAATAAAGTAATGTACTTATTACGAGTATGACCTGATTTAATAAACATTGTTGAACCAAATACCTACCTACATTTCTAACATTGGAACCACCGCGGGCCAAAATAATTAGTGACTAACGAATCTCATTGAAAATAATTTGGTACATGCACAATGCACATACAAAGATTTTCGGCCGGCCGGCGTTGTAACAAGCGCGTTTCGTTCTATTGTTAACTCAAGTACCGGTAACAGACACTTGAAAACGTCCAATTAGCAAGGGCTGAGCCTTAAGCACGAGCTCGAGGCCGATGAGAGCTTGCGAACAAAACTATGTGGTGGCGCGGAATAGCGAAGCAAGCAATGCAGCCGCCCCCCTCCCCGCGCCCCCCACAGCCACCGCCGGCCCCCCCAGGTACACACAGAGGTGAACAGCAATCTCGTCCGTACAATACTCTGTAGATAGTTCACAACACAATAGTTTCTGCGAGTCTCGCCAACTCGCGCCGCTTGTAGGTGAGCGGTTACGTTCGAACGTGAGAATTAACTTTTTATTTATTAAATGGCTTGCGACTTGCGTTTTTGTCGACAAAACATGTTTTCATGCTTATATTTAAGGAAGACAGAAGCTGTAATTCGTTGGATATTCATCCGTTGCGGGTACTCGATTCTGACTTTGTTATTTTTAGCATTAAGCCATCCTTTGAGAACAGAAACAAGGTTTTAAAATTTTACAACCACTTTATTTTTTTAAATCTGTTTTATTGATCAGGACCCGCGAGTAATGACAGAGCCTAGATGACGGTATTGACGTTTATTAAATGGTAATATGTATTTGATTGTTGTTAGACCAGGCTACCTAAAACCGAAATTGGTTTATCCATAAGCCATTCATCTGCTACATAAGGAATCACTCCATCAGATCAAACCTTTCAAAATAACTGCTTATACGTAGATGCGGATTTACTATTGAAATAATGCGTTGACTGACACGCCTTACTTGCCAAGCTGTAAGGAATTCAATAATACATTCAGTTCTACAGCATGTAGGTACCTATACAGATGCAGAAATTAAAGTTACCTATTTTATTATAAGTAAGTTTCCATGTGTTACAAGTTAATTTAACTTCCATGTTATCAGCTGGTCGTCATAACCTTGTTGGTTATCAGTACGATGTATGTACCTATCGCTTTGCAGGTGAGGCAGATCTTTATTGAATGGATGTCGTAAATTTCCCCTTTAAAATAAAGTTACAGTAATGTACACAGGATTTTGTAATATTATCTTGATTTAAAAGTGTCCTTGGAGTTTCTTGTCCGTTCTTCTCCACCGAGATCTACGTTTTGGAATGAGAACTATTTAGCTTCAACTTAGCTCTTTCGCTATTTAGCTAAATATACATTTTTTTTGCTTCTGACCGACTCTTTGACAATGTAATTCAAAAGAGCCTTATAAAATGGTTTAATTGCATTAATTGCTTTGAGTTTGAAACTATTTTTGACACTACAATAACTTCAGACCATGACCAAGATTCTTGTTTCGAGGATTCAAGGTACCTACATTACTCTTAAGTATAGTTTTCAAGTAAGGTGTTTCAAATTTTCATCATCACCTAGCAAACTACTTACAGTACGTCACCCATATTATTGAAAAGCTGGTCGGTAACGCTTAAAAACAATCTGCCGTGGATTGTAGGTGTGAGATTAAAAAAATATTGTAATAGTACCTTATTAGTATGCAAGTATCGCTCGAAGTCCTCAGCGTTTACCTTCTACGCGTTGCAGCCATATTTATATCAACACTTTGCTGCTAAGTACTTGTGACGACAAATACATTCTATCAAACAATCTTAAGTGTTCCAAACGACTCACTGCCCTTTGACCACTCTCACTTAGGTTTATACTGATTCCCACAGGAACAAACCTTTTTGGGTTTAGTTTTGGTCATTTGTTCTCCCGTTCCAAAAGGAAAAATCCAAAAAAAAAATGTTCAGAGCATTTACCAACGTATATTATATGCAAAACACGACATTGCATACTAGATATGAAATTTATTATTTAAACAGAAAACTAAAAATTATATGGAACAATATATAAGTTCGTCAATAGTAACCACGTTCTCTTCTATGAGTATTTAATCTTTAAAGATTCACACTGACACCTGACACTGTGATTTACCATGCTATTTTTAGCGAATTGTTTTAGAAACTGATAAAAACCCGATGTTCTGTAATGTACTACAATTCTTGCAAATAAATTTCATTTCAACCAAAGATACTGAACCCTAAAACGTACCATTCATAACAAAAGCGCTGTTTAGAATGCTGATAGTGGATTCGAAGATTCATTCCATTATAATCAGTGCTACTTAAATCTATCTCTTGTGTTCCTGGTGCTTCGTTAGTATGTGATCCGATCACAGTTTGTTGTAAAGATTATGTCTTAAAGAAACTCCCATCCGGTCTTTGGGTTAGACTGCTATACGTGAGATTAAGAAATATCTCGTCAATTTAATTTTGTTTCACTAAGTTTGAAATATCGTTTCATATAAATAAACATGCACTTTTAATGCAGTTTAAATTATACCTATACAAATTAATTCAACTATTAATTTTATATCTATTTATTTTTAGTTTAATAATTATTATTAGGGAAAACAAAGAGTTGTACCTATATTTAAAAAAAAACAGTAATAATAATAAATTCATTTATTTCACATAATTTACACTCATTGCCAAACCAAATATCAGAAATCAAATACAATAAAGTAAAGCAAAACAAATAAAATAAATTGTTATAATGTCTTTACATGAACTTAACAATTATACGTTAGTTTAATATTAATGTATTAAGGACATAAAACTTCTGGAATAAATTCTATAAATGATCGTGAAAACCACATCAAAATCCGTAGCGGAATTAAGAAAAAAAGCGGGTGACAAAGGCAGACACGAAAAGCGACTTTATTTTATACTATTTATAGATGATTGGTGAATGAGCTCGACTAGGCTATGACTGGATTTAAAAAAGTCAGAATGACATTAATACTCTAGCAAAATCAAAGCCCGAGGATGTGAATAAACCAAGGCGGTATAAAATCACCATTCATTCGGCTCTCTGAATTCAGCAATAGGTTATTTCGAGTCCAATGGCTTGTCCGTTCATTTTATGGGAACACTAAACGCGATTGAAATCTCCTGGAGTACGTTGTTTAACGCAATAGAAGGTACTAGTGTCACCGTGAATAGTAAAATAAAATATTTTAGTATTGCATTTTAAGGAAACGGCAATCTTAATAAACATCTACTATTATGGACAGTCAGCACCATGCAATTAAGTAGGTCCTGCATACCTATATGGTTAATAAAATATCATTTCTTATTATTGTATTAATAATTAAAAATTATGTGATGTGATTTTATTAAAAACATATTTTTTAAATGAAAATGAATTCGAGAAAATTCAGTCAATTGTCAGAGCAAGTTTGGCACATATCTTGTGACGTGTCTTTGACTAATAACGCCGTGTATGTTCCATGTATAGTGGTCAACATCGGTCCTCCAATGTCGGACATGTCGCTCCTATCTGTTTCGATGCATTTGTCGTTTAAACACCGACCTGTAATAAATCAGCCACCATTTCAAATATCACTAAATGAACTAACTCGCAACAAGAGCCCCACAAAATAAAGCTGTAAATGTATGACGTTAAGAACTTGTTTCGATTGGTGTGATACCGTGACTTGTGGTACAATCCTGAGAGCTAATTTAAGCCTATCTCAAGTCCACTACGGACACTCTTCATTCAATACTTTAAATGAGATTCTTATCGCACGCCCTTAAATAGATTAGTAGATTAATGATGTCTGTAATAATTAATAATGGATCGTGAATTTTACAACAACAATAAAAGCGGTTCGGTCGCCGTCGTAAACACTGGCTTGCAGTTTGTTGTTTTGAATCCTTTAGCTTTACGATCCGTCAATGCGTTCCATATATTTACCTCGTCTTAATTACTGTGGAGTTATCCTCTCCGTTTTATTGCACTTCATTTTTAGTATAATCAAAGTCCTGTTTAGTGGTACCACGATTACCTTTATGTTTGCCTTGCAATATACGGTTTTAGAGTGCTATTAATGTAATCAAATTAAGTCGATATCGCGAAGTGACAGTTGTATTTAAAACTAATTAACGTAATTATATAATATATTTTAAGATGAATTAACTGAGGGGCTCCTGGCTAAGTAATATCAACCGCTCGGGTCGATTGATCAGGTTAAGCTACGCTTGCCGCGGTCGGTCCCTAGATGGGTGAGCATCTTTACATGCAAAGACCCCTCCGTGCCTCGGAAAGCACGTTAACCCTTTGGTTGCGGCTATCATTCTTGGATCTTTGACAATCGTTACGGGTCGTCAGAAGCCCGAAAGTCTGACAACCAGCCAAAGGTTATCGTGTTACCTAGGAACTGGGTTATGGAGGTCAGATACGCGGTCGCTCCTTGTAAAATATTGGTATTCAGTTGCATCCGGTTAGACTGAAAGACGAACCGAACATTGTTGGGAGGCAGATTGATTGATTTGATGATGAAATAACTAGTGTTCAATGTAATCGCTAAGTCTGATATATTTATCTACACTTGTTTGGCGGAGCCAATTAGTGCACTATTTACGCATAGGTATTGTGGCAAGCGCTGAGCTACCTAAAAGCTATGGCACTTATAATAGTGAAGCTCGTACACCATAATACCCATTGTATTATCTTTAATGGACCCCTAAACAATAAAGAAAAGGTAATGTTTGCATCCATTTATCTCTTTATCGCCGTAACTGAAATCCATACAAGAATCATTGAGATTGATCTAATCAAATAAGTCAGTAAAAAATAACGAACAACATCGAGCGCCGGCTGGTCAACGCAAGTTTAAAAAGTTAAGCCCTTTTTCAAAAAAGGGGAAAAAAACAAGAAGAGCCCCTAATTGATGCGTCGTCTTTGTTTAGTTTAATTCTAACATGCTTTTCCCATTAAAGTGGTCAGGAATCGGGCCTGTGTAAAAGATAACGCGGACTCTTTTACTCCTTACACGTTATAATATTATGAGGTCGGGGTAGACCCTCCACACTTTTAACCCTAGTTTAACTCTCGTTTTGGTAATGTTCGCTGCTCACTCGCCGCACAAGAGGACAAATAAGTGAATCACGCGGTGCGCTGCGTATTCGCGTTTTTACATTGTCACAGTGTCCCCGGGGCGTTGGCGTCGCATATTGAGAATCGATATGTTTGCGCTAAGTGCTTAAGTGCTTTGAGGGGATTGCGTTTCGCTGATGAATAAGCAATGCAGGCTATTTAACATTTGGCGAGTTTCTCAGTTCGATGCAAGATTCTTAAACTTACTGTTTTATTGTAGATCAATTGAAATATTTTGGTTTATTTTTTTACTTAGTCATATTTTCGTAATACTGAACTAGTTAAATTGTTACAAAACTTTTAAATAGGTGTGTTCTATGAAGACTGTAGCAATGTCTATGCAAATATGACCAATTTAACTGTGTATTTTTGTGGAGTCAAACAAAAACTTGATCCATGTGTAGTCTGTATCTAAACGTAGATTAAGCTGCGGTTAAGCGCTTCTGTGCACTCGGGCCTCCTCGGTCGTGAAGACAACTCGGCACCTTTTGTGAGTTTTATGGATTATCTTGGTTTACGTGTATTAACATGCGGAGCTGTGTCCGGTCGCACGTCTCGCCTCCACACCCACTCGCCGCCTTATCACACACTACGGTCAATGCTCGATAATTTTATTACAGAAGTTTTGTCGAATTACTTGAGCCTTCAAATTAAATTAAACGATACTTGTCTCTCGTTGATATGAAGCATTAATTTATTTTAGGACCTCGTTTTATATTGTCGCGTCGTCACCGATAGAAATGGGCTGACGTTTTCACCGATCTTCTGAATTAGAATTTCCTTCAATGTGCGGCGGGCTGTATCAAAAATACTTAAGTACATAAAGTGGGGGACTCGATTCGACTGAACATTGAGACAAACAGGCGTTCCCAAAGCTCCCCTGCGTTTCAGGAATGACACTGTAAACAAAAGTATCATATAAGTTTATTAATTACACGGCCCCTCCGGCACGAGCCTCCATGAATATTAATTACTGGATACCGAAAAGCTTTAGAACGCTCAAGGAGGGAAAGTTTTACAAAGAGCTTTTATTATTTAAGAAGTAACGTCGATGCGGTGAAACGAATTATGCTCACTAGACGGTGTTTTAGGAAAATGTACGCTTTGGCGTTGAGAACAGGGTCGTGTTCATGGCGGAGTTGGCACCATTTATCATAACTCGATAAGAAAGTGACGGAAGAAAGTCAATAGAGTAGGTGCTTGAGGGTAGGCTTTACACAGCGCTGGCGCTCGCTCGCCCCGCCTTAATGAACAAATAACTGCCGACTGTGTGCGTCGGGACCATTCAAATTATTCTCTGTTTTCATAAAAGTAAAGTGTTATTACGCGATTTTTTTAAGTCGACGATCGATTAAACTACGCTCTTAGGAGTGAACAATGAAGGTTATAAGGCAATTTATATGACACATGTTACATTAGCTTTTTGCAACTCTGTAGGTATACGTACATACCATGAAATTAAAACGGCAGGTTAAATAACATATTATTTTTATTACAGAAAATATTTACATAAGAATAATAGATATTATGTAGTAATTAATATGTTGTACTTCTATTTGTGTTCAAATATTAATTATTATTTTTTGCCTTGTCTGGGCATTAGACTTGCTGGTTGGTTCTAGAACAAATGTAATGTAACTGCATACTTAAATATAAAAATTCAATGGTGTTGGTTAAGGTAAATTTTACGAGCCGTGTGATTTCCCATCGGCAAAACTTATACAAACTTCTATTTCCTATTTACCCCTTAAAGGGTGTAAATTTTCAAAAATCCTACCGTATTGGACAGTTTCGCTATACAAGGTACTCTTGTGCAACATTTCATGCTTCTAGACCCAGCTGTTTAGCATGTACGTGGTCTGTCAATGAATGAATGAATTTAAGATTTTCATTAAGTAGATTTTTTGACATCGCGGCAGGCCCAGACAGAGATGGTGGGATGAGCTGGACTCATTTAATAAAGATTGGTCTTTGGCAGCTCTGGACAGAGAGACATCTCTCTCTGTCATCTCTCTCCATCGAGTGAGAGTAGGGACGCTTTTGCCCAGCTGTGACATTAATGGGTAATAATAATAATAAGATGTTTCGCGAAATATTATATACGGTATAAAAAATACTCAATGTGGAATTCTAAGAATAGGATTCGGCCACCACCGCTAGACAAAAGACGACAACCTCCCGCTTGCTTATAATAATAAAAGTCCTCCAGTCCGTATCTCGGCCATGGCGGTCAATCTCAATGGACTAGCCAGCTAGCTAGCTAGCGGGAGATATTACAGTGCACAAGTGTGTGCACGGAACTAGTGCACTCTCTCTTCTCTCACTCTCATAGTCCGATGGGACGTTTTGCAATCTGACACGACCGGAGACAGATCAAGCGCAGGACCAACGGCTTAACGTGTTTTCGGGGGCATCACAACGCTGTTACAGAGAAATTCTTAATGGAAAAACCCAATAATACTTTGCCCAACCTAGAAATCGACCCCAGGACCCCAGGCTCAGCAGTCGCACTTGCAACCACGAAAGCAACTGGGCAGTTTAAAATTTTGCTTATAAAGTTATAACAACATACCTACCTACTGTGATCACCCATCCGTCCTAATTGTGGCAGTAAGTACTACCTACCATCAACATTATCGAGACAGAGCCTTTTAGCAGTCATTAGGACGCGCCCACAACAGTAAATTTTTAAGAGCTGTAACTACATAATAAAAAGTCACTTATCCAATTTATTCTCTGATTATAAGTTAGCCCATTTAAATTAATTCCTATGTTCATATATTTTGTAACACAGAGATCATTAATATTAAGTTGTTATTGGTAACTGCAGTACGACTCGAGTCCGTAGAGAGGTTAGCATCCTGTTGTTGTCTATCACATACAAGCACCGAAATATTCGCTTGCAGCTTCTATCATGGACCAATAAAATAAAGTACATATGTACTTGTAATAACTGATAAGGCTACTTAGATGATCTGTTTTACATTCCAGTTCGCCTGACCTCACGGGGATCGGTACCGTGTGTGGATGTTACGACCTCAAGGCCTTCGAGTAGCCACAGGTGGAGATTCCTACTAGTCTTAGTCACATTCACGACACCCAGGGCGAGAGGAGAGTGGAATAAGAGGTGAAAAGAAAGGACATAGATAGGAGCAATGGTGACCCAGTGGTATCGGCTGCGACCTACTGGTTGTAGGTCGTACGCGTTATTTTATGTACAGTCGCCAAAGGAGATAAGTAACCGATGGATGTTTTCAAATGAAATTTAGTTGGGTAAATGAACTTTTTGTTTTCTAATAATTAAATAAAATTTTATCCGATAACATCAATCCCTTTCTTACTAAACTTCAACTATATCCGACGACCCTGGTTACTTATCTCCTTTGTTGACCGTACATTATATCATCACCACTGCTCTCAAAACGGTGAAGAAAAACATCGTGAGGAAACCGGCATGTCCTAGAACCAAAAATTCGAAGACATGTGACATCTACCAGCCCGCACTGGGCCCGCGTGGTGGATTACGGCCCACTTCCTCTCACCGAGAGGAGATCTGTGTTTCAACCTTGGGAACTTTATAAGATGATTATGTATGATAGGTATTCGTACTTGCTTAATACAGGGTGGCAGGGACGTCGACGCGAAAAACTGTAACCATGGATTCAGCACATGAGTTTAGACCCCATAGCGTCAAAATTTGTCGTCGGTTATAAAAAAAAAAAATGGTCTGTTTCATAGAAAAGTGCAATAACTACGCGGTCAAAATGTACTGAACAGAATTTTTTTTTTAAACGACGAAAATATTCGACGCTATGGGGTCTAAACTCGTGTGCTGAATTCATAGTTACAGTTTGCGCGTCGATGTCCCTTCCACCCTGTATATGACTACTGTTAACAAGACTAGTGTTGCAGTACCTAGATAATTTAAGCGTTGCAACACGGAATTACATTTATCTAGCTTGAATAGATGTAAGCTTTATCAGCATCCGACCTTTCCACCATAGTGTTTGAGCCAACCATTAAAATTTCATTTAAAACATTGATTGTTTCGTTTTACCCCTATCTTGGATGGAACAACGTCATTATAACAGAGAAAAATAGAACCGTTATTATAATGAAAAAAAATACGCCTGAAGCGGTTTGTGAAAACATTCTATAACTACAAGAGACACTTGAACGTAGCCTGGGGTTTTATTATGAGTTTAGACAGTCGACCTCTGGGCAATAACTGCACCCATTAAATTTTGCCTTTGATATCAACCAGAAACATTACATTCTGTGAACTGGTGTTCCCCTTTTGTTTAGTTGATCCTTTTGAAATAAACTTTTAGAATGTAAACTTGAAATGTAGTAGCTTTTTTATGTTGATAATTATGTTCCATTTTTAGACACTAATAGACGCAAATAATATTTTATTTTGTTTATAATTTTTATCATAGAATGGAAATGTAATAACTATTTATGAACGAAATAGGTACTCAGAGCACTTCTGACTAGTTCGATGCGCATCTACCAGCCGCAGTTTCAACGTATGAGTATGTGCACAAAGTCCAGCGCACATCATGACAACAACCCGGAACTCTGTTATAAGAGGCGAAATTTAAATGGCTTGTCATTAAACACTGTTACTAAACAATCTAATACACTGCGAGAGCAAACATGGCGAAAGCAAGGGACGGCGTGTAACATAACGTGGCTCGGTCGGGTCGGGGCTCGGGGCCAAGGAGTTATTATTTAAAGTAATTATTTAATTAACACCGTGTCACTGAGTCTTACCCTCTTAAGCGAGTTTAGGGCTACAAGGAATTAAGTACGGAGCTAATGTTAACACGGCATACGTCGTGGTTATTGTTACCGACGCCCGGCGCGGCGGCCCCCCGCGGCGGTATTTATGGCCGCAGTACCCAAGTTTTGGCGCACACACACCCGAACTATGACTGTTAACATTGTTACTCTTACCCCTCGCTTTTAACGTCATTAGTTGTACGAGATTTCGTACGTACTCGTAATGTGTATTTGTTTTCATAACTCACTGCTCTATAGTGTTTTCAGTTTGCCCTTTATTCGTTGCCGTTTAATCGCTGTGGGAAACTAATGTTTTGACTTTGCAGTTTTTTTTAATTTATTGACATAATACACTTTTATGACGTAAGCAGATGCTTACTAGAGAAAGCTTTATATTTAGTTACGGACTTATTACACACAATTTACATTATGACGCTCGTTTCAACAGTGAGTAGAGCGCGTTCATTGTACGTTAAATAGCGTGCCATAACAATTGAAGATATAAACTGATAGACAAAAGATTCATAATGTTTTTTGTTTGCTCATTAACAGTAGCTAAATGCTGTCTAAACTCTCTTTCGAGCAGTAAAAAGAAATTCATCACATTTTATATGACCGTTTTATTCAGACGGCGAGCGTCAAAGAGCACTAAAGCTGTGCGACTTTAAATTCATAACTTTTAATTAACTGGAATGCTAACACAATTACAGGCTTTATAGTCGTATCAAATTTTCCGAAACGGACCGTTCACCGTCGTAAAATGTGAGAATGATTACAAATTTTAAAACAAAGCATTGTAACGTGGAATTTAGTGCTGCGAGCAGCTGGCGTCGCGCTTAAGGGAAGCTTTAGGGCTCGTTCCGAGCTGGGAATGGGTCGTTGCATTGCCTCAGTTTGCTCGAGTCGGTGTTAATTTGTCGCTACAAAAGGAACAGATGTTACGTACGGCGTCTCCGCGCCGCTACAGTCACCGCTGCCGCGCCGTACCGCGCCGCCGCACCACCGCCGCGCGGTCCTGCCTGCTGCACCTCATCACGCTCTACCCAAAACAACTCCCTTTACTCCTAAGAAACATGAAAAACGTAATTTACATCCTTCATTTCAAAATAACTATATACTGCATCGTTATTAAGGAGACCAGGCGACTCGTAGCACAGGTTTTACTTAGTAGGTATGGGCTTCTGCCTTCCATCTTCAAACGTTTACGAAATATAAACTGTGTACATTTTAAAACTTGTGGGAGAAAATAAACACTTAAATGTGTTTATTTATTATTTTAATCAACTCGCCTGATGCAGAATATAATTACCACCTCTAATTCCTTATAAGTCCTTATAATTACCAGCTACCTTTTTAAGACTATTGCAACCATGAATTTAGCGGCCAAAGCCAGCAGAATCGCACTCTGGTCAGTGAAAGGTCCAGAATTCGAACCCCAGTTATTGAGTATATTTAGCATAGGTACAGCAGCAGCAGATTGAGAGGTTAAGTAATAACAGCCGCACGGATCGATCGATCAGGTTAAACTACCCTTGCCGGGGTTGGTCCGTGGATGGGTGACAATCATTACATACCTAGATCCCTCCGTGCCTCGGAAAACACGTTTAGCCGTATCTAGGCCCCAGTTGTCATTCGTAGGGTCATCAGAAGCCCGAAAATCTGACAACCAGTTTTACCAAATAATCCAACTTTATTTTTAATCAGAAAGGTTTTTTTTGTCATTAACTTTATGACGTCTACGTCATCTGTCTACGTCATCTGAGTGCATATGACCGAACTGACATATAACGGAAGTTGGTTGACAAATTGTTTCCATTTGGAACAACTAGATGACGCCGTTAACTTTTTAGCTGCCAAAAGAGTTATTAATTAATGTCAAAATTATGCGAATTTATAGTACAGGAAACAAATTATTCGTAAAAATACCTAACGTTCACAATTCCCAGAGCCAACTACATAGAGGCATTCTACAAACATATGGCCGCAGAGACAGCACAAGCGATTCAAGGGTCTTTCATGCGTTGGCTGCTTTTTATCGCAGTTTGAAAGTTAAGCTGATGAATAAGAAGGAAGAGAACCCCATTCATGTCCCGACCAAAAAAAAAACCTTTCTGATTAAAATAAGGTTGGATTTGTTATAAAAGAAGGTCGTTCGTGATAAAATTATAATGTAGCATTTGCCAATGCTACAACTGGTATTCAGCTGCATCCGGTTAGACTGAAAGCCGGCCCCAACATAGTTGGGAACAGGCTAGGCAGATAATGACAGTAGATTGAGTCACTAATCAAGAATTGTTACTATGGCCTCTACCAAGGCCAATAATAATAAAATGGTGAAACATGACAGTTTTGGTGGTTCAGAACTCTCAGTGCGCGACCCCGACTCGCACTGAGCGGATTATTGAGAACTAAACCATATCTTGATAAAATGTTCGTCTTGAGCTACGTCCCGACTTGTTACAAACACGCAAACAGCTCTCCCAACAAAGTGAACAAATCCCAGTCAACATCATGATGTTGATTGGGATTTTAGCATTTCGCTCAGCGAACCTCCAACCTAGTCCAAACAAAAAGGCGACGCGGCGACGCCGGTGGTTCCACTCAGATGATACTTATAATAAAGTGCTTATTGCCGTGTCGTCATGTCATAGGCAGCGTTAACAGTGGCCAAATATAACGTACGACGTGTGACGTACGTGTGTACTAAGGGCTGATTTTTCAATCATCTGATAACTATATTCGAGGAATAATCTTGAAATTTTAACAGTTATTTCATACAAAAACTGTCAAACGTCAATTTTATTCCTCGAATAAAAGTTATCTGGCGATGGAAATATGAGGACTTACACCCATATTCTAAGAAGTAACTTCAAAAGTTCCTCCACCTCCACTCATTCGAGGTTACCTTAAGGACTACCTCAAGGAATCCTCGGAATCGGTATTCTTAGTTAAAACTCGGTCTTGTCATGAGGTAATCTTAAGGATCCTCCAGTGAGGTTGAGCCGAGGTCGAGTCGAGGTAAAACGTCATTGAATCATAGATCACTTTGTTTTTTTTTGTCTATGGTCACTCAAAAATTGTCAGATTGCGGTTTTTTATCTGTGTGATCGCGTCGGTCCTGTCATCCTGTGTTGGTAGTACAATCTAGGCACGATAGAACTTTTGTTTCAGTTCTGTCTACTGATGTAGGGAATTTAATAAATTGTCTTATTTTAAGAGCAATGGTCTTTGATGTTTTAGCCACAATTTTAGATGTTACGGATAAGCGATAGCGATGCGGACGAATTTTTTGATGCCCTATGATTATTTTGCTTATTTCTTCCCATGTACATATCTTTATTTTAATGTTAGCATAAATAAATCTACAATTGTTATTTAAGTAATTGTTACGGATTGACTTACCTAATTTGTGCAAATCTCCACATACAATATGTAAAGTAAATAAATATGCTACATAAATAATAATTATTAAAACATAACGAAATAATGGTTTAGGGTGTACTACGCCAAATCGAATGCCAAATAATCGAATATCAATTATTGATCGACCACGTTTATAGACAAGGCAAACAGCAAGATTTTACTTACTTGAAAATTTCCAGTTGCATAAAATCTTAACGCAATTAACAACTGAATTATTCGCCTCTGTTACTGGGTATAGCTCAGAAGGCCAATTCTCGAAATTTAAAACATTCAAAATCTAGTCGCAGTCTCATCTCGACGACAAACAAATGTCAAAAACTTGTCAAAATGTAGGGAAATTAGAGGAATTTTTGAAAGATTGAGACTGAGATCAGACTGTGAACGTTCTTAAAATTACGGGAATTGCCCCTCTGTTATTGAACACAAGCGGTAACATCATATTTAACACTGTTTCTTTCCTAAAACGATAGCGTCTTTGGAATTATTCATTGTCATAAAATTCTATGGGATTTTCTGCATCCCGCAAATAACGGCGTGCAGGGTAATCGCAAGGATTAACATACAGATAATTCAGAAACTGTTGGAAATCCATTGAAAGAACTATTCAAATAAATTAATCAGTTCTGTTTACAAGTGTGAGCGAAAACGACGTAAAGAATGGCGTAGATCTTCCTTGAGTGTTCCTTAAGGTACGTCGCGATGTACCTTGAGTTTGACAGTTGTTTCCTCACCTTGACTGAGGAAAAATTTCGAGGGACGCCAAGTGGAGGTGATTTTTTATAACTGTGAATACCAATTTCTTTGAATGAGGTTGAGTGGAGTCGAGGAAGTTTCGAGGAAACGTCTTGGAATATGGGTGTTAGTCTTCTAAGACACAGATAAGTCATTTAAATTGGAAAACTCAGATAGATAGAGAAAAGAAAGATCTTTAAACCTATCTGATCAGTTTCAACTAAACCGAATATCCATCAGGTAAGATCACCAAGATATTAAACTTAATTTAACTATCCACCAGATAAAATCATCCGTCAGACACGATAATATTAAAATTGTTTTGATTATCGGCTAGATAGAATAAGCTTACACATAAAAATCAACGTATCGATCGTATTTTTATCGACATATAAATAAACTATTAACATTTGATAACTGTTATCGTAAGTTATGCGTCCTAAAATGGATTACTTGGAATACTAAAAACAGGGGTTTTTAGTTTTTCGCAAATATCTCAAGACTAGGTAAAAAATAATAAAACTTTCATTTCTCTCTTGTATCTTAGAGATATTTGTTGAAAAACCCAAAAAGAGGATTCTAAGTTCCAATAAAAGTTTAGGCTCACACCAGCGAATGTTCTAAACACACACTGACGCATCATACAAGGAGTTCACAGAAAGCCTTTGAAGGAACCGACAGCTGGTGGATTGGCTGAAACATGGTGATTTGAGGTTCATCGGAACAAATTTTGCAACTAGGTTGCAGAGTATACGTTGAGCGTCGACTTGGTAAACAGTATGTTTCGCAGAATGTGATTTTCTATGAGAGTTTGGAATGAATAGCTGTGTGACACCACATTTCACTACTTGTATTGTTAGAAGTTTTGTTGGCGAAAATGTTAAAAGAGGGGACGCAGCTTAAGAGATTACGAGTATTATGCAAAACCAATATGAAGTATCTTAATGCAAACCATAGTATAGCAGTTAGAACGGGAACAACATTTTACTTTACACATTTGCTAATGATGTCAAATTCATTTAGTGGTAACAACGTTTGCGCTTAGGCACAAAATTGATGAGCTACTCTTCCATAAACACTTGCCTAAGGGCCGGTTGTCTCAAAGGGTTGGTTAACGTTACATACGTACGTCAAATATTAACGAGTACGTAATCGTAATTAAGTGACGTAAGTCGAGGCTGTAATTCTGTAATTAAAATTTGAAACAACGTTTTTCTTGGTTTCACGATAGTTAGCGCCATTTTCAACGTTTACGCGTGCGTCAAGTGGACGTGGAACAACCCGCCCTAGTAGGTATAATAAAATTATTTGAGTAAAGTGTCAACGGATAAGTAAAACATAATTTAGTAGGTGAAGAAGTCAGTAGATTAAATTAAAATACTTCTTACCTATAGGATTAGCTTATTCATCATCATCATCTGCCGAGCCTTTTTCCAACTATGTTGGGGTCGGCTTCCAGTCTAACCGGATGCAGCTGAATAGGTACCATAGAGTGACTGCCCATTTGGCTTCCACAAACCAGTTACTAAGTAAGACTAGTTATAAGACTTTCGCGCTTAGGCAGAGGAGGGATAGGCAGATCTGATGTACATTTATATTTCAACAGATCTTTTTGTTTCAGTCCCATGTAATTAGCTACGAGCATATAGCAAAAACCCAATAACACTTTGCCAGACAAGGGGGTTGACCACCACCTCTTACAGCAGTATTATTATAACCTTACTTCCGTGTGTGAAAGAGATGGAGCTATACATTCCGTATAGCTCCATCCTTTTCCCACACGAAGTAAGATTAAAATAATACTGCTTTAAGAGGTGGTGGTCACCCCCCAGGGTATCGAACCCCACGCCCAGCAATCACAAGGCTTGCGACCACTAAAACACTTCTCTACTTCCCTCCATGTTACGAGATTAAAAAAAGTACTACCTATGCGTTGCATAGGTAGTACTTTTAAGCAAGCAAGCATTTACTTCGGCAGAATATAACTTTCATCTTTTCTAAAAATGTTTGTTTAGAAGCTATAGAGCGTATTTGCGACATCTAAACCACCAAACTTCCACACGCCCGTTGCGCTCGTCATACGCACCGCTACGCCCGTGCTACGCGTGACTTAGGTATTAGCCGCTACGCGCGTGCTACGAGCATGCTACGCGCGTACGACGCACATCACTCGTGCCACGCGTAATTTACGACTCATTGATGCGCCACCTAAGGGCTTTCTACGTTACGTCCACGCACCACCTACACAGCTCCTACGCAGCGTCTGACTAACGCCTACGCTGGACAAACGCTCCTTGCGAAGACACTCTATAAAAGAGCTCTTAGATTTCCTTTTTAATAATAACACAACAATCCTTAGTGCTACTCGGTTCTTTTTAGCTCAAACGGTACAGGATTTAGTGGTTAAACCCTATAGAAATAAGTTTGCTAGTATAAAAATGTTTCCAAACTTAAGAAGCTTTCAAATAGTGAACAGATTAGTTATTCCTGTAATGTAAATTGGTAATACTCCTGTAAATGTATACAGGTGTGATGTAACAAAAACAACTACTTATTGCTAAAATATTATTGTGCAGGTACTTACCTAAACTACGAGAAATCTGACATGCAGCAGTTAGATCTACCTATAAATAAAATATGTGGGAGGGTACAAATGTAAAACAAAGCGCGGCTGATAAGTTTCAAGAGCAACCAATACTCTCTCAAAGTTGGTGGAGCGATGTTCGTCAATCCCATTTTCTCGTCTTTTATCCGCGCCGCCGCGCCGCACTGCTCGGTTCGCGACAACTCGCGAATCACAACGCCGCCTCCTCCAATTTCCGACATTAATCCCCAGATCGTAAGGTTTGTTAAATCAAATAAGTTCTTGCTTTATAATTTAAGCATTCGCATTTACATTCGAACTAGATTCATCTTGCCGCCGTCTTCGGCCAAAAATTTTAATAACAAAATAACTTGCCAACTCCGTCTCGTCAAATATAATAGCAAAGTTGGAAGTAATAAGACAAAATTTTATGCATAACAACGGGAGCCCTTCGAGATGGGGTGGGCCGGGGGCGCGCGGGACAGGCACGAAGGAGGGTTAGCACTTGTCGGCCTGCCTAGACAGAAATGAAACGTCAAGGCTTATGAAGACGAACAACTTCGCCTTAACAAATATAAATCTCCTTTTCATCCTGCGTAGGTTTTTTGAGGCAGTTAAGGGTAATGTTAATTTATGGTTTGTAATTGTTTGCTGTTAACCTCGTCGGTAGAGTTCCTTCTGATAATGTTCTCGAGTGGTTTGTTTAGTTAATTATTTTGGGTTTAATAAGTAGGTATATCCGAGTAATTTATTCTGTATTACCAATGTTAAACACTTTAACACTTCATATTTCAAATCCTCCATATTTAACATGAGACGCTTTCTCTGCTGGCTGGAAACTTTACAAACGATGTGGGGAGTTATGTGTATCATCCGCCACTCGATGTGGCGCCATCTGCACCGCCATTTACATACGACAACAAAATATATTAAAATTCTGTCATCGCGATCCAAGATACAGTTGCGAGCCGTCATTGACACCGGGCGCGGACGGTGATTAGCTGAGGGGGACTGGGGGGCACCATGGCGACAAGGAAAAAGGGCTACCCAGTAATAATTACTTTATATACCCCCTGTGAATAATTACCCCGGCCAGAGATCAATTAGACGGAAACCCCGAATTAAACCCCTCCTTAATGAGCCGGCAAATTTTTATTTCAGCTATATTCGAACTTTAATCGACCTAAAACTCTATCATAAAATTAACCAACATATGACGATACTTACACATCGTATAAACACCACAATATATTGTATGTAGGTATAGACGCTCTCATACTATAAATATATTGCTGAAATAATTATAAGTTTCGTAATTGACTTAATTCCGTTGCCCCTCCAATTCAATACGCTCGTTTATTACGTTTTTGCGTCTATTAGAAAAAATATTGTTTATCGACGGAGCTAGCATGATACACGGAAAAAAGGCCGGTTTGTCATACTATCTCTCACAAGTCGTAAAACATTTTTTTCACTTCCTACTCAAGGCGTTGTAACGACTTAACATATGGTGAACTAAATTATGTTACCTACGTCTAAACGACAGCAAAATAAAAATGTCCAAACATTTGTATACATTAAATAAATTTATCATCCCGTTTCATTTATAGGAGCGTTGCAGTGAAAAGGAAGCTGCCGTGCGCACATGGGGAGCCGTCAAATCCCAAACGTATTATTTTTTCAATATCACCTCACACGCTCGCTAATACAAGATAACGAAATTCACGACAATCGGATGAATGTTCGCGCCGCGTGAAATCACGACTTTTGTGCGGAAAAAAGGCTGACATCGAACGTTACGAGTCCGCGTGGGACGTACGAACACGTGTATGTGGGCAGACGAGGGTACGGACATATGACGATACCTGTCAAAATATGACGAGTCTTATTCAGCTACAGATGTAGTTATTGTCATCGCACTAATCTAATTCGGTGTCGCGAACCGTGAAAGTGTTCGGCGCGCGATTAACACATTTTCGTAACGAATTATTGGGAGGCTGTCAGTCGGTTTGCGTAAGCTGTGACAGGAGAGTGGCAGCAGCCGTGGGGTGCGAGCTTAGGGCCTGGCATCCAGCACCGGCTGTGCGTTGTGCTGCGGCCCTGCGTGCGCCTGTCGAATAGCTCTATCTAACAGCTTACTTTACAAACTGATTTTAACACTAGCACAGTGCAGCGTTAGTCAAAAGAAACAAGAAAAATCTACCATAAAATAACAATAGTTACCTCTTAGTAAAAAGAAGACAGACGGAAACAAAAACAAAGGTTTGATCTATCGAGTACCATTCTTTATTGAAATACCCTTATTAAATAATATTAAAACGCTTTGTTTTACAAAAATCGACAATATTTCTACCACTTATGCTACGAGTTCTTAAATCTTGGTGAACTTGCAAGGACCCAAAACTACAGCTGTTTGAAGAAGCACGGTCTACATGATTAGTAAAAAAATATTTTTTGTTCTCTGTTCATTTCAATTAAGACGAGACAACAAATCTGCTCCAAAAACACATTTGGTTTGAATGTTTCTTCCCCAATACATTTGTACAGATACGGCTACTTAGTAAAATTAGAGGGTAGGGGAGAAGTGTCACACAAAAGTTATTTAGATGTTTACGTGTGCATCGTTGCATTAAATAAGCAACGAATCCTTGCGGGGGGTGGCCAAGCTCGAACCTGGGACAATGATATCGTGACACCCGGCCCACCCCGGCGCACTAACATGATTAACTTTTATATTGGCAATCACAACCGTTGACGTTTCGGGGTTTTGTTCTCGACAAACGCCACTACAATGTGTTATATGATAGCTTTCACGTCACAGCAAAAAGCTTGTTATAGTACACAGGAGTTTATAATTTCTTGATGGAATCGTCTGTCCAAAGTTAGTACAAACACGTGTACACATTGCTAGGCTTTGTTTGTTTAAAATGTCGACACTTGACAGGAACAGAAATAATAGTTACTTTATTTCTGAACAAAGTTTGTGATAAGTTTGAATTCAGTCGAGCATTTACAGTAGCTGGGGTTGACGTGTCTTTTAATATTGATACTAATGTTTTGTGGAGGGTGCTCTGGCATCGCGACGATACTCTAATGCCGAGATAATGCCCGCCCGAGGAGTTAATTGCAAGCACAGCACCACACTCTGGTGTCAGGGGTTCCACACACTCCCTTGAGACGCAGGCCCTCTCACGACGTTGTCACTCCCTCGCCGGTTCGAGGCTCGACCTCTTAATCATTCACTCCTAATGGAAACCCATCAGCGACGTCTATCTCACTAAAATACGCATGCAATTTAAATGACCCACTCAAAAAGGAAAACGGTGAAAAAAATAGCACGAGAATGTTTGCCGAATTGTGTCCGCAGTGAACAATAGCGAAGCCACCAACGCTGACGTTCAGCATCCCGCAGCGCGACTTATGAATAGAATAATGCGAGCCTACACAAAACCCGTGCGAGGAGAACATCATCAATCAATGTATTTAGAAATGTTTCATTAGTAAACATTAAGATGTTTGCTTACATGTCCGAATGTTGTCCGCCGTAATATGGTCGGATTCCGTGAAATAAGGGTCGGTGGTAAAATATTGTCAGTAAAGATGTATGGGATGACGCAGCGAGGTAAAATAAACGCATTGTAGGTACGCAGTTGCGTTGCAAGTTACCCACGCTGTAGGTGTCAAGGCCACTGCTGTGAATATAATACATCATTACAAATTCAGTTCAGTCATTCTCTAGGGATGTCTGCACAACTGGGAGGACTTTTTATGCCACCAACTGACCAAAGCTTGGACAATAAGATGACAGTAAAAGTAAGATATCTACCTTGAATTGGGCCACTATTATTGCCGTATAGGTACGGAGCACAAATCCACTTTCAAATGTCAATAATAATTTATAGAGATTTATTTCGTTGTTTATGTTAAGGCACATAAAACGCCTACAAGCCCTTATGTTTTCATTGTTTTTAAAAACCAATTTTGGATTTTTCAAAATTGACAATTACAAGGTATTTTGTATTTCACCAACTTTGGGAACCCCCAATTTATTTATGAAATAGAGCCGTTAGTGCTTTCTAGCATTTGATCAAATATTTATCCATTTGGGATATTTCTGGAAGAGCAACGTCAGCGGCTGATACCTCCACTCAGTTAGGAGATTCGTAAATCAGCATCGATCGGTCTTTTAGAAACCGATGCATGGCAAAAACCTGATCTGAGAATTTGCTGTTAAACCAAACTACTAAAATGTTGAGGTCGGTTAATAAAAACAAAAAATAACATTGTTGTTGTGAGTCGACAACCAAATTAATTGATTCGTTTTGGCCTAAAAATACTAATTAAATTAAAACCTAAGAACATAGGTAACGCCTTTTCTCTTGGATGTTAAGTTTCATACACATACGTAGGTACTGCAATCCTTCTCACTACCGCTAAAGCTCTATTTTATTCAAATTGTTTGCTTTTCTACATTCCTAGCTGGATGTAAGGGCTGTACTGAACCGTATTGAAAACCTAACAAGTCAAATAAAGCTTTAAAATAACTGTAGAGATAAAACTTTATCTTCATTGGGCTACAAATTATATTGAACGCGGGTTTTGAGAGTGACTCATGCGCACAACGCCTTGTAGAAAAAGAGAAGTGGCACCTACAACGTTTTAATGTTGCCGTAAACGCAAGCGCAGGCGCTTCACGACACAGAACTTTTGTATAACTTTTTGAGCTAAATCATGGTAACGAGTAAGTAAACATATCATTTTGATTGATAGTTTTATCAGTAGTAAGTACGTAATGGTTTTTGTTGTGATTTTGTTATCTGCAAAGTAGGTAAATTCTACTTAGGTATGAATGAGGGCATAATAATTCACCTCTTCTCTTGTTTTTCATTTGTTTTCATGCGTTATGCTTTTTCTTACTTTGGTAGGTAGGCATAGGTACCCACTGAAAAAGTCTCGTCTTCCACGGTTTCCTTTCAAAACGTTACTAATCTGAGCAATCAGCTCCAGCTTCTGTGACCACAGAGATTACAAATGACGATAAAAGAAGACTTAAAGAAAGATTATTTGAATTATATAAATAAGAAAGCGAGCAAAAATAAATAAATTCATATAATTTATGATACTGTTAACGTCTCTAAGTAGTAGTTACCTAGCCTCAACTGTTCATGGACCTGCGCATAACTGAGTGGCGGTTTTGCCTGAAGTAGTCTGCAGTTAGAGTATGATGCTATTAAAGTAAGAAAAACCAAATATGTGCAGGATTGTGTATTAGTAAGTACTGGAAACACGTTGTTGGACTTGAATGTTGGCAAATATGGAAACTATAACTTCAGAATCAGGATTCGAAGTGTGGAGGCGGAAACATTATTTGTCTTTGTCTCGCTGGCACGACTGTATTTGAGATTTTGTTGGCCTAAAACTTCGCTACTTCCAGGGCGTCGTCGACGGCAATTCAGAGGTCACTTTGACTGCATGTTTTGGGAGCATTGTTTACGATATAGCTCCACATCCACACCCTACTGCCGTTCCCTCAAGGTAGCCCCACTTTACCAGGTTAGAGTTACATCTTCCCACTTGTGTCTGGAGACGGTAGGGAATCCCAAGTGGACCACGAAAGCTTACACGCTGCAGGGAGATGCTCCTTTGGTGGCAGATAGTAGGTGAGAGGGAAGAGTGTCCTGTGAAAGTTTGTAACGAGGGTCGACCGGGGTTTCCTGGTCCCTATCAGACGCTAACGCAGACGCTGTCAATTTTAAGAAGCTGTGCTTGCTTTTTAGCCATTGCTGAATCATCGTACACTGTAGATAAGAATATTCCTTTAACTACGCAAACAATTA
The DNA here is from genome assembly GCA_949629185.1 of Apamea crenata. Taxonomy (NCBI): domain Eukaryota; kingdom Metazoa; phylum Arthropoda; class Insecta; order Lepidoptera; family Noctuidae; genus Apamea; species Apamea crenata. The sequence goes on along the minus strand of OX451351.1, from coordinate 12,852,263 downwards.
ACCAAAATAATTACACCACTTTATAAATCATTATTTATTAACAAAATTGAATGGTAGCTGTGGTTTGTTGTGATGCCAATCATTGTTCGCGTACAATCGTGTGAAATGCGGGCTATTACACCGGAACTACAAAATGGTATTTTCAGGACACTATCCACGTTGTGTGGGAGAGCTTTCGCGATTTCGCGAGCGTTGAATATTTTGAGTTGGGTATCGGTTGGATAAGTCATCCGTGACCTTGCACTTTAGTTGATTGGTTGTTTGTTTGGTTGGTTTGGTTGTTTTGACATTTGGCTGGTAACCACTGTTAGGGGTTCTGAATCAGGCAACTGCTGTGTGTGCTGCTGTGTGTGTGTGTTATAACTACTAATTCATATACATAACTTTCTTGCAACCATAAACAGATTCACTTGTAGGTCTTGATAAACATTTTAGACCAATTAAATAATGCATAATTTTAATAAACTCTCTTTTAAGAATTCAAATATGTTTTAAAAACCACCATCGTGAATATAACATGCGGTGTTATGTTTAGTGAGCATCTATACTGAGAGCGTCTCAGATATGATCGATGACTGTTGAAGTCAAGGACACCCACCCATGCGTCCCCATAAAGACGTAAAAGTTTTACTGGAAGTGATTATATCATCAATAGCGTTCTTGTTTTTTTTTTTTTATTTGATATTTATTTATTTTGATTTGATCGTTTTAAAAAGACATAGAGAACGGATTTACTTATACAAAAACTGTAGACCATTTTGAACTCCACAACGATGTTCACTGACTAGCTAAAATGTTTTTCATTCATTCACTCATTTCGTTTTTCAATATAATCATTATATAATCATATGAAAACATTACAGTCATGTGACTCATGAATTAAACTCTGAAATCGAAAACCATAATAATTATGTAGAGCACATTCAAACCGATCTGCGAAAAGTGAAGATTCCAGCAAATATCTTCTAAACTTGCGGTTTTGAATGATGATGATTGTGATATAGTATCTAGTACAAACATTTCTTTCCGTGAATAAAATCAATTATTAAATGGTATCTGCATTTATTAAGATATTTTTTTAAAATTATGGATCTTTTAAGTAGGTCGTGAATCGAGAAATCAAAATTGAATGTTACTTATATATGATAGTAAGTACCTACTGAATATTACAAATATTCCATAATGGAAGTCATATTATTACAATGCTTTTTGGTGAAGCATCTACAGATTAATAATTACAATGTCACACATTATGCGATATCAATCAGTTTCTCGTTGCGGTGCTTACATCATTCACGTAATCAGTTTCATTAAATACATTGATAACTCCTTTAAGATCTTTAAGATGCCTATGCCTATGGCACTTATTTAATTAGGGCATAATATAATTCACAACGGTGTCAACAATATGTATTTTTTAAACAGCGTTTATTAAACTTATTTGAAGAACTTAAGACAGTACAGGAAAGTTAATGAAACTTTTCAGTGAGGGGGGTGGCCTGTAATTTACCACGCGGGCCCAGTTCGGGTTGGTAGATGACACATGTCTTCGATTTTTTGCTTCTAGGACATGACAGTTTCCTCACGATGTTTTCCTTCACCATTTTGAGAGTAGCAGAGCTGAAATAATTTACAGAAAGTAAAGCCTGGCTGGGTTTGATCCTACGATCTACAACCCGTAAGTGGACCAAAACTATGGTAAAACCAACGAAATGAGAAGTGGAGAGTGTGAATTACTAGCCGGAGGTTAATTAATGCCAAAAAGGTGTCTGAATCAATTTTTTATTATTAAAGAATAAGGAACAGTTACAGGAATTTTTCTTTTCCATGTACAATCAATAGTTATTAATAATAATATAGTATTTACAAACGATATTTTAAAATGCTCAGCATCATCCTCATCGCTTGCCGTATCTGTTAGTTAAGTATCCTTGTTCAGCGTACGTGCTTAATGAAATACACATATCGATACATCATTGATCGTGGCGCGATAGCGATGCCCACGTCATGTTTACTAGATCTGACATGAACGCCCCGTGTAGTTTCAACTCTCATTACCGGAATTAATGATGATTGTCATGTGGACTTTTGCATTAGTTTCACTAGCTCTAAACTTGAAAAATCGATAGAACATCTAGGTATCCATGCAAGTACTCTACATACCTTGTAGGTGTAGGAATAGGTACATATTAGCTCTTCATTAGCAACGATTGAGACTAGTGTAATACCACCATTCAGGAGTCGATTTGGCTGCGTCAGAGTTTTGTGGAAGTAGCAATACCTACTTAAAGAAAATAAAAGTAGCTTCAGATAAAAAGGAATTTATAAGTGTCTACGAAACACTATAAATAACACCAAAATAAAATTGTCAGTCATTCCTAACCTCGTGAACCCATCAAGTTACGTTTTCTGATGTTTAAAAATGTTGAAGACAATATTGAGTCTAAAAATTCAAAGGTTTTATAAGTAGGCACCGTTTTTTTAAGGGTCAGTACATAAACTTCGATAAAATTATAAATATTGGAGATGGACATATCTGGCATTATTCAATATGTTCGAATATTATTTTCTGGATTAATGGGATACCCAGGACCCTGCAGATTTTTTTTCAAGAAACCTGAATCCAAGCGTTACTTAGGTTTATATTTATTTATTTGATTTACTGAATATGTTAAAAAACCAAAATAATTAAAGACACAATTAACAACAATAATGCCGACATAATAATGCTTGGACGGATTTCCCGCTATAATTAGTGCTCTAAAAATGCAATTAAGAAGAAGGTCTTTATCCAAAGTATAATTTATAGATATGTCATCATCCACAGCACCTACAGCAGTCCATTGCTGGTCATAGGCCTCTCAAATTGCACGCCATTTAGCTCGATTCTTGGCAACTCTTATCCAGCTGCTAGCAGCCACTCTGCGAAGATCGTCGCTCCACCCCAACGGTCATCGGTTCTACGGCTAATATGATCAGCCCATTGCTACTTAAGCTTGCTTATACTGTGAACTATGTCGACAACTTTGGTTCTCTGCCGGATCACCTCAGCAACCAAGCTTCTTTAGGCTATGCGGAATACGTGACGAGAAATCTCGACGAAGCTTCCCAAACGCTGCCCAGCACAGCTGAACTCTTCTGTTAGCCTGTTTCTCAAAGTTATTCTTACCAAACAGCAGAGTTTGCCTGAGGTAAACGTATTCTCGAACAACCTCGAGACCACCGCCATTGACAGCAATCGGTCCCGGAGTAACGTGTTCATTGAACGTAACCTTGGTTTTGTCCAAGTTCATCCGGAGACCAATGCGTACAGAAGAATCAACTAAGCCGTCCAGCATCTGCTGCAAGTCGGACAAGGTATGTAATTACGCATTTTATTTCTAATAAAGGATCAACTCAAAAATAATATTGAATAGCAAAGCACCAATCACAATATCACGAAAAGAAAATTACAGTAATTGTAAACAAAAATAGTTTTTTACGATTCGTGCCGAGAAACAGCCATAAAAAATGTTCGGTGGTAGCAATAATAACTTCATTCATCCTTTGTCGATCTCCATCGGAACACAAAAAAGGGTTTTACAATCGAAATCAATTTAAAATTAATAAAACCGTTCAGGGCGACCGCAACGCTCAATCATCTGGTGCTTATGTATATCAAAACATTTAAAAAGAACAAACACTCGTTATGGTGTTTATTATTTCTCGTAATATTGTGTTCCAAATGACTTTTAATAATACCCTTTTAAAAGAATAGCCCGGCCCTTTCACTGTTATAATAATATATATGTAACGATTATTATTGTTGTGCCTAACGAAGGCAATAAATTGTCATGTACCTTGCGTACCTATTTTACATTTATTCATTTGACTGAGTGCTTAATGCGCCAAAGGCTCATGAACTAAACTAAGCTATAACGCGCATTAGTGTGTTTTATTAATATAAATACCTATACTATACACCGACATTCGATTCGTCATAAATCTTAGGACATAAAACCTTAGATAAAACTCAAAGTCCATACCAGTTGTTTTTTTTTCACACATCCGGCCCGAAAGACCGACGACCCTATAAACGAGGCTTGCTTCGCTGGAGCTAGAACCCACGGTCAAAGTAATCGAATATTATTAATTTTCAGAGATTACAAAATACAACTCGGACTTGACAAAGTTATTTGTGGGAGCATCACGCGTCGTCATAATTCGATACCAAATATTTATCCAATAAAGCTTAATACGAACAAGCATTCCAGAAATAAAAGAGATATATTTAAAGAAATACCACATAATGATTATAACACACTTATATTCATTAATCTTGGGATAAATTATAATTTATAATGGCGCACAAGCAGAGCATTTTTAATAAATTTGGACGAGAGTATTGAAAAGTCCGGAGTTATGATAAATAAATAACAACATGATATCGTGGAACAACAAACAAACAAACACAGGTCACCTCCCGGAGCTGCGAGCGCGTGCCTCGGATTAGCTGTATTTTCATATCAAAGGGCTCGCTCAGTTTTATGAATTGCTCCTATTTGGGCTCCGACGTAATGTCTTTCTTTATACGAGGGACGTTTCGCGTGGGAGAATTTAATTTGTTGCACTTTTCGTTTAATCGCATTAGAGGGTATTCATATCTTTATTTTGTCGAATCAACCACTCCTTATCGTTGGTTTGCATAGGCGTTGAGTGACAGTGTAATTTAATTTTCGGTGAAATAAGAGGATGTGATTGTAGATCCCCCAGAGACAAAAGGGTAACAATAACAACAAATATACATTTGGCATACAATAACAATCATTTTGAGACGACTCTAGGTCATTGCAAATATAATAATTGTATATCCTTCTTTGTCCAGTTTTTTTAAAATCTGCTCTTATTTATTTAGGTAATAATATATTATGTTTACTTTCATAAGTTGTGTACCAACTAAAACTTTCAACACAGGAAGTTGTGTGTCAAGTAGGACCTATCGGACGTAGGGAACTATTCTTGGACATGTGGTCATAGGGAAGCAGCCGCGGTCATGACGTCATTATTCCGGGATTCGCAAATGGATCACAAGGTGAATCCGCGGACCACCGGACTCGGTATTGTCAGATTTGTCCCCATTTCCATGAATTGTGTTTATTCAACATTGGTCCGTTTCTGGGTTTGTTTTGTATATTTTTTTACTTATACACATGATTTATCCCCGCCCATTAGGTCACGGTGAGTAATGCAGGCAAGTCGGGCCCGCACCCCGGGGCGTCCGATCCGTCCGCGTAGATAGCGACTACACGTGTTGTCAACTTGTATGTTTTCATCCAAATACCGTATATTTGATAAATTTAACATTCTATATTAGTATGATATCTCGATAATGACGCCGTTTTATACAGAGGTGTCAGCTAATAAAGTTCTCCGGTTTCGGTCGCTCGCCGAATGTAGGTGTTTTACAACTTGTTTGCACGCATGTTATGACACTGTCTATATTTTACAACATAGTTTTAATTTACTTGCGAATATAGTATACTTAATAAAATTAAATTAATGGGGATCACGTTTCTTAATGTCAAGAAGGTAATATTTACAAAAGTAGGCAATATCATTGTGGTACCTATATTAAATAGTTAAGTCTAAATTTTTGTTGCCATGTCAAAATCACGGCGACTTTTCGCAGTTTTAGATGATTTCTTGGCTAGCAAATGAGAGTTACGGCTCCATTGAAGCAATTTAATATTATTTGAATTAATAAAAACTAGTATCGTAAGCGAGGTCAGTTCTCCACCCTTACCTACCACAACGTTAGCGGGTATCTATTTACACATGCCATCACTGCCCGCTTATAAGCTGCAAAAGAGCACAGTCATCAGGTGTTATGGACATTCATAAACAAGTTGAACAAATCAACAAATATTATAAACAAAGGCCACTTGTCACCCGACGTAAGCGTTTTTGTTCCTCGTGCATTTTTATAACAAGCGTTTTTGTAGTGAGGCGATGTAGGAAGGAAGCCGCGGCGGGGGGTCCCGGCCCGGCCTCCCGGGGCACCACTACACAAAACATTTCGTGATCCATAAAGACAAAAGGAAAATTAAAATCTGTAAAACTCACGGGACGGACCTCGCGTTCTTGTACCTTACACTGACATCCAGCTACACTCAAAATTATTTCGGTAATTGAATCTTGTTCGCAAGTTACGCGAATTTGAATAATATAAAAATGGCATATTATTGTAACTGTGAGGAAATTAGCAACAAAAAGGTTGTATGTCAATGGCCAGTTTCACCACATCCGGGTGAGTGGGACTCATCTGGAGGTAGTTTCCTTATCTGAAACATTTCATAAAAGTAGTTTTTTTTTACTTTTACTTTCTTTTTACTTCCTGGAGACGCTGTCTTGAAAGCTTGTCCCAAACGAAAGTGACCCAACAAATTAAACAAAACGCAATCTAATAAGATATCCAGTTGCCATTAACACTTAATTCTTAAATGTATACACACCAATATATCACAACAGCAGTTTCAGAAGAGCGTTTCAGCACTGGCCAAATATTAACAAACATGGTGTACCAACATTTCATTTTAAACTAATAAAACAAAGGACAGTCCAAGTACAACAATTTAGTTTAATTGCACAGTTTAGCACACCACTGCCTCACGAAGTAGTCGCAAGAGCTCTCCAAACGTGTATATAATAATGTATTTACATATTATTATTCATGGAAACAAATGTCCTTTGAATGGTTTTTGGATTTGTTGACTTAATACAAAGTGCTTTTGCGAGAGGTGGTCGGTCTGTCGGCGACGTCGCATAATGGATGGTCCCGATGTTCGCATTTTGCGCAAATGTTTCTCTTATAATATCACAAAATATATCTTGGTGAATCGATGCTTTTGTTGCCTCTCTCGTTGTTTGCTCTAAGACCGTCTCGAGTCTGTTCGCTATGGGTTTTTCTTAAGATTTTAATCTAAAGTGTAATCCAGTCAATTGATCATGAAATTTGTTAAATATAAAATGAGTTTGTGAACACTGTGCCTCTGGCTTGATTTTAATATTATCTGGAACTGAAGAAAGTTTTAATTCATAAAAATATAAACTTACAATCATATGTACGTACGAGTAGGTACTGTTTTTTACTCTTATTCTCGCAAATATCGCGAGTATCGCACATGATTTACAAGTAAGTCATAAGCAAAATCATTGCCAGCACAACACAAAATGTGCGTACCTTTAGTATCATAAAAACAACATCAGAGTTTATCTGTTTTTATGCAAATGCAGCATCATGTGGTGTACTGTGGCAGTGTGAGGAGGGCGCGAGGAGTGCGCCGAGTGGCCAGGCGACCTCCGGAAATCATTGGTGCTGTAATAAAGAGCTGCGCGAGAAAGCGCCCGCACGCTGCGTGATAGATGCCCACGAGCGAGCGACAAAAAAATAACAAAATCGACTTAGCAAACATGTTTAATAAAATGAATGACCCGCTCGTATATCTTCACCTGCTTAGTATGACATAAATTATAATAACATTATGTTGTACACGTTCAAGGAGTCCCAACAAATTCTTATTCACTAGAAAATAAGACGTTTCACAAAAAATATTGTCCGAGTTATTAAGATGAGTTCGGAATAGAATAAAATGTTGGAATTTTTCTATGTCACCCCGCTGTTGAACAACGTACACAGTCTTTTTGTTGTTTATTGCTCACGTAACTAGCTTTGTATAAGCTTGGGGTAAACAGATTGAACCGCCACGTCATCGAGAATTCAATACATTTCCATAATCTTAGCAATTTCACATAATAAGTAAGTCGACGCTTTTATTTTTGAGATATTAAAGTCTTTTTTGAGATATTAAATTTAAATTTAGATATATATTTTATTATAAATAACACAAAAACTTTTTAATCTGCAAATGAGGTGATAAGAACATTATTTTATTCAAAGAACATTAATTTTCGACAAAGCCGTGATACGATCGATACCCACTTAGTAACATTTAACATAAGAGAATATTGTTATCCATGTCTTTTCATTTGCAGCACATTGTGTAATGTAAATGAACATTGGTAGTAAAACTTAGATTTATGACATGAAACATATTATTTCATCACTGCGAATTTTTAAAGTAAAACCAAAGCTCCGAACGAAAACAGAGTTGTTCAGATTCTCGATAGCAGCTCAAACAAAGCCTTTACAAAATTGCCTCCCCCGCAGGCCCGCAGACACCCTTAACGATCGCAAAAGCAGGCTGCACATAATTAGCGCTAAACAATATTTAGCGCCGATTAACTCCATAAACTCGCATTAAATTAGAAGGGCAGTAAAAATCAATTAGAGAGTCTATCCAAGTGATGTAACCGCACGCTTCCGAATTCCTCCTTTTATTAACAATTAGGTGGGTTTATGTGTGGAGTAGGTGCGGATTAGGCGAGTTTCGGACGACGTGCGTGTCTCCGCCGGACGGCAGGGGCTTAGCCTCGAGGGATGCCGCGACCCTTCAAGCCACGATGACAGCTGCCTTTGTCGTGTCCGAAGAGGAATTTTATACCGCGAAATTGACAGCCACGCTGTACCGTAACTCATCGATCGCGCAACGTGTTCCCAGGGATGTTTCGATGAGCGCAATAAAGTATTTGTTCATGTTCTCGGCGCATGAGTGAAGCCAAGTCCGCAGTTCACGCGGCGGGGTCCGATTTATGTTGTTTTATATCGTCTTGTCCGCTTTTGTTAATGTGAAATCTAAATCAGCGTGTGTTTTTTGTAATATCATTTGCTTATTCGAATGTGTTTCATCGGCGCTAATACCGGCGTCGGTTTTAGTTATACGCTTCACCTGGTTTTATTCTTATTTTAGATTACAACGTGCTCTTAGATTTAAATTGTACAGTAATCTGCTATTATGTCATAACTATATTCATTTATTTATTTTAACTTTATGCAACGAACATGTACTCAAGCCTTAGGTACTTTCAACAAGTCAACCCAGAGTAATGGAGAGATAACGTAGCAGGTGCACTACTAACCTATTGAATGGATGACAATTCCAATCTCAACACCTAATCCTCGAGTCGTTATGAATAATCTGCATACGTACGTGGGTACACCGTGGCACAATCACGCCCGAAGGTGAACTCATTTAAACTCCAAAGTTCCTCTCAATCGCGAATCCTCGACGGTCGTGTAGGAATGTCTCATTGATTTTCCTCTGGATTATGCGTCGACTGCGCCGTGAAAGTATTCCCAAGTTAGGTATTTGATTTCGATAGAAATATTAATGAAGTAAATCCCTCGTCCCTCGCTTTCTCAAGGTTATATATACTCGTATGTATAGGTATGCTTTGTTGCTTGGATTACTCACTTGATTTATTTAGCAACCTTTTGTTTTGGAAAGTGCTTTTCGCCAATGGCATCTTTATATGTTACATATTATATATAAAAATAAGTAAATGTTAGTAGGTGGGTTTGTGTCTCAAGCTTTGCCCCTGACATGGTTGATACGTTTGTCTTACATATATGTAGTCGTTAAGGACGGAGCAACTCCATTAAAGTTGATAGGTACCTTTTAACTGATATGAGAAAATTATCCTTTTTAATCAGTTAAGTATCTGCAGTAAATTTAAGTAATATTATCTGGCTTATCTGTAACGGCATTAATATTAGTAAGGGTACTATCTAGTGGTTCGGTGTAGGAAGGTACCGAGCCGGCCAGCGCATCCGATACAAGACACAGGGAGCCGAGCGCAGACGAATTGCTGTAGATAAATTATTAAACGTAATGTTTTCAGTTATCTCCGATGTCGGGATGGTGGAATGCCGACGATCACATCTCGGACGCAGGGAGCGATCGATGCTACGATACGCGCTCGGCACACATCTGGTAGCCACTAGTTTGTTATCGGCGTGAACCGTCGGCCAAACCTATTTATCGAAGTCATAGAGATTTATTGATGGCTATTTTAGTTAATAACATGACGTCTAACACATTATGTCACAATAAATAATTAGATATATATCTTGGTCCGCACAAACAACCGTAATTTATTAATGTTTGTTTGATATCACATGTTTGCTTGCTCTGCAGAATAGTTTTGTACATGCAGATGATCGTAAAATTATTAAATTCATCAAGCTCACAAAATTGAGAATACTGAATCAATAATTAATATCGCCCATAATAAGGGAAGAAATTGCTGCAAGCAGTCAAATATGTTTGCGGGTCATTCACCTTTGTTTTAACAAAATTTTCGAATGTTGGAATCAAGATTACAATTCAAAACAAGCCAAACCACTCCGAGTCTCATAAATCGTTCATAAAAATCTGTTTAGATGCAATAAATAAAGCTGAAGGTCCGCACTGCTCTCCATGCATATAGGGGCAGTTTTACGCAATAGTTTGATTTATTGGTTTCGGCAAGGTGCACAAAATTCTAACGCCTCGCGCCCTCCTTGGGACGCGGCGTGATAGAATTTCGCCTCGGCAATTTTCTCATACATGCGAAAAACTATTCGAAGCGGCCCGCGGTGATAAATGTGAGGTTATGAATAAATTTGCCCCTTCGCAACCAAATCTGAAGTGATTAGATTCGACACTTTCGACGTGAGCAGGTGGGCTGATGCCACCTGTGTTTTTTACATTGTTTACGGTTGTAATTGCGGATGTCATAATGAATACTCATAGCATTAAATCACAGACCGCATATGAGGGCGTACCTATACGGTTTGTTTTTATTCCTCTCCAATTCCATTTGTACACCTAATAAATTTTACAAGCTCAAAAAAGCTAACTCGGGGTGCGTTCGCAATAAGAGCCATTCTCGGCGAACAATAGCTGAATAACATTCACGAAGCAGTAAACGACGTTGGAAATCTAAATATTTATTTGAATTACTGTGAGCGGGCGGCACGGGGCGCGGTTGACGGCCGCGCCGCCGACGCTAAGTTCCGACCGCGGACCGCGAACTGGACTGCGTTGCACACTCGGGGTTATCCCAAGACGAGACTAAAATGTATAAAGATACCAAACGTAAACGCGTTTGTGCGATAAAAGTTCTCTTTAAGGAATCGATATGCTGCGGGACGCCCGCAGAGGTTGCGGTGACAGACCTCCGCTGCGCTCCTCGCGGGAACATTATTGGGAACAATCATCATGCTACAACTGTCCTTGTTTGTTTTATGCACTAACAAGACTGATAATAGCTTAATAAAGATAGTTCATTCTTTTGTTCCACGAGTTTTCAAGCGAAACTATATCAAGGTATCCAGGTGGGTTTCCGTTCATGTCATAATATATATTATGTTGGCAATCATCTTATCTAATAAAAATCGGAGAAGAATGGGATAGTAGGTACTTCTCTCCCTTCTTCTCTTCTCTTGTCTATTTCTTAAATGTCCCAATTAGTGGGTTTGATATCTATCCCTTTTTAAACAAGTTAAAAAAATGGAGGAGGTTATGTATTCGGTTAAACATTTTTATTTCATGTTAGGACACCGATTTCTCCTTGATTAGGTTCTGGGACGATTAGGTACAGGTTACGTGAGTGTTTTTATCCGACAGAGGAAGCTTGTAAAGTAGTCCCATTTAAATTTTATTAACTTTCTTTGGGCGCATGCAAGCTTGCATGCTTTTGCATTAGCTTCAATAATACGTATTTTCTCCACTTAGTGTACTGATAATGTTATTACATCTTCCTGTCAGTGTTATAGGTATACATGGCAAGTAGTGGTATACGAATTTGTGTGGGTACGATTTTTTTTTATGTGGTGCCTATACTTTATTACCTAAACAACTAAAATAAAAACAAAGTTACAAAAAAAAAACGCCTCAATTAGAAATTAACAAAGCACTCTATCCATTCATTCAATCAATTCAGTCGTTCCAAACAAAACACAAGCCTGTCCACTGTGATCGATGCGTCTATTATAATTAATATTTGAATCGTATTTAGTTTCGAAACGCGGTAGGTTCGATACTGTATAGCTGCTATATGATGTGTGTAGGTGTTAGTGTTAGGCCAGGTAGAGCGCTGTAGTACCAGGTGTGCCATCTGTCGCACAACCCTGGAAGCTCGTTTAACGTTAACTCGACTTCCTGGTCACGGGACTGTAGTTTGCATGAATTAAACCAACCGAGACTATTAGTTCGGGCGTAATCAATGGGATGTCAAAGATTTCGGAATCCCTGTGCTAGATTTTAGTATCAATAAACAAAGATTTAAGTATCTTGAAACTCAGATTTAAATGCAGAGAAAATTAATATTGGTATGTCTTTCTTATGTAAACTCTTTTGGGTCAGTGGCGCTACCCTTCGGTGTTTTTTGACCCTAGGTTTTGTTGCTCTTAACCTATAAGTGTACATTGCAGCGCTTTCAGATTAAGTAGGTACTTACACGTTTCGTAAATGATTCCTGAAAAATGGTGTACACATGCTGTTGATTTAAATGGATGGCTGTTGTTCTGATTTATTTGAACTGAAATATAGGACCTACGTTTTCCAACGTTAGTGTAGGTAATGTGAACCTAATTAATTAAAAGCGGGGACAGCAAACAATTTTATTGCGGCAATCATCTGCAAGCCTCGATCTCTATAAAGGTACGTATAAAATATATTGGTATCACACGCGTACGATCTGATTGGTTCCATTGGTTATTAGCTGCTATTTGTGTTGTCAATGTTTATGACCGTTTTATTAGTGATGCTGGTTTTATTGCAGATTCAATTGTTATAGCAATGGATTTGATTAAGTAAAGCAATCGTTGCGTTTTGTTTGTTATTAAATGAGTACTTACATTTTATTGTCAAGCTATATTTTTCTGAATGTTATTTGCTTTAGTGATTCGTTGTTGAAGTTACTAGGGATCGCTATTTCACCATATTTTATACTTATCACGAGGTACATTAGTGTCTTATTGATATTTTATGTTACTAATTATTTAAGTTTCTCACTGCTCAGTTCTATTTTAACCAATCATTCGAGAACCAACCCGCACTGGGCCCGCATGGTAGATTACAGCCCACTCCCTCTCACAGAGAGGAGGCCTGTGTCCCAGCAGTGGGAACATTATAGGCTGATTATGCAGTTCTATTTTACTTACTTAGACGGGTTTACCAGAATCTCGGCCAGCAACACTCCTATTGTTCTGGAGACAAAAATCGAAGTAGGTATTTAAAATATAAAATCTCTAGGACACAAATGATTGCCTCATCGTCATATGAATATTATCAAACGTTGGTTTGTGAAACAGCCTCATTGGCTCTTCGGTATTGTTTCTTATTCAAGCAACCAACACTCCTGCCACAATGTCAGTCAATCAATGACATTTGTGCTTATTACCTTGTCTTTTGTGGCTTGCGTAGGCCATTGGTTAATGTTTGTACCCATCTACTTTCAAAATGTTTGTAGTGAGCTAAATATGTATAAGATCTCAAAGAGCTCAACTGTCACTAATGAGACACAATACATTTTTCAATTGTTACCGAATTTCATAAGTTTGCCTAACAGACGACTACGTAAATAGTTATATAATTTAAATAACTTCAATATTGAGTACATACTTTGTCCATAAACAAACAAGGGTGACATCGAATTTCTTTTACAATAAACGAGTCTATAAAATACAACTGTGAGGTACCTACTTATTTTATATGATAGGTACATATCTATTTTTATTTTTATTTCCACCAATCCGGTTGTCTCTTTTACCCATTATTTTAACAGCAAAATAACCATAGAATAGGCATTCGTAGGAACTTGTTTAAATAAAATAATCATGAACGAAACTTGAAAATATATTTATAAAAGCCTTTAATTAATATAATCCTCGCTAAAGAGGAAATAGAAGCCATCATTTTATCTAAGAAAGTTAAAAAGGTTCGTTTTATTAGCTTTTAAGCATTGTTTAAGTGTTGAGAGTAGGGGAGGGACCCTCGGAGTATACCCTACGACTTTTAGCGGCTCATTACGGACTTTTTTCCCATTTTATTTGGAGGTATGTACCTACCTCACGATGGAACCATTTGAAAGTCCAATTCTTTTAATTTAGTTCCGATTAAGTACTTAAGAAAAGGGTAGACTATCAATAGCTGCTTCCTCTGATTAAAGATTAATTGTGAGCAAATGGAAAAAGGTTTGGGCCGAGTTGAATTCTAATGAAACGATCCTGATAATATAATTTACTCAGTTTAAGTTTTAAAATACTCAGGTAGGTAGCCTTTATCCTCTTGTGAATCTGTTTAAGATGTGTCGTTAACAACGGGTTTTTGGAATCGGAAATCTTGACTTTTGTAGTTTATGTCTAATAAAATAGAGAAGGTAGGTATATATTTGCTAAAAGGCCAGAGGGACAATTCTCGTAATTTTAAGAACGTTCACAGTCTGATCTCGGTCTCAATCTGTCAAAAATACCTCTAATTTCCCTACATTTTGACATTTTGTTTGTCGCCGAGATGAGACTGCGACTAGATTTTGAACGTTTTAAATTACGAGAATTGGCCTTCAGATGTTCATTTAGGAACAAAATTATTCAACACATAGGTAATACCTATTATTACAGTTTTCATGCAATCATGCTACAATAATATTAGGATTCAGGAAATTATCGTAAAAATAAAAATTACACCGTTGAAATAAAGATTTAATTACAATCGTTACATAATTTTACTCATAATAATAATAATTAATAGGTATATATTCTATAAATATCTATATAGAACATTTAATATTAAGCGAATGTATTCGATTTGGTCACATTGAAATTTTCTTCATCTGTTTTTACGTTAGATGAACTTCTATAATAACAAGCCTCAAAACTATTGCTTTAAATCTTGTGACCTGAGAAAAAATCGCTGACTTTTGTTAGGATGTGGGAAATTAAGTTTAATTCTATGTCAAATGCTTAATAAATTATCTTATATTACTGATCGATGTATGTATTATGCCTTCGTTACAAAATTTTTAGAAACACGTCTTAGATATTCACAGCTCCGATCAATTAACGCTATGCGCAGACGCGGCAATACTGTGCTTAACTCGGCGTGACGCTCATTGCTCAATGCCTGCGCTTAGCGCTAATTATAAAACAAAATATACATCAAACGTCAAATCCAATAGTCTACCTATTTGCCACATCAGGTTTTATACAACACATAATAATTATGACTTCGAATTTTCCAAGTTGCAAGACTCTATCGATAGGCAATAATAACAATTTGAATTTCATATCCAGTAGCATATCCATTTTAACTCATAAGTTACCCACATGACTATAATTTGACTTGAAAGAAAATGATCTCCAAAGAATGAATTTCATTAAAACGTTGCTTCAGAAAAGTTACTGCGACCGATTTAAAATAAAAAATATTCAGAATATTTTTATGTACATGTATACTAATAATACTTTTAAACAATATTTATAAGTTTTATCATCGAAATATTTGTCGACAACATCGAACGTGGTGAAATCATACTAATTACTTTGTACACATCTCGACAAACTAAAATAGAAAATCTACAAAACATTTTATATGTACAAGGACAACAACAATAACCAAATCGATGATTGTTTATCGACTTTTTATCTAGTTATTAACAAAATTAAACAATAGTTTGTGTAGTAGGGCGTAATACCAAACCTAACCACCTCTCATTGTCTACTCTCTCAATGTACAATTACACTTATATCTAATCAAAGTTAAGTCTGGCACCTGTACTAACGAATAACTTATTGCTCCACAAGTAATTTAAACCATAAACATAAGATTGGAAGAACTTAGCGAAAACATAAAGATTCCTTATTGTATGTAGAAAACATTCCAGTCGTGGAATTGGTAATAAATTTACAATAATTCACTAAAACCAATTTAGGCTAGTTTAAATTTTATTACACATAATTGCGCTTTCCGTGTATCTATAAATAATTTGGATGTTATTCCCATAATATTCTTAAGTCTATAAAAATACTGAGCAACGTCGATTTCATACAATGATTCATTCGATAAGTACTTAGTGACAAGTGACAACCATAGCCATAACCACATCAAACAAAAATTAAGTACTTAACGGAAAACTTTATACATCGTTATGATCTGTGCATATAGTTCAGGAATTTAAAATTACACTATGTGATATACAAATAAATGTATGTACCAAATTATATAAATTTTACAAAGGGGTCTATAGACCTAGTTGTATATCCAGCCAGAGGCCATTTAACTAAGGTATAGTCGTGTCGTTGATCTAAATGTAGAACTGAAACACTGTGCCACTGTGATAATCTGACAGTCCCTAGTAGTTGACGGGTAGTGCAGCGACCCAGGTTTCACGTGCTTTACCTGCAACAAACGATAACAAGATAAGATACATTTAAAGGTCCATTTCTTGCATTGAATTAAATTCATTCAGAGGGTCTCATTCTTAACGGCCGCGTCATTTCGGTTTATTTTAAAACAATAAAAATATCCCTTAAAAAGAATCTATAGCGGTATTTAAATTAACAAAAAAGAAGGTCCATTTCGATAGCTGTTCCGATTCTATCGCGGCATCGACGGTGCGAGCCCGCCGCCGCGTTCACACATATAAACCGAAAAAGAAAAAATCTAAACCAATCGAGATGAGGTGACGAAACGTTCAGTCTCATTATCTGAGAATTTATTAACGAATCGCTTGGACCGGAAAACCAAAATGTGAAAGAAATAAAAACTCGACCTCGGCCGCGGTCATCTAAAGTTTGTACGGCGTCAATGAAAAAAGAAGTCAAACAGGTTGTCCGAGCGACCTGCGACTGAATGAAACGGAGAAGGACCCGAGTCAGGATCGAGAGATAAGAGAAAAGATTAGGGCGTCGAAAAAAAGTAAAGCAGCTTTTAATGCGGAGGTAGTGTTGTGAATGAAGAGGATCCATTGAGATTCCGCGCCCACGCACACTCGCGGTACGCGTGTTATCGGCGCGCGCTGGACCGCCCGGCTGCCGTGCGCCGGCACAGCCACCACCACGCACCCTCCACAACGAACAATACACATTGTACAACTGCATATTAAGTTTTTTGTATTTCCAAGGAACCTGCCGACCTATTTAAATTAGTCTTAGTGAATGAATAGAGCTGAGAGCAAACACACCACCGTTGACAGCTTCGTGCGGCATACATGTATCGTACCTTAAGAGGTAAGCCCTTATGTTCTTACGAGACGAATGAAAAAGCTACATTACATGACCCTTAGATAA
The DNA here is from genome assembly GCA_949629185.1 of Apamea crenata. Classification (NCBI taxonomy): domain Eukaryota; kingdom Metazoa; phylum Arthropoda; class Insecta; order Lepidoptera; family Noctuidae; genus Apamea; species Apamea crenata. Next base: position 12,835,054 of record OX451351.1, on the reverse strand, counting down.
TTTTAAATTGAATTGGACTCCAATTTAGTAACAATATTATTTAGAAAAATAATAAGTTAAAACGATGTAGGAATGTTATTTAAGGCGAAAACAAAAACTGACAATTTAAATCCGTTCTTTTTGGGGCTACTTTAAAGGAATGCCGCGATAAGGAGTTATTTTCGCGTCAAGGAATTCGAGGGACAAAAAGGCGTGAAAACCAAAATAATACAAAAGGTTTATAGAAGTGAATTTGTGAGCGTTTGGCTAAAACAAAATTCTTGGCGTTGCCGTCCTGTGCGGCGACAGCGGTGACGCGATTTATTGTAATGAGACGCGGATGCCGCTACTTCTTCTTAGAAAATCTTTGATGACTCTAAGAAATATGTGACTCGGGGAACTGCGGATCTGCCTTCGCACAATACTACTTGACCTGTCAGCATTGTATCCTTGCTAATGAAATTAGACCACAGATGCGATCTGGTTACGATAAATAAAACCTATGATTCATATTAATGATTTTCATCGTAATTTGACCAAGCTGATGAATTATTTCTTAGAGGCTTTGTGTTTCACTTTGATTTTAATATCCACATCACCAACGAGTTTACATACTCGTAGAAAGAGCTAATTTAGGCAGGTCAGCGGTACGAGTGTAGGCGCAAGGAACGCGTCGCTCTGACAATGACAAATGACACAAGATTGCAATCTCGCCGCCCTCGAGTCGCGCGTCGCCCTTCCGCCTCGACTCAACTCCATTGTTTTCAATTACCGACATGACACCCCGGCGCGAGCTTCGCTACTAAACCGCAACTCAGTTTATGGCCCTCCGATATCTCCACCACGATCGTCCATTACGTGCGCAGCTCTCATTTACATGTGCGCGTCGCGATTATGCTCAAGCTCGTCAATCTGAATCAATCTGTAACTCACCACTATTGGTGTGCGGTCCGATTTCAGACGGCCGACACGAAACCGTTGGGGTGTTGGAGCGAGCTGGAATAGGAAACATTCACTCTTTTCACGTGACGTTAGCAATATCTGACAAACCTATACCGAAAGCGTATTCACGAGCGGGATGATTTGTGTGTTCCTATAATCATGCAGTTAGATAGAAAAGAAGTTATAATAACCTTTTATAGAAAGGCTTGAAGGCCGCAGATCCCTCGTTGTGATGTGGTTGATTAGGCTGGTGACTGTTGGCGGCGTGGTGAGGGTTGTGGTAGGGATCGCGCTGAGGTGACTGCTGATGCCGAGGGAAGCAGTAGCCGGAGCCGCCGCCGCTGCCGAGTGGGTTGGCGACGCTGGGCACCTTCATGTTGGGAGGCGTCTGAGGTGGCGTATCGGTCTGCACGTCGGGGAACGACGCCGGGTGCACGCAGGGGTGCTGCCCGCCATACTGCCCGCCGGCGAAGCCACCGTACCGCCCGTATGAGCCACTGGCTGGACTCGCGGCGGCTGTCGCCGGCAATGCAAAGCCATTGGAGCCACCATCAGAAGGCGCTGCTCGTTCCGGCGGACCGTAGGCATGTTGAGGCCATGGCTGAGCTGCTGGCGGTGGAGTTTTGCATGCCGCAGTGTCAGCTAAGGACCATATTTTCGGTTTGGATGCGGGAATCGGCACGCCACAATCAGATGTGCCTCGCTTCGTCTCTTCCTTTATTCCGTAGCCCAACATTTGGTGGTGCATACCCTGCAGCATCTCGTCCCCCTTCCGCTCCTCATCTGTAAAGATAATAATATTCATCGATCATATTTTACGTCCGACTGGCAATAAACGCGTGAGCGCACGTTATTGCAATCAGATTAGTCGCAATAGCCAAGGCCATAACTAACGCGACAACAATAAAGAGGGCTTAAAATGTTCCAAAAAAAATCGATACGTTGCGGATTGAATCGTCGACGTGACCGTTACAAGCGGTACGTAAGTTTTAGCTAGTAAGAAGCGGGATTTTGCGGGCCCCTCTAGAAAAGTCGTGTGAAAATACGTTAGGCGTGCAGTGACCCATTCGTTAAGTGGTTATCCGATTAGTGAAGTGAAAATACCACTTTGGGGCGCGATTCCCTCGCCGCGGGCGCTGCTACCGATCCCTTTCGTATTAAGCCGAGCATTTATTTCGCATTTCCCGGCGCGCCCCGCGGCACCGCTCTCTTCACCGCGGAATGTGCGAGCGATACAATTAACGGTCAACCACGGTTGCCGTTTTTCTTAACCTTTTCTTAATTTTTGTTACTTATTCAAATGAGTTTGTTTACCCTAGAATATTTTTTTTAGATTTATATGAAATGACGTCGTAGAATAAACCGCATATTTCTGTTTCATCCATAAAGATCACGATGGTAAAAGTGCAATGAAATAAATCACAAAGACTCGCTTGAAAACATTTGATGTTATTGTACAATTACACAAAAATGTTTATTCAGCGAATTTTATAAGGCTAAGTATTATCATAATGCCATTTTCCGTTGTAAAGTGGCTTTCGGCGGGTGCGGAGGCGGGCCCGGGGCCGCTAATGAAATTCAGAGGCCCCGCGAACGCGGCGAGGACGTGCGCGGGGGCGAGGCGTGGTGCGGGGCGACGCGACCGCTCGACTTCATTCTCTTTATTCCATTTAATGCTGACTGCTCCTAGCTTTTAAGAGGGGTTATCCGCGTTGCCCTTCACTAGGGATAAATATAGGGACGCCACTGATACTCCGCGCGAAGATATTTATCCGGCAAATTGTTTTAATTTTCATTGTATTAATCTAATAAAGGCCCACAACGGCGGGAGATAAGCGTGCTATGGACGATTTAGTAATGTTTTATTTTGGCAATACATTTAAGGCACTTATCAGTCAAATTAATTTCTTTACAAATTGCTGTTGTATGGGTATAATATTGTTGGATTTTTTTACCATTTCAGTTACTATTAAAACTTGTTTAGCTGTTGTTTATTTTTATAAACGTTTATTTGCACAAACTATTCAACTTCGTAAAATTTTAGTGACAAGCAGGTGGAAGTGGTTAATAAATAATGCCTTATATCATTAACTGTGCTTTTAACTTCGAATTTTACTTAATTGAATATACATTAGCTGCTTTAATTAAATAACTAAACTATAAACAAGGAGTACATTAATTAATGTAATGAAGGAAATCCGCCACTTACATTTACTGCAAGGGGCTTGTTTGTTTATAATGTTAAACACTTGAGTAGTTCTGCGGCGTTGCTAAAGCTGTGCTTTACAAGATTAGCGAGATTAATACATATGTATATTACCAAATATTTCCTTACCAAGCGGTAGGTATATTCGAACTCAGGATTGAAAATCAAGAGATGGTATATTTCTTTTAGGAGTTTAAAAATTAAAAACACAATCGTACAAACATTACTTATATTATGTATAATTTTGAGAAATTCACCAGATGCGATCTGGTGACTGAGATCTTTAGACTAAAATAATTTAAAGTAGGCGTTTGTGTTGAAGTTATATCACCGATCAGTTTGATCTTTTTTTCATTCTTTTTTATCTATTAATTATTAGATACGCAAAATGGTCTGAAACTTACAATGTTTACCTGCGCTCGCCGTGCCGCGTCAGACGACAGGCGCTAGGCGGCCGGAGCGTGCGGAAAGTGGCAACGTGCACACTCCGCATTGAGTGGTTTTCCCTTCAGTATGCTTAAGTCACAAGCCGAGCAAAAGTGAGACATAATAAAGACCCGTCTCGGTAGCTCTGGGCGCCTCGCAGCCCCTCTCTATAGTGTATCCACTTTACAAAAACCCCTTGTTTAGGGTGAAATAATCTGTCTAGGATTTGTTTATATTAATATAGAGTTCCAGTTACACATTTTGGAAATTAAATTAGTACAAATTAATTGGGTTTTTTTCTGCTCTATGCGTTAAGATGAAACGAGTTTAGGTCCTACTTCGCGTTTTATGCAAATGACGCGGATGATGCATTATAAAAGTATGCAGTGTATCATATGAAGTGTGTAAGAGCGGTTGGCGTTAAGTGGTTGCACCCCCGCTGCAGCCCTGCACTTAACAGCTGAGGTCAGTGCAATTTATTGCTCGTCGCGGTCCTCCCCGGCGCGGTGAGCGCGGGCGGACGACGTTCACTTGTTTGTGTTACTTCTACTCGTTTTCCATTAACGCGCGCCGGATTAATATTTTGTTTGCAATGCGTGCGCTCACGACAAAAATTAACATTTATTGGTAGGGTCCGAAAATGAAACTTTTATTCATGAGTGGCTTAGCTCCGGATAGTTCTGTGTGTTTGTTTGCCGACGACGGTCTAGGGATCGCGTGTGAAAGCTTTTATATTGGCTTTGTTTGCCGTGACTTAAAATGATATATTACACGTCGCTAACATTGACGTTTTTGTAAAAGAATGGTTATGCACGTTAGTGAGAAATGTTATGGTTTGTTTGCGATCTGACTCCGGGATTAGTTTAATCGGAAAGTTGTTTAGTTCAGTTTAATCTGGTGATGCCCAGCTTTTGATTACAGATTCTTTCTCACGAATTTGCTTTTTGGTCACGAAAGTTATACATATTTATGATGATGAGTTTTTGAATTTAGCATCAGTCACGCGATTTTTAGCTTTTAGGGGCATTTTTATGAGAATTTTCCTACAACTTCTTCCCGTGTAAGACAGTTCCGATTTTCATATTTTGAAAGTATTATTATCAACTTTAGAATTTACCACGCATAGGTACAATTAAAATGGCTAGTTCGATTAAATACCATTTAGTTGGGTCGAAAGAAAAATATTAAATGCTATAAGTAACAATCGCTTGACACCAGCCTTTGGACGTCGCGCCGCAGTCGCCGGGGGCGCTTGTCTATAATCCTGCAGACAATGCGCAGCGTCTAGCGTTTTTTCTCGCACTCGCTACCAAGGCTACAAGAGGGCTTAGATTACATCGATGACTAGACGTGACGCAACAAACTGACGGTAAACTAAAGCAGCTTTTGTGGTTATATTAATGATTCGAAATCATAATAATTTTCTAAAACACTCCTAAGTAATAATTAGTAGTCCTTGGATGTACCTACATACAATCAATTCTAAACATATTAGGTAAATTTTAAAATTATCATATTACCTACTAACGTCTAACAGAATTTTATAGTTATTTAAGAGGAGACAGTGATTATTATTTTGGACTGTTCGTTCCAGTTTTATTGGGCAAAAATCAATTTAACTCGTAAATAATATAATATTTTGACAATAAACCACAAATTTGAAATTCGTTCCATCAGTTTCAGATCCGCACACACGCTCCTGCCATAGATCTTACTTTTTATGAATCGTGTGAGATGGCTGCGAGTGGCCCATTCACGAGGCGTTATACACAGCGAATTAAGTACACTTCTGTCGCAACAATAGTGGGCTTCATTACACGAGCGTATGCCGGGCGTTATGCGTGACGCCCTCGCGCCTCCATTAGCGACGCGAACTTCGCTATGAAAACACTCTGTTAGAAGCCATCTTTATTGTAACAATGCCTACTTATAATTTATGTTGTTGACAGGAGGGCCTAACTGCCGCCCTAGCAGTTCTCACGTAGCGTGTCGAATACGTATCTGGATTTTATTATGGCACTTACGCTTTTCAAACACTTACTACTTGTTATTTTTTTGGGTCGAATACTAAGTTGATCTGGCCAGATCATATTGCAGGAATACAAATTCTATTCTTCCCCACTTAAACCTGAAAATCAAAATAAAATAAACAACGTCTTACCGACATTATCGTCTAGGAAAACGTTGTTACAAATACCCAGGACCTAAATCCGATCAGTAGGTATATGTACCAACATTATAAATCCCCAAAACCGTACTTACTTACGTTCCAGCGGAATATCCTCATAAAAGAAACGATCCACGAACTCGACAAATCCTTTGGCAAGAACATGAAGTAGGGCAGATCGTCAGACAAGCAGAACGCGACCTCCGAGCGTCGCGTCGGCCCGTTGTAGCGACGAACGGAAGACGCGTTATATGAAATTTGGGCCCGGGCGCCGCCCACTTTACTACGAATAGGAAATCCGGTAGCGAGGAGCGGTTACGCACAGTTACACGCCTGAGACCTCCCCCCGGCCGCCGCACGCCCCTCCGACCCCTCGCCTCCTCACAGACCCGCACACCCTCCGGCCCGCAGCCGCGTTATGCCAATTCACTAGACGATTTATACACCGACAAAATTAAAGCAATTTTAAACGGTTCACAACATCGTCACAATCCGTTCATGAAACAACACGCACTACTCACAGGTCAAGGGTAATTAGTGCACTATAGGTAAATCAAACAATCGCAGGCGCGCTTATCGAGAACAAACATAACATAATACATCAATACACAACAGTTCGCATTGCAATCGAAAATTGAAAACTTATATTGCAACATAGACAGATGGTAGCTCTAAAAATTAAATCAACATCCGACAGTCAACAATGGTTTTCACTTTTAAATTTTATATGGAAAACTGCGTCATAAATAATTTTCATGTTAATAATGACGGTTGACTATCCGACATTGTGTTTTATGTAACTCAACGAACCTTTATGAGTTTTAATTTTCTCCTCCTGCTCGTCTTTATCCTTCTCCTCGTCGGAGAGCATCGTGTCGTCATCGTCGTCCGTCTTATTCTTGGGCTCCCACGTCATCTTATTCTCCTTCTTGAGACGGCGGCGCGCGTTCGCGAACCACGTTGACACCTGTGTCAGCGTCATCTTGGTGATGATCGCCAGCATTATCTTCTCGCCCTTCGTTGGGTAAGGATTCTTTTTGTGTTCATTCAGCCACGCCTTCAGCGTCGCCGTTGACTCCCGTGTTGCGTTTTTCCGTCTGGCAGCTAAATCGTACCCCGCTCCGTATCTGTCGACAAACATGTTTATACTTACATGTGCCTAGTGGGTGATTTACGCTTCCGACCTTAGCAGAGCTACAAAAATTTCGCATAATATGCCCTAAATACACTGCATAATGGATTCGGACTACGCTTTCGTGAGGGACACATTTAACTAACTTGAATATGGGACTGTCTGCGTTCTGAAGAATCAGAGTAAAATACTTAGAAGTATGACACAATTCTGTTATGAATATCTAATATAATACAGTTAAAAATATGGATACAATTTGAATATTATATTCCCGTACCGTGTTCAAATGAAGGTTTGTAAATTATGAAAATTACATCGACATTTGGATCATCTCCATAATAAATGTACTTAAACCAATAAATCCGTAATATAACGAGAAGTTTCACTATAACATATTTCAGTTAGTTACACCGTCCATACGTCGAATCGTTTACAGCGAGCAATAAAGTGGCTTTTAAATTCGTAGCAGATAGGCGTTTTATTTGAGGCAATAGATTTCTCGTAACGGCAGCAAAAATAAAGCTATCGCGGCACAGAGCGACATTCGGTTCACTTTTTAGGGCCTACGGTCCCATTTGCATCCGCATTCTGAGCGTAATTGTGGCTTCCCCCCGTTGCTGCTAGTATTCGTACCTGACTTCGATTTTCCCGCCGACATGACAAAGGCGCGGTCTAAGGGGCCCAATAAATAGGTTTCGCGCGTGAAAATAGTTAAAAAATGGTCCCGAGTCGATTGATATTCACGCAAATTGCAATGTTGAGCGTCTCGCTTAGGGTTTAGTTTCGAGGAGGTTGTCGAATTTTCCACCGACGTGTTGTGCATGACGCGAATAAGATTTGCAAAATTGACAACATTTTTTCTTTTGTTACGGTATTGCTCGATTTGATCTAGGTTGACAGGCTTGGTTCTTTGTTATTATTTAATATCCAATACTATTTCGTACAAAAATAAAATGTAAGGACATTATTTAAAAAGAAACAGTTTTCATACGTCTTGACATTGCATTGAGAACTTCACAAGTCACAAGAAAATATGTCTTTACAAGTGAAGACCTCTTTCTTGTACGATAGTCGCTGTCAAAGTAGAGGGCGGACCGTTGCATCGCGGTTGCAATTGCAGGGCGGTGCAGCGCAGGCGTGGGTAGCGTGGGCGTACTCACCACCAATCGATCGCGACGCCATCTTGCTCACCGGACATCACCGGTATTGCTAGTCGCCGAACGACCGCCGGCCGGCGACACCGGCCTCACGCGCCGGCCGAGCCGGTGGTTTTATTGTAAAAACACCGAAGGAGCGACCCATACTTTGAAATTCAAATTGGATTTTTTTATGAAAATTCATGCTGCCGTAAAGTACCTACACGCCGTATCGGTACGTATGTATTCCCATATGAAACACGCGTCGCGCCATATTAATACACGTGTCAAACGTGCATCTATACAAAGCCTTGGAAACCAAACCGCATTAGTTTGAACACGAATAAGCTCTTCAGAAATCTACTGTGGTTAGTGACGACAGCGCCGGTTAGGAAAAACAGCGCTTTATTGCTTTACGTTTTATTGATTCGGTCTCGCATGGTTTGGTTTATAGCCCTGAAGCTGCTGCGAGGGTTGAATCCTTTAAGCTTTGTTAATTAATTTAGACAGTCCACTTACTCGGCGCGCCCGCCCTGTGAGAACACATGCACTCGGCTCCGAGAATGTTAATACTTTCGTGGGCGGAAATACTTTGTATCTTTGTTAATTTGGGGACGAAAGCATAAAACCTACGGCGAGCTTTGAATAATGTTCCATATTTGTGCGCCAAACAAATGTTTGGATTTATTCTTTGTGACATTTCCTGGGTTTGATTTAAATATTATTTAGGTACTTTAATAGATTAGTTGCAATGGAAAAGCATCAATCACTATAATGCCAATGAATTTAAGTTTGAAAATATTTTAAGTTTTAAACGGTATGTTGTTCGCATATATATGTCATAGATTTAACTAACTTTAAACCCCAGATAAATTAATTATTTTCATGCAAAACTGTGTAATTACAAATAACATGTTGGAGGTAATAAACATTTTCAAATAAACAGTACGCGTACAGTATGTAAGGTCACCCCGAGTGCCGGTGAAGAGCGGCGCAGTGTTGGGCGGGTGCTTACTACCGCTGCTACATATTTGCGCTTGCCGAGTATTCAATTCGCGGTATCGAAGGTTTACGATCTACCCGCTTGGGGGAATTGCGGCCTCTACGTGCCCTCCCCCGTAAACCGTACAGCTATATACGAAAACGAATGTACATAAGTAATACCCCCCGCTTTGAGGGAGGTTTGCCTCGTATTAGAATTAGGATCCGCAACTCAAGTGCGCGTCGGGTACTTCTACTTAGGCGTTTTAAGAAGTGTTTGCAGCTTGCTGTCTTCTAGTCTTTAGAGATTCATCACATCAAGACCAAGTACCTACATATTTTTATAGATTATAAAGGGTTTTTTTTTTAATATAAAATCTTGAACTTTTAAACAACCTAAACCTATCTCTATTCTGTTACTGGACAAGATAAGACAATTTGTTTGATATTGATATTTATATATAAAGTGTCAAATCTAACTAACTTGTCAGTCAAGTATGTGTTGTTAATTTTTCTTTAATGTAATGAATTGCTCATCTTTTTTTTATTTTTGTCTTTGAAAGCTTGCTTGCTTGAAGCGGTGAGCTATCCCGAGACCTATTGTTTTCGTAATTTTTCAAACTAAATATTTTTGTAGGGTGTTATTGTATGCCTATAGAATCTAGCGTTTGTTGAACGTAAAATTGGCGACATGAGTAGGCACTGTCAGCAAGAAAAATCGGTTAACACTAAGTGAAGTGAGTATGTGTCTATTATTATTATAAAAACTTTATTTAAAACAAATAATTTTATTTCATATTTAATTTATAAGCTATTGATTATTTTTTTTGTAAAATAAAAAGTGTTAAGTATCGAACTTTTTTTTGCCGACTGTACAAACGTACATCGTGTTTATTTTACCGTGCTTTTGCTGATATTATATAGTTGCTACACAATTGCTCCAGGCCGCGCCGCTTTGGGATATCCTTTACATTTATGATTTTACTTCAAAGTTTTTTCTAACTTGCCATTGATAGTTTCGCTAATCATTTTAAAAATCAGATACTGCAGATAGGTACTACTGAAATGTGTCTGCCGAGCCTTTTCCCAACTATGTTGGGGTCGGCTTCCAGTCTAACCGGATGCAGTTGAATACCAGTATTTTACATGGAGCGACTGCCTATCTGACCTCCACAACAAGGTGCTACTGAAATGCAATTAAAAAAATGTATCTTTTTTAACGATAAAAAGAAATAATTTGGATTTACCTATAGTCCACAATTCCACATAAAGGACTTCGACTTATATTTAACTTTTATCTATCTACAATCTCTGATCCTGATAAGTATGTTAACAATGTGATTTTCAGCGAAAGTAGTACGAATTCATTTTGATCTAAAAAATAATATATAAAAAATGTAATTTATAAAATATAATTAGTAATACGATGTACATCATGTAGATGGTACGATACAAGTTTAAATTAATCGATTATATCGCACGATAATACTTACAAAGGCTATAGTCATACTAATTACTCATTAGATTTGATTGGGTAGGGTGCCAAGGGTTTGTTTGACAGATCAGACGGCCAATTACCGTAATGAAAAACGTTCAAAGTCTAGTCGCAATCTCATCTCAGCTACAATCAATGTCAAAAATTTGACAAAAATGTAGGAAAACCAGAAGTATTTTTGACAGATTGAGACCTATTTTTGAGAGACTCAGACTGTGAACGTTCTTAAAATGACGAGCATTGCCCGTCGTGTCTTGAACCAGCAAGACTCACCAACGAAAGAAAATACTAACTCCTATAATTCTACAAATGAACACGTATTATTCAAATAGCTACAAGATACTACCAGCTACTGTGCTTAAATGATTTGTCACAAACTCACTATAAGTAGTTGTGTTGCTGAAAATTACGACTAATAAGTTTTCACTACAGGTAGCCAGGTGGGAAAGAGACCATTTGCCTACAACTTGTTGTGACACCTTAGTAATTGCCCCTATTGATACTTTGCCCCTACTTAAAATAGAGGTACTTAATGTACCGTACGCAAAATACGCGCATTGTCGTGGAGTTGCGGACACCAGCCCGTTTTACCTATTACCTATTACCTAGAGGTACTTAATATGCCATACTAGTATTACAAATGCATAAGTAACTCTGTCTGTTAGTCTGTCTGTCTCTTACACGTACTCGCCTAAACGGCTGAAATCTGGCACACGGATAGAGACCTGGGTTAGATCACAGGATACTTTATCACGGTATAGCTATATCACGGTAGTTCTTTTCAAAGTCGGCAACGCCCTACGCAAAACCTAGTTTCTAAGATAAACATAATTCCTACATATTTAGTGTAAGCTATTAAGTCTTCAGCGTTGTGTGCATAACGAACGTATTTCAGAAAGGATGTGCAAGTGTCAATCATATTGTAATTCTGTTGTAATTAGTTAATTATGCTGGCTTCCTCCTGTCGAGCCCCGCACCTACCCACACAATTATCTGATACATTTATTATTAACTTACACCTGATTGGAACGCGCTGTATGACGTATTAATTATGATCAATACGCGCACCGGTAATTGTCTTCCGATAACTTACGGTTTTTGTAGGTTTTGACAGCGACAAAATAATTAATAATTCTAGCTTAACACCGGCCGGCGTAATGAGAAATTCTTGTAAATTGCAGCTTGCAGACATTACAAGACAATTATTTTTTAATTTTCTAGACTAGTCAGGTACTTGCCGTGTCAGTCATGACTAACGGCCAATAATTTGTTTAAGATAATATTGTTTCCACAGTACCTACCCATATTTTTCCGTGCAGTCTTTTTGGCGCTTTTTAGAATATCGTGTCATCATAAGTAGGACCTATTGTATACAACATAGATCATCTGATTTTGAGAAGGAATGGACAATAATGCCAGAGTTCGTAAATCTAAACGTGTGCTAAACGCTCATAAATGTCGCCCGAGCTCCGTGTCTCGTTAACAAGCGCCCTTACTTGGGTTATTTAAAAAGTAACAACCCAAATCGTTGGCACACAAATAATTCCCTCAGAGCTCCGTGCTCGGGGCGCGGTAATTTCCTGCGCATTTTGATCTCAATGGTGCGGTACAAGTGCTCCCTCGTCTCTTTTCTCTAATTTTTGTACGTTTTCTGTGCTCGAGACTTTTGTTAAAAATAGCTGAGTAATTTTTCATTTCGGCGCGCGGCGGGCGTGGCAGATTACAGGCTGTTCCAAATAATACGCCAACGGTACTTAACTCGAGAGCGCCTACACTCGCGGCCAAGTTTTGTTGCTTATGTACGCTTTTCACCGTAGTTGTTTCTTTGTGAAGCTATTTATTCGGTCCGGCTAACTTATTGCGACCCCGGAACGTTTTATGAGCCTCTTATGAAGTTTTTCTTTTGAAATGAATACACAACAATTTCGTTGGCAACTGTCTGTAATTACACTTGCAAATAGAGCTTGCGACAACAATGTATTGCGTAAATATTTTATTTGAACACCTTTGGAGTTAGTAATTAAGTTTTTCGAAAGTGTCAGGATAAGAAAAATGTAAAGTGATCATCCTATGCGTGCGCCGGAGTAGTGAACAATTGTGTTGGAACATCGGGGGCGCTATATATCACGGTGTATTTCCGTGCTCGTCCCGCCACGATACCGTAACGTCGCGTCTTTTTTACGCATAAAAACTAATGTCGCCTCTAATTATTTTTAGATTATAACGCACCGCCTGCTATATATTAAGTCGAGCGCAGCCGAATTGTCAGCATAACTCCGCTTTGATGTATCATGATTTGTTTTTATTTTCAGGCAGTTTCAATGTGATTCATGGACGGATAAATTTCAAGTGCGCCGTGAAACGTATATTTAATTGATGCGTCTGCATAATACATTGTTATGACACTCTTATGACGACCGTTGCCGATTTATAGACGACCAGTTTGTGTAGACGATCCGATATAAATAAGATTGAATAAGAGGCCACCCTTGCTCGTCGACAAGTCTGACGGGTTGATAAGTTTGCCGAAAACGTCAACGCAACGCGTCGTGCGATCGCGTTTCAAAGAAAAACTGTGAATTAATCAAGCACTAGTGCGAATGGATGTGGCGTCATCCGTCTCTGTCAGAGGCGCTGGTATGTACGTGTCGAAACGGGACGGCGAACAACCGGGAGTGGTTACTCGGTCATTTGTCCCTTGCGGCCGACACGCACTGCCTAGCGCACTACTACGTGTGTGTATGCCTTCATCGGTGCACTTGAATTTTTTTATGTTAAAATAGCATTATCTACAAGTCGTTACGTTTAAGAGTTGCATGTTCCCACTCTGTGATATGTATGTGTATTAATAATGCCAAAGGCTGCCGAGCGAATCATCGACTCTAATACAATGCTACACGAGACAATATGTCGAACACCGTCTCTCGTAAGGTCGTTTGTTAAATGGCTATCTAATTTTAATTTATAGGAACTAAGCGCGTTTATAGAGAGAGAGAGAACACTTGACTATTATCCACATTCCTATATTCCTCAAACAACATATGTAATAACTATTTAATGGATATGTTTACCGCATATATTAAAGGAACCTGTATAATACTAATTGTATGAACTGTTAGACACGGCATCGGCCGCACATTATCTATATTTAACCAATCTTAGTAAATCTTATGTCGGGCTATAGTTACTGGCTTTTAACGATCACCGGATCACGTATAAAATGTCAACAAGTTAATTATGACATGTGATTTGACAACGTCAAATGAGTAATATGAAACCAACGAACCGACGGTTGTACACACAAATCGGTCCAATAACCAGCTGAACACAATGACAGATCATAATGACGAATATTTTATGACGATTTCACAAGCAAATATAATTGGGGACAAACTAACTAACCTTATAAACACATCAACTTAACGAGAAAGCTGACACGGGGAACAACAACACACGTAGAGACAATGTTTTAATTTTGCTTAAAGTATGTTAATGTATTCAGAAGGGGCATTGTTTAAAACGATCACTCAGTAAAACGCGTCCGAATCCAATAAACACTAAAACATGTTAGGGGTACATATGCACAACATAACAGAATTTATTAAAGTCAAAACGAGTCGCCAAATACAAACATGAGCCTTTCGCATTGCAATCTATTAGAGAGATAAGTCTCGATAGGGAGGTATTATGTTAATCCGGGTGCGGCGCGGCGCGGGCTTTATCTAAAGTGGCGCGGGCGCTGTGGACCTGTGGGGTCTCTTGGACCCTGGGGACTTACCCGTAGGCTGCGAGTGTGGGGTCGTAGGGGTAGTAGCCGCCGGAGGGTTGAAGGCCGGCCGACGTCCACGCAGACATCTCGCCGCCGCCCTCCTTGAGCGCGTAAGGGTTGCTCTGAAATACCGCACGACACAATAAACAAACTTGCCTCTGGCCAAATGATCATGTACATCTCTAGATACAGATACAGTTTATTTCAGTCGACACATTGTTAATTAACTCGTAGGGTTTCAACTGAAACACATGAATAAAATTACATAGATCCCTGGTTTATTATCAAATTAATACATTAACACAAAAGTTTCTTATAGTAAAACTAAATTTCACATTTAGTTTTAATAAAAGAAATTTTTGTGAAGTGAATCTAACAGTTCTTTAGGAAACAAACACATCTTTTATCACAACATACACATTCTTTTGTAAGTCGGGTGAATATGACGAAAACAATAAATTGGGGGTCTACTGATAACTTTTGAAAGTAACATAGAACAAAACCTATCCAGACCTAACAGTAGCAAAACTAAACAATCAGTCGATCGGCAACATTCACACGGTGTGCGTTTAGAAGCACTATCGTTATCCAATTATTTCAAATCCGTTAGCCATTAACGCTAGCACTCCGCATCGCTAAGCCCACATGTAAGCGGATAAATCTCGGCGCTTAATACCTTTCAGTCAATCGGCCTAACAAATACGTCGGCTTGAATTTAATTAAACTTAACTTAATAAAAGGGAATAAACTCACGAACAACAATAAAAGTCCCAAGTGTACTGGCTGACATATCACTGGCGTATTTGCATAATGTATGGAAGCAGAGGGGAAAACTATTAAGGCCTAACGCACCCTACGCGTGATAGTTGTTTAACAGTGAGGTAGCGAGCGGGGATGCTACCCTCCTTACTCAGTTATTCGCATACATTAGGAGCAACTAAATTAAAAGTGTGAACGATTCGATCGCGCCTCGAGCTCTCGTCCCTTGTCTCACCCTAGCCCGCTCCTCTGATAATAAAATGAAAAGCATTATGATACGTATGGCACTGGTTGTGACGCGATAACTGAATAAAAAGAGCAAGCTTATTTGTCCCCCTGTTTTAAGTAACAAAAGTGTGTGTCGTTGTGTTTTGTAATTTGTTTTCATTTTGCGACAACACTAAGATGTTACTGTTTTGCTTAGAGAAAGGTATACCTGTTGATTTTAGGATTCATCTAACTACAAGCCATTTTTAATCTGTATATGATGGTTCCTTATTTGTTTGTGGAAATCATGAGTTTAACGCATCTGCTCTCAAAGTTGAAGGTACCTATGTATTAAGTCACTAAGCTAACATTAAAAACCTCAGATCAATATTTCCGTTGAAATTTTCAACTCTAGTTAGGAACTCGTATAGAAAACATAACAAAGCCTAAAACGGTACGTAACAGTTAAGTTCATTTTATTGTTAACCGCAAGTGGCGGACTCTAGAGCGCAGAGTACAAAACCAAGTAGGCAGCTTCGGAGTGTTCGTCACTACGTCGCCGTGACAGACGCCTGATGACAAATGGCATTTTATCTACTACCATGGGGTGAGAATGCTTTTACATCTGTTATACCTACATATTAAATCCAAGTAACGCGCAATATCATGCACTTATAACTTAGTTTCCGCCTAGATTTAGCCTGAAGCTTTAAAATCGAGGTTTATTAGAGTGCTTAATTATTTACAACTTTTGCTAATATGATTGATAACGTAAAATGCTTCAGTTAAAAACGTAGACATGAAGTTGCCTCTTTTATCTTTAGAGTATTTTTCCAGGCAGCGTAAGCGTTATTCAGACGTTTGCATAGCGTAGCATCCGCGTAGAGGCCGCGTAGCATCGCCTACGCAATTACACCGTAGCCGCTACGCATACGCCGCGCGTTGTGTAAAGGGGTTTTCCGCTGAGCTAACGTTGCACAGATATCGGCGCGAACTACATCGCGAAAGTTACATCGTTCTGATACTATCTAATAATACTATATTAACAAAACGGATTCCGATTTTTTTGTTGAAATTTGCTTGTTGATTTGTTGCAAAATACGAAATTACTACGAAAACTCGTTCATGTACATACTCGTATATATGAATAGCTATGAAGGACTCAGGGTAAAGTTTTCGGTCAACTGCAAGTGACTATTTCTTGAGAGCAAACCATAATTCTAAACATTTTCGACACGTTTTTGCAAGTGCGGAGTAAACTCGACATCCGGTGAGACGCTAACGAATGACTAACTACTAATACCTACAAATAACCTACTAAAATAATGTATTTGTGTTAATTACTTAAAAACGCATAAACTAAGTTATCTCTTAAGAGCACTTGTCTACATCCTGTGTAAGCATTGTTCGAGCGTTAGCGTAGCGTACTAACCGCGTAGGCCTCGCGTAGCACCGCCTACGCTGTACCTACGCAGCATACGGATTATGTTTCAATCTTTAAAAAAATGGATTTCGACTTGAAATCACATGTTGGCTCTTTATTGCGAAATTATTAAGAAAACTTTTTGGTGTATTAAATTAAAGCTAAATATAAGTTTTTTATGGAAAATACGGCGTCCTACGCGAAACTAAAGCTCCACCAGCCTCCATTAGTCCTTCCACAAATATGACCAGCCCAAGGCCAATTCAGTTTGCTTGTTCTGTTCTCTGTTCTGTTCTTATAAAGTGCTGGTCATAAAATTAACTGTTAGCAATAATAATTAAAAATTTATAAAGTATACGTAGATAAGCCAAATGATGTACGCGACTTTACAGTCGCGTATTTTTTTTTATTACCTATGTTACCATAGGCAATAAAAAGTAACACAAGCAATTACAGAGAAAAAAAATGATAAAAAGCAACTGCCTCGTACCGTACCTTATTAGAATGGTAATGAGTATTTGTGAGATAATAGCATAATTATTGTTCAAGAGCTGAGCTAAATAGTTGTACTAAGTAAACAGCTCGTTTGTTCATTGCGCAGACAAATTGTTGGGCTTAGTTACCTGTTTGCATTAGTAATTATTGTCATTGGTGACGTCATTCGATTTATGTTCGACACGACAGTACTGACTTACAAATCCTTATTGCATGTTGGATGTCACGTTTCTCGTTAACGCCACACTCAGATCGTGTCCAGACAAAGAGATGTATTGAATTTGGCGGTTTGGATGGATATGTAAAGGATGGGCACTCATCCACGGACTGACATCGGCAAGCAAAGCTTAACCAACGATCCACCCGTGCGGCTGTTATTACTTATAATAATTAATTATGATTCGTTTTTAGCCATTCCAACCCGCGCTGTTCTCGCGTGGTGGAATACGGCCCACTTCCTCTTACAGAGAGTAGCCCTGTGTTTCTAGCATTGGGAACATTATAGGCTGATTATGCTTATCAAATCTAATCTGTTACTACTTATTTACTTAGCCACTAAACGTTGTTTATTATTTTTTTAACTAAGCTTAGGTTCTTTGAAACTTATCAAAATGAAAACAATTTTGAAAAAAGTTGTGGGCCTACTCAATGCCAACAGTAAATATTGTGAGTTTGATTCTTTGAAAAGCAGCCCCATTTTGACCCAATTGATCAAGGGACTAAAAGATAACCATGTGAGGGAGCGACTGCTAGCTAAACGAAGCTCACGTTGGAGGAAGCGAGTCAAATGTATAGAGCAGCAGAGCGTGCTGGACAGCAAGCAGCGGTATGTTCATCTAGCAAAACGGTTCCAGAAACGAGCAGCGCTTCGCAATGCTTGGAATTCTGGTGCTCGTGTTGATGGAAGTGGTGCACGCCAGAGAAGTGGCTTCCTACTTGGGGGGCAGTGCAGGTAGGTGAACGTGGTCGAAGATCATTTGGCATGTATTTTTTGTATCATCGTCAGTATTGTGAAGCTTTTATTCTTATTAGAGAATTCTTTCCTATAGAAACGTTACTACGATTGTTTAATCTTTCGCTGAGCATTAACCTTGTTGTTTTATATCTACTTATTCTGTTTTATAATCCGGACATATTATAATTGTATGTTGCATTGAACATTGGTTTCGGTACAAGATCAACGCTGATACCTTAATTGAACTCGATAATTATAATTGGCAATACACGTTCAATCGTTTATCAATCTCCGTTTGATAGGAAGACATTATGATAATCTGGTTTACCCAATGAATTTCTGAGAATTTTGATCTAAAGATAAGTAAGTTTCGTTTTTATTTTGTTATCTACCTGCATTGTCTGATAACGGTCAAGATCGTAATCTTTAGACACAATAGGCTGTCATAGTAATTATGGTGTTATTTGGAAAACATTCATTAGTGACCTTGGGAATCCCCAATAGGTAAGTACCACGTGTTTGCTACGAACCAACTATGGAGATGCTGTTATTTTTTAACTTGACTTCTTAGCTTTCTACATATTTTTTGTTTACGTAAATAAATGTCAAAGCAACAACTCTTACAACATTATCATTTTAAAAATGATTAAATATATGAAGGCCCAAACCCGTAATTAAAAAACGTTCAAAATCTAGTCGCAATCTCATCTCAGCGCCAATCAATGTGAAAAACTTGTCAAAAATGTAGGGAAATTAGAGGTATTTTTGACAGATTGAGACTGATATTAGACTGTGGAAGTTACTAAAATTACGAGAATTGCCCCTCATGTTTCGGCATTTTACTATTGCAGTGAGTATAACCCTTGACCTACTTAGTTTTATGGTGAAATGGTATCAACATTATACCGTGTACTTATGCGTCATTGTTTCTGTACTAATCCCATAAGGAAAGGCGCGCGGGCCATACATTGGTACATACAATAAGATTAGAGCGTCAAAGCCACTAGGGAGAGTCAGAGAGCCGGAGAGCAACTGTAAATGATTACCGTATCATTAATATCTATCATTGTATAAGTAAACATTACACTTTTTCGACGTTCCCCAGCAAATAAGCCAGTGACAAATTCGCGACCGCAACTCTTTTGTGGGACCGTGATAAAAATTGCTTCTTTTCCTGGCGGTGACAGGGCAGCGTGGTTCCCTCTGAGGTCGGGGGCTCGCTAACTATGAGTGATGATTGTCTCGCCCCCGACATTAGTGGCAAACTCGAGAACGCACGTGCCTGCCCGAACATTAATGATTATACTATTATTACTTATACGACTATGCATATCCGACTTCGTGTTAGGGATTTATGAACTTTTTTGTTTGTGGTTGACAAGGGAGCTATAAGGAATTGTAAGCTCGCTATTTTTTATTAGGGGATGTCCTTTTTGGGTTAGTTGTAATTAGATATGGCTTAAGCGTGTTCCAAAGATTCTACTTAACTCGTATACAAGTGCCTACGAGATATGTAAATAAAGGAGAAAAATCATTGGACCAATGGATTATTGATAGCCTCTGCATTTTAAATATCTACTGTAAATTATTCAGTAACACTTTCTAGGCTGATGTGCCCCACAAGACAGTTATTTGATTGAACTGCAGCTGTTATTTTTATTGTAAAAATATAATAATCATGTCTCTACATTGATTCGAATCCTAAGTACCTGTTGTACCAACGAGTTTTAGTTTGTAAATCTCTAACGTGTTTATTTTAACTGGGGTGATAAAACTCATTTATTAACTCTCGAAAAATCTTATCCGCACCAATTCATCCCCCTTTTCCGTAAGACTGGGTCTAACAACATTTTAATCAATTCTCCACAGACTCCGCGAGTCAGCGCGCCAGATAGACTCATTACACCAACCCCAAATAAATATAAACAGTAGCGAAAAGGGGCCGGCCCCACTATTAACGTTATTCACACGCGCCGCTAGATCCATAAATAAGAGCCAACTACGGCCACGACCCTAGAAACAAAAAAGACAAAGTTCACGTTCGACTGATCTGTGCGGTTCATAAATAAGGCTCGTTTATTTCATTGCATTAAACTGGTGATAAGTTATTTGACGGTTCATAAATTCGTACCCCATCGGTGGTTGGAGCCGCTTATTGAGCTAGCGCGCGCCCCGGCACCGCCCGAGGCGCCGCGCCGACCCGCCGCCTTGCCAAATCGACGACACTCCATCATACCGCGACTCAGCTTTCTGGCTACTGTGCGCCAGTTAAAGGCATGATTTTACTTTGGTATCGTGTACGGCGATAACATTTTCTGCATCATAAACTGTATTATAATACGTCTTGCACCACTCCAAGTACGAGCGTCTAAACGAAATCTAACGTTGACTTAAGAATCGGCATTTCAATATATCATCGATGGTTTAATACACCAAGTCCTTCGACCGTAACTACAAAAAAGAAATAAAATTATTCATGCTATAAAATAATACCGGTAGGAAACACTACTAGCAGAATCTAAAAGTGAATTGTAGCAAGTGGAAAAAAGAATGACTCTAAGTGGATAAAGAGCGAATACAAACGAAAAAGTCATTTCGTGGCGCACGGCAGTGACGCAACGGTGCGTGCTATTCCACTGTGAGTCGTGGCCGAGCGAGTTAAGGGCTGTATTTGTAAGGCGCGCAGACAACGTGGCTAACTTCAATAAAGCTTTCCCCCAAATAAGCCATAAAACGAGCGGCGACGGGCGCGGGCGTTTTAGGTACGTTCCCGTTCCAATTATTTGTTTGTGGAGGCACAATAATTTTATTTTACGTTTTATTTAACATTTATTTCGTTACGGCAATTTCACGGGTATCAAAGAATTGCTAGATTGTGATTTAAACGAAATTGGTTATTTTCCACTTCGAGAACTGAAAGTTATTTCTTTTGGTATCGAGTTAATATTATTTTATTATGCATGATATTGTGTTCTTAATCAGAAACATTTCTTTTTACAACACTTTATTATTGAAAATTGACCGAAGGCTCGTAATTTGGAATTGAGTTGTAAGCCGTTATTAAAGCCTCGTTGGTGGAGTTTCGCAAGCTTATTAATAAGGCTTACGGGTCGGGTCAGTACATGTTTTTATTTAATCTTTTAATTAGGCAGTTTTGAATCTTTTATTAATCTTTTACTTATACCTCCGTGCATAGTGTAGTCTGTCAAAGACTGGAGCAACGGCGCTTGAAAAGCGTACCCATAAATAAATAAACAATAAACCGGGATTAAACAAGTCAATTGGAGCTCAGACACAGACAATGTGCGGTCACGTTTAACTGCCGAACCCGACGGTAACCGATCGCGGCCGGCGTAATTCAATGATCGTAAACGCTCGCAATGATATCAATTAGACGGGGCCCCGAGACCGATAAAGCTCCACTTTAATTAGGAGAACAAACAACAGACGGTTCTTAATGAGCCGTGCGCGTGTGGAGGGCGAGAGAGGTAATTAGGTCGGGGGAGACTGGCGCGGTGCCGCCGAGGGCGATCAATTATTGAGCCTCCGTGATTGATTCGGGCACGCCGTAGCACCGCGGCCGCTGCGGTCCACCGCGCACTCCGCCACCTCCGCGACACCTCACTCTTAATCCTTGTTTGCCTCAACTTCTAACTCCTCTAAAACTGTCTCCATTTACGGGTCTTGTTGAAACCGCAAACATCACAACAGCAAACTTATGTTTGCTTACAATCCATTAAAGATTGGTTACAGAAAAGCTTTTACTTATTAGTTTACACTTCTTAATGAGTTACATACGAAAAACAAGCAACTCGAGCAACAACCTGAATTAAAACTCCAAACATCTAATTCAATGATAACTGAGTGAGCATTAAATTACAATGAAACATGGACTACGTCGGTTCATAAGAGTTTCCGGGGCCCCGAGTTTATCGTATTTATCTGATGTCTTGCTAATAGCCGTCATTGAAGGGTGCAACGCAGCTGTAAAGGCCCGACTGCACGTATAAATTACTTTATAAAATAAGGACATTAAAAACCATTTAGAGCAATAACTATTATACACTGAATATAGCTATAAATAAATTGAATAAATTATATGTATTATTTTGATACAGGAATAAATGTTAGAGGTGTCAGCGTTAATGGTTGACTCGGGGAGGTCGGGGAGGAGAGGACAATGCGCCCCCGGGGCGCTTTTGTTGTCGCGGATTCCCTGCCCGTGACATCTGTCCGAATCGCTACAATAACTCGCAAAAAACTCACTCCAAATTTACCAACTGTAAAGCGCTTCTCTGCGATTATTTTCCGCTGAACATACAATGTACCTATCGTAGAGCTTCGCTTGCACGCCGAGATGTCTTCATTGAGCCATTGTTGTCGGTGACGTATCATTTATTCCGTTTTGAATTAGGGCCCCCCTTCTTCGGTGGTCCTAAATCGATCAAAGTAGGATGCACTATCGTGTCACAATATTATAAATGGCGTAAAATTTTGTCTTTTCAATGTTATTGTTATTTTTTATTTGCAAAACTATTACAAAAGATGTGAAACGTCAAATATATTGAATTACGAGATTATCGTATTACGTAGAGTGACATCTGAATTTGTAGTTCTTGCATAGTACATAATAATTCAAAGGAAAACAAGCCAATTTTCTGAATGTAGGTACTAAACAAATGTTAACTTAAAAATAGCAATTAGAAATTCTTCAAATGATATTCAAAGCTAATTAACATATTGTTGTTAGATCTATATTTTACTTAAACGCCATGTATAATTTGCTTCTTTATACTTTCTTATTATGCAAATGACTTTAAAAACACGAAACCACGGAATCCTAAAACAAACTTTAAATTAAATAATAACGTAGTTAAAAGCTATCTCAAGTTTAATCGACACCTTGTTTTTTATTCGACTAATGCTTAGCGCGTTGGGCGAAGCAAGCGGCGCGGACAAAAATTACGCTTGGATCACGTTTTTTTTACTTCCGGCCGAGATAACGGTCGAAATAAGCACCTTTATATTGTTAAGTGGTCACAGATCGCTTAGTAAACGGCACATACAATATAATTGTTTATTTTCAAGCTAATCTCAACCCTCGTCGATTCCTCGTATAACTTTCAATTATCGCGCATTAGACTGTTTCCTTAGGTCAAGCGACCGGCCAAACTTTTCGCTCAAGATTAATCGCGGACGCCTTCACACGGAACGGTCATAATATCCTTCAGTTCCGGACCTAACAAAGGGATGTAACAAATTTCCTGTGCCGTCCAAGATTGCTGACTAACGTCTGCTACATGTAGGTACGCAAACCGAAAATGATCGCCGAATGAAATATGCATCAACACACACGGACAGCCGGACAACGGTCACGATAGTGGTGTTCGAGGTGTATTCAAACAATAGTAAATGCATTTAGCCCGACCATTGTGTGATTTATAGCGAAAGCGTGTAGGTAATTTATAAGAGTGGCACGAGAGTGGACGTAGGGCGCCGGCCACCGCGGGGCGCCGGGAAATCGGGGAAAATCCGAAGATTTATTAGCGGTAGAGCCGCAACGCGGCTGACCGCGCGACCGCGCTCTCGCTCTGTTTGACCAGTCATTAAAGTCGGCAAGTAAACGCTTAGTGCGAAGATGAGTATATTTGCGGAGCAATTAACGCGTTTGAGGTGAGACGAGGGTTGCGGGGTGGTTAACGGTCATTGTTTGTGAATTATTTTGAACGGACTAATAGCCACGGCCCGGCCTGTCACAGTTATCGAATATTATGTATTTTTAGATGGTGTTGCGACCATCTTTCGTTTGTACGGTATCGTTAAAGCGCTTATGTGTCTGCTAGATAAGGCGGCTGATACAGAAGGTGTATCTACGTCAGGATATCGCAGTGTAAACATGCGCGGTGTCAATCACTGCTAGGCGGCGCTTTACAACATTTTATCGGTTGTCACATAGGTAATCTAAGTATAACGCATTTATGTCAATTCGCCGATGTACCTATTGATAAGCCCACCCACGTTTCGCCGGCTCTCTATTGCATCATTAAAGCAATGGCGGTTGATATTATGTACTGTAACACTTATACAGACACGTTGTCATTACGAATACAAAAAATGACATATGTTACTTATCGCGCCTGCATGAATATGTTGTGAATATTTACAGGTGAAGAAAATTTTAAAATTTCTAATTTGCTCGTAGAACATGTTGCTGCAGTTATTAAAGTTGACACTACCTGTTTTTGTAGATAATTTATGAGTCTACGGCCACTCATGACTGACAATTTTTTGTTGTACCTATGGTGCATCTAGCAAACAGAATGACTGGTAAACATACTATGTAGTTATATTGTTATTCTGTAAGCCCAGTTTCCGTACAATAATAACATGCCCCAAAATAAAATGTGTATTCGAACGAAACGAAAGTTAGAGCCTCTAACTTTATTGTGAAAGGAATTATTAACCATCTCATTCTACCCAAAGAATACAGTTATATTTTAACATAGCAAAATCAGCCTTTAATGTTCCCACTGCTGGGACACAGGCCTCCTCCCGGTGAGAGGGAGTGGGCCGTAATCCGGTACTCTGGCCGTGTGCGGGTTGGTAGATGTTACATGTCTTCGAATTTTTGGTTCTAGGACATGCCAGTTTCCTCACGTTGTTTTCTTTCACCGTTTTGAGTGCAATGGTAATGAAATAATTTACACAAAATAAAGTGTCTGTCGGGGTTCGAACCTATGTACATCGGCCGATACCACTGCAAGCATTTTGTGCAAGCATTAACTCCAAATAGCATTGCGCAAACAAGCCAATATTCCTACGTCTGCGTGAAGGCAAGCAAAAGAACGAGAGCTTGCTTGCACGACAGCATTGCAGGACCATTGTTAGTAACTGGCTCAACAGAGGACCGTTGACCGTAGGAACCTACGAAGAGTATGAGAGACCTATACAACTAGTAACTGTCTATTTCACCAATGAATGCTCATTCATACCCTTAGACACGCACTACCCAGCACAAACCTTTTGTTTATATAATAATAACATTAACATCACACCTGTATATCCAATTTACATCCACATTTCGCCAGTGTCCCATGTGGCGAGTCTATTGCTATGAACAGTGCACAAATCCAGGTTTCGGACTGCTACTAAGAAATTCCAGATGGAAAAACGCAACAAAACTTTCCCGACCCAGGAATCGAACCCAGGACGTTATGCTCAGCGATTGTGACCACTGGACCAAAGAGGAATAAGATAGTTTTTCGTTTTGATTAGAGTTCAATATAATTTTATTTAGGAAAAGAAACGCGTGAAGAGCGATTCGGTCTCATACTATTAAGGTTCCAAACCAAACTGTACTCACTCCTGGGAACAGTCGCCGGTCAGCCGTAATTAGGTACTGTATTTTAGGAAATCAATAAATCTGTGCCAGCTCCCTAACTTAGTAAATCTGATTATCTGCATTAAATATTTCTTCTAAGCCATCATCTGCCTAGCCTTTTCTCAA
Source organism: Apamea crenata (assembly GCA_949629185.1). NCBI lineage: Eukaryota > Metazoa > Arthropoda > Insecta > Lepidoptera > Noctuidae > Apamea > Apamea crenata. The sequence continues at coordinate 12,809,475 of OX451351.1, read as the reverse complement.
CTATGTTGGGGTCGGCTTCCAGTCTAACCGGATGCAGCTGAATACCATTTTACATGGAGCGACTGCCTATCTGACCTCCACAACCCAGTAACTGGGTAATACGATATCCCTTGGTATGACTGGTTGTCAGACTTTCGGGCTTCTGACTACCTGTAACGAATGTCAAAGATCCACCAATGACAGCCGGGACCAACGGCTTAACGTGATTTCCGAGTCACGGAGGGGTCCTGGTATGTGGAGATGGTCACCTATCCAAGGACGAACCGCGATAAGCGTAGCTTAACCTGATCGATCGACCCGTGCGGCTGTTATTACTTAGCCATGGGCCTCCTCTATTTCATCTAAGTAACAAACTTATGCCAAAGGCCTTCGTAAGTAGGTACCTAAGCTTCTATTTTTGTTTTTTTTATTATTATTATTCCGCTTGTCATTTATGTGTGACGCAAACTGCTACATATTATTACTGTAAAATATGGATCAATATAGAAATAACCTAGTTGGTCCGGACGAAGGTAATTCGTGATACAGGGTAATCCGTATAGTACGAGTGCACTCCTTTGACACCTTAAGTGAACATTTAAGTACTAATGGTAAAATATGTAAGGAGATTTACTGTACCGATTTTTCTAGTATTTTTTTATATACTGTTCTATGCTGTCGCACTGCTGAGCAAAGGGCTCTCCCAAATCCTTTCAGACATCCTTTTCTAGAGCTACTTCGATCCAACTAAGTTGTAGTTCTTAATAAAGTTTTTTTTTAATTTGATTTGTTTATAATCATGTTCTGTATCCACAAACTACTTCTATCCTACCAGAGGTAACAAAACTTAGCAATCAGGGTTTTGAATCGCGAGTTGGAAAAATATTTATTTCAAATGTAGTTGGTTGGATTTAAGTTAGTCAGCGATGACCTAGTATCGTATTTTTGTCTGACAGATAGCACAATGTTTGTCTTCTTTAAAATTGAAAATATTTGGAACTAAAACTTTATTTGCTAATTGTCAGCAGAAATAAGTACTCAGTGAGTGAGTTTTAAAAAAAACATGTAATAGTTAATAAACAAGAACGTTCGATTTGCGATAAAAATGAACGTATGCCGCTCTTCTATCAAAATAAAACAGCCATTATGCTACATATTATCTATCTAAGTTCACCGCCCAATCTAAAGATAGCTTATCCATTTACAGAATACTCCTACTTGTGTATAGATTGACGCACACATGTTTACATAATCACATATGTTTGGATGTTGAAGATCGAGTGATTTGAAGCCTTATTGCGATGTAGTACAGTGTAATTTTATTTGGGCTGTGACCGAGTGCTCTTTTCCCGGTGAAGCTAATTAAAAAGAAAATAAAATGAAGTGTGGTCATTACTCAGAAGCAAGGTCGCTTGTGACTAATTAATTGGCGAAAGAGTAATGGTGGTAATAGACGTCGACTAAGATATTTATGACATACCTAAAGTACCTAACTGAGTACTTACCTGTATATTATTTGATTAAAGGATTTAAGAGAAGCATAGATTAACAACGCTATCCGCAGCCAAGCTGGTAGTAGACCTTCAGAATTGACTTTTTCTCTTTTTGTGTATACAGGTAACCACCACAGGTCCACCTAATTCGGAAATTAATAGGTATCTAAATATAACGAGTACCTCCCTAGCTAAGCTTGTTGTATTTTGCGCTCAAGAAAACGAGGATTTTCAGCGGTGACAATGTGTTTTTGGAAATTTAGATATAGGTAAATGAATGACTTACAACAAGAAAGTATACCAAAAGGATACAAAAAGAAGTTAATCAAAGATTTATACATATAAACACTAGAGGCACAGGCAAAATGGTAACCTTTACACTAAGTACATACTATATGCCTCAAAGAGATGTCAGCACTAATTGACGGGGTCCGCTAGGGCCGGTGCCTGCCAGGGCCGCGGGTTGTTCGAAAGAGATATCGTGGCCCCTGGCACAGGCAACTGAAGGAACACGGGTGGGTTTTAGTCAGTAAAAGTCTGACACGCCCTTCCGCTCAGCTCAGAGCGGGAGAGGTCATTTGACGAATTACCACCAAAAAAAAAAAGTACGTACTACATAAGATAATTATGTATGTTATGTAGTACGTACTTAGTGGAAAGGCTGACTACGTAGTCAGCCTATAATGTTCCCACTGCGGGGACACAGGCCTTCTCATAGTTCGAGGTACGCCGTAATCCTCCTCGCGAGCCCAGTGCGGGTTGGTAGATGTCACATGTGTTAATTTTTTTTTGGTTCTAGAACATGCCGGTTTGCTCATACTAAGTACTTAGTTTGGCAATATTCATTTTGACTGTGTGTTGGTTGTTACTTTTTTTTTGTCGTTGTTTTTGACCATAAAACACAATTAAACATCACAAGGGTGATGTAAAAGATTTGACTCACTACTTAGCCCCTGCAAAATGCTTTAGAAGTAGTAACTTAGCTATACAAACAAATATAACGAGATTCAATAGTAATGTTTTCCTCTAATGCAGATCAATGTGCTAACTCAATTAGGTATTAAAACGCTGAACATTCAGTATTAACGCTCACATTCAGATTAAGTGGCCATTTTCAGTCGCGTTTTATTGTTCCATGTCACATTAATCCGACATCAAGAATTCTGAGAACACACTAGTGTAAAACATGGTCTAATTAAACCGAAATGTCTTTTACTTCGAAGGATTCGTGATTTATAGAACTCTTTTAGCTATTAAGTACCTACTTGTAAACTGACAGCAAAATTAAATTAGACAAGGTACTCGTACATATCCATTGTACTTAACCTTCCATGGCAAAGTCCATTTTAAACTATTGTTAAATTGGATACCTTTCAGTTGTCACCAGTCACTTACCAGTCCTATTTTTGGCGACTGATTTTCGACCCTTAATGCAATGTTGCATTGTACGTCAGTAAATAAGATTGCAACTAATAATAAATATATATTTATAGTTATTATACCTATAGTATTACTATACTAAGAGTATAACTTTATATTTATAAGATTGTGATCTTCCTTATATTTTTGTAGAAGTTGATAAGTTAGATTTTCTAAAACAAATATTTAAACTGGAGGCGACCGACTTCAAAATATGAGAGGTTGTTAAAATACCTAGATACCTATTAGTAATATTTTTGAATCGCTCTCATAATGTAAAAAAGATATTGTTACACTGTTATTGTTGCACTGGAAGGCGTAGAGTGTGGAGTACAGATTCAATTATTCAAGTGCACCTTGAGAACGTCCTGTATCTAGTAGTGGTAGTCCACTACTGGATACAGGATTTCAGCCTAATCCGATCGATCTATTAATCAACTTAGTGTATGGTAGTCCATACACTAAGTTGAACAATAGATCGATCGGATTAGGCTGAAATCGACCATAGGCCGGTTATGCACTTTAATGAAGGAGGAGGATTATGATGATTGAAGCAGAGTTAACATCAGGCATAATTATTAGCTCAGTCTATAAACCATAATTTCTTAGTTCTTTAAGCGCCGCTTTTACAAGATTTGTGCAAAATGTGGCTCAATGTGCACATCGATACAAGCAAGCTAACTCACGAACAAAAACGATGACATTATCAAAACTTCATCGTCCATTGTTGCTCGTGATACACATTTGATAATTAAGTCGAAATTTAATCTGCAGTGATTAATGAACAAAGCAAGCACTACAGGCAGACCACCCACGGGGAGGAGACGGCTTAATAAGACCCTCATTAACACCTTAATGGCTATTCTCAATTCGCCTGATTTCTCTTGACTTTTATTTATTTTTTCCCTCTCGGTCCCACGCGGTTCCTGCGCATCTTGCATCCTGCTCAGATACCCTCCTTTAATTGAATTTCTGGTCTCTTTTTCTAAACTTATTCTCTTTGACTTAAGATTAGTGATGTATTTAAATTGGCGTTTTGTTACGTTTTTATAACCGAGCAAGCCGAAGGTGCGTTTCGTCGTTTTACGTTTCTCCTGATTTCTTATCGATATTTTAATTTGATTGAACTGTTATTATGAGCAAAGAACATGGCGTGAATGTTTGATACAGCAGTTCTTATTGAAGTGAGAGATATGACGCGGTTTGTTCTCTCTCCGCTCGTTAATTTGGGACGTCGCGTCATATGTCTATCAATGGGCTATAATGCTGTATGTTAGAAGGGTTGGCCTGAGGTTTCCGTTTGCAATAAACGAGTGATAAACGTATATGTAGCAGGACACATGCTGCTGCACATGCTCTCGAACGGCTGACGAGAGATTTTATTGCTTGCCTTCACGATTCGCCATCAGTTTCTTAAATATTAATTAACATTTTTATCACGTTTTATGAAGTATTTATGCTTTTATCTTCAAAGGAGAAACACTATTCGTTTTATTGTGTCTACATAAAAATTAATTGCGTAGCGCCTGATGCTTATAATCTAGTAATAAAACAACATTTATATTAACTTGCTTTTGAAATAACTGCTAGAAATTAATAAAATTAAGCTAGCCGAATTACCTATATCTACTTTGTATTTTACTAATTCCCGGGACCCGGACGCAGTTTTTAGCGCAGTGCTTTCATCGATTAGACAGATCGGTTGGTGTTTATCCTTGACGAGACAAGTTACTTTTGTTATTCTGTTTTGTTTAGCTATAAGTCTTCTAAAGAACTTAAATAAATAAATAAATATGCATTTTTTTATATCCAAATACTTGATTTGAGAATAAATACGAAGGTTTAGTCGCCGCAATCTATAGGAACTGTTGTTAGGAAGCATTCTATGTTGTTGTGCTGCAATCGAAATATTATGAAACTCACTAAAAGTAACTAAATAAATTCTGAAACATTTTCACCATGAAACTAAAAAAACATAAAAAAGAATTGCCGTGATGTTATTAAAAGCGGTTACACAAACAAACCCCTTTTATTGATTATCAAACGCATACAATAGATGGCGCTGCTCGTATTGTAAGTCGCAAGTCGAACAGACGCCGCCACCGGAGTTGCTCGTGTACAAAAATGGCAGTTGAATATTTTCCCCCGCAACGGTTTCAAAGAGGGCCAAACGATAATAGACCCTGTTGATATGTCCTTACGGCTGTATTTGGTCTGTGGGTAGGTGAAGACTTACATAGCCAGAAACAGACACAAGTGTATTTGCGGTGGAGCGTCGTCATTGTTCGCTAAATCGTCGCTTGCACGGAACCGGCCGGGCTTGTCGTGAGTTAGGTATGAACAGGGACACACAATGACAGTATACATACATTTAAACACCTGTTATTAAACATGCAGGGTCACAGAGCGTACCTACCTACGTACCAGCTTCGTTAAATAAATGACAGATAGAGATCTCACTGCCGGCGGTTTAGGATGCATCCACAATTACCAACAAACAACAAAATTACCACATTAAAGTGTAATAATGAGTTGAACGTACTTTTTCATTTTGTTTTCGCATCATACTAAAAAAATCTTATTTCAATGAAGTATTAGTAGAATTCTGACCGAATTTTCGTTCAACGCTATGTTATGCTAACGATGAAGGCTTCGCTAAGATCCTTTCTAACAAGATTTATGGAGTTGAGTTTAAGAGCATGCGACTAGTTGAGTAATTTGATTTTAACTAAGCAAGTCCAAAATAACAAATTTCGATAATGTGCTAAAAAAATCTTATGACCTAACAAAGAACGCTTAATTGTTTCGATGTTCGAGAAAATCTTACTAAGCCTTTTAATATGATTTTTTTTTAATAGAAATGTTACCATATACCTACAAAAAATGAGAAACAAAGGTTACTACGACATTTCACGTAGCTATAAGATTAAAATGTTCTACAAAAACACTCATGTTTGGTGTATAGCCGTGACGAAAGACACTCAAAAGACATTATAATGTCATAATCTTGCCAAGCGCCACGTCACTCATATCTTTGGTGAAAACTTCCTTTATAAATGTTTCAGTGGTTCACGATTAAGCCCTTTAAACTTCCTCTCGAAAAAACGAAAAAAAGAACGGATGATTCGTTCAATAGGATTTTCTGGGCTTAGCGGATTTCACATGTGTTTCACGGGAATTGCTTAAATCGAAGAATCGGTAAAACTTAACGCAGTAAAAGAAATAATAAAATAATGGAAACAAAGTAATGCTTTACGTATAGTGATTATTCTGAAAGCTTTAAGCTGCTAAGCCTGTTCCAAGCATGCGGTAGCTCGGGTATATTCGATTCTTTGGCGACTATAGTACCTTATAAGGGTATGGGTGCCGCATAAACCGACCGCCCATTTGTCCCCTTTGCTCAGACAAGGTGTTAACCGAGCAGCAGTTCCAACCATTCTTCGGCTGACCACAAATTGGATACTTATTGCAATTTATGAAAAACGCATTCGCCAACTGTCATAATTTAAAAGTGGTAGAAGGAGAATACAGAACGAGAAACTTCGTGTCATTTGAAACAACGTGAAAGTTTGAACTGTACTGAGATAGAGTGTAATTGGTATAATAATGGCGGTCGTTTTTTGAATTTATTTTTGAGTTTAAATATTAATGTTTCGTGACAGGGCAGCGGCGGCGGCGGGGTCTGCGAGGTGTCGGTGGTTTTCTGGCCCAGCGCGCCCGGACCGGTTCGCCGGTGGCTCGCACGCCACGCCAGAAAAGCCAAACACGTTGTATCGCAGTCGAGAGCGATAAACCTTGCTTCGTATACGGGCAAACGGCAAACGACCTATTCGTACCAATTTGCAGTCTGTTCATTCTGTTTTAGGCGGTAAACAGCTTGACTCAGCTAATGGCGACTATGAAATAAACTGTATCATAATTACTGATATATTCGATTGTGACGTTTCAAGCGGTATTATCACGAGGAACAGCGCCTTATATTTCTCAATTAGCTAAGATAAACATCGATAGCAATTTGTTCGTTAGATTAAATAACATTTAACATTGAATCTTAATACTTGTTCTGCGTGACATGACTTGAGATTCAATTATGGTCATCTAAAAACATCCTAGAATGTCATGTTTCGCGTCTGTCGTATTATATACGACAGACGCGAAACATGTCGTTGATGACGTTCTAGGTGTTTTAGTGAAGTGAGTAAAATGTACATACCAGCGGTGAGTAGAACGCAGAGCTGTCGACACCAATGCTGGGGTAGGGGTTTTGATCTGTCGATGGGTACGGTGTTCCATAGACGCCGACAGCGGCGCTGGAGAGGCGAGGATAGGAGGTGAGGGCAAGTCTTGCGCCGTCGTACTGGCAGGAGCAGACGGTCTGGCCGGAGACAGGGTCCGTGATGATGGGGCGCGGCGTGTCACAGCAGGAGGCGGCGGGGGTGCTGGCGTGGCTGCCGGCGCCGGGCGACAGCGCGCCGCCGGCGACGGCTGAGCCACCCGGCGACAGCGGGGGCGCCGAGCTCGACCCACCGTCCGGCGAGGTGGCCGCGCCGCCGGTGCCCGCCCCGCTGCTGCCCACGAGCAACTGCAACAACATATCCTATTATTACACTGCTGCTTCGCGTAAGTTACTCTTCTATAATAATAATTATTTATTTATTGAGACAAAAATCCATAATTGTTAGTTACAAAAATTATCTTACGAACTATGTTGTACAGACATATTCTATAACACGTCTGCAAAATAACTGGATTTTTACAAAATTGGCCTCCATTTCAAATTGTATGTAGGTACAGCTAAAAGTATGTAGTTTGTACCCTACTTTGTCCACGATGCTATGAAGTCTAATCACTGTGATTTTTGCCACTTGGTGAAAAGATTTCCTTAAGCATGGTTGCCATGATGTCTAATAGGTACCTACCTAAATACCACCGGCCAATGTGTCATTTGAAACTAGTTACAAACTTGTCACTGACGCATGATTAACCAACGAACGGCTCGATGGTGTGTACAATATAAGTTAGTAGGTTTTATTGGTTCGTTAGAGTAGCTCTTCGCTTTAGGGATCTGGACCATATCGACTTTGATGACTTATATTGTGGTATCTGTTCAAGACAAATAAACAAATATTAGAAAGATCTTTAGATTTGTGAAACTCAACGACAACCACAAGCTAATTAACAGTTAAAAAGATATTACTCGCTCGATTTGAGAGCACACCTAACAAGTGGAGCGCTTTCTTGTGCGTTTATTTTTAAACGAATGCAAATTAATTCCATTTCTAGGGCAGAGCGGTAAGATAATATCAGGGGCATCCGCTTAATCTAAGCATCTCTGTGACGCGCCCATCGTCCCGTCCGACTGGAGATACTCTCGAATTACTTCGTGGAAATAATTAGTAAACATATTATGAAGAGTCGAGTTAACGCTCCGTTGGTCAAAGTAACGACGTGATCGGCACAATTTGTTAATCGTAACGTCTTGTTTAAATCATCGTAATTTTGTGTGAAGTGAACGAGACTCATCTATGTATTCATAATATCAATTATGAATAGATGAGTCTCGTGCAGTTCCTCTGTTCTCATTCTGGCTACTTACCTATTACTTTAGCGATAATGATGCGTATTTGTATCTACACAGGATATCTACAGGATAGAAGGGTGAAATTATTGCTTCTTTCTAATTCTTAACAGAGAAAAACCACGTCATTGAAATATTTTCCTGTGACTGATTTATGGGTTTTTATTTAAATTACCTAAAAATACAGTAAAGACCCTTACTTTCACATATTTTACCCACCACATCGATATACCTATTTTCCTACAAAAGCATACGAAATCTAAAGAACTGAAATGAATGTGCTCGTTTTAGGTACAGTCAACCGCACATCAGTGGTAACATTGGCTGTGCCTGCTTATCGTAGCATGTAAGGGCGAATTACATAGTACATATGTTACCACTGTTGTGCATTTGCCTGTACATTATTTTAAGTTTAAGGTCTTTTCCAGAAAATAGACACTTAAATTTTAAAATTTCTAATTGCCACCACAGCAGTCACCACCCAGCCATAATGACTTCATTGGAAATTCAACCGATCGGAACAATAAACGAATGAACCGTACGCAAATGTAAGCACTGTGTATACTTATACCTACTCGTATAAAGAGCAAACATGACGTAGGCCCATTGAATAGAGATGAAAGAGTGGGTTCAGACAAGGCACTTCAGCCTTCTTGATATAACAAATATGAATTTCTTTATTTAATAAATATGAGTGTAGTTTAGGCGGTGAAAGACTAAAGGGAACGGGGACGTAAACAGATTTGGTTAAACATTGGGGCCGGGTTGACTTAGAAATAATAGCATAAGATACTGTGCACACACTGGACCCCACTTCACCTATGACGCTCCGTTTGAGTGCACCAACTTGTTTTCTTTAAACAGAGCGAGGTCTTCAAAGAGACATGTCTTGTACCTTTGTTGGCCTTCAATTTTACATGGGAATTGTAGGTTGCAAGCCGAAAGCTTTGACTCATGCGCGTAAACTGTTAACTATCATTTTAAAGGTTGTTTAAATAAAGATATGGAATGACTGGCCAGTCCAATGGCTGATAATAATGATGACGATACAGGAAATTTTAACAGTCCTAATAAAAGATCATAATTATATTTAATTCACGACATCTTCAAGAGTTACCTTTTTACAGAATATTTTTTTAAGGTAGGAATAACGTCTTAGGCGCTCCTAATATGTTAAAATAATCGATAGTCAAAAGAGTTTACAAAATTTCGGTAAGAAAAAGTCATAAAAGTAGTATCCTCGGACATTATGAACACGTGAAATTAGAGTACGCAGTCGTCGGGGCGAACACGTCGCGATTAATCTGAGCTACAATTACAAAGAGCCAACCGCTTATTGGGCCGCCATATTTGTATAAACAGCGCTATCACTGCTTGCGTGCATACGTGTAATTAGTAATAGTCCAAGATAACACACGTACCCACTATGTCATTATGGATAACGACGATATTTAGGTATGAAATTGTGATTTCGATATCAATCGCACGCCGCTCGATAATCGCGCCGCGCAGTACCTACCCTGATTGTCTGTGAACAATATTAACTTGTACATAAACAACAGATCCTTGTTACAAAATCAAGAATGGACAAATTCAATAAAATCATTAATGAGGCAGGTCTATATGACTTCAGGGTCACCAAAGAAATGGGTGAGAGACACAGGAGATGGCACACCATGAGCTGGAGAGAACAAAAGCTACTTCTATTACACATACACTTGTGTATATTTATGTGTAACAAAAAGCTTATAGGTGGCAAAAGAAAGAGAAAAGGGAATAAGAAAAAAGAGGAAACAGGAGCCGGTCCAAGCAAAGTTCCAAGAAAAGAGACAGACACCATCAATCAGCCATCAACTAGCACTGAAAAGAAGGACGACAGCCAATCAATGTCGGACAATGCAAGCTCTTACGAATCAAACTGGTCAACTGAGGAGGATCTTCTCATAGAGTTGACAGCAATGGAGTCCAATAAAAATTACAGGTTCAAGATGATAAATTATATGCCTTTGAATGTATAACCACAAACCATGTAGCTGATGAATGGGGGATTGATGCACCTACTAAAATATGGGACATAGTAGGCAAAAAGAAAAAAGCCTTTATAATGGTAAGGTACACAAGTAGTAAGAACCGAGCAATAAAGAGATATTACCAAGCTAAAATAGAGGTACCAGACAACTGCGGGATGTACTTGGTAGAATGGGAAAAGACAGCTGGTGAATGGATAGATATGCCTGGAATGTCAGGCCAGGGGGAAGAGAAGGTAAAGAGATTCTTACTCAAGAGAAAACTGATATTAGAGTCAATGGGGATAAACACACGAGTTTTTCAAATTGGAAGAGGAAGGCATTCAAGACCTCTTTCCCAGCCCATGGTTAAACAATTGTTTGGATTTATGGAAAGAGGACTTGTTGAGAGACCAATTTGAAAAGTGGTCAATGCAGGAATTATATAGGAAGGAAGCTGCACCCCAAACTATAACTGCAAAGACCTTATTAAAACATCTTGATCATCTAGACACAAACTCAACGAGGAAGAGCAAATTGTATTATAAGGGCAAAATACTTCCTGAACACATGGTGCAAAATCTACATGTTGAAGAAAGAGAAGATTCATCATGCATAGATAGGATAACCACATGCATCAAAGAGTAGGTAATTAGAAGGATTGGTGAGGGTGGATGAAGAAAATTATATATACCTACGAAGAACATTATATAAACCGTCGATTAGTATATAACTGTCCTGCTGTCAGTAGGTGCTATGAATTACAAAGCTATTAGTCATGCACCTATAATTGGTGTGATATAGAGAATAGTCGCGCGTAATTGAACGTGTGTATGTGTCAGTGTGTTTGAATATGTTTTAACAATGTAAATATTATGATTATTTGATGTACCTACATATGCTATAACCGCCACTTAGAAAAAATATTCTCTCTTTTTTAACACGTAAGTCACGCAAAATGTTTAATTTATTTTACGTAGGTAATTAATAAAATTGAATGACATTGTGTTTAACACGTTTAGATATTCGTATATATATAAAATTATACCTGTAGTTTCACGTATTAATTGATTCTGGCAAACCGACGGTAAAAGTGAAGACGTCAGTCCTATATTCTACTTATTACAAAAAATTAAATTCATAATCCACCCACAGTCTAAACCGTTGGGTCTAGAAGCATGAAATTTTGCACGAAAGTTCCTTTTATAGCGAAAGCGAGCAATGAGGAACAATTTTTATAAATTCCCCTAAAGAGTTTAAATAAGGGAAGTTTGTATGGAAGTTCGTCATTTTTGGAGATGGGTAATCCCCTCGGGCACACGGCTTGTAAGTTCATAAATTATGACTACCTAGCTAAACTTAATTCTGGGATTAACAACAATATTCAGTAGGTAGGTACCGGAACATTATACATTTCTATGCAACATTTTCATTGAATTTTGACGAGCATCACTAATTAAATCCAGCAATAAATTAGACACTCGTTAAGAAAAGTAACGAGCGTTTATAAGCTAATAAAAACGCGAGGGTAAGAGCAATAACGGGGCTTCCTGTGCCGTCCGGAGGGCTGATCAAATCAAATATAAGCAATATTATGTCACTGTGTACAAAGGGGGCAAAGCTCCGCCGACGCTTGACTGCTTCGGTCAACAAAAGTTCCAATAAAAACTACTTGGACGAGAGCGATCTCAGCGAGACAGAACAAACAAGCCTTCAAATAGAAATACTCCTACGATTGCTGTTACCCTTAAATTAAATAAAAAAGCTTCAGTAATTTAGTCCAATCTGTCAAATGAAGAGTGTTGAGCAAAGAGAGGGTTTCGGATTAATGTTTTATGTGGGCGATATCAGATGGTTTCAAGAGGGGGGTGAAAGTAACGTAGCCAGTTGTTAATATGGCTCGACTTGACATCGGTTATCTTACCTATACACTTTACACTACTTACATGCTGAAAAACTATTAAGGGGATTTATAAGCGAAGTGCTGTTATGATACAGCGTAATGGCATTGCCTGTTAATGTTATGATTATTATTTTTAATAATTTGTTGATATTTTATTTTAGATCAATACACTCTGGACTCTTCATTTAAATTATTTTTACATAGTTAGAGTTTGTATTTCATTAACACTCGGCCAATTAATGAAATCTCGGATCATTTATTAATAATCATTCCGAAAAATATTAAATCCGGCTAAAATGGTTTCACGCCAGCGTTTTTTAGGCCTGCCTCGGTGACGATTCCCGTGACGAATACGAAAAGCAACCACTGTGTGGCGACCTTGGCCCATCTGTCTGGATGCATCCTATACGTAGGTGTGACCCGCCCAGTCCCACTTCAGCCTCGCAAACTTATCGCCAAAATCGACATCGGTTCGGTTAGAAATGAGTCCAAACTCATTTCACAAGAAGGCACAGGACCAAGAAAAGTGGTAAAATATGGGGGAAGACGAAGACCTTTGCTCAGCAGTGGGACGACAAAAATAGTTTCGTTTGTATGGGGGCTTTCAGGCTCTTTTCTAACCAATTTCCAATTTCACAGTACTATTAAAAAAAATAAAAGGATAACTTGCAAGCACTCATGTTGTAAGTAATATCTACAAGTTGACTATTTTTATTTAATTTTCTACCTACTTCATCGGAACCCATACATTTTATTTATACATATTATTTATCTACTTAAATTTTAAAAGGCCTATTGCCGTTATGATGTGTATAAAGTACCTAAACTTGATCTAAGTACACTGGATCTAGAACCGACGAAACCCTTGAGTTGGGGCTCAACGGCTTAACGGTTGCATGCATCATAAGACTAGGACATAGCTAACTAGTCTAAAGTCCCCATTGCAAACTCGTCAGCTATCGCGTGCTTGTCGGAAATTTCCAGAATTATACGTTAAGAATTTTTATACCTAACTCTAATAGGCACCGCATTGAATTTCTAAGGGTTCATATCTCATATTAAAATAAAACTGGTATTCTAGCAATTGGAGTTCGTGAATAGAATTTAATGCACGGCCTTTATACCTATTATTGAATCGAGTACCTACATGCGTAGGAACGCTAATGTTGTGAAAAATTATTGATTTTCCGGATTAATACGAGTTTATTGTTCAAATTTCTTTTATCGTCATTTGAAACGCTAGAAAGAATATAGCACTTGTAGTCTATTAATGTAAATTTAAATTTCGTATTGATTTTCGTCTTTGCCAGTTTCATTGAATCTATCCACGCAAAAAGCATTGGATTCATTTAATCGTTGATGGAAGGTTTTCCCTTTAAATTTTCATTTAAATAAAAAGTACTTAACCCACTTGTTAGATATTAAACATAACCAGTAACTTCCATACCTTTAATGCTTTGATTTAATCATTATAGATAAAAGCTCACTAAAAGAGAATGAGATTGCATTTGGTTACTTTTTATGAATTACGTCGATTTATGACCGTTATTGCCATTTTTAATTAGTCATGATGATCAATGCTTAAAAAGACAGCAACGACGATTCTCAAACCTACATATTTGAATCCTATAAGCTATCTGCACGAACCTCCTTCACTTCAAACTTTGTCATTTCATCCATTACCCAAACTAATAAACAGTCTCATAATATTTGTCAATCCGGGTGATTAAATTAAACCAGATGAGGAAAAATCCGTTCAAAATTTTATGCATTCATAGGCTGATTGACCCTTTCCTTTAGATTGTTGTTTACTTTAGCAACACTTGATCCCAAATAGAAATGGTCACTCAGTTCAGAATACATTGATTATGTTTATACCCAAATATAATTGGACATAGGCGTGGTCTCATTTTGTATGCGCCTCGTTATGTACGCAGAACTAGAAATGACGGTAGGTAGGTACATAGATGCGTAAGTAGATGTATCCCTATATAGCCGATGGGAAGCTTTCAGTCTCCCGTCAATATTTGATGAGATTCGGACGAGGGCAGATTCGACAGTGTCCGTGTCGACCGCTTGTCCTTCATAGCGATTCGTTGTCAGCCTTCATACATATTGATGATGGCTAGAGACGATTATTCGAACACAACGGACAGAACTACCTACGAGTATAGGTATCTGAAGTTATTCTTTAAGCTGAAGGAACGAAGGCGTTCGTTCCTGCATAAAAAAATATTACGTAGGTTGAAACTTGAAGTTTTCTTCTGATCTAAGAAAATTTTCAAGTTTGTAGTAGGATCTTCAAAATCTGTCGACAATAACGGCAAAAAAAATCAGTCACGAGTACCTAAACGCAACCTAGTATGCTTTCAACAAAATCCAGCACAATACAGCAATGGATTTAAAAAAATATACCTACATAATCTATTTTAGTCAAACAGAATGGGAATTGGTAATAGGGCTCTCATTTAGGACTTCAAGAACCGGTGATTAGGTCACTACATTTTTAGATAAAAACAAATCAAAAATAAAGCAGCGGTACCTAGTGTACCTACTTAGTGGGTAACGGTAAAAGGCAAAAGATTTTTCTGAAACCGTACCTAATGTAATAGCGCAACACTACCTTTAGAGCTGTCGTAACAAAATAGTGTTAGATATCAGAGTAAGGATACTCTTTCTAGTGCTTCCAATGCGATGACCATGTTGTTATAAAAATAAAATAGGGGTGTGGGTTAAGTAACCACGGTACAGTCTGACGAGCAACATACTAAGCCACTTTATCCATAACCCAAGGTAGCTTGGTTTGTGCACAAAGTGGCTTAGTTAAGTTAACTAACTTAGGAAGGAACTACTTATAAATATTTGATAAGTCAGCCTCTATTTAGCTAATCATTAGATAGTTTTAGTTAAGTTAGGATATTATATTGTTATTTTTATTTGTTAATTAAATATAAGTTGTAATTTATGTACATTTCATTTTAATTCTGAAGAAAGTTATATAAGAGAATACATATTAATTATTCAATGTTAATTTTGATTATCTGGAAAAAACCACCTATTGGCAGTATGTTCATAGACATTAATAACCAAATAAAAGCCATCTACATCATTTTCAAATTATTTTAATTGAAAATCATTAGCTACCTGCGGACTGTGCATTTGAATATAAAGCGTGGTTCACACGGAATACCCCGCTACAAACTCGCCGGAGCGACGCTAAACTCGAAGTAATGTGTTTATTTTAAAAGCACAGTTGAAAGGCATAAAGATGATCTCATAATTTCCATTACATTAGCGAAGGCATTATCTCGTCCCAAAGGTCCGTCTCTCGTTCCAATTTCGCCCCGACCAACGGGATATGTTAAAGAGGACATTATAATAATTAGATTGTTATCAGATGTTATTATATGAATTTTCCAAAATTATAAGAGTGAACGACGAAGATAAGTCGACGATATCGTGACGACGGCGACGGTAGGAATAGATTACGGAATAGCCGGCGGGCAGCGCAGCGGCGCGTAATCGGACGCACTAAATTTTGGTCCTTTAGAAAAACACGCCATACAGCAAATCGATAACCGATCATTATAATGATTGGGCTGTAAACGCCACTCTTGTTTCTTTTGAGACGCTTGACGAACGGGAGTCGTATTTTAATTTGAGCGAGGGCGCGCGAGGGGCGTTCGCGGGATGCGCGGGCGCGCACTCCATGCGTGCTCACTCCACCTGACCATTCGGCGAGGTCGAACCATTAAATAACAAATTTTCTCATTTTTAACAGTCGCTACTCGAGTAGGAATTACTTTCTCCTCTTCGTACGCCTCTAACATCATAATTAAATATGCCTACATATAACCGTAATAATATCTTAAGCTCATCCCGCTCGTAAAGCGTAAACGCAGTAGCATCGTATAACCATAACGTTTCGAAATATATTTTTTCTGAATGGTCAGTCATAATGTCCCTAAGCGCTATTTAAATATCACAGTAATGGGTGGAGACATCACAAAACATCCACGCATCGAGACGGAACACAAAAGGGGTCGTCTCCTTCGCCGCCAGCTTTCAATTGACGCCACTATTATGCGTATCATAAACATAAATCTTCAAGCGCCATTCCTTGGAAATATTATGTGGCGCTTTGCAGCGCTGCGGCGGAAAAATTGTCTCACACTGAGCGTCCATCCACCTAAGTACAGTCGAGCACAAAGTTCACTTTCTTATCGAAATAGGGTTGGTAACCACAAATTCATGCTTTATTTCTGCTAGTATTGACCACCTACAAGTCGGGTAAACTCTAAAAGTAATAGTTCCACTGAAATACCCCTTTATTTTAAGGCACGAATACCTTTCTACATCACGATAATGTGTCGTCGAGAGTACATTACACTGCACTGACATAACATTATTATGTACCAGAGTTCGGTGCGCTGCGCTGTGCGGAGCATAGCGTCGTATAATGTGTCTACATTGTAATATACAATATGTCATGTGGGTATTAATGTCTAGTGTCACACTAGGCGTCGGAATGTCGAGCGAAGTATACTAAGTTGGAATATGAGCGCTCGCGAAAACAACGATATGACTAGGGCGCGATAAAACGGCTCGATTCTTGTAGTAAAATTGAAATGAGGTGTGTGCGTGACGCACGTTGTCACGAAAAACGGGTTCGCGGCGTGCGTGGCTATCGGAACACGACGAAATGACGCGTCGGCTGTGACACACGCGCGGACGTGTGCGCGCCGCCATTAGAGATGCACCGGCCGCACCTTGGAGCCCACAGATCGCACCGGCGATAAATATCAATCGCGCTCGCGACAACAATTAATGGTTATTTAACGCGCTTCCATTCAATTATCGTCAAGCGGATTGCGCCGATAATTCCGATGGCCAAATTCCCAGTAGTTAATACTCGGCGGGTACTTCATTTATGGCTCTTGCCATGCGAGCAATGGACTCGCCACATGTTCAATCGGCGTCCATTGGGCATTAATTCTGCAACGTTCGAAGCCGACAGAGCGTAAAAGTATGTTAATGTTACTTTACAACTTAAAGTAACGGATAAAAATGTCATCTGCTAGGTAGGTATTTCGTTTAATTGCCCGTCCACCTGATGAAATTGCGATAACACTACGATTAATAGCCAAATAATAAAAAGGCCTAGGTAATTTGTTACAAAAATAAATAATAACATCAGGTCTGTTATTAGATATTTTATAGCCGGCAGCAATTACTGAACAAAATAGTTTTGCACAAATTAACCTTTACGAAATAACTTCAAACCTGTGGGCACACAACGCTACTAGCATAATTTATTATTAGAATATAAAGGTAATTTATAAAGATAAGTTAAAAAAAATTATCCAAAGAGTAAACATTGTTTAAAATGTGAACATTTACATAAAACTGCGGATAAACAAAAAACCTAGTGAAAAACAGGATACATTCATATTTTTAGGTAAATTACAGGTGTGCGTTTATAAAATATAAGTGAACAACTCACACGGATATGGAGACGCGGGTGTTCGTTGTGCGCACTGTACATCGCTAACAAATCGAATGGAAACGCGTCGAGTAATTATTCCCGACAAAACACAATCTAAGCGTATGCGAAAGGGCAATCGGCCGCGACGCCGCAATTTGAGATTCGTGTTCCATCTTAAATTATCGACAAGTTTAATAACAAGCGTAAAGGCAATAGCAATAATCGCTGCAAATTAATTACCAGCTTAGAGCGAGCGCGAAGAAAAACAGTAAAAGTAATGACGCGTTGCTGAAACACGCCAGTGGCTGGCGGCCAGTATGGGGTGCAATAGGCTAAAATTTATACACGGCGTAGGTGCGGCGGCCGGCGGCTGTTTGGAGTTCCGCTTATAAATAACATTTAGCGGGTGGGGCGAGAGGCGCGGATTATGAGGTCGGAGGACTCAATTAAACTGTGCTACCGGACCCGGCGGTTTTATTGTGGACTTTTGCAGTGACCTCCCACCGGATTTCCAAATAAATGGATCCACTTTACGCACGACGTTGGCGTTCGGACAAAATTCCGGTGAATTAATGATTATGATTTCACCACAAGCGGCCCGCATGTGACCCCTACAAGATAGATGTACTATGCTGTTTTGTGAATGCACTGTGTGACCGAGGTCATGCCAAATGTAAAGCGAGATACTTATACTTGAATGTATAATAGACACTTAGGTTGATCTTGAGAATTAATAACGTTACCCTACCACAGGCCAATAAAAGTTACCGGTCCCTTTGAAAACTTCTTTCAGCTAGCTAGGTCTAGGAATTAAATAATAAAAGCCCATTGTTGTACTCAAGCGCCATAATTTATAACCCGTATCATGATTAATTACCAGCATATAAAGATGAATGTATACAAGGACTGTCTTAAACAATTAGCAATTTGTTCCATCTGTATTTAAAGTATAAATAGTAAAAAATATGTAGCTCATATTGTATATTCCTTGTATGAAGTGTGCAGTAATTACACATAAATAATTCAATACCGCATTCATGGTAAGCAAAAAAGTGTAGAGCCATTTTGCGTAGCTATATGGGACAAAATGCCTATTAAGAAAACTACATAAATGGGAATTTTCTTGCATAATACATTATACAGGTGGTAAAACAAACACCTAGAAGACAGCCTGTCTCTTCTACCAAGACATGGGTTAGTGGCAAAAATAGACCTACTAAATGCAGGTAAAGTCACCTTAATTTGTTCGAGTTTTTCATTCTTCAAGTATACAACAGAATGCCATGCGGAGAGGGCGAAGTTTGACCTATCTAAGTCTAAAAATCTGAACATGACTACAATATTTAAGTTATAATTCTCATTTCAACAACTATTACTGTATTTCAGGTACCTCATGAAGGTTAAGTCGGTGCCTGCCTAGAAAGCTATGAAGACTGGGTGTGAGACCGCTAATGTCCATATTCCAATAAGTAAAAAAAACTAATCAGATTGCTTACCAACACAGTTATTGATAACGCCAAACTAGGTACGACTGTACCTACTAAAAATACCTATACTTTGATAACTTTACCACGAACCGGTATAAATGTAGAGATAGCATACTACGAGAATGTTGGGGTACTAACATTGACAAGCCTTGATTTTTACCAAAAACGACTAAAATATAAATGCAAGTTTTTTATCCCTGTTAATTTGGGGTGCCTCAGGGTTCAATATTTGGTTCTATAGTGTTTTTGTTCCAATTACTGGCATGAGTAGGTTTTTTTTTAATTATGTACGTACCTACATATGCACATAAAGATAGAAAATACTAGTTGTGGCAGGCTACTTAAACTTTTTACTCATATACAACTAAAACTATAATTACAGTTTTAAATGTAAAACAAAACGATTCTTGACATTCGACTGTATTAAATTTTTCACATGGTTACCTATATTTGTATCCGTACCGTATCTCTCAGATTCATATGATTGATAAAACGCGTGATGCCCTTCTTATCGGGCGTCCGTCTGAAACGCTCTCAACACCCGCACACCTGCAAAAGTGAGTTATATCACTCACAAATTTGTCAAAACTTTATTGCACTGCTATGACAAAGCTGTTTTAGTGCAAACGTTTTAACTTTGCTTTCAATGTATTTCAATGGGTTCTATTTTATTTATAGGTACCTAGTTATCAGATTATTCTTAGACATTAAATTAAAATGTATTTGTATTTTTGTTATAAATTAGGTTAGATCCGTTTTATTTGTATATCACTTACAAGAATCTAATAAGCAATTTCAATGTCAAGTTTTATTTTATTTTATTTATTAAGGGATAATAAACAACTACAACATAATTATATATAATACATTAATGTTAACAAAAGTTTAGGAAGTAATGTTGCTGTCCACTGCATTATCCGCAGATAGGACATATTAAAAGATCAAAGGTTGCCACTAGACGAGCATTACCAAAATTAACAAATATTTTAAAACAAATAAATAAGTAACCATAAGACTAGCTATAGCTACAAAACCAAATCAGATTAGAAACAATTTCATTTACTTGAATTATGCAATAAATAAATAATAATATTAAGATTACAATTAAGATAAAATTTTTATAATATAAGATTTAAATTTATTTTTTGAACATGCAAATATATCAATATCAATGAAATTTGAATTATAGGATTCCAACATTCTATGAATAGGGCAGCGTAAGCCAGAGTTCGTACACACGGCTACACATCAAGCTATACATAACCAGTATAAGCTGACTTCTGGTTGTACGAAAAACCTGTACAATGCGAGATCAGCTAAAACTGGAAATGCATAGCTTGAAGTGTAGCCGTGTGTACGACAAGAATTTAGCGCAAACAGAGTACGTGAACGAACCTGACGCACATGAACCGTTCGGGGGACAGAATAACACAGCTTACTCGTAAGATCAATGGCATCAAAATGATTGTGCACAATATCATGAAGCACGTTGGCCTCCAGGTACTTGCGCCGGTTCTCCAAGCTGATAAGCTTGTATTTATCAAGAAGTCGGGAGTATGACAGATAAGTCTGGTCCCATAACATCTGTAGTACATAGCACGGAGGTATTTGCGCTGGACCCTTTCTATTTCAACTATGTACTTTTGGTAGTAGATAGTAGTAGTAAGTAGGTAGAAAGGGTTGGAAGTTGAATGTAATAAGTGAAAAAAACCAAGTATAATTTAATTAATTTTTTTCTTTCTCTTCTCTGAAGTAAGGGATAATTTGGCTAAAAAAGTGAATTTTTACATTTTCGCAAACAGGGAACTGATTTTAAAATTAAATAACTTTTCCGACACTTTGCCAAGGAACTAATGGAACGGGGATGCACAGGAAACTAAGGATAGTATTGATTCTCCAAAACTCGTAAACATAATGTTTGATAAGTTAGTCAATGTTTGGTAAGTAAGAATATTGATCACGGAACTCAAATGTGGACTTATGAGAATGCGCCTTCAGCCAATGAATTCTCTTTCACATTTGATAAATTGGTCGGTCGGCCCAAACACATGCGATGTTATGTTGTTATGCTCACTTCACTCTGGCTTTTGGGCGTTTTTTTTTAACGCCTTTTCTAGCTGACAGGGAACTGATGCATAATTCTTGAAGCTTTGATAGAAATAAACGTAGTGAAAACGCAAAACAACCATAGTAAATAGTAGGTAACTTGATTTGAGGTTAGTGAAGCTACACTAATCTTTTTGTACACACGGCTACACATCAAGCTATACATTTCCAGTTTTAGCTGACCTCGCATTGTATAGGTTTTTCCTACAATCAGAAGTCAGCTTATACTGGTTATGTATAACTTGATGTGTAGCCGTGTGTACATTATAATAATGTTTAGGAACTTTATTTTAGGATTTTATTACGGTAGGTGCGCCTCGCATTTTAGAAAATTGCCTCACACATGTTTCATAAAGTATCCTTTTTTAAAGGCCTGTTAATGAATGATTGATTATTGTAGAGGTTGAGGACATTTTAGGTATTCCTTAAACATACATAGATAAATCAAAACAAAATGTTTTTTTATGCGCGTAGCTGCTGTCTAAGTCACTCCAAATCCCACAATTTCTAAGTAGAATAAACTTATAACTAGCATTGGATCATAAATTCTAAAAAAATACATTAGGTATGTGTAATTTTTTTTATATCTATTTTAACAATTAAATGGCCAACGTCAAATTGTTTTTACCCAAATAATTGGTGTCATGAAGTTTTAAATTAAAGATCTAATTTACATACAAAGGAGAAACGGAATGAAGGAAAACAGAATCACCCACTGCTCAACAACAAAACAAATCTTAAAGGTCAACTTGAACCGGCCAGGCACAACAAGGGTTATTCTAGAAATTTGCAGTTATTAAAACAATACAATGTTTATTTTTTCAATTTAATTTCATGTAAAGCATTGAAAAGGAGGCTGCGACTTAGGTTCGTAGAAAAATCGTTTTAGGTCCGTTCTTCAAAATGATGTAGGTCAGTGAAGCAGAATGTATATTTTGACAGAAAAACCATTTCTAGCATCATAACTTTCAATGATTGCTATTGTACGAGCAAACAGTAGTACCTAATATAAATCAAAATAAGTATCGAAAATGAGTTTAATTTTCTATTTTATAAAAGATCCCATGGTTCAAACGCCTCACTCAAGTACATTTTGATTTAAACAAATGAAACAACACAGATTTAATTAAAAGAAAGGGATCACAAAAAGTAAAGTAGAAACCAGTGCGAGTTTTAAAAAGCTGAAGTGTTTACAAACGGCAGGTTACCCAATGCAATTTTCTTTCGAGTTTGTTTGATTTTCTAGCAAAGGACCCGTATCAGAAGGCTATTAACTATTAACTGCTATCGAATCAACTTGAATGCTCAATTGCACTCGGTCAATTAGACGGAAAATTGTTGTGGGGATTGCACATGTGCCTTTCTGTTCTCGTGACGAGCGACACAAACAGGTCCTTGGTGCTTTCTACCTGCGAACAAATCCGCTTTTAATTCATAGTAACTGTAGATTAATCAACGAGTAGGTACAGTAGATACATAAAAGTTAGCATTCTAATTAATAGTAGTCAAATTAACAAATGTGCGTGTGTTCGAAAAAGATCGTAGATTGCTTGACAATTTGAAATTCAACTTTCTGTCACGCCGTATTTTCGACGTGCCTGAAAATAAATACATTTTATGTTATTTTAAATATAACAGTTACGGCTTATAGGTACAAAAACGACTTATTGAATACTTATAAGAAGTATTTACTACAAACTACATCGGCAATAAGTACCTTGTCGCTGTTTCGTTAACTTATATGGTTTCTAGCTTGCTCATGTTGTTATGATTTATAATAAAAATAGAACGGCAGCCATGAACTCGCTCGTTACCAGATTAGACAGAAAAAACACAACGAAAATCGGAATTCGTGTGATATGCCTATCGTCAGATCGCAATGAGGAAACGCATGGAACAGCTGCCTGGCACACAGATCGCCCTCAACGATAAAAAGATTAAATATTTTTAATCCATCGTCCGTTGGGAGTTTAGATCGCAGTCGTGCCCAGCACATGTAAATTGTTGGCAAAGCGCTAAATACGTAGCACTTAAAATTGAATTTTTATTAGGGTATTTTTTTCTAAATGTGTGAGGAATAAAACCCGAAATTTAACGCAAGGGTCAAGTTTACCTGCTCCTAAACATTATCAGATCTTATTTGTTCACAGAGGCGCCATCTTGATATTATTTGGAGTCCCGTAAAGGTAACAACGGAACCTCGTATGGGATTACTCGTTTATCAACCCGTCCGGCCATTCATCTGTCACCGAGTCATCTATTTACAATCGGGACGTTTTTTTTTTTTTGTTGTGCCTTTTTATCCTTTTTCGTTTATGTTTAATTATTTTAGTATCTTGTTCAGTTATCGTTAGTCGAATTAATAGGGTAAAGGCTGTTTGCAAGTAAAATGTTCAACCATCATTTTACAGGTCATGTTAAAAATTCCTGTAGGTAATTTGAAGATTTTTGGGTTATCCTTAAAAGGTCATAAATAATCAAAATCGTCATGAGGATATTAAAAATGAATACAGAACCTTGTTCTACTATTAGAAATTCCAGTTTGATATTTTCTATCAGTTGATGCGGGTGTCAAATATTAACGTTTTGATACTTCAACGTAGTGAAGTATTTGCTCGACAATCTTATTAAATAATATAAGCTCACAAATTCATGCCAATATACACAATATTACATAGGGCATAAAGGTGAGACTCGTGTGCTCTATAAAACAGATGTTAATAGCTTTTAATCCTATCTAACTAGGCGATCGAAGTCACCACCTTTTTGGGATTGTTGTAATTAATTATTAGTTTAATATTTACCATTTTCTATTAACGTCAATATGTCTGTTGAGTCTACGGCCTAAGATTATATCTTGTGTTATTTTAAGGAGAGCAAAGTTTTAATTACCTTTTAAATAATAAAATTCGGCTTTGTCATTTTTTATGTAATAATGAATGCATAGTTTTAGAAATTACGCACATACCTACTTACTTCGGATAGTATATAATATTCTTTAGTTGTACGTTTTATAGATACCTAATAGGTAGCTACCTACTTACTCACTTGATCTACCTAGAATAAGAAATACATGTTATTAGCTGTCAACATGCATTAATTAAAGATAACATTGTGAAAGTAGATGTATTGGATGTAATGAACAAGAATAGAGTAACGTACTATACCTACTGATAATTGATTTATAATTAATTCGAAACTGTTTGTTCCTCACTTAACATCTAGTAATTTTAGGTACGGAATCCAGGAAATGCATTCAAATACATTTTCAAACACTTCTAACATAATAAAGGAATCTTTGGATTTTAAGTTGTTTATAACGTCCGATATAACGTCCATAGGACCTAGTAGGTAGGTACTACCCACAGTTTGCGTTTTTGTTTCTTTTTTTTTCCACAAGGTTTATCATTTTGTGGCATTTCCCAATCCTTAGGTATATCAGCCTTTATTGCTTTTCAGAAAAAACTGATAAAAATCTTTAAAAAATACTTAATAAGTACATTTAGGTGTAACTGATAATTTAATTTTACATTTATGCTATACTCAAAGATTATTAATTTTTGTTAGATACATAGGTATATACGATTAGGCATATTTTTCTTTATTGTATGCCGCGATAATGTGGTACATTATGCATTTTAACTTATCAGTACAATTAAATAGGGTAACTTCAAGAACTGATTATGGCACAATTCTTATAGGGATATGGGTTTGCGGCTGCTTAAAAAATATTAATTATTTGAAAAGTTAAGTTATCTTATAATGCGAACTATCTAATTAGGCAAGATTCCTTACTAACATGACAAAACTCAAATAGCTACTTTCTACTTATTTCTGACGCTGTAAAGCTTCGTAACGACTTGCAGCTTTACAAAAAAAAAACAGAACCCACTCTCAATCAACAACAACAGTTCATCCAACATAATACTAATACAACGCAAGCACTTTTACAGAATATTTAAGAAAGACATCTGAACCAAGAAGGCTTTCCTTACGAAGTTCCTAATGATTAAAATGTTGCTTTAAAACTTATCTTCTTTACAATTCACTCAGTTCTGTGTTTGCGGTTACATTATTATATAGATAATTATGTTTTACCAATAGCAGCACGTAAAATTATAACAATACTTAAATAATAATTCAATTAGGTGTTTTGTATAATAACAGTTTTAAATGAAATGCAACCCGATGTAATCATGTAAGTAACTTTATAGTACAATTCTAGTTTTTTTTCCACAAAGCAGTTATTTCTGATTCTCCAACGCTCTCTCTAAACTGCTTATGTTTAGGCACATCTACATTTAATGCGACCACATAATCGTTTTTCATTAAGTTGGCTTCAGAAAGTTAAGCACTATCAACACGTACTCTGTTTAATTTCAGAGATAATATTCTTTTTAAGTACACTTTTAATTGAGCCTACTCGGGCTAAGTACTTAAGGGCTACCGTCCGACGGCTTATACCGTCAACAGGTGATGAAAATGTCAGGAGATAATAACGGAACGTGTGTTATTTATTGACTGGTAATATTAACGAAGACCTATAGTAATAGGACACCCAATTACCTGTTTAAAATTTTTCATTTATTTGATACTCTTAACGCCAGTTTAATGCGTATTAAACTTACAATAATAAAGGTTTCAGGCAGAAGTCAAAACAAAAAAATTTTATGAACCCAATATATTATTTCTCTGTGAGAATGATTATAAATTGGATTGTATTTTATTTATTTCATTTATGTTTTAATTTATTTGAATCGAGTAAGTAGTATTTTCAAATAGTGATATTTTAATAGTGCAATGTTTACCTGCTATGATCACGATAATAGGTACTCGTAACACAACACTAATGTTGTACTGCCAATGACGTAAAAACTAATTTAGCCAACATAGAACAAACTATGTCCTTTTTTAAATATTTTGTAAAAATAATAATAAAACATTGCAGGTTTATGTATTTTATAAACGTTGCTTAAAATGAAGTATCTAATGATTCACCCCGATTTAACCTTATACTTGTTTTGTCGTTCAAACGACTCTTATCTTTAAGCAACGTTTATAAATAAACCCATAGGTAATACCTATTCCTTTTCTCATTGCATTTTATTTTGTTTATGTATCGCGCAATGTACGACAAGTAAATGTATGCAATCATTGATGTTTATTATGATTAAGTAAGCAATAACGACTAGTAGGAGAACATACTTAGTATAAACAAAAGACAAACGACCGATCTCGAGGCCTATCTAATATAAAAGCCAGTCTATTGTTGTAAGCTGAAAAAAAAACCATGTCTATGAGACCACTGTTTACATGAACTGAAAAATATGTAAAGAGAGCAATCAAAATCAGAAATATTCTACAAGCAAAGCAAAAATTCAATACTTAACTACTGGCAAGTGGAACCGAGGTTGACAGGTAAAGCCTTCCATGTTATTAAGCCAAACAGTTTAAACTACTTATCTATTATTGGCTTGTTTTACCTTATATCTATTATATAACTACTATAAGTCATTAAACGAAATACAATCTCATAAACAAAATTGAATAGAACAATAATAGTGTAAGATTAACATAGAAATAGATCATCAATAAAATAAATACTATTAACAAGCGGAGCCCACAAAGTAGGCGGTCATTAATTTATTTTAAGTAAGATTACGTAAGTGGTTAAAGTTTCATTTAGTTAAGTTGGGATTAAGTAAGTAGTCTCAAGTTTCGTTGTGTATCCGATCAATAAATTTGTTTTTCTGTAAACATGATGTTAAAACCAACCTTTAATCGCATTTTTGTTTGTAACATAATAATAAATACTTTAATCAAACATTACTTTTTGTTATTTTGTTTTGAAGATTTGAATGTTCTTAACCAAAACCTTAACCTGTAACTAATCGATTTTTAAAGTATTTTTTTTTTTAATAAGAAAAATAAGGTAAATGAATAATGCAAGTTTTTTTTTTATAATAGCTGGGTAGATATTGGGTAGGCCTAAACTTTCATAATAGTCTTGTGATTAATATTGAAGTTGCGATTGTGTAGGTTATAATAAGTTATGTGCTAGATAACAAGACACCAAATTTTTTTAACACCGAGTAGAAAAATATCTAAACGTTGTAGGTATAGGTAGTTAGTCGGAAGTAGAAGGTTACATTGTGTACCCGTGTTAAAATACAAAAAGTTATCATTTAGAATAAGATGTACCCTAACTATTAATTGAATATTCAACTAAATTAATTTTTCATAGTTAGATAGGTACCTACATAGTTGTAAAGTACAAAATTTTACACTTTTCATATACTTACCTAAATAAATATTTAGGTAATTTGCATAGACTGTACATATGTTTGAATCAATTAGCCACAGGTAATAAGGCATCAGGTAATATTCTACATAGGTACATGAATTAGAATGGGAAATTCAGATTTATTTAAAAAAAAAGGACTACGGAACTATCAGCACCAAATTGGTTCAATTAAAATAAAACATTTGACTTAGAGTCCTTGTAAAGTACAATTTATGGTAGGTTTCGTTAGTATGACCTAATCAATATATATATATCTACATTACTTTTATCATACATCAGTGGTTTTAACATCATAGATTTATCAGATTGCAATTAACGTGACAAGTGTCATTGATAGGTTAAAAACTCTAATCACTTCCGTCTTTGTGTACAAATGGATACATTACAACAACAAAAACGCAAATAATAGTAAAGTAAACTTTCTACACTTACTTTTGCTACTAAAATAACTTCATGAACCAAGAAGCCAGCTCTACCAAGGTAAGAGATAACAGGTATGTTTGGTTCCAGAGTATAACATTCTTTGTATTATAGGTACATGAATGTCTCTTGCTACCAATAGATTTCATTGTGAAAACGTTCCTTACCTTGTGAGAATGTAGAGCTGACTACAGATTGTTTATTTTCAGCTAGTCAGGCTACATCAAAGGAATGTTGCCACTACCTAAGTTGATGTTATTGCAGATGTTTAGACAAGAGCAGTAAAAAAGAAAACTGAAGCAAGGATTTACCAAAAAATTAAGGTTACACGGTGTTTTACTAACCTGCGAGGCGGGCGGGTATGAATAGCCAAATTGCGCATACGCTGCCATCGGGACGATCATATGGGCGGCTTCACACTAAACACTGTCTCTCGAAGTCTTTAGCACGGACGTATTAGTTTCCTATAAATATTTCTACTACTGCTAGTATGAAATTAAGTTAATTAATTGTATCACAGTTGGTTGTGTGCGCGGCGACTGCGCGGCGCGCTGCCATTCCTGCGCGTCAGGCCGGTGCGCGCGCGCTTCGCATGCCGGGCCCTCGTGCTCGTGTGCGACCGGCCTATACCTTCCTTACGCGATCGAGGCTAAACACCGACTGGCGCGCGTACGACGCCTGACGCCCCTCCGCCGTAGGAGACGGCCAATTTGGCTCCGCCTTGTAGGCGGCCCTGCGTATCGACCGCCAACCGCGAGCTCAATTTTCTGTCCTTTTCAAAACAACGGACGGAAACGCGGCTTCGGATTGGCGTTTACTATCCCCTCCAGTGAACGAAACCGCCCACTCGTTCTTTGCCGCCCACGTCCGGGTGGGGCGCTGGAAAAAAGCGGCAGAGTCGGCCCGACTTGATCATGTTTATGGGTTTCCGTCGAGACAGTCCGCCAGCCCTGTACCGCGGGCAAACAAATCTCTAGTGGCAAAAAATGGCTCGGCCGAGGACAAGTTGTTTCACCTCGTCAGATTTACGAACAAGGCGACGCGAAGTTAAGAATCAACTTTATAGACTACCACCTGCGTCGATATTGGGTAGAGCTTTATGTTGACTTTGATGCTCATATAAAAAATTGGATACCTACCTACCTACCTAAATGTAATTGGGTTGGAGACATCGTCATCATGTTTTGGGGTCAAGAGTGGATGATATCGCCATTTAGCAACATAAATGTCATCAGTTACCGTAAAATATTTTCCATTTGGTAGGAATATCTAAAAACATTAATTCTACCTCATCATCATCTGCCTAGCCTTTTTCCCAACTATGTTGGGGTCGGCTTCCAGTCTAACCGGATGCAGCTGAATACCAGACATTAATTCTACCTATTGCAGAAAATTTAGGTTAGGTACCCTGTACTTCGGTGGATTCAGAGGGGCGTACGATTTAGATACCTACCTAGATAGGTAGGTATCGAATTAGGTAGGTCCTAATTCGTAAGGAGTGTTAAGTCAGTGGATCCCTAAGAAAGAATAAGGAGCCCTGCCAATATTTTAAAATAAATCAATATCGAAAGACACCTCAAATAGGCTGCTATAAAAAAAAATGATACGAGTAGATACGCTACTGCACCTAACGCAGAAAAATTAAAAAGTAAATTTGAGAAACCACTGTGATAAGAATCTTATAATTTTATAGTCAAATAAATGCATTTGAGCGTAATATTCATAGCATACCCAAAATAACAGTATCTACCACCATTTACAAAAAAAATACTTCCTTTTATATTGCAAAGTTTGACCTAATTTTTTTTACAGCCGACTGTGCCTACCTGCGATATATAATATCGATAAAACTAATAGCTAAGTAGAGCAACACTAAAACACACTTATCATACATTAGAACTACAGCGCATCTACAATGAAAGCCCCGTCGAATAGGTAGGTATGTACCTATCCATTTACTGAAAGAACAGCCGGAATATTGCGGTACTAACTGAAATAGGAGAGGTTTCGTGGAGACGTTGAAGAAGTGATTTAGAGGTCGCTACATAGGTGGCGCTATTCATGCCGAGAACCGACGAGAGATGTCACATTTTAACTGATCGCTCAGGAACTTTGGAAAATAGTACCCTAGTTTTTGTAGGCACTTAGTGTAAGGCCTGGTGTTTTAAGTTGTGAGCGTTTAGTAGCTTTAAATTCATATTTTTTTCGAATTATTATGTACCCACCAGTTAAGATTATTCCAAAGTGATTATGATTATTATAAGTTTACCTAAGTAGTTGTACATGTTTGATACTAAGATTTTGATAACACAAGACTTATGTTTCTGGCTGATTTCGGATAGAGGCTCTACTCAGCTTCTTTGAGGCCTGACGGAGACAGTGACACTAAACCAATATTCAAAACAAAATGAAATGCTAATCTTTCCACTACTAGAATACAGCTCTCATTTTTAAAAAGGCCAATCAAGACAAGAATCTTCTCATAGTATGGCAAACTCATGTTACCTGACTAGCTGAAACAACATCAGCAAACCAAATCACTTGACACGAGTTATTTTATTTTGTGTTAACTTCCTGTAACTGTAGGTATGTTACGTAGGTGCTGTATGAGATAACGGTTAAATAGATAGGTACCTACTAGAAAGATTTTGACTGAGTTAAAAGGTTGTCGTGTTTATAAACCTTACCTACTAGGTAATAACCTACATGTGTAGTGGTAGGTTTACCCATGTGTAACTCTACGAACCTGCAGCTCAACCTGCTATCACGGAGGCTTAGAAATGTAATAAAAGATAAATACTAACGATACATTTGGTCTGATTGTTGGTTCGTTGCACAAGAAAACAAACTTGGCCCGTGGTGCACGTGGGTCAGCGTCCTCTATTCGTCCAATTTGCTCGATGTTATCTAGATTATCAAGTCAATTACTAATTACGTTATCTTTAAAATACGGAAGTTTTTTTTATAATAAGAAGGCAACTTTACTTTATTACCTTTATATCCACCTATTTATAATAGGCAGCAAAGCATTCATTGCAGAAATAAAAACTCACCATTCATGTACGGAAGAACTTCAAACGATACTTACCTACTCTGTGAACCTCTTATGGTGTAAAATAATAGTTTTACGATAAAATATAATAGTAGCAAGAGATACCATTAAAGATTAAATTAGTATCTGGGAAAAACTATAAAAGCTACAATAAAATAACTTTGCTTGTTACGAGTAGTTATGGCTGTCGGTTTGTTTTGTTCTTTTAATTTTTCTTTTGAAATTCATTTATTCACATTTAAATAGAGTAATTACAATCGATGGTTTCTGATGTAACATTATTCGGTCTTGTATTCTATTTAGCCTGTGGTATGGCATGTGAAGTTTATTTTGTCTAATATGTATATAAAGAGATAGAAAAGGAATGGGAATTTAATATTAATAATAATT